>CM077251.1:20676777-22161777 GCA_039654775.1 Spinibarbus caldwelli
ATTTAGAATTTTCTCATTTTATTTTTTATTATACACATGAATTTGAACAAACTGGAATTGTTTTGTGATTTATATCTCATATTTTTTGTGATATATCTCATACCTCTAATTTAACTTATTCAGAATAAAGAAATCTGCTATTTAATATGTAGAAATATATATCTATATCTATCTATCTATCTATCTATCTGTCTATCTATCTATCTATACATACATACTTATATATATATATAGATATATATATATATATATATATATATTTATATATAACATACACTCACCGGCCACTTTATTAGGTACACCTGTTCAATTCCTTGGTAACACAAATTGCTAATCAACCAATCACATGGCAGCAACTCAATGCATTTAGGCATCTAGTTGTGGTGAAGACGACTTGCTGAAGTTCAAACCGAGCATCAGAATGGGGAAGAAAGGGGATTTAAGTGACTTTGAACGTGGAATGGTTGTTGGTGCCAGACGGGCTGGTCTGAGTATTTCAAAAACTGCTGATCTATTGGGATTTTCATGCACAACCATCTCTAGGGTTTACAGAGAATGGTCCGAAAAAGAGAAAATATCCAGTGAGCGGCAGTTGTGTGGACGAAAATGCCTTGTTGATGTAAGAGGTCAGAGGAGAATGGGCAGACTGGTTAGAGATGATAGAAAGGCAACAGTAACTCAAATAACCACTCGTTACAACCAAGAATACCATCGAGTGAACAACACGTCGAACCCTGAAGCAGATGGGCTACAGCAGCAGAAGACCACACCGGGTGCCGCTCCTGTCAGCTAAGAACAGGAAACGGAGGCTACAATTTGCACAGGCTCACCAAAATTGGACAATAGAAGATTGGAAAAACGTTGCCTGGTCTGATGAGTCTCGATTTCTGCTGCAACATTCAGATGGTAGGGTCAGAATTTGGCGTAAAGAACATGAAAGCATGGACCCATCCTGCCTTGTCTCAACGGTTCAGGCTGGTGGTGGTGGTGTAATGGTGTGGGGGATATTTTCTTGGCACACTTTGGGCCCCTTAGTACCAATTGAGCATTGTTTAAACGCCACAGCCTACCTGAGTACTGTTTCTGACTATATCCATCCCTTTATGACTACAGTGTACCCATCTTCTGATGGCTACTTCCAGCAGGATAATGCACCATGTCACAAAGCTCAGATCATCTGGTTTCTTGAACATGACAATGAGTTCACTTTACTCAAATGGCCTCCACAGTCACCAGATCTCAATCAAATAGAGCACCTTTGTGATGTGGTGGAACGGGAGATTCTCATCATGGATGTGCAGCTGACAAATCTGCAGCAACTGTGTGATGCTATCATGTCAATATGGACCAAAATCTCTGAGGAATGTTTCCAACACCTTGTTGAATCTATGCCTATTCAGAATTAAGGCAGTTCTGAAGGCAAAAGGGGGTCCAACCCGGTACTAGCAAGGTGTACCTAATGAAGTGGCCAGTGAGTGTGTGAATATATATATATATATATATATATATATATATATATATATATATATATATATATAATAGCAGATTTCTTTATTCTGAATAAGTGAAATTAGATGAAATATTCAAACGACAAAATTACAGCTGCAAGCTCAACTTTTTTTTTCTTTTTTTTTTTTCTTCCCCCCCCTTTGAGAATTAAATGCTCCCTAGTCACTTTTTAGGTGAACTCTTTCTTTGATATACACCAGTATTATTTTAGTATTGGTATTGTAGTATTTATTAATATTTTAAATTAGTTTTTATTTTTATATTTTCAGTTTTCGTTCTGATGTGCTTTTGTCATTTTAGTTAATTATTTTTGTTTTTACATTTTTAAAATATTTCTATTTAGTAATCTAACTTAAACTTCAGTTAGCGCTCTTTTAAATTAATTTTTATTTTTTTAAATTGTTATTGTAATTTTTATATTTTATTTCAACTTTATTTTAATTACCAAGTTGATTTTTATTTTAGTTAACAATAACAGTACTGCTATAGACTAATGCATCTTTGTAAGTGCATGTGCTGTGAGGGGGTGAGAGTTGTTTAGTGCGTCAGGCACATGTCTGAGCACCGGCTCTGCTCTGAAACAGGAAGTGAGGACGCATGCAAGGGGGCATGCAGAAAGGAAGAGGCTTTGTTGGTATTCTTTGGCGGGAAGTGACATTGTTGAAAGTGCTCCGTTGTTTTCTTCCTTAAGCAATTGTACTCCAGCTCACTGCTTAATCACACTGTGTTGGCAGCCTTCCAGCGTTTTGTCTTTAAGCTCTGCTGGTTCTGTAGATATGGTCCATATCTCACATGACAAGAACAATCAGGTGCTTCTGAGTCCTACACATCACCACAAGACAGACATGACGCTGCTTTAGGGATAGTACAAACTGAGACACAGTCTGCACATCCAACAAAATACCCAATGACTAAGTTTGTTTACTCGTATGCTTCCTGTGGCCCACTTTATTGTCTAGTGCTGGCGATAAATCTTATGAAGTCACTATAAAAAGTAACAACAGAGTGAAAAAGTGTTTAAAAGATGTCAGGTGATATTAGAATGAGTGACATTCTCATTATAGAGAGAATTTGATTGAACAAAAAGTGTGTATACGCCCTTGAGTGCAGGATGAGTAATCAATAGGTTTTTTTTTTTTTTTTTTTTTACTTTGCAAGAGAAACAGAGTATATTTTAAACGTCATTGAGCATCTGTCGGCCTAGTTTTTGTGGTGTTTTCTGCATTGTCTGCACTGGTCAGACCAACATTGTGGCTTTTTGGCCAGCTGAGCATGTTGAATCATAGTCAGAGCCGTTGGGTAGTGAGCAGTGGTGGAAAAGGTACTGAAAATTTGTACTCAGGTACAAGTACTGTTACATTGCTGAAATAATACTCAGTTACAAGTAAAAGTACTGGTGCCAAAACAGTACTCAAGTAAAAGTACAAAGTACTCCTCTCAAAAACTATTCAGAGTACTAGTTACTTTTTAGCCGGTGATATTTAATGAAACAAATATTCATTCATATCAAAGATCTATGTGGATAATAGCTACTTTGAACAAAACCCACTTTTATCTTATTGACTGAAATGGAATATTGGATATTGAATACTCCACCTCTTGCTCATAGCAGATTCACGGTTGGATAGGAGTGGTTAAGAATATCTGCTTGTTACGTCTGACATCACGCTTCACTGCTTCTGGGTCCTAACGCTCTGCCAGACGCCCCCCAAAAAAAACAACAAACTGGGATAATATACTCCCACGATGTCATGTAATACTGAAAAATTATAACCCTAACCTTTATCTCCATACTGAAATCCCAGATGGCCTGACAGTGATTCCGCTAAAATATTAGTGTCTGAGACACTGTGAGCACGGAGACTGTAGTGTGCACAGCAAATTTTTTAAATGCTTAGCTTAAATATGTAATATTAATTAAATAGTGCTCATAAATGGCTGCTGAGATCGTATTCTCAAGTGAAATAAGTAGAGGCTTGGACCCGGAAACAGCAGTCCTTACGTCATACTTAACAAGTGGATTCTCCCCAAGCCGTCAAACTGATGTCATCAGAGCAAGACGCCATTCCAGAGCAGAAGCAAAATTTTCAGTTTTTGATTAAAGATTACAACGGCAGACAATTTTTTTTTTTTCCCCAGTGTATTGGCTTGCACGGTTTAATTGTTCACCACAAGACTAGTAATGTGCACTAATAAAGTAAGTAGGGTCATTTTGATTTTATGACGACTAATCATTCTCAATACCATTGGAAAGACGTGTCACTTCTATAGTTTTGAATGGGGAAGCTCAATATGGCCGATCAACCGCAGGAAGCCCCGCCTTCTGATTGAAAGAGCCAATCCCTAATCGGTAAAGTCAGCGCTTCACTGCAGCTGCCGTTAGAAGTCCCGGTTGCTATAGAAACAGTCAGCGTTCTGTGACGTGCACTTAGGACTGTGCATGCGCACTGGCTGATCTAGTCTGAAAAATAAGCATTTTATAACACTATTTGAGCAAAAGAAACAACATTTATGATACAGTTGTTGTCAGATTTCTTTGTTGATTTCAAATATGAAATTTAATCGTAAGCTTAGTGAACAGTTTAGGAGAATTTGATGTTTCCCCATTCAAATAGAAAGGAGCTGCACTTGCATGCCCGAGTGGCGTTTCAAAGATGGCCGCCGAGTGACATGACTTGTCTTAAAGAGACTTTGGTTGAGGTATTCGAAATATGACAACACTGAATTTTTATAAGCAGTGATTTAAGAGCCATATATTTTAGGCCTATTCATTTAGATAAATGGAACATCAGATGGTTTTGACTTGTAATGTCTGTACAATGTAGTGATGCAGTTTGGCAGACTAGGATATTATATGTACAAATCAGACAAATATCCCATTCCAAAACATTTCTAGCATAAACTTACATTGTAAAGAAATGAAAGTTCCATCTTTGATTGTTTAAAGACTTTCTGGTGCATTTCACTTACAGCCAAAAAAAAATTCCAGTAGGATACTTTAAAAGCACGGAGAGTCTGCGCACAAGTAATATCCGAGTGAGAGGACAGGCAGTTTATTTGTATAAGTTAGGCCTTTTTAAAAGCTGGCATCCAGGTTTCTGCGATTACATGACTGTGTTCTCATGTTACAATAAAGGGCTCGACACATTTGCGTGGGAATGATTAAAATTATGTGGAATACTTGCAATCCCGCGCGGACATTCAGACTCTGGCTGTATCCAAAATCACTCCCTATACCCTCAAATAGTGCACTATTTGAGGGGACAGCCATTTTAAGTGGTGTTCGAAACCATAGTGGACGTTCTCGAGTGCACTTATTCAATCCCACAATGCAACGCAAAAAACGAGTGTACAACCGATGTACACTCAACGGCTAGAGAATCCCCATAATGCACTGTGAGAGTCGTGCGCCGAATGAATTCCCGCAGCTGAATCATCCATTAATTTATTTTAGAAGCGCTCGTCCACGGCGTAATACAACACAGGTACAAATGAATTGTAAATTGACTATTAGGGTTTATACATAATTTCCGTGACAGAGTTCAAGATAAATCCTTCAATCTTACTACTGGAGCTGCCCGTTTCAAATGATTATTAAACAGCAAGCAAATATGCAAAAGCGGCAGTCCTTCCGGTGCATTCAGTGTCCGAATTCACTCACTCGTTTTCATTCACTCCTTCAAGTGAACTGTATGAGTGGACTAATGTAGGGAATAGTGAACGAGGGTATTGGGGGCGATTTCGGATACAGCCTCTTTAAGTAACAGGAGGCGTCGCTGTCGGAGAGGAGAGAGCGAGACGCTGGGTGTATCGGTGTAGGCTATATACGGTAGATATTGTGGAAAATGAATAATGGAACCGTGTCAGATATTTCAGTATCGGTATCAAAATATAGAAATTTATGATAACGCTACCATGTAGTTTGTGTCTCCAAACTTTGCATCCATAAATCACGCTGAGCTCCCTCACTATCTGCTGCTGCAGCGGCGGCTTTTCCCGCGGATCAGATATCAGGGCTTTTATTGGTCCGTTTACGATCGGATGTCTTTATTGGCTACTGAAGTGCCGTTAAAGGTTTGAATATCAATTCAAATTGTGGACATACTCAGTAATGAACTATGATTTAAAAGTAACAAAGTAGATTATTTTGCTAAATTTGTACTTAAGTACAAGTAAAAGTACAGCTTTAAAAATATACTCAAAAAAGTACAAGTACCCGAAAAAACTACTCAATTACAGTAACGTGAGTAGTTGTAATTCGTTACCTCCACCACTGGTAGTGAGATCACTCTGATTGGCTGTTCGGCTTAGGAAACCAGTGAACAAGAAGAAAAATGAAAGTGATGAAAGCAAGCAAACGATAAAGTCAAGAGGAGACAACAAAAAGGCTTCTAATTTTACATCTCCATCTTACCTGAACATTCCAATTTGCAAATAATTTCATGACTGTTTAAATTGCAGAAAATGAAGGCCATCTGACCAACATGATTCATATTCAAAATGATAAGAAATGGTTTGTATGTTTTTAGTCCTAATTATGGTTTCCCTTTTTGATTGATAAATATATACTACTGACACCTGCTGGTATGGAGAGTTATTTTCTCTTATGCAGGTGTAGAACATATGTGCTAGTTCATCTTAGCCCAACTTTTTGGCCCAGGAGCAGGCAATCAGAGGTGATACCACTAAGGGTGCGGGAAAAAAATTGATTTACATATGAATCATGATTCAGTCTTCTAGTGATTCGCATCGATTCACAAATTTCAAAAATCAATTTTCTAGTCATAATAATAACATGAGGATGGAGGAGGAAAAACAAATACATCTTGCCCCATTTTCAGCGAGAGCAAGTCTTTGGAAAAATCCAATCTTAATTATTGATCTTTTGTTATTATGGGAAGTAGGGATGTGTCCGAATCCGTATTCAGAAAGGCACGGAAAATTAACAACCTGTTCTACGGAGCCACTAAAGGGACATGGTTAGCCACTTGCTAGCGGTTGCCTGTTACATTACAGTACATAAAATTTCACTTACCACGCAAACAGAGTAAGGAGAGATGACTGATAGGATGATGGTGAAAGATTTGCAGATCCTAAGCACCACTGACAAACATCTAATCATGTAAAATGTGCGGTAAGTACTGCCGCTCCATAGTATACACAGAGTACTTATGATCGCGAATCTTGAAAGTGAAAGTAAAAAGCGAGCACACATTCAAAAGTGATTTCAATGCCCCGCTTGTTAATAACGGCTTAATTACCCAACGATATAATTGCCAGAGAAAGCATTGAAATATATTTTTTCCTCCCATCTCGTATTTATACCCTTTAGGGGTTCCGTAGTAGTACATGTTTCCTTTCCAAACACAGTATTCGGATTCGGGCACATCCCTAATGGGAAGTCTAAAATATTTATGATTTATTAGGAAGTTCATAGTTAATAGGAAACACTGATTTCGTGAGTCAGGACTACCCATACTATAGACTGGTGTGTTTTTGTATCAAAATACTGGTGCATTTGACATCCAGTGTGCACCAAAAATTTGATGAAAAAACATGAATCGTGAATTAAAATCGTGAATCGATTTTTAATCGAATTGTGACCCCAAGAATCGATATGAATAGAATCGTGAGGTACCGACCCCTAGAGATTCAAACCCCAAGATGCCACAATCAGCTTTTATCGCTGCTAGTTCTTTTATGTTGGCTTGTTGTATCACTGCCTTAAAACTGCTAAAAGTTTTGTCAACTTTCAAAAGTAAACTAACAATACATATGCTCAAATCTAGCAGATATTGACTAAAAGCCATAAAACAGCCATTGGATGTTTTGTAAAGCGGGATATTGCTTCCAAACACTGCAAAAGTTTATTAGGAAACAGAGCACTGTAAAGTTAGAGAGGAGTGTATGTAAATGCATGTTAGAGAGAAATTGAGGACAGGAAGTTTGGGTTGTGGAGACTGTGGCGTCCCATAGGAAAAAAAGCCCATCACATTTAAATGTGTGTTCATGTTGAAGTAGTCAAAACTCCTAGGCCATCAGTTTTTTTTTTTTTTTGTGTAGTTTGGATTTGTGAAAATTATTATTTTAAGTTTTTATTGTTAGATGAAGTGCTCACATGGCATAGGCCAAACATTATACTGTTTTTCATATATAAAAACACATGCAGCAGTGGCAATACTTTGTGGCAACTTACCTAAATAATGCAATGCACATAATAAAATTGTAGAGAAAATTAGATCAGAGGAATGCTCCATCATAAAGCATTGCTGCTGCCATCTTTGTGCTTTTTTTTGGCCTTATTTCCATAAAGATACTTGTAAGTCATCTTAATCACATTTAGAAATGAAGAACACAGTTCTTCTATAATGTACTGTAATTATGATGAATGACGTCCTCAGAGACCCTGTATTTTCCCCTCCTCTGGTGTTAATCTTGAGCTGGTCTTGTGTAGTTATGTGCATGGTCAGAGAGGGAGAGAGAGAGAGAGAGGAGATACAGTGTCTTGCGAAAGTATTCATACCCATTCATTTTTTTTTTTTTTCACGTTTTGTTGTTGCTGCCTTATTTTAAACTGCTTTAAATTACTTTTTTTCCCACATCAATCTACACTCCATACACCATATTGGCAAAGCAAAAACAGAATTGTCACAACTTCGTAAATTTATTAAAAATAAAAAAACTGAAATAATTACATTGCATAAGTACTCATACCCTTAACTAAATATTTAGCTGAAGCACCTTTACAGTCTCAAATCTTTTTTGTTTGATGTGACAAGCTTTGCTCATCAGCATTTGGCAATTATCTGCCATTCTTCTCCTCGCCTCTTCACCTCTCAAGCTCTGTCAGGTTGGACAGGGGTGTTACGGAGCCGACGAGAGGAGAGGCGTGCAGATCCATTTGCAGGGCTTTTATTAGACAGAGATGTGGTTACAAAACAAGCAAGGTTCATGCAAATGGCAAACAGGCACAACACAGGCAAGACAAAGAGTAGTCCTAGGGCAAGCGTGGGTCTTCGATCGGTGAACAATATCCAATAGGGCAAGGCAGAGAGATGATCCAGGTACACGAGTGGTAGTCCACGAGAGGTACAAACAGAGTCCGAACGGGAAGGCAAAGGGTTAATCCAGGAAACACGGGCAAGAATCAAGACACTAGAAAACAGGCAAGGCAAGACTATAATAAATGAGTGGGCTCCGTAGAGTAGCTATCGCTAGGATATACGCTATAAAATACTCGGCAAAGAAGGGCATGTGAATGGCTGTTATATAGGCAGTGTGATTGATATCAGGTGTGAGTTTAATTTGTGAGATGGAACATGGGAAATGTAGTCCGGGGTGACGTGACAGTCTGTGAAGTGTGAGAGTCAATGTAGTGAGAAGGCGACATCTGGTGATGAGCAAACAGAAGTGCATGGACAGGATTCGTGACAGGGGGCAGATGCACATTTTCAGGTTTCTCCAGAAATATTTGATTGGGTTCAATCCCAGGCTCTGGCTGGGCCACTCAAGGACATTCACAGAGTTGTCTATAAGCCACTCTTGCTATGTGCTTAGGGTCATTGTCCTTTTGGAAGGTGAACCTTCTGCCCAGTCTGAGGTTCTGAATGCTCTGGACTAGGTTTTCATTAAGGCTATCTCTATATTTTGGTGCATTGAGCTTCTCTTCTACTCTGATGTGTCCCTCAGTCCCTGCTACTGAAAAACACCCCACAGCATGAGGCTGCTACCACCACACTTTACTTTTTGGATGGTACTCTGCAGGTGATGAGCAGAGGTGGTTTCCTTCAAACATGATGTTTGGAATTGAGGATCATCAGACCATATAATCTTGTTTCTCACAGTATGAAGGTCCTTTAGGTGCTTCTTTTGCAAATTCCAAGTGTGTTTTCATGTGTCTACTCTGAGGAGAGGATTGAGTTTGGGCACACTGCCATAAAGCCCAGATCGGTGGAGTGTTGCAGTGATGTTTGTCCTTCTGTAGATTTCTCCTGTCTCCACATATGATCATGGAGCTCAGCTAGAGTGATCATCAGGTTCTTGGTCTCCACACTAACCAAAGCCCTTCTCCATCAGTTGCTCAGTTTGGCCAGGAGGCCAGCTCTAGGAAGAGTCCTGGTCGTTTCAAACTTCTTCCATTAAGGCTAACAGAGACTACATGCTTCTGTGAACCTTCAGTGCTGCAGAATTTTTTTCTGAACTCTTCCCCAGATGTGTAGCTTGACGCAGACATGTTTCTGAGATCTACAGGCAGTTTTTTTTACCTCAGGGCTTAGTTTTTGCTCTGATATGCATTATCAGCTGTTAAACCTTTTATTAAGACGTGTGTGCCTTTCCAAATCATACCTATTCAATTGAATTTGCCACAGGTTAACTTCACTTGAAGTGTAGTAACATCTACAAGCAATATAAATTAGGGGTGCGCCGATCCAATATTCAGTACCGATATTGGCATTTTCTGCTGGATCGGGGTATCGGTCAGTCGAGGCCGATCCAAATCCGATATTCTGGGTATAGCTAGTATTATTGTTAAGACCCACGAAAGCCACAAAAACCATTATAAAGCACAATAAAGTTTGTGCACTATATTTCAAGTGTTCTGAAGCCGTTCCACAGTTTAATGTGAGGTACAGATGAATATTTAAGTCAAGTTCACGTAACGTTAAACACTTCTGTCCTCTGCGGCTGTCTGTCATCCTCCATTCAGCATTCAAACTGCGTTCAGTTACGACAGTCAAGACGACAAAACTCTCTCCACTGTGCCTATTATACTTGATCTGTAAATAAAGTTCAATGGTTTTGCATAAAAGGATTTTATCTTGCTAGAGTTTCGTGCTGTTTCTAAATCGTGTTACTTTCTACCGGGTGTCTGTTAGATCACAACACTGTTGTAGAGAGCACTATGAATGGTTCTTCACGAGCACAGTAACTAAAATTTAAAACGGTTAAAAGAAAAGGCTCAATAAACTGTAGCACAGATTTAATACACTACGCGTTAATATCTCTTTCCTTTGTTCTTTGAACTTCTCTATGCGGACTCCGGAGCGCAGTGTTGCCAACTAATTTTCAGAGAAAGTTGCTAAAGGAAGGTCTATTTGTTGCTAAATGACGTTGTGATGTCATTGCGCGATGACATCATTGCGTAATCATGGCACAAAATTGTGTCACAATTTAAAATCTCAGCAAAAAATATATTTTATATATGTTAATTTAATTTGATTGTAAAATAATATGTATAATATTAAAATATAAATGTATTTTTAAATACATTGAATTATTGAACACTTGCACATTTTTGAATGATTACAATTTAAGTATTTTTAATAGCTAGTAAACTAGTAATACTACACATTCTCAACAATTATGCTTTGAGCAGTGTATTAGTAGTTAGCAGGGCTTGACATTAACACCCGCCAACCCGCCAAATGCGGGTGGATTTCAGCTGTGGCGGCCCAGCAGGCACAAAACAGGCACACAAATTCATAAGACGTTGATATTTGGTTAAATTTTGGTTGCGACGTCAGGGTGACCAAAATTCAACGTAAATTCAACGTCTAATGTCAATGTTAAATTGATGTCCAATACCGAAGTCAGCTGACGTTGAGATTTTGTTGTTTTTAGGTTGTGCAACCAAAATCCAACGTTAAATCAATGTCAAATTGACGTCAAATATTGACGTCAACCCGATTTTCATTTTCAACCAAAATGCAACGTCTGTCCGACGTCATATCCAACGTCAACCTGACGTTACATAGACGTCTGGTGCCTGCTGGGGGGTAACACAGTCACTCCCACTAGCCACTCTGGCGGGTTGAATTTTGTATACAGTAACAGAACTCGACATTAATGCTTGTCCGGGACAAGTGGATTTTTTTTGAAGGGGCAAGTGAAAGTAGAGAATTTTACTTGCCCGACCGGACAACTAACCTGATTAAAACATCTAATTAGGGAAGCACCGAAATTTCGGCGAGAATGGTTCTGATTTTATTACATTCTGTGTAAACGGTGATTGATAATGGATAATCAGTAACAACAAGGTCATGCCAGTTGAGGCTCACACAGCCTGTCTATGTGAGAGAATCTCGTGGAGAAATCAAAACAAATGAACGCAACTGCACACAGAAGAAACATAAAAATGTAACTTAAGCCCTATTCGCACAGGATTAGTATTATCTGGGGATCTTGTGTGATTACCCCCCACCCCACTCCACTTCACACATCTGAATTTCGTGTGGCGCATTCACACGTGATAAGCGAAGTCTGTGATTTTACTCAAATTTACTGATGTCAAGGCTTTGAGAGTCCCGTTCTATGGTCCGGATAGATGGATTAAAAAAAAAAGAAACTAATATAGTTTCATGCCCTGTGTCATTTACATTTCACCAGGTTAAAATAATATCTCAAGCTTTATGCTTGATTTATTTGTAACACATTATCCTCGAAACCTTTTCAGCTTTCTCTTTCTGCAAATAGTTGTATGGTGTAGGCTAGTATAGCGATATGACAGCACCCAAAATACTATCAAAACACTCCAACGCAGCTCCATTCTAAGCGAAAGATAGATAAAAAGGTGCAAAGAAAACAAAAACCTTGAAAAAAGATATACGACCTACCAAATGCTGGCCAAATCACAGAGATGCCGATTCGCACGGGACTAATATTATCACAGGACCTCGGTGTTCGGCGAAATATAGTAGGTCATTTGCGGGGGAATTTTTACTTTACAAATTACAGACATGTCCGATTCGCATGGGATTAAGATCACAGACAACCTCCGCAATTATTACAAATGACTGGAGGTCACCAGGTAATACTAATCCCGTGCGAATAGGGCTTTAAGTTTTTTATATTTATAACATACAGCCTAGTTAAGCAACCTGACACGGCCAAGAGAGTGAAGATTTCCCTGAAAACCATGATTGCAAATGTAACATTTTATACAAGAGTTTAAACGAGTAGTTAATATACATTTTAGTTCAATATTTGAATTTGAATTTATTGAAAGGATGTATTGTCAGTGTTGACTGTTCTTGCTTCATTTGGTTAATGATTATAGTTCCAAACAAAGATCACAGCAGGACAGTCGCGCATGTCTGAGCAACACACTGCGGTGTTTTGTTAATGAATGTTTGTTTTGAATTTTGAATCATTTGAGTCAATGATTCAATGGTCCATTCATAAGGACAGGCACTTGCTTCATTCTTGAATGAATCAGCTGTCTGAACGAATCGTTTGAAGGCATGCTTCAATGACTCATTAATTAAGATAGTCACTTGCTGCCACCTACTGGCGGTTTACTTTCATAGTAGCCTATCTTTGCATTTTTTTCCAACATTGCATATTTGTATATGAAAATGTATATATATTTTAAAACACCGAGCTCACAACTTTATTTATGCTAATAATTATAATTTAGCATGCAGTGTAAATGCATTTGTGCTATATTTCAACTACACTGAACCGTCTGTGTAATGCATCTGAATGCCGCTCCAGTCACTTCTGTTTCTTCTGCAGTGGAAAGATCGGTTTTGTAGATACTGATTTCAAATGATTGGTAACAGCCCTATATTATCTTATTATATTAAGTGAAATTATTAATAAAATGTAAGAATTTGATATGAAAGATGATGCATGCATTTAATACGGTTAGGGAAAATGCCCTTTAAATAGGTCAAAAATTTCCCAACAACAAAATTGTGGCCAGTGAAAATGCTGAGTGGTTAGTAAATTTGGAAAACCACTAGCCACAGTGCAAAAAAGTTAATGTCAAGCCCTGGTAGTTAGTATGCGACACTTTAAGAAAAGTCTGTAAAAATAGGGCACAATCTACTATGTTAATATGGAAGAATTTTCCGTATTGGTTTTTTACCTGCACTGTAATTTAAGCATTGTGTTTTTGGGTTACAGGGTTACAATGCATAATGTATAATGTCCTGGAAAATTACTAGTATCGTTTCCATTTTCTTACAGTTGTACTTACTGATCAACAATCGCAGGTACAAGCTAACAAAGTGTATCATAGATGAACAATTATTCAATTATTCAATTATTATTATTATTAAATTAAACAATTGCAAATAGCAGCTAACTCAATTCATGTGATGTGTGTACTGATAGGCATCTGTGGTTTTCTCTTTTTGTGTAATTTGGATAGACAATATGCCTTAATTTATTGTCTGAGTCACTTATCAAAAGTTGCTAAAAAGTTGCCAAATAAATTTTAAAAATTGCTAAATTTGTTGCTAAGTGCTTTTGGAAGAAAAAGTTGCTAGGGTAGTCTGAAAATTTGCTAAATTTAGCAACAAAATTGCTAAGTTGGCAACACCGCCGGAGCGCTGTGCCTGCGCACTATGACTCTGTGTTGCTTCAAGCGCATCATTCTGCGCACGGGATGCGCATAAGCGCTTTGTGCTGCTCTGTATTGGAGCCTTTCGTATTATAATATTTTTGCGCAATGAAAGATTATTAGTAGCCTTTCTTGTTCGTCTCATCTGTCATATGGTGCTGCCTCATTACTGTGCAGTACTTTAAATATATCTAAATATATTACTTGTTTTCCATGAATATATTTTACAACAATACAAACAGCAATATATCGTTTTTACCAGATTTAGTCCTACACTTATTCACTTTTCTTTGTTCCCCAATAAATGTTTTTTTTCTCACTAATTTTAGATTTTATAAAATTATTGTGCACTCGTGATTTTTCTAGAATAACTTTTGCTACTGAATTATCCACTAACTTAGTTTATAATAGTATTTTTGTCATAATTATAATTTCATATTCATTCATTTGTTGTTTTTCTTTACAGTAAAGTTGTCTAGATTTAATAGATTGTGTGTAAAACACAAAAAAAGTAATGAGCAGGTCAACACACACTGAGGTATAGAAATTCTACACTGATTTAAAAAAACTACACTGGAATCGGATCGATATCGGTATCGGCAGATACTCAGAATTTTTGGTATCGGATCAGTATCGGTTCTGAAAAAGTGGTATCGAGCCAGCCCTAATATAAATGCTTCTAAGCTAAATTTCAATGGTCCCAGATAAGGGTATGAATAGTTATGCAATGGAATCATTTAAGTTTTTTATTTTTAATAAATTTGCACAGATGTTAAAAAACTATTTTTTTCTTTACCATTATGGTGTATGGAGTGTAGATTGATGTGGAAAAAAAGTAATATAAAGCAGTTTAACATAAGACAGCAACATAACAAAATGTGAAAAAAATGAAGGGGTATGAATACTTTCACAAGGCACTTTATTAGAGTGAAATGCCCTCCAAAGTGACAACACTGAGAGGGGGAAAGGCCATTGAGGATATGTGTGTGTGTGAGACCCTCCCTCTCTGCGTCAGTGGACCTATTTACTGATTCTCTTTACAAAGCCCGTCTTTGATGTGCTGCTGCTTCCTGCTTCCTAACAGGGCCGCTGTATTAAACTGAGTTTGCCTCCCATTGAATGAATTAGGCTTTAATAGTGTTATTGATCAGGCAAGTACAATCCTATGCATCCTCCTACACCACAGGCTCCCAGGCAGCACAGATAAAAACACGAGAAAAAAACTAATTATGTATACCAACCTTCGAAGGTTTGGGGCCCAAATAATTTTATGTCAAATAAATGCTTTAAAGAGTCCATATATTAAAATCTAACATTTATATTTTCCCCCCATATGCCTTAGCAATCAGAAACTACATACATTATATTGCCAAAAGTATTGTGTCAACCCCTGCTAATGAACAGGTTTGACTACTTTAGTAATTTCCATGAGTACAAATCTTAATGTTAAAGTATATAATGATATTCTAGGGAATTGTGTGCTTCTAATTTTAAAGCAACAGTTTGGACAGGACCCTTTTCTGTTCTAACATGACAATGCCTCTGTGTATAAGGCAAGGTTCAAAAAGAAATGATTGATTTAGTCAGTGTGGAAGAACTTGACTGGTCTGCAGAAACCAAGTCCTAATCCAAGCTGAAAACCTCTGGTGTGACTTTAAATGCAGACCTTGAGCCATAAACTCTTTACCAAACACCAATGACTTGTACATACACTATATGGACAAACGTATTGGGACACCCCCTTCTTTAGAACAGAAAAAGGCACTTACAAAACTGTGGCAACAAAGATGGAAACATAATGCATGTATTTAAAAATTGTATTTCTATCTCTGTTGCAACAGTTTTGGAAGCGTCTAAGATGACTGTACCCATATGTACAAGTCATTGGTGTTTGGTAAAGAGTTTTTGGCTCAAGATCTGCATTTAAAGTCACACCAGAGGTGTTCAGCTTGGATTAGGACTTGGCTTTCTGCAGACCAGTCAAGTTCTTCCACACTGACTAAATCAATCATTTCTTTTTAAACCTTGCCTTATACACGGAGGCATTGTCATGTTAGAATAGAAAAGGGTCCTGTCCAAACTGTTGCTTTAAAATTAGAAGCACACAATTCCCTAGAATATCATTATATACTTAAACATTAAGATTTGTACTCATGGAAATTACTAAAGTAGTCAAACCTGTTCATTAGAAGGGGGTGACCCAATACTTTTGGCAATATAGTGTATGTATTCAGACACTTTCTAAGCTATTCTTGTCCGTATGAGTGAGTGTGTTCTTGTAAATGTGTGTCGGCTTTTCATAAAAGTGTGCTTTGGCTTGGCCTTTGTTGATTTGTGTCATTTTAGACTGTCACACTTTGATTCCTTCAGTGTAGAATGCAATTTGACCGAAACAACACAGTCAGCATGCTTTATATTCTCTTAAGAGTTGTGTGTTTTTCTTTCTGTCTTTTATCATTATAAATGAGAATTGGGTTAACGTTCATATAATCTTTTAAAATTTTAAATATTTAAACAGATTTTGCTTGCTGTGCACAATGGAGGGATCTGAGGCGTCATATTTGCATCTATATTTATGCATTTGGCAGATTTGTTTTTTTTTTCAAAGTGACTTACAGTGCCGTTAGGGTATACATTATGTTCACTGGAAGTCAATATACTAGTATCGCTAGCTTGACTTGACTGAAATATTTATGTGTGTGTTTTAGATTTGTATGTATATGTATATAGGCTTTGTAAACAGGCAGAGAAAAGACATAGTAGTGAGGGTCAGCGGCTCTGAGGCCTCACTGCAACTCAGCAGGAGGTTTGACGTAAAAAAAAAAGTTTGTTATTCTGGGAAATTCTCTGTTCTACGATGCCAAGTTAGCCGTTAAATCGCCTGTTTTGTGCTGGTGACCCGTGAGTGATGTGTAGGTGGGATCACTGGGTCAAAGCAGGATGCTTCCTGAAGGACACACTGACTCTGTCAGGGGCGGTGCACTTTCGTCTTCTATAATCCCTCTCATTTACTCTATTAAACTCAATCTCCCATTCTTTAGTCATTAGAACCAGGATCAATTTCAAATTACTGCCAGGTGAGATTTTTGTGAGTACTTTTTAGAGCATTGCTGTTTTGCGTATTGTCCATAAGGGAAAATGTAAGCATTGGAAACTATAAAATTGTGTCAAAACTGTAAAACTTGGGCCAGTAAGTTAACAAAACTACCTAAACAGTGTGGTGGCCTGTAAACTATTTCTTGAAAATGTCTCTTTATTTTTTTGTAATGTGCTAGTTTAGAGGTTTGATAGAATCCAAATCTCGAGTACGAGCCATAGTGATGTTTAGTGCTGGGTAGATTACTTACAAATTGTAGTCCACTACTGATTACATGATGAAAACTGTAGTAACGTCATCTAGGTTACTCATTTTAGGTAATGTATTCTGATTACTTTTAGATTACTTAGAAAGGAACATTTAAAAGAGAAAAAAAAGAATTAGGGAGAATCAATCAATTTTGAATGATGTAATCCATAAAAAAGTAAATGCAATCTGATTATGAGCATTATAAAATGTAATATACTCTACTTGAATCTGATTACGTAATCCAGATTACATGTAATCAGTTACTTCCCAGCTCTGGTGATGTTTAACTTTGCAAGTATCACTAATTAAACCAATTAATTCAACTAGTGTTCACTCACAGAGAAAGAAACCAGCTTCTTAATTTGGGCTAAGAGGAAGACATTTAAAATCTCCAGGATCTATGAGATCACTTTTCCTCTTTCTCCTGTTACTCTCTATGGAAGCGTTCAAAGTCACCAGTGTTTGAGTCCTCCACCTCACAATGCCACAGAAGAATGTTTATTTATCCAACATCCTGCCTCAGATCCGGACATATTATACACCCCGGCACATTAATTATACATCGGAATCAACCCGCATTGTTAGTTGATTATTCCAGCATGCCTTGCCTTTCAAAAAAATATTTGCAAGTGTGACATTTTGTTGTTTTTAATGTGAATACGTGATGTTGTTGGAAGAGAAGCATCTGTTAGAGCCTTGTCCAGAGGAAGCTTAGCAAACACAAAAACTATTGAGCAGATCAGAGGACTTCAGATGACTCTAGCTTGTGTGCTACCTTGTATTTGCTGTCGTTTGTTTACTCTCTCCTTGTTGCTGACTCGTAAATTAGAGGTAAACTAACACCCCCTTGCCATTCAGCAAAGTTCTTCTGGGTTATTAGAAGGCGTTCACTGTATCTCATACCCAAGTGATACTGAAGGACATTAGTTTAGTTCTCACAGCCTCACACTTCCTATATTAACCTTCACTAAACTCTGCCGAGACAAGCTTTACAGAACGTCCCATAGGAATTATCAGATGATTGCTATGAAAAACATGATTCTGAGTAAAATGTGCAGATAAATTGAATGGATGTTATCGTTATGTGGTTTAAAATGAAGTATGACATTCATTCCGTTGTTTTTATCTAAAGAAATTATTAGATTACACAGGAATGTGATTTAAAACTGTTCCCATACCTAAGTCTGTAGGCTGACTCAGAGTTAGGTCAGTGAGGTAGTTCATCTGCTGAGATCGAGTAACATGGTGACTGTCAGAAAAAGACACGGATGAATGATTTGTGCCTGTGGAATAACCAGACCAATCTCATTCCACTAAGTCTCGTACGATGACGACTGGCAGGCCACATCCAGGGAGGTGTTTATTTGACAAATTCTTTGACACAAGTCCAACTTTTGACAGGTTGAATAGATATTCTCAGAAGAATTATTTCAAGAGGGAATATTTTTATCAGGTAATCTCATCTGAAACTGTTCTTAGAAAACATTAACGTGGGATGAATGCTGCAGTATGATAAATGTGGAAACTATTTATAAAATTTATTTATAAAATTTATAAAATGTATTTATTTTTCAATTTATTTTTCCATTTTTGTCTTTATATTTACACATGTATTTTTTTTTTATTCTCATCTTATTTTTATTGTCTGTGTGTTGTCTCTGTGTACTGGAAGTTTATGACACTAAAACAAATTCCTTGTATGCGCAAACATACTTGGCAACAAAGCTCTTTCTGATTCTGATTCTATTGAGGTGGCGACAACATCTTATTACTGAAATGTGGCACATTTAGGGGTTAAATTGAGATTTTGAAGATGGGGAGCTGTAAAATCTGGTGGCCAAGGCATCTCATATAAAAGCCAACTCATATACTCATGTACTACTGGATCAAACAAAAACTGGATTGACAAATAAACCAATATTGGTTCCAGAATGCTGCTCTGATTTGTTCAGTCCCCTGGCCACACATGACTGACATAAGCATATATAATGTCAAATTATCTGCAAGTTTAAGATATTTTAAGTAAAGCACTGATTTTAAACAAGGTCACTTTAAGGAAGGAGGAAGAGTTAATAAAGGAAAAGGCTGTCAGATTCGTATCCATTTGTTGTTGTTGTTTTTTCTTCTTTTTTTTTTGTCTCACTGTGTGTACGCTGATTGCATTCCAAAAAAATGTGAAAGTAAATAGTTTGGATGAAGTTCTGAGAATGCATGTCAATGATCCTAAGAACTGCTAATAACATACTAGCATGAGGTGCTAAGGAAGTTCACATCATGTACTCCAGCCACCGAAACAAAAGCAAAGAACAGAATTGATAAAAAAAATGCAAGAATGAGTAAGAAAGAAACCGAGCTGGTCTTATCACACTTGATGAGAGGTCGTGCTGATTGACAGCAATGAAAACGGAGGGGTCAGAAAAGCAAAGCTCTCTTTGAGTAAGGGAGCGTAAAATCCAGACTAGTGTGCGCTGATTCCCCAAATCCCCCTATTGTCACAATAAACAGAAAAGCAGAGGAAATGTGTGTATGAGTGTGAGCACCCCAGCGTGTGTGCAAGCACAACCCTAAGCCTGACTTAAAAGGGATTGTATTCAATTTTGGGGGCTTTTGTTCAGAAGCCGTTTGAACTTGTTAGGTTCAATATTTTGAGGAAAAAAGTTCTTTGTTCCACATTAAACCAAATTATTATTAATTTTATACCTTGAAGTAATGAGAACTGTCTAGTTTTTATTCTCTTTTGTACTTTATTTTCTTGTTTAGATGGCTCAGTACAACAGGCCTCTGTCTTTTCCTGAGCCCTACAAGGTCCTACATTCATTAACTTTCTTGAGCAACCAGGCAACCTGCTGTACAGCCTTAAAATGTCATTTAGGAATCCATGGTATTTTGCTCTTTTGGTTTGACATTTAAAACACTCTGTTTGACTGTGTCCTTGACTGAACCTGTAGACCTTCAGAGGCAGATTGAGTGAGTTACAGAATCAGATGAATAAGAGGAGACACATACTAGATTGTGTTCAACAGTTTTACTTCAATATATGTGCAAGCAAGGTGGAACACATTGTGCCATGAAAGTCAGTGGGGTCCAATCTTGTTTGGAACCCAGCATTCTTTAAAATATCTTTTTTTTTTCTGTGTTCCGCTGGAGAAAGAAAGAGTGACATGAGGATAAGAACATTTTGTCTGAACTATCCCTTTAAGATGCTACAGAAAACTTTCATAGTTGACCATTTGAAAGTGAATCAGTCTCTCAGAATAGTCCAAATCTGTCTCTCCGTCACTCTCAGTCTCATCTCATCTCTCTTCCCTTTCTTTGTTTCGGTTAAAGCAGTCAGAGCTTGTTTTGTGCACCATCCATCACCTGACCTTTCTTCTACATGCACATCTTGCGCCCCATGGTCTCTCAGACTTATCCATCTCCCGCAAGATTGCCTCAAACCTCTAACTTTCGTCAAGACCTGTCTCACACCCCACATGGGAGTCTGACCCTCCCTGCACGCACACACAATCACATGACTCTTTCATTTTGATCCGCTCAGTGTGTAACGGTCATTTCCCAAAGTAAGCCTCTGTCCCCTGTCCTCTCATGGGGGCAGGGAGGATGTCTGCTGGCCTGGACATGGAGTTCAGCGAGGTGGGGGACGTCTGAATGGTTACCCGCTGGGCAGAGGGAGGGAGTGCGCAGGGACAATGGTGGTCCTGTTTTAAGGGAGCGTGGTCGGGGGGAGCCGAGAGATGGGCTGGGGGTGTTTGTAGGGGCAGGAAACAGGGGTAGCCTATGGGAATGCAGATTGGTTCTCTGAATTGAACTGGCAGGCTGGGCTTTGATGTGAGCAGAGGGGGATTTTCATAGGGCCCAACTTTTATCGATGTTAAATCCACTCCCCTACAAAACTTCATCATCTCTATCTGCCCCTCTCTGCTTCTGTCTCTTTTCTCTCACTGTCTTCCCATTCCACATTGTCTGCCTCTAAATGGAAATAAACTTACCATTTAGTATGAAAACTATATTTGCTGAAATCCTGAAGCCCAAAAAATAATTGCGACTTTATATCTCACAATTGCAACTTTATATATGCTTTAAACTTTATCTCACAATAACCTTATTGTTTTGTTTGTTTTTTTTTTTAACCTGAGGCAGAAATATTAGTCTTCCATTGGTCACCATCATATGCTGTGTTTTGGATGCTACTGTGTCAGAGTCTCACTAGCCGCGTTTCCATTACCCTTCAAAATGTGCGAATTGAAATTACACCTAATGGAAACATGTCAATTTTGCAAAAACTCCCATATATTGCAAAAATGTTTTTACACTTGTATGAGGTGGTTTTTCAGGCAATTTGAAAAAGGAATATTTCGCAAAACTGCAATGGAAACTGTAAAAGACACATAATCATTCTTTAATGTAGTATAACCTCCAAGAAACACCTCATACATGGCCACTCTCAAGTATAAAGGGCTTTCCTTGCCATTAATGCTTGGATAATTTCTTATTTACACTGCAGATGTATGTGGCGCATTATGGGTCCGACACGACCACTGTAGTCAATGCTTGCGTTTATATCAGCCACGCCGCGGCATGTTTTAGAAGCATCCCAGAAGCAGCTCCCCACGCTGCTTCGCTAAAGATACTCATCTACGTCTCCTTCGATTAAAAATGGCTAGTGCGGTGGCTGCAATATACGTAAACCTACCAACATCTGTTGCCATAACTTATCGCGAGAGGAAAAAAATTATGTTTTAGTTGCATAACAGCGGTTAATGGAAACACTGTCAATTCGCAATTGGTTTTTTATTGACATTTATAAAATATTGCAAAAGTTTTGCGCAAATCTGTAATGGAAACCTGGCTACTGTTTTCCTTATCTACCTTAACAAGTAACATATCAACCAGGTTCAGCAGAAACACCATGCTAGTCAACAACATTGCTACGATGATTCACTTGCTAGGCTAGCACCAAACTATAACTGAAATTCAACCAGCCTGGATTTCATGGACAGCATGGAAATTCATGATTGTCTTAGCTAGACTTTTATAGCAGGGATTACCAAGATTTTTTCGAACACCGTTTTCCAATACCAATCCAATGGTAATTCTTTGGACACTACCATGATGGTGCAACATAGTATTATTTGAAGTACCTTTTGGTTTTTTTGTGTAAAACTTTGGATAAGAGGATCTGGTAAGTGACAAACAACTAATGTGGGGACATGTATGTCCATGTAGGTGCTGATCAGCATGCTAGTTAGCTCCGGATTGGTGGAAAGTTTAATTCATCACAGAGGTACAAAGCAACTTAACTTCAAAACTTTATAATAATTTGATTTAAGCACCCCTGCAGCACTGCCATTAATTAGATTCTGAGAATGTTCATCTCTGTGTGTGTTAGAGAAAAGCCATGATTACGGCCAAAGCCTCGTCTCTCATACAAATGCAAAACCCCTGAAGGAGACACTGCTTTAAATTCACAATGCACATACACGTTTCAGACTCCACACTCACTCTCTGCCAGTGTCCTCCAAGAGGAGAGTCTTAAAGAGAAGTAGGGTTGCAAGGAGGAACAAAAAGGTTTAGAAATTGCTGAGTAGAGGAATTAAAAAGAGATGAAAAGAAAGAAGTGAGAGTGGAAATTGTGTGTGTACGTGTGTGTGTGTTGGGGGGAGGACTAATTACTTTTCTTCCTCTCTTGAAGAAAGCGCCTCTTCTTCGTCCAGCAGGGGGATGGGGAGGGGTTGGTAGATAGGGGGTCTTGTCCCGCCACTTCAATCTCAGCATCTCAGCACTTTTCTTTGTGCCTTTCATTCATTTCTCTCTTTCCTATCTGCTTTTTTTCCACACAATTATTATTTATTCCTCCTTTATTCTGTGCTCTCCTGAGGACCTCAAAAGAGGCCGATCAGAAAGATAGGGAGGGGGCCCCGGCTCAGTCTGTGAGGCTGATTATGGGCTCAGATCTGGATTTAAAAATTTGGCTGTAGAGAGGGTGAACAGGAATGGTTTTTACTTCAGAATCAGTTGAATAATAGCTGGAGAAATCTGAGGTCTTGTAACAGCATTGGTAATATGACAAAAAGCATGATTAGACCACATTTCATGGATCACTACAGGCAGTGGAAAAACTGAGGGGAAAATGCGCAAGTTGGTACAAACTGTTACGTAAGTCTCCTGTACCGCTCTGGGATCAGACTAGGGAGAATGGACGATATGGGCACCATTCATTTAAGCTGATTCCAGATCAGATGTTTCCTTCGAATAATGGCGAGACCCTTCAACCCTGACTTCTAAGCACTAATGTACCACAAGTCATTAGTGCACTCATTTTCATTCAGGGTACTTGTGTTCGTGTACTCTTCGTTCTGATATCTACATCTTTCTTTGTCTTTCCAAGAAAACCAGGCCAAGTCAGGTGGCTCACAGTCCAAATTTTATTTGCCAAATTAGATAGCGAAGGTAGTCGCTTATATTTTGAAGCACTCTGCTTGTGGAACAATGCGGCTGTGTATGAGTTTTGGAGGGAGGACAGCTAGCCGAGCAATGAGAAAGACAGAGCCGCTATTACGGGATATTTAGTCTTGGTCTTAATGATAGTGGACAAAATGACATAAGACACAAAAAGCTTCCTGTGACATTATTGAACATGTTACTCCTGCTGAAAAGACCTGCTTAGACAAGCTTTAATTTCCATGCTGGTCCAAATTTGGTGCTGGTCTAAATGGTTAAACTAGATTAGTTTACCTCCCCAAAAAATTCAGTCATCATTTACTTACCCGCATGTTGTCCCAAGCCATTATGACTTTCTTCCTTGAAACACTAGGAAACTTTCAAGTTTGTTTTTTTCCCCTGCATGTCATGTGCAGAGCACCATACTTTTTAATGCATCACTGATCCAGTACATAAACCAGTAAGACTGATTCATTCATAAATCAAACTGATCCAAAAAAAATTTTTCACTGAAGAACTGGACATCTTCTAATGAGCTTAAGAAGATGTCACGATTTTTGTTGAATAGCAATTAAATTTTTCACAAAAAGCTGTCTTAAAGGGATAGTTCACCCAAAAATGAACATTTTGTCATCATTTACTCACCCTCATGTTGTTCCAAACGTGTATGAGTTTCTTTATGTTGAACATAAAAGAAGATATTTTGAAGAATGCTAGTAATCAAACAGTTGATGGTCCCCATTGACTTCCATAGTATTTCTTTCCCTACTGGGACCAACAACAGTTTGGCTCTTCAAAATTATTCAAAATATCTTCTTTTATGTTCAACATATACAGGTTTGGAACGACATGAGGGTGAGTAAATGATGACAAAATTTTCATTTTTGGATGAACTATTCCTTTAAAAATAGTGAGGACGCCAACACGCCAGTATCCCATGCTGAAGACCAGCATCCAAAACACAACGTATGCTGGTGACCCCCATACTTGTCTTTTCAGCAGGGATTCAGTACGTTATAAGGGCATGAATACTCTCTGATCTTGAAACAAGAGCCTCTTTACGGCATTGCAGCTACAAAATTACCACATGAATATAAAGTTCAGACACCCTTCTGTCATTCTTAAGTCCGTCAAATGTTGTCATGAGCTGCACTTATATTTACTAGCCACAAAAGACACACTGGGACATAAACCATGCAAATAAAGTTGGTCTTAGTTAGAGAGTCTATTGTCTGTGCAATGGTATGACATATATTATGCATAAGCATACTGAGATTCTGGGGATTACAGATAATGCTATTTTTGGCGGCCCAGATGATGGCTTGAAACTATCAAAGAAGTGGCTATTTTAAGACATGTCAAGTCATCAAGAAAGAGAAATGTAAAGAGGAGGGGCTTATTTTATTATTGGGAGATAATCATGTTTCCTGGAGCGGTCTAAATGAGAGCCGTCCAGTAATGGCAGTACAGGAATGCAGTCAGTGCACACCGCTCAACCCTCCCTAAGTCTTGGCTCCACTCCACTCTCTCAGCACTCCACACAAAGCTTCCTTTGTTCAGCCTGGTCTTGAAAAGCAATGCTCCGTCACTCCCTTTCTCTCTCCCTCTCTGTTGTCCTGCCTCGCTCTTCTCTCTTCCTGTGTATCTCTTCTGCCCGCTCCACCAGCTCTCGCTTTATCTAAATGTGCTCTGTTCTCTCACACTCATATCTTATGTTTTTTTTTTTTAATCAGTCTTAGGTTAAATTATCCTAGAATGTTGGGATTCTTTCTGTGTTTTTACTTTCATTCCTTCTCTGTCTGTTTCGTCCAACTTTTCCCACTGTCTTTCACAGACTTCAGTGTTGTTTATTCAGCAGAAGGTAGGATCCAGCCAAGAAATCTGTATTATCCTGCATATTCGCAACCTTAACTGGGGGGAAACATTTTTCAAGCAACTCTTTTTCTCCTCAACAGCTATTTTAGGTTAACCGCACATTTAATAAGCTGGAATGGGGGGGGGGGGGGATTGTGCTCTTGTTTTGCTCTCATACTTTTTCAAAGCTTAGAGAGATTTAGTCCTGCCACTCTCCCATGAAAGAATACTCACACACACACACACACACACACACACACACACACACACACGTACACAGCAAAACACTTCAGGTGTTCTTCCCGTATGCGATCAAATGATAAATCAATCTCAAGTTCAAATCAATGAATCATGCAAAAATCATGTGATTAAACGAACAGATTTATTTCCCAGCATTCATTATAATGTCACATTGCATCAGTAGCTAAGTGCTTTGTTTGATGAGGACATGTTTATTCTGTACCTATATTCAGGTCAAGCAGTCATATCTTTTGTTCCTCCAATAATAATCACTTCATGTGAAAACCTGTTGCTCCAGCAACCTCCTACAAGCCTCGTCCTGCGGATTGTAAAGTGAATGGCATTGGATGGCCCTAGGCGTGAAATTATGTCCATCATCGCCTCGTGACGCAGCCAAACCTTGCACAACCGCTTGCTGACATAGATGCGGGACTCCGTAAGCCTGCTGGCTGCAGGCATACCTGCACATGCCCCTGCTGTGAAATGATTATTTCACGCCTAGATTTCACCACTCTACAGTCATACAACCAGAGGCGTGCAGAGACTTGTTGATAGCTATAGACCAAGACTTTCTGATTTTTGAAACATAACAGACCAGTTTAAGTGAGGCCACATTAGGGATTCATATTTTTAGAACCCTGTGCGTAAGCATTATGCATTAAAGCATTAAAACGGTTTCATTTTGTTCAGCTGGATTGCTAAAAACTGATGTTTCAGATTTTGTACAAGGTGTGATCGTAAAGTGACTGGAGTGCACACAGACATGTCACATGTAATAATATGCATGTGTAGGGGATATTGTTTAATCATTGAATTATTACAGATTTTCAGTGCTTAAATTTCTGTTTCTCACATCCCTTTGTGAAAAGCCTGGGACACTTGAAAAGTTAATGACACACATATACACACACACACAGAGTTTGTTTTTCTAGGTTCTAAGGCTGTGCACTAAATCCAGCTGTTGTTGCATGCCCATGCTGCTCTCCTGCAGTTGCATCCAATCAGATCACAGAACCTTGAAACTGAAGCAGCTACAGCCTGAAAAGACAGACCATCGTCATGCTTTTACTGGATATCTCATTCATGAAAATCAGACTCACACCTCTCTGTCTGTCTTTCTTTCTCCCTGTCGCTTGCTCTTCCTTTCCTCAAGAGGTTCTGTAAAATTTTAACTAGGCCTCTTTACCGCAGGTGTTACATATTTGTGATTAAAGCACCTCTGCATCTGTTGTTCTTCAGGCAAGATTTGGTCTGATTACTGCTCACTAGGGTGCAGAGTGCCGTGACCTGCTTTTGTTTGAGTTCAGGCTCATTTTGCCGTCCTTGAATGTTAACACAACTCCTGTAATCAACAAGTGGCTGGTTTGCTTCATTTCATGATAATGGAAAACTAAGGGTTAGTTCACCCAAAATGAACATTTTTGACCATTTACTCAGCCTCATGTTGTTCCAACATGTTCCCATTTTGAGTAATGTACTCAGTGCTCATTTTATGCATCCGGAATAGAAAGGAAAGTGACGAAGAAAAGGAAGTCATACAGGTTTGGAACATTTGAACAACATGAAAGTGAGTAAATGCTTAAATGACTTTTTTATTTTGGGGTAAACTATCCCTTTAAACACTTTTTAATAACATTAGTTCCTCATTGTTGTTTAAACTACAGTATATTTCACAGCAGCACTAATCAAATGCACCCTGCCAAAATTGTCTCTTGAAAACTCCCAGATCTAATGTGACTCAATGCAGCATGGAGTTCTTTAATGCACGTTAGCCTCTATACCGCAGGTTATGCAAGAATTAGGCCGCATTATGCAACAAGACGTTAGTGTGTCAATTAGCAATACTGGTAGTTTTAGCTGAGCATAAGAAGTAAAACTGTGACAGTCTTGTTGACTCAGGGCTATGTGTCAATAGGAAGGCACGTTGACAATGAGGAGCTTCCTCTTTAAAGTAGGACAGTGTGGACAGCACGTTTTATCGTAAGCATTAAAAGCAGGTTATGACTTCGTATACGTGTCTCAAAACAAAGAGTGCTGAAATGTAGGCAAACAGCTCAGGGGTATTGTATTTCTGTGGTCTGAGGTAATTGGCTTTCTCTTTACTTCTATGAGTGTTATTTAAAGCAGGTCGTGTTGATTCAGAATTATACGAGGCCCCCGTGTCAAATAGGCTGACTCACCTAGATGTATTTCCATTTAGTTTCGACGCTTCCAATTCAGAGCCGCCTCACCTGCCAAAAAGCAGAATCACAGGACAGATGTGGTGATTCAGAGTATCTCTTTGCCTAGATTTGTGGTTTATGAGAGTGCGCTCATATCTATAAAGCGTGTGTTTGTGTGAGATGGACCGAGCGAGAGGCATGGGGGGGTTGTGGGACATGATGAGAGAATGGTGAAGTAGCCAGCCCACAATGGGCCGCATTGTTCCAAGCTCATAATCAGAGCGGACATGGAACTTGGCTGGGAGAGTCATCCCTGTAGCCCTCGACACAGCTGCTGGGACTTCAGTTTATATTCTCTCCGTTCTGCTTTCATCAGCATCTCTCTTGCGCGCATTTTCTCACCGTCTCTGTCTTTCCCATTCAGTGGCTGTTTTTCCTTCCTCCGTTTGAAATGAAGAGGTCAAGGCATGAGCGACGTACTCTTGTGTAACACTACAACTGCATAAACAAACTGTGCCAATCAAAGAGAGCCAAAGCTTTGACCTCAAAATCTAATGCTTTAGTACAGGAATCTCAGGCCTCCATCCAACTGTCCTCCAACCAGCCATCTTCGCTTCCTGTATGCGTTTTAGTTAGTGGAACAACCAGTAGCCCAGTGGAAAAACCCAGCCAGTAACTGGATCTTTAAAAGATTAGAGCTCTACTTCAATGACGAGAGAAATAAGAAGCTTAACAGCTGGCCCAGTGGCGGTAGCTGTGTTTACAATAAAAACTCGCAGTCAGCTGCAAGGCCTTTGCGTCATTGGCACGTAAAAATAAAACAAGAGACCCCTCCATAATGACTCAAAATTTCCACAGAGTCCAGAGGATGGTGCCACTCCTTGTACAAAATCAGATACCTCCAGTGGTGTATAAAGTATCTGAAAGCCATACTCACGTAAAAGTACATATATCATACCAAAAAAATGACTTTGGTAGAAGTTGAAATCATCACTTAGAATATTACTTGAGTAAAAGTCTTAAAGTATGTGATATTTATTGTACTTAAGTACAAAAAATATTTTTTAAATCCTAAACGTACTTAAGTATTGAAAGTAAAAGTACAAGTAAATGCAAAACGGAAAATAAGAAAATAAATATAAAAAATATTAATACAGCCTGAGTAGCAAGATTGTGTTCAGTTTGAACACAACTTCATCCAGCACTTAGTGTCTTTTACTCCAACATAAGAAAACATTTCTGGAATCTGCATTTGAAATAGCATTTAGATGTATTTACACAGTTTATATATCTCAGAGGGGACATGGATGCATTTAAACTGCAGTAACAGATGCACAAATAGGCCTAATGTTTTGTTTTTAACATAAAACATCGAATACTGATATTTGAAATCATTTAAAACATGAAAAAAAAAAACGAAATGTGAAATTAAAACCGCCAGTAGGTGACAGCAAGTGACTGTTAATGAGTAAGTCATGGAGATTCAACCGATTCATTCAAACGACTGATTCATTCAGAAACAAAGCATTTGCTGTGCTGTGATCTTTGTTTGGAACTATTTTCGTTGGTAAAATTGAGCAAAATCAAGCAATATTATGTCTAAAGCGTAAGTCACTTATTGCTTTACTGAACTTGTATAAAATGATTATTAAATATGTTCATGCTGATATCTACAGAAAAACGGTACTCTTTGTGTGATATAGATAGATATAGCAGTTAACTATATTAAATTATATAAATATAAAAAGCATACAGAAGCATTTTTGCCGTCTACAATTTAGAATGCCTGGAATTTTGAGTTTTAATAGACTTATAAATCAACGTGCGTGCACTCTGTGTGTGGTTTGGTGATATAGCCTACTTGAAAATGTCATATCGCACATCATTACAACAACACTTACCATATTATCGCAGACGATGCTGTATTGCACACCCCAGACTTGACTTGAGTGGACATTGAAATCATCCGTGGTTGTGCGCGCACTTGTTTGCATGAGCAAAGGTGTTTTTAGGAGTCTAACTTGCAAACGCCAGACCACTGATTCGTCAAACCTGCTTTCTTGCAGTCTGTGTTCTTCTGACTATAGTATTGTAGTAAGTAACGAATATGTTTCGGGGAAATGTATCGGAGTAAAAGTAGGCTATACATTTTAATTGGGAAATGTAGTGGAGTAAAAGTAAAAGTTGCCTGAAATATAAAAACTGAAGTAAAGTACAGATACTCCCAATAAATATTTAAGTACTGTAACAAAGTATTATTACTTCGTTACAATACACCACTGGATACATCGCAGATAGGTAGAAGCGACCCGGCGTCCATCGTCGCCTAAAATGTCCGCGAATTCCATCACATGGCCTGTCAGCAGCATGTTAACCGATAATTGTCGCCTCATAGCTTTCTAAATTGATTGAAGCATTCGCGGTGTGTGTGTTGGCTGCACATACGGTTGGCTGCGGTTCTTGGCCGTCGAGCTCGGATGATTCCATGGGGTTGCATGTTGCTGGAGCTGCTTTACACATAAACATTACATGACCCAAGCAGACAACTTTGTTAGGGTTGCTGGGAGTGAGTTGTATTTTTGACCCGCTCTAGGTCAGGTGTCCGCCCTTGTGTTGCCTCCCATATGTTCTGCATTTTCTTGCGCTATCCACCCCACCCCCAGTCCCGTTGCCCCTGTAATTGCCAGGTAATGTTTCGGCTCTGGCTCCTCCTCTACTGCCATTATTCGTGTTCTGGATTAATGCGACTGCCAATAGTGGCCACAGGCTTGGCAGCATTTCAAAAAAGGGGCCCACCTTCGATACATTATACACAAGCAGCTTTCACCAAGGTGTGCATTTCAAGACAGTCTTCCTCTGTTTTTATACTGTGCTTTTTTTCTGTTAAATCAAAGCTGGAGGGGACACTGGAGACTCTTTTTTCCCCCCAATCTGATCTCTGTAACCCCTCCCTGCTCATATCAGATATTCCCCAGCCGCCTGGCGCCCAGAGGGAGGCCCACCTTTACCACCCAGTGTAGACTCAATAATACAGACCTGTTGGCTTTCATAGTCATGCTCTGTCCCATTTCCCAAAAATCAACTTTCAGATGCATAAATAAACTCAACAACAACAACAAATAACAATGGACTATAGGGCTATATTTAAAATGCCTTTGGCATAGGTATCATACTGGGTAGATTTGAATTCTGTACTTTTGTTTGTGGTCACTTTGTTCCCTTTCTTCCTCTTCTCAGTAAGCAGAAAAACCACTTGAGGTGAGCTTTTACAAAAAGTGACCACTGTCAAAAGGTCAACATGTGACTTTTAAGGTATCAGTAAATCTTGTTTTTGTGGTTGAAATTCAAAAAAGGGAACACAGACATTTCCACAGAATACCCATCCACCTTGACTACAAAGTAGGGGATGACCAAAATCATCTGGGTACAAAACAACCTTTAGGTCACAAGGTCATCCAGAAAAATCAAAAAAGGTTTCTCACGATGCACTCTGGGCAACTACGCAGATGAAAGTTAACAGGACAAACGGGAAGAGCCAGGCAATGGTCCAAATTAACACAAACTAAATACAGGGCTGAAGGGAAGTAATCAAATGATGGCGCAGAGTCCAGGAATTGCTTGTATGTTCCACTGAGCTCACTGGTTATGGGTAAGCCAGTTAAGCAACATGTAGAAATTATGATGTAACAAGACAGCAGTCTCAGGATCTGTTTTGGTTAATCCACACGCATCTTTAAATTCGGTATGTAAACAAGCTCATTCTGTAGGCCTACACACCCTATCTGAAGACAATTAAGTTTTACTCTCTTGGGAAGAGAGGAATAGGTTATCACGCTGAGACAATTATTTTCCTTTCCGAGAAATAACACTTTAGGGGAAGTAAAACTGATTTGTGCTTTCCAGAGAATCTCTTGCCCTTTGTACCACTCTTTGGAGAAAGGGAGAGTATGAAAGGCAAAGACATGGTAGAAGAGATTTATTAATTAAAGACCATCTCTAACCATGTGTCCAATGGGGCCTGAAAATCATAGGAATAACGACTTAACCATGATGATTCTCTTGTCAGATTAGGGAACAGGAAGTTGAGCTGGCCCAGAAAAGTGTACAGAGATTTTGCCCAAGTAAACAAACATCTTAGCCCAGGTCTCCTTTCCACAAATCTACACTTACTCATTGGTACAACCCTCCCCTCACAACCCTCCTCACAACCCTCCCCACTCTCCAAGAACTGTACTCATCCAGAGTGAGCAAAAGGGCTGGCAAAATCACTCTGGACCCCTCACATCCAGCACACTCCCTCTTTGAACTGTTACCGTCTGGTCGACGCTACAGAGCTCTGAGCACCAGAACGACCAGACACAGGAACAGTTTCTTCCCTCAGGCAATCCATCTCATGAACACTTGACATTAAAAGTGGAACACACAACACTATTGTAAATTATTTATTCAACACACATACTTATTTTTTCATTTCAGATTTGCACATATTAGACCTGTACACCATAATTGTCTATATATTGTGTTTTTGCTATTTGTACATTGCCTATTTGTATATTATTCTTTTATTATCTGTGTCCTGTCCTGTTGCTGTCTTTCTGTTGCACTGTAGAGCTTCTGTCACAAAAACAAATTCCTCGTATGTGTAAGCATACCTGGCCAATAAAGCTCATTCTGATTCTGATTCTGATTCTTACTCTCCACCCACCAATTCAGGTTCTTCAAGCTGGCCTATTCCTGGAAAACTCCTTAGAACGAGTTGGTTGTAATTAATTATGGCCTTCTATCCCTGTTGATATTGCAATTTCATATGTATGAGTTCACATGAAAAGGTTTCCCAACACCTGGATCCCATTTGCATTTTCTTACAAATGTGAAATATGGTGCATGGGGTTGTGCATCAACATTTTTAGTTTCTTCAGTGGCTCTGTGATGCACATTAGGTTCAACAGCAAACCCTATTCTCATCAAGAACCATATTTCACTGTATTAAGTTATGTTGTTGATATTACATTATTGCTTCTTCAGTGTATTGATTTTATGTAGGGCTGCACGATATATTGCATGTGCAAAACCACGCTGATAATGAACGTGGATTTGTGCAGCTTGTCAGTGAACAACTGCTCTGTGTGGTAAATGCAGCTCCATGTGAAATCACGCACGTGATGGAAATTACCGCTGATTACAGAACCGGCTTTACTGACAAGATGCGCATTAAATATCGCATGCAATATATCGCGTAGCCCTCATTCTATGTATCTTTTGGTGCTATTAGTGCATTAACACATAGACTTACTTACGTGTAAGTATGTACTGTGTGGCCCTGTCCCAAATGGCACACCTGAAGTGCACTTGCGGTCTTATGAACTTACAATACTCATGAGCACCCCCTTTTTAAAGTTTGACATTAGCATGTTGCTAAGCTAATATATCAGCACTTTAATGAGCATAAAAATACACATATAAATATTTAAAATATATGTTTATATACAGTACTGTGCAAAAGGCCATTAGACTTTTCACCAATAAAAAAATGGTACTGTATATTTATTATATATGAATGGAATGAAATGTAATGTTTACAGTCAGCAATTTTTCCAACTTGTCCTAGCTTCTTATTCAAGAAGTTGCAAGTTTGGAGTCATAGTGCATTGTCTAGTTTCGGAAAAGAGCTATGGTGTCATACTAATTAAAATGTAGAGTGTCTTAAAACTGCCCAAGTAACAATTTTTTAAGTTGTAAAACATTGTTTTGAAATATTTCTAAAATGTTAAAATGTTCCGTTTTCTTGTCGTGAATATAACATTATTTAAATGTTACAAAAATGTTTCTTACAGCATTATACTAACTTTATTTTTACCCAAAATATTTGAAAGTTTATTTTTAATATTCTAAAAACATTAAATTGTCCAGTTTTCTTGTTGTGATTAGAATGTTATTTAAAGTTTACTTAGAATGTTTCTCAAGTACAAATAATATCATAAGGACATTTTGAGAATGTTGATCTCAGAATGTTCTCTCTCAGTGTTATGAGAACGTATATGAAATATTAATAAATTAATAAGAACATTGCATAAATATTACTTTAAGACTGTTTTGTCATAACATTTATATAAAAAACATTAGTGTACGTTCCCTGTTAGCTGGGTTACTGGATGAGTGATGAGAGTGGACACACACACACACACACACACACAGAGAGACACAGACAAACAGGTGGTGGATCAGTTAAGCAGTGATTTACAGAACTCTCTGAGTTTCATTGTGCCGCTCTTCCTTTAACCTCCTTGGTCTCCTCTCTCCAGAGCTCCTAAAAACAGCCTGACCTCCTCTGTTAAACAATAGAGCACGCCATCTTCACTGTTTGCCTCCACAGGAGCGTGACAGTACATCTTAGTGAACCCGTACAGCTGTGAGCGACCATTTGAGTTAAAAGCATCTGAACGCACATGGGTGTTCACTAACAAAACACTCGTAATTTTCCATCAAACAGTGGTCAACGTGACCATGATGAAATGCCCTGAAATGTGTTGTAGGCGTGACGTTTTCAAATTAAATCTTGTATGTAAAACTATACACAGCAGAAGCAAGTTCCTGTTTAGTCTGTGAAAACTAAGTAAACAGATAAAAGAAAATATTCAGTCAAGTTCTGCTTGCTCACTGCTTTTGTCCGTCCCAGATCTCATTTACGGTCAAAAATAGCAGCGTGTCTCAGTCCTCCTGTATTTGTGTGTGCTCAGACGGTCAAGAATATGTGAATTTCCACCAGAAGTTGTGGGTGCTAAAACCCTATCATCTGAAGGTGTTAATCTTAGCAACTGGTTCCTCAACTGCTTCTGTAGCACGCATCGAATGAAGGTTACGAAGTGGTTTAAAAAAGGTAAAAAGAATTTTCTGTGGCTGCCCAGACTATATTTTTAAGCATGACCTTTATTAGAGTTTCCACATCCTTTCAATGTGACATTTCTGAGTCCCATCACCTAACACACATGGTACACTCTCTGTGTTGCAAAGCTTACTTTGTATTTCCTTGTGTTGAAGTGATTTTATGGTTTGTTGGACACGTGTTTATGTCAGGGTGAGAATGTTTGTGTTTTTGCACTTTGTCTGAGCAAGTGAGCATGCCCTGAGGACGGGTATGGAAGGAACAGGCCCGACTGGTTTCGTTTAGCCCTAATCTTGATGGAACATTGCCTCTGAGAATCTGTGGGGAGATTTACCAATGCAATCTCAGGGTAGGTAGGTTTTTTTTTTTTTTATGATGGTAGGTTCCGAATGGTAAAGGAGCAGTTTTTTTCTTTTTTTTTTTTTTTTTTTACCTCAGTCACTGTGTGTATGTATTGTTTCGGTCTAGATGTGCTTTCTCACACGTCACCTGTTAGTATCTTGTCAGCTGAGGTCGTGAAGAAACGTGAGAATCCTTCTAAGTTAAATCACCTCTGCAAACCACAAACTGAACATCTCAACATTGTCTGATCCCATATGTCATTCACAAATCTGTTTCCTTTTTGATTTTCCTGCAAACATTTTTTACAATGCCCTTAGCAGACAGATGACTCATATGAACCAGTCATAAGATAAAGCTGCTATCAGTTCTTCGTTTGTCTGTATGTTACAACAATGTTATCGTGGATTATTTTGAGAAAGCAGGTTATCGGAGCGTGTCATTTCTTAGTGCTTACTCAAGGTCTCGCCGTGGGTAAGAACTACATGGGGCGTGTTTGAGTGTGTGAACGGAGCTAAGGCAATATTCCCCTTTAGGCATTTACTTAAGGTTCATCCAGAAGATAAGCAGATCATTGGTCTCCCATACTCTTGTCTGACATGTTGTAGCCTGAATGTGTGTTGAATGGTTTCGTTGGCCTCAAGAGACAGATGGCAGCCTGAAACAAAGCTTGTAAATGCTGGTGAAATGTTCCCTAAATGGTTTGACAAAGCTAGAAGAACAAAAACATTATACCCAAATTATTGTCTGGAATCTATGACTTGTATGAAATTGAAATCACTCCTTAAATGGTTCTTTTGTATTTCATTTACACAGGTAATGCTGGAATGCTCTGATGGAGCCAGACTGAGTTTGAAACTCTTGTTGGATCATGAAGCTTTAATAATATTCAGTTACAGTTCTGGCCTGGTATGAGGGTTTCCGTGTCCTCACTCACTCGTCGTCGTCACTTTGACCTACACATGCTCACACAAATAGACCAAGCCACCCACCATCTACATTTTGCCCTTTATGACCACACCGACCTGTTTCTTTCCCATATTAAGGTATATTCTGAATTAATGGAGGTCACAAAAGCTGTGTGATCATGTGATGTCCACTGTCCACTAGTCTTCACCACTCATTTGCATCACATCGCCAATTGTTTTTAGTCACTCATGTTGCCTCACATCACCAACTCTCATTGAAGTTGAAATCAATATTCAGATCAATATGGATGACCAGTTACAGCTAATATTTGCATTCAGTTTTAATCTGTTTGCAAGAACATTGCTTTCAATATCAGCAAAGACAATGACTGATTTTGTGGCTTCATGAAAAACAATCAAGGCCTGGTGTTGCTTGACAATAATTGGTTAATTTGGGTCTAAACTGGTTTGAGAACATGTGAGGCAGGAAGGACGTGAAGAAAAAGTGGTTTGGAGCTTCAGAGACATTGTGCGTCAATACTCTCACAACCGTAAAATGTCACAAGCAACATCAAACAGTTTGAGATATGCTTCCCCTTCACTGTAGAGTTATGCTTTTGAAGGTGTTAAGATATGCAGTTTTGCGCACACATGCAAAAAAAGCATAGTTTAAAAAAAACTTATTGCAGCCTCTACCTTTTTTTGGTCATAACTTCACAAATCAGACTCAGCATTTGTCTTCCAACTTCACGTCAGACATCTTTTTAGTCCTGCAGTGAAAGCTGCAGTATTTACATAGCAGAAAGTGCAGTTTCTCTGTTGTCTTAATCTCATCCAGAAGCTTCCAAAGTCCTACTCTAAGGTCCAACCCAAACAGTAAGCACAATACAGATCAGAGATGTGACAGGGTTAAGTAGCTCAGTTTCAGCTTTCTAACTTGGTCTCCTCTACGCTTCATTGTGCTGTTTCAGCAGCCAGAGAAATGCTGCAAATAGAACCCAGTGGCTGGGTGCAGTCGCAACCACACTTTCCTTTGCACCTGGTTCCACTACCAGCTCACCTTCATGTTGAAACTTTTCCAAACCGCACATTTTGAGATCTTTTCTTTTTAACACCTTCTTCTGTAATACTCTTCTGCTCTTCATGCAGGTCAAGGGTTGCTCTGGAGAGGTGAAAAGAAACCATGTGATGGACTATGGAAACAGCCAGGGGGCCAAGGTTAATATTCATGACCAGACGATTGTATAACTGCACGGCTTCAGAATAAGTGGTCAGGGGGAGAAGTTCTCAACCAAGTTCTTAAACTTCACAGCCGAATGGCTCAGGTATATGTAGACCTTCTAGTCATAATAACTAGGCTGAGATGGGACAAGCTGCTCAACACAACACATAAACTATATGTGCACAGTTTAAAAAGAAGTCATTCTGTCATGATTCTAGGGGGTTGTCTGAAGTTGCCAGGCCATCTCTGTTCAGGCGTTTTGAGTAATTTTAGCACATTGCTATGATATTCACTGTCTTAAGGTGTTTTTGTTGTAAACTGAAACCAGTTGCATGCCTTTAGGGCCATGGAAAATTCGTCTATGACACAACCAACTTATTTTTTTTTGCTTTACAATAACACTATTAATGATACACTTTAGGCTTATGTTTACTCATTGTTTTGGTGTAATGATGAACAGTAGGTCAGAAAGTAAAACTATTCACATGGAACTCCTTACTTCATAGAATACAAGTTACTCTTCAATCTGAAGTTATCACTAACCCTGACCTTCCACTTGCTCTACATATACACACATGCATATGTACACAAACACATGTTCAGCTGTGGCTAGTGATACAGAAAAAGGGCATAATTGGCACATTTTTGTCTGTTTGCACTGCTCAAACATCAAGCAATCCATTCCAGGACTTCCTGATAGAGGAATTACAAAGTCTAGTAGTGTTTCTCAACACTGATACACAGACTCTGGTCGAACGGCAACAGAAGCCACACATGAAGCTTTCTGGGCCGTACCCTCTTTCTCTCTTTCTCCAGCCGCACTGCAAGTGAAAAAGAGACCTGCTTCCTGTTTATGATGAGAACACATTGAGTACCTATATGTTTACAGACACATTTTACAGGATGTGGCCACGCTCACGAGGGTGGAGATTGTGAGTGCAGTGGAGGAAACATGGGGAGGTTGAGGGTTTCTTTATATAGGTACACCTGACAGAACATACCAAGCAACTGGTGCAAGTCTTTCCATCACCTGCACAATGGAAATAGCAAAAAGGAACATATTTGAGTGTTGTTTTGTTGACTCGGTAGACTTGGGTGCCAACAAGTTGAACATATACTGTATTGAGCTCTGCTTCACTGGTAGATATGGTCAGTATTTATGTAATATGTAAGGCTCCAGAAAGTATTTGGACACATAAGACACACTTGCATTACATAAGAAAGTAACCAAGTGGCATTTATAAACAAATGGTGCTATTTTTAGTAGATGAAGCTAGTTCACACAGGTGTCCTAGCAAAATAACCACAGATTTAGTTCATTATGCACATTCAACACTAAGGTTTGACAATCAGAAAGTGTACGAATAAAGATCTGGACAGTATATCCATTTTTTATTTTTTTATTACTTAATGTAATTTTGTGAAATGTTTTCTTTGAAAAGTCTGCTTGTCTCTACAATAAAGCCACTTGGTTTGATCATTTGTTATAATGCAATAGAATTAATATATTTTTGACTTCAGTTCTGCCAGCTTAAGTGTTCCAATATGTTTGATTATAATAGGCTATTTTATGTGATTGTTGAGTTGAAATAATAAACTAGCGATTCCCCCAAACCTGTGAGATTTAATGTCACATCAACTTTACGTGTTTGAAGGGGGTTTTCGGATAACTTAATCTGTTTGAGGACAAATTTGCATAACGGCCAGACTCTAAAGGTTGCCCTGATGTAACGTGTCAAGCTTTGACTTCTGAGATCTTTCCTCCTCTAACCCAATTCATCACCATTTCAGCAGAAACCAGAGAAGCAGATTTCCCATTAGGAACTGTGTAATCAGAGAGACCCATGGAGATTGACCACAGTCAGGTCAATAGCCCATCAATCCTTCCCTAGACTACCAATGACTGTTCTCCTCATAGGAACTCCCTCATTACAGTTGACCATGGGTCAAAATGTTTGATAATATGCAGAATATCTGTTTTCCTATATCACAGATGCCAGATCCACAAGGATTAGTAAAACCATAATGATCCAGAATTGGGGTTCTGTGAAAATTACTGTCCTAACCAAATAATAAGTTTGTGTTCTCTCGTCCTCAGTGGTCAGTCACAAATATAATTCAGTCAAACCATTCTCAAGACATTTTAGTAGCATGTGCTGCCAAAACCATCTACTCTGCCTTTGTGCAATATATACACACCACTATTACGGTTATTGAACTTTCAGTTTTAATTGCATTTGACAGCAGGACGTGTATCCTTTTCCTTGCTTCAAGCCATCCATCTTCTTCTTGCATCCACAAGAAGATGAATATTGCATAAAAATGATACTCAAGATGATTTATTTTCTCAAAAATATGGGTTTTTATTGGTTTTTAACTGCAATCAGTCATTACAAAAGAGATCAATCTTATATAAACTCATAGAAATTACTGTAGTGAACAACAATAGCTGTTTATATGAAAAAAAAAATTAATACATTCAACTCTTCAGATACTTTCTTTGTGTCTATACTGTTAACCAACTTGGACAATCATTGCTTAAACCACTGAGGATACAAGCAATAAGTCGTAAAAAAAAAATAGCATCCCAGCTTTATTTAAGGCAAAGAACTCTTGCTCATGGAATGTGTAAAAGAGGCACTTTACATAGAAGCCGAAAGCTCCAAATGTCCAAGGACAACAGAACTTCAACCCATTAGGTCATAATTATTGCCTGCCTTTCATCATGTCTGCCACCATAAACCAAATAAACTGCTTTAACACTGGAGGTTTATAACTTGCAACATCATTAAACCTTTGTAACAAATATTCGAAACAAAAAAGCACTTCATGGTGGTATTTAAATGTGGTGCATGTGTTTTAAGGCCACTAAACTTCTGCATCTTGGATCAACTTATTTAAAAAAAAAAATATATATATATATATATATATATTATAATTTATTCCACAGATCAAATCTATCCCCAGGCTCAGGCATTCAGTAAACTGGATTAGTAATCCAAGTCTGATTTTCACAAAAAATAATTTTTTCACTGCCATATAAATTGCTGCAAGTGGGGACTAAGCTCACCTAAAAGAAAAATTAAAAAAAATAAAAATAAAAAAGGCTGACAATCCTGTGAGTTTATTACCTAGAAATGATTGTATGGTAGTACTGATTTTGCAGTCAAATATTTAGGAAACGGGAATGAGAATAAATCTACAATAAATAAATCAAAATGCAGAGGATTTTTTTGTTTTTGCTTTAAATTAAGTTTCATTTAAGTGTAGTTGCCAACAAAAGTCATTGTAGTACAATATATTAAACTGTGAAAAAAGAAAGCTGACAAGTCTTCACAATCTTAAGATTAATACAGAAGATCATAATTTAACATAAAAGAAAATATATTCTATCGTTTCATTATCAAGATAAATACAAACAAAATTAACAAAAAATGCATATGATCACCAATAAATATGTTTTTGATAAGTTAAATAAGCAGTGACAAGCAAACCCTTCTGTTCTGAAAGGTTTTCAAAAATTAACAATAATATAACCATAATAATAATAATAATAATAATAATAATAATAATAATAATAATAATAATAATAATAATAATAAACAATGACCATAATAAAAATCAAACCAAGAGGTGGAAAGATGACGAAATTACAAAGTGCTCCTCCGAGCAGAATCTATGGAAAAAGCGTGCTTGCATGAAGAACTAAAGTGAAGCTGTAGGAGGTTGAACTGCACCTTGGGAATGATGGAATTCTCCCTGTGTTTGCTGATTGGCCCGAAGGAAGGTGGCGTTTTGAGGTGGGACAGAAGAAAGAGTTTGTCTTTAATATTTAATAACAAGATTCCCTTCCCAACAAACTTGAAGTAACCAGCAACTAATGGGAAAAAGGGGCACTAACAACATCAACAACAACAAAAATGGTAAGGAATTGTTCGTTTTTGAGTGGAGACATCCCATCTCAGGGGTTTGTGCTGGCTGTAGCCGAGACATGGAGCACGTAGCACCTGATTGAACATTCGAATGTGCCTGAAATATTCCAGAGCTCCATTCTCATTCAACCCTTATGAGAGAAGTCCTTCCTGCAGACTGGTGTAATCTGCAATTTCAAGGGAGGGAGATCACACACTCAAAACAAGAGCTACATAATCAGGCCACAAGGAACGAAAAAAAAAAAAAAAAGATAAAAGAAACAGTGGTCCATTCACCCCAACACTTAACCCCAGGCACTTGTCTTTTTTTCCATATTCTTTTCCTCTTTTTGCTTTAAGCCAGTCTACAAAGACAGTTGTGAAAGGTCTAAGCATGACACTGTGAGCTTTAGTTAGTTATGAAAGAGTGTCCTTGAGAAGAGTGGTAATTTGTGAGGGGGGAAGGGCGCAGATCTCTCCCATAACCGTGCCACCGGCTCTGCTACACTTGACTGCAGCTGTGGCACCTGGCACAACGGTCTCATACCTCTCACGATTAGCATTTCGCTAATCCACTTCCTACTCTGCGTGTTTGGCACAGTCACACCAAGAACATAGCAGGGGCTCTGCAAGTCGAGGCCCAGAAAACAGAAGGGTCTTGAGGCCGGGAGAGTTTTAGCTTGTTCTGGTTAAAAAGAGTATTCAAAACGAGAAAGATCCCTTAATTCACTGCATCGGTTTCAGAGCGGACGTGATACAAGGAGGGAAGTCTACGGCTTCTAGGGCGCCGGAGAAATGGCGAGAGGTAGAGGGAGTGCTAGCGTCTCATCCTCTCTGCCCAAGACTGCTGCACGCAGTGGAAAGGGGGATGGGGTCTGGCTCAGTGTGCTTTAGTCGTCAGAGATGGAAAGCCTGCTGAAGATGGGCAGTCGGCGGGTGGTGTCGAGAACGGGAGACTCTGAGCCGCTCAGACTTCCGCTCGAGCTGCTCTGGTAGCCCTCTTGGTCAGAAAGCGAGTCTGGCTGGCTGGATGGAGACTCGTAGAGTTGGGGAGACTCTGACATGGCCCTGAAGTAGTAAGGGGTTGTCGGGGAAGGCGGCGCCTGGGTGGAAGGGTCAGAGCAGGATAAAGGTGCATTGCCCAGGCTGGGGCTGAAGAGGTTGGCCAGCTCCTGGCTGGAATACGTAAAGGGGTTGCTGCTAGGCCACTCGGGCAGTTCGTCTGGGGAAAATATAGGTGGAGGGGTGACAGAGGTGGGGCTGTCCCTCAAGCCTCCAGAGCTGGGGAACCCCGCAAAGCTGTAGCTGTGTTGCAGCCGCGGCCTCTCCATCTTATTGGAGGCTGAAAGGGGGGACGGGGTTGGAGGAGGTCCACGGCGCTCTTCCGCATTGTGGATGAAGTGGCAGCGTGGGCCGTAGGGGCAGAAGCCGATGGTGTGGAATGTACGGCAGAGCTCTGTCTTGTACTTAGGATGGCGGCTTAGGCTGCGCAACTCATGAATGCCATGGGCGAACTGGCACTTGTCACCATACTTGCAGGCGCCGTTCTCCTCGAATGGCCTGCACAGCTCTGTCTTGTAGCGGCTTGAGTTGACCTGGCTGTTGGGGCTTCCAGGGCCCGAACACTTCTGTAGCAGGCGATCCCCCGTCTCTGAGAAAGAGCGGTCTCGAAGCCGGTTCTCTTTGTTGCTGCTGCCGGTGGTTCCCGTCCCTGAGCTGAGCAGGGATGGATCTGCCTTGGCAATGTTCAAGAATTGGTTTTGGTTGAGCTTGGTGCTAGCCAAAGTGACAGAGTGTCGGCGCTGGTAAACCCCACCAGTTGAGGGTGTCCCCACAGCCTTCCTGTCCAGCAGGCACCCAGTGGGGTTGGAGATGGGCAGACTCACCCCCGTGCAAGGGACAGAGACAGGGTGTGGAGTACTGAGGATGTTATTATTGTAGTTCAGCATTTTGTTCTACAAAAGAAAAGACAAAAAAAGAAAAATGACACTGAATTCAGTTTTTGAAAGTCACAAAGTGGTTGGCATATCTTAACTGTTTTGCACTGGCTTCATGTTAAACCCATGAGTAAATACAGGCCTAAACTACTGCTGTTTGGCTCAATGCCCACTAAGGGAATGCTTGACTGCTTTAGAAAAGCAAAGAGTGGTGCGCGTGTCTGATACGAGTAATAACCTAACTCGTACAGTATCAGACCTGAGACTAGGTCTGTCTGCAAACCTGTGGACATCGATTACCCCACATTAAGCTCTGAATCATGTGTAAAACCCCTACAAAATAGATAATGCTGATTTTCATGAGGAAATATCTCTGTACTAGACAGAATGTAAACATTGTAACTAAAAATAGGGTCATAACCACCAGACATAATTGATTCTTAAATCTGTCCTCAAATCTTGAATATCTGGCTACATCCTAGAATGTAACATTGATTTGTAATATTTCCACAGTAACTTATCTAGCCACCATGTCGCATGATTATAAAAAAAAAACGAATAAAGTTATTTAAAGAGACAATCAGCTGGATGGAAATATACACTCAAATCTAAATGTCACATCCGCACAGCACAGAAAAACACTAACTCCACTGATAAATGATGTCTGACTGCGTTTATGGGTTAACCACTGAAAAAAGCTCATATCTAAGAACCTGCTTGACTCACTGGTTTTCTAAGTCACTCCTATCAGTCAAAGTTTAATTCAATGAAATCACGGGACTTTGCACAGATTCACACACCATTCACGTTTACACCCAAACAGGTCAATCAAAAAAAAAACAAAAAAAACTGTTTCGTCAGGTTTGAGTACATTTTCATTTAGCAGGAGGTGAAACCGGTTGCTCCAATCTTCAGTTGATAAACAGTTCAAAAGGAAGCAACATGAAACATACATGGGTAGTTGACATAAAATACTTATGGGAAGTTGAAGTGTACCGAGTTATTCTATGTCAAAAGATTCTAAAACAGCATTTTGTCAACGGTTGTGCATGTAGCCTCTTAATTAAAATGAAGTTAGCTTATTGAAAATGTGTACTTCAATTCATTTAACCACACTACATAGTTATTTTGAATGAACTACTGGAGGCAAAAGGGTGATTAAAATGGTGATTAAGTTCAAATTGCAAGCAGTCTGGGGATCCAATATATACACTTTAACTTAAACACTTGATTAAAAACGTCCATAGACACATTATGCCTCAACTACCCACATATGTTGTAAAATCACAGCCATAGATTCTCCAGAACAAGCCAAGCAGGGAACTTTACTGGCTGCTGCAAGCGTCTACTGCGTATTTGAGTCTCGTTCATTGCTACATTAGAACTTTAAAGATGACTTCAGAATGGCAAAAGCAGTTGCATTTTAGTAGTTGTTGCTTGGTGTTACTTAATGTGACAAAAATCGCCCATTCAAACCTAGAATTAAAGTCTAATCGTCCACATTCCACAACACAAACAGATCAAGCTGAAACTTTTTTCCTACCTTGTTGCTGATCACTTCGCTGAAGTCGAAGAAAGGCGACACCACGGCTGTGGTCATCTTCCAATCGAGGATAAATCAAACACAGCGAGAAGAATCGGATACTTAAATTGTAACAAGCTAGGTTCTGGTTGTGTAAACTTGTGCTGCCCTATAAGAAACCCCCTCGGTCTGCATTTCCTTTTAACTCAAATGCAGGAGGAGCCACGACACGACGCTTCATATGGGCGTTTCTCTCTTGCTCTTTTTTCAAGGTTTTAGATTTTACTTCTCTGTCGTTCAGAAGTGCAACGCAGTTTAAAAGTTTACTAGAGCTCTAGTGCATGCTCATAAGCAAATCAGCGACCTTGTGTGTAGCTGTTTATTTCGGTGACTGAAACTTTGTTTTGCGTAGTTTTGTAACTCTAACGAAAACGCTCTCTAACTGCATTTTTTTTTTTTTTAACTTGATATAGCCTAATATTAAAATATTAGCTGCGAATTATTTCGGAAATCAACAACTTATCACTAAACTTAAATGTTCAAAGACTGGCAAGTAGACTTACAAAGAGCTGTTCACTGTAATATTATAGAAAACAAGGACGTGGGAATTGATTTTTGTTAATTAATTTTATTCACATGTGATTATTTAAAATAATTATGTAATTCTCTTTACAAGCACCTTTATTTCATTGTGAACATTTAAACTTTTGTCGGTCCATCTGAAGTACATTGGATAGTGCTGGAAGGTGTTTCTTTTTCTGTAAATCCAATTTTACACAGATCCTTACAGCTTCTTTTGTTACCTCAGGAGAGTATGGTATGTTAGTTCTACACAAAGACTATTTTTTACTTAAAAATGTATAAATCTATAGTCTTTCTGTTAATATAGAGCTCCTACAACTTCAAATGCACACTATTCAGGAGAGACCCCCTCCCACAGCCCACTTCAGCAGTCCATGACAGGGCAAGAGCTGCTCTCTCCGTCTACACTGAGTCATTCTGTATTTGTGTTACAGCTGAGGAAGAACAGCACCACGTAGGACAAACGTTTTTCAGAAATGTTGGAGGAGGAGGAGGCAGATTTACTGGGGATGTTTGCTACAACGCTACATTGCCCTGAGCTGTGTGGGGCGGAGGAGGGCAGGGAGGAGAGGACAGGGTCGTAACACCCCCTCCTCTCCTCCTCTCAGCCAGAGGTGGAAGTTTTTATAAAGGCCTTTTTTTCTGCACACTTTAATAGTGCTTTTAACACGAGATGCAAGGAACTTGCATGCTTATGCTCTGTGCTGAGATTATTAATTCAGTTTAAGAATTATGAGTATGTTTATGTAAGGAGGAGTTTAACAAGTTCTGTGGTACACAGAGTAATCTACCCCTGGGGTGTAAGAGAGACAAAACTGAAGGTGGACAGGAGAGGTTGAGATTACATTTCAAAGTGTTTCCAACTAATTTATCAATACTTTGATGATATGGATTGTACCTTAAGTTATTTTCACTTATACAAAGTCCAAGAATACATTTTATCTCAAGTTATGTCATAATTGTTTACTTAAACTTATAATGTGTTTGTCACAGATCATGCAGATTAATTGTAATGGCTGTGTGTGTTCAGAGTGTTTGGTGTGGTCTTTTGGCCTGCAGAGGGAGCACTTCATTTTAATCCGTGTGACTCCTCTACATTTCTTTCCTTGCTTCTCCTGTTGTTTGTTGAGCAGTGAGAGGGAGCAGGAGAGAGTTTGAGATTGTAGTAAGAGGCAAGGAATGAATTATCTCTTACAGAATTACTTTGCAGTCTAATCTCTAAATATGTGGGGGGAACTTGTGAGATTCCAAGAGTAAGTTATGTGCTGTGGTAACCACCCTGCTGGTACAACTGAGCTGATATCTGGACAGTCATTTCAAATTTTTTATTTCAACGTCCACAGCTGACAGACTTATTATCCCTCAGGCGAATGTATTTTTCTTTTATTTGAGATCTGTTTACTTGCCTTTTCCTGTAGCTCAGAATTTGAGATTCTGGTGTCCCTCTTGCATTTATGCAAAGTGAGTGTTTTAAAGGCTAAGCACAATTGAAATGAGGAAAAAAAAAAAATAATTGTCCATAAAAGCCTGGCCACAGAATCGTAAGTGGTACACCACTAGATCTCTCCAGTCATGTTGTTCCCATGCAACTCCTCTACAAAGTAGCTGTTGCCCCCTCTCCTTTTTATACAGAGCTCCAGCTGTCCAATGAGTGTCTTCAAGGGTCAAGACTGATGATTAGGATTGAAAGTGATGCTGAAAAGACGCCTGCTTTTTAACTTGAAAATATAAACAAATGGAGTTTATGGCTTACTCTTTGACCCCTGCAATATGGGAATAGCATTAGTCCTCTGGCTTAAAGATCATGACATTAGCTGTTAGCTATTATGCTATTGTTTACGATTTGTTTACCCCTCCTTTCCTGTCTTTTTGAAGAGTTGGAGCAAAGAACCGAAGAAGCTGGAAACAGGACACTGGCGCAAAGGTAAATGTACTGTAGTTGGGAAGAGGAGTTGTTGGGGAAAAGTGAAGACAGGAAATAGTAAAGTGATGAAAATGCGATTATTGGAATAGAATTTCCTGTCTTGAGTTTAGCATGTGAAATGTCAGATCATTTTCCTCTCTGACCAGGTTTCCTGTCCTGTTGATTATGAGGAAGGGTGAACTCCCCAGTCTGAGTCATTCCTACTGAGCAGAGCAGTAGGAAATGCATCATCACTGTAGAAATCACCATTTAACTGACCCTGTGCCTGAAATTAACTTGGTATTATTTAAGATTATTTTTAGGCACAATGATGGGAATAAGTTTTAAGTACATGTGACGTGTCTTGTCCAATTATGTAAAAAAAAAAAAAGTACACACACACACACACACACACACACACACACATATATATATATATATATATATATATATATATATACACACAGGTGCGTCTCAATAAATTAGAATGTCGTTGAAAAGTTCATTTATTTCAGTAATTCAACTCAAATTGTGAAACTCGTGTATTAAATAAATTCAATGCACACAGACTGAAGTAGTTTAAGTCTTTGGTTTTTTTTAATTGTGATGATTTTGGCTCACATTTAACAAAAACCCACCAATTCACTATCTCAACAAATTAGAATATGGTGACATGCCAATCAGCTAATCAACTCAAAACACCTGCAAAGGTTTCCTGAGCCTTCAAAATGGTCTCTCAGTTTGGTTCACTAGGCTACACAATCATGGGGAAGACTGCTGATCTGACAGTTGTCCAGAAGACAATCAGTGACACCCTTCACAAGGAGGGTAAGCCACAAACATTCATTGCCAAAGAAGCTGGCTGTTCACAGAGTGCTGTATCCAAGTATGTTAACAGAAAGTTGAGTGGAAGGAAAAAGTGTGGAAGAAAAAGATGCACAACCAATCGAGAGAACCGCAGCCTTATGAGGATTGTCAAGCAAAATCGATTCAAGAATTTGGGTGAACTTCACAAGGAATGGACTGAGGCTGGGGTCAAGGCATCAAGAGCCACCACACACAGACGTGTCAAGGAATTTGGCTACAGTTGTCGTATTCCTCTTGTTAAGCCACTCCTGAACCACAGACAACGTCAGAGGCGTCTTACCTGGGCTAAGGAGAAGAAGAACTGAACTGTTGCCCAGTGGTCCAAAGTCTTCTTTTCAGATGAGAGCAAGTTTTGTATTTCATTTGGAAACCAAGGTCCTAGAGTCTGGAGGAAGGGTGGAGAAGCTCATAGCCCAAGTTGCTTGAAGTCCAGTGTTAAGTTTCCACAGTCTGTGATGATTTGGGGTGCAATGTCATTTGCTGGTGTTGGTCCATTGTGTTTTTTGAAAACCAAAGTCATTGCACCCGTTTACCAAGAAATTTCTGAGCACTTCATGCTTCCTTCTGCTGACCAGCTTTTTAAAGCTGTTGATTTCATTTTCCAGCAGGATTTGGCACCTGCCCACACTGACAAAAGCACCAAAAGTTGGTTAAATGACCATGGTGTCGGTGTGCTTGACTGGCCAGCAAACTCACCAGTCCTGAACCCCATAGAGAATCTATGGGGTATTGTCAAGAGGAAAATGAGAAACAAGAGACCAAAAAATGCAGATGAGCTGAAGGCCACTGTCAAAGAAACCTGGGCTTCCATACCACCTCAGCAGTGCCACAAACTGATCACCTCCATGCCACGCCGAATTGAGGCAGTAATTAAAGCAAAAGGAGCCCCTACCAAGTATTGAGTACATATACAGTAAATGAACATACAGAAGGCCAACATTTCACTTATTTTTTTTAATTTTTTTATTGGTCTTATGAAGTATTCTAATTTGTTGAGATAGTGAATTGGTGGGTTTTTGTTAAATGTGAGCCAAAATCATCACAATTAAAAAAACCAAAGACTTAAACTACTTCAGTTTGTGTGCATTGAATTTATTTAATACACGAGTTTCACAATTTGAGTTGAATTACTGAAATAAATGAACTTTTCCACAACATTCTAATTTATTGAGATGCACCTGTATTTATTAAAATATAAATTTCTAACCCTGAACTGCATTACACTGAAAAGCTGTTAATAGTATGATATTCATTCTCGGGAATGAGAGCCAACTCTGAAAATCTAAAATGTGACTCTGGACCACAAAACCAGTCTTAAGTCGCTGGGGTATATTTGTAGCAATAGCCAAAAATACATTGTATGGGTTAAAATGACTGATTTTTCTTTTATGCCAAAAATGATTAGGACATTAAGTAAAGATCATGTTTCATGAAGATATTTTGTAAATGTCCTACTGTAAATATATCAAAACTTAATTTTTGATTAGTAATATGCATTGCTAAGAGCTTCATTTGACAAGTTTAAAGGCGATTTTCTCAGTATTTTGATTTTTTTGCACCCTCAGATTCCAGATTTTCAAATAGTTGTATCTCGGCCAAATATTGTCCTATCATAACAAACCATACATCAATGGAAAGCTTATTTATTCAGCCTTCAGATGATGTATACATCTCAATTTCGAAAAATCGACACTTATGACTGGTTTTGTGGTCCAGGGTCACAAATTGCATTGACCTCCTCATAATCAGAAAGAAAAAAAGGCAGAGTTGTGATCGGATTCCCCCAGTCGAGGTGTTCTTTAGACCTGACCTCCGAACAGGTGTCATGGTCATGCTGAGGACGGTTCTGAAATGAGATATTAGCGAGCCCTTCACTCAACGTGGTCAAAATCAATGATCTTTGTGAGCAGCGGCCAGCACGGGAACAGTGGAGGCCATTCTCTGTGTGAGAACTGCCCTCTGTCCATCTGTCTCCATTCTGGAGGCGACCCCCTCCGCACAGAACATCTCCTGTGTGGTCACAACTGGACTAGAGTTACACAGCCCATGTGTCCAGTGCTGGGCCGGACAACAAACAAGGCCGAAAGTGAAGCCACTCTTCCCTGTCTCACAAGAAATCGCTCCACACAGGAAAAGTACTGTTTTTGCTTCTACATACATTCTTGAGCAAAATCTTGGACACAAATGGGAAGCAAGCTGGAAAGAAAATGCATCATTTTACTTGTTTAGTTCATGTTACATATGCAGTTTTTCGTGTTCTGGTTTCTCTGAAACAGCATGTGGTTTAAGTTAATGTTTTGTGTACTGTGTAATAAAGTTAAAACATTTTTCGAAGTGTTTGTTCCAGTGTAATGCAAACCTGTACATTTCTGAATCACCGTAAGAAGTGCATGATCATAAACCGCAATAAAACGTGAGCTTATAATCAACATTATGTTCATGATTGTGAAACCGTAAAGTTTTAGGCTGCTGTTAAGGAGTTGCTAGGGTGTTTTGATTAGTTAGTAGTTGGTTCCCTACTAGCCAAAATAGCAGAACCCAAAGATCTGTAATATTTTGTGCCTAGATATGGCTTGGATTAAGGGTCAGAAATTATTGGGGGCTTGATGCAAAAATGCCAGAGGACATAGCAGAAATGTCCTCATAATAAATAAAAAGACACGTTTCTCTATAATAAATCATTATTATTTCTTTATTTGGAATGTCTATATATATATGTGTGTGTGTGTGTGTGTGTGTGTGTGGAAAGCCAGTCATTCTTATATGACACAGTTGATACTGTTTTTTTTTTTTCTTCAGGTAACACCATAATTACTCAGATTGAGAATAGATTTTAATTACCTGATGAATAAAATAAAGTGTTTTATACATTGTTTTTATATGGTTCAAAAATTAAATCCCTCATGAAGATGGAATTGGCCCTTGAAAATCATATTGAGCACTGCTTGGGTCCCTCCTTCAAGGTTACACTAGGATTTTTCATTCACTTGTGTTACTGTCCAACAAACTAAAAACTTTAGAAGAGTAATATACCTCTCCTCCACAAGATATGTGATTTGAGGTGTCATTAAAGTTTGTGGCACAAAATGGCATCAAAGTTTATTACTTATAAAATATGAATCCTGAACCATAAGCCTTTGTTTTAAAAAGCACTACTAATTATCCCAAAAGACATTTAACTTAGTTTGTATAGAAATTAGGCTCATTATTTCTTTGTGAGAATCTAATGATGATTCACTGCACATGGGAGAAATAGCCTTGAGGAAAAACATGTATTATGATTACATTGTAGATTATGTCATTGCATGTTGTCATTTACACAGAGGAAGCAAGGGTGGGAACAACTGGATTAGCTCCAATGGTCATATAGAGTAGGTTTGCATTTTTAAATATGATTAGTTTTGACATTTGGAGACTATATTTGGTGAAATTAAGTTATTTATCTTCTTTAGGAGCATGACAAAAATGTAAAGTGTGCACTAAACTGGAGCTGAGATGCACTGTGTGACGTTATGTTTGTACGTGCAGCAGATTGCCACTTTGCCCGGCCTAAGTCTGCCTGGACGTGTCTTCCCAAAACTGCTCTCCGCTGTAATTACTGTTATCCACAATCTGCTCAAGAGTTCAGCACCTAAACCTGTACTTGTGCTCCAAACTTGCACATTTGTATCAATTATGTTCACTTGAGAGGGTATATTTGAGGCCGCGCTCCTATGCGGCATCTCACAATCCACTCATGGGCATGTTGGGATAATTGACACTTTCAGACAGTGGTAAAACAGTGTGGTCAACAAAGTTGCATGCAGCTCTCCATTTTGCTCTTCGTATAAAACTTCAGGTGTCTTCAAACTATCAAGCTGCAAGAGAGACTTCATGGAGACAAAACAGGGATTTTCTCTCTGCCCTGCTGCTGTAATGGCATACCTCTACTGTTCCTTGTAGTAATGATTAAGTAGAGGTGGAGAAAGCTCTTGTGAGCAACATTAAAGGTATGTGGGCCATGGCTGGGCAACCACAGCACAGTAAATCCTTTCCTCCGCATTCTCCCAGGGGAGAGTTTTCAGAAACCGAGTTGGTGTGTGCCAACTTGCCATATAAGATCAATGCTTTCTAGACTTCTCATTTTGATTTTGCAAATGTTTTCAATCATATATCAATCAATTGTCTCTGGCTGCCGTTCATCCGTGAAAAGTAGCGTTTTAATGTAATGAAAAATTGATAAATGAGCAACATGTCCTTTCAGTTTTCTGTCTTGAAAGCAAAAGACTCCAGTTTTAGGAGGGAGGATCGTTTGATGAAAGAATATTGCAGCTTACAGCTGAAGTAAGTCTCATGTCAACAAGATACTATTTTATGTTTCTGTACATTAAACATCTAATCTTTCTCAATACAGGCCTCTAAACCTCTGTCTGTGTTTTACACCACATTAAAAGGTTAGTTCACCCAAAAAGGAAAATTCTGTCATCATTTTTTGCTCCAAACCTTAATGACTTTCTTTCTTCTCCAGAACACACACAGAAAGTCATGTTTAGAACATCAAATGGGTGAGTGGTTGATGACAGAATTTTTCACTTTTGGATGAACTATCCCTTTAAGAGTGTTAAAGCGGTTTTAGATGCTTTATTTTTTTAGATGCCATGTTTTTCTTTCTGCAACTCTTGAGACATCTGCTTAAGTCAACAGAAAGTAAGATCATTCAACTTTACTCCCCACACTTTTTCCCCATTAGAAGATGATGTGAATATCTCTGTTATGGAAATATGTATTGGATTCATACTCAGCGTCTTTGTCTCTCTCCATGTCAAAGATCTGAGGTGCAGCTGGGTACAATCCTGAGGAAAATCAGTTTGTTCCGTGCACCGTCTTCCACTGTAATGGAGTGCGTTTTTAGCCCGCAGTTGTGTCTAGAACAAACTCATCATGCTCTCCACTGAACCTCACATGACAAAGACTACAAATACTGTCTGTAAACTGCCATTCTACTTTTATCTCTGTTTATCCTTTTGTGTTTTGCTTGGTAAATCAGTGTGTTTTTCTTTTCAGCCTGTCTATCTGTTTGTGTGAAGAAAGGGGAAGAAGAAAAGTGAGTCTTTGTCAAAAAGAAACTGGAACCAATTACGCCCAATGCTAAGCGTGTCCACTGTGGATATTGCTGGCGTATCCACGCTTGTATATACAACCCCTCAACCTCAGCCTTTCTCAAGGTCCAGTCCCACATGGCAGCCCACACTGTTTTGTCAGCTCATTCTGCATCCTATTGTGTGACATGGAGTATGGAAACTCTTTTGGTGCGTGTCAAACAGTGTCGGTTTGCAGTTTGTTTGCCTTGAGTGCTTATATGCTCTGTGAAATCCAGTAAAGTCAAATGGCTTTCCCAGAATCGGCACTTTATGAGCCCCTGTCCCCATCCTCTTCAACTTAGAATGCATTCACCAAACTTTTGAGTCACTCCAACTTTGCCTGTGAGCAGCTCAATGTCCTCTCCAAGCTTTCCCCCTTTACTCTTAAATGGAGTACAGATATTTTCCCAGTGCACAGCTGCCCTGTACGTACCATGACCCTCTTGATGAGTCCACCCAGAGCTGGCAAACGCGGACCTGCTCTCTTGACTTCGCACTGACGTATCTGGCTCAGTGTTTGACCACCACCCGGCCTTCATCACCCTCCAACCAATGTGGTACGGAGGAAACAATGAAAAAAGCAAGCTAAATTGTTTCCAAATGAAAACAATTCCCACTGGAGAGGGACGAGGCTATTAATACATTTAATATGTGATCTGAATAATGCACCTTCTTGACATGAAACAGCTTGGCTATGGTCTGAACATGCGTGGCCTACAGTGATGTTTCCTGGAACAATAAGATCTTGATAAGTTCAGCCCACTGATTTCTTTACAACTGGCTTCATCAACTAAACAACGGTTTCTGTTCTAGCAAACCAGGGTGCTAATTTAGGATGCAATTTGGGGGGTCTGATCCCCATAATTAAGGCTTGAACCCCCTCAAGTAAGTCAAAACAAAAGGATGGGGAGCAGAGGTGGACAGTAACGAAGTACATTTACTTGAGTACTGTACTTAAGTACACTTTTTGAGTATCTGTATTTTACTTGAGTATTATTTTTTCTGGAAACTTGCTACTTCAACTTCACTACATTTGAACATACTTTTTACTCCGCTACATTTATATCAAGGTCCCCAAGTAGAAAGTCGTTATATGTAATAGTTTTTCCAGTGTGTGCAGATTCACTGAACCCTTTTTTTTCTGCGAAAATCTGGCCTGCGATCTGCCAGGACCTTCCAGTGTTGCCAAGTCAGTATTTCTAAGCCTGCAGTTTTCCGCCTAGCTTTGAATGGATAGGTGGCTGATTTTTTTTTTACGCAAATCTGACAAACCTTCCCCGCTAAACGAATATAAACGTCTGGGTTACTGGACTGCTAAAAGTGCTCTAAAAAGGCAAATAGGATAATAAAAGATGAAAAAGGCACATATTTATAGTGTGATGTGATCATCTATGTGTTCACCACATTGATTTTAAAGAGACAACTGTATGCGATGCCTTACATACTATCGTCAAAGATCATAGAAGATAAATGATCGACATAATGTTAAATAAAAATGACCTACACTACACCTTGATCTACATGACAAAGAAAATGTATAGTTTTTATTCTGTGTGAACTCGCATGTTAACTCATTAAAGCTCTTTGGAAAATTAACCATGTTTTTATTAGTAACTAGTTTAACTATGGTATTTGCAGTAAAAGTGCAAAAGTAAAATCACAGTATCCACAAATTTATTCTATTTTCTCACTATAGTAACCATAAATATGCTATTTGTAGTAAAACTATAGTAACTACAAATTTAAGTTTCATTATAGTAACTATAGTTTAAAATGTGTAGCTAAACTATGGCAATACAAATAGTAGGCTAATATATCTGTCAAAAATGGCTGCTATTACCATATATAAAAAAAAAACCTTACCACTCAGGCCTACTGGTAAATTGCTGCTAAAAACTGGTCAAGGAAGTATATAAATTTGAACATTATTTTATTGTCAAAACACTGCACATAAATATATTTTTTTGCAAACAAATGATCAATAAGTAGGTTAAATGACCAAACAGGTCAAAATGTTTTACTTCAGTTTTTTACAACTTTGGAATCTAAACTGGGAATTGATAAGAATTTAAATCAATAAGCAGAATCAGAATCGGAATGGATAAAATTCAAACAATACCCAGCCCTTGCCACATGTTGTGAAGTTCACTGATTTCTGAGCATTTTATGAACGCTGATCAGTTGATGGCAAAATTCAAAAAGACGGTTCTTTGGTGCACGTGCACACCAATGGCCATACTGAAAGAGGATGTTCCAGTTTTCTGAAAAGACTAAAGATTTGTTTTCTTTTCAATGTTTGCTTTGTTTGCCTAAAATGAACCATATCATAGCCTTCAATATCTCTTTGAAAAAGAATTTTGTAAAATGAGTTCAATGTAGCTGTAGGAGTGTTAAATAAAAATAAAGATGATTATCTTCATTCAGTTGTTCCATTTCTATTGGTTTGTTAACATAAAAGCTCTTAATTCCAAAGATAATACAAGCTAATCAGTGTATTCAGTAGGTTGCATTAGTGGCATAATGTATTGTAAGTATACAGCAATGTGACAATAAAACAATGCATTTACTTTTTACTTTTGATACTTAAGTACTTTTAAAAGCATGTACTTTCGTACTTTTACTTAAGTAAAAACCTGTCTTTACAACTTTTACTTGTAGTGGAGTAGTATTTGACCAGTAGTATCTGTACTTTCACTCAAGTAAGGAAGTTGTGTACTTTGTCCGCCTCTTGTGGGGAGCTCTTAAAAGTCCATTTTACATATAAGTATATATACATGCTTCAACAGCATTTCAGTAATCACAAAAGTTAGATTACAAGTTAGTCAAAGTGTGTGTTTTCGCTTCACGCTAAATAGACACTCACAGACAGAAGTCCTTTGTCTAAGGATCAAACCGCAGTAACGCTACACCCCTCAGGTGCTTTTAACTAAGATCCATATTGGAGAATACATAGACAAAATGTTATTTATCACTTTATTATCGATTTACATGTTACAACTACTTAACAAGCTCAAGTCGCTGAAAGCCGACTACTTGATTAAAATATGTTTAGTTAAGTCTTTTACAGCACTCTGGGACTCTTTAGAGTTTTTTTAGTGTTTATTGTGTTGTAGTAATTTTAAGTTTTCGCTACCAAGCCCTTAAGCTAAGAAATCCCTTAGTTATAAGGTTAAGGGAACCCTTAGTGAAACTTGGGTTGCAAGAAAAATCCTAAGGGTCAACTTAAGGAACCTTAACAGGCTGTCATTAAGTATTCCCCTTAATTATCTAAGTGTTCCCTTAAGCGTTGCTACAAAGTCCTTAGTAACTATTTCACCTTGATAAATTTAAGGGACCAAAACAGCTCCCTTAAGTCATCTTAAACTCAGTATCTGCAGGTTTTTTTAAGCTCAAATGTAAGACTTAAGACATTTTTTAAGACCTGCACAGATAAAATATCATATGAGTGTAGTAGGGCAATGACTATGGTAACATATTAAACTGTAAAATGAGTGTAAAAAGCATGACTTGAATTTTTATATAATTTTTTAAGAAAATGAATGAGTTTTATCAATTATTAGGCTATATTAATGTAAACAATTATTATTAATCAATTATTACATTAATTAAATAACAAAAATGGAATGTATGTCATAATTGTCTAGATTTTTATAATGCATTATCTTCTTGTCGATCCACCTGATCACATTTACAACTCAGCGTGTTTGCAGCGTCAAAACATTAATTATTAATTTTCACATTTTGTAAATTTTGTAAATTTTCCGTCATTGGTCAGCAGGAGGCGCTTTAACTGCAGATACAAAGCGGTTTCCTCTGTAACGACTGTAAACAAAGCAGCACAGAAACGGGCAGCGCTCATTTATTTAATGTTTGTTCGTGTTTTAGTTGGTTAGGTTTGTATTTCGTTATGTTCAACGTTTATTGTCATAGATATAGACATATCTATGTTTATTATGAGATGTGGTAACTATAGCAACCGCGGCACCCATTGCCGTATGTGGCCAGAAACTACCGTGAAACGCTTAGTATAAACACTTAGGTAAGGGTGAACGTTAAGACGTTTGTTTCAATGCTCTTAAAGAAATCCCTTACCTCAGGGAATTTCTTCCCCTCAGGTATACCCCTAAGTCAAATTACTTAAGGACTTTCATGCAACCGGGCCCTGATCTCATGGCGAAAACGTACCTCTGGGAAGTTTTTTGCAAGACGCGAAATACGTACTAATAAGTGCATAATCACTGCAGTTTCCAACAGAAATGAACACTAGAGGCGGTAAAACAGCAAGCAATTGTAATTATTTTCGTACACAGTTATGATTACAGGTCCATATGTTTCACTTTCTGGATGTAACAAGCTTGCTTGGTAGCTTAGCCGGCACGGAATTGGACAGAATACTTGGGTATGAATCCCGTCAAAACCATGACTCACGAAAGAGCTGAAAGATGAGAGATCGAAAAACAAGCTAAAACTGCATGCTTGCGATTGTGTTTTTACGGCACATTCGCATTTGTTCATACTATCGGGTAGGTTTAGGTGTAGTGCAGATGGTACGTTATTTTAAAACGTCACGGATCATTAGACTTATAGTGCCACTCAACGGCAATGGACATTTCAAGTCAGAACTGCGGTGACACCTACAAAACCAATGTCACATAAAACGTACTATATATGTTCATCTTTTCCACGGAAAAGAAATGAACACCCTTTTAGCGCCACTCCGTGGACATTTCACATCGCATATGTCACGAAACATACATGATGGTATGCATTTTGCATCTTGTGAAAAAGCTCCCACAGGTACGTTTTCATCATGAGACCAGGTTTTGTTTTCTAGTATTTTTTGTTGTTTTAATTTAAAAGGATAAGTTTATCATCTGATGCGTTTAACTTTCATTAACTCACACAGTAAAATCTAACCCCAGTTTAACATCTGTCAGTATGACTGATTGTTACAAACTGCTATATTTAAAATGTATTTTTGTTAACTGCTAGATTAAAAAGTATTTTCACTAACTGCAAACTGTTAAAAGTCTTTCTGCTAACTGTTAACTGCTATATTAAAATGTATTTTCATTAAGTGTTATATTAAAAATATCTTTTTGTTAATTGCTAACTTCTTTATCAAAAAGTCTTTACTAATTGCTAACTGATATATAAAAGTATCATAAAGCTATATTATAAAGTGTTTTTGCTACAGTAACTGCTATTAAAATGTCTTTTCGCTAACAGCTAACTGTTGGATGTATATTAAAATGTCTTTTTGCCAACTGCTGTATTAAAGAGTGGCAAAATACCCCAAAAATATTTAAAAATCGCATTTCTGTTACATAATGCAACTACTTATTACTTCAATTGACGTAAATCAGTCTATCGGAGGTCACTGCAGTGAGTAGCTGAATAAATTCGGTCCTTGCATTACAAGACAACATCAAGAGTGCACTGCTATTATCTCCACTGCGTAACACATGTTCCATTCTTGAAATGTGTCATACTGTACGTGTAGTCTAGAAAGGCACATTCACTGTGCTCCCACATGTATGATTTTAAACACTGACTTTTAGACTCGGTTCGATTTGTATGGTTACAAGCTTAGTGCAGATGCAGTCAGGCCGGTGTATTTACCTCCCACACTGGCAAGTTTGCTCAAAAAATATGTAGAGCTGTTCAGCTGTTCAGAGCGGATCGCGATGCAGAATCAACGGGGAAATCCCGCGGAGGCGGGACATGCTTTTACATCAATGAAAGGTGGTGTACAGATGCAACAGTGTTAAAGAAGATGTGCTGTCCCAATCTGGAAGCGCTCTTCATTAACTGTAAGCTGTTCTATTTGCCACGGGAGTTTCACTCCTTCATTCTCGTTAGTGTTTACATTCCACCGCAAGCGCAGGTGAGCCTGGCTTTGCAAAAACTCGCTGATCAGATCACAGAGACTGAGCAACAACACCCAGACTCTGTTTTAATCATTCTTGGGGACTTTAATGAAGCAAATCTTTGTCCCACCAGAGACAGGAATATATTGGATCACTGGTACACAGCAATAAAGAATGCATATCACTCTGTCCCACGGGCAGCTTTGGGGCTCTCTGACCACTGCCTGGTTCATCTTATACCCACCTACAGACAAAAACTTAAATCTGCTAAACCTGTAGTAAAGACTGTAAAGAGATGGACCAACGAAACAGAGTGGGTTTTACAAGCCTGTTTCGACTGCACTGATTGGAGTGTTTTTGAAGCTGCTACCACCGATCTGGACGAACTCACAGAGACTGTAATATCCTATATTAGTTTCTTTGAGGATATATGCATTCCTTCCAGGACTTATTTAACATTCAACAATGATAAGCCATGGTTTACAGCAAAACTCAGACATCTTCGTCAAGCCAAAGTGGATGCCTACAGAAATGGGGACAGAGTCTTGTACAATCAGGCTAGGAACACACTGAATAAGGAGATCAGAGCGGCTAAGAGGAGCTACGCTAAAAAGTTGGAATATCAGTTCACTTCCAATGACTCAGCTTCGGTGTGGAAAGGTCTGAAAGCCATTACCAACTACAAGACACCATCCCCCAGCACTGAGGCGAATCAACAACTTGCTGAATACCTGAATGAGTTTTATTGTAGATTTGAAAACCCTCCACACCCGTCCTGATAATCTATCTACACAACCGTTAACACCCCCACTCCTGCACTTCAGATCAGTGAAGAAGATGTGCGCCAGGTCTTCAGAAAGCACAAGAGAAGAAAGTCACCAGGCCCAGATGGCGTCACACCAGCCTGTCTGAAAACCTGTGCTGACCAGCTGGCCCCCATCTTTTCACAGATCTTCAACAGATCTCTGGAGTTGTGTGAAGTCCCTTCCTGCTTCAAACGCTCCACCATTATCCCCCTTCCAAAGAAACCCAAGATAACAGGACTTAATGACTACAGACCTGTGGCACTAACGTCTGTCGTCATGAAGTCATTCGAAAATCTGGTTCTGGCTTATCTGAAGGACATCGCTGGACCCTTACTGGACCCCTGCAGTTTGCTTGCCGAGCAAACAGGTCCGTGGATGATGCAGTCAACATGGGACTGCACTTCATCCTGCAGCATCTGGACAAATCAGGGACCTTATGTGAGGATCCTGTTTGTGGACTTTAGTTCGGCCTTCAACACCATCATTCCAACACTCCTCCAGACCAAACTAACCCAGCTCTCTGTCCCTAGCTCTATCTGTCAATGGATCACCAGCTTTCTGACAGATAGGCAACAGCTAGTGAGACTGGGGAAATTCATGTCAAACAGCTGCTCCACCAACACTGGTGCCCCTCAGGGATGTGTTCTCTCCCCATTTCTCTTCTCCCTGTACACCAACGACTGCACCTCTAAAGACCCCTCTGTCAAGCTCCTGAAGTTCGCAGACGACACTACAGTCATCGGACTCATCCAGGACGGTGACGAGTCTGCTCACAGACAGGAGGTTGAGCAGCTGACTGTCTGGTGCAGTCTTAACAACCTGGAGCTCAACACGCTCAAAACAGTGGAGATGATCATGGACTTCAGGAGAAACCCCCTGCACTCTCCCCACTCACCATCATAGACAGCACTGTCCTGAAGTGGTACACTCACATTGACTCCATTGTAAAAAAGGCCCAACAAAGGTTGTACTTCCTTCACCAGCTGAGGACGTTTAACCTGCCACAGGAGCTGCTGAAACATTGAGCTGTCATTGAGTCTGTTCTGTGCACATCAATAACTGTCTGGTTTGGTTCAGCTACAAAATCAGACATCAGAAGACTACAGAGAATGGTTCGGACTGCTGAAAGGATTATCGGTGCTCCCCTGCCCACACTCCAAGAACTGTATACATCCAGAGTGAGGAAAATGGCTCATAAAATCACTCTTGATCCCTCACATCCAAGTTATCTTCTTTTTGAACTTTTGCCATCTGTCCGGTGCTACAGAGCCCCAAATACCAGGACAGTCAGGCACAAGGACAGTTTCTTCCCCCAGGCAATCTACTTTATGAACAGTTAAATGTTCCCCACATTATGCAATAAAAATGTTTAATAACCTTATATTTATTTGTTACCACCACCATCCTAGCACATCCCTGCATCTCATTTTATTCTATTCCATTCTATCATCTATAGCACAACTGTACATACAATTTATTTATTTTTCAATCTATTTTTCAATTTTTGTCTATTTATATTTACATATGTGTATTTTTTATTTTCATCTTATTTTTATTGTCTGTGTGTTGTTGTCTCTGTGTACTGGAAGCTTATGTCACTAAAACAAATTCCTTGTATGCGCAAGCATACTTGGCATTAAAGCTCTTTCTGATTCTGATTCTGAAAATAAATAGCTGGAGATTAAAATGGTTAACTGAGACTGTTTTCCTCTTAATTCTTTCTGATCTGTCTTGTTTCAAATGCAGTGATGAAGCTGACTAATGTGAAGGCCCTTATCTCTAGCTCCTTTCCTGTTAGGTGATCTTGTACCAGGCCCAGTACCGCCACTCCCTATACGCAGAGTACGCAGTTTTCGTAGGGCACCAACTCCCAGGGGGCACCATCCCAGTTGCTAAAAAAAAAAAAACCTTTCATTCTATATTAATAATAATATACATATACATAAAGAAAAATCGAAACATGAGCATATATATTACATAAATATAATTATAAAAAAGTATTTTATGATGAATGCAGTAGGCAGTATTAAGCACACGTGACACGCCAAATCCCGCATCCGCGCCCGCGCTCGCTCTCACCTCATCATGTTTGCGGCTAAATGATCATAACTGATGGACACCAGCGCAATCCGGCGCAGAGAAAGGAAAAATAAGTAAAAAAGCCCGAGATGAAGCCCGTACATCACTTTCAGGTAACTACGTTCATAAACCTGTGCAACGTTTTTGACTGTTGACGTTAGTAACGTGTTTTAATGTCGGTAATAATTTCACCGTCACCAACAACGCATCTGACTTAATATTCTAGTTTCCATGACTTAAATTGTATTATATAAAAGCAACGAGGCAATACATGGTATATGGTTTAAATATGGTTTCATTGAATAACACTGTTAAAATACATAATGTAATACAAAATAAACAATTTACATTATTGCAAATGCCTGCAAAGGGCACCAAAGGCCTGATAATTGCTGTTGTTACACTTACAGGACGATTAAATCTTTGTTTAATATTGATCAAACATTTAATTCAAATATCCACTTAATATCCACTTTTTAAATTTTTGGCCACCTTTTTGCGATAGAAATGCTACACAACCCTTACCCAAATTAACCATGGTTTTATCGTAGTAAAACTGCTTAATTTTATTTTGTGTGATTTCTGAATGCTTGATACCATAAAATCAATCACACTGTATTAATAAAATCATAGCCATAGGTAACTGTCTAGACTCTAGAGCTACAATTGTAATTTATAAATAATACTATTTAATTACAATTTATTTATTTACTTTTATATTTTATTAAAGTTCTATTTTGACCCCTTATAGTAGGTGTTTTTTTTTTGTTTGTTTGTTTGGTTGTTTATTTATTTATTTATTTATTTTTTTGAGGGAGGGGGCACAACAATACTATTCTGCTTAGGGCACCCATTTGGCCAGCAGCGGCATTGACCAGGCCTCTGGTGCAGAACAATGATAGCTCTAAGGTATGTCGAAATAAGATAATATTGATTTTTTTCTTATGTTCTGTACTGTTTAGCACAATGGACGTGCAAATAACTTCTTTGTCATCCAGGACAAAGCATTGGAATGGGGGACAAACATCCAGTGAGCAGGAAGAGAGATTTGTGGCTTTATTTTCTGAGTCATCTGTGTAAAAGACGTGGTCATTACAGATGAAATTCTATCAAGCATGGCGCCCTGGAAATGTCTTAGCCTCCGACTAAAAGAATCATTCAACTGGATACGAGTGTGGCGCTCACCTGCTTTAATGCAGTGATTGATAAAAATGTTCCTACTTGTTTATAAAATCTGATACGTGGTATCTAACAGCCTGTGATAGGACCTTCTCCCACCAGTACAGACCTGGCCCTCAAACCACCCTTAAAAATAGAATGATTACAATAGCATGTGTTCAAAACGAACAAGCTCTGATAAATCAGGAAAAGGCTTGTTAAACTAATTTGGAATCAAGATTTTCTTGCTTTCAAGAGAGGATTTGGCCTTGAGGTCCTTATGAAAGCGGCCTTTTAAAAAGAGAACAAATTTCATTGCTTTGTTTTTTGAACGCCTGCCTCTGATTGCGAGAACTGTTCGGTCACACACAAAAGTATGCGTTCGTCCTCATCTTGTGAAGAGGAGACAGATGCAAGACCGCAGTCCAAAGCCAAGAAAGCTCCAGCTTTTATTAGCCAAACAGAGCGTAATGGGATGTTGTACAATGTAAACCAATGCTACTAATGGGTGAAAAGACTCTAATTATGATGTTTTCCACAGTGATGAGCTTTGAAAGTCAAAGAGAAGACATTTCAGACAATGTAAACTTCATGCTAAAGCCTTATGGCCCTCGTATAAGCGTACATGAGTGACACTACAGGAAACATCTGGAAGTGGATCTACAGACGTCTTGGGGAGATGACAGGGTGAGGATTAGCTTCCCCTTCCACACCGTCTCATGCACTGGGAACCGTGTGGATTCTGTCGAGGTCTCCAAGCAGTCCCTGACCAAATAAAGAAGTACATGAAGCAAAACAGCCGCAAAAATGAGACACTTAAAGCACATTGTAATTATCATGAGGTAATTTTAATGTGGTGTAAACATGGCTGTGCTGCAAAGTGAAAAATGCTAGTCTGTATTGAAGTTTGAGGTTAGGTTTTCCTCCATGGGTAACGGAGAGCGCTTATGTTTACTGTTTCAGTGGTTACTCAAGGGTTCGTGAAGAAGGCCTCAAAGACTTTGTTCTGTGCTGATCTGTTCTTCAGGCTTCACATAAAACAAGGTACTGTACATCTTTGATGTAAATGAGTCAGTGATGAGTCAAGGATGTCCCAGATTACTTAATGACAAGTCTCAAGTGGTGTAACCATCAAGTAAAAATTAATCAAATATTTTTCTTACACTTTGAATATATAAGGTTTAAAATATGGAAACAGTAAATAAAAAAAACATACTCGCATTTCTGACTTTATTTATATTGCATAATTATGAGAAAAAAAGCCAGAATTGCGAGTTTGTATCACAAAATTCCTTTTTTTTATTTATTTATTTTTTTTATTCATAGGTGGAAACGGGCTTCCTTATTAAAAACACACACACACGAAAGAAAAAAAAAACAAATATAATGAACTTTTCTTAGTATTTATCTATTTGGCTTGAACTAAGTATTTAACTTTTAATTTTCCTTATATATATATATATATATATATATATATATATATATTTTTTTTTTTTTTTTTTTTTTTTTTACTACTTTTGATACAGAGTTATGAGGGTCTGTAGAAGTCCTGAGATCTATAGGTCTATAGATTTCTGAGATAATTACCTGTTTTATGGTTTTCTTGTCACATGAAAACAAAACATTTTGCTCACTGACTTTTATTTAACAGTTTAATAATAATAATAAGTCTAACTACTTATGCCAAGTTTTATTTATTTTATTTATTTTTTCAGTTGTTAACTTTAATTCATTACAATATCTGGACAGTTAGACCACTTAAAATACTTTTAATTTAAGCCCCATAAAAATATCAAAATGAATTTTAATTTAAAAATTGAAAACAGATTTATCATAGAATTGTTTCATTGAAGTAGTTGTCCGTACCAATTACATTTTTAATGTATTTTAGAAAAGCTTAATAGATCCTGACAAAAATATGAGCATCACGTCATTGATCCAAATACACAACATGTGTTTGTGCATCGTTTTCCATTTCAGTCGCTCTCACGCACAACCATAAACTCCTCACGCCTTTGGTCACTTGTGCTTCTATACCCCACAAATCTCTTCTTCTCCCACTTACTTTCATTCGCGCACCCCACAGTTAACTGTCTCCATCTGAAATGCACATTTTCATGCGTCATCACTCGCGCTCCCCCCACACTGTACACTGAAACTGTATTCCACTTACCCACAAATCTTTGCCACCCCCTCATAAATACAGCTCACTTGAACCCCTCTGACTGAAAAAAGAAAGGTGTAGAAGAACTGAATGAAGTAACAATTCTAAATAGGCATATAGAAGCAATAAGAAGAGATAAACAGAGAGAAATAGGCAATCAGAGCGAGAAGCTTGAGGGAGAACGCCATGAGGGAGAAAGTGCACAGTCATGCTCAAGGAATGCAGGGGAGGAAGGGGCGGCTGGCGTGACTGCCCCATTTTTCACAGTCTTAATCAGAGACAGCTGTCAGTGTGAGGGGCGGCTGACCGGCCGTGCAGGGGAGGGCTGGAGCGAGGGATGAGAGAAGAGGTGAACGGCGCTCATGTACCCAGTGTAGTTGAAGTTTATTTATTTCTTTAACAGAGTGGAAACTCAGGGGGAGACGTGTGAGAAGGACGGGCCTACCTTCCTTTCTGGTGCCGCTGGATCACGTTTAGCGGTGTCTTCTCACATCTCTGTTTAACCGTATACACCCACTCACCTCCATTTAACCCCACAAGGGCCTCCTATCACATATAACACATTGCCCTCCTTCTTATATACAGCTCGCCACATATAGTAACAAATCTCGCTTCATTCACAATCACAGAGGGCTTGTATACCTCAGTTTAGAACAGTGAATCATAACATTATGGGTCCAGTGCTGCACTTAGCAGCTAGGTGCTGCATCGTACAATGAATTTCAGGGAGGTCAACTGTTTTACAGGAATTTCTATTTGATATTTTCAGTTTGTTCGGCTCGTTCAAGCCAAATTGTGTTTTGGTGCCACTTGCACAGTTTGCCAAATGTCAACTTTGCCTTTGGTCTGCCCACAAAGCGCATGAGCAATTAACCTTTGCTGATTCATGTTTCTGACCATCCATTTACTGCAAGCTGAAAATACATGACTTTACTTACTTTGAACTCATGATTGAGCTTTATTTTAGTTAGTGAAATGTTGTGTCTGTGATGAAAGGAAAAATACAGGTCACACTTTATTTTAAGGTCCAATTCTTGCTATTAACAAATCATTAACTATGATATTTGCCTCAATAAACTCCTAATTTGCTGCTTATTAATAGTTAATTAGGTAGTTGTTAAGTTTAGGATTAGGGATGTAGAATATGGTCATGCAGAATAAGTAAAGTAATAAACAGCCAATATGTTAATAATAGGCATGCTAAGAAGCAACTGGTTAGTAGTGAGAATTGGTCCCTATACTAAAGTGTATTCTTTAAAAATACTTTTTTTTGTATTCTTGTATGGTTTTGAAAAACTTATACCAATTACAAGTTTCAGTATACATTGTTAGTGTACACATTTTAACTATTAATAACTATGTTTGTGTGTATGTGTGTTTCTTTTGAAACAGTTTTCACTCTGGAATTGCTAGTAGATTTCACAAAATGAAATGGCATGGTAACACATTGAATGAAACATGAAATTTTGAAGTAGAAAGTCTGAAATCCAGTATTTAATATAAAATATAAAACAAATAAAACATACTCCAATAATCTTTGATTTTATTCACCACAAAATCTGTTAATGACATTTTTCAATCTGAAATAGCTATGTCATTACAAAGGTCAAATTATGTGTTTTTGCTTATTGATCTTGTATTAGGGTCTGCAGGAGTCCTTTGATGTCATTTCCTGTTCTATTTTTAAGAGAAACTCAGAATTTAGCATTTTAATGTATTTTTGAATAAATTAATTGCAAAATAGTAGTACTTTTAAGATCCTTTTAACTTAAAGACTTCCTTCAAGAGGGAGAGGGTTCAAGCTTTATTTCGTAGCAATTCACATACTTTATTCTGGTTTCTGTCCTTCTCAAAGCAGAATTGGGTTGTTCTGAGGATGATACTTCAGTTTGAGTGGTCATGGAATGTGTATTTCACACAATCTCATTCAACCAGCACGCAGAGAGCATTTCAGCCTCATACAGGCACTTGTGTTTGACAGCCGAAATCCAGTGATGTCACAATCTTCTCACCTCATCATAACGATGGGTCCATGTTTATATGAAGACAAAATAGAAACCTTAGGGAGGGAAGCGTTGCCTCGCAAAGACGTGCAAACATGGCAGAGTAAGGAATAGCTCACTTTCAGCAAGATAAACAGTTACTGTGTGCTGCAAAGATGAAATAAGCAACGGTCTTGCTTGTTTATCTCAACCGTTAAAGTGTTATGGAACCGGTTTGGTAGAGTTTGATTTGCGGTGGTACCTTTGATTGGATTCTCCCTTTTTTGTTTCAGTTCTGATGTCCCTGTTTATGTGGTCAGAGAGGGTTTCCTGTCTGCTGTGGGCACAGTCAGAGGCCTCGTGGGAATGCTTGCGTCTAATGAGGCTGACGTATTGTCTAATGACAGAAAACTATTCAGATGACTCAAGCTCCCTCAGCGACAGGGTTTTCTTTATATTCAGAAATTATAATATAGGCTTTGAGGCATTATCTCTGAGATCTGGCTGATCAGAGGGATCAAGGTTACTCTTTTCTTCAGCTGAATCTTTTAAAAGGTGCCTTTTGTGTTACTCATGAAAATGAGGATTTTAACAATAAATAGTTAATGGCATTTTGCTTTACTATGTGTCATTACAGGCATATTTAAACTGCATGTTATTATATTATTTTTTAAAAACAAAATCCTCATTTTATGCAAAATTTTCATGTTTTTCCCCAGCCCGATGTTTTCAAATTCTCCTCACATTATCCTCACAGTATTAACAAATCTGTAAAAATGGACATGGACATAATATACTGTATTTTAGTTGACAGTAAATTAAAAATTGTCCGTTATTACAATAAAGTACTTCTCTATACATAAAAATGCCCTGTCATAATGACAGTCTTTTCAGGAAGTGATCTCTGGTAAATATATATCTACCAGAGATCACTTCCTGAAGTTCAAGTAAATATATATATATATATATATATATATATATATATATTGATGTTAGAAAATCTGAATTTGATCATGAAGATTAATGAAGAATGGATATTTTTAAATAATGAAATTAAATTGTCATGACCTTAAACAAAAGTTTAATAATAGTTATTCTCAAACTGTAAAACGGCTAAATTAACTAAAACGGTCAACCCTGTTACTTTTCTTATTGCATAGGTATATCCCAACATCTATTAATATATATACATGGTAATACATTAGTTTAGGGACCAATTCTCACTATTAACTAGCTGCTTATTAGCATGCATATTACTAGCATATTTGTTTATTCGTACTTATAAAGCACATATTCTACATGACCATATTCTACGTCCCTAATCCTACCCAATACCTAAACTTAACAACTACCTTATTAACTATTAATAAGCAGCAATTAGGAGTTTATTGAGACATAAATAGTTAGTTAATAGTGAGAATTGGTCCCCACACTAAAATGTGACCTAGCACATTTTGTAGAATGACCCAGCTGGTGACATACATTACATTATGAGTAACATAAGAGCAATGTGGCTTGAGTTCATTATGCTTTACATTCAAAGCAGGGTTGAAATGAGGTAAATGCTGAAAATAGGGTAACTGAAAAGTCTTTTGTCGTCAATGTTGTGTTTCTCAGTTCCACTTCCCAGATGAGAGTTGATGACATGGTGATAATTATAAAAGGCCTGGTGTCTTAAAAACAAGGTGTGAAAACAAATATGAGATTAGTGCATGCAAATAACATGAAATTAACCATAAACAGATGTAAATGTGTCATGATGTTGTGTGCTGCCACAAGGTCAGAGATATTCTTGGTGTTTTCCCCCGATAACCACCTCTGAAGTGCAACCAAACTGTGCAACCGATGTCTGTCGACGTGCCATGTGTGTGTGTTCTATTTTGGTTATGAAGAACTCCCCTCATCTGTCAAAGAGCTGCTCATTTCCTGTGCACATACTCTTATCTGATGGTATAACGTTTGTGTGGTCCCTCCTTTGTAGACCATTGGAACTCAAACATGGTTGACTTTGTGGTTGTCTTAGGCCTGTATTTTTATTCTGACAGTGACAAAGAGAGAATTTAAATAGGATTTGCGTTTTCTGGTTTGATGTCTGCATGGAAACAATGCATGTATTTGTATCTGAACTTGTGCAGACATGCACTTGCGTTTGCTTTTATGATTACATATGTCATTTTCATGTCTTTTTTCTCATAAAAGTGACTCAGAAGACAGTAAACGTTGCATAAGTGACAAATAACAGAACATAAAGCTAAAAACACAAGCGCTAAATTTAGGCCTTAAAGGAATAGTTAACCCCAAAAATGAAATTTCTTACAAACATGCAGCTTTTTAATTGTGATTATTTAATTGGGATTACTGTGATGCTTTTATCAGCTGTTTGGACGCTGAGTTTGATGGCACCCTTTCACTGCAGAGGATCCATTGGTGAGAAAGTGATGTAATACTAAATTTCTCCAAATTTGTTCCCATAAAGAAACTAACTCATCTACATCTTGGAAGGCCTGAGGGCAAGTACATTTTCAGTTTTGGGTGAACTATTCCTTTAAGTGCTAAGAATGCTAGAATGCATTATTGCAAACATAGTACTGATGCAGTTTACATTTAATTTAAAGCGTAAATCTTGATTTGATCACTTAATAGGTGGAATAAAAAATGTCTGTGATTCTAGGGCTGCAATATAATAGCACTGATAGCCAGAACAATATTTGTTATCAGGTGAGTTGAGGGAAACAATAAGTGTCATTTATGGAAGTTTTTGTCCACTCTTGATTTGACTGCATTCATGTTATTGTGTAAGCACATAAGTAAATATTAAGTTGAACAACAAATAGGCCTACTTAGTATGTATAATCATTAACTTAACTAGACAGACTTTGTTACATGTACATAAGGGATATCAGGACTAGTTTAGATGCGTTCTACTCTAGTGAATATTTCTCAGGGTAAGTTTATTCTTGATAATCATTTCGGTCACACTTTATTTGGTAACACTTTAGATTAGAGAACACATATTCACTATTAATTCAGAGTTTTCCCTCAATAAACTCCTAATTTGCTGCTTAGTATTACTTAGGAAGGTAGTTGTTTAGTTTAGGTATGGGGTAGGGTTAAGAATCTAAAATATGGCCATGCAGAATAAGGCATTAATATGTGCTTTATAAGTACTTATAAACAGCCAGTATGCTAGTAATATGCATTCTAATAAGCAATTAGTTCATGATGAGAATTGGCCCTTAAAATAAAATGTTACCCTTTATTTTAAGGTCCAGCTCTCACTATTAACAAACCATTAACTACGACTTCTGTCTCAATAAACTCCTAATTTGCTGTTTATTAATAGTTTGTAAGGTAGTTGTTAAGTTTAGGTATTAGTAGGATTAGGGATGTAGCATATGGTCATGCAGAATATGTGCTTTATAAGTACTAATAAACAGCCAATATGTTAATAATAGGCATGCTAAGAAGCAATTAGTTAATAGTGAGAACTGGTTCCTATACTAAAGTGTTACCACCATTTTTAAGCCTTGGCTACAAAAAATAAAAATAAAATAAAATAAAACCATTGAGCATTTACACTTTTACTGCCCAGAAAAAAAGATTTCATTATACACACTTTATGTTCTATGACGGTATTAGCTAATAATGCTGTCACAGTACATGGGGTAAGCTGCTACATTGGAACCTGCTATTAAACAGCCTGCTATAGGCCTTTTTAGCTAAATTCAACAAGTATGAATATCAATATCATTCATTTAAACCAACAAATATGGTACTTAATTATATAAATTTATGATATTTGAAATAGACTTTCACTGGTTTTATGAAAGATTATGAAAGATTTTATTATTCCATTGGACTTTGTGATTTAACCTCTCCCCTTTTGTCCTTACTTGTCCTCTGTTATCAGGCAGAGAGGTCAGGTTGACCCAGCCCTGTGCTGCTTTTAGTGGGAGGGGGTGCTTTCTCTGACTCATGCACTGTCCCCCAGAGGTCAAAGTTCAAACCCAATAACCTAATCCCACTGGGTTTATTTACCCGCATATCTCTGCATTGCTAAATCTCTCCTGAGTGACTTGTATCATGCATTCTCAGCCAAGCTAAACACTCCCGTGCGGTATTGACCTCATCTCTGAAGCGCTCTCTTCTCTACTTTAATTCCAAAACACTATCAGGATATTCCTCGGTGGTTATCACGGTTTGATCAGGCGGTGTTGTCTCTAACACTTCCCTATTCGAAAAAGGGAGCTTTCTTGGTACTTTCCAGGGCACTTTCACTCTTGCATGTGTGGTAATTAACACCCTGTGTTTACCTAACTGTTTAAGATGAGAGCTGCTGGAGTGAGTCATCTTGTAAAACTGGCTTTAAAGTTTCATACTGTAGTCTGCCCTCTCGTCCTTTAGTGGTTTCACCCCCCATCCATCTTCAAAAATCGCATGCATTTGTCCACGACAGTCAGAGATCTGTTGCTGTCTCTGTTAAAATAGCCATAGACGGAAGTCAAAAGTAGCAACAAGTAATCATAACATTCATACTAGCATCTAAAGAGACTGGTTTTAGCATTAGCATGTAGCTTTTGCTGCTCAGATAGTAAATCAGTAAATGGCTGTGTCTTAGAAAGTATATGAGCTCTCTTTACTATGTGAAGACTTTTTGTGTTTTTGAATAAATTTGTGGTCTGCTACATAAAACTGAGAAAGGTTATGTGGTGGATCTTGTTTTGTTCTTTGTTCTATGTGGGACTTGTGAAGAGAGGAAATGATGTCACATCCTGCCCTACTAGTGGAAAGTGGCCTGAAAAGAAGCCCCCAAATTTCCTTCATCTTATTTTATATGATTATGGCTTAACTCACTTGACAAATTTCCCTCATATTGAAAAAAATAAAAAAATTAAAAACCTGAGAAAAGTCACTAAATATAGTGTTGCTTTAAGCATACAAGAAGTACACTTTAGCATATTTTTTTAAAAGAGTACTTAATATAGAAATGATATACTTTAAAAGAATATACATATGTGTAAATGAATGTAATGTTTTTGGACACCTAATGCATGTTATTTGCAATTAAATGAAAATGTATGATAGTTCAAATTTATATTAAATGCAGTTAGTTGAACTTTTGCTTTTTTGACCGATTTAAGCAGCACTTAAGTACATCTTAAGTACGTCATTTCTTAACACTGTTATATTTGAAATATGGCTAAAATGTACTGCTGAATGTACTGACAAGCATTTTTGGTAAACTAAAATATACTTTAAAGGAAAACGCCACCGTTTTTCAATATTCCAATATTTTCTTCCCTCAACTTAGACGAATTGATACGTACCAGTGCGTGCACTTAATCGCTGTAGCGCGCGGCGTCACTATGCTAGCGTTTAGCTTAGCACCATTCATTCCTTAGGATCCAAACAGGGATGAATTTTGAAGCTACCAAACACTTCCATGTTTTCCCTATTTAAAGACGGTTACATGAGTAGTTACATGAGTAAGTATGGTGACACAAAATAAAATGGGGCGATTTTCTAAGCGGATAAAAATGATAACTATAATGTATGGCGGAAGAGCACTTCGATCTCGGCGCAGTAATATCATCACTACTGGAGTTTTCAGGAGTGATGATATTACTGCGCCGAGGTCGAAGTGCTGTGAAGTGTTCTTCCGCCATACATTATAGTCATCATTTTTATCTGCTTAGAAAATCGCTACGTTTTATTTTGTGTCACCATACTTACTCGTATAACTACTCATGTAGCTGTCTTTAAATAGGGAAACATGGAAGTGTTTGGTAGCTTCTAAATTCATCTTTGTTTGGATACTAAGGAATGAATGGTGCTAAGCTAAACGCTAGCATAGTGGCGCCACGCGCTAGAACGATTAAGTGCACGCACTGAGACGGGAGAGGTACGTATCAACTCGTCTAAGTTGAGGGAAAAACATATTGGAATATTGAAAAACGGTGGCGTTTTCCTTTAACATGTATGTCATGTATTTACATATATTTCGTATATTGTAATTATAAAGTTGCATGACAAAAGATAATTAAAACATAATACTGATTTAAAATGTACTTTAAAACTGAATTTATTTTTACATTACTACAAAGTGCACTTTTTAAAAGTGTACTTATGTATTTCAAAAGGATAGTTCACCCAAAAATGAAAATTCTGTCATTATTTACTCACCCTCATGTTGTTCCAAACCCATAAGACCTTCGTTCATCTTCGAAACACAAATGAAGATATTTTTGATGAGATCCGAGAGCTCTCTGACCCTCCCATAGACAGCAAGAGTACTACCACGATCAAGGCACAGAAACGTAGTAAAGACATCGGTAAAACAGTCCATGTGACATCAGTGGTTCAGCCATCATTTTACGAAGCTATGAGAATACTTTTTGTGTGCAAAGAAAAGAAAAATATCTTAACATGAACAATATAAGCACGTGGTACTGCTGACACAGAACATGCATGCGCACGCTTTGATCGGAACGTAAACGTACATTGTTTACATCCAATTCAAAGCACGTGCATCCATCATGATACCTTCCAAAATGGTGCTCAAGGTTGACACAGAGTAGACGAATTGTTGAATAAAGTTGTTATTTTTCTTTTCTTTGCACACAAAAAGTATTCTCGTTGCTTTGTAAAATGATGCTTGAACCACTGATGTCACATGGACTGTTTTACCAATGTCTTTACTACGTTTCTGTGCCTTGATCATGGTAGTACCCTTGCTGTCTATGGGAGGGTCAGAGAGCTCTCGGATCTCATCAAAAAATATCTTAAATTGTGTTTCAAAGATGAACGAAGGTCTTATGGGTTTGGAACGACATGAGGGTAATTAATGACAGAATTTTCATTTTTGGGTGAACTATCCCTTTAAGAAACATGCACTTAAGTGGCCTTTTATTTCATTAATATTATCTACAAGTTTATTTTTTAAATATACTTTTAAGATTTGAAGTATACTACAAGTAGTTTTTTTTTTACTGTAACGTTTCAAATCAGTTTCACATAGTTGTTTAACTTAACGTCTAATATCCAGTATAGAGTCACATATAAATGTTTTATTTTTAAATGTATTCATTTTAGATTAACCAGCTGTGACTCATTCTGTCATTCTGTGATCAACCTGACATCAGCAGTATGTTAGTTTAGACTGAGGTGTCATCACACATTTCTTTATCTTTTAGAAAGCACATTCATTTCAGATATATACAGTGCCCTCCAAAAGTATTGGAACAGTAAAGACAAAATTGCTCTGTTGGCTGTGGAGTCAAGACATTTACAAATATGATTAAAAGATGAATATGAGACAAAACTGCAGAATGTCACATTTTATCATTGGGTGATTCAACACAGATGTTTAACCAGCTAAGAAGTTCAGCACTTTTAGAGTTTCATCCCCCTATCTGATGTGAGCATAAGTATTGGAACAGTTGCCTCACAGGTCTTTCTAAGTGATCAGCTGTGTCTTGTTGCATTCATTCTTAAGATATTAAAAGCAGGGAATGTGTCGTATCAGTTATATCCATTACTTCTGCATTCTGAATCTTTCATTCGATGATGACACACACAAACCAGGATGAAGATGAGGTAGCTGACTTTAAGAGAAAAGCAAGCAATTTGGATGCTTAAAGAAAAGAGGAAGTCAAATACAGCTATAGCAAAAAAACAAAGGGCATGGAGAAATCAAGAGTTTGGAAACCACCAGCGACACCAGCAACCAACAACTACCTGATCAGCTGAGAAAACAACAGTAGTTGATGACAGAAAAGTCATAAAAGCTGTGAAAATGAACCCTAAAAGACGTGTCTGTAAAATCACCAACAACTTCCAGAAAGCTGGGGTGATGCTCTGACAATCTACTGTCCTCAGGAGACTTTGACACAGAATTACAGATGCTACACAGCAAGATGCAAACCTCTGACCAGTACCAAAAATAGAAAGGCAAGATTAGAGTTTGCAAAAAAGCACAAAGGTGAGCCAGAAGAGTTTTGGAACTGTGTTTATGGACCGATGAGACAAAGATGAACCTTTATCTAAGTGATGGGAAAGCAAAAATGTGGAGAAAAAAAGGGAACTGCAAAAGATCCCAAGCATGCAGCCTCATCTGTAAAGCATGGTGGAGGTGGTGTCGTGGCATGGGCATGTATGGCTGTCTCTGGAACAGGCCCTCTCAACTTTACTAATGACTTAATGTATGATGACAGTAGCAGAATGAATTTGGAAGGGTACAAAACCATCTTGCTTACCAATATTCAAGAAAATGCCACCAGATTCATTGGGAAGTGCTTCATATTGCATCAGGACAATGACCCAAAACACCCTGCCAGTTCAGTCAAGGAATTTATAAGGGCAAAGAAATGGAAAGTCTTAGATTGCCCAAGTCAATCTCCAGATTTAAATCCGATTGAACATGAATTTCACCAGCTGAAGAGGAGAGTAAAGGCAGAAACTCCCCAAAACAAGCAACAATTGGAATTGGCTGCATTAAAGGCTGGGAAAAGTATTTCAAAGGATGAGACCAAGAGTCTGGTGATGTCTATGGGTCACAGACTCACTGCTGTGATTGTGCGCAAGGGATCTGCAACTAAATAATAGCTTTTAATCTTTAATATCTGCCTTATGTTCAACTGTCCCAATACTTATGCTCACATCAATGAGTGGGATGAACTCTAAAAGTGCTGTTCTTTTTATTTGGTAAAACAGGTGTGTTGAAAAGGCTAATAATAAAATGTGACATTCTGTAGTTTTTTCTCATATTCATCTTTTAATCATATTTGCAAATGTCTTGACTCCACAGCCAACAGAGCAATTTTGTCTTTACTGTTCCAATACTTTTGGAGGGCACTGTATATCAGGCTCAGTGTTGACTGTACATAGGGCTGTCACGATATTAGATTTTTCATATCATGGTTATTGTGGCCAAAAGAATTCACGATATCGATATATCACGATATCTATAGAAACCTTGGGGGGAAAAAAGATGTCAAATTATTTTTTACTTTGATTATTGAGTTTTTCTTTTTCACCCAACGAACATAAAGATACTGATAAACACAGAGCACAAGACTCTGGCTTTCTCTGTCTTCTTTGGAGCTCCTATGAAATAACGAGAGAAAATATTGTCAAGTGCAACAGTATGATGAATAAATATTAATGGTAACACTTTACAATTAGTTGTCATTTGTTAACATTACTTAATGTATTAACTAACATGAACAAACAATGAACGATACATTTTTTTACACAATTTATTAATCTTTGTTAATGTTAGTTAATAAAAATAGTCGTTCATTGTTCATGTTAGTTCACAGTTGTCATGAATCGGGTCCATGGACTTCCATTTGTTCGCCACCAGAGGTCACCCTTCCATCACACTGACTCTCACACCACACAGACTGTCACACACTACCCCGGACTTCATTTCCCAGCAGCCATTTCCCCAATCACATGCTCACACCTGATACCCATCACACAATCACACACACTACTTAAGCCATGGACTTCCTCAGTCAGATCGCTGAGTATTGTACGCATATATCCTAGTGATAGCTACCCTACGAAGCCCTCTGAGTTGTCTTAGTCTTGCCTTGCCTGTTTTCCCGTGTTTTGATTTCTGCCCGTGTTTCCTGGATTAACCCTTGCCTTGCCGTTCGGACTCTGTTTGCACCTCGTTTGGATTATTGCTCGTGTACCTGGATTATTGCTCTGCCTTGCCCCGTTGGATATTGTTCGCCGATCGTCGACCCACGCTTGCCCTAGGACTACTCTTTGTCTCGTCCCTGCCATACCTGTTTGCCACTGTTTCGACCCTGCCTGTATTTATGACAATGTCTTTAAATAAAAGCTTGCATATGGATCCGCACGACTCACGTCTCATCAGCCCCGTAACAGAATACTCGGCCTCACAAGGATCCAGCAACTTCTCAGATGGACATTGGTCAGGTATGGACACAACGAGACTATTGTTTGCCCTTAAACAAGGCCCACGATCATTAGAGAACCATATTAGAGAGTTTTTAGCTTTCGCTCATTATTCAGATCTGCCGGACATAATCTTGATCGAAATTTTTTGTGATGGCATTAATCAGCCTCTGCGATCTCAGCTCAGACGCGAGGGTCCGCGTTCATCACTGAGTTGTTTTTTGGACTATGCTTTATTGATTGTTGGTTCAGTGTTCACTGTGGGTGTCGCGGAGGAATCCGACACTGCACTCACTCATGTAATGGCAGCTACGCTAGAGCATGCTCACAAAATGGCGGCCACAAAAACACCCCGTCATGTCATTGCTGCCATTCATGAGCCAAGTCAAGTCACAGTCAATCTACAGGAGCCAAGTCAGGTCACCGTTGATCTTCACGAATCAAGCCAAGTCGCAGCTGATCTTCACGAGTCAAGCCAAGTTACTGATCGTCCAGAGTCCCAGCACGTCGCTGCTGATCGTCCAGAGTCCCAGCACGTCGCTGCTGATCGTCCAGAGTCCCAGCACGTCGCTGCTGATCGTCCAGAGTCCCAGCACGTCGCTGCTGATCGTCCAGAGTCCCAGCACGTCGCTGCTGATCGTCCAGAGTCCCAGCACGTCGCTGCTGATCGTCCAGAGTCCCAGCACGTCGCTGCTGATCGTCCAGAGTCCCAGCACGTCGCTGCTGATCGTCCAGAGTCCCAGCACGTCGCTGCTGATCGTCCAGAGTCCCAGCACGTCGCTGCTGATCGTCCAGAGTCCCAGCACGTCGCTGCTGATCGTCCAGAGTCTCAGCACGTCGCTGCTGCTCATCCAGAGACACGTCACGTCACAGCTGCTCATCCAGAGACACGTCACGTCACAGCTGCTCATCCAGAGACACGTCACGTCACAGCTGCTCATCCAGAGACACGTCACGTCACAGCTGCTCATCCAGAGACACGTCACGTCTCAGCTGCTCATCCAGAGACACGTCACGTCTCAGCTGCTCATCCAGAGACACGTCACGTCTCAGCTGCTCATCCAGAGTCTCGTCACGTCTCAGCTGATCTTCCAGAGTCTCGTCACGTCTCCGTTGACCTTCCAGAGCCTCTTCATGTCTCCGCTGACCTTCCAGAGACTCTTCACGTCTCAGCAGACCCTCCAGAACCACGTCACGTCACCACTGATCATCCAGAGTCTTGTGACGTCCAGTCCGTCACACCCAGATATTCAAGGTCAGTGCTTCGATTTCTCAGTCTGGTATCCAGTGTGAGGGATGCAGCACTGGTGTCGGCACGTGCAGCTGGTATCCCCAAACCAGCTCACTTTAACCCTCCTGTTCCTGCTCCTATTCACCTGTCCGAAGCGCTTCCCATGATGGGGATCGCTTTATGTTGCATTTGGGCTGCATATACCACCACAGAACTGCCCCAGGCGATGGCACCCGCTGCAGCTTCTCCAGAGGAGGTGGCACTTGCTGCAGAACCTCCTGAAGCAGCGGTGCTCGCTTCAGATCCTTTTATGGTGGTGGCGCCCAGTAATGTACTCTCAGCCTGTCGTGTCGTGGTCAAGGAGACGGTTGCCACTGTAGAACCTCCGGAGGTGGCGGCAACCGCTGCAGAACCTTCGGAGGAGTCAGTGGTAACCACCGGTGAACTTTCGCCCTGCCCCGTCACAGCTAAGGAGGCCGTCTGTGAACTCTCGCCCTGTCCTGTCATGGCTAAGGAGGCCGTTTGTGAGCTTTCGCCCTGTCCTGTCATGGCTAAGGAGGCCGTCTGTGAGCTCTTGTCCTGCCCTGTCACGGCTATGGAGGCCGTCAATGAATCCTCGTCCTGTCCTGTCGCAGCCAGGAGGGCTGTCCCTGAAAGCTCGTCCAGTTCTGTCATGGCCACAGAGGCCGCTCTTGAACTGTTGCCCTGTTTCAAACTAGCCAAAGAAACTTTAAATGAACTTTCTGTATGCCCTGTTCACTCTATCATTGCCAAAAATACCCCTTATGAATTGTCTCTGTCCCATTTCCTCTGAGTCTAATGTTGAACCACCTGCCTGCCCAGTTCCTAACAAGAGACCGGTTGTCTGCCCCGTTAGTCCAGTTGTTGTAAATGCACTACATGCCTATCCCATTAACCCTGTCACTACCATAGAGACCATTCATGAACTGTCTGCTTGTTCTGTTTCTCCCAATGTGTCTGATGTTGAGCTATCTGTCAGTCCTGTTCCAGCCAATGCATCTGAATATGAACCATTTATGTTCCCTGCCTTGGCTCTTAGAGCCAAAACTGCTCTGTCTGTCTTGTGTGTCTCAGTGTCCCCTAGATCCCGGTCCCTGCCATGGTCTACAGTTCCGGTCTGGTGGTCATCTGCTCTGCCGTGGTGGTCTCCTGCTCTGTCTGCTCCGCCGTGGAGGTCGTCTGCTCCGCACTGGTGGACTCCTGCTCTGTCTGCTCCGCCATGGAGGTCATCTGCTCCGTCTGCTCCGCCGTGGTGGTCTTCTGTCCTGCTCTGGTGGTCTTCCGCTCCACTGTGGGGATCCTCGGACCTGTCTGCTCTGCTGTGGTGGTTCTCGGCTCTGCCCGATCTGCCCGCTCCATCATGGTCCCCTGTTTTGCCGGTCCTGCCTCAGCCCCGAGGTCATATACCTCTGGATGGACCTGGTCCTCCGTCCTTCTCCCTGTTCCACCTACGCTCCGCCGCCCTCCAGGACTGTGTGATGTGTGGAGCGTCTGGAAGCCGCTCCTTGGGGGGGGGGCTCTGTCATGAATCGGGTCCATGGACTTCCATTTGTTCGCCACCAGAGGTCACCCTTCCATCACACTGACTCTCACACCACACAGACTGTCACACACTACCCCGGACTTCATTTCCCAGCAGCCATTTCCCCAATCACATGCTCACACCTGATACCCATCACACAATCACACACACTACTTAAGCCATGGACTTCCTCAGTCAGATCGCCGAGTATTGTACGCATATATCCTAGTGATAGCTACCCTACGAAGCCCTCTGAGTTGTCTTAGTCTTGCCTTGCCTGTTTTCCCGTGTTTTGATTTCTGCCCGTGTTTCCTGGATTAACCCTTGCCTTGCCGTTCGGACTCTGTTTGCACCTCGTTTGGATTATTGCTCGTCTACCTGGATTATTGCTCTGCCTTGCCCCGTTGGATATTGTTCACCGATCGTCGACCCACGCTTGCCCTAGGACTACTCTTTGTCTCGTCCCTGCCATACCTGTTTGCCACTGTTTCGACCCTGCCTGTATTTATGACCATGTCTTTAAATAAAAGCTTGCATATGGATCCGCACGACTCACGTCTCATCAGCCCCGTAACAACAGTACATTAATGTTTACAAACACAACTTGTGATTTTAATAATGCATTAGTAAACGCTGAAATTAACATGAACTAAGATTAATAAATGCTGTAGAAGTATTGTTCATTCTTAGTTCATGTTAAATAATGTAATGAACTAATGTTAACTAATGAACCTTATTGTATAGTGTTGCCATATTAACATCTAAACTGATACTTTAACTTGTGTACAACTGTTTTAAGTTCTTTAACCTATAGTTGCACCGGTGCCACTGAAGTCATGCAGTAAGAGCGCTGCTAATTCAGTTTTAATGTGCGCAGATGAGGCATTAAGTGCATGGCACTGCGACCAACTTAACATTTTACAGAGTTTAATGTAGCAATGTGGTCGTTCAGTTTTTCTAGATCAGTTTTAATCGTTTAACTGTTAATAGATTTGAAAAAGAAATAAAGTGCTTCTACGCACAGCCCGTATTGATTGCAAATACAAAAATAAGACGAGTAAAGAAAACACAGTACTTATTAAAATAATCACTCTTAAATCTATAAACACAGAAAACCTCTGTTAACAGGTTAATGTACCATTTCCCATTCTATGACTAATAAAATTATCGCGACTTACTCTGTATAACTGAACATGGCTTTCCTTGGAGTAGCCAAAGTAGCTGTGTGCGCTGCGTCTTCTTGTTTGACAGCTGTCAGTGTTAAGGCACAATACTGCCACCTGGAGGTCAACCAGGTACTGGCGCTGGAGTATTTACATGTCGTGTTATCATAAGAGTCCTGTTCATTTTAAATATTGCGGTTATCGCCAATACCGGTATATCGTCACACACTAAATTAACACGATATCGATAATTGATGCTTTGAATATCACGGTTATCGTCAATACCGGTATATCGCGACACCCCTAGTACATGCCCAAAGCTAAACACGTAACATGCTAAGCTCTTGATATTGACAGTTCTTGGATTTCCTTATTGTCACTCTAACACAAGAAAGTCATTATTTCATTTATTTTTGAAATGTAGTTTTGAATGCCAGATCCAATGGGGTTTTATCTGTTGTGATTTACACCGCATGAATTTTATCCTCCCAAACCCTGAGGAGCATTTCTGATCTGTTTATTATTTCCTCACAGCTGAAAAAATAAAAGTATAAAGTAAAAACATCCAAAAACCTGTCTGAATATTCCTAAATTATGTAGGTCAAAACACTATTTTATAAATGAGTTGCTTATTTGAATAGTTTCTAAATGACTGAAGATAATCAACATTGTCTATAGAGTTCATAGAGTATTTTGGTACCAAAAGTAAATGACTAAAAGCAAGAAAGTCATTAAAGGTTTGATTATTTTAAATATATTACAAATATCAGTGCTTTCATGAATAAAAGAGTTTGTTTGTGTGTGTGCTTACAAATGGGGCAGGATGTTCTTTAAATTGGCCTCTATTGCACACATGTTTTATCTCACTGTGGAACATGCAGAGGAGTTTATAAGCACTGTGTACTGTTTCATGTCCTGCTGCATATACATAGGCACAGATGCACACAACCCACAGTTAATGCACACATTTAACCCTTTCCATGCCCACACAGGAAAATCCTTTTCACTTCACTTCAAAAATAACACCTACTAAATTATAGCTAATGTCTTGTTTACTGGAATATGGTTCCAGCACAATGCTGCAGAGTTCTTAATGTTCCAATGAAAGCTGAAACATTGTGACATACCGTATAAATATCAGCCTGCTATTTCCATTCCAAGGCACTGTGTGTTTAGTCTGATAGCCGTGATGTGATCAGAACTCTGATGACGTGGCGATGGCTCACGCCAAAATGTGGAGGCCAGTGACGTAGAAATGACGTGGGGTCGTTTTGCTGGCAAAACTGGGTTGTGAAGTCCATGTTGTTTTTTTGGGTTCCATTATTACACCAATGAAAGGGTTTGATCAAACAAAAAGCAAAAAAATGGTATTTTGTGGTTTGAAGCAGCAAAAAAGAAATTCTGAATAAATGGATACGACTTTACACCACGATGATATACCTTTGCATTTTTGAAAAGTTTCACATAGACAGCAAAGTTGTCAAAATGGATACGGTGTATTATGCAAGTTGGGCCAGTAGTTGGCGATATGACTTTGTAAAGAAACTTGTGCATACTAAGGGTGGGTGATATACCAGTATACACAATTAACTGGTAGAAATTTGCCAGCCAGTAGAGATTTTGGAATATCGTCTCTATCGCAGTTAAACGCTCACGTGAAATTGCTGTGCTACATGGTCACGAAAACTTAGCGTTTGCACCCCTTTTTAAGCATTATGATTTAAAAACAAGTAATTTTAAGCTGTTAACATGCAATCAGAAGAGAAAGATGACTCATTTTGCTACATGCGCTGTCAGAGAGGTGTGGGCACATGAAGACGGTGCTCATAGAGCACCAGAATTTTGAACTTATTAGTTATTATATAGTTATTTCTGCTGCTTTATAGGCCTTGAACAGTTAAATACGCACACTTGTATGTGTCAAAATCCAAGTATCCTATTGTCTTAAGTGAAAGCAAACAGCTGAGAAAGAAATGTATAACAGTATATTGGATCCAGGCAGCTCTTAGAGTGACAGCAGTCTAATATTCCTGCGGTCTGTCATTCATGTTAATCAAACAACAAAAGAGAGATAATCTCTCACTGCTCTTGACTAAGTCACAACTTTAATAAGAAAAAATTATATTTAATTTACACATAAAGAATATGCAATGTTTTTATACATTTGATTACTTTATACAATCAATGCATGTAGAATTTCTTATTTATTTGTTCTAACTGTAGCCTAGTTTTTTTGTCCTATTGCTTGTAATTAGTTTCTTTTTCTTATTTAATCACTGACTGTTTACTTGTGTTCAGTGAGCTTGAGGTTTTTTTTTTTAAATTTAGGCTTTAGGCTTAGTTCTTCTGTGATATTGACACTGGTGACAAGAATTATGAAATTTCTATGGTATCATTTTTTTTTTTAATATTATAAAGACCTTATTTAAAGCAAAAATAACTATACCGTGATAAATACCATTACCGTGAAATAAAATTACTCATATCATGATATAAGATTTTGGTCATATCGCCCACCCCTAGTGTATACTGTAGACTTGAACATATAATATGTATGAGCATATTGTTACACAGAGATGATAATGGTACCATTTTCCAAAATTTTGCACTTTGAAACCTGTTTTTAAAAATGTTTGCATTTTAAGGCCTCAAACTCTGTTGTTGTGTAAATTAATAAGCAAAATGCAAAAAAAGTTTTCTTTTGTCGGCGCCAATAGCCTCATGGGCAATACACCAACATATAGCACCTTTCACAATCCTGTCCCCCTCTCTCTCTCCCACCTCGCTTCATGTCTGAAATACTGTCCTATCCTAATAAAGGCAAAAATGCCAAAAATAAATCGTAAAAAAGTGTGGACAGAGAAAAAATTTCCCCTTAGTGTGGACAGAGATGGAATTTAAATCAGGTTTTTTGGACGGATTAGTGTGTTTCTAAATGACAGATTCTCAAACCTTTACATACACCCCTAAGACTGAATATTTGGTAGCATCCTTCCTCACCAGTATTACCTTCTCTGGCCAATGTCAGAGAAGTATTACCTTCACTGAGCAATCTTTTGCTCCCTGTGTTTGTTCAGCAGGGTGATTACGGGAAGCGCCCGGATAAGTGGGTTTAAATAGAGCCAGAGTGCTTCCTTTGAGAATTCGTTAATGATTTAAAGGACCCAAAAAACAAGTACTGGGAAACAGACTGGTATTTATACAGCTCCTCTGATTTGTTTTCATCCTCATAATGCTTTATATTTTGTAACTATGTTTAATATGGAATCATTTCTCATGCTTCAAACTTGTTTTTGTTCTGGCTCTGCAGGCTAACTTTTTCATGTTTTCCACACCAAAAGTCTTGCTCTGCAGGCCAGGTGTGTGTATGTAGGGGGTTGGAGGAAGGGGGGTTAAATGTTTCAGGGTTAACTGTAATTCATACACTAGAAAAGTAAGTGCCCAAATTACTAACAAGCTAAAATAATTTCCTGTAGTGGTGCTTGGAAGCAGCTATTTCTGCCTCGCCTTGTTTATTTTGGTGGGGGGTGAGGGACAGAGTTAGAAAGGGTCTGTGGACACATAATCCTCTCTACAAAAAGTGATTTATTTATGAATTCCAGCACTGAACTGCCCTCCTCCCCTCTTCTCTCGCATGCCTCCAGAGAGAGTGTGAGCTTGCCAGAAGTCATTGGCTGATGTTTACAAGACTGGATTGGCTATTTCCCATGGTGCCTTGTGCCTGCAGTGATATCTTATTTATGTAAGGCCCGATATGGGAGAACAGAAGATTTTATTTTGGGCTATTCCCCATAGATGGATCCGATTCCTCCAACTGGAGCTATTTCCTATATACGTGCGGCCTTTCAGGTCTTAGACCATGTTAGTGGGCCTTGATAAAATCTTTATTAATTGTCACATCTAGACAATTCTACGGGAAATGTAGCTTGTGACAGTTTCTGGGCTTAATTTTCATTCAAATTAACTATAAAACGAAGTCAAGTACATTTTGAAGGCCTAAGAACCTGACACTGCCGACGTCCCGCAAGCTGTCACTAACAAGAACTTTTTCTAAAACAAGTAAAAAGTTTTGCTCAGAGTCTGGTCAGATTTTATCTGCGCTTCCATGTGCTGCATATGGAACCCTGTTTTCACCTTAGAATAGGGGTTTTGCGCAACAAACTTTTGTATTCTGTTAAACAGGCCTCGTCACTTCCGATTCAGGTCTTTTGTATGTGCTTTGTTAAATATGGGGCAGTTTTACTCAAGATGCCTTCAAAGAAGATATCAAAGGTGACCATAACCGATGTCCATCACGTATGCAGATTGATATCTAAAAGTTTCTTTTTCTTTTTCTGACTAACATTCTGGTCAGGTGACGTTCGACATATACCCCATAAAAAAATTGTGGTAATTATGACTTTATATGTCCCAATGTGACTTTGTTTTGTCAAAATAGCAATTTTGTAACTTTCAGTATGACTTAAAATATCATAATATTACTTCACATTTTGCATTGGTTTTCTGACATTTCTTGTACTTTATACGGTATGTTGCAACTGAGATTTTTTATCTTAATATTCTTCAATATGACCTTTAATTTCACAATCACGAGTTGGGTTCTCAAAGCTGCGATTTTATAACTCTCAACGTGACGTTATATGTCTCAACATTACTTCACATTTTCATTGGCCTTCTTGCATTTCTTATAATTATGACTTTACTATATTTCCCAATTGTGACTTCATAACTGTCAATGTGACATAATATGCCACAATTCAACTTTAAACCTTGCAACTGTGATTTTATATCCCCCAACTGCAGCTTATCTCCCAATATGTTGCAGTATTACTTTATGTCTTCACATGGATTTCTTGCATTTCTTGTAGTTGTGACTATACACCTCGCAATTGCATTTTTATATCTTAATATGCTACAACAATTGTAAGTTGCTTTCCTAAAAATGTGGTTTTATAACTCTCAGTCTGACATTATATGTCAGTATTAATTTATATTTTTGCATTGGTTTTCTTGCATTTCTTGTAATTGTGACTTATAGCCTATCTCTCAGTGTGACATAATATGCTACAATCTGACCTTAAATCTCGCAATTGTGATTTTAAATGTCCCAACTGCAACTTGGTGACTTTAAACCTCACACTTGCAAATTTATGTTTTGGAGTGTGACTTTGTATCTCACAATGACTTAGTTTCTGATTTTCAAATTTATCTCACAATGAGCTTTTTTTCTACTTTGTATATACCACTATGCTTCCATAGTGGTATATACACATCTGTAAACATTTGATAGTTATAATATTTGCCATAGCAAAATGCTAATTCTTTTGTTTCACTGGGGCTTTATAAATGTTTAAGTTCTAGAGCACAAACAAATAAAAACAGAGCATATTTTTGGCATTAAAGCAGCCATCTGGCTTTTGTAATACCTTGCGTCATGGTTCGAAGCTCTTTCCTCTGCTTTCAGCCCCTTTTGCCCCTTACCTCCCCCCAAGTGGGTAGTCTGCTGCTATTCTCTTTTTCTGGACTCTCTCTCGGTGTGTAATCTGTGACAGACTTGTAGCGACAAGTATGTTCTGGCTACAAAGTCCTGTGAGCTAATGAGCACGGCATTGCTGCAGAGGGAATTATGGAAAAAGGTCCACTCTTCCCGTCTACGTCAACACTTAAGCACAGATGTGCATAAATGTAAAAGGCTTTTGTGTGTGTGTGTGTGTGTGTGTGTGTGTGCATCTTTTGCTCTTTGAGGGCCTGTAGAGCGTTCTCTCACAAAGTCTGCACTACCAAGTAAGGAAAAGCAGCCTCCAGAGCTGCGTCTCTCCAGCAACAACATGTAGCAGCGTTTTCACTCACTCACTCATTTGCTTGTCAGTAGCTGTCTGTCTGCATAGCTGTCTCGCTCTCATCCAGCACATTTATTTGACTGAAAACACAGCTTTTCCTAAACTTGTCAACATGTGTAATTTGTTACGCGCTTTGTCCTCCAACAACTAAAACAGGATGAGAACAATTTATGCACCGTTTACATGGAGATAAACTGTATTTATTCAAGTTTGTACCGTTCAAATGGGAGTACAGATAAGATGGATTAAAGACCTTTTATAAATGTGTCAGAATTATGTCATGTGAAGAAATGTCCTCTTGTTAATGTGTATTCATTTATATCAATATTTCAGTTCTTTAAGCTTTATAAGTTCAACTTTTCTTTTTAATAGAGGAAAAAATAATAAATAAAAGTCAGTTGTTCATTTGTTATTTCTTTTGTGTGTGGTAGGAGAAGCAACAAAACCATTAGCTCTGTTCCAAAATCTAGTGAGTTTTCTACTTAGACAGCATTAGCATATTCCTAATGTGAAACTGGTTCCAAAATATTCTAAGATGTTCTAAAAATTGCTAGTAATCCAAGACAGCATTGCATGTATTCATCGTGAGCTTAGTGAAAAAAGATGGCAAACAAGTCAAGAGTAAGATTAATTCTAAATATATAAATATACTGAAAAATATCTAAAAACAATGTAATTAAAACTGAACTATTTTATCTTTTTGTGTGTGTGTGTTGTACTGTGTTTTTACACTTAGGGCCAGATTTACTAACAGCTCTAAAATAGTACTGTCAGGATTTACAGACAGTACACAGTGGACACAGTTATTTTTGCTCCTGACCTTATTGAATATGCATTAGTAGGAGTTTCCCTTTTAGACTCAAAATTTATGGGAGGAGAGTATTGATGAATCATGCAATTTACTAACGTTTGCGCTTGTCAAATTACTGGTATTTGCGCCATTATTTAATGCCCAAAAAAAGCATGTCTTAAAGCACGTAATAATTTGCGCCGCTCTTAGTAGATTGTGCTGGTCATTATGGAAATGATCTGGCTGCGTCTGTATTCTTTAATGTGCGCATTGTCAGTAAATCACTCGCAGAATTTTCCCCTCCCATCTGCGCTTTTATAGAATTGCGCAATAATGCTAATTTGTGCTTTTTAGTAAATCTGGCCCTTAGAGTAGCAAGTATATCAGAGTATCATGTTATTAGCTTAGCAAGAGCCAGTGCTTTCGTAACAACCCGTGAGGTTTGTCCTCGGACGTCAAGCAAGTAAATTTGAGCATCCTATGACCATATTTGATATATGTGATCAATATTTTTAGCTATGTGAATAAAAGCTTCAATTAAATCTGTTCAAAAGTGATTGTGTCTCTTCAGAGGACTTGGATTTAACTGCTTGATTCATATGGATTGCTTTTACAATGTGTTTATTAACTTTTTGAAGCATCAAAGTTTTAGTCAAATAAACTTTCAGTGGAGGGAGAGAAATCTCTCAGGTTTCATTAGAAATTTGTATTTTGAAGATAAATGAAAGTCTTATGAATTTTCATTTTTGGGTGAACTATCTCTTGACACCAATGTAGAGTAGATGCAATCAGTAAAAACAGACATTCACTATTAGTATTGAGGTAGAACGGTGTTGCATTGCTTTATTCGTGAGCTGAAGATAAGTTCAAGAGTTCAATCCTAACTAGAAAACCAGCTGCGTGGAGCCTTAGAGAGCAGGTGAAAGTCTAGCAGGCTCTCCGCCCACAAGCACAATTCATAAGCAAGAAGAGAACAGATCAACCTGATTATACACTTTGACCTTAGGGTTCAATACTGGGTTCCTCTATGAGTTTGTGCCTTGTGTTTGATCTTCTCAATATAGCCAGCATAAGCCCTCCTGTATGAAAAGGTGATGCTTTAGGGCAGAAAAGCACCTTCTGTTCCATCTCATGAAATCTACTTTATATCATTGCACTTATTGTAGCTTGTCCACATCAAGCCATGACGCATACATCAGTGATCTTCTCCTGGAGACAAATAATTTAGTAGAGATAGCACGTTTGAGGCTATATGAACATTTTTATCGATTTTGTATCACGGTCCTGGATACCAAATGCATGCATATCTTAGGTTGCTTTTCATAGTTGGGTTTTCCTAACTCAAGTGCATGCAAACCACTCCGAGAACACTTGAAAAATGGTTTGTGGTATAAATCATGTGCTGGCAATTTGTAAATGCAATCATGGATGAGTAGAGTGGAATCGAACTGAGAATGAAAACTTTTGATTCGCTCAGTAATGTTTTTCATTTCGAATGGATTTTTAATGGCCTGTAATCAAAACTGTCATTAGTCTTAAAACTGAACAAACAAAGTTCTAATTCGCTTGTAAATCAGACACCGGGGCTCAAATGATAAGATGTTTTTCACTGGTACTCTGTTTAATGTCATGGAATTAAACCTTTATTTTCTATCAGCCTTTTTCTTTATCATAGCTTATAATTGTTTTGTACTTTCCCCAGCACATTCTGGAACTGAAGCATCACAATACCACGATTACAGATTTCAACACCTTTCTCTTAACAATGAGCAGCTTTCCTCACAATGGTACACTTTACACCACTTCATTATTCACCAGGCTTCTGGCTCCTGCTAAACGTCCTTCCCCTGGTTTAGTATTACCTATAGGGTTGCGTTCACATGCATAATTTGTCTGTTTGAGAAAAGACAGATGTTTTTCCCCTTTTGTGTGTGCACGCTGTAAATCAAGTCCATGTTGGTTGCTCAAACTGTTCCTAATGATCCATACATGACCGCTAATTTATCAGACAAAGATTTGGGAAAGTTCAGGATTAAGTTTAAGTTTCACTAGAGTTGCACTGCTTCGTTTTCATCCAGGACTAAGCTCAAGCTGTTCACGGGGCACAGTTTTCGAGAAGATTCAGAAATGATCAGATGTGTGACTATTAACCTCACATTTTTGGCTGAGGAGTTTGTACACTGTTGTGAAACTTCCTCTGATTAAGAAAGTGTTGGAATCGCCAGCAGAACAACTTCCATGTTTTATAAAGGATGTTTGTGCTGAAGCTGCAGAAAGTGGATTGAACGTGTCTCTTGTCATTTACAAGGGGAGGCTCTGATGAATCATTAGCACAAGACTTTCAAAACCAGCTGAAATAGGCAGTAAATGTTATCTGTGGTCAGTTTTTTTTATTGTTTGAGTCTGATGATAAGTCAGCTGGGTCCAAAACAAAACAACCCCGCTATATGGACAAAAGCAAAGACATTTTTAAAATACATGCTCTACTACATAAGAAAGAAAGTCATGAAAGTTTGAAATGACATAAGGGTGAGTAAATGATGCAGAACTTTTATTTTATTATCCTCTGATCATAATTTTTGAACGCCATTCAAAGTTAAAAAAAACCTCTTCTCGTCTCTTCTCATAGAGCGTTCGAGTCAATGTATTCCATCTGCCTGAGCTGTTTTACTCAAGGGAGTGTTGAATTCGAACTTTTAGCAAAGCTTCTTGGCCCGCTGCCCTTGTTTGTACCAGGTCCAAACGTCTCTCTTCAGCACCCTCCTCCCTTCTCCTCTCTGGCTCCTTTTATTTGTGTAATTTGTGGAAAAACCATAAACATTTGTGTATGATTTGTGGAAAGGGACAGAGCGCTGGAGGAGAGAGAGAAAGTGAGCAAGGGGCTGTCATCGTGAGCCTGTGCATGTGTGCTCGGGACTATGAGCTTATAATGTATTTATGGACGTATCTAGGGGGATGTTCAGGGCACATGAAGGTACCACGAGGCTCATAATAGCAGATGAAGAGGCTTCAGCTGTTGAGGGTGTGACAGTTTTATTTGGCTTTGTTACAAATCTAGGTCAAATCCCATTTTCATTTTTAAGTGACAGCACTCTTTATTCAGTCATCTCGTGTTCACCTGTAGCTTCAATGAGTTATGATGACAATTAAAGCAAATGAAGCGCAAAAAAATCACATGAATCATCACATGATTCATATGAATCTACATGATTCATGTCTGTGTTCGCATACTGAAAAGTAATTACACTGGGTGCGTTTCATTTGTCATAGGGAGTATATGGGTGTTTCTTTAGTTATGGCCTTTTTTAGATTTTTGGCATTATAAAATACACATTTCACACTTTCACTAGTTTATTTAATTTGTTCATTAACAATGTAGACACACATATAGGACAGGAAAATTAGAACTGTCAATACATTTTTATGTAGTCATGAATGTCCACCATAGTGTCACTTTCAAATCAACACCGTTCTGTGATGGCAATAACAATGGTGGCAATGACATTTTGAATGTTTTTGAAATAAAATGGCAAACTCCTTTTTCTTACTAAGGCTAATTTCATAGCTAGCATTTTATATATCCTAAATATTCTCAATTATATAATAAAATATTCTACTCACACTTTATATAAGTTTTCTTTGTTTTCTTCACACATCATGTTTCATATTTAATTTTGAGCCTGATATTGACTGACACTCTTAAAAACTAAATTTTGTGTGGTGGAAATGTTGCCACAACTGTGGGAAAGTAACTTTATTTAAATAAAATTCACACAAAACATATTAAAATGGGTATGTTTAGAGGGGGTTATACAGTATTTGTTTTGATTATAATAGTTTTAAAACATGTAATTAAAAACGTAAATTAACATGTAAAAGACTTTTTAAGTGTTTTTGTTGGCTTGATAAAGCCTTGTCATAAAATTGAAAATAGTTGAAAGCCTGAAGGTCAGTTTTGTAAAGTCTGGGTCTGGCACAGGGGAATTAATTTAACAAAAAGGCAATCTGTTTTCCATCTCATGGGGCATAAAAGTGGCCAAAGTTGAAGAAACATCCTTATACAGTGGTGTGAAAAATTGTTTGCCCCCTTCCTAATTTTTTATTTTTTTGCATGTTTGTCACACTAAAATGTTTCAGATCATCACACTAATTTAAATATTAATCAAAGATAACACAAGTAAACACAACATGCAGTTTTTAAATGAAGGTTTTTTTTTATGAAGGGAAAACAAAATCCAAACCCACATGACCCCCCCCCCCCCCCCCCCGTTAAAACATAACTGTGGTTTATCACACCTGAGTTCAGTTTCTCTAGCCATACCCAGGCCTGATTACTGCCACACCTGTTCGCAATCAAGAAATCACTTAAATAGGACCTGCCTGACAAAGTGAAGTAGACCAAAAGATCCTCAAAAGCTACACATCATGTTGAGATCCAAAGCTAAAAAAGCCTTTATAAAGCCATTTCTAAAGCTTTGGGACTCCAGCGAACCACAGTGAGAGCCATTATCCACAAATGGCGAAAACATGGAACAGTGGTGAACCTTCCCAGGAGTGGCCGGCCGACCAAAATTACCCCAAGAGCGCAGCGACGACTCATTCAAGAGGTCACAAAAGACCCCAGAACAACATCCAAAGAACTGCAGACCTCACTTGCCTCAGTTAAGGTCAGTGTTCATGACTCCACCATAAGAAAGAGACTGGGCAAAAATGGCCTGCATGGCAGAGTTCCAAGACGAAAACCGCTGCTGAGCAAAAAGAACATAAAGGCTCGTCTCAGTTTTGCCAGAAAACATCTTGATGATCCCCAAGACTTTTGGGAAAATACTCTGTGGACTGACGAGACAAAAGTTGAACTTTTTGGAAGGTGTGTGTCCCATTACATCTGGCGTAAAAGTAACACAGCATTTCAGAAAAAGAACATCATACCAACAGTAAAATATGGTGGTGGTAATGTGATGGTCTGGGGCTGTTTTGCTGCTTCAGGACCTGGAAGACTTGCCGTGATAAATGGAACCATGAATTCTGCTGTCTATCAAAAAATCCTGAAGGACAATGTCCGGCCATCTGTTCGTGGCCTCAAGCTGAAGCGAACTTGGGTTCTGCAGCAGGACAATGATCCAAAACACACCAGCAAGTCCATCTCTGAATGGCTGAAGAAAAACAAAATGAAGACTTTGGAGTGGCCTAGTCAAAGTCCTGACCTGAATCCTATTGAGATGCTGTGGCATGACCTTAAAGTTCATGCTCGAAAACCCTCCAATGTGGCTGAATTACAACAATTCTGCAAAGATGAGTGGGCCAGAATTCCTCCACAGCGCTGTAACAGACTCATTGCAAGTTATCGCAAAGGCTTGATTGCAGTTGTTGCTGCTAAGGGTGGCCCAACCAGTTATTAGGTTTAGGGGGCAAGCACTTTTTCACACAGGGCCATGTGGGTTTGGATTTTGTTTTCCCTTCATAATAAAAAACTTCATTTAAAAACTGCATGTTGTGTTTACTTGTGTTATCTTTGATTAATATTTAAATTTGTTTGATGATCTGAAACATTAAAGTGTGACAAACATGCAAAAAAATAAAAAATCAGGAAGGGGCCAACAAATTTTCACACCACTGTATGCTGGGGTCGAAGGGCACTGCAAATAGCATAAGAAACAGTATAAGGAAGTGTATATTAAAATATCACTTCAGGGTGATATATCACTTTTCAGCCCTTCACAGATGCATCCAGCTTGCAAAGCAATTATTATTGTTTTGTAAAATGCTCAGATTTAGCAGAAGTGTGTGTATTTGTGCGTGTAACTATATACATAAGGCCTTGTTTGTGTCAGTCGAGAGAAGTGAAATACTGATGAAAAGCAGAAGTGACCACAAATGAGAGGCTGTTGATGCTGTTGTCATGTGCAACTTGTCACTCCTCCGACACACACGTACGATGCACACTGAGTTTGGTGACTGTCTTGAGTGTGTTGAAACTGGGTTCCTGACCTCTGTGTTTAGACATTGCAGTAGAGGTGATGATGACAGTGTGTGCTTAGAGAGGTCAAAGGTTATGCTGGGGAGTGGTTGCTCAGAGGGAGGGGTGCTGATAGAGACGCCACAAACTCATCTGTCATACTTCACCGTGACCTGGTTCACTGCCTTTCAGCCATTGTTTATGTTTGTGTGTGAATTATTGTGTGTGTGTGTGTGTGTGTGTGTGTGTATCCATTGGTTTAGTCTCATTGATTGTGTCTCTTGTTTCTTACACAACAGTCTGAAGATACAGATGCCTTGTAACCATACTAGCCTGAATACTCCGTATCTGATATTTTGCTAATGCTGTATTGTTATTTCTACATTTATATTTGTGACCCTGGACCACAAAACCAGTCATAAGGGTCAGTTTGAAATTGAGATGTTGAATAAATAACTGAATAAATAAGCTTTCCATTGATGTATGGTTTGTTAGGATAGGACAATATTTGGCCGAGATACAACTATTTGAACTGAGAAAATCGCCTTTAAAGTTGTCCAAATGAAGATCTTAGCAATGCATATTCCTAATCAAATATGAAGTTTTGATATATTTACAGTAGGAAATTTACAAAATATCTTCATGGAACATCATTTCATTTAATTTCATTTCATTTCATTTCTCAGAGGTTGCTCTAAACCTGTAATACAGAAATACAGAATAATAGAAATACAGAAATAATAATAAAAAAAATATTTTAAACTAATATAAACTAATTGTTTTCACATTCGAGAATCAATACCAGGCCCAACTCAGGATCAGGCCATATAAACTTTGCTAGTCCCAGAAGGAACTACGTCAGCATAACGAAGTTTGGGATTACTGCAATCCACACATGACCAAACAATTATAGATGAGACATGGACGAAGCAATCGCTCAACAGTAGATGACATATGGGGTGAGGAAACATAATCAAGAAAAAGATAAAAAATCCATAGTACATTATATTTGCATAGAAATAGGCCCAACAGATAAACTGACAAAGGAGATGCAGATATACCAAATAAAATACATGTATAACAGAGGTGGTTAAAAACACACACACACACACACACAGTATTATGGAACATTGAGTTGGTTTACATGAACAGAAATTGTAACCTTGCCAGTTTCATTTTCTTTTGCCTATTTTGTGTTTTTTTTCTTAATTATTTTTCCCCCTCAGCATGCTGTTTTCCCCCTCATTTGCTGTATCCTCCCACGTGAAAAAATACTATAGTAATTTATAGTAAATACTATAGTGTTTTTGAACGTTACTATAGTAAAGTACTTTAATTAATTTGTTGTGGTAATTCTATAGTTGCTGTGGTAATATAACAACTATAGTAATATAAACAATTACTTTACCCAATACTATACTAAGTTTTCTACAACTGTAGGATATATTATACTACAATACACTTCAGTTTACTGTAGTAAAAACTAAAGTATACTACAGTATTTATTAAAGTTTATCACTTCACTATAGTTAATACTACAGTATACTGTAATTTATACAGTATAATACACTTTACTATAGTATGGTTCAAAAACACTATAGTATTAACTATAAATTACTATAGTATTTTTTCATGTGGGCTGTCTTCCTCACTTGCTGTACAATAATAATTCAGTTGCTTTTGGCATGCATGTGGCATGCATCAAACACTGCCAACTACTGTCAATATCCCGCATTACACCAAGTTGCACATTAACCAGTATCTATAAATGAACAACAAGTAAAACAAATTACAAGTCATTTAAACACACACACTCACACACTTGAACTATGCCCCCAGACAATTTAGCCTAGTATTAGCATATTAGCATACATCCAGCACTGAGCAATATTAGAACTTGACTGAGGATAAAGCAGTGTTCTAACCTGCAGAAGCTCTCAGTATCCGTGTGTTTTGGTATGTGGGGGAGGGAGAAACAGACGCTGAGGCAGGACTGAGCAGGATGGCGCTCCAGGGTGTGTGCTGACATGAGAGTGATAGCTGAAGAGAAGTATAGATGTGTGATGGAGCATGTGTGATAACAGTTTAAAGTGTCGACTGTGATTCGGACAGCGTGACGTACAGATAGGGCCTCTCGGTGAACTGCGGGTTCATTTAGATGGGGATGCTGGAGAGGTCATGGCAGATGAGGAAAGTCTTGGGATTTTAACTTGTGGTGTTTCAAAAATTGGAGTTTTGATACGTTTTGGCAGTGAGTATTGAAGTGAGTGTGAAAGCCACTTTATCTAATTAAGAATAACTTATTATTTTTTATTAGTTTACTATTTTTAATGTTTTATTTAATCCTCTACCATTCTCCATACAGTAGTTTTAGAGTTGGGGTCAATTTCCTGTCAGGGTAGATGATTGCTGTTAAAGATGTAGTGATAAAATTACACCCTGAATTGAACTTCAAGAGTTCATAAATTTACTGATTTAAATGGAGTGACCTCATGAGGACGGGACAGGTATCGTTTTCTCCCTCAGGTCTGGCTCTGCTGCCATAGGGCTCAGGGTCAGGGGTTAATGGAGCCGAGCGGTGCTAGGCCTCCCATCCTGTGATTCACTGAGTGTGGATTTAGTAAACAGTGAAGCTGTCACAGCAGATTAACGCAAGGAGAGTGAGAGAAGCATGAGGAGTAAATGGCTTCCTCACCAGCCCACCTCCTTACAAGACCCCTTTGCTTATGAGAGAGAAAAAGAGATTGAGTAAGAAATAGGACGGAATAGAGAAGGAAGGGAAAGGAAAGAGGTTGAAAAGAGAACTGCTTTTGTTTACTTCCTGTTTTCTGCAGTCAGATTTAATAAAACATGGCAATATATATATATATATAGATATATATATAGATATATACACACACTACCATTCAAAATTTAGGCTCAGTAAGGACACAATAAAGTGTCCTTACACTTTATTGTAAGAAATACAAGAAATACTTCAAAATATAATTTTGAAATAATATATCCCAGTTTCCCCAAAATATTTAGGAGCACAAGTGTTTTAAACATTGATAATAATAATAAATGTTTTTTTTTTTTTTTTTTTTTTTTTTTAAGCACTAAATCAGCATATTAGAATGATTTCTGAAGGATCATGTGACACTGAAGACTGGAGTAATGGCTGCTAAAAATTCATCTTTAACATCACAGGAGTAAATTAAATTTTAAAATATAGTAAAATAGAAAACATTATATTTTTTCACTATATTACTGTTTATATTGTATTTTTAATCAAATCCATGCAGCCTTGGTAAGCTTAAAAGTCTTCTTTCAAAAGCATTCAAATACCATACAGGTCCCAAACTTTGTGTATATATATATAATATATATATATATATATATATATATATATATATATATATATATATATATGTATATGACACCTCCATAATTATACAAGCATAATTATACATACATATAACTATGAATTATGCTACATTTTTACATTTTTGGGGTATATTTATGTGCAGTGTCTGTGAAATCTAACACAACGTTGAATGTTGAATCCTGAGTATGAACAATTGTAGTAGTGATTAACTATAGCAAACATGGCTAATAACCAGAAACCACTACCCTTGTTTTTTTTTCCTTTCACACAGTGCACACACATGTACAGCTCATTCATTAGACGCAACAATCATAAATGTCAAAGCACACCAGCACACCCACGTCCCGTGGTACTTAGTAGCTCTTCTGAGTAAACTCTGAGCAGCTGTCTGTCAGTGCAGCTCAGGTGAGAGTGTGTGTACGGCCGCGGGCCTGCGTATGAAGGAAGCTATTGAATGTCATTCTCAGAATTCTGACTCATATGTGATGTTTTCAACACACCTGAGGAAAGAGGGGGTGCGAGAGGAAGATATGAGAATAGTGTTTCTTCATTCCTCTGAGGATCTTAAAACAACCGAACCTTTAATGTGACACCTCAATACCAGCACTGTGAAGCATAAAGTTACCTCGAAAAGACACAAATATGTTGTGTAATGCAATGAGTAATGTAATTTAATGTAGGTCTGCGCAGTTTCCTCACGCACGTGAACCCACGCACACACAGATGGAGCTGTCAGTTAGCCAGCAGGGGTCAAGCCCATTTCTTTTCACTGCTCTGTCCAATAGCCCCTATTGGATTTGATGTACAATGGGAGCATAGCTTTGATCCTAAGGGGGCCAAGCGCACATTCAACCCTCACTCCCCCCAAAAGCTCTCTTTCTCTTCCCCTTGACCTTCACCCTTCACAATGAGCACCATAAATGAAAAGAACAAAAGAATAGCACAGTTAAGAAACGGAAAGTGGGAAGGAGAGCCACTTTAGTTCAGTAGTGATGTCATTAAAAGCAAGAATGTACCTGTGAATGTTCCTGTTGCCACATTCCTGTAGGAATGGAAAAATCACACATGAGATCTGTTTATCTCAGATGCTTCTCCCTGGAATATCAGGGAAATCAAATGGAGGTCTCCCGCTGTTTTCTCCTGAGAAAAGGCCCCTAGTCATCTCACACATCAGGTTTCAGAAGAAATCTCAACAACTTTTTTTTTTAACTGTACTCAGATTTGTCAAGATATAAATGTGATCACAGATTTCAATATGAATATTTCTCATGAAATTCTTCCAAGACCAAATTACACTACCTAATTAAACTACTGTAAAAAAAAAAATATATATGGGTTTTGGAAGTTAAAAAGTATGAATTAGCATGTAAAGTTTAAACCTGCTGTACTGTTCAAAAGCTTGAGTTCGGTAGAATTTCTTGAAGGTTTTTGCAAGAAATCTCTTATGCTATAAGCAAGGCTGAAGTTATATAGTCAAAATTACAGTTAAAACAGTGATATTGTGAAATGTTATTACAATTTTAAATAACTGTTTTCTATTTTAATATATTTTAAAATGTATTCATGTGATGGCAAAGCTGAATTTTCAGTCTTCAGTGTCACATGATCCTTCAGAAATCATTCTAATATGCTGATTTGCCGTTCAAGAAACTATTCCTATTGTTGTCAATGATGAAAACATTTGTGCAGCTTAATATTTTGGTGGAATCTTTGATTATTTATTTATTTTTTAATTATTTTTTATAATTATAAAGTGAGCCACCTTATAATTACTACTGTATGTAAAACAGTTATAAGACCAGTGTTGGGGAAAGTTACTTTTAAAAGTAATGCATTACAATATTGCGTTACTCCATTAAAAAGTAACTACTTGCGTTACTTAGTTACTATGGAAAGTAATGCATTACATTACTTTTGTGTTACTTTTTGTCACCTGGGCTGGGCTTGCTAATTTATTTTTAATAACAGAAAACCCAAAAGTTACATTTTTGGTGACTGTAAAGGCCCTTTCACACCAAGAGTGAAATTAATAAGCCTCAGGCTGAAGAAAACGCCTCTGCCTCTGCACTTACTCCCAATTTCTCTCAACATGGGGACAGGAAATGTGTCAGCGAATAAATAGGAAAGCAAAGTAACTTGCGTTACTTATTTGAAAAAGTAACTCAGTTATTTTCATGTTCATTTAAAAGTAATGCGTTACTTTACTAGTTACTTGAAAAAACTAATCTGATTACGTAACTCGCGTTACTTGTAGTGCGTTACCCCCAACACAAGTAGAAATACTTACAAGTAGTAATCCAGAAATTACTGTTTTATTTTATTTATTTATTCTTTTTGTAAATTAGGGTGTTTTGTGCTACATTTTATGTAATTTAATTACATAAATAGTTATAAAATATACAGGCAACTTAATTAGTTGTAAAATATACAGGCAAAATTCCATAATATTTTTTTACATATCTTAAATGTGTATTTCTGGCGACCACAGCTGCAAGTTTTTAACAGTAAATTTACCAAGATACAGAACAGGCAATATTGGCTCATGTCAGAAGGGGCCAGCTGACAGGGAACGAACTGGAACAAAGATCTGTGCTCAAGGAGCTTTAGAAGAGCAACTTCTGACCAATGTAATGTATTGAGAAAGCCCTTTGTGTTAATCTCCTCTATTTAATCTGATTAGCATTAGAATAAATTGATATAATGACATGAAATCTACATGAAATCCCTCTCTTTCCTTGTCTCGGACAGGGAAATTCCCATAAATCTGACATTAGCAATGGACGGGAAGGCCGTTAATCTCTGAGGGACCATACGAAGTGATGCTGAACACAAGATGCTTTGGTACTGAGTGCCAATGCTGAGTCTTCAGCCAAAGTGTACCTTCTTTTACTTGTGTTTCTTTTTCTCCCTCCCTTCCTTTGGCGGGATTTCGGAGCTGCAGCTGCCCCTCTCTCTTCCAGTGTCCCAATGCTTCATTGAGTCTCTATAGAGCGCACACTGAGCCGGCAGAGCGGGGCATTGTTTCACCCGCCTGGCTCTTTGCCAACACCTTGCCCAGCTTTTGGTAAGCTTGTCTAGTTCCAACTCCCAACCTTTTCTTCTCTTTCTTCTTCTTCCCTTTTTGGCCTTGCTCCTCTCTTTTTTCTTCCTTATTTTGTCCTTTCTTTTCAGCCAAGCTCTTTTCTCCTTTCTTCCCTGCAGTGTGGAGCTGGTGAATATTTATTGATGCTGCAGGTATTGTGAATGGATGAATGGATTGAGTACAGGAGAGGAGGGATGTGGGAGACTATGGGAGAATTCTGAATGAACAATACACTTCCCTTTAAGAATGGAGAAAACACAGTGAGCTACAGATTCGGACTGCTAGTCTATGCTTGTCTCATTCAAGTCGACTCTCTATTAACAACCTCTTTTCCCCTCTCTAGTCTTTTTCTCCCCTCCCCCCTCGTTCTGTCCTTTATGAGCGTGATGAAATATGTTCACTCGGGCCATGTCTCCTCAGGGCAGCTCTACTGAATGAACTGCAAACAAGTGGATTTTTCTTCCCCCCATTTACATCCTAGTTCGTCACTCAGGGGTACAATAGCCCAGCCCGCCACCCCAGGCCTTCTTAAGGCAAAATCCGTCTAGCCGCCATCTTCCAAAGGGGTGGAAATGGTTTGCCGCTCCATCCTCAACCCTCACGGCTCCGCTTCACACCTGAGGTAAACACGGGCCACTAATGGACCTGCATTATCAGGTGTCACAGACAAGACAGATATATTTACATTTACATTTAGTTATTTAGCAGACGCTTTTATCCAAAGTGACTTACAAAAGAGGACAATAGAAGCAATCAAAATCAACAAAAGAGCAACAACATGCAAGCGATTTGACAAGTCTCGGTTAGCCTAACAAAGAATAGAACAAATAAAGCTAGTGTTAGTTTTTAAAGAAAAAGTAGCAGTTAGAGAATAAATATGCAATTGAAAGAGGGTCAAGGGTGTGTGTGTGTGTGTGTGTGTTTTTTCTGAGCCTTTTTGGGATGGCACAATAATGCGTCATCACTTGCAGAACGCAAGCTTCTAGAGGGCACAGGTCTGAAGTACTGAATTAAGGTAAAGGGGTGCAGAGCCAGAGGTGGTTTTGTAGGCAAACATTAATGCCTTGAATTTTATGCGAGCAGCTATTGGTAGCCAGTGCAAATTGATGAAGAGAGGTGTGACGTGCGTTCTTTTCAGTTCATTAAAGATTAATCTTGCAGCGGCATTTTGGATTGATTGTAGAGGTTTGATGGAATTGGCTGGAAGACCTGCCAAGAGAGCATTGCAATAGTCAAGTCTGGACAGAACAAGAGCTTGAACAAGGAGTTGTGTTGCATGTTCCAAAAGTAAGGGCCTGATCTTAGATATATTAGGTGACAAAGACAAAAAGAAGTAGATACAAAAAGCCCTTACACAATGTTACAGATTAAAACAAAGTTGCTCAATAAAACTCGCCCCCATGACAGCATTCTGAGACACCCGAGAATTTTTTTTCTTGCTGAAGGATTGCTTTCATAGAAAGTGAGGCTTCATGGAGTTTTCTTTCTTGTTTTACTGTAAGTATATACTTTGAGTTAATGTTTTTCCTTAAATTTCATATAAGCGATAAAAGGAGATACAAAGTGATCAATTTAGTTTGAAATGGCAGTAAAACACGTGTTGGTTGTTATTGGCAGGGTTTCTGAGAACTTTTGAGTCATGCAATTGATGCAAATGATTTGTCATCCAAACGTAATGTTTCCGAAATTAATAAACACGAAACTAGTAACTGAGTCACTGAAATATATGCATTGTATCACAGCACTCATATTAACATCAGACTGAATATTACTTAATAGATAACTGATCTGTATATATGACCAAACAATTAATGGTACATAACATGCTCATGTAACCAGCAAATATCAACATTATTTGATATTTATGTTATTATACACAACATCCAAAGCACTGAAATGTTATATCTGTTCTGAAAGATTTTAGAACACCTTTAAAGGGTTACTCCACCCCAAAATGAAAATTTTGTCATTAATCACTTACCCCTATGTCATTCCAAACCTGTAAAAGCTTCGTTCGTCTTCAGAACACAATTTAAGATATTTTGGATGAAAACCGGGAGGCTTGTGACTGTCCCATTGACTGCCAAGTAAATACCACTGTCGAGGCCCAGAAAAGTATGAAAAGCATCGTCAGGATAGTCCATCTGCCATCAGTGGTTCAATCTGAATTTTATGAAGCGACAAGAATACTTTTTGTACGCAAAGAAAATAAAAATAATGACTTTTTTTTCAACAGTTCGTCTCCTCTCTGTCTCTCTGTGTCAGCGTAGCGCCATTTTGGATATTATCCACTGAACACAAACTGCGTACGGTCTTCTTTGTCAGCGCAACACAAGGATGCGCTATTTTCGTTCAAATCAAAGCGTAAATACACGTAGAAAACGAAATAATAATAATAATAATAATAATAATAATAATAATAATAATAATAATAATAATAATAATAATAATAATAATAATAATATGTTGTTGTTTTTGTTGCTGTTGTTGTTGATAAATACTAATAGTTAGTTTATAAATAAATAAATAATACATCTGATATTTATGCTATTTTATGCAATATCCAGAGCATGTTGTATGTTCTTAAAAAAATTGTTCTTAATCTTTTCTTAATTATTAAAAATATTATTATTATTATTATTATTATTATTATTATTATTATTAATATTAATTATAATAATAAACACCACAGTAAAATGAATGAATGAATAGTATTATATTGAAAGCTATAGTTTTATGTTTGCCTTCGGGTTTATTCATTTAACATACTTTAATGGTGGGTAGCAAAGAAAACACTGGCAACTAAACAGAAACAGAAAAATAAATATTATTATTAAAACAAATCATATTTATAATAAATTTATAAAAATAGTTTTTTTTTTTTGTTTGTTTTTTTTTAATAAATAAATACATTTGATATTTAGGCTATTTTAACCAATATCCAGAGCATTAAATTTGTGTACGTTCTTAAAGGAATTGAGTTCTTAATCTTTTCTTAATTCTAAGAGGAATTATTATTATTATTATTATTATTATTATTATTATTATTATTATTATTATTATTATTATTGTTGTTGTTGTTGTTACTACAGCTACTACTACTACTACTACTACTACTACTACTACTACTACTACTACTACTAATAATAATAATACAGTTAATTAAATAAATAAAAAATAATTGTAATTAAATAAATAAATAAATAAATAGTATTATATTGAAATCTATAGTTTTATGTTTGTCTTCGGGTTTATACATCTAACAGTACTTTAACAGAAACAAAATAAATATTATTATTAAAAAATAATATTTTACACATTTATAAAAATCTTTTTCTTTTTCTTTTCCTTTTTTTTTTTTAAACATTAACATCTACAGCTGCAATTATATTTTAGAAAGGACGTCCATCAAGTGATTTAATATATTTAGGGGTCTGTAGACTCAAAAAGCTCAAGTTAGTCTCCATTTTATCCCATTTCTACCTCAGGGAAACATCTCTCATTTTAAATTTTCTTTCCAATGTGATGTTCTTTGTCAGAGTAGTGAGCATGGCTCAACATTACACTGCTCCAATTTGACACAGACGACAGAGAGCAGCACAACGTCCCCTCTCACAGAGTCTGTCTCTTTCCTCGTCTCTCATGAAGTCTGGCTGAAGACCATCCTTGAACAGGAAGTTGTGGGTCAGCCGCACAGCTGAACTGAGACAGACGCTCTATTGTCTGTCTCATCCTTTCCATGCCGGTGGTCAAAGCGCTGTTGGAGCATTACAGTTGGATACATGAGCGTATGACAGATGAAACTGTGGAATAAACTTCTTAAATTGTTTTTAAAAGGTGTGAGTCACTGTCTTGATTAATGAAAGTAGTGTTCAGTAACGTGTATATGATCTAGTTTCGTTTATTTGTATGCAGGCCAAGGGGTCAAAGGTGACAACCGTCCCGCTGGCCTCTTGGTGTATGGTCTCCATTAGCTGTGCTCGACGGGCCTGGTGTGTGTTTCCTGTCAGCTGATTGCCAACAATCAGTCAACATCAGGCCACATGGTCGAGAGGAACTCACTTAACCAGAGCGCAGAGTAGAAATGTGTGATCAGCAGTTCTCATAGTGATTGAGGGAATAGTAACCTTTCTATTTAATGACATAATGGTTGCTTGAATTTTCTTTCTGATTACTGCTAGTTCAAGTATCACTGTCTGCCATCTCTTTCATTCCATCACATGTATGTGCATACACAGACTTTATTGTGTAACGCAGGAGGATGGTCTTGTATGCTTACTCAGGAATTTTCTCAACATGTGCCTCTGAGCTGGAATGATACTCAACAACATATTCTCTTCAGTGTTTTGTCATGCAACTTTATGCAAAGTTATGCAATTTCATATGAACAGATACAGGTAGTAAAATCTGTTGCAATAAACTAAATAAAAAGTCATTGTGGATTTATAAAAGATTAGCCACTTTTTATGAAAAATGCATGAAAAAGCTGTGGCACAAAGTGTAGAATGTGTGGTTGTGGTGTGTAAAAAAAACATTGTGACACTCCTTTTAATACTTTATACATTTAATAATTTATAAATATATAAATAAAATATAAATATCAGTTGATATCTGTTCATATATATATATATATATATATATATATATATATATATATACATTACCATTCAAAAGCAAGATTTTTTTTAAGAAGTTGCTTTTATTCAGCAAGGATGTATTAAATTGTTCAAAAGTAACAGTAAAGACATTTATAATATTACAAAAGTTTTCTGTTTTAAAATGAATGCCATTCTTTTGAACTTTCTATTCATCAAAGAATGTAAAAAAGTATCATGGTTTCCAAAAAAAAAAAAAAAAAAAATCTTAAGCAGCACAACTGTTTTCAGCATTGATAATGATTGATTGATTGATTGATTTCTTGAGCACCAAATCAGCATATTAGAAGGATTTCTGAAGGAATATTCAACTTTGATTAAAAAAAGAAATTAAAATAGAAAACACTTTAGTAAATGTACTAATATTTCCTAATTTTGCTCTTTTGATGTATATTTGATCAAATAAATGTAGCCTTGGTACGCATAAGAGATTTCTTTCAAAAGCATTTTATATAGTATTTTGGTCACACTTTATTTTAAGGTCCAATTATCACTATTAACAAACCATTAACTACGGCTTTTGCCTCAATAAACTCCTAATTTGTTGCTTATTAATAGTTAGTAAGGCAGTTGTTAAATTTTTATATATTAGGATTAGGGATGTATATTATGGTCATGCAGAATATGTGCTTTATAAGGACTAATAAACAGCCAATATGTTAATACCATTTTACCATATATTTATCAAAACTTGTATTTTAAAAGTGCTCTTTGAATTTGGTGACTCAATAGGTCAGTTTATCTTCACATGTCCAGTGATTGAGAGTTCTGTTGAATGATTGGTCAGTCTTTGAGTGACATATCGTCTAAGATGATCATGCAAGGTCCATTAGGCACAGTCAGAGGTGGAGCGGGTCACATGGGATGCAGTCAAGGTTAATAACTGTCTCCATGATTCAGATTGCATGCAAGAGGAACAGCTCTTTAATGTGTGCTACTCATTACTGGATCACAAGCCCCCCGCCAGCCTATCCAACAGATTGACTGTGCATGTATTAGAATGTTTATGTGCTGTCTTGTGAGTTTTAACAATCCTCCATCAAATAGAGACAAAAGATGGTTATTATATTAAAGACATTGCAGAGTTTGGGTTAAACTAGGGCACGTCTCTCCTACTGTTTCCCAACTGTCAGATTTACATTCTCGTATGTTGTGGTTCAAATATCCTTACAGCCAATAAGCAGAACGATGAGAGCAGTGATTGACCACTCATAAATAACAGTAATTTTCTGAAATGTTCACTGAGATATTCTATTACAAATGGCAAAAAATGTTTACATTTTGTAAAAAACATGTGAGTGGTGTATATCAATGCAAAATTCATCAGCACGTTGCTACAATGTTATTAGAGGTTCGGTGTAGGTGAGAAATTATTATTTTGTCCATTTTATTGACATCTAGTCAAAAATAACAAGTCTAATCACTTAGACAAGTTACACCTCATTCAAATGAAGCTTCTCTTAGAAAAGCTGTGTCTAAAATGGCGTACTGTTTAAATTTACCTGATCTCATGATGAAAACGTACCTGTGGGAACATTTTCGCAAGACGCGAAATATCTAACAATAAGTACATATCACTGCAGTTTCCGACAGAAATTAACACTTGAGTTCCATATGTTTCACTTTCCAGATGTAACAAGGTTGCTCGGCAGTTCAGCCGGCACGGAATTGGATTTAGGATGCGGAATCCTTGGGTATGAATCCTGTGAAAAACATGACTCACGATGAAAGAGTTGAAAGATGAGAGATCGAAAAACTAGCTAAAATGGCATGCTTGAGATGGCATTTTTACGTCACATTCACTTTTGTTCATACTATCGGGTAGGTTTAGGTGTAGTGCAGATGGTATGTTATTTTAAAACGTCACAGAGCATTAGACTTATAGCGACACTCAACGGACATTTCATTCAGAACTGCGGTGACACCTACAAAACCAACGTCACATAAAATGTACCATATGTACGTTCATCTGTTCCGGAGAAAAAAACCAAACACTCTTTTAGCACCACTCAGTGGACATTTCACATCAAATATGTCATTAAATGTACACGGTGGTACGTATTTCACATCTTGCAAAAAAGTTCCCACAGGTATGTTTTTGTCATGAGATCTGGGCTGCGTTTCTCAAAAGAGCTTAAGCTTATGATGCTTTTGGGAAACAGCCCTGGTTGGTTTAAGTAGCTACTAAGAACTTACTTTGTAACCATTATAAAACAACCTGTCCTCCAACCAATACGGCCGTATAGGTCATTTGTCCAAATCCCTGAAATACGACCCATCAGAGCGTATACTACAATTGTGCCCTTATCGGCAACAGGACATTTTCATATTAATGTTTTGTACTCTTTTATCTGTGTTATAGTTTCTATATAGTTATAGGGTTTTGTGTAGCTCAGTTGGTAGAGCATTGCGTTATACGATGATATGTAATCATATGATCATGCGATCATGGGTTCGATCCCAGAGAACGCACGTGCTCATAAAATGTATATGCATAAATCAGGATTTTGCACGATTTCGGTAATGAGTAGGTTTAGGGGTGGGTTTAGGTGTGGTCATTCCTACGAATTATTTGATCAAATACGAATTACCGTGAGATCGGTGTAAAAAGCCCACACACTGCATTTAAATAAACATGCATTTTGATTGGTAATGACAGTCATATGTAATTTCATGACGACAGATGCAACACAACACTGTCATTATTTTTACGCCCGCTAGAGGGCGCTAAACTTTAAAACATAAATATAGGTCGTAATAAGGTGCTTGCACAAACGACCTGTAGGGTCGTTTTTTTTGTTGGAGGACAGGCTCTTATAAAAGTATGTTTTATATAGTAGAAATGTGTGTAGAACGAATGAAATCCAGACACACTACATTCACCATGTTGTCATGTGACTTGTGGCTTCAGTTGCAATGCTTCACTGCCACACGCTGTTCCTCTCGCGTGGCCGCATGCAATATTAAAGCGTTCATTGGATGCACACTTCAGAATATCGGCAGAAGAAGTATGTATTTTCATCTGTTTAATGATTACATAGAATTTGTACACATTTTACCTGTTATTTTGTCATTTGTGTTTATGCAGTTTTGTGAGCATGTTCATGAGTAACTACCTCATGATTTGAGGGAGAAGTTCTTGCTAAATTGCTGCTTGCCTATGATAGCCACTTTTTTCTAAGTATAACAAAAAAACGTATTTTTCTTCCACTTTTACTTCCAGAGAACATATTGGTTTCAGTAAGGGAACGAGATAGGAGTGTGTGAGCGCTCTCACCTGACCTAAGGCCTTCAGGCCATATGTATCCATGTGAGAGAAGAAAGCTCTCTATGATCCCTCACCGAGATCTGGATCTTAACTACGGGCTTGTTTCAGCGAGCTGGCCTGTCATCTATTATTACAGCTGGTTCAGCCATGAGCACTGCAGAGACTCAACCCCAACCACCCCCCCAGATCCTCTCCAATGGGGTCGTCACCTCCGACCCCTCACCCTGGGGTTATTTGCTGGGACATTGCGATTAAAGAAAGCTGTTTTGTTCCCGGATCCCCTTTAAATAAGTCTTCAGGTTTAGTCTTCTGTCATCAGGGCCATTGATGTGCTCTAAGTGAGCTGATTAACAGATCTGCCTGGTCAGGTGACCAATCCATATACTGGATTAGGCTGCTTTCGTGAACGTTTCCATGAATTCGCTCAACTACAAGACATTATAGCCAATGTGAAAATATATTTGATCCACTGTGCGAACGTCTGTGCCGGCAGCTTTTTTACCCCTACTATACATAATCAGTGTGTGCATGTGTGTTTGAAAGAGTCGTGTGTGTGTGTAATTACAGACCTCTTGTAATTTAACACCACAGCCACTCCCTTAGGTGCTTGGCTCATGTTTTATTAGGAAGAAGGATTAGGGGAGGGAGGGTCATTACAACAATAGGCCATAGACCTGCACTGATCTCCATCTAAACCAATGATATACATCTTAAATAGAGCGTAAATGCATTGATCTAAAAAACTGAATACTGGTATTACTGTACTAGTTCATGTTGTTGAATGAGAACGCCTATAGTATATGAACATCTATACACATGGTAAGAACGTAACAGATATTATACTTATCCAAACAATTCAATGCCAGCAAGGACTCGACAATGGGTAAAAAGCTTCTCAAATTCAAACGGTTGATGTTTAGAGTTTTTCAGGCTGTCGTTTTTGTCTTTCTTTCTCTCTCCATCAAAGATTAGAGGTCAGATTTGGAAATCTCTGTGCTCCAGCAATCCATGTCTTCACATCCGTCTTCATTAACCAACTGGAACTTCTCAATCTCCAAAACGTCCGTGTCTCTCGCTCCCAGCAAACAACATACACTCTCTGGCTAGCTACTGTGAGCTACCAGCTGACATACTTGCACTATGTTTTTATGAGTCTATATAGATAGCCATTAGTTTGTTATAAAAAGGGCAGAGGGTCTACATACCATTTCATCCACTGCTGTATTCAGCATAACTCACAAAGATCATCTTTGGTTGCTAAGGCTTATAATTACATGACTTACATAAACTTTGCCATGTAACTTGTCGAGCACTGTTTGTGCTACAAACATGAATTATATCTCAAATTGTGTGCATGTTTTAGCAAGATGTACACTATTACATTTCAAAATGAGTAAATTTACAATTTTTGTCTGATGGACAAGAATCATGGACATTTGGTCAGTAAGGGGTTAAAATACCCTAGCAACCACATAGCAGTGCCCTGGCAACCACCCACATTTCTCCCTTGCAAAAAAAGAAGTTCCGGTATAATTTCCAAGTATACTTTATGAAGTAAGTATACTAAAATCAATGTACTTGTAGTATAGCCAACCCAATCTCATGGCAATTCATACAGATTTTACGAGTTGGCTAATTCGTACGAATTCGCACAACCTCACTCGCACAAATTTGCACGATTTTTGCTCAGTTGTACATATTTTATGAGCTCCCCAATTCGTATGAATTCATATGAATGACCTATCCATCACTGGGGTCTAGACAAATTGTACAAAATCGAATGAGTGAGGTCGTATGAATTCGTACAAATTAGCCATCTCATAAAATACGTATGAATTGGTCATGAAATAGCATTGGTATAGCCTACTATTTCATGACCTCTTGAGAAATTGGCCCACTTGTTAGGTTATAAAAGTTTAATTGTGTACTTTAAGGCCCGGTTTCACAGACAGGGCTTAGACTAAGCCAGGATTAGGCCATAGTTCAATTAGGAAATTTAAGTAATTTATATAAACATGCTTAGAAAAAAACATTATTGGGGTGCATCTTGAGACAAAACAAAGGCACTGATATATTTTAAGATCAGTCAGTGCAAGTTTATTTCAGCTGAAACAGCTAAGACTTACATTTTAGTCTAGGACTAGGCTTAAGCCTTGTCTGTGAAACTGGGGGAAAGTGTAACAGTAGTAGACTTTGCAAACACAACAACATTTAAAAAATAGGTAAAATATACTTGGATTATGCTGTATACTCATCAGTACACTTAAGTATAATTTTGTTAAGTATATCTCCTAAATACATAATGTAAGTATACATATAAGTACATAAAAAGTAGACTAAAAGTTTTTTGTTTTTTTTTGTAATAGCTATAATCATGGCAATATGTTTATCACGGGGAAGCACACACGTTTTCTTCAGAAAACGTTAAATTCTAATTGCCTTAACTGCTTTGTGAAGTTGCAGGTAAGTTAAATATGACAGACAGGGAAGGCCGTTGTGAAAGGCTGTTTGTCGAACTAAGATAAACACTTAATGAAAGCAGATTCACCAGTATGGGGGTAAACTGATGACAGAAAGATAACAAAGATTGGAGAGAGAGAATGAATGAGAGAACTCGGAGCCATGACTTGGCTGAACTCAATGTGAACTGTGCCAGATTTATTTTCCCCAGCCTTTCTCTCTCCCACTGAGAGCCAGATTTACACGGCTCCTTTTCTGTATGTGTGATTTGGGGGGGCGAAGCCGCAAAGGCTCGTGGGAGGCAGGCAGGAGGAAAAAGGGATGATGGGGATTTGGGGGGTCTTTTGTTTATGGCTTCACCACAAAGACATGTCTCTCTGCCTGTGGCCCTAATTCATCCTCTCAAACTCTCTGCTGAGCATTCAGGACTAAACACCTCTGCTTATAGACCTGGGTTCCCCTAGAGTAGTAAATGTGTATCTTCTGTCATCATTCATCATTGTACTGTATTCATAAGGAAAGAGGTCACTGGCCTAGGCTGGGGGTAATGAGTGAACGAGTTTCAGCGGGGTGTGCAGGTCTTGTGTTTGTCTCTGGGTAATAGGTGTCGAATGATATTGAAAGACCCTCCACCCCCCTTTCATTATGCAGGCCTGTGGTGTGATTGGATAGAAATGGACATGCGCAAGTGTGTGTGTGCATGTGTGTGTGTGTGTGTGCGTGTATCTGAGAAAGGAAAACTTCTAATAGAATTCCTACAGTGTACAAAGTACCTAAAGAAAATTTACTTGCATCATTAGCAATGAAGATTTGTACATTTTGCGTAGTTGCAATGTAGAAACCTATTATACTATAAGCAACAATCATTTGTCAGTTAGCATACTATTCTTCCTAAAGAGTATACAAGATTAGAATTAGCTCATCTCAAATGCATACTATTTTCAGTGGATTTTTTAAAAAGTCTTTTTAGCATTAGCATTTAGTTTCTTTGCTAATGTTGCATACAGTCTAATTTCATAACATGCAAGATTGGAATTAATGCATCTTAAACTATATTATGTCGAAAAAGTTTGCAAAGTTGCCAGATATTCACTATTTCAAGTGGATTTTCTAAGTGTGAATCCAAGTATGCTTTTTATGCTAAAGTTATCCACAACAATTTGCACAAAAGAAGAGTTTGTGAGAATTATCTTTTCAGCTTTTTCAAGTGAGAGGCAGAAGTTGATACTTCAGTATGACTCTAAATGGGTTGAGTGAAATAAAAATGCATTTTATCCCTACTGAAAAAAAGAAACCATCACAGAAACTAATGGTTTCCACTACAAATACCATTACCAACATTACAAACCATCGACTATTAACAATTAAAACCACTAGAAAATGGTTTCCTGTAGTCTTTTGGGACATATTCCATTAAGATTTAGTGCTTTTAAAAAACTACCAATAGAAGGTAACAAACTACCAGTAGAAACCCACAGGGACCATTACAGTTTCCATTAAAACCAATATAATTCTCATTATAATCCGTAAAACCATTACAAATTCTGTGGTGGTTTCTGTTGTTTTTTTTTGTTTGTTTTGGTTTTTTTGTTTGTTTGTTTTTTAGCAGGGAAAGTAATGCTTTAGCTAGAAGCCAATGCTAACATGCTAACACAAACAATACCTGAGGTGTTTGTTGTGTCAATACATTTACTGTATCTTACTGTGTGTCAAAAATGCGTACATTCATCTGTGAAGTAAATATTTTATATCCAAAGTACAGTGTGAATTGGGATGCAGCAACTATGTCAATCATCAGTCTTGAGGCTGGCTATGAATGAAAATGAATATATGGCCATGTTCACAGCACAAAAATTCAAACACACTTTAAATTACTTCAACACACTGAAGTTATTCTCCACACAGACACACTCAAGCACACCTATGCACCCAGGGGAAGTGAAGCGCATAAAAGGGCCAATGGTTGAATAGAAGAACGTAGTGCAACACCCATTTGAACATAAACAGGGGGATCTCCTTACAGAACAGACCACATTCAGCAGTGTTGGGAAAGGTGGATGAGGTCAGGGCACTTTTCATTGGTGGAAAGGAAGAAAAAAATCATTAATTACTGTAATTACAACCAAAAGCCTTTTCACTCTCTCATTCAAACAGTGAAAGAGGAAGATGGGGTTGCTTGTCTCTAACTGAATGGAGAACACACATACTCATGGCACACTTACACATATGCCAACAAATACACACACGGCATACACACATGCACAGGCATGCATATTTATGGACAGGCATTGGCTTGTTGACACACATGACAGCAGTCTCAGTTATACACATGTATATCCTAACACACGCCACATGCAGTGGAGAGCAGCAGAATCTCATTTTTCATCTTTCTCTCTTTCTTGAAGCCTCATTTCCTTCATCACTATGAGTGATGTGGTTAGTGTCAAAGAGCGAGTCTGATGTATGAAGCCTGTGTCTCCATGTCCTCTACTTGCTGTTTGTTTTTCTGTCTTGCTGTGTCCCCTCGTGGGCTTCAACAAAGTCCAGTACACATTTTTATCAAACAACAAAGATCATTTAAAATTCATTGTGAGGGTACTGGGACACAAATGTTTTAGATGCTGATAATTTCATCTTAAACTTCAGTTGTACCTTCAGAGTCTCCCAATGTCCGTAATATTATCACTTCAGGCTGCACACATCAATCACATTTATTATTGAACCTATTTTTGTTCTTTAGCTTTATTGTTGTTAGTTTTGCTATTTCAGCCCATTGTTTGTTCAGAGACTTTCTTATACAGAGAAAACTCAATTTTCTGGCTTATCAAGATCAGCCTGTTTATCAAGAAAACCACACTTTGACCAAATTATATATGTAGAATTTCTGTAACTTAATATTTATAATTGATATTAATATTTATAATTTTTTATAATCTGTAATATATGTATATACAATATATATATATATATATATATATATATATATATATATATATATATTCATTTTTCAGTCAGGATTTAAGCCCCATCACTATTACTTTACTATACTTATTTTACCTTTAAGTTTATACTATACATCTTAAAATATTTTGGTCTGAGAACCTTGTTGGCATTTGTGTGCTGGGGTTTGCCTAGTTTACATTTTGTAAATCTAAACATTAAACTGTATGATAAAAAAAAAATAAGGAAAATTAAGGAGAGCCACAAGGCTCTGTCTTAGGACCTTTGATGTTCTCCTTCAGCATGCTCCCAGTAGGTGATATCATTAGGAAGCCTGGCATACATACCAAGACAAGAACACACTTTGCATATATGATGCAGATAACTTAATCATGTGTTTATAGCTTTAAAATTACAATGGATTGTTTGCTGTGTCCCCCAAAGTAATCCTAAATAAAGTGTTTGAACATGCAGCAGTGTTTTTTACCAGACCTAAAGAGTTTGAGCATATTAGCCCTATCTTACACTTACTTCTACTGTCTCAACTTGTTTTTTAAAATCATCATGTCACTTACATGACAAAATAAATCTTTCTAATACGTGCTGACCAACAGAAGAAGGGTTCCCCTTGCTAATAAATCTTGGTTCCTCCGAAGTTTTCATCCTCATTCTATCCTTATTTTCTATCTTTATCCTTTATCTGAGGGGGTTCATTCACCATTGTCATCCTTGCCTGGCTTGCTCGCTTGGAGCACTGATCCTTGTAAAGCTGCTTTGTGACAATTATTGTGAAAAGTGCCATAGAAAAAAAAATTGAATTGGAAATCAACAAAAAAAAATTTTTTTCTGCAGTGGTATCATAAACCACACCAGATTATTTAACTGTTCAATCAATCTGACAACTCTTTAACTACTTTTTTTTTTATAGAAAATCACTGACAATTAGCACCTTTTGTATGTATGTTTATTTTTATTTTTGGTGTACATCCTCATTCCGACAAAGATATGTATCGTGTTGCCTCTTCACACTGTGTTCTAGTCAACCTACTGAGCAGCATTCCAGTTACAACCATTAAAAACCACACAAGTTCAGATTGCTCCACAATTATCGAAAATCCCTGTAGGCAAACATTTCATATTCTCAGCACAATACTGCTTGTGCATGAATACATAGTCTGCATGTGAGACGTGCAGCCTAACATAGATCACAAAGACTGAAGTGCACCACCCTGCCACATTGTGTTTGTATGGTGCGGCGTACACTTGAGCCCATATTTCCCTCTAAACCGACCATGAAACTCTACAGATGCTAATTTTGCCCTTTGCTAATGGAACAGCTAATCCTTTAGCAGTGAGTGCACATGGTTATGTGCTTTCTAAACAGATTCCCCTGGGCCTGGGTTTGTTTCACAAGATTCCTGGTTAGATAGGAAGACTGTGTATCACTGTCAAATCATTGAGTCTGTTGTTGAGTTGTGGTTAGACTTACAAAAGTGTTGAAAGCTAACTCATTGCAAGCTGGTTGTTGGTGGGCTAATCAACAATCATGGAGCTCAGATGTCACCTGCTGGACACAAGGAGAAGTTCAGGCTTAAATTCCACATTGACTTTCTCCTTTTCACCATTTTATTGGTGGGGTTAAAGAGGACACAGGAAACAATAGGAAGGAAAAGGCGGGACACACTTATCTACTTTGTCACCTCGCATTTGCATTATAAAAGATTTACTGTTCATAACAGTAAATCATGAATTCATGTTGATAAATTCATGTTTTGCACTTAAATGTTCCCTGAATTGGATTTGGCATTGAAATCTGAGTATATGGGTCAGGTCACTGTTGTTATTTAAAGGTCTTTGTATTATAAGCTGTGTAAATACATTAGTAATGTAAGTTTGCTCTTTATGTTCACAGTTGTTGGCTTTTACTTGTTACAAAGACAAATAATGTCCCGCACCCATACGGTTGGCCTCTTTTTATGTAGTTCAAGAGTATAGAACTCATTTATATTCTATGTTACCCACTCAGCCTATTTTCCACTCTATTTCTTCTCCCTACTCTTCCTCTTCTCTCTCGTACCCCTGGCCAGCGCAGCAGCTGTGGGGCAGATGTGAAAATGGTTGCATATGAGAACAGGTTTGGCATTTATTCCCCCCACCAAAACCACAGTACAGTGCTTCATCAACCCAGAAACCTTTAGTTTTCCCAATCATGCTGGTTTTCGTTTTACTTATGGCCGATTCTGAACCGCCGAGACGTCTGTTGGTGGAATTATTTGGGCTGAAGGAAGCTGACAGCCGTCCATGTGTTGTTTGGGCTTGGCTGCGTGATCAACAACATGTATGTTTATAAACGGGGCATTTTGGAGAGTTAGATTTCCATGAGAAGCAGAAATGAGGTCGCAAAATCTGGTGTTTATATGGGGTGGCCGTGTTTCAGCCGTCTACTGTAGACTACTTTAGTTACACCTGCTGGGAAATCAACCGCTAATGTGTGTGAATGCAGTTTGAGCATGCTGCATTTATGAGCAGGTTTCATATTAGACTTTTACATTTTATGAAAAAGTAAGAAATGTATGCCTATACAAAAGTCACTGGTAGGGTTGTGCGTCCAAAAGCATTGCTGTGGGATTTCTTACCAAGTCAAAAGAGCCCACCTCCAACTCTATAATACCCTGGTATCATCCATTTAATTTAAATTGTCAGTTATATCACTTAGAAATGTAAAATCACACCTCTCCTCAACAACGTATCATCATGTCCATGGCCCAAATGGTTGCAACACATCTCTCTAAACTGCACAACATCCTACTATTAACAAGTCTAATTTTACAGTTAAATTATATAAAAATCTTTGAAACATGATACACTTAGCCTGTATACTTTATTAATACATGTATGTTTAAGACATAAAAGAAAGTAAGTGTATTTTGTCTTACTGTATTAGCATATTTTTACACTTATTTCAAGTAGAAACTTCTTTATTGGAAAATCTGCAACTGCAATAAGACAAAATACACTGTAAAATATATTCTAGATACAATCTATGAAAACAACTTTTAATTTCTCATTCAGTAAACTTATCTCGTTTTAAGGGTTTTTATATGTTTTAACTGAAAATCAAGTAAAAAAAAATGTGAAAAAGAAGTACTTATTACTTGCTTATTATGAACATATACTTTTATTGAATTTAGGTGCAAACTGAATGTAATGATTTCAGACATATATGTGAATTGCATGTGAATTGCAATTAAATGACAATGTATCATATCATATTTATTTTAATATATTAGCTGAACATTAAAGAGCTTTTTGGACCAACTTAAGTAGGACTTAAGTACATCTTTATAAGTAATTTTATACTTGTCTTTGAAATATAATTGTGTACAGAAAAGCATTTATGATAAACTAATATATATATATATATATATATATATATATATATATATATATATATATATATATATATATATATATATATATATGTATATATGTATATGTATATATATATATATATATATATATATATATATATATATATATATATATATATAAATATATATATTTGTAATTTAAATATATTTGTAATGATAGTAAAAGTTGCAATTTAGTACATTTAAAATATATTCAAAAATATTATTTAAATGTAATACTGAATAACATAAGTTGAAATTAAAATCGAGATTGTTAAAACAATTATTTAAAATGTACTTTAAATCATTGTACTTTGTACAGTAAATTCACTTGTTTAAAATTATGATGTGCACTTTTTAAATGTGCACCTAACTGTGTTAAGAAGCACAGTTAGGAAAGTGTACTCTTTAAAAGTACACTTACGTGGCCTTTTTTTATTAATATTATATTATTTGCATGTATGTTTTTTTTAAATATAAGATTTAAAGTACACTTCAAGTGCACTTTCAGTACAGTTAAGGACACTTGGGAAAGCTAATTAAAGTCATTATGAAGTCAATTTTAGTATTTTAGTAGTAGTAATAATAGCGATGCCTGTCTTAGAAAGCATTGCCTATAACTTTGTATCAATGTTTTGTGAGAGTGTACATGCGAACACTCCAAAACAAGCACATACCTTACTGTCAATGAAAATGAACAGAGTACAGCATCGGACACACATCGTTATAAAGACAACAACGTGCTGATGTGTCCTCTACACTCAGTGAAATCAATGGACAATAGCGTGCCAGGCAGGAAATCATAATTAGTGTTTGATCAAAGTGTCCATTACCCAATACGAAGCGACACTGGAAGGGGGGCAGCATGTCTGGAGAAAGAGAGAGTGGTCTTTTTCTCTTCCCATTCTTTGTCACTGTTGAAAATGAACGGGGCCAGTTGATGCTGGGGTTGTGGCCCCGGCCCCGGCCCCGCTGTGCAACATGTAGGCCCTTTATAAAAAAATAAAAAAAGGTTGGCTGTTTGAATCCATTCTCTGGAACTGTTTTTCCTGGAATAAAGACTAGTGTATTTGTTTCTTTTCTTGTTTAGAGCTGGGTGGAGGAGGGCTGTGGGATGACGAGGGTCCTTTTATTTAGTTTGAGTCAAAGTAGGAAGTAGCATTCAAGAGTAAATACTGTTGACTACAAAAGAGAAAGAGAATAAAAAAGAAAAAAGACTGAGGGCGAGTGCTTTTTTTTAAGGTTGACCACAGCTGACAAAAGAAAGGACACAAGAGACGGGACAGAGAGACTGGTTTTGATTCTCAGTAAACATGTCAGTTTGTTCATACTTCTTTTCCTTTCCACGTCAAACATCCTCCTTATATAAATAGACTACAGGGTACGTACTTGAATTTGTGATCAGTTGAAACATTTAATATAACTTCGTTATCCTTTTTCAGGAGAAAAATACAAGTGATTTCTCACACACGCATATAAATGAAAACAATAGGGATTTTGATGGTACATTGAGAGCGTACTACCCTAAAATGGACAAAAAGCAGAGCCACAAACATAGACACAACGATCACGTTTTTCCGTATTGGTATCATTGCTCTCCGTGGTAAATAACAGACTTGGTGATAAATAAAAGAATGAAACACAGCTGGTTTGGCCTAAGTCATTCATGCAAGATACACAGCAGGGGGAAGGAAGATATTTAAACACAGATTTATTTGGTAATGAAAATATGATCAGGTTTCCATAACAATATAGAACCTTTTTCCCAAAAACGAATGATTTTAAATTAAAGTTGGCAGAATCTGACACAAATATGTTCTCAATTATACTTGCTCATTATTTTTTATCCATGGTTGGTGGTACTAAACACACAAATAACACACAGTCATTTTTAATCAATAAACAATGTAAAATACTTTAAACCATTAGTGACACCCTGCCCTGATATGTGGTTTTGACACTTCTTACGATCTCTGCTGAAGCAGGCCTTCTTCATAAGTCTTAGAAGAGCATATAACATTGTAAAACATAGAAAGAGTGAACCTGTTGAAGGACATTGCCTCATACCTGCACTAAAACGGGCTCAGACATAGACAGTGGACAAAAATGTAAATGTAGAATAGATGAACTTAAGCATGCAAACAAAAAATACATTTATTAAAATAATATATGATTATAAGATAAATGAATAAGTGGCAAATGGTTAAATGATATATGAATATGAGGAAATAATATTAAGGGTACATTTGTAATATAATCACAAAATAAATTAGAAAAGATGCATTTTCTATATATTTTTTTCTGCATTTTCTATGTATTTATTCATTAATGAGATTACCTAAATATAATGAGATCATGAGATCAGTAATCAGCATCATGTCACACCAGGCAATGGGAGAACTAAACTGAAAAGAAAAGAAAAGAAAAGAAAAGAAAAGAAAAGAAAAGAAAAGAAAAGAAAAGAAAAGAAAAGAAAAGAAAAGAAAATTCATACATACATAACTACATATATACATAAATAAAAAAGAAAAAGAAAAATTTTGAATTTGAAGATCAAGATGAATTGAACGTATTTTGTCTTCTGGGAAACATGTAAGTATCTTCTGTAGCCTCTAAAGAGTAGTACTAAATGAAAAAAAAAAAGATATTTAGGCAAAATAAGAAAAATGTACACATCTTCATTCTGTTCAAAAGTTTTCATTTTATAACATTTTATAAATTCGACTATTATTTTCTCTTGTGGGCTATATGTAAACATCTTTTATGTGAAATATCTTATTCAGGTCAATACTAAATAAACAATAACATGCATTTTGTATGATCCCTCTTATTTTGGTAAAATAATTAACATTTTTCAGATTCTGCAAGGGGGGTGTAAACTTTTGACCTCAACTGTATAAAAATTATAAATTTTTTTTGTTAAGTTTTTAAACTTCTGCTCACCAAGCCTGCATTTATTTGATCCAAAGTAAAATTTTGAAATATTTTCATTTAAAATAACTGTTTTCTATTTGAATATATTTTAAAATGTAATTTATTCCTGTGATCAAACCTAAATTTTCAGCATCATTACTCCAGTCTTCAGTGTTACATGATCCTTCAGAAATCATTCTAATATGCTGATACATTTATTATTATTATTATTATTATTATTATTATTATTATTATTATTATTATTATCAATATTTGAAACAGCTGAGTAATTTTTTTTCAGGATTCTTTGATGAAGAGAAAGATGCAAAGATCAGCATTTATCTGAAATAAAAAAAAGCTTTTGTAACATTACAAGTGAGTACTTTTATTTAGCAAGGATGCTTTAAATTGATCAAAAGTGATGATAAAGACATTTATAATGTTACAAAAGATTTCTATTTCAGATGAATACTGTTCTTCTGAACTTTCTATCCCTCAAAGAAACCTGAAAAACATTCTACTCAGCTGTTTTCAACATAATAATAATAATAAATGTTTTTTGAACATGAAGTCTACAGTGTCATTTCCACACGGTTTTAAATTCTGCATTATGTTTGATAATCTTGTGTGGTGAAAATGACAATATTTTTGCATAATTTGACAAAATTACAGCCTAACACACAATAGACAGACAGATCCCAGACAGCTTTAGCTCCACCTTGTGGGTGTTTTTGTAAATACACTAGATTTGTGTTTAAATTAACTAGATTTTTCAATCTAACAGCAGAGGGCAGCATATCACAAAAATGACTGAACCTCTGGTGTCCTTCTGGTGATACACACAAGTGCTCTAAATCAAAATCATGTTTTCTTTGGTGGTTTCACAGTGTGTTTGGTCTTATCCTTGATGCAAAATTACATCAGTCAGGCCAAGCATTAATCACAAAAAGCTACACACACAGCACACCATTTTAATGTTGTTTTATATCACACTTCTTTACACAATTCTTTCCTTTTTATTTTTTAAGGTATTGCTGTTTTCAAATTATTTCTCTAAAGCACAATCGGTCACTTAAATAGGCTGTAACAAGCATAAAGCTACACAAAAGTGACAATATAATAAAAAACAGAAGCCAGAAGAATCCACTCTGAGAAATTGTTTAAAGGCCACATTTCTCATGCTAAAGTCTCTGAACAAGCAAAGTGTTTCTGCCTCATTCAGACATTTATGAGGTCAGCTGAACTGTTACACACGCACACAGGCCAGACTTGTTTTTAGCCCTTTTGCACTGTAAAATGCGCTGTTTTTTGTCTCCTCCCACAGAGCTTATTCCATCTGTGTATGTCTGCTAAAGCCATCACTGCGCTACCCCCATCCATCCAAATACACCAATGATTGTGCCTTTGATACTTCTTACTGCCTGTATGAAGGATCATCCCTTCAATTTTTGTAAAAAATTGTAGGTCTTATAACTGTATAATTAAAACAAGTCAATGATAGACGCAATGATGCAGAGACTATAAAGAAGGAAAGAAATACCGTATGTGTGCTATGTTTGTGCTTTTTTGCAAATTGGTTTGACATTTTGTGATGCAGTGCCAAAGTTTGGGGTCAGTAAGATTAAGAAAAACAGTAAGGTTTTTGTTTGTTTAGAAATTAATATTTTTATTCAGCAAGAACACATTAAATTGATCAAAAGTGACATTCAGAATGTTAAAAAAGATTTCTATTTCAAATAAATACTGTTCTTTTGAACGTTCTATTCATCAAAAAATTATTACAGATTTCACAAAAATAGGAGCACAACTGTTGACAACACTGATAATAAGAAGAAATGTTTTTGAGCACTAAATCAGCATATTAGAATGATTTCTGAAGGATCATGTGACACTGAAGACTGGAGTAATGGCTGATGAAAATTCACAGGAATAATTACTTTTTAAAATATATTAAAATACATAAGTTATTTAAAATTGTAATAACATTACAATTTTACTGTATTTTTGACCAATTAAATGCAGCTTTGGTGAGCATAGGAGACTTATTTAAAATAAAATAATAAAATAAAATAAAAAAAGAATCTGCCATTAAAATAGAATCTAAATACTTCCACATTGTTATTGGAATTTGTCATCAGTAAATGTTGCTTCATCAGTCATCTTTTTGAATCTCACACATCCTAATGGCAGACGCTGGACATCTTCCATTGAATTTATTCACAGGTACTTTTCTGTAATTTGACATAATTATTTCCAAGTTAGCATGAAAAAGTCCAAAGATTCCAGATGTAGCTACTCTCTGGTATCTTATAGCAAAATATTCGGAAGTCATTCATCCTAAAAGATTATATACCCAGGGCTACTCCAGTAACTTGATTACTAATAATCCTCCATTAGATTTATATCCCTCATTACTACTAATGCTGAAACAGAAAAGGCAGGAAACATGGAGGAGTAATACATTGCAAAAATGTTTGAAGTTTGGGACATTTAGCTAAGAGAAGATGGTAATGTTGTTGACTTAAACTGTATGTAACTAGCATATATCACCAAATCTGCTAAACAGACACAAACAGATGAACCATCAAGTAACACGAAAGGGAACAACAACTCAAGTGACTTACAGAGGCTGCAAGATTAAAAAAGTAAACATTCAGCTCATTATATATCATTACTTAAGATATGATTTTTAGAAAAAAAAAAAAAAAAGTATGCAGTCCACCCCTAAACCATTACTGGGTCGTAAACCGATCGTCCGAAAATGTGCACTGTAAAAAAAATATTTTGTTCAAAGTTGTAAATAAAAAGAGATTACTTTGCTTTTTCAGTTTTCACGCTTGATTCAGTGTGTTACTTGCTGTTTCTTTGTAACTGTTTAATTTCTGAGTAAAAATTGTTTCTACAATATTCACAAATGAGATCATGCAAATTGCATGAGATTGTGTTGAGAACCTCTCAGAGATTTCATTTGGTGGAAGACCAAATTCATTTTTGTTTTCCTGTGTTTTCCATGTCTGAAAGCCAAATGTTGAGGTGTTGAGTGTGAGGTCCTGTGGGGCTTTACAGTATTGCAATGAATCTGTGATTTCACAGGCCTTCACTGCGATTTGCAAACACTACAGTCTTGAAAACAGGTGGAGAACTGGATGAGAGAGACTGTGAACAATCTGTGTAGACTTGACACCTCCTTGCATACACACACAAAAACAGCATTTCCTCTTTTCCATTTCCAGTCTTAAAACCTATTCACAAAAGACCTTTTTTCTTTAGCATTTCTCTGTTGCCATGCTGTTAAGCCAATGTACTATTTTAAAATAATAATAGTGCAATTTTGCAATGATTTCAATAGCCTTACTGCAGCATTACCAAAAGTGGCCCTAAGTCAGAAAATCCTTTTTTTCCCCATAAGCCCCTTGTACTGTCTGTCCACATGCTGCTGTTCCTTTAGTATGCAATAGTAAATGCTTCAACTATTTAGTGAGAGATCTCATCTGTCCTGAGGGGCTGAGAGGAACAGTGTGTTTTGTCTGAAGGTAGCAGTGCAATGGATAGGCATGACTTGTGTGTGTGTGTGTGTGTGTGTGTGTGTGTAAAGACAACCCCACCTCAACACCCTCAGCCGGCACACAAACACACAACACCACTATAAGAACATGTGTGAGCATTTGGACACATAAGTGTCAGTGAGTAGGTCTCAAAAAGTGGCAGGTTTCACAAACACTACCAAGGAAGTTCAACAATGTTCAATTTGTGCCTTACAATGCCTTACACACACACACACACACACACACACACACACACACACAGTATACAGTGGTGTCAGGCAATTTGGTTCCTGAATATATATATATTTTTTTATTATTCATAACCATACATTTCATTAACTGATATAGCAGCATATTATTATGGTGATTAAGCACCACGATAATATAGGTGGTAAAAAAGGTCACATGATTAAAGGTCATACCTGCAATTTATTTATACCTGCAACCAACATAGTTTTAACTATATTTTACTGTGAACATACATAAAATGTCATACATGAAATTATATGGTAATTCATGCTTTTTACTTCTCAAAAATTACAGTAAAAGTATGCAATAATATTAAATGTGTTGTCATGTTAGATTACTTATAGTAAAGACAATTTAAAATAACTTATAGTTAAACAACAAAATTAAACATCTCTAGTATTTTCCATTGTTTTTCTGTTAAAATTATGAACTTTTTTTTCAGCATGTTTGGGGGTTGCTTTGGCTTAGACACCTTCAGTCAGTCAGTGAGACACTAATCCACAAGATTTAGGAGCGCATTCGAGCTGAGCTCTGTGTGTGTATACTATAATTTTCAAGAGAGTCAGAGCTTAGGGAGATATTCAGATATTCAAACATAAGACACACACACACACACACACAAACACACACAGTGAGAGAAAGAGAGGCCTAGACATGGATACAATAGCAGAGCTCAGTAAAATACAGTGGAAGGTTCAGAAATAAGGGGCTTGTGTGAATGTAATAAACAGCCATCAGTTCTGCAGTCTGTGATTTGAGGACGAGTGTCTGGCCACATTTCCATGGACTATATCCAGATGATACAGACCTGTACTGATCCTCATATTATCCAGCATCAATCCCAGCAGGCAAGGCATACATATTGTTTTAAGGCAATACATCTTAAACAAATTTTCAGCTAAGCCAATGTGCTGTTATCATATTTTATACTGCAAATTGTGAACGTATAATTCAGTTCTAAACATCATGTTGCATCTGAAAGAATTGTCAACATTTTTCGTTGTAGTTTGACATACATTCTTAAAACGTTTGTTTTTCCTGCAATATTTGTGCTATGAACATGAACATGAATGATAGTTTAGACTGTGGCTTGTTGTTGATTCCCTTTGTTGATGATCATACTAGTACTATAATCATTAATGAAAACAAAAATAACATTATAAAATAAAATAAAAATAGCATTATCATTTTTGATAATAGAAATTAAAAACTTGGGATATATATTTCAGTCATGATAACTCTCTGAACATTTTAGCATGGTGATGGATATGACAATGTTAATGTATTTGGTCTTGGTGGAATAGATCTGCTAAGCTGTTGCTGAATTGCTGCTGCTGTTGGTTATTGCTGTAGTTGTAGATTGCTGCTGCAGCAAGCAAGTACAGGAACTTGCTACTGCCAATGCATATGACGATATGGTGCTGTGAGTATTTAAGACATGCTGCTGCCCAAATAGCATATAAAATAACCCACCAACAAAGCTGGAAGAGAAAACAAAAACAATTGCATCACTTCAAGAGCTCTTCAGAGTAAGTAGGGCCTAGTCATGCTCACTTTTGAATGGAATTCACTCTATGTGGCTTTTAAAGTTACTGTGCTGGGTGATGACAGTGGCATGTGAGTAGAGGGTAGGCCAGTCCACTGCTGCATCAACTTGTGTTTGACTGAATAACTTTAACTTGAAGTATAGAATTCACACACACGACCTAGATGTGGAAAGACTAACATTTGTTCTCACACAACCATTTTCACTTTGAGCAAACTTTATTTATATTATTTTCTCTTTTTCCAGGTAGTCCGCAGTCAAGTGAATCATTACATGCTGAGTTGTCATCTTTTGTTTTGACTGAGGGCAGTGGAGCTCTCCCTCACTCTTTCTCTCTCTTTCTCTCCTTTTTTCTTTTCTCTTTCACATTTGTTTTTAAGGAATGTTCCAGGTTTAAAGTATATATAAGAAAAGTCCATAAAAATATGAACCAATGTACTGTGTTAATATGAATTTTCTTTTGATTCTGATTCTGGACAGATTTCGTCCATAAATTTAACAGAAAATGTACTTGTAATTTTCTGCCAGGGCATTATTCATTTTTTGTATGTGTGTGTATATATATATATATATATATATATATATATATATATATACATTCATTCTGTTCAGAAAATGACACTACATAAGCTACATAAAGAAAGACTGCCTAGAGAGTAATGAATGTACTCAAAATACACATACACACACTTAAATTTCATAAACTTATTTCATGTTATATATTTGTATGATGTCAAATTGAGATCTTTGTGGGTTCATGAGACTGTGCGAATTTCCCTTTGGAGATCACTAAAGTTATAATTTATGTATTTGTTCTTGTGTATATTTACACATTTCTGTGCATCAGATGCGTGCAGATGCAGTAACATTCCTTGATATTAACACTGTCATTGTGAAATGTTGCAATAAATTACAGACACAATAAAATATTAAATTAAACAATGTTTCTAACTGTGTAAGCATGACTTCAGTTCTCCATCGGCTGCAGCAGTTCATGACAGAGCAGTCACGTTTTTGTACTGTACACAACAGGGTGCGGTTAACAATTACCTCAACATTACATGCTTTACACACACACACTGGAGGCATGGAGAGAGAGAGAGAGAGAGAGAGAGAGAGAGAGAGAGAGAGAGAGAGAGACTGGGACAGAGAGAGAGAGAGACTGGGACAGAGAGAGAGAGAGAGAGAGAGAGGAAGATGTGGCATGCCTGTCCTCTTATTTTAATCCAAACATCTGCAGCAGGCCCAAAGTTAAATTTTGGACTTTATATACTAGGGTGTTGCTCTGTAAAACCACAGAAAATAATCCACAGAGAATAACCCATAATGCTGGAAATGTAATACAGCAGATAATGGCATTACATGCAGCTGCACTGTAGGTAACCTTAGTATTTCTTATGAGGAACCAAACCCAATGTTCAGAATATCAATAAAACAGTCTTAAATGAAAGATGAAATCCTGAATCCAGAGATCCTGTAGCTTAATATTAGCTACAGTTTTTCAGTGAAGGTTATAAGTTTGATCCAGCACACTGACTGCACATTGACTGCAATGCATGTTGCTATGGATAAAAGTTTCTGGGAGCTAAAGCTCAAGAAGTAGATTTTTTTTTTTTTTTTCTTTCTTTCATTGTTTTTTTTTTTTTTTTTTTTTAAGGAAGCCAATTAAAGCATGCAGACTCTCCTCACAAACTTCCTAATTGCACTTCTACAAACTTTTATTGGCCTGTAATGATTCGTTATAACTGCTAACTTTCACACTATACTTTAGCAGCATGAACATTTCGGCTGGCACTACATGGCAAGGATTTTCAATTTTTTAAAAATAGTGTATCAGGACCCACATATCATGCTGAAGTCTCTGTAATCCCTTTTGAGAACTGATGTCTTTTTTTTTCTTTTTTTTAATAATTGTAACAAAAATTGGGAAGTTAAATAATTTGAATTATTTGGAAGGAAAGTAGTAAAAATTAGAAGTATACAAGGTCATATTTCATTTTTAAATTGAAGGGGGAAAAAAAGACAATTCTATTTTGCTTCAGAATAGGATGTTTTTTTCATTACAGTATTGACAGTGTGAATGGTACTACAAATAGGCTTCATTTTCTATATGCAAAATATAATTTCTTAATTTTGATTTTGATATGACCACTTCTTCATGATAGTCACCCTCAAAGTTCAATCCAAAATCTTTTTAACCAAATTACACAGGAGTTAGTCAGAAAACTTTGAACACTACAGAGTGGGACAGTAGAGGCTCCTGATGCAATTTCCTGTGTGTTCAGCGCATACACACAGACACGCAGAGAGTAGTGATTCGGTTCAGCGAATCTGTTTTTTCGAACAATTCATTTCAATGAACCGAATCAAAAACGATTCAGTGGTTCTTTTACGACATCCCGGCGTAGCACATTACAGGCATAACACACACTGCTTTTTATTCATCACATTTTTTTTTTCCTGATTAAGTTTAATATTTGCCATTTCATGTGTCCCAGTTCAGTTTATTGTGAGACGTGATTCAGTTCATAAAATATCAAGTAGCCAGACTACGTTTTATGTCCAGTTACATTTCTGATATTAGTACGAAGTAACTTACTTTTAACTCATTCAGTCAAAGGTTCTTTCCTAATGTATTCACTCACCGTCACTTGGGTTTTTGTCTCTTTGTGAATCGTTCTGGGTGCTAATGATTCATTTGAAAGATTCGACTCAATAGAACGATTCATTCGCGAATCGGACATGGCTAGCAGACAGGGGGGGTTTGGCTCCCGGCGTAATCTGACCCCAGCATTCGGCTCTTTAAAGGAATAAAGGATGAATTTACTGAATGGAGATCCGCTGCAACGTCTACTGAGTCCAGAGCAGGACTGGAAGCTGTAAAAGACGGCGCGACGGAGAATGAAAGTTTTGGAGGAGCGACTTTTGAGAGCGTTTGGAGGCGTTGCGCAGCGCAGCGATGTGATGTGATGTGATCTACCGGCTTTGAAAACATTAAAGTGAAAATCTCGGGCGGTCAAGAGAAGGACAGTCACAAGGTAGGATCATAGGTAGGCTTCGTAGGACACGAGGATACTATAGTTTGGCTCATGGCATGTGTCATCATGTTTAATGCCTTCATGCTTCACATATCTCAAACCGCAGTGTTAGTTGGGATGTTCAGGGGGTCCATATAAGTTAATGTTGACATTTTCCAGTCTGACACACCTGTGCGTTGTGCCCATTTTTGGACAAAAGTAATGCCAGCAGTCCCTACATGTCCCATCACTGTGTTTTAGTAGTAGGTTAATCGGTGCATGAAAAAGTTTTGTCCTTGTTATGTTAAATAAACAGTAAAGGAAGAGCAACGATGCAGTTTGCAACCAGCCTTTGGTCGCTCGCGCTGTTACAGTTAATAAAACAGACTATGAAGTGTTTCTTGAGAGTGTTTACATCTGTTTCATTCCCAGTGCATGTGCATTTGTGCTCACGTGTAGTTTTTGATTATAATGAATGAGTTTGATCACAGTTTGACCTCACACACACCCATCCAGGACTGCACAATAAACAGTCATGAGTAAATGCTTAGAGTAGTATAAACCCTAGTTTATTCTCTTCTCTCTCTCTTAGTCACTTACACATTATTACAGTGCTTGTAAAGTTGCATATATATATATATATATATATATATATATATATATATATATATATATATATATATATATATATATATACACTTAAAACATGTTCTCTACAAAATAAATGTAGTGTAATCAAAATGTAAGACATTATAACTATTTTTCAAGGTCAGTAGATCTTTTAAAATATGAAATATTTGACCTTTTTAATAACATAAGCTTCATTCAGGTGCTCAGTTGTCAAATAACAAGAAACAAATGGTTTTCAGGATTCTTAATAAATATTATAATATCAAAAGTATTAGATTTGTTAAATATAAATATTTGAAAGAAATATATTTGTTGTTTATTAACTTGAAATGTATATGACATTATTCTTATTATTTGAAAACTTAAAAATAATGGTCAAGATGTGTGTGCATGTACTCACTCACATGTATTGAAGGCGTAAGGAAAATATGTTATTACTTTTTACTTGATAGTTATACCACATACCGTTGAATCAAAATTTGTAGAAAATGGTATAAAAGTTTTTCAAAAATGTTTTCATCTTTTATATTGTCTCTGACTTATTTATCTGTGACTGACCCTTTTATCTATCAACTTCTAGCCTGGCAGTAGTCGTACATCAGGGTTCATTCTCATTCACGGACAACAAGTCGCGTGCTGAGTGACATGACATCAAATTTGTGTAAAACCAAAGCATAAAACCTAAGCTACCTAAAACTTCTATTGCTGTCTTGCAAGTACTGTTATTTTCTAAACCAAATAAAGTTTTCTCTTCAGCCTGCTGATATCAGTCAATGCTTTCTGAGGGAGGCTGCGGTGTGTAGGTGATGTTTACATCTCAGCATGGAGGAATGTCATAGGCTATATTTACTGTTTCAGCTGATAATGAGTGTGGCCAGTTTACAGAAGCCTGTTATTAGGCTGAATACAAAGCTTCCTGTAGACCAGAGAAGAAGAATACTGGAGAGATGAGGAACTCTCTGTGATTCATGTAATCCAATCTATTTATACCACTAAATGGGTGTTGTATTTGACAGCAGATGTTCTCACCCCAAATATGACATATCTGGAGGCTCAGGCTGCGGTGATGTGCTATATTCAGTAGTGGCTTTTGCTGTCATTGATGGCTGTAGACTCACAGTCATCTTATGTAGTTGTTTTATGGTTCAGTGGCATGGTTTACTAGCATAAGCTGGTTTAAGCTGGTTTATTTGGTCTTCTCGTCTTGCCAGATTGGTCCTAAGATGCTGTAACTGGTCTCCTGGCCTGACTGGCTGATTTAATAGTACCCAAAACCTCTCTAAAACCATCAAAACAGGCTTGGAGACCAGACAACAGCATTTTATTTATTTATTTTCCACCAGAAACCTTGAGAGGAACCAACCTTCTGTGACCTTCTCACAAGTTGTACTGATTAAAGCTTTACAGAGAATAGAGTCAGAAAGCATCTGCATGGAGGAATGAATCCTATTTTGCTGTTTTCTGCTGAACAGCTACTTTGAGTTAGTCAACCAGACATTCAGACCTCCAAAGCTGATGTTATGGGTGGCCATAAATTGTTGCACAGACACCAAATGGAAACTTTGTTGCAGGCTGAAACAAAAGATGTCAGGCTCAGTAAAGTTGTGTGCGGTGGCCTTTCTTTTGAGATATATAGTCCGTGCAAGAGCAAAGAGTTGGAAAGCTCACATACTGCTCGCTCCAACCTGTAATAGCTACTTTAACTATTCATTCCGACAATTGCACACGCAGGCATGATATCATATAGCACCGCACATCATTTTTTATTTCAATATAAATGCAGCAGTAATAGGACTCAAATGTCATTGATTGCCTTCAAATTGTGTTGATTGTAATGGCAGAAACACACTTGCGCGCGCACACACACACACACACACATACCACAAGCTGACCCAGACATGGTTTTTTCCTGCTGATTTGAGTAATTCGGATGGGATGCCAAAGTCTTGGAAAACCAGTTTGGTCTTGACAGAGACAATCCAGAAAAACAACAGAGGGGATTTCACACGACTGTTGCGATGATATCATTTAATCGCCTAATCGCTTACATCACCGCAGCTGCACGCTCAGCAGAGATCTAGGGTGTGTGCGCATGTGGGTACATAAAATAGAGTTTCAAAATGATATTCATTTTATTGGAATAACAGAGGAGGTTCTGTTATATGGAATGATGCACCAGAGACTTGTCCTGGTTTCCCACTGGCCCTTCATGATCCACACACATAGCTGTTTTTTCATTTCACATTGCTTTTTTCATTGATTTATAAGATTTACTCTTTCCACTACTACACTGTTTAACAGAGATCATATGCTCCATGTGTCTTTTATAAGAGTAAATTGAGTATAGCAAATAACAGACTTTTTCACCATTAAAAGCTATAGTTTGGTGTGGAACTCTGGCTTTTATATTTGTTGTCATGAATGTGCTTTGAGATATACATGGGCCTATATCTGAGATATGTATAGGAGCTTTAATGATTGGTTGATCTTTTGAGTAGACGATAAGGCTGTGCAAAATATCAAAAAATATAAATATCTCTGTATTATTCTATTTTGTCAATAAATCAATCAGTCAATCGATCGATCAATCAATCAACCAATCAATAAAAAAATCATTCAATCGATCAATCAATCGATCAATCAATCAATCGATCAATCAATAAAAAAATCAATCAATCAATCAATCAAGCAATAAAAAATCAGTCAGTGAATCTTAATATTTATGTATTTGCTGTGAAATGGCTTAAATTTGACCAATTTTAAAAATGTTAGTAAAGAAGAAAATAAAATGTTAAATAGAACTGAAACATTAAATTAACACAATTTGTTTTCATTAAATAAAAATAAGGGATAAAGTTCCTTGCACACTGAGTCTGAAATTCTCGTTCGAAATTTTGCACGTTAAAAAATAAATATGACCTCACGTTGTGTCAATCATGTTTACACACTGCCTCCGAAACTTTCATCCATCATTTCGTATCGGGTTAAATTTTCTGCATGTTTTGCATCTGGAGTAAGCATTTGAGAGGTGTTCAGAGCCATCGTACAAACGAACGCCACTGACATCCTGAAGTAAACTTTGAATCACTCGGGATAATCCCACAGCTCCTTGATAAGGAGTTGGAACTCTGCGTCCACTCTACGCAATCTCAGGATTGGATGGACCCAATATTTCCTCTTTCTTTTTCTCTTTTTTAAGAAAAGAGAGGACAACAAAATCATCCTCACTGCTTGTAGACTTCATTTTGCAATTTTTTTTTTGTGTCGGACTCAGTGTGCAAGGTTTCTGTGTGTGACGAATTTTTAGGATGACGAATACGAAAAAACACATGAAAATTTCGGACTCAGTGTGCAAGGAACTTAAGAGTGATATTTAGTATCTGTAATTTATATAAAATGAATGTGTGTGAATATCATGTAATTTTTATATTGTAATTATGCCTAAATATATGTAGGTAGTTTTTCTTAATTTTGTTTTGTAAAGTTTTTAGTATTTATTACTGTGTATTACTGGAGAGACTTGTGTGAACATTTTTGAGTGATTTACATAAATAAGACTTAAGTTTTATGTTTAAAAAGTTTAAACTGATTCATGGAAATTAACTTACCAACTATAAGCTATTAAACATCTTTGACTTAACGCTTTTATACTTTCCAGTTGTAACAATGTTGGTGAAACTCTTGTGATATTGTGATATTAACAGAAATGTTTCATTTTATATTATTGTGAATATGTTGGGAATATTTGATAAAACTTATCTATATATAATTGAGCGTATATTGGATATGTCCTACTCAAGGCAAATGAGGAAAGAGTGTAGTGGTTCTTTCTCCTCTCTTCCTCCCTTCCCCCCGTCAAACAAGCCAAGGGTGAAAATGCCTTGTTCTTCACAACATTAGCACAGAGGCTTCAGGGGCAAATGTATTATTTGCATGTTGCTGTCATATTTGGCAGTACAAGTCGACATGGGCTGAGCTAACAGAAACATTGGCTTAATTTGGCCTCTCTTTCTGATGGCCATTCCTGCCTCTTCCAGGCTCTGTTTCCCAAACCTCAGGTTTTGACTTCAGTCAAGTCCGTACATAACTGGACAGAGAGTTATAGCGTTTTGGTCAGCTAGTGGAATCTCTCTGTGCGCCGCTTCTGTAATTTGTCAGTAGGGCTGTAGTTATGACCATGCTAATTGTAGAGTGCGACATGGCGCAGTTGTGCCGCTCTGCAGTTTGAATGTCTGCCGCGCTGGAGACTTCTGGTGTCAGTCCGTCTCATTTACCGTTTCACTTCCAACGCCACAGCTAGCTTTCCTTTATTGTCTGTTACAAGGGTTGTTATATTGTCCAGATGTTAACCGTTATGGCTTTGTAGTCTGTCAAAAACATCTTATTGTTGGGACATGAATTTTTCAAATGTTCTCTTTTATTTTGTTGTCCCACATTCTGCATTGTGAGTTTTATTTTTCCCACCATCTGAATAGAGATGTTATCTTTAGCCATTTTCAAACTTCAGGGTTAGTGCGTGTTTATGACGGGCTATATTTAAACTCCAGTAACAAGATGATCTACAGCTCATACATCCTGGCGCTTTGATTAGATACACCACAGGACCCTGAGAGCTTTTGTCATAGCAGTTGTGCAAATCGGGATAGGGTCAGTGACATACGAGAGTCTATGATAAATAAAAGGAAAAATCTTTTAAAAACTTAGTTTAAAACACACATGGCAAGTTCTCAGAAACGTGCTCTATATTCTTGGTTATATAAAAAAAACTTCACGTTTCTCATGTGGTGTAACCATCAAATAAATAGTAGTAACAAATTTACTCATTATCTTATAATTATTAAGAATTGTTTTAAAAAAGTTTTAAAATATAATTAATTAATCTTTTTTTTTTTAAACAAACAATAAATTTATTGTTTTTTTTTTTCATAAATATTTCTAAGTTTTTGGGGAGTTACACCACATGACATTTTGCAACCTGAGCTAATCTTGCCTTGTCATAAAAAGATCAGATTATCTGATAATTTAAGAGACTTATTTATACACTCAGCCTCTCTGTCATATAATTTTCAATTTTCCATCATTTTTCTGCATGTTTCTGCATTTTGGGTGCACCACATGACGATGATTTGGCAGATATTAAGGAACAGCGATGGAGTTTTGTTAAAATATGTTTTCACCCAAGAAATACAAGATTATGCCAAACAGGGTTGAAGAATTTAATTATTTAAATGATGCCATTCTATTATAAAATCAGGACAGTTGTAGCACCAGACAGTTGTAAAATCAACATTGATGACTTTATGCTACTCAAAAAAATAATAAAAGGAATTTTATTTCACATGTATTTAGAAGAGGTGTATTCAAGACATTGTATTTATGAATTGCATTTTCAATGTATTTTTGAATAACTTAATAGGACAAAAAAATAACTGACCTACTAGCTTCACAGATGTTACAAATTTTTAAAATGTGAGCTACAAATGGTCGCCTGTCGGCTTTGTACAGGTAAAAATAATCAGTGCTTTCCACTATTCAAGAGCTTGTCTCCTTTGAGCCTCTACATTCTTTATCCTTTTTTCAGGGGAAGAGAGAAAGACCCCCTCCCTCATATTGGTAATGGGACTGTCATGCAGAAAGACTCCATTGTGTGGGCCAGGATCCTGTTTCTCCATGGGCCCTTTAATTAAGAAGGGATTGCTTGAGCAGGGATATTTAGGTGGCTGAATATAGGGTAGGGATTGCTTAGGCCGCTGGGTAAACTGTCTACACATGCATAGCTGGACTTGCCCCATCCCTACGGCCTTCACGCGATACATGCTTGTGTATATTAGTGTCTACAGTGCGTATGTAGAGAGAGAACAAGTGAGAAGGTAACCTTTGTTAAACTGTGTCATCTCTATGAGCTCACAGCTCAAGTTTGCTTTTCAGTGGTTACCTAGGTGATCACTAAAAAGTGAGCTCATTTGAAGGAAGGGAAACAATGAAAGAGAGGTGAAAAGAAACCCCTGGCCCAGAGCGTTTACCACCAGACCTGTGATTTCAACGGTGTGTTCTCATCTTATGGTAAATGTCAGTCTTAGATCATCAAGATTTTGGCTTCTTTTTCATTAGACTGTCTAATGGAATTAAACTCCAGTCGCTGAAACACTATAAACACCAAAGCAAAGTTCCTGTCAGTTATACTATTAAGTAATGGTCCATCAGTATGGGGTTTTTAATGGCCAATACCCATTCCAATTTTTAGAGAGCAGGGTGGCCGATAGCTGATATAATGCAAGCATAATGCAACTAGGCCTAGATGGTGATGAATGGAAGCCTGTTTGTGCCTTGGAGGAAATTACACATTTTTCTTGTAATTTGTGACTCTATCTCATAGTAGGACTATATATCTCATCATTTCACCTTTATTTGTGTACTTGCAACTTTATTTCTCATAATTGTGACTTATAATTTTATTATTGTGGTCATAATTTTTATTTGGTATTATTGCGAAAGTAATTATTGTCTTGTAATTGTCTTGTAATAACTTAATTTCTTGAAAATACAAGTTTTTAATCTCACAATATGATTTTATATCTCAAATTTGCAACTTTATTTTTCATAATTGTAACTTTGTATCTCACAATATGACATTTCAATTGCAACTAGGACTGTGCAATTAATCGAATTCGATTATCATGCGCATCTCGTCAGTAAAGCCGGTTCCGTGATTAATAGTAAATCGCAATCACCTGTTTTCAGATGGAGCGGCATTAACTACACAGAGCCGTAGTTCACTGACAAGCTAGGCAATATTGCGTTCGTAATCGAAGGCGATTCGTCTGCGATTATGAACGTGATATTGCCTAGCTTGTCAGTGAACTACGGCTAAATTCTTTTTAAATCTCAAAAATATCTGTGAATTTGTAATTTCGTATCTCATAATTACAAATATCTCACAATTTCTAATATCTCAATTGCAACTACTTCTTATAATTGCAACCTTATATCTAACAGTTGTGACAGTTTGTTTCTAATTGACCATTCGCAAAGAGCTTGATTGACAGGGGATCTGACCAATCTGAACGCAGATATTATGTGCCGCGGCTGCTGTCCGTCATCTTGCCTGACATCTACGGCCGGTCTCCATAGAAATACATGTTAAAACGGGGTAAAAAAGATAGACTGAATTAAAAATTTTTCAATATAACTAAATATAAGAAAGTGCAGAGGGTTAAGCTGTGCTGTTGTTGGCTGCCACAGTAACGGCAATAAGCTAAGGAATTCCTTTAAAGTACTTGTTTTGAGTACCAGAAAATCTATCGCTGTATGCATGGCTTGCAGCGCTTAAGTTAAATACTGAGTGTTAAATAATAAAAATAATATGTTAAAACTTGTGCTCTTATCATTCTGTGGACAAAATCCCGTGAAATTCGCCCCGATCAGGAGCTGTTTATGCACGTGCGCTCATCTGTTTTCAATGCAGCTAACCTCACGTCGCTTCATGTCATCTTCCCACTCATTAAACTATGACAGGTTCTTTACTGCAAAAAGACGGTCACTGCGACACTCTAAAGTGATGACACTGTGGTGCTATATACTTTTTTAAAACCATTGCTGCGTCCCAATTCGCCTACTTATACTATGCCCTAAAAGTATGTACTCTTTTTGTGAAGAAAAAGTACATACTTTTGAGTATGTAGTAGAATAGTAGGCAAGCTTTGGGACATACTACTTCATCATAGCTCTTTCTTTAATGGGCGCTCTGTTGCTTAGTTACGTGGATCCTGTAACTGTTTAAACTGCCCTGTTATCATCTTGTCAAAGTTAACATCATCCACATTTCATTTAATTTGATTTTCTACCGTATTGTAGAGAAATAAAGAAGCGCATCGCGGGTCTTTCATCCCGAGAACTCTGCTCATGTGTTTGCATAATGATGCATTTCAAAGTTAATGACCAAACATATCATTATAAAAGTTCACAGTTTTGCTGCAGATGAAATATAAAGTGGATAACATTAAATAAATATTTTTTCATCAAATTAGACATTGATTATTTATGACTCAAATCCCTTTCTCTACCTGTCTGTCGGTCGTGCATATCAGCCATGTTTGTAGTTTTTAACTCTTTTTATGCGTGTTTGTAGTTCTAATCGAATCCTCGTCCACCGCACAGTGTGTTGGTCCGGAGGTCTCATTCGAAGGGTGCATACGTCATCGAGGCTGTCTCATTTCAGAAAAGTAGGACACTCCGAATGTGACCTTCGAATGCGACCTTCTTTCACAGGAATTCGGAGGATGCATCAGGTGTATCCTTCACTGCTACAGGTAACCCACAATTCTTTGCGTCACCATAAACAACCGTCGTTCATTTGAAAAGTGCTGGCGCTGGCAGATGTACACACAAGCGCAGATGTGGTGTTTACAACTTACCTTAAATTGCCTCCGGTAAAAACAGATAAACTTTGTTCTTAATATCCACCTCCTTTTTTTTTTTCCTCTGACAGATGTCTGTTGTACATAGTACGCTGCAGCTCCTCAAACATTAAACAAAATAAAACAAGTAAATAATTTTCCTTCATTTAAGTAGTGTGAGAGTGCAACGATGCTCTAAATATGTTGGCATAGCAACGTGATACTTCCTGTTTCCTTTTCCGCTCGTCCTATTAAGGCCGTCTTGTTTAATTCTAGGTTGAGGACACTTTGTATACGCATCATACAGAGGATGCAACCTCCAGAGGATTCGACCTCTGGAGGGCGCAACCTTCTAAATGAGACACAGCTACAGTGTGCATCGATCTGCACTTCGAATTCTAACCGGAAGTAGTAGACCATCCGGGAATCTTTGGCATACTTTTAAAACATACTATGATTTGGGACATACTAATTCTATTTTCAAATACTATTTAGGACGGATAGTATGCGAATTGGGACTTAGCACATTTTTATAGGTTTCACGTTATATTGTTGGCTCGGAAAACATGTAAATGCGTATGCCCAGTAGCCGCAGCTGTATCCCTTCTAGCCTTAACCACAAATCAGACAGGAGAGTAGATTAACTTCGTTTGACTTTAACTTGAAAAATGGTGTGTTCCGCGGTTGAAATAAAATACTTTCTGATGTTTATTCATGTTCATTTCGTGTTTTAAGTAAATATGAAAAGACGATCAGTTCACGTGTTTGAACTGAAGCAATACAGTGATCTGTCACGACACATTGAAGAGCCACAAAATGGTATTTATTTGAATTTCTTTAAAAATGACACAATTTAAAAGCTTGTTTCATATCAGAAGTAAACTGCTCTGTCTTCTCTGTCGGTATGTTGTCAGTTTCCTCTTTGCTCCGCGATGTAGGGTAAACGTACCTATTAAGCTCACGTACCCATTAAGCACGCTTCCATTTTTGAGCTCAGATTATAAAAAGAAAAAATAATGTATTATCCTATTATGTATAACGTATTATCCTATTGTATTATTATCCTTAACCAATTGATATGTTTGTTACTATATACCTCCTATAATTTCAAGTCAATCAGATCATTGCACACTGAGATATGGGTCTCCATGCGTTCACACTCTCTAGCGGCCATTTTGAAAGCTGTCTGAAAACTTTCACCAAAAGAGTAGCTCCTTAAATGTGCATTTTTTAGATGTTTAAAACTTTATTTTGGGTAAGTTTGACTACTTATTGTAAAATTAAGAGATTAATGTTTAGACTTTTGCATATTACAACCTGGAACTTGGATGTGGGAAATAATTACATTAGATCCAAAAGATAGTTTTAGCAAAATAGCGCAGATGCTACAGAACACAGTTAGCTGACTAGCTGTATAAGATTGTGTGCTACACTAATATATAACTTCACAGGCATTACTGGCTTGTACTTTTAAATCAATAATATTATAAATTGACAGTTTATGGCTGGTCTGTGGTTTTACACTGCTTTTATTTTTAAAGATTTCATATTATTGTAAGGTGAGCTTAAAGGGTGCACTACTATGAAAATCACACAGCTTCAGTGTGACATCAATAAGAAAAAGTATAATTTCACAGATATTGTTAATAATAGTTGTTCATAATAAAATATGTATGAACTTAATACATGACCTAGATTATTATTATTTATTATTTATCCTGTCATTTTAATAAATATTACATGAAATTTATTAAAAGTTGTTGCTGCTCCCATTAAGCCCAGTGTGCTCTCTTTAAGCTCTTCCACGTTGAACTTCTATGTAAATACTTCATAAACAGACTTTACATATAAACTGATGGTTGTCACATTAAGTTAATCTTTAGAAAATGATTAATAACTTATTTTAACAGCTTTAAGATGACAAAATCGAGACTTAACTACAGTTTATGCCCAGAAATGAAAGAGGCATGTCGTCCATTCAAAGAAGGAGCCAACAGAAACCTGTCGTATCTGTCCAGAAAAAAAGCGACTAAAGGCTGGAATGCACTACACGACTTTTAAAATGTGTACAGTTTTTTTTTTTTTTTAAAACACCAGGCATCACTTACACTTACAGACTTTGTAAATAGTCACAAAGGAAAACTGGGCATCATACACTAAACGACAGAGGATCACACATTACCAGACTTTAAATTCATTCCAATCACAACAAGCTCACACTGAAGCGTGCACATTGATGCTAGGAGACGCGTGACAAATGAAAACAATATGTGTTCTAAAATCTGCTGAAAATATCAAACATGTTTGATCTCCTCTGACTGGATGGAGTCAAAGTCTGAAGCTAAAAAAATGGACTCTGTGACCATACACTACGCGATTTTCTATTAGGTATGTCAGCTCAAATCTACAGACTTTTTTTTTTTTTTGATTGATTTTGTACCTTCAAATAAAATATTTCTCAATTATTCTTTAAAAAGGTTGTTTAAAATAAACAAGAATTTTTAATAAAACATGATGTGAGCTTAATGGGAACAGGGGTGTGCTTAAAGGGTACAGAAATGTACCCATTAAGCACAGCCAGACTTTTTGCATTTAATGATGTATATCTTAATCATAATGATTTTGTCATTTAAAATGAAATTAAATATTTTTGTGTGAGAGATTAATATTTTATTTTAACATAACTTCTTGTACTGAAGCCAATATCTTGTGGACTAAAAATGTCTCAATGTAGATTTTGGTGAGCTTAATAGGTACGTTTACCCCCTATTTTTCACTGCGTGAGAACCATAGACTGTAAAAAAAGATGGACGACGCACCTTCACTCACTTCCATTGAAGAAAAGTGTCCTAATAGCAATATTGCGCTGATTTGGGACCGGAGTCTGCGTAATAGCGAACTCGGGACCAGAGTCTGCGCAGTAGTGAGCGAAGTGGAGCCGCGTCCGGCCCACACTCCCGCTGAGTCAATCGCAAGCACACACCCCTGACCCTTTTTAAATTAACCTGTATTGCTCCATTTTTTTGGCTGCTGATTGCCGTATAAGAGGCTTATGTTAAAATAAGGTAAATACAACTGCAATCTCTTCCTGAAGATCCCGAAAAAGGCAGCTGGCGCCTCAGTTCACTCAGAGAAGCTGTCAGTCTCAGCTGTCAATCATGACGTCACACTCCCGTTTTTATAGCATCACTTAACTAACTAAAACCAAACTTATTTAAAAAACGAACACTTGAACTTATATCGGTGTGATAAAATCTACACGAAATGACAAAAAACATCTTTGAAAACAAAATATTTGAAGTGAAATTTAAAGCTACAGTCCGTAACTTTTTTTGGTTAAAAATGATCCGAAATCAATATTTGAGAAAGTACATAACCAGCCAGTGTTCAAAACTATCGCCTTACTTTAGCCCGATTCACAACGGTTAGCTTATAATAATGTTTTCTAATTTGAGTGGCACGGGTAGGTTTCCGCGGGAAATTCGAGCATGGCACTGCGTCATCACGTCACATCTGTAAACATGAAGAAGTTTTCCTGGCTACTAGGCTATGGCACGTGAGGATCCTGCAAGTGGTGGATCATTTATAGCCTTTTCTCACAGCAGCTCGAATAATTAAACTTATTATTTTGATGGCGGATTGTAATCCAGAAAGGATTATGTGTTTATGAAACACATGTGAATGAAATTAAATTATATTCCAGTTTTAAATGTGGTTCTGATTACAGATAGCCAACGTGGGATTACACAAGTTTTTGTATTTTAAATAGAACCAGTTTGAAGGAAGATTAATTTGCTTTTTGGATTAAAAGAATTTCTTAATATGAAATTTGAATGGTATGACAATTAGATATTAGACTGTACAGAAATTGAAATCTACACGTTAATACTATACTCATAGTCACGCAATGCTGATGTTGTTAACATTAATAATTTGAGAACAAAGTATAATAATAACACTTTGCACAGTTAGATGTGATATGAGCTAACTGATCTTTAGATTTGATCACTGTTGGTAGCGCGATTTATTGTAATGTTTTTTCCTCAGTTGGGCAGAACAAACGTGGCAGACTTGTTGCTTGTTAAGATGGCAAATTACAGTGAAAATTCTGATTTGGGTCATATATTCCAAGACATAGGCAGTAAATTTCCACACCGGTGCAGTGACTGACAACTACACATTCACCTCAAAACATTTTATTCATCCGCGCTGGAGCCGTGCCGGAACACCAGATCACAACCCCGCGCACTGAAGATAATTCCGCAAGAAACTGCAATTCCAGGTTTTCAAACATAGAGGGCGACAAAGAGGTAAAAGTTACGGACTGCAGCTGTAATTATTTAGTTTGTCTCACATCCCATTAGATTACATGGAGAGGGCGGGGTTTATGACCTATACTGGGACCAGCCTCCTGGGGTCTATCGAGACCCGATGGCTTCACTTTTGAGGACTAGTGCGGCACTCTTGGTGAGAACGTGTGTAGTGTGAGAGCGGCATTGTTTGTGGGTCATGGCAACAGTAACTAAGGGTGGGCGGTTTTTTTTGTGAACGGTCAATTGTGACTTCATTTCTCATAAATATAATTGATTATTTTAAACTTTATCTCCCAATCACTCTTTTTATTTTTTACTCTGAGGCAGAAGCATATGGTGGCCCAGTAGTGCACAACACAATGAAATCTCCAGAACACAACGAAATCGCCACAACACAAAGCATAGGACTAATATTGTTGTGTTGTGCTAATTTCGTTGTGTTGTGGCTTGCTTCCATTGTGTTTTGCTAATTTCGTTGTGTTGTGGCTTTTTTCCATTGTGTTGCAGCTTGTTTCCGTTGTGTTGTGCTAATTTCGCTGCGTTGTGGCTTTTTCCATTGTGTTATGACTTGTTTCCGTTGTGTTGTGGCAAGGGTTGGGCGATGTCTACCAAATTGTGATCGGAGGATGTCTACAGTGAAACATCGTGATGGATGATGACATCGGGGGGCGGGGTTAGGGATGTGCCCGAAACGTGAATCAGTATGCAGAAACGCACGGAAAACAAATGACGCGTTCTACGGAGCCACTAAAGGGACATGGTTAGCCACTTGCTACAGTAGCAGCCTTTTACATTACAGTATATGAAAGTTCACTTACCACATACGAGTAAGGAGTAAGAAGAGATGACTGATAGGACAATGGCGAATGATTTGCAGATACTGAGCACCACTTACAAACATCTAATCTTGTAAAATGTATGGTACAGCTGCTCCGTAGTATACAGTCCGTGTGATCGCGAATTTCAGTGCCCTGCCTGCATATTAGCAGCGGTTCCCTGATGCCCACAATTTAATTATAACCAACGATATAATTGCGAGAGAAAGTATTTAAAAAAATTTTATCCTCCCATCTCATAGGCTATTTATTCCCCTTAGGGGTTCCGTAGTATACTTAATTTCCTTTCCAAACATGGAATTGGGATGTGGCGGATTACGGAAGAGGGCGTGGGGGGGGAAGGAATCACGATGCCGGCTCAACATCGTGATGTCTGTCGACGATGGACGATGGCATCGTCTATCGGCCCAACCCTAGTTGCTGCTTGTTTCCGTTGTGCTGTGCTAATTTCATTTTGCGGCTTGTTTCCATTGTGTTGTGGAGATTTTGTTGTGTTGTGCACTACTGGGCCACTGTAGAAACATGTTTCCATGCAGATAGTATCTACACAGCTGTGCTAAAATCCAGATCATGGAAAATAGGAAAATCAGGGAATTTTAAAATTAAGATGTCAGTCCTAGAAGTTATGCAAATTATTCTAGTCATGTTTCTTTGGCTATAAATTTCTCTCCTTCAGTGCAAACTTTATAAAATGTGCTTTCAAATATGTATCCAATAATCAGGAATGACTATAGAAGTCATATAAAGAATGGCAGTTCATTGGTCAAACGTTGTGGGAGCTGTGTAAATGAAGCATTGGAAACAGAAAATATTCATTGTCTGTGGACAAGGCTGTCAGTAGATTTTGGAATTGATACAATGACAATTAAAAGCCAGTATCAGTATTTTCAAGAACTGACAGATTAATTGGTCTGGCCTGTAAATTGGTCACTACTATTAATGTCTGGCTTTGGTTTTGCTGGTCTTTCAGTCTTTTTGTAGTTGCACTGTCCAATGGACAATCTAATTTCAGTAGACATTATTTATTTTCTCTAAAACAGTCCGGGTCCAAGGTCCCACCCCTCCTTTGCAGGCTTCAAGGCAAACTCGTTAACCTTGTCCTCCATTTGCCTTGCATAAATGTAAAAGTTCATAGTGTACCCACTCCATCTGACAAATTTCCATCACTGTTACATGCAGGTTGGCAGACTGGCACACAGGCACAGATGGCAGAGGTGATGGAGGGTGTATCCACAGCAGCAGTGCCTAACGGCAGTGTGGACTGGCAGAAGAGATGCATCGCCCTGGAGACGCAGCTCATGAGGTTTCGTCTACAAGCGGGAGACATCCGCCACCTACTTGCTGAAAGGGTAAATGAGGGGTGTTATGGGTAACACATGGTCTACAATTCACCCACTGCATTCCAGTTATGCATATGATTAGTTTATTTTCTGTACATTTTGCACAGCTTATGTACGCATAAGTTCATCTAACCAAAATAAATATCAATCCCCTTGAGTTAGACTGTAACAAAGCCATTTTATTTGACAGTGAACATCACATGCTCTGTAAGGCCAGATGAGGTAGTAAACATGGTTTGCTGCAGGGTTGCATCTTATGACTTGCACATGAAGTCTTCAGCCTGTTTCCTGTCCCATCATCATAACTCATTAACAAGAAAATACCAAAAAGTAATACTACCTTTTTATTTTTTGGACTTGGTACATTGTATTTTTTTACTGGATATTTACCATGGTATTTTGAAGTACCTTGGTTGCACCATGTAAATACCATGTTACTTGAACACTGTAATCATTCAGTACAATTATATATATCAAAGTACTGTGGTATTACCGCCTGATATATCACTGTAATATGGTACTTTTTTTGTACTGTTGATATCAGCTAATTCTTTTTCTCAATTACTTCTTTTAAAAAGTCTTTTTTCCTCAGTCACAGTGGAACAAGTTACTTAGTTTCTCCTCCGCTCTTTCTCTCCCTCCTCCTCTATGGTTTGGTCATGCTGCATTGACCTCAGCGTTTCGTCTTGCAAGAAAAGGTTAACTGTCAAACTTGGCAGGCAGCCTTGCAAGGAAAGTCAGGGGGAAACCACTGACTCGTGTGAATGCTTGAGTGGATATACAGGTGTGTGCGTTTTAGACAAGGGAAGGAATTGTTTATTAATTACCAGATTACCAAAGTAACTATCTTTTGACATTTTCTATGAAACTGGAGTTGCTTTTTTGTGGGCACTTTGTTAGGCCGTTGAGGGTGATTGCAGAAAATTGCTACACGGGTGCTAAAGTGTTCTAAGTGGTTGTTAGCATGTTGCTATGCGTGATGTTGCTTGAACATACTCCGTTAGTCTGGAGGTAACAAACCTAAGTATTCCAGGGGGCGAAAGAGCTTTCAAACATAGGGCCAGATTTATTAAACAGGGCAAATTAGCGATGGGAGGGGAAAATTCTGTGTGATTTACTGACAATGCGCACATTAAAGAACACAGACACAGCCAGATCATTTCCATAATGACCAGCAAAATCTATCAAGAGCAGCGCAAATTACCGCCATGCTTTTTTGGGAGTTAAATAATGGCACAAATAACAGTAATTTGATGTGCGAAAACATTAGTAAATCGCATTGTGTGATTAATTTTAATACTCTCCTCCCATAAATTTTGTGTCTGAAAGGGAAACTCCTACAAATGCATATTCAATAAGGTCAGGCGCCAAAATAGCTGTGTCCATGCCTTTTCAGCGCTAATTCTTCATTACGCGTCTTTAGTAAATCCTGACAGTACTATTTTAACGCCAAAAGACGGTTTGTGCTTGCGCAACTGTTGGTAAATCTGGCCATTAATGTATAATTATTCAGGTCGCTATAAACATTTTGACTTTAACTAACTTGCTTAGCAAGATTCTTTTCAAACTGCTGTTTTACCATTTGCCATTTGCGCTAGCTAATCTTAAACTGCCATGATAGTAGTTGAACTGAAAGAGAAAACTGACTGTAAAAGAAGACATTTACGCCAATACCTGCTGTAGGCAACTCTGACAATGCAAAGCGTATTTACATGAATTGTAGTCAAACTCATTTCAGAACACAACAACACATAAAAGTGAGCTTGCATAGCTAGAAACATCTGCATTCACGTATTTGCATAAAATATGTTTTAGCCCTTAGAGGTTTTGCGCTAGTAAGTCTCAAACCTTTTCTGCCATAAAAACCGTTTAGTGAAGAATCAGAACACCTTCTAACCATTTTTCATGCATTGCTTTGTCTCAGTAAACACACTGTGGAATAAACATCTCCTCACGGAGGAACATATAAACAATATCAGATCGGTCTGTGAACCATGTGTGTATATGCTCTTCTTGATGTTAATAAGTCGGTCCAAAAGCAACAACATCAATTTTGTTTTTCTTTTCAGTCCAAGAGGTAGGTCTGTTGTTGTGTTTTTTTTCTATCTGTTGTGGTGCCATTAGGGTGTTTACTGTCCAAACACACAGACCACAGGGACATTAAGTCTTGGACAGCTCCCAAGCGTCCTCCATCAGGTTTCTTCCCTCTCTGGTCATCGCTCTATCAGCCTTTCACTCACCCTGACCTCCACACTCTCCTGCTCTCCCGTTCTTTCCAGCCTCTCTCTCGCGCTTGATATTGGGGCTCAGCGTCTCATGGGTTTCTGCTTGTTTTGTTGAAGAGGACAAAAAACGTGCTGAGAGTTTGCTGCTGTTGCCTGTTTAGAAAGATTCATATGCTTCTCATCTGCTTCTCTGGGTGGCGTTAGGAGTGTTTTACACATTGACCCACTTTGCAGAGGAAAAGCTTGACACAGAATTGTGTGATGGGTGTGATCTCTCGTTCTGGCTTGAGGGAATACTTTTTCCATTTGTTCACATACACATGCCCTTTAGTTGAAAAGTGTGTCTTGTTGTAGAATGAGATAAAAAATTGTGTGTGAGTGCACGTAGGCTATGTTTGAATAGCACACTACAATACTACGCATACGGTTTCTGCACAACATAGTATGTGCTAAGTACTGTGTAGTACTGTATAGTAATGTCAGAATCAGAAAGAGCTTTATTGCCAAGTGTGTTCACACACACAAGGAATTTGTCTTGGTGTTAGGAGCTTCCAGTACAGAAAGTACAAACATAGTGCAAACATACATAAAGTTAAGGTAATAAAACACTAATATTACAGATAATATACAAGAAATTATAAATAACAGTAGTAATAAAAATATACAGAAAAAGGAAAAATATCCAGACAAAGTTGTGAATGTGCATATGCGCTAAATACCGAAGTTGTATACAAATGTCCAGTACTGAGGTGTGTTTTGTGTTGTTCAGGTTCGATATGGCCTGGGGGAAAAAACTGTTCTTGTGTCTGGCTGTTTTAATGCACAGTGCTCTGTAGCTTCGGCCAGAGGGCATCAGTTCAAAGAGAGAGTGAGCTGGGTGTGAGGGGTCCAGAGTGATTTTCTTAGCCCTTCTCCTCACTCTGGAGGTGTAAAATTCTTGGAGGCTGGGCAGAGGGGCAACGATAATCCTCTCAGCAGTCCTGACTGTCCGTTGTAGTCTCTTGATATCTGATTTGGTAGCTGAACCAAACCAAACAGTTATAGATGAACACAGGACAGACTCAATGATGGCAGAGTAGAACTGTTTCAGCAGCTCCTGTGGCAGGCTGAACTTCCTTAGTTGGCGGAGGAAATACAGTCTCTGCTGGGCCTTTTTCACAATAGAGTCAATGTGATTGTCCCACTTCAAGTCCTGAGAGATGTTGGTACCCAGGAATCTGAATGACTCTACTGCAGCCACAGTGCTGTCCATGATGGTGAGTGGGGGGAGTGCAGGGGGGGTTCTCCTGAAGTCTACAACCATCTCCACTGTTTTGAGCGTGTTTAGCTCCAGGTTGTTAAGACTGCACCAGACAGCCAGCTGCTCAACCTCCCGTCTGTTAGCAGACTCGTCTCTGTCCTGGATGAGGCCGATGACTTTAGTGTCGTCTGCAAACTTTAGGAGTTTGACAGAGCGGTCCTTAGAAGTGCAGTCATTCATGTAGAGGGAGAAGAGCAGTGGGGAGAGAACACATCCCTGAGGGGCACCAGTGCTGATGGTGAGAGTCCTGGATGTGAGTTTGCCCAGCCTCACTAGCTGCTGCCTGTCTGTCAGGAAGCTGGTGATCCACTGACAGATGGAGGTGGGTACAGAGAGCTGTGCCAGTTTGTCTATGAGAAGGTCAGGCATGATGGCATTGAAGGCCAAGCTGAAGTCCACAAATAAGATCCTTGCATAATTCCCAGTTTTGTCGAGGTGTTGCAGGATGAAATGCAGTCCCATGTTGACGGCGTCATCCACAGACCTGTTTGCTCTGTAGGCAAACTGAAGAGGATCCAGCAAGGGTCCAGTGATGTCCTTCAGGTAGGCCAGGACCAGTCGCTCAAATGACTTCATGACCACAGACGTGAGAGCGACAGGTCTGTAGTCGTTAAGTCCAGTGATTTTGGGTTTCTTTGGGACGGGAATGATGGTGGAGCATTTGAAGCAGCAGGGAACTTCGCACAGCTCCAGAGATCTGTTGAAGATCTGTGTGAAGATGGGGGCCAGTTGGTCAGCGCAGACTTTTAAACAAGTAGGTGAAACACCGTCTGGGCCTGAAGCTTTCTTAGATGTCTGCTTCCTGAAGACCCGGTTGACATCCTCTACACAGACCTTAAGTGGAGGTTGAATGGTGGAGGGAGGGAGGGAGGTTGCAGGGGGGGTAGGTGAATGTGTGAAGTGCAGATCAGAGCGGGTGCTGGGTGTCAGTCTGGCCTTTTCAAATCGACAGTAAAACACATTGAGATTGTCAGCCAGTTGTTAATTCAGTTGATGATTACAGACTGTGGGGGTGGTGTCTTGTACATGGTGATGTTCCTCAGACCAGTCCATACTGATGCCGGGTCATTTGCTGAAAGCTCTCTTCTCAGCTTTTCAGAGTAGTTATTTTTAGCCACTCTGATCTCCTTTGTTAGTCTGTTCCTGGCCTGATTATACAAGATTTTATCCCCACTTCTGGGGAATCTGTCCTCTTTGGCATGACGAAGCTGTTTGAGTTTCCCTGTGAACCACGGTTTATCATTATTGAATAATAAGAATGTCCTGGTGGGGATGCACATATCCTCACAGAAACTGATATATGAAGTTACAGTCTCCATGAGCTCATCCAGATCGGTGGCAGCAGCTTCAAAAACACTCCAATCAGTAAGATAGAAACAGGCTTGTAAATCCCGCTCTGCTTCATTAGTCCATCTTTTAACAGTCCTTAATACAGGTTTAGCTGTAACACAGGTTTTTACTGTGCAAAGTATTGCACATTTTCTGTATTAGAATACCCTTGTGATGCAAAGTACTTTTTTTTTTTGCTAAACCTTACAGTTATGACTGTATTAATATCCTTACAGTGTGGCTACAGTAATAGTAGTAGAGTAGGCTAAGTGTGGTCGCGAATCTCAAAAGTGAAAGTAAAAAGCAAACGCGCGTTCATAAGTGATTTCAATATCCCGCATATTAATAACGGCTCCCTGATGCCCGCAATTTATATACAGGATAATTACCAAACGATATAATTGTGAGAGAAAGCACTGAAATATATTTTTCTCATATATCTCTCATGTATCGTATTTATTCCCTTTATGGTTGCCGTAGTACACACCTTTACCTTTCCGAATACCATATTCGGATTCGGGCACATCCCTAGTCACAAATGTGATATGCATTAACTTGTTAAAGAGAAATTTTACCCAAAAATGAAAAGTTATATTCAGAGTTATATTAAAAAATGTCCTGGCTCTTACAAGCTTTATAATGTCAGGGAAAGAGGGTTGAAATTTTGAAGCCCAAAAAAGTGCATCCATCCATCATAAAAGTGCTCCACAGTGCACTGGGGTGTTAATAAAGGCCTTCTGAAGTGAAGCAATGCGTTTGTATAAGAAAAATATCCATATTTAAAATTTATAAACCGTAATCTCTAGCTTCTCATATAGTAATCTATAGAGCAGTGGTTCTCAATTCCAGTCCTCGTGTATCTGCACATTTTGTATGTTTCTCATATCGCTTCAGACGTTTATTCTATTCGACTGTAAGTGCCCTGCGAAGTGGACATCACAGGATATTCCGCCATGATTCCAGTTCGAAGTGAATGTATATGTTCCATTCAAAGGACATAGAAGTGTGCGAGGCATGAATTTAAATTATATTTAAATACAGAGGTATGTCACTTCATGCTTCTCTAGTAAGTTTCGTCTGTGTGTGAAGACCCAGCAGGCAGCGGCGCAGCGCAAATCCGTGAATGAATGTTCTGAAGTGAAGTAAACTTCAATGGATTTCCCCTGCTCAGGGAGTAGGGAGCAATGGACACTGTGTAGGGACCATGTCAGTCGGAACACAGTTCATGCATGGAGCTGACTTCTAACGAGCTGATGATCTGAATCAGGTGTGTTAACAAAGAGAAACATGCAAAATATGCAGAGCGGGGGTACGCGAGGACTGGAATCAAGAACCGCTGCTCTAGAGAGTGGCATCCAACGGATGACGTAGGATGTAGGCATAGTGTAAGCTCTTGTGAGAAGTGACGAACGTGGAAGTGCAGAGGAGAGAACAAAACAAAACACTGGTCACAAATTAGAAGCACAAAACAAGGACTTGTAAAGAAAAATGTCAGAGGATTTCGATATAAGGCAAGAGGAGATTTTGCTATAAACAAAACTTGGTTCTCGCGAGACTAGCATATTCTCGCCAGAGCTTACACTACATCTACGTCATCCTGTATACAGTCTCTGCTATCTGCGTCATCCTAAAACTTTGACGTTTCATAACTGTTTGAAGTGTTAAAATCATTATCCCAAGCTGTTGCGATATACTGCGTTCCATTTACCTTGCAATATGGATGGCGAACCTGGGAATGACGTCACATTAGAGTTGACCACATTACAGTACAAGTTGTAAAACCAAGATGGACATTTCCATTGATAGCAATTCCAGTTGATTAAAAACTCATAAAATATGGTATTTTGCCCAGATGTATTGAAATAACGTGCACAAATAGCTGTTTCATAGTGCTGCATCCACCACTGAGTTCTAATAAACAGTACAGTATATTTCTACGGTTTCGTTTATGTTGATGCACTGAGCCGCCATATTGGATTCTGAAGTCTGAGTTGTTCTGGATCTAGTTGAAAGTTCCTACTGGGAACTCTGAGTACAAATGGAACGTACCATTATCATGCTGGAGCTGAAAGAAATGATGTCATGGCAACATTGATTGGCTGATAGCACCACAAGAACTTGAAGAATCTCAAACCCTTAATTAGCGACTATCCTCATGCAATAAAGCATACAACAGTTTAAAATGTATTGTTGCATATTGCGTACTGTTGAACATACAGAATTGGTAGTATTTAAGTGTAAAATTTGAAGCAGTAAGTTGTAGCCTATTCTATTGAAATTGTTTTATTCTGAACGTAATTACAAATGTATTTTTATTTACTTCATTTGAAAGTGTCAGATGTAGTTGTACTTCAGTTCTGATCATGTTAATTTGACTTCACTCAGTCTTTATGCGAGTGCCACATGTGTTTGTGTTTAAAATGGGAAAGTAGATGTAGAAGATTCAGTAAGTTGGTCCTCATGTTGAATTTGGCCTAGTTCTTCATGCTCTCTGTAGAACTGTCTCGTTTCTAATGAGCTGCCAGACAGAAGGATTAGCCTGCAATAGCAATAATACTTTCTTGCTATCGCTCGCTTTCTCAAACTCACCCAATCTCCATTCTGTCATCTTGCTCCATTTTTAAATACACCATCCCTTCTTCATTAGCCCTTATCTTCTTGCATAGTTCTCTAATTAATTATTGAGCCATTGGTTGTTTCAGACTTTTGGTGTCTGTACCTAATATGGTTAATCATTACGTTTTCAGGCAGTAGTTTGATGTTTCTTCAACAGTGGGCACTTACTTTAAAAAATAACTCTCCTGCACACTGTTCACACTCTCACTAGTTTCTAAAGATGTTGAAGAGCCTCAGATGTACTGTAAAAAAGGTTATGTTTTAATAAGAGACCGATAGCGGATGGATGCTATGCTGGTGATTTCCAGAGTCATTAATGCATAGTTCACATTCTCTCCTTCCATATTCTGAGGCATGGTTAAGGAAGTTCTGGAGTTCAACCTTCTTTGCAATAGCAACTGCAAAAGAACAGTTGTTAAATGTTTCACATACCTGGTTGTTCGATGCCTGAGCAGCTGCCCTGCCCCCACCTGTTTAACCTGTGGCCTGTCATCCCAGTCAACCATCAGTCCATCCACAGCCTTCTGCTGAATCAGGACGTCAGGTTGTGTCTTAACATTGGTTTTAACCTTAGGATCAATGCTAAGCCATTTATTTGAGCTGTTTGCATGATGTTTTTTAAACTAGTGTTACAAAATTCATGCTAATGCAGTGTTTAAGTCTGTAAACTTGAGTCAGAATGATTTCATGTTTAATTTGACATGAACAAAAACAGGCTGTGAGGAACAGAAGTGTTGTCCATTCTTTTGTACTGTAGATGCGATATTTAATTCTGACATGACAACAAAGTTACAATGAGGTGGAGCCAAATAAATATTAAGAACTGCTGTTTTGCTAGTGCTGTGGTCATGTTTAAGGTCATGCTAACTCGAAGTTTAAATCTGTGTGTATACTAAATATGTTGTACAGCACTTTTGATCATTTAACCAAAGAATCACTAAAAACACATCTTTCCACTAGTTTACTTAATTTTGGCCGAACTAGTTCAGGGCTGAAACCATTGACCTAAACAGTGACCTTTTTTAGTGCTTCTTCAATAAGGTGGTTTAACTCTGTCAACATCTATTTTGTGCACACAATGTGGATAACAGTTGGTAAACATGTTAGCAGTATGAACGCATTTCATCATGACCAAAATGATAATAGCATAGCAATATGTAAAATTTGTTCTGATAAAACATTGAGAGGTGGCTCGTTGCTAAAGAAATTTACTACAATTGGTTTATTTTATCACAAAGTAAATTACCCTTTTATTTTAGCTTTTTTTTTTTTTTTTTCAGTTTTCGCCTAAATTAAAACTTTCATTTCAGTTTCGGTAAGTTGACTATTACACTAATTCCCAGTAGACAATATCTCAGGAAAACAGGGTGTTGTGAAAATTAAAAAAACATTATTAACTGATTTTTAACTACACAACTCTAAAAACTCTATCCACACACAGTTATTGAACCGAACAGAATCAACACTGAACTGATCTGACAGCAGAATTGATCTGTTTGCAAAATTGAATCAGTATTTTCTTGTTTATCCCTGTAAGCTACTTTGCAACAACCTGTATTGTATAAAGCACTATAGAAATTACAGTAACAATAGATTTCTGGGTACATTGTAAAATGAATAATTAAACTTTTTTTCCTTCAGTTTTTTCTTAAATTAAATATGTCATCTAATCTGACTAAAGGCTATACTACTATCTTGGAATTCACTGCATCTGTCTGTCATTTAAATGTTACTCCATTGAGGCCACTAGCTCAACGCTATCCACTCACCACCAGTAAACTTTACGACATAGTTGTTGAATAGCTCTTAATGCTTGGTGAATCATTGCTGAGTGGGTAAGGCTAACCTGAGGTCAGTGCTGAGCTTGGGTGAGTGGACACTATACCCATAGTAATTGATGAAGTGTCAGCGAAAGCATGTCCTTGTTCATATTTGTCACCGTGTTGTCTATTCACTTCTGTGCATTTGCTGACCCTTGGGTGAAGAGTCACACCTCCAGACAATGACCCCACAGTCTCCTTTTTGGCCCCGACACTCAGGGAATGCTCACATGGAGTGGGTGCCTCCTGGGAATCCCTGTACTTTTGGCTTGAGGAATGAGAAAGGGTGGAAAGAAAAAGGGAAAGAACAAAGAATTTTAAACAAAAGAAGTGCTCTGTCATACAGTGGGAATCCATTAGTATGCTTGTCCTCCTTTTTACTGGGTCAGTGAGCTCATGAAACATTGAGCACAAGGCACGTCATGGCCAGTGTGGGTTCTAACAAGCTTTTGATAATTAATATATTTACAAAAGTGATTCTGTGTGTAGAGATATAATCCATGCCCAGATGAGAACAAATGCCTTTTCCCCCCTTCACCTCTTTCGTTCACTAGCAGTTAAATGTTGCATAGTTACGTGAGAAGATTCTTTAACCAAATTACCATCTTCACAACAGGAGCAAATACACATTATTTTTTGCTCTCATTTTAATGTAGATCAAGGTTATTCTAAATGCAGAAGTGTGCGCCTGCAGTTAGTAATTTACATAAAGCACAGATAATCTCGATAAAAGAGATTTGCACACAGCCACTTCTGTAAGTCATTTGTCACTTTCTGCAAGCTAATCACTGCACATCTAAACATAAATCTGTAACACATCATTTTTGTAACTTTGAAATAAGTAAAACAGTTTTTTTTAATAATATGTGTGAAAACATTTAGACTCATTTCAGTTTCTAAGGTCATTTGGAGTATGTGATTGTTGCATATATGCGGTTTCAGTTTATAAAATAAAGGAAAGCTTATTGAAGAATCATGATTTATGCGTCACTTCAAGTCTCATTAAGATTGTCCTGGATAAGCTTAAAATGCTCATATTTTCAAATTAAAATGCATTTCAATTTTATTTGTATATTAATTCATTACAAAGCAACAAAACTGGAAAATTTTTAAAGCAAAATAAGAAATGAAATGAAGTATGCGACAAAAAGAGAGAAATGAAAAAAAAAAACAATGAAAAATGAAACAAGAAAACAAAAAAGATCAAAGGAAAAACTAAACAAAACAAAATAAAACTAGAATCATTACAAACAAAAACAAAATACATACAATAAAAACAACAACAAAAAGATTAAATGAAAAGCTAAATCAAAACAAAACAAAAAATCTAAACAAAACTAGAGACATAACAAAATGAAAACAAAATAGAAACAAAATAAAAACATAACAAAAATAAAACAAAATAAACAATTACAAATTACACAACAGTACCCCGTGTCCTAACCAGGCGTGATGAAATAAACTGACAAGTAATAAATCACTTTCTTTTTTATTTTATTTTTTTTGTGATGACGAGCAACAAGACATTTCACTTTCAGTCTGTGCAGAAACATTACTTGATGCAGGAAACTTGTTCTAACTTCCCAACTTGGTAGTGGGGTGGCTTGTTTACTAGGATGTGCCCTAACCTTTTCCCAGTGCTGTCAGGCCATCATGGTGGTCTTGTCGATAAGCGCAGTGGTTTGTGGCATGAGCGTGCCCAAACCCGCACCAGTACAATATGCCCTCAGTATTTAGTGCCGGATTATGATCAAAATCCTTTCAAGCATGATAGATAATGCCACTCAAAATCAGATATACAGTAGATTATTCTTATAGTTTATCATAAATTCATAGTTTATATAACCATCACACACACACATCCTAGGCTCAAAACAATAATCCTTGAATCTCTGTTTATTTGTTTAGATGCAGGAGTTGGAACAGAGAGTTATTGAGGCTGACCAGCGGGCAGAGAACGCTGAAAAACAGGTATGACTGTTGTAACACTGTCCCTCCCTTTGTTTATTTTCCATAATTTACTGTATTTGGATCATTCTCAGGAAGTAGTATCCTATTAGCCAGAATTTTCATTGATAATTCATTAACAATATATAATCTCATTCAATTGGAGTGTGCCTTGTAATAAATCACATGTTGGCTATTTTTTCATTACAGTGTAATTTTTCTAACACCGTTACTTTCATAATTTGTTGCTGTTGAAAATTGCAGGGTTGAAGTTTTAATAATAGCTTTAGCTAGCAAATATTATCACACCACACCACTTTATTGAAGGTCAATATTTTTGTCATTGTACAATGCATTTTAGTAAAATAAAATCTATTTATACCATAAAAATCTAGTTTGATTTTAAAAAGTACATTTTAGTATTTTTGTTCAAATTGTCTAATATTCAGTTAAAACAAACAAACAAACATTAAATGTATATAAAAACAAATGTTTTATTGAATCAATGTACGTATCCTTTTGCTATTTATAAAACTAGTAAGTCATGGAAGCATAAATGGCAACTCTTTTCTGAAAATGATCATTATAAAAACCACACTAATCTTGAGGATTTAATCAAGATTGTCATTGTAGGTCCACATTATGGAGGAGAAGCTGAAGTCTGCAAACATGCAGCCTAGTGAATCGGAAAACTCATTGTACAGGCGTTATCAAGAACTGAACAGTCAAATTCAGGAGAAAGACGTGATCATAAAGAGACTCGAAGGACAGCTGGAGACGCAGGTAAAGAAAAGACCTCACAGAAAGGAAGAGATTGCCATGTGTGTTCATTAAACTCTCAAAACTGCCCTCTTTATCTACAGAACTTGGTTCGAGCACAAGAGGCAAAGATAATTGAAGAAAAGGCTGCCAAAATCAAAGACTGGGTCACGTTTAAGTTACGAGAGGTGAGTTGAAACATGGAAGTGCTGTGGATCAAAAAAACATTTGTTGAAAGAGAGAGTGTCATCTATCTTTCTCATCTTTTTGTGTCTTGTAGATGGAAACAGAGAACCAGCAGTTGAAGAAGGCAAACCTGAAGCAGGCTGAGCAGATCCTCATACTGCAAGACAAGCTGCAGAGTAAACATAGTTTCTTTCCTTTTACCATTTGTTTTTGCTTATGTTTGGATATATCTCACCGTGTTTCTGTCAGCTCTTCTCGAGAGGCCCATGTCTCCAGCGGTGGATGCCCATCTGGTCCCCTCCAGCCCACTCCACCCTCCCAGCTGCCCCGGGACACCACCTGCCCAGGAGGAGAGCTGGAGATTGACAGGATCTCGCATAGCCAACTCTACAGGTACATTGTCATCTTTTTTCCACTTTTTTTCAGGTTTACTCAAGGAACAGTCTTAAAAAATGTTGGCTTATGGTGTAAAATAGTCGATTTATTTAAAGTAACCTAATTTTACACTTTGTATTGTTTTTAAAATCCACTTATTAAGTTAGATTTGGTTTCTTGTAGCAACCATTTTCTGCTCTCAGCTTTAACCAGGCTGTTTTTGATACTTTACCTTTAAGATTTCTTTGTAAAAACGATGTCTGTTATGATTGTTATTGTTATTTTGATATTTATTGTACTCAGTTTTAGCATCAATGCCATGACAATTATTTAATTTTTTTTACAGTTTCCATAAATTCCACATGATATTCACGTGGTACATCAAGATTTGATCAAAATAATTCTAAATATAATTAGAATTAACAAAACGTATTAGTGATGCACCAAAATAATTAGTGAAAGATATTTTAGCTGAACAGATTTTCTACTGTAGCATCATTTTTGGTCTTTATGAAGTGCATCCACACTGCTGATATGTTTACCTGTTGTAGTTTATTGTGTGATTATTAAACGTGACTGTTCAATTAAACTTATTATTAATTATTATTACGCGTCAATGATTTTGGCCTGCCAAAATTATTTAGTCCAAAACCAAAAATGCCTTTTCTGTTTCAGCCTAATATTTTCGGTTGCCTAAATTTTGGGGGATCACTAAAACATATAATAATAAAATATTAAATAATTTAAAAATAAAATAATTGAAAATAATTTCCATTATTTCAAGCTTTTACATTCTCTTTGTTGCACTTTTTGGATGTTTCTGCTTTCATATGTAATTTTTAACTAAATATGTGTTTATATCTGTTGCAAATTGCAGATAGCAAAAGGAAAATCACAGAGGGTTGTGATCACTAAAACATATAGTAATAAAATATTAAATAATATTTAAATAATTTTCAGTTATTTTAAGCTTTTAAATGGTCCATGTTGCACTTTTGGGGGGATCACTAAAACATATAATAATAAAATATTAAATAATGTAAAAAATAATAATGAAGATAATAACAAAATAATTTAAAAATAAAATAATTAATTAAAATAAAAATAATTTCCATTATTTCAAGCTTTTAAATGGTCCATGTTGCAGTTTTTGGATGTTTCAGCTTTCGTATTTAATTTTTAACTGAATATGTGTTTATATCTATTGCTATTTGCAAATTGCAGATAGCAAAGGGAAAATCACAGAGGGTTGTGATCACTAAAACATATAGTAATAAAATATTAAATAATATTTAAATAATTTTCAGTTATTTTAAGCTTTTAAATGGTCCATGTTGCACTCTTCGGGGGATCACTAAAACATATAATAATAAAATATGAAATAATTTAAAAAATATATAAAATGATAAATAATTTAAAAATAATTTAAAAATAAAATAATTAATTAAAAATAATTACAAATAATTTCCATTATTTTAAGCTTTAAATGGTCTATGATGCACTTTTTGGATATTTCAGTTTTCATGTTTAATTTTTAGCTGAATACGTGTTTATATTTGTTGCAAATTGCAGATAGCGAAAGGAAAATCATGGAGGGTTGTGATCACTAAAACATATAATAATAAAATATTAAGTAATTTACAAATAATATCCATTATTTTAAGCTTTTAAATGGTCCATGTTACACTTTTCGGGGGACCACTAAAACAAAATTATTATAAAATATTAAATGATTTAAAAACAATAATAAAAAATATAATAAAATATTAAATCATTTAGAAATAATTTTAGAAACAAAATAATTAATTAAATTAGTTAAAAATAATTTCCATAATTTCAAACATTTAAATGGTCCATGTTGCACTTTTTGGATGTTTCAGCTTTCATATTTAATATTTAACTGAATATGTGTTTATATCTGTTGAAAATTGCAGACAGTAAAAGGAAAATCACAGAGGGTTGTGATTCCGCTTTTCATAGCGCATCTTTACTTCCCACTTTACAAGACAAAGGAGACTCTCATAAGTCTAGTCAAAATGGTGTTGACAACACAATCTCAATGAAAGAGAGCGAAGAGGAGGTGGAGCCTTCTTTTGGAGTGACACGTGAGAGAGCAGTGGGAGGAGTCTCAGACAGAGATCACTCTTCTGACGAACTCAACAGCAAATTTCGCTCCCAGCACCTTCGCTCTTCTTCCTCATCCTCTTCCTCATCCTCCTCAGCGTATGAGACTCCCGGTCGGGGTGGCTTCGACACGCCTACCCCCACTTCTAAAAGCCCTCCTCCTGTGTCCCTCTCACCCCCATTAGTACGCCTCCCTCTGTCATGCCTCTTCCCTCTGGCTTTACCCTTGGGCACCAGCATGACCCTGCCCAAAGTTCGCACCCCTCTAACCCCCCGTGACAGCATCCAGCTTGTGAAGAAACACCACAGTCAGCCACAGTCCGGCATAGAGCGCCTCCATCAGGTCAACGTCAGTATTGATATCGGAAACTGCACGTCTCCATCCTGCCACAGTCTGGTCCCCTGTACAGTTTCCACACATGGGCTAGAGGAGACGGACATTGATGAAGGGCCTCCAGAAAGCATGGAGGGTGTGGTGGAGGGGTCAGAGATGGATGCTCAGCACACTGATGGAGTCTTATTTGAGGGCTTGGCCAAGGAGTTTGAGATGATGGACCCAGAAGCTCTTAAACCACCAACACCACCTCTGCACAGATTTCCTTCTTGGGTAAGACAGGAAATAATACTATGGCTTGGACCTTGGAATTGTGTGGCTTGTTGAGGACAGATCTGCTATTACAAGTTAGCAAGTTGGTACAAGCACTGCTTGTAATGTAAATGAGCACCTGGTGCATTTCTACGTTTTTTTTTTTTTTAACATTATTAAACTTCGTTAAAATGTAAAAACAAAATCATTCACCACACACACAAAAAATGATCATGGTTTAAAAAAATAAAAATAAAAATAAAAAGCAGCACAAATGTTTTGAACACTGAGTTTGATGAGAAATGTTTCTTGAGCTCCAACTCAGCATATTAGAATGATTTCTGAAGGATCATGTGACACTGAGACTGAATGATGCTGAAAAAATCTTTACTTAAGCTTAAAAAACCTTAAGAATAAATTACATTTTAAAATATATTAAAATGGAAAACAGTAATTTTGAATTGTAATATTTTTTACAATATTACTGTTTTTATGGTATTTTTGAAATAAATGTAGACTTGGTGAGCATGAGGGACTTCAAAAACATTTTTAAAATATCTTACCGATCCCAAAATTTTCAGGGTAATTTCTTATGCAGCTATAATAGGTGTAATGAATATAATTAATATAATATATAACTATTTAATGATTAGTTTATGAATTAATGGTGCAATTATATGGAAGCCCGTTTCCGCCACTGAATATAAATTAAAAAAAAAGGTAATTGCGACTTTTTATCTCACAATTCTGACTTTTTTTCTCGCAATTGCGAGTTTGCATCTCGCAATTCTGACTTTTTTCTCAGAATTGCGAGTTTATATCTGAGAACATACCAGTCTTTTTTCCCCTCAAAATTAGGACTTTATAACTCGCAATTGTGAATTTATATCTCAAATTTTGCGAGATTTGCAAGAAAAAAGTCAGAATTGTGAGATACAAACTCACATTTGCGAGAAAATTGTTTTTATCTTTATTTTTATTTTAAAAGTTTTTATCTCGCAATTCTGACTTTTTCTCACAATTGTGACTTTATATCTCACAATTGCGAGTTCATATCTCACAATTCTGGAAAAAAAGTCAGAATTGCGAGATAAAAAGTCGCAATAACCTTTTTTTATTTTTTTATTCAATGGTGGAAGCAGGATTCCATACAACTAAGTCAAATTTAGTCCCATTATGTAAGTGTTTGTTCCAAACTAATTAGTAGTTACTAAGCAGGTAGTGCAAGTTACAATAAGCGATTGGTGCAGCTCTACCCAGAATGCTTGGGGTGAGCTTAACGTAAAAGAAAACTCAGAAAGCCACTCAAAATATTTAGCAACCACACTGCAACACTCTGGTAACCACCCACATCGCCCTAGCACTATAGTGGCAAATTTTATATGCTAAATCTACATCACTGTTTTCATGTTTCTGTGTGTGTTTTTCAGGAGAGCCGGATTTATGCGGTTGCTAAATCAGGAATGAGAGTCTCAGAGGCCTGTCTTGGAGCTAAGACTATTGGGAGAGGTCAGTCAACCAAACAGTAACAATCACGGCTCACTCAGTATATGTCTGTCACCAGCAACTTGCTGGCATTTCTTGCAACTTACTGTTATAATGCCATATGAACAGATGCTCTTGAATCTGTCAATTAGAAGTCAGGACTTGTTTGATGTCACTTCCTCTTACCCAAGGGGAACACACCTGTGCAGGTGTGATCTCCATTCATTCGAGCTTCTAAGAGGCTTTTAGAGGACGACTGGGTCTGTGAGTAGAGGGTGAGAATGGAAACCCTGCTTTTCAATCAGCCGTGATGAAAGGATAAAACCGCTGTGTAATTATCTCAGCGAGTATTTCACCTCAACTCTACAGCAAAACTTACAAAAACTGTGCTCTATGCTGTAGTGAGACACAAGTCTGATCCTATATTTACTTTGGTACAAACTTACTACAATGTTTTGGATGTGACAGCCACATTTAACCCTTCCACGCTGTTACCACTGAACATCAAGCGGCTGGATAGGCTGAAAAGTTGATTTTAGTTTGCAGATCCTGTGTTAAAGTCTTAACCGGGTCACTTCAACCACAGATGCTGTTTTGGAGCAAAGTAATATTAGCGACCGGAAATTTTTACCTAACCATTATTGACAGGCACTGTGTTTTGTTTAAACTACTGCTTGTTTAAACTACTACCATAATGCATGGGTTGCGCCTAAACAGAAGAGCTGATGGGAGCAACTATGATGGAGAGAGACTGATTGCTGTCACAATTTTCTAATGAATGAATAAAGAACTTGATTAAGTGCTCTGAATAAAAGTGACATATTTAGCTACAGTATGGCCATATAAAGTTGTGCTCTGGGATATTTAAATGTCCAGATTTTTTGGTTCTTAACCTGTTAGAATATTAAAGGGTTGCTATGGTGGAAAACCTGGAAATATTAGGGAATTTTAAAATTGGAGTTTTCAGGCCTAAAAAAAAATGATTAGATTAAAAAAAAAAAAATGCTTTTGTGAGTGCAATTTTTATTAAATGATCCTTCAGTAATTATAAACAACAAGAAAATTACTGAAAATGTATTGGACATGAATGAAATTCATATTTTTATTCAGCAAGGATGCATTAAAGTAATCAAAAGACACAGTAAATACATTTTATAATGTAATAAAATATTTCTATTGCAAATAAATTGTTCAACCTTGTTTTCAACATTGATAATAAGAAGGAATTTCTTGAGCACTAAATCAGCATATCAGAATGATTTCTGAAGGATCATGTGACATTGAAGTCTGTGTAATGGTGATACTGTTTTTACTGTATTTTTGATCAAGTAAATGTGGATTCCTTTCAAAAATATTTACATTTCACAGACCCAAACTTTAGAATGGTAGAGTTGACCTGCTATAAAAAGAAAAGGAAATTTAATTGAATTACAAATAAGCTAATTACATGTACAAACACCATATTTGGCTATTTCACTGGTGTTTGTAAATGGAAAGGCCTTATGAAATTATATTGAAGTGCCCACCTAGGCCCTATGAATTTTTACAACTTTGCAGACTTTATGTAAGTGTCCATGTGTTGTTCGTTTGTTTCTCCAGTATCCACCCAACCTCAGCACTCAACAACCGGCCCCTTCACACACCTCATTTATAAGAACATCAGTGTGCCTGTGTACTCCACACTCAAAGGGGTAAGATTACATCATCAATATGAGACTTAACTAATTCTTAACTTACAAGTGTCATGCTAGATTGCTATTTTACATAACAAGGACTGACAGAAATCTTAAAAATAATACAAAATGTAGTGTCTTTCTCATTCTTGTGCTTCTGCCCTTTCAGAAAGCAACTCAGATCAGCAGTGTCCCTCTCCCTGATGATGACTCGGGTTCAGAAGACGACAGCAGCTCATTGGCCAGCCTGCACACATCCACATTGGTGCCAGATAAGAAGGGCAGTACCCCTGGCAGCCCCCGTGCTGTCAAAAGAGGTGAAGAAATCTGTAAAATAACCCACTCTAGGGCTTTCAAAAAAAAATTTATTTCACTTTTTTTTTAACCTTTTTATGTAATTAACTAGTTTATTTAACTGTTTTCTAATAATAATAGTGTGTAAATTTTGTTTTTAAAAAGAAATTCTCAAAGATCTGGGTTCATATTTTAGACATGTCTTTTGTCCTGCAGGTGTATCTATGTCTTCCATCAGTTCAGAGAGTGACTATGCCATTCCTCCAGATGCGTACTCACTGGACAGTGACTGCTCAGAGCCTGAGCACAAGGTGCAACGTACCTCGTCCTACTCATGTGAGAGTGTCGGAGCGGTACGTTTCGGAGCTCCTCATTTGAGCCGCCTCTATATTTGTCTTCTAATCTACAATACCATCCAAAAAATCTAGGGTCTCTAAGATCTAGGGTCTGTAAGAAATTTCTTATGGTCACCAAGGCTGCATTTATTTGATTTAAAATACAATAGAAAAACAGTAATATTGTGAAATATTATTGTAATTTAAAATTATTGCTTTTGATTTTAATACATTTTCAAATGTAATTTTTTTTGGCAAAACTTAATTATTAATTTTTTTTTATTTTTTTATTTTTTTTTAAATCAGCTATTACTCCAGTCTTCAGTGTCACATGACATAATCCTTCAGAAGTCATTGTAACATCCTGTTTTTTTTTTTTTTTTTTTTTTTTTTTGGTCATCACAGTTGGAAACAGTTGTGTTACTTAATATTTTTGTGGAAACCATGATACATGTTTGTTTTTTTTTTCCAGGATTTTTTTGATGAATAGAAAGTTAAAAAGAACAGCAGTTATTTGAAATAGAAATATTTTACTAGAAAAGAAATTTAGATTTTTTTACTGTCACTTTTGATCTAATGCAATCTAATGCATTCTTGCTGAATAAAAGTATTAATTTCTTTATTAATTTCTTAAAAAAAAAATCGGTAACTCTTTAGTATAGGGACCAATTGTCACTATTAACTAGTTGCTTATTAGCATGCCTGTTATTAACATATTGGCTGTTTATTAGTACTTATAAAGCATTCTACATGACCATATTCTACATCCATAATCTTGCCCAATACCAAAACTGAACAACTATCTTACTAACTATTAATAAGCAGAAAATTAGGAGTTTATTGAGACAAAAGTAGTAGTTAATGGTTTGTTAATAGCGAGAACTGGACCTTAAAATAAAGTGTGAACAAAAAATCTTACTGACCCAAGACTTTTGAATGGTAGTGTATGCATATTTTTTAGTACATAGGTTCTTCAGATGACGTTTGTAACTATTATACAGTCTATTCTTACATTTTAGTATTAGCACAAGGAGGTCTATAATACTGGAGAAATCTATCAGTTAGCATTCCCATTCACCTCAATCCTATCCACAGAGTTAGAAATAAGACCGGATTGTCCATGTTTGAAGGCTTTGCATGTGTCATTCAATATAGGAGACTCTAGAAAAGACAGGTTACTTGCTGAAAATGGGGAGTCAGGTGAAAGTTTGGAAGAGGCGCTGGTTCATTCTGAGGAACGGGGAGATCTTGTACTATAAGTCGCCGGTGAGTAGACTTTTCCACAACCCTGTGGCGGTATTTGAGAGACGGTGTGAGGGAAGGAAGTTTAGAGTTACAGCACTGATGATATCTGCCTTTGTTTTGCTCTCAGAGTGACGTGATCCGGAAACCTCAGGGCCAAATGGAGCTGAACTCTTCATGTCATATAGCCCGAGGAGAGGGAGCTCAGACATTCCAGGTGAGAGACACACGCTGATACACCTAAACAGCCTTTAACAAATCTGTCAGCCTGAGGCTTTCAGAAACAGCCTGATATGGGTATCACATGAGTTTCGCTTGCGTTTTGAGGGGATGTTCAGCTCTTAAATGCTGTTATTATTGGGTTTTCAAAGGCGTAATAATAATAATAATAATAATGGGGAATTATGTGTAATTTCCTCTGTCTTGAATCAGTGTAATCACAATTTGGGAGGAATTGAATATCACAATCATAAAATGTCTTGCAGTATTTATTGTAGATCATCTGGACGTGTTTTACTGTTACCACATGACTTCTGCAATACATTCCATCATATTCAAAATGATTTAGAATCTTCACACATAATGCCAAATTTTCAGTTCACTTATAGACAGATAGACTTAGTTTTTAGTATTTTGTTTAATATCATAATAATAAAATGTGTTGTTGAATTTACTGTGGGCCATCTGTTTTACTGTTATTAACTGTCTTGGAATAAATTCTATTGGAAATTGCATAATGGTAGAAATGATTTTGAATTTTTGTCTATTAAGAGTCATAGTTATGTACATGTAGCACAATATATCAGTTATGAGCCTATTTATTCATTCATTCATTCATTCATTCATTCAGAATCATTCATTCATTTATTTATTTTTTTTTTTATGTAGACCAAATATATATATTTTTTAATGATTTAAATTTTAATCTGTAATTTATTGGTTATTGGCCATAAAATGAAAATATTTACCTGCTTATCGGAATCAGACAGAATTTTAATACCAGTGCCATCATAGTCATAGAATGATTAACCACAACTAGTTCTGCTGACTAAATTTCTATACATGTTTTTCTCATTTGCGTGTTATTTCTAGTTAATTACAGAGAAGAAGACCTTCTACTTGGCTGCAGACTCCCCAAATATCCTGGAGGACTGGATCAGAGTTCTCCAGAATGTTCTCAAGGTCCAGGCCAGTGGACCAATTTCCATGAATAAAGAAGCTAAACCCACAGTACGAGGCTGGCTAACTAAGGTAAGAGCTCACAGGAGGGTTATTAAAGGGATGGTTCACCCAAAAATGAAAATTTTGTCATCATTTACTCACCCTCATGTCATTGCAAACCTGTATAAGTTTCTTTCTTAAGTTGAACACAAAAGTAGATATTTTGAAGAATTTTAAAGAACCAAACAGTTGTTGGTCCCCACTGACTTCCATAGTAAGCAAAGAAATACTATGGAAGTCAATGGGCACCATCAACTGTTTGATTACCAGCATTTTCTTCAAAATATCTTCTTTTATGTTCAACATAAGAAAGAAACTCATACAGGTTTGCAACGACATGAGGGCGAGTAAATGATGACAAAATTTTCATTTTTGGGTGAACCATCCCTTTAAGGTGTGAGAATGATCCCGTCTTGCTTAGCCAAAATGAATATTAGATTGGTTTTTAGTTTTCCTCTTGAATAGGTATTAGCTTATGATATTAGCCACAAACTAACACTAAAAAGTTGAATAATTTATCTAGTCAAATGCACAGTATTTGAACAGTGTTTCTAGTCCAGCATGTCAGTGAATCTATTTTCATATTATAACAGTAAGAGTTTTGACATGTATAAAACAATGAAGTGATGACGATTAAGGAAGGAATGAGCAGGTGACAGTGAGGAGTGTGGGATGAGATTCTCAAATGGCTGGTGCATGCTGGGACAGAGCTGAGGTCATCAAGCCTTGAACGGATCTGATAGGGAGTCCTTGATCACAGGCTGTGTATATTTGGGGTGAGGGGTGACTTCACCACATCTGAAGGGTCTTGATAATGTCTTGTCAAACGGGTGTGTTCATAATGGCATGGTTTTTCTGCTTGAATGCATTTGATTTGACCAACCATTTTCAGTTTGACGAATACACTGGAAGCAATATCAACCACAGATTTAATATATTGAGCCTGTTTACATCTGGTATTTCTTTCTCTCTCCATATTTCTGATGATGTCTTACTACAGGTGAAACATGGTCATTCAAAGCTTGTGTGGTGTGCTTTGATCGGGAAAGTCTTCTACTACTACCGGAACCAGGATGACAAGGTGGATATTTTCAGCTTCCTTCAATTCAGAGTGATTTTAGTAGCTCTGCAAAGTTTCCATTAAACGTGTGTATTGTAAATGTTAAAATAAAAATACTTATTTGTAAGGACATGTATGCATATGATGCTAATTTGTAAGGACATGTATGCATATGATGCTATTATAAACGGAGATCAAATCTGTGTTTGTGGCAGTTCCCACTGGGTCAGCTACGTGTTCGTGAAGCACGGGTGGAAGAAGTGGACAGGTCATGTGACTCTGATGAGGATTATGAAGCAGGTGGGAGGGGCTTCCTCTCTTCTCACTTCACCTTAGTGGTCCATCCCAAAGAGCAAAGCCCCACCTACCTGCTTGTTGGGACTAAACAAGAAAAGGTATCACTTACACCACAAACACAATCTGAATTTTCCTAGCATTTACCTAAGTGCTGCTTTGTGTTTTGTTTATTATAATACAATATGTAAAATACTTCATTCATATGCAAATCAGTCCTCCATGAAGGTATGTGATTACCAGTGTTGTTAAGCTACAAACACTTTGCTATGATGACAACATTAACATTTAAACAGATCAACTTTAAAATTAAAGAACAGAAAACAGTTACATACACTACTGTTCAAAAGTTTGGGGTTTGTAAGATTTTGTAATGTTTTACCCTTATGCTCAACAAGGCTACATTTATGTGATCAAAGATACAGTAAAAACAATAATATTGTGAAATATTATTACAATTTAAATTAACTGTTTTCTTCTTTATTATATTTTAAAAAGTAATTTATTCCTATGATTAAAGCTGATTTTTCAGCATCATTACTCCAGTCTTCAGTGTCACATGATCCTTCAGAAATCATTTAAATATGCTGATTTGCTGCTCAAGAAACATTTCTTCTTATTATCAATGCTGAAAACAGCTGTTACTTAATTTTTTCAGTATTATTTGATATAAAAAATAGCATGTTACTGAAAAATATACATCAGTTCTTTTAGCATTATTTTTATAGTATTTTTAGCATAGTATACTACTTTAGACTTTTTATACAATTTTTATACTATAGTATTTTTTTATATTTTGAGTTAGCTTTTTATATTTTCATTTTAATTTTAGTTTTAGTAATTTTATGAGCTTTTGTAATTTGTTTTAAATATTTCTATTTAGCTTTTATTTTTATTTCAATTTAAGTTTCAGTCATTTTAGTTCTTCTTTTTAAACTTAATATCAGTTAGTTGCCAAACAGCATTCATGATTTTTCATCTAATATCATATATATTATTTCAAATTTATTTCAATTAACAAAAATGATTTGTAATAGTTTAACAATAACACGACTGAGCCACATTACTAACTGAGGTTTTTCACTTCAGCTGTTTAATAGTATCACTCCTTTAGGTAAATGAAATTCAGCTCAGTTAAACATCCGCATTCAAACCTAGTCTTTTGCTGTCTTTCTCATAGGACACCTGGCTGTACCACCTGACTGTCGCGGCGGGCAGTTGTGCCAGTTTGAGAGTGGGCACAGAGTACGAGCAGCTGATTGGCAAGCTGTTGGATGTGGATGGAGACCCAGGTCAGAAGTTACTTTAAAATATCTACCAACTGCACACTTCTACAACATGTACAACTGCTTCTCAAGTCACTTGATGGATGGTTTTAAATTGAGACAGACAGATTGAATGACTCTATTTAGACCCCAGACAGTGTTTATGACCAGTTCTTATGGCCAGATAACAGCTGTTGTGCCATTTTCATTTGTTTTTCAATATGTTGTGTGTTCATGTGTGCAGACTCCGCTCTGTGGAAACGTGAAGTGTTGTGTTTCAGTAAAGAGGGTCTGCGGTACCCTCTCACCACGCTGCCCTCCGAGGCTCTTCAAACAGAGGCTCTGAAGCTCTTTAAGGTGAACACTCTCGTCTGTCTTCTTTTACTGTCACATTCACAAACACTCTAGACTTTATGTCCTCTTATTGTCTTTATCTTCTTTAAAAAGTCACTCCATCTCTCGAAACACTTCTAAGTTGTCCTCGTCCTCCTCTCCTGAGGGTTGATGGTGCCGTCCTGTCCCCGTGTGTGAGAAAGCTACTGTGTCTCCCACAGCAGGATCAAAGGCTGTGATGGGAGGCCTTGTGCTCATTATAGCGCAGGAGATAATGAGCTGGATTTGGCTCTGATTGATGTAAAAAAAAACCTCTCTGCAGTGTAGAGAAGCTGCTTTGAAACTGTAGCTTGCCAAGATACATGTTACTCATAATTTATAGTAGTTCAAATACAGTCAGACTACACCTTCGAAACAGTAGTACTTGGATACACTACTAGTAATAAAATTAGAGAAGGTTTTTTGGGACGAAACATTAAGGATCTTTATTACGGTGTCAAATGGGAACACACAAACTAAATCATGGCTAACAATATAGAAAAAAGGTACTCTATTTAAACTGAAGCAGAAACATTGAATTTTTGTCAACGCACACATGCTAATATCAAAATAACAGGCTAGTTGATGACCAATATAATTTGAATTCACATAATGAAATTAAATGAGCACGGCATACACTACCGTTAAAAAGTTTTGGTTCAGTAGTAAATGTGGTCAGTAAATATTAATAAAAATATTAAGCTGCACAACTGTTTTCAGCATGGATAATAAGAAATGTTTTTTTGAAAAACCAAATCAGCATATTAGAATGATTTCTGAAGAATCATTTGACACTGAAGACTTAAGTAATGGCTGTTAAATTCAGTTTTGCCACAGAAATAACAGAGAACAGAAATAAATAAGTTATTTTAAATTATAAAAATATTTTACAATATTACTTTTTGTACTTTTTTTTTGGTCAAATAAATGCAGTCTTGCTTACCATCCTCAAACTATTGAACAGTAGTGTAAGAGCAACAAATAATTTAAACAAATATTTGTCAATTAATTAGCCTGGATGATATATTAATATATTAATGTATTACCTCCTTTACTGAACATGAGATGTCTTGTTCGTTCAGTTCATTCTGAGTGTTGTTCAGACTTAAAATCAATCTCATTTTGAGTCTGAACAAGAGTCCGAATTAACTGAACTAACCAGCCATCTCATTTGAAAATCAGCAAATCAGGTATTTTATTCATGAATGTACCATTATTCATGAATAGTAAGATGGTGTAAGAATTAAGCAATGCAGAAAAACGGCCAATGATACAAATAAAATTACTTAATATCATTATCTGTTATTTTATTATTATTCATTTATTATATTCTATTATAGTTTTTATTAATATTTTGAATTAGGTTTAGGTTTAGATTTTAAGTTTTTCATTTCATTTGAAGTTTTAGTAATTTTGTTATGTGCTTCTTTTTTTTTTTTTAGTTAATATTTCTGTTTAGCTTTTATTTGATTTTTTTGTTGTTGTTGTTTATTTCAGGTTAAGTAATGTAAGTACTTAAACTTCTTTTATTTCAGTTTTTTAATTTTTAAGGTTTTTCATCTAATATTTATTTTATATTTCATTTCAACTTTATTTCAATTAACAAAAAACAATTTGTAATAGTTTTAGTTTTAGTTAACAATACCAACACTGCTCATTTAAATAAACATCTAAATATTATAAAAGTCATGCTCAGAAGTTCACAAAACAGAGGAAATATAATCAATCTGCTTTGTTGTCATTTTTGGGCAACACTTATGATGCAGGAATCTCTTAGTAGATTTCTAGACGTGAATTAGGATGATACGTTTCTTCGGGTGTGAATAACTAGGTTGTTTTGTAACAATTTGGTTGAGTGAAAGATTTAATGACTTAAACACACAAAAATACAGTCGTTTGATGCCACCTACTGGCTGAACCATGTAACCTGCAAAAAGAGTCAGTGAATGAATCTGAATGAATCTTTTTGGAAAATGGATTCAGATGATTCATAGGAATGAATCAAAATCCTCACGTCAGGACTCCCTGTAGTAATTATGAAGACTTTCTAGGAGAGTGCACTTGTTGTTATGTTCATTTAATTGTGCCCCATACCACTCATTTGTAAAGCTACATGTAAATAATTTGAAAAAAAGATAAGTAGGGTTTGCTACAGATATCCATTTTGCTAAAAATGTAGTTAATAGCAACACTACTTCTAGTAATGACTCCTCAACAAGTGGCTCTCAGCAGTTTGTGTGGGAAACAGCACTAGCCCTGTAACGTCTCATTTTGAGGACAGGCCTAAACATTTCGTTCTGAGTTCAAAGAGGATCGCTGACAGTGTTTGGAGAGATAGTCTCATTCCAGTTGCCCGGAGTTTCTCCTCAGGCTCCCGTTTTCTATTGAGAACCCTGTTCTCCAGAGGTTTGCAGACATTATGCCCTATTGACAGTTCAATGGCGTATCCTCGAGAGCTAGCATCATGCGCAGCCCTCAGTGCTCTTTGAAGATCAGAGGGGCTTTTTAGGTAGTCATTTGATACTGAAAGAAAAGGCCTCCCACTCTGAAGTAATGAATGGGGGGTTGACAGCTACATCCTGACTTGATTTAATTAGCACTGTAAGAATTTCTGTATGAACAGAAACGGAATGTTAATAAGAAAGTAAAGCGTGCTGTTGCATGCGCTGTCTGCACGGCCACAGAACCAGCTGTGTGAGAGAAACATGTTGTGTGAGGAGTTCGCCATCTGTTGGTTGTTCTGTTCTCATCACAGATTTAATGCCATATATTTCAAGCTCATTTGGCTTCTCTCTCCCAACACTTTTCTGTCCGCTCATATGGTTTAGAAAAACCTTTATACCAATTTCAAGAAAAAAAAATCTGCTTAATACCTCTAAAATGTCATGTGATGTCCATCAAGTGAAAAATAATATCGTATTTTTCTTACATCTTGGATACATGCGAGATAATGCATCTAAATTTACATAAATCTGTAAAGTAAAATAAAATAATAAATTAAAAAAATATATATATTTTTATTTCTCCATAAATATTAAATTTTTTGTCGTTACACCACATTACTGTACATTTTACAGCCTGAACTAACTTTGCCTGGTCTTTAAAAGGTCCAGTTTTCTGACATTGTTATGGACTGTTTTTATGAGTAGCATTTTTATTGTTTATAAACTAATAAATAAGGAAAAAATGTGCATTGTGTTATTGACCCACACACATACAAATAAGTTATTTTTTTCCCCTTGGTAGTCATGTCAGCTGTTCATCAATGTGCTGGTGGAGTCCCCCTCCATTGACTACCACACCTCGCTGGCCCAGAATGCACTGCAGGTGTGCCTAACACATCCAGAGCTGCAGAATGAGATGTACTGTCAGCTGATCAAACAGACCAACTGCCGCACTCCTCACAACTACGCCCTCACGCAGGTCAGTGTCATATGTGTAGCACACACACATTTCACACTGTATCATCATATGAAGAGCTTTATATTGTTATATCTCTCTTTTTTCTCAGTGCTGGCAGCTGTTATCATTGTGTGTAGCTCTCTTCCTGCCTCAGCACCATTTCCTGTGGTACCTGAGACAGTACCTGCAGCAGAACGCAGATCCCAGGTCACTGGCCACACACTCCATAAAGCACAATGTGTTGAATAAATTTCACTCTCAGACTGAGTCTCAAAAATATATTTATATTTATAATATATACAAATAAATCTGAATATATAGTTTGTGAATAGTTGTATTATTATATACACATATTTGGAATTACAACTATAGATTCAGGACGTATAACTGTATATTTTGATTTATAAACATTTTATCATTACATATTATGAATACATAATTTATAAACAGGTTCTGGTTTATTCAGTATTTACAACTACTGTATATTTTAAGAATTTACATTTTATACATTCAGATTCATAACTATACGTTCAGGTTTACAACTATACACTACTGTTTGCAAGTTTTAAATTTTAATGTTTTTAAAAGAAGTCTTTCCTTTCAGCAAAAATACAGTAAAATAGTAATATTGTGAAACATTTTTGAAACTTAAAACAACTGTTTTCTATTTTTATATATTTAAAATATATTTTAAAATTATTCTTTAGAAATCGTTCTAATTTGAAAAGCATTTATTTGAAATCTTTTGTAACATTATTGAACTGGGTACTGTCGTTTTAAAATCAATTTCATTAATTACTTGCCTCCAAAAACAAACAAACAAAAACTACTTTAGAATGGTAGTGTATATTTGAATGAATAACTATATTTTCAAATGTACATTTGTATATTCAAATTTATTAATATATATTTGTTTTTATATTCCGATTTTATATTAATATTTGGTGTTTGGCCTCTCATAATTTAAGTATGTCATATACAGTATATCTTACTTGATGAATTAAATTAAAAACACTGTCAAAAATAAATAAGAAAAAAAAGGCAGTTTTGATGTGCTTACTGCAAAATTAGACTTAGATACCGATATGAATAAGGGTTTTTGCAGTGATGCCTCATGTAATTGAATTTGAAAGCCTGTATTTATGTGTGTACGCCCACAGGACTGAAGTGGGGAAGTATGCTGTGTACTGCCAGCGCTCAGTAGAGAGAACATTACAGAATGGAGAGAGAGAAGCAAAACCTTCACGAATGGAAATTTTGTCTATTCTGCTGAGAAACCCCTACCATCACTCGCTACCCTTCAGCATACCTGTTCACTTCATGAACAACACTTATGAGGTACACACAAACACTTCCTGTTCCCATTGATCTGACCCTTACATTTAACCCTATAAAGCCTACAGTATCATATTTGATATGCACATTTCCAAGGCCTGTAAATTATCAACATGATTAACTAAAAATCCTGTTGTACACAATCTACTGCATGCTTTCTGTCCTCTGAATCATAGTCTATATTTTTTTTAGCGAGTAAAAGGTTTTTTAGTATAATTGTAAAAATGTCCCCCTTCAGGTTGTGGTACCTGTGTCATTTTTTGCTGTGAAATCTTTACTAAATTTTATAAAGTAAACGTAAGAATATATTTTAATATTAGTAATATTTCATGATGAATATTTACTGGACTGAAGCAGCTTAAGTTTACTTGATTATCCATACATCACGTTTTTTAGGGAAAAAAAACATGTTAAAATGTGATGATCAGATATGATCAGGCTTTTGTTTAAACTGCAGATTTTTATCATAAACTAAGCATTTAATATCATCTTGCTAAGACATATTATTGGGAGATATTGAGTGATATTTATATGCATTAATTGAAGTAGTCTGCTGTACTGTTATAAAAAAAAAACCCACATTGATTCATATTACAAGCTATCAGAACTTCATCTCACTTTTTGGCCATATAAATAACTGCACCAAAATTGTATTATTATTATTATTATTATTATTTTATTTTTTTTTTTCACTTTGGGCCTCTGAATAAAACCAGGGTGTTTTTTCCCCCCCTTGAATATGAACTCTATATTCTTATATATCACACTATATGAATCATAAAAGACTGATGTATCAAATATGATACTCAACAAAAACACAATTGCATTTTTTTAAAATAATGTTATGTATGACAGTTCAATAGACTGTTCCATTTTAAAAAATAAATAAATAAATAAAATAAAAATAAATTATATAAAAATATATATATATTTATTTATTTATTTTTTTGCCCTGTTAACACTTAAGATGCATTCAGGATGGGTGAGCGTTTACACTGCATATACAATATTATCACATGCATTTCTGACTGCGTCCGTATGTGGTTTCATGGATCTGATCACAACACATTTTAGACCCAATTTACACCTGTATTCAGCATTCACTACTCATGATGTGGTCACAAAAGTGGATGCTAATTCCAGGTGTAAACAGGGTCCTTGATGTATTATATGGAATGCATAAATGTCAACAGTTTTCCTATAGCAGGACGGGCTTTCAGAATGCTGCTGCCTCTTGTCTTTCTCCATCTCTGTAGGTTATAGGTTTTGATGGTTCCACCACAGTGGAGGAGTTCCTGAACACAGTCAACCAGAGAGCAGGCATGAGGAAGCCACAGATTTCAGGCTTTGCGCTCTTCACTGACGACCCCTCTGGAAAAGACCTGGAGCACTGCCTGCAGCCCAGCAATAAAGTATAATATGAACATTAACGATCAGAGCTTTTACAAAGTACATAAAACCTTTTAGTCTATATGTTCTATGCTGCAAAAAATTAAAGGAATGCTTTTTTATCTGCTGGTGCAGATTTGTGATGTGATCTCAAAGTGGGAACAGGCACTGAAAGAACTTCATCCTGGAAAATATGAAGGAACACGGATTGTCCGTCTCACTTATAAAAACAGGTATGTTTGAAAAACTGTGGTCTCGTATCTATCGAAATCAAGCATTAGGAATGTTTTTTAATCAATAGGTTAATAATGTTAGGGTTTTAAAACTATTCAATCTTCCTTGTAGACTGTGTTTCCGAGCTCAGGCTAAGGGGGAGACTGAGCGAGAGCGCCTCCTGCTGGCATATCAAGTAAATGAAGAGGTACAACAAGGGCACTTCCCTGTCAGTAAGGAACTGGGGCTGGAGGTGGCTGCGCTGATGGCACAGGTGTGTGTTAAAGTGGGTCAAGTGTTTGAGGGTAAGTGTATTTGAAGAGGTGGATCACAAATACATGACATTTATCTTTTAGGTCGAGCATGGTGACCTAGCAATGTCAGCAATGTCTCCCACTGGTTGTTCTCAACCGAAGACCCAACAGGTCCTTCTGCAGGTACTGGAGCGTTTCTATCCTAAACGCTACAAGCAGGAATGCAGCATGGAGCAGCTCAGGTAAATTCATATTTATTTGATTTTGTGTTTATTATAATCACTTCACGTTCATGTTTATGTTTATATGATATTATATTATATTATATTAGTAGTAGTAATTAATCTTTAGCAGTTTATTAAATATTTATTTAGAATATGCATGATATAACTTTGTGTTTCAGTATGTTCATTCACAATTATTATGTATCACAAGATCTCATCATGCAATCTCATATAACAAAACAAACATTTTCACAATAATTTTCACACGAAACAAAAAAAAAGAATGAAATGATTGCTGTTAGTGGAGTTTTGATTTTTTTTTATGTGCCTTATTCAATTCTAGGACAGCTTGATGCAATTATTATTATGTATTATATTATTATTAATAATAATAATAATAATTATTATAATTTTTTTATAAAGAAGTCTCTTCTGCTCACCAGCCTGCATTTATTTGATCCAAAGTACAGCAAATACAGTAAAACTTTGAAATATTATTACTATTTAAATTAACAGTTGTCTATTTGAATATATTTTAAAATGTAATTTATTCCTGTGATTTCAAAGCTTTTTTTTTTTAGCATCATTACTCCAGTCACATGATCCTTCAGAAATCATTCTAATATTCTGATTTGCTGCTCAAAAAAACATTATTATTATTATGTTGAAAACAGCTGAGTAGAATTTTTTCAGGTTTCTTTGATGAATGGAAAGTTCAGAAGAACAGCATTTATCTGAAATAGATATATTTTGTAACATTATAAATGTCTTTATCATTACTTTTGATCAGTTTAAAGCATCCTTGCTAAATAAAAGTATTAATTTCTATAATTTCTCTCTCTCTCTCTCTCTCAAAAAAAAAACAAAACAAAAAAACTGACTCCAAGCATTTGAATGGTATAGTATATAATGTTACAAAAGCTTTTTATTTCAGATTAATCCTGATCTTTGGATCTTTCTATTCATCAAAGAAACCTGAAAAAAATTACTCAATTTTTTTAAATATTGATGATGATGATGATGATGATGATGATGATATAATAATAATAATAATAATAAATGTTTCTTGAACAGCAAATCAGCATATTAGAATGATTTCTGAAGGATCATGTGACACTGAAGACTGGAGTAATGATGCTGAAAAATCAGTTTTGATCACAGGAATAAATTACATTTTAAAATATATTCAAATAGAAAACAGTTATAGTAAAATAGTAAATAGTAAAAATATTTCAAAATTTTACTGTTATTGCTGTACTTGGTATCAAATAAATGCAGGCTTGGTGAGCAGAACATTAAAAATCTTACTGTTCAAAAACTTTTGACTGGTAGTGTATGTATTTTAGTATAATTATATAATAAATTATAATGAAATAATAATTTGAATAATTTATCTTTAATTTATTATATATACTTTTTTTCAATATATATAATTTAAAACAGCTTTTTGGAATAATTTATTCTGATGTTTGACCGCAGAATGCCCCAATTACCAATCAAAATATAATAATAATGTATACATTTATATTACATACTATCTTCAGCGTTTAATTATATACGATTTTATTTAGTATAAATATTTTTTTTAATATATAAATGCAGCTTTGTGGAATAATTTCTAATATATAATTTAATAATTTAGTTTAAATTTAATAATGTTTGACTATAGAATGCCGGATTTACCATTTACCAATGCCCAATTGACCTATTTTACCATGTTATATTATACTTTTCTTTATAAACTGTAATATGATATGTTTACTGTTGTTTTTCTTTTTTTAAAAAGGACATGAAAACTAAAATGTTCACTGGATTTAAATTTATACAAACCCTTTCTTTGTTAATTTAATCATAACTTTATCCCACAGGGAGCTCGCTGAGCGTTTGGCCACTAAGTGGTCTGTCCTTCGTGGATGCACAGCCTCTGAATGTGTGAGAATCTACCTGACCGTGGCCCGAAAGTGGCCTCTGTTTGGGGCCAGGCTGTTCAGTGCCAAGGTAAGATCAGATGTACAGTAGATAAGGTGACAGCTTCCTTAGCCACTGACAAAACTGAATGCTATTTTATACACAACCTTGACCACTTAAAAAGATTTTCAGATGTACCTTTTCACAAGAGTACTGTTAAAACATGACAGAATTTCTCCTTTTACTCCCACTCTGTTGGTGCACAGCCATTACCTCCCTCTTCATTGGAGCAAACTCGAGTGTGGCTGGCTGTTAATGAGGATGGGCTGAGTGTTCTGGACTACACAATGGTGAGTGAATGCAGATACTTGCTCTAGTTATAATTTCAGAAAGTAAGACTGCATTAAAGGAATATTATGGGTCATTTACAACTTAAGCTCTTAAGTGTGCTGTTGATTACCACAGAAAATAGTTTAGGCTCCCTCAGGTTGTAAAAACAAATGAAAAACATGCTTACAGTAAAGCTCTTTTAATGAAAGCCTACAAGTCAAGTGTGCAGCACCACAAATATAAAACTACATATAAAACAGCTTTGAGAATGTACACGGTAACAATGATGTAATGTAACTGTAGTATTCAAAAGACTTCACAGTTCCATGACATCCCCATCATTTTTTAAAACATCGGTTGCACATAACCAGATGTTTATCCACCTAGAAAAGTAGTTCCACCTCAAAAGAACAATTTAGCCATTTAACAGAAGTATGAGCTTCTGGTCCACAAGCCTGAAGGGCTTGCATTGTAAGTGCACTTCTTTTCAGACCTTTAGCACCCTCTCTTGGCTCAGTGAATATTTTATTTTATTTTATTTTATTTTATTTTATTTTATTTTATTTTATTTTATTTTATTTTATTTTATTTTATTTTATTTTATTTTATTTTATTTTATTTTATTTTATTTTATTTTATTTTATTTTATTTTATTTTATTTTATTTTATTTTATTTTTTAATTTTATTTTTTAATTTTATTTTATTTTATTTTATTTTATTTTATTTTTCATTTATTTTTTTTTTATTATTATTCAAGTATATAATACTTATCTGCCACTTAGAGGGCCATATTGGCAGGTGTGCTTGTTTGAAAAGCTGTAGTCCTGATATTTTGCCCAGCTGTATTCTCACTTGGAGAGGTCTGATTGTTTTGAGAAAGAATAAATAGGGTCAGGCAGATTCTGTAATTTTCTGTTTTCTATTTTTATGTCTTTTTTGCTTTAACTTCTTCATCCACTCACTATTCCCTACGGCTCACAGAAAAAAAATCACATTTTGCAGAAAAAAATACAGAAATAACAATTTATTGTTATTCTTAATACAACTGTTTTGTATTATGATATATTTTAAAATATACTTATGTAATTAATGTGATAAATGTACTTGTGTTACTAATGTGATTGCCATTGCTCCAGTATTTAGTGTCACATGATTCTTCAGAAATAATTCTAATATGCTGATTTGCTACTCAAAAACATTTCTTATTATAATGTTGGAAACATTTGAGATGATTAATATTTTTGTGGAATCCATAATACATTTCTTCAGGATTCCTTAATGAACAAAGTTCAAAAGAACAACAATTATTTGAAATGGAACATTTTCTAACAATATAAAAGTCTTTACTGTTAGTTTTGCTGGATCAATTTAATGCATCCTTGCTATATAAAAGTATTAATTTCTTTAGAAAAACAAAAACAAAAAAACAGTAGTGTTTATATTTGTTTTTGTAGAGTTCAATGAGATACTATAAACGTAAATATCTCAATTTGTGTGCTCTGCTTTTCTTCAGCACCCGTTAGTCACATATCCATACCAATCAGTGGTCACCTTCGGAGGTTGCAAGGAAGATTTCATGCTAGTGGTCAGCCAGATTAAAGACCAGGCTTTGGGGAAGAAGACTGTGGATAAACTTTTATTTGCAATGGCTAAACCAAAGGTAAGACCTGCTAAGTCGCAAAAGGTAAAACACAGTTTAACCACATTTCCAAATGAAGCCAGTAAAGACAGAATTCTAAAGTGGTGCTTTTAGCATTAAATTTTATGAACTATCTTAAAAATCTGATATGAAGTGTTTGGTGGTGAAATCAGAACTTTAAAACAGCTTAAAACCTGAGTTGAACTTTTACACCCCCCTTTGAAACCACTATCTGAAAAACATCCAATGATAAAAACAGGTTTTTCGATGAGAGTTTCACTCAAACAGCATTACATGATACAGGAAGTGCTAATGAGCTCATATATATGTGGTTTGTTGTGTCTTTTTGGCCTGATACAGTAGAAGCAAGTTATATTTGTCTACAAAAAGACCTCCTGGTTCATTGTCTCTCTCTCTTTTTCACTGCTGTAGATCCTGGAACTGACGCTCCTCATGGCTAGTTATATTAACTACTGGACCTCCAGCTTACCAGGGGCCGGAAACCAGAGTCAAGGCTCAGCGCTGGGGCCTCAAGGAGACAGGAAACTCTGGGACATTGACAGCCGACACTTCCCCTCAATGACATACACCACCAAAGGCCCCACTCTCCTTTAAAACCTCAGTCTCCAGGTGTCTGGATACATCGGCAACCTATCACATGGTCCGCAAACAAATAAAAACACATTTTGGGAAATATTTAGATCATTTACTTTGGGATACAATTCAAAGATTTTGTGTTTGAAGTTTCAAAGCATAAACAGCAGAAGTTATTTATTGTGCGAAACGGACACTACTTGCACACTGTTCGTAGTCCAAATACAAAAAATAAACACATCACAAAGTGGGTTTTTAAATGGAGACTCATAGAAACCCACCCTGAGAAGATCACCCACCAAGTCAGAGCAGAACCAAGAGTATTTTATTCATGAATGCAAAAAAGTTTGGCGCTCATTGTTAAGAAATTATAGCTAGACGTCCAGTTAAAGGCACGGTTTGACTTTTTCATTTGTGCGTAACATGGTTTTATTTCTGTCTTTGTTTGAATTTTTTAATGTTTAGTTAGTTAAAAGTTTTTTGTTTATATTGGTTCAGGACATTTCCACTGTTTAACGGTACATTAATTAACGGTACCATCAGTCATTTGAAGTTTGTATGGTGAATATCAGGATGTGTAGAAACATTACACCGATCATCTCTAATACACCAGCACATTCAGCGGAAACTAGCTACCCGGTATATAAAGGACAGTCTTATGTGGTACATGACTCAAGAGCGGTCTATTGTTTAGTGGTAGTGTAACAGGGTTGAGGAATTCTTCTCATCTATCCAAGCAGGAAATGACATGAAAATGTCATCAGCACTATGTGAAGTTATAGAGTTTGGGCTAAAAGTTTGTTTTCGTGCCACTTTCCGTAGTACTACCAAACATAATGCTTAATCTGAGCCAAACTGTTCATTTTAACAAATAAAGTGACAAGTTTTGTTATACAGTAGTTGCAGAGAGGCACACATTTACTTCATATTTGCTCGCTAGCCATAGCCTTGCCTCTTGTGTAAAGAAAAAAGAACACAACCACACATTTCTCAACAATTGACGTTAATATGTGCAGGATCGTATATTTTCGTGCAGTTTGTAGCTTGAGAATGGTCATTGTTATATTGATATTATGACGTTATTTTTTATTAGATTTTTAAAAACATTAGGTCTTAGTATATTTACCATTAAGTGCATGTTTTCAACCATAGAAAATTTTAAATATTTTTTTTCCATAACTCATAAAACTTAACAATAAATACAAGTACAGTCTACTTTGTTCAATAAAATAAAAAATAATTATCAAGAGTGTTTCAGAAACCGATAATTGATAAGTATGTAAAGACACACTGTACCCTTAATATGACAGAATTTGAAAGATTGGAGGATGTACGGATGAGAATCAAACCACTGTCTCTGTATTTTGAATATTTATTTTGTCATTTTTTAAAACATTGCTGTTTTTAGTCTAACCAACTTGTTTTTATTCAGTTCTTTTCTAGAAACCTTGAAGCATTTCAAGTGGTTTAGAAATAGTCAATTTTGTAATTAAGATCCAACCCCAAAAATGTGGTAAAACAGACATTCAGAGGTGATGCAGTGAGAGGTTGTTGCAAATAAAAAATCAATTGTTCTGGTGTTTCCTTTTTGATTTTTAATTCTTGCATTTCATTTCAAGGATTTGTTGACGTTATATTACCATTATGCACAGTATGACTATTGTTAAATTCTTCATGTTCATTTACGTGTAAAATACTTCTCCATTCAATTATATTATCAAGAAATCATTTTCTTTTAGGCTTTTTGTGTGCCCTTAGCAATCACAGTAAAGTCTCATACAAATTTACAGAACAGTTTGTTTAGAATTACTTGTTCTTATATTGCTGAAAAAAAATAAAATAATAATAATAACTGAAAAAATTCACAGATTTGCTGGCCACCGTGTAGGTTTATAGACGAGGTGGGGTTTTGTCTGCTTTCTCACTCCAGGCAGGTCAAAGTGCTAATGTCATTTCCCTGCCAATAGCCTGCTATAAATTCACAATTCGAAAATTAAACGGGGAAAAAATGTATGTTTTAAGCTAATACGGTAATATGCTCATTACTTGGCCAAGACTCTCTAAGCAAGTTGTAACACTGAATTAGGGAAAGCCTGCTTTTCATTGTTGTCTTTTGAAGAGGAAGACTCATTACATGAGTGGCTCATTACATGACTTGAAGGAATCCTAGACACATTTTAAATGACAGCTTTTAGTTTGAGACATCAAGTAAATTATTTAAAGAATTTTAGTATGGGAAACAAAATACAATGACATATCTGAATGTTTTCTTTACTGTTTAACATAGATAGATAGATAGATAGATAGACTGAAAAAAAATGACTCAATCAATTTATTTTAGCTACATTTAAATAAATTTAGTTGACTAACTTTCAACTAAATTTGTTTATATAAATGTAGCTCAAATAAATTGATTGCAACCACTTACGTTAAAAATTTTTTGTAAATTCAATGAGTCATTTTTTTCAGTATAGATAGATAGATATCTAGGCCTAACATATATGCCAACTTTATAAAAAAAAAATTAAATAAAAAAAAGCCAATGCACTTCATGAAGTCAGTTGAAAGAATGACCAGGGTTGCATTTCCCAAAAGCAATCATTAACAACATTACCAATCATTACCAATAGAGTTCAATGGAACTGGTGACCATAGTTAATGATGCTTTTGGGAAACAAGTGTTTTGATGAAAATGAGCAGGTGTGTCCAAACTTTTGACTGGTAATGTATAACTGGTGCTTAAAAAGTTGTAGGCCTATTTAGCCTATATTTTATTAGATTGTAGAGAAAGCCAATCTCTGTGATTGGACATCAAGAAGTCACAGTACAGTAGCTACATTGTAACATTGTAAATAGTACTTAAATTTATAAATTATTCTTGCTTTAATTTGTGAAATGATGGAACATTTAGCTTTAAGATTAAGATCATATATATATATATATATATATATATATATACATACACATACATACATAAAATGACATCTAAAATACAGTGTTTTCCAAGTATTTTAATAATTATAATAAAGATATTTAGACACTTAAGTCACAGTTAATGTATGAATTAAAATGTATGCATCTGATTACATAAAATAGCCTTCCCAACAATTTAACATTTATGCTAAAAACTTAAACACAAGCGTATAAACGTCACAAGCCAAAAATGTAACAAAAAAGTTTATTAGGTTTTAATTTAAATGATAAAACATTAAATAAACTGTTAAAACGTAAGACAAACGTATTTTTGTTGGCCTGTCTGCTAGGAAACCTGTGTGAACTTGAAGGGAACTGACTTCAGTCTCAAAGATTTTTTTTTTTTTTTTTTTGTAAATGATTAAAATAAGTGAAAAATTGAAAAGAGAGGCTTGAGCATAATGTGTTTGCAGATTGCAACTTGTTTTGGTATTTTGTTATCCAATACGATGACATTAAGACGTGTTTCAGTGTGAAATACATCTAGGGCCACTGTAAATAAGCAATATCTTATTTATTAGCTCATTATTTCTACTATAACACATAATTCGACCCCTTACAGTGTCCCCGCTGAACTCTGACTGAAGTTAAAATGAACCCGCATTGCCCGAGAGCGCGCTCACCCGCTGAATTTCAGCTCGCGCCAGACGCCGCGTGTCAGAGCAGCTTCGGAGGAACTACAACAAACAATCTTTACTGAAATCCCAAACTAAGTGCTTGTAGTCCTCAGCACTATATAATGCGGCTTATGACCACCTTAAAACAATAATAGAGTCCTTTAGGCCTATGCATTTTATTTCCTTGAGACTCTAATTTATAATACACTTAAATGCGTTTGAAATAACAAATAGGTTTAATACATAGCAACGCTGCTATAACAGTTTGTTTTCCTCAACGAAGGCTCAGAATCAGAAAATGACATCTAAAAAGCAGAGTTTACTGAGAGAAACGTCTCATCAGATCATTGCGGGTGGATCTGCAGGTAAGTTTCTATTTCATAAAACCACAGACTTTGTTTACCAACGCGCGCGGTGCGTGCGCATTCAACACCAGCTAGAAGACACTCAGTTCTCAAAGTCCGTTAAGTACCTTTATCTGTTTTTTTTTTTTTTTTTTAATTTATTTATTTATTTTTTTATTTATTTTTTTTGCAGTACAAGGCTGTTTACATTAAATAAATATGTTTAGTTGGCAATTTTGCCAATCAACAGAGCTGATAAAAATGTAAAACTGTAACTTGAATGCACTGTAAGTCGCTTTGGATAAAAGCGTCTGCTAAATGCATAAATGTAAATGTAAATTTTCAAGTCGACAGATGCCAGATAGATCATTCGGATGTCTGTCTTGAGAGGTACTCGGGATGCACGCGCACTTCAGATAGTTCCGTTTACAAATCGTTCCCTTCAATTCAAGACGCTTTCTATTTAGGGCTATTTGTGTGATATAACCCTGAAAACATGAAAATGCTTATTTAGCTCATCCGTGTTATGCTTACATATGCTTATGTTAAAATGTAATCTACTTGTCTATAATTATGATAAGAGTGATTTGATATCTTCTTTTAATATCAGTGTTGGGAAGGTTACTTTGGAAATAGGTTACAGATTACAAGTTACCCTATTTAAAATGTAATATGTAGTGTAACTATTTTTTTTACTTTAATGAAAGTAATGCAACTGATTACATTTGATTGCTTTTTGAATACTTTATTAAATTTAAATAATACTTTATTAAATAATTACATTTTAAAGCACAACCACCAAAATCAGACTTTAGCACCTCTTTTGAGGTTAACAAGAAATAGTTTAATAGCTTGTGATACTGTTTTTGAAATCAAATCATTGCATAGCTATGACGGGAAACACTAGCATCTAACAATGCCTTGGAAAAAACAGTTAATCTAAAAAAAATAAGGCATACATAAACCCATAAATAGCTATCGAATCAACATGTGTTGTACTCTGTGTCCTAAACTCCTGAAACAATGGTGTCTCATATTTTAGAGCAGTCAATGCAATTTATGAAAGAAATCAATTAAATATGTATGTGGGTGTGTGAAAAAAAAAAAAATAATAATAATAATACAATTTTTTTAGATGTAACTCCCTTGGTAATCTTTAACATTTTCATATTTCTCAGTAACTGATTACATTTATTTAGTAATTAAATTGCAATTCCGTTACATGTAACTAGTTACTCCCCAACACTGCTTTTAATTCATCATTAAATGTGTGGACACACCAATAAGACGCCTTAAAACAACGCAACACTAGCAAGATGCGAAGCAACAGCCAAGACGTCCCTGTGATGCATATACTGTATGCAGAGACCAACAATTGTTTTATTAAGCGTTTTATGTAACACATACAGCAGACAGAACGGAAGTCTTAACATTTGTAAAAAGCAATGATGCCAACTGCTTTTGCAAAAGGTTTCATTATGCATTTTGAGCTTGTCAAAATGTATTGGCGTAGAAATAGGAAAATCGACTCATGAAGAGTTCTTTAACGAGAAAGAACCGGTGTAGTGGCGCTTTACTTTATTTTCAGTGCCATTACAGACAGTCTGTGTTGATCAAAATCTTTTTTGTTTGAGTTTCTGTTGCTTATATGATGTCTACCTTTCATACAAGGCTATTTTAAGAGTGACAATGAAGGATTTTGAACTTTAGGTTCCACGTTAAGAAATAAATGCAAGCATGCCCTTCTCACTTGGTGTTAAATTTTAACATCCCACTTTGAACTTTGCATAATATTTAGCAGTAATTTAGGACTTTCTTTTTCTTTCTTTCTTTCTTTCTTTCTTTCTTTCTTTCTTTCTTTCTTTCTTTCTTTCTTTCTTTCTTTCTTTCTTTCTTTCTTTCGTCTGTCAGTAGAATAACCCAGTGTTATTAGCTTGCACCCCCTGCACTTGTCATATTCCCTCCAGTAGCCTGTTAACGAGGCTGGGTAGAGTGAAAAGTTAATTTATGTATGACCTGGTCACAGGGATTGGATTAGGTGTGCGCTTGGCTTCTCTCAGGTTTGGACTGACTCTCTAAAACTGCTTTTTTTCTCTGAAGGACACAAGAGTTTATGTCACTGCAGTGCATTTTATATATCCTACCAGGACTCGTTTCACAGCCTTCCATTCAGGGATAAGAAAATGGGGCATATGTTAAAGGCTGAAACCGGGGAGAGTTTAAGCTGTACCTAATAATAACTGAGCAAATCATCTGAAGTTGAGTTTTTGAATCTACCACAAGGGGGAAGCATTATACAGGAGCATCTCAATAAATTAGAATGTTGTGGAAAAGTTCATTTATTTCAGTAATTCAACTCAAATTGTGAAACTCGTGTATTAAATTCAATGCACACACAGACTGAAGTAGTTTAAGTCTTTGGTTCTTTTAATTGTGATGATTTTGGCTCACATTTAACAAAAACCCACGAATTCACTATCTCAACAAATTAGAATACGGTGACATGCCAATCAGCTAATCAACTCAAAACACCTGCAAAGGTTTCCTGAGCCTTCAAAATGGTCTCTCAGTTTGGTTCACTAGGCTACACAATCATGGGGAAGACTGCTGATCTGACAGTTGTCCAGAAGACAATCATTGACACCCTTCACAAGGAGGGTAAGCCACAAACATTCATTGCCAAAGAAGCTGGCTGTTCACAGAGTGCTGTATCCAAGTATGTTAACAGAAAGTTGATTGGAAGGAAAAAGTGTTGAAGAAAAAGATGCACAACCAACCGAGAGAACCGCAGCCTTATGAGGATTGTCAAGCAAAATCGATTCAAGAATTTGGGTGAACTTCACAAGGAATGGACTGAGGCTGGGGTCAAGGCATCAAGAGCCACCACACACAGACGTGTCAAGTAATTTGGCTACAGTTGTCGTATTCCTCTTGTTAAGCCACTCCTGAACCACAGACAACGTCAGAGGCGTCTTACCTGGGCTAAGGAGAAGAAGAACTAGACTGTTGCCCAGTGGTCCAAAGTCCTCTTTTCAGATGAGAGCAAGTTTTGTATTTCATTTGGAAACCAAGGTCCTAGAGTCTGGAGGAAGGGTGGAGAAGCTCATAGCCCAAGTTGCTTGAAGTCCAGTGTTAAGTTTCCACAGTCTGTGATGATTTGGGGTGCAATGTCATCTGCTGGTGTTGGTCCATTGTGTTTTTTGAAAACCAAAGTCACTGCACTCGTTTACCAAGAAATTTTGGAGCACTTCATGCTTCCTTCTGCTGACCAGCTTTTTAAAGATGCTGATTTCATTTTCCAGCAGGATTTGGCACCTGCCCACACTGCCAAAAGCACCAAAAGTTGGTTAAATGACCATGGTGTTGGTGTGCTTGACTGGCCAGCAAACTCACCAGACCTGAACCCCATAGAGAATCTATGGGATATTGTCAAGAGGAAAATGAGAAACAAGAGACCAAAAAATGCAGATGAGCTGAAGGCCACTGTCAAAGAAACCTGGGCTTCCATACCACCTCAGCAGTGCCACAAACTGATCACCTCCATGCCACGCCGAATTGAGGCATTAATTAAAGCAAAAGGAGCCCCTACCAAGTATTGAGTACATATACAGTAAATGAACATACTTTCCAGAAGGCCAACAAGTCACTAAAAATGTTTTTTTTTTTTTTATTGGTCTTATGAAGTATTTTAATTTGTTGAGATAGTGAATTGGTGGGTTTTTGTTAAATGTGAGCCAAAATCATCACAATTAAAAGAACCAAAGACTTAAACTACTTCAGTCTGTATGCACTGAATTTATTTAATAAGTTTCACAATTTGAGTTGAATAACTGAAATGAACTTTTCCACGACATTCTAATTTACAGAGATGCACCTGTACTTGCCATTGGTGGTAGTCACAGAGCATTTTTTTTCTCATTTCTGTGCATCATTGCCTTTTTCATGGCCTATGGAAATTTAGCAGATGTGACTATCACAACTTTTTTCTTTTGCAAGAGAATCTTAATGCGCCAGAATAATATATAATTTCAGGGGTTTTTTTTTAAATTTCCATTATATCCTTCAAGCATTGCCTCTTTCAGGAGTAAATTAAGTAATTATTTGATCAAATCTGTATTGCACTAAAACAGGCCTAGTTTCTTGGAATATATATCTGCATTATAAGTACACTAATATTTACTGACATGCTTTTTATTTAGGAAATATTCCATCTATATGGAACTTTTAGGTGATTCATATGACGATATACAGTGCACAGTGCAATCCAGCATTAATTGTGAAAAATGGGCCTGTATTAGTTTAGCCGGATATTGCGAACTTTACATTTGCCCAATTATGTAAAAAATTCTCTTTCATAAATGTTCTTAATGGGAACTTATTTTCTTTTCATCATTTATCTTAGTTTTATCCAGAAGGTCCGGAAGAACGGTCAGATGTTACCTTAAGTGTTTTTGGTATTGATTTCCTCTCCCTGCCCCTGTTATACAGAGTAATTTGGTAAGATTTACGCAAAAATGTTTTAGTTATGATTAGTTTCTGTGTAAACGTATCCGCTGACCGCAAATGGAGTGTGACGGGAAAAGACAGACAGCCTAAGTATAATTGAACTCAGTCCACCCCTCCACAGCAGACCCTCACTAAAAACACACTCAGACCTCTCCTGTTTTAACTGGTGCATAAGTGTGAATTGAAGTTTAGGAGCGTCAGACAAATAAATTTGCAAAACCTCAACTGAGAAGAAGAAAAGAGTAAAACGAGATCAAATAAATAAAAGCAATTAAAAGAGGGACCCTGGGAGAAAAATGTACATTAGATTTCTCCCGTAAAGACCGTTTCCTCTCCGGGCCACAACTGGCTTCTACAATCAGAGCTGAATTAGGCCTAATATTTATTTCCAGAAACAATTGTACATTCCTCAGCAGGGCAATGATTGGACATGTTGTGGACAGATGTTTAGATGAGCTCATGTTTGAAGTAATGTTGATTTTGGAGGGTTCTTCTCTGAGCATCCAAATCACCTTCTTATACACCCACTGCTGTTTCGTTTTTAGACTTTTGTCTTTTTGTCCCCGGACGCATTAAGTGATTCTATGAGCAAATTATATAATCAGAGTTCTAATGATATTTATGTAATTACACAATCATTCAGTATCAGATGAGAGAACTCGAGTGCGTTCGTATAGTGCCTTCCTCGACGTGTAGAAAACCGTTCTTGAAATGGGGCAAAAAACGCAATTAAACCATAATAAACATTACAAAAACAAACAGAGGAGATTTATTGACTGCTACGACTAATTACCGCTGGAGGAAATGTGCAGGATCATAATGTCACAAGAAATCAGTTGACTGCAACCAGGCATGAAGTATAATGGTAACATATGCAGCAAGGAGCTTAGACTCTCCAAACAGATCATATACCTCCCACAGGTACCTGCAGTTGATGGGAGCAACTCTTAAAAGAGCAAACACCTCAAATAAGCATTTGTTTACACCGCAAATGAATTATTTTCTTCTGGTGATAAAACAAAACTCCTCTGAGTCCCATACGCCTTCAAGAACTACTGTCGAACTACTGTTTGCATGAGCTGGACATGGATTGTCGCTGTTGTGTCAGCTGTTTGTCAAAGCGGGGCCTTGAATGGATGGAGTTTAGTCTGCCTGGGTAATGTACGAGCCAGCTAGGGGCCGCCGACGTTATCTTAATGATAGGATTTATGGAGGTCGCACGCTGAACTGAGCAGAGGAGCTGCGACAGATGGGGCCGTGCGTGGGAGACGTTTCTACTGTAGACGGTTCGCTCAAACACACACAAGCACGCACACACTCATCCATCACGCATGCTGTGTTGCTGTAAGCAATGAGGATAATTGCGGTGTTATGGTAAGAGTAGCGTGATTATGATTGTTCGACATGGGAGGCTATGTCTGGGCTAGTGCTCGCGCTTATTTTCCAGGGGAAATTATTAAAATGAGGGCCTTTGGAGCGGACTGAAAGGAACTGGCTACAATAAATACAATATGCTCTATCGCCTGATCACGATGGTGATCTAATCAACAATGTTAATGTTAACCACATTCATTTTTGATAAAACATACTCTCAGGCTTTGAATGACGTTTATGCCATTTGTGAAAATTCACGTCAAGCAAATTAGCTAATTTTGAAATGCATTGAAGTGAATTTTCTCTTGGCATATCTAACGTGAGGGTAAACTCTGGCTTTAAAGTCGTCATGAAATCAAAATTGATCGTGTTTACTTTTTTTGTGAAGAAAAAGGTTTTTGTTCGAAGTTTTTCATTAAATTGCAACTTCTTGACTTTGAAACGACTTTCCTTTTCGATGACGTCGCGTAGGAACTATTATTAATTAATGCGGCCTTTCTGAAATCTCGCCGTTAGTTAATGAAGTAATTGAATGCTTGTAAATCTAATAAAGTTTACAGTTTAATTGCAAATAATAAGAAGAAATAAAAAAAGTGTTGAGATACTCTTAAGGGTGAACTTGACCTTCAGCCTTCATGTCTTTGGTCAAATAAATACCTCAAAGTGTTTGAAGAGGGTAATGGTTCTCCACAATCCAATGCAAACTTATGTCCAGGCCCATTTTGGTATGTAATACCCATTTTTCGCAATGGATAAAATCCAAGTTCTGTATTTGCTGTGTCATTTGGATATATGTCACATTTTCATGTCTACTTTGTTAAATTCTTCAGACCTTTTACACAGTCTCTCATATAAAGAAAAAAAATCAGGTGGTCTGACATAACATGAAAACACAAAATTTGAATGAAGGAAAAAAAGAGTCACTAAGATGTCAGATTTCCAAAGGACTGAGATCTGCCGTCATACTGGCCGAACACACTGTATTACATATAATACCGTAATACAGCACATGGCAGCAATAACATAGCTGGAAAGCAAACCGGCTAACAAGCTATGCTTAATTGAGCATTTAGTCTAAGTAGTCAAGGGCCATAGTTTGAATGACCCTGTAGGAAAATGAAACTGTACGGTAGATGATACACTGTGTGTGCATGAATTTGCGTGTAAGCGTTCACTTTTTCTTGGACTGCTGTTCAGTTGGCTGTTATCCGACCTTGTAATTAGCGCAGAATGCTGATATGTCTTTTGGCTGGAGAAGAGCTTTTGATGGAGTGATCACAACATTGCACTGATCATGAAGTCTCGTATGAACGTATTCCCATAAAGCTCTGTCTAAAAATAACCTTCTAAGGAGCTCTCTTTTAGCTCTTTAAATGCACTTTAAATTTGTAATTGTTTCTCAATCCGCCATGCTGTAATTTGCAATGACTTAACTGTGGTGGAAGACTTGTGTTTTGCTCTGTTTGAGAGACAAATCATTGTCCCGTTTTGGCTTTATATTGTCTGGAAACTTTAGGTGAATCTCTGCCCAGAGTTACAGTACTGCTGTCGGCCTGGTTTCTCATGTAAAGAAGCAGCAAACATCTCAGAGGACTTTTGGTCAAATACTAACGTCATAGATGAATCCAAGTCAAAAAGTAATGTATACATCTTTTAACTGAATCTAATTTGAGACGCTAAATTGTAGAGAATTAAAAACCTAGTTATTTTTCAGTAGAAAAGCTTGAATTATAAATAAACATAATAAGTACTGTCAAAAACAACAACAGTCAAAAATGCTGTAGGGAGAGATTTCTTGATTGAGCATGTCGATGTGTGTGTGACTTTTTAGGTTTATATGCATGTATGTGTAGATACAGTGGCTATATATTATTGCCAATGCATTATTTAAAGAAATGAATACTTTTATTCAACAGAAGAAAATACATTTATAAATGCTGTTCTATTTAACATTTCTGTTCATTAAATGTAGCCTTGGTGATCACAAGTCACTTCCTTCAAAAGCATTAAAAATTATCTTACAGACAATGATCAAAGCAGTTGCAGAAATTACTAAGCAAAGTGAAGTTAGTTCTGACAATGTCTGAAATAATTTGTTTGCAGGTGCCATTTAGGTTAATATTTTTTAACATACTGCAATGACATTACATTTTTAATGACTCCGCATGTTTAGAGATCTCAGCAACTGCAGGCTTTTTTAGGTAGTTAGAGCACTGGTCTGCAGCAGCGAGATGGCCTCTTCAGCTGGGTTAACCGACTCAAGATGAGCGGTGCGTGGGCAAGAGCTGAAATCATAATGTGATTTGTTGTGCTTGGGAGCCAATTTGAGTCTTTTTGGGAAGGTTCCCTGCCCGGTCGCCCACTTGTGTGCTTTGAGAGGAGACCTTAATTAGAGAAGCTCAAATTTATAGACACTTTTGATTATAGCTGATCTTGAGTTGTAAAAGGATGACATTGCCTAGGAGGGGGACATTGGCAAGGGCGGCCACACAAATTGATAATGAGAACCAAAGCTTAAGAGAAAGGCTTATTTTGAATTTGTTTACACATTTATTATCCTTTCAAAAGGAGCGCTTCATCCAATAAAATCAAGACAGACACAGATGTCACAATCAAGAGGCAATAAGAAGGGATGGGGGGAGAAATGAAGCGGTTTCCATTATTATGTTTGAAATAAGGGCAATTATACAATGGAATAAAGATATAAAAAATGATGTTGGGTCATGGAAAAGTGCCCTAGTTTTACGTCTTGAATTCCTATTCGCTCATGTTACCGAGTGGCACAGGATGGGCGTTGGCAGGAAAGTGGGAGGGGATTATTGCACAATTTGATGCTGACTTGTTTATAAATTAGTTTTGAATGATTGACAGGATCTTAATTTAACAGAGCATGTGGCCAGAGAAACCTTTTAGGACTGAATCATAAAAAAAATAATAATAAAAACTGTGCCGCAAGAGTTGTTTCAGATTGATCTGATCCACGAATATATCCTCACTTTGATTGGCAATTTTTTTTTCCCAGCCTGGGAAAAAGGCTGCATCCTAGCCGGATAACATGTCCACTAAAATTTTTGGACAGCCTCTAAATCTTAAGCTGTCATAATGTTATAATAATCACTTCACTCTTCTGACTTCTCCCCCTGTTTTCTGTCATAATGGGGTTGTTTTAGTCGACGTCTTGCTTGCAGTTGCCACACTCTTTGATAGGTGGCAGTAGAGAGCTATTTTGAAGTTTCACTCCCTCGCTTTCCTTCTCTCCAGCCTTTATAAATCTTTCACCAAGCAATGATGTTTAGTGTGGAGGTTGAAGCTCAAAATTGAATGCTTTTTATAGTAATAGAGAAGATTTATTTACTTATAATTATGTAGGAGAATCGTATGGAACGGGTGATGGTAAAACTTTTGATCTAGAAGCGGTTTGCATCACATGGGTCATTTTTCTTTCCAATCCAATGGACTGATTTCTAGTGGCGTTATGAATTTTCTGTCAACTCACAAAAATGAAACACAACTTCTCCTTCTGATGGTTTTAGCCTCATCCGAAATGGGTCTCAGGACTTCAGATTCCCTCGGGACTTAATATGATGTGATAAAATAGCACTGATTTCATTTCCCACAAGAGCAATGGCTACTAGCCAGTGGCTTTGCTAACATTCCAAAAACACTCCAATCTCTCATTTGCCCATCACTGTCTAACGCTCGGGCAACACCACGGCAGGTGGTACTGCTCATCCTGACCGCAGTCCGACGTACTATAGTTGGCCAGCATGTTCTATTCCAGGCCCTGAAGTCTTGGGAACATGTTCGTACCAATTTCAAGATCTCTAGATGTTTGGTAGAGGAATAAGTGAGACCAGAAGCAAAGGGTAAAGGCATCTGTATCCTCGAGCAGTGTCTTGTACAGAAAGAGATGTGCATGCAGAAATCAGTGGTGCAGAGAGAAGACCACACATTTTGAGGGATCCTAGGGGCTCTCTGCTCGTTTTGAAGTGCAGTATGGTGGAAAGGTTAAGCTATCAGTCTGTTGGGGCGGCAGCAGCTCTCTGATGAGAGATGACGGATGCTTTCCCCAGATAAAACTTTCTGGAAGGACACGACGACTGCTTTGTCATCTCTGCAGATGAGACTTTTGGATTGTGGATTAGAATCATATATGCATATGATTTTGTGTTTTGTTGTGTTCTGTATGTTCATGGTCATTTATTTGTAGATACAGTGGCCTCTATGGACACGTCACATTTAAATATGACATTCGTTTGACAAAATATCAAACCACACTGAATACACGTCAGTTTACTCATTTTAATCATTATTTTAATTACTTTTTTAAAGGTTATTTTTTAATATAAAAATATCTTATGAGTTATTAATTCATAAATATCATTTATGGTTTTGAGTAGTCATTATTAGGTTTTGAGTAGTCACACCACATGACATTTTACAACCTACCCAGTTCTTGCCTTGTCATAAAAAGATAGATATATATTTTAAGAGTAATTAAAAGAGAAAAGGTGTATTTATGTGCTTTTATGTAGAGCATTATTATTATTATTATTATTATTATTATTATTATTATTATTATTATTATTTATTTATTTATTTTATTATTTCTTTTTTATTTCATAAAGTTAAAAATAAGTGTCTGGTCATTGGTGTTAAAAAAAAAAAAAAAGGGAAAGTTTTAGTAAAGCCCTAGCTTTACTAATGACTCCTAATATTTTAACTAATGCAAAGAAATTCATACATTAAGTCTTATGGGGCTGTTGTAGAATTAGATTAAAAGAATATATTTTGAATTTTATGCTTCAGTCTACTTAATCGTATGAGCAGCATATATTAGAGATGCTTTCATTGTAGTTTTGTGCCGTGTAATAATCACAATCTGATGGCTCAGCAGGTGTTTGTTAGTATGAGGGTAGAAGCAGAGCTGATGAGATGGGAGATATATCTCCTCCGTAAGCACTTGTTCCTTCCCAGGAGCCCATTGCCGCCCATGTAGAAAGGAATCTAGTATGGCTCTGGTGTCAGGCTCTGTCATGCATAGCCAGGCTCTGGGGTGCTTTTGAAAACGGCCCTTTCCGCCTCAGTCGGCTGAATAGATGGAGCCCAAGGGGCACTTTTTCCACAGCCACCAATTTATCAGCTCATATCCAGACCGATACGGCCTGTCGTTGCCTGCGCTTTCCCTGTTTGTCCCTCTCAATGTTTATAAATGGCATTGAGTGAATGGCAATGCCTGGCGTAGAGGAAATGTCTCACTGTGATTATGTGCAGGTCGCTGCCGTTTTTGTGGGTCTGTTTGTGTTTTGATTGCTTAGGGAAATGTTTTGTTTGGTAATTTTTTTTTTCCAACCCACCCACTCTCCGATTTAATTACATTTATGATATGTACTTTAAGTGTCCTTAAAGATTCTTGTGCATTATGCATACGACTAACACTCAGTAAAAATTCTGAAAAATATGTAACGTAATCCATAGTAACATTATGACTTCATATTTTTTTTCCAAAATGGCCGGACAGACGGCTACAATAATTGCCCTGGGGGCAATTAGGTAGAATGGCTGCGGGAGCGACAAAGTCATTTTGTAAGCCAAACATCCTGGTGCTGGGCTGCAGAATTCGGCCAGCTTGCGGGAAGCTGTTTGTAGGGAAGTGGATCAGGGTTTGTTTTCTTTCTCTGAGAACTCTGCCAGATGAGCAGCACCTGAATTTCAGCGCCCTTCTTTCCTTCTTTTCTCTTGCATCTTCATGTGACCAAACCATAATATAAATGTGAAAACCATGTCTAATTTTTATCTGAATTCCCCAAATTATTCTATAGTAAAATACAATAACATTATAAAACATATAGTTCTGGCTCTAAAATCTGAATAAGCACGTTTAAGGCATTATTTGGTGCAACAGTTGGGTTGTGGAAAAAGAAATCCTATTCGTTTTCTCTAGAAGTGAATTGATTTTTAAAGATGACTTCTAAGCCTTAAAAGACAGAGGTTGTTGACTGATGGTGTATGCATTTGTTGAAGTTTTATTGTTATTTCAACTTACTTTTTAAATAATCATGCTTAACATTGGGATCTCTGGTGAAAAACTACATTAGCTATGATTCTGCAATAAAAAAACTCCACCAATCAGAGAATCATGACAAACAAATTGCGGCAGAAAAATTATTTAGTGCTCGCCTGTTCGCACAAAGCACTGCACAATGTAATGGATTCAGTCTCCCTATGGTCAAAATGCTATATTTCTATATACAGGAATATTTTGCAATAAACCTAAAATACGTCTTTTTTTCACAGAAACTGCAGTTTTCTGCCAAAATTAAAGTTCAGATTCAGTTCAGTAAAAATAATTATTATACTTATGAAATATCTATTTTTCATTTACGTTTATTTTAAGGTGCAGTTGTGTTACAATAGTAATTTCTGCCTTAGGGATGATAACAATAATATCAATAATAATATAAATGATGATTGTTTTTGTTATTATATTGTAATTGTTTGGCTTTCTAAAAACACCAGTGTGAATGTGATGTGGACTGAGAAACTTTTCATTTAACTTTGATACTTTCATACAAATATACAACATTTTCTTCCAGTGTTACTTACAGTTAAACAAATTCATTTAATTTGATTAATTATTAATAATCACATATACCTTTTTTAAGGTCATAAAGTACAGTAATTTTTTGCATACCAGTACTGTAAAATCACTGTAATCCACAGACTAAAGTGCAGGCGTATTGCTTTATAATAATGATACTGAGAAAACAGAAGAGTGGAAAATGTGATAAATGAAGTAAATTAGTGATGCTAAAGATCTCATGAAAAGAATGCATGTGCAGTAACCGTAGGCACAATTCATCGTGGTGGAATCCCTCTCAAGAGTTGGAAAACGTGACTGTTCAGACAGAAAGCAGGCAAAAATGTAATTTGTTGTATCCCAACCGCCTGTTAGGTCACACACCTGATATAAAACGGGCCAGCTTTAGCAGTCTGAATATGTCTATGCTTTATAAACCAGAAGCTGAGTAGCTCATAAGTGATATCCATCATCACAAGGGGCAGAGCTGAAAGACCTGCCTTTGAAAATGGAAAAAAATAGAGTGGTGTGGGAAAAATGGGAGTGTAATGAGCATTTTGCATGTGGGTAAATCAAACGTCATGCTGTCTGAGGCACTGAGCTGCCTCAATGGAAGACGCAGTCCATTTATTAATCATGCTAGAGGACCATATTATTTTCCTTAACTTCACTACTATTTCACTAATCTGAGCATGCTTTGAAAGGACGAGAAGAATGAGAAAAAGAACAAGGCTCATAATTGACCTTACAGATGAATGAAAATTTGTTTTGGCTCCGACTCAGGAATCGCTAATGAGCAAAACAGCAAATTACATCATTCTGATGTTGTCAGAGAATTAACTTGTTTAGAATAACCCTCCACTGACACCTTGGCAAGGAATCTCACTTTTGCGTAAAACTGCCATTTTTTTTTTCTACTTAATGTGGTATGTTTAATGTGGAATAAAAGTACTTTAAGAAGGGCATGAAAAATGAACAGCACTCTGTCATTTTGTTTGGTGCTCTTGCGCTTTTGTTTAGTTTTCTTACATTTGGGGGAGGAGCATGGTGTATTTGTCACTCTTGAGTTAGCGCAGTCTCTTTTGGCCGAGAAGAGTGAGGTTTGCCATCGCTCCCCTAAAAACAACAAGGCACTCCTGCCAAGCTTCCTAGTTAATTAGTAAAGCATTTCACATGCTGCATAAGATCAAAAAGGAAATGGAAAAGTGACAAATCTGGAGAGTTTGGCAGCGTGTGAGAGTCAGGCCGAGCTTAATGTTTCCCAAGCTGTCCTGTTACCTGGTTTAACTTAACAGGTTCTACACTGTTTAAGGTTTTTTTCAGAGCAATATGTTTCCATCAGAAATATTTACTCTAAATTCATGAGCCTTAATTAGTTTTATTTTATTTATGAGCTCTTCCCCAAATTGACTGTGAAAACTGAGACAAGAACAAAAGAAATGTCAAACTGAAGTTTAATGTACCCATGGAATGAAGTCTGCACAGAAAGACTTAGGTTGGATTGGATTTGTTTTATGCAAAATTAAATTGTCTGGCTAAAAAAGAGTTTCTGACTCCATAAGTGGTAATTAGTTTATTCATTTGCACTCTTTTTTTTTAATTAGGTGATAACTAATACATTCATATTGTGCTATTGTCTGTATTACAACAATACTTGATTTAATACTCGCCTCCAATCAAATGGTCACTAAGTTCTTCATTTCTTTCTGAAAAATTAACAAGAACTGTCCTATAAAACAGAATGTTAAAAAAGAAATACAGATCCCTTTATTTTATGACTGACTTTTATAGGTTGGTAGGCGCCCATATCCATGTAATGATAACTGCCAAATGTTACGAGAAAAAATAGCGATGCTTTATTTCCCAGCTCTCTCAGCATTTTCAAAAACGTCAACTAGAGAATTCTACAATTTGAAATGGCAGCTCAAACCTCCATAAAGCATGATTGACATCCATCACACCTGTTCTGAACCTGATCATATCAGGTCATCCAAAACCTTCCCTCCTGCTCCATCCTCACCCAACTCCCTCATAAGCCTGGGCAAACTGTCACCGCATCAGCCGCAACAGTCTGGGGAGTTGAACTTGACTGGAACATATGTCTTCAATTTTAATAGCCCTTCATTCCCCCAGATGGCCTGGAGGGGGGAAGGTTGCCTGAGAAGCTGTGTTTCATGTAAGAATAATTTGTGTTAAGTAGCTGGGCGATCTGTTTGTTACGCTAGAGCTGACAGTTTGTTTATGTTTCTTGAGGAGTATGATGGATGGAGCAGGAGTTGATGCTAATTAGGCTAAATTGTTGCTAAGAATGCAGTGGGCCTGCGCCACACTGCATAGGCCAGCTCCCATTGTTCCTGTCTCTTCGCACTCAAGGCGTAATTGAATGGAGCTTGCAGCCATTCATCATTGTAGCGAGAGGCAGGAACAGGAAGTCAGAGTCTGGGGGACTAAGGACAGGGAGGGCTGGGGGACAGACTGGCTGGGCATGAGTGACGGTGATGGGGCATGTCACAGCGACTTCTCTCGAAGCAATCTCTTTTTGATCTCTATTGGCAGACACACTCAAAGGGTGTGTTCCAAGAACCGAGTGAGCTGCCTACATAGCCAGCTACTTGGCAGCATCCTAACAGAGATGGAACCTAATGGCTCGTTTCCACCGAGCGGTACGAGACAGTACAGTACGATTTGGGACCAAACACCCTGATCCAGCTTGCGTTTCCACCGCCAACAGTACCCTTACTTTATAGGCATGGTGTATGCCGGAAAGTAGTAATCGACGATAAAGCATGACAATAAGCACAACTCTGCCTCTTTTTGTTAAATGTCAGTTTTAATGAACAATAATAGCCATTATAAAAGTATAAGTACAAAGTATAAGAGGCTTATATAAGAGGGAATAAAGACAAAAGCAAACAATTCAGTCAAACATATGCTACAATGTCAGTGCTGTACTACGGTAAAGTTCAAAATAAATATATAAAGATAAACATAACTTTGTGCTCAGCCAAAACGATATGACCAGGAACAAATAATAGATTCAAGAGACTGAATGCCTGTTAAATATACCCAAAACAAATTGTATCTCATGTTTAATCACTACAGAGACATCAGAGACAGCAGCAAATGTAAGAAGAATGGATAACTGATTTCTTTTGGTTTTCTAGCATCATATAATGTGAGACACTGTATCACTTCCTCTGTACCACTTCCACTTCCTCTGTACCTATCCTTCCATATGTCCTGTTCCTTAATTTCACCCATACATTGCCAGTGGCACCTTCTCAATGTTCACCTTAATTTGTTTTCTCCCCTTTCCCCCTACATTTATTTTTCTTGGTCTGCCCTTTTTCCTGAAGCAGGAAAGTGAGGAAATGACTTTTTTGAATCTGTATAGACCTGTGGACCACAACCCAGCAGGCCAAGACCCCCAATCACCCACTCAATCCACGCGTGCCCCTGACAGCCATGCTAATGACCTCCATTCAGATTAGCGTGCCTCTCACTGTAAGGGTGTTATAGGGTCACTTCCGCCTTACTGTAATGTTATGCTAAACGAAGACATGTGAGGACCACACTCAGAACCCCCCCACCTCACGTCAGCTCTGTGTTATGTTGTAAACGGACAGAACCTGGCACCAGGCAACACCCTTGACCTTCTAAGCCCGATCGCCCTAGAGAAAGACGTAGAAAGCGTTGTTTACAGTGCCCCCACAAATGTTTGTGTAGAAACGCATATGTTTGCAATTAACCTCAAACATGTACATTCACCATACGGCAATGTCATCTGCAAACAACAGAGTTATGACAAGGTGGAGGGGATGGCTTGGCTCATGACAGAGAGCAGAACATGGTCAAGATGGGTTTGACTTCAGAGAGGTACACTTAAATTGTTCTGGATGACTGTTACTTAACTAGCCGCTAGCTAGCATGGAATGGTTTAGCATTGTCTCTAGTCATGTGCTAAACAAACAATGTCCTTTCAACAGTGCTCCAATAGGCTGATTATGTTTGAGAATGTAAGACAACTTCTTGACATATGAGAGGTCTCTCAAATCTACAAAAAAACCTACTGAAAAAGGTCCTTGCATCTAGCAAATACGCTTGACACATTGATGTTCCCTTGTGTGCAATACCAGTTTGATTGGACTAGAGTTGCCACCTTCCGCAAAAGAAATCAAGGGACACACTTAGTTTCTTTTAGTGGAAATTGGGGACTCTCTCCATGTCTTTGTTGTGCATAAGACCTTTGAGATATAAATCTGACAACCAAAAGTACATAAAGTAAACAAATAAAAGTTATCTAGCAGTTAGCAACCTCCCTTGGTTGTCCTTAATCCTTCACCATGTAAGAGCTCTCACATCCATCTTCGTGATTTGGTTTCCATTCTTGCATGATAAATCACATTTAAATATCACCCTCACATGATGATAAAGAATTGCTAGACCTACTACTCTTACTAACATGTGCTGCTACTAATGCTAGAACACTGTCCTGAACTGTACATCAAATATTGTTATAATAACCCATGACCAAGCTTTTTCGGCCAGCGCAAATGCTTTCAGCCTGAGCAGTTTTTCATGACCTAATGACTCAAAGTCACATTATCATATCATCCATCCATCCATCAAGTTATGTATCAAATAATTTGTGGGACATATTTCTGCAGACTTTAAAACTGCTTATATATGTTAGGTTGTAGGTTACGGTCTGGATGGGGTGGGTCAGAAGAAGGAAGTGAGTGTGTTCGGATGGGCGAGAGTGAAACCCGAGCATGATTGAGTTAAGGAAAGGAGAAGCAGCCGTCCAGCTCAGAGTCGGATGTTGTGTGTATACATAGGAGTCTTGTCATACTACCCTTTAAGCAAGGGAGACTGACTTACAAATTGCAATGGGACTTTTTTGCATGGCAGAGGTAGTTTTGCGTCCCTTGCAGTGCACATAAAGAGGTTGTGTGAGTGTATGTGTGTGGCAGCAGACAGACGTACCTGTACATCCTCATTTTGTATGAACACTGACAATGCAAATGCGCGCAGATGTTTGCATCTGCTTTTTAAGGCTGTTCTTGATCCAAGATCACACAAGACCACATAAACAGATTATGATCCTTCATTTTATTCCCAATTATCAGCACTCTATTGTGAATGATGCAGAGCACAAATAATGAAGAACTGATTCAATTAACTAATCAAATTCTCAGCCTCCGCAAAAAAGCCTTCCTTTTCTTGTTTTCCTTGTGCTTTTATTAAACTAGGAATTTGTTCTTGCTGCTTGCTCCACCGTTCTTTGTCTTTGATTTGGCACAGTGTGTGAGGTGCTTTTTAAACTGTGGGAAAAAATGTCCCAAGCGAAGAGCGGAGTGGAGGCGCCGCTCAGCGCTTCAGCAACGCTAAGCAAAAGCAGATGTTATAAAGTTTACAGAAATCAGAACATTATTTTCCTGTTTCCATCGCATTCTTCTAAACACTTAGTGAACAAGCTTTGAAGTCACCCAAGAAATCTAGTCTGCGGGAGGAATGATAGCATCTCGTAGGGGAACAGCGTGAGGGAGGGGCAGAGGCGTCTCTCCTCCAGCGCTGCTCTGTCAGAACCAGTTTTGCACTGATGCGGACACAGCCATTCAAGGCCATGGCAGCCGCCGCCCCCTGCACACGCCAGCACCACTGTGGTCCTCAACTTGGATGGCCGTGTGTGGGTCCATGTATCCAAGAAAGATCAGATAAATCCAGAATATCTCAAAGGCACACCACAGGAATTGAGCACAGGGGTTCAATTCTTGATCCCTGTGTTGAGTAATTTGTAAGGTCAAATCCTTGACTCCTTGATCAACAGAACAGGGAACACTTGAAGTGTCTTGAAGTGTCTCTAACCTGAAGAAGCCTGTTGGCCTCTACCCTATTGTTTTAATGTCGAAATTCATTTCATGTGCACTTGTTTTTGATTTAGCAAGGCAAATCACTCTTATTACCTTGAATTAGGAGGAAAGGAGAAAAACAAGTGTGTTTTCCTGTTTCGACTCTGAGGGTTGAACTCTGGGTAAGCTCAGCGCTTGTAGCTTGGTGATTTGTTGTGGCATGGGAGTGGGACAGATGGCCATGTGTCTCTGAAGGCATAGAAAGAGATCTCAGTGTCACTGTTACTTCCTTCAGTCAGGATGCCTTCGAACGTCATCATAACATATACATGGATGTTGTTTGTGATCTTAATTCAGCCCTTCCAACCCTACATGAATTGCATTCAGTCTTTTTCCCCTTTTCTGTGTTTATTGTGAACCTCTGTTTGTGTTTGGATAAGGGGCTGGTACAGGCCCAAAGCGAGGTGAGCTGTTTCCCTGTCTTCTTTGTGTATCTTTTGTGGTCAATGTTAACATTTAGGTGAATTCTTTCTTTTGAGAGATGGCATCTGTGCCCAAGGTTGTTTTTCTCATGTTTCCTAAAATTTTCTCTTCTCAAAAAGTCAGAACCTTCCTCAATGAAACAAGACTCACTGTAGTATAAAACCTCACAAGAGATGTCATGGAAGCATTCGTTACAATTAGAAATGTAATTTTCTGATGTAAACGTGAGTGGTAATGCTGGGCATTTTGGGTGGTTTTCACTGTGTTGTTAAATTGTTTCTAGACTTTTCTGGCTGTGTGCAAGGTTACTTACCTCTTAAAATCCACAGAGTTCACTCCTTTGCCTCTATGATAGCCATTCCTGTTCCTGCGCTTGAGTTCCAACCCTGCTCCAATGCACCTTACTGTTCCTGCAGACCTTGATGAGGTGGTTCAGGTGTGTTTGATTAGGGAAACTCTGCAGGATGGTAAATCTCCAGGAGCTACCCCTCCACTGTGATGTTCCGGTCTCATATATGGCTCAGCGCTGCGTTTCATTTACATGGCAATTAATTCATTCAGCAGATACTTTTATCCAAAGCAACTTACAATTAAGGGATACAAGAAGTCATTTATCATAAAGAGGCAAATAAACAGAAATAAACAGAACGTGCTAATAATAAAAAGTTTCAGACATTGTTCAGATTAGTACAAGCTAGACAGGGAAGAATTTAACCCTCTGGGGTCTGAGGGTGTTTTGGGGCCCTGGAGAAGTTTTGACATGCCCTGACATTTGTGTTTTTTTCAGTACATATTAATGGCTAAAGTCTGATAACACTGTATTCAGCACAAACTGGGCTACAATAATATGTGAGCAGCATGAATGTTCATGTTTATGTTTTTGAGAAAACAACGTTTATGCGTGGTTAGTGAAAAACTAAAATTTTGAAGTAACTGAAATAAGGCCATAAAACACATAGAGAGTGTGGAGAGTAAAATAATGTTTTTTTTTTAAATTATTATTTGTATTGTATTTTATTTACAACACAGTATAAAAAACACAGTGAAGGTCAAGGACACATGATTTAAAAATACTGATCTGAATACTGAGACTTGAACAGTAACACACTTTTGTGCCAAACATTCATAGACTCTAATATCATAGTGTTAACACTCGTTCTACTTTTATATCTTGTGGTTTTATATGTTATAAAACATTAAACAAACATCCTGGCGTTGTGAGACATTTAGACAATGAAATGACACATTTCAAAATGTTTCACTTGATTTTATACATGTAGTCAGGAATTATAGTTTGGGAAATGTCTAACTAGTAAAATGTGTACAAGTTATGTCACAGTAACACAATGACAACAGATGCAAGTAATCTTAGGGTACTAATCAGAGCGATATCCTCCACTGGATCTAGCTGTGCGACACATCGCGTTGTGTTGTTCTTCTGAGGTCAATTCTGGGTTATTCCTCTCAGCGCATCTTCTTCCAGAAACAAAATGTAGCCGGGATGAACTCTTCAAGTTTGTTTACGGTGATGTGGGCGTTTACATGTCCGCACATCCCACGTGGATGTTTAGAATTTGAAAAGCGCGATCGGCGCGTGGGCGTGACCGCATTAGAGTTAATGAGTTGAGACGGGAAAACATCGCGTTGGTTTCATACGGATCACTTCATCACAGAATATTTGTTTTGGACATGACTGACTTCATTTAAAAGTAGACATTTCAGACTTTCTATGCATATATTTCTCGTGTCTTTGAGGCAAGTATTCGGTGAGATTCAGGCTGTTTTATTTACGTGTCTGTGAAGAGAGGTGACAGAGACCGCGGCAGCAGAGAACGCACCCTGTTTATTTTCTTTATTTTACAAAAGCAGATTGTTTTGTTGTTATTATGACTGTACGACTGTACACAAATAAAAGTAGACCCTTTGCAGTTCCAAACGATACCTTATTCTTATCTGTACGATCAAAAATTACGGAGTATTTTTAGTTCTTTTCATGGTCAAATGAAAATATGAGACAGACCGCACTGGTGCGGGATTCGACCCCAGGGGGTTAAGGAAAGAGAAAGCAAGGTTTTTTTTTTTTTTTTTTTTTTTTTTTTATATTAGGATGCAGTCAAATGTTCACAAAAGAAATGAGTTTTCAGCTGTCGCTTGAAAGCGATTCAGCATTCCGGATGAGGGTGTTCCCACAGCCAGGAACGGTGAACGAAAATGTTCTGGAAAATGATTTTGTGCCTCTCTGTGGTTGTACCATGAGGCATCACTCACTTGAAGATCACAGGCTTCTGGATGTGATGTAGATTCATAAGAGTGCATGGAAGTAGGTGCTGAGCCTATGGCTGTTCTATACGCAAACATCAATGTCTTGAACTTGATGCGAGCCGCAATCGGTAGCCAGTGCAGGGAGATAAAGAGAGGTGTCACGTGGTCCCTTTTGGACTCGTTGAAGACCAGTCGTGCTGCTGCATTCTGAATCATTTGTAGAGGTTTGATTGTGCATGATGGAAGTCCAGCCAGAAGAGCATTGTAGTAGTCCAGCCTAGAAATGACAAGGACCTGGACAAGAAGTTGTGCAGCATGCTCCGTTAGGAAGGGCCTGATCTTTCTGATGCAAACCTGCATGAACGAGCGGTTTTTGCAATGTGGTCTTTGAAAGTCAGCTGGTCATCAAAGGTTACACTAAGATTTCTGACTGAACTTGATGGGGTAATTGTTGATGAGCCTAGCTGGATTGTGAAATCATGCTGTAGATTCAGAGTGGCAGGAAAGACAAGAAGCTAAGTATTTGCCAGGTTGAGCTGTAGATGATGTTCTTTCGTCCATGCCAAGATGTCCACCAGCCAGCCTGAGATCCGTGCAGCTACCGTTGGATCGTCTGGTTGAAATAAAAGATAGAGCTGTTTGTCATCAGCATAGCAATGGTAGAACAAACCATGTGCCTGTATGATGGGTCCCAGTTATGTATTTTAAATGGAGAAGAGGAACGGTCCAAGAACAGATCCCTGAGGAACCCCAGTGACCAGCTGATGTGCTTTGGATACCTCCCTCCCCAGGCCACCCTGAAAGACCTACCCAGAGTGGAATCCCTGTGATGCCCAGTCATGAGAGGGTGGACAGAAGAACCTGATGATTCACAGTATCAAAGCATCTCAAAAGCATTGTGAGCTAAGTTGCTTTTAGAGATCATTGGTGGCAATGGTTCTACAATCTAATTAGGCTTCCGTTGCTTTTGGGAAAATGCAGCCCAGGTGCCTTTTTCAATCAAGTGTATGTTTTTTCACTCATTTTAGTTACCAGGCAAAAAACGTAAATATGAATGCGCTGAGCGGCGCCTCCACTCTGCTCTTCACTCAGGACATTTTTTCCCACAGTTTAAAAAGCACCTCACATGCTGTGCCAAATCAAAAATGTAATGGCGCACCCTTTAGTAAAAGCACACCAATTCTTGTCTATAGCAAAAACATTGCAGGACTAGTTCCGTGCCAAAGTTCAATACTTAGGGTTTAAATTTTTGAAGACTCAAAGTATGAGCAATACTAATTGCAATGGTTGCTTTAGGAAATACCACAAATTAGTGCTGTAAGCCATTAGTGCTGTGAGAGCTCAGGGGTTCCTTGAGTGTGAGTTAATATCCAAGTCTCGGAAGGCCCTGGAAAGAAATGACGTTGAGGAAAGAGGCCTGCAGGCATTTCTGCAGCAGAGAGCTTCTCTTTATGTGTTTAGATTGCTTCTCCACGTGCATCGGCCTGTTATCATTGGCTGGGCAGCTGGTGATGCTGCTCCACTGGAAAGGCTCTGGTGTGAATTTTAGTGTAGGACAGGGAACACAGATCATAAAAGCTGCCTGATTTTGAGTCGTGAGCCCAGACGGGCCTATGTGGCTCTTACCTTCACTTCCCACCATCTGCTCAAGGGCCCACACACTGGAATGGAATCGGAGTGTGTGAATGGAAGACCAGAAAGAGCCAAAGCGAGAGAACCCAAGTGAGAGAAGGAGAATCTTACCTCACATATGTGGGCACAGGGCTGTATTTTGACATTAAGTGCCATAAAAAGCAAAAGCAAAAAGAAAAAAAGAAAGAATTTTTTTTTTCCCTACCGGTGGCTCATGACATCATGAGCCAAATATGTTTTGAGCAAAATCCATTTATTGCCCAGTGTAAATGGCCGGTGGGGGAATCACAGGGGAAGATAAAACAACAGCCTGTCTTTACTCTTTAATGGAAGCACTGCTCATTGCCTCCCCTCGCGCCATGGCATTAGGGCTCCAGATGCATCGGCCACCCTGCAAGCTCATCCATCTCTCAGCTTTTTCCGTAGCTCCTTTCTTTCCCATCCCATCTTTTTTCCAGCATGCAGTCCTGCAGTAATGCTGCCAGGCTGAACAACAGAGGGCCAAAGCAGATGGACGTTCCTGTCCACTGTCCCAACCTCTACCCTCCCCTGGACTGCGAGAGCGTCCATGGTACCGGTCAAGCCCAGGAGGGGTCAGGACCCTGACGTGACCGAGGGTCTGGGGTCAGCCTGAGCATAGGGGGTCAGCTGGAGGAAGAGCCTTCCGCTGCCCGCTGACTTTGGGTGTGAAGGAGCAAAAAACAAGGAGTGAAAGATGGCCCAAGAGAGCCTGAGCCAAGCCATGAAAGTTTAAACAAATACAAGGAGGAGAGAAAATTACCTTGGTGGTCTTGCACACTTCCCCCAGCTGATGTTTTGTTTTTTGACAGGCCTTAGTTTGAGAATAAGAGGTGAGCCAGAGACAGTACTCTTCACTGCCAGTGTGGGGCGTAATTAGTTATGCTGGTTCTGCTCAGAGACACCATTAGTACTACTACTACTACTACTACTACTAATAATAATAATAATAATAATAATAATAATAATAATAAATATTATTATTATTATTATTATTATTATTGTTTTTTTTCAAAGCCTTTCACTATTAAATTGCATGTGGGAATGTGTTGGGAAAGCATGTTGCAAGGATTTTTTTCTTCATTTGTGAGAGTGTATATTAGGCACATACTATTTATCTCAGGGAGAACGTTTATATGTATGTTTGAACACAGAGGATGATACAAATGTAGCTCTGATATTTTGTGTTTAATGTTGGTGTATATGCATGTTTATAGACAGCATGTGATTTGTGTAATGTTATTAATTTTACAAGACAGTTTTAGAAACACTGATAGAATGTGCTTGTGATATTCACAAACAGCCTGTATACTCCCATGGAGTCTCTGAAATATAAATATGAAATATGTTATTAAATATTGATGGTTTGCATTATGTTGTATTTCACAGCATTCTGGTTTATTCTGTGGTTAAATATATTTGAATAATGACTTGTGAATAATGTGGGTCATTTCCAAGATTTCTATTTTCCTACATAGTTGTGCTTGCATTCAGTCTCTCTGTGGCCTCTACAAGAAGGCTTATATAAAAATTTAACTCAAATTAATATTTCATTTTTAAGTATTTATTTATTTGGTAGGATAACATTAGCAGTGTTATAAACCAGATAAGCTTGGAATTACCTCAACCTAAACAGCCATGATCAATCTGTCAGGGTTTATAACTGTAAACGATTCCCTATTATTTTGCACCTCTGAATTTGCCTTTAGCAATTTACAGATTTTTTTATTCTAGAGAAATAAAATCAGTCATGACTGAGTAACAGTAATCAGTCTAATCTGTCATTAGCAAAATAAAAAAATAGTTCTGGTCTCCATAGCTTTGAAATGAAAATAAAATGTGAACTAACAAAACAAGGCAAGTCTCCTCTGCAAGTTATCAAAGCAAAGACAAGCGTGTTTTATTTTGGGCACACTGAGTTTTCTGTCTTGTTCATGCAGGCAGAATAACTATGCTCTGCTTTAACCTTTTTATTTTATTTTTTCTAACATTTCTATATGTGACATATGACATGAGTCATTTATCTTTTGCAAACGAAAAGAAAATGCTTGATAAAATTATTTATATTTCCTATTTCAAACTCAGGCCAATTATGGCAAACAAATTATCAATATATTTATTCAATTATGAGAGGTATGCAAATTAATATGGTTTTACTGTATGCTGTATTTTTGCAGTTTAGAAGATAGACTTAAGGTAATGTAGGACTGTCAGTAGTCTAATTTACATATAGTGTATTTATTTTTGTCACTTACCCATAAATAACACTGTAAATGATTTGAGAAATTGTTTGTGTGACCTTAGTCACCACCAGATAAACTCCCTCTGGGTTTAGACAAGTTAATTTATGTCTTTATCAAACTGAGGTGTCTCACATGAAGATATCAGCCATCATCTTAGACTAAGAAATTATCTGAGCAGAAAATGAGTTTATTAGGTTCCAGTGGCCTGTGTTGTATGTTTTTGAAAGAAAGTGGAAAAAAAGTGAAAGTCATGACGTATTGTCAAGTATGGTGACCCATACTCGAAATTGGTGTTCTGCATTTAACCCACACACAGCAGTGAGTAGTGAACAAACGCGCACACACACACACCATGAACACACACCCGGAGCAGTGGGCAACCATTGCTCCAGCGCCCGGGGAGCAATTGGGGGTTCGGTGCCTTGCTCAAGGGTGTGAGAATCGAACCGGCAACCTTCAGGTTACAAGCTCAACTCCCTAACCATTAGGCCACGACTTTGGGGGACACTGCTGAGCTGAAGTCGAGGTGTTTCTTACACGAGTCCCTGTGGAAGCAATGATATGTATGCTTTAAATCTGCTCAGTTTATCTATGGAGTGGAGGATAGAAGAATAACACATCATGCACTTTGTTCACCCCAGCCTGCAGTAAAAAATTAAGAATTACACAGTCAGAGACAGTTTAACTTGTGGTCGTAAATAACTGTTTTACAGAAGACACAAAGACACTGCTCGGAGCGGTATAAAGCCGTCACGGGCGGCACTCTCTAAGGCTTAACATGTCTGCAGATATGACTAAAAATACACGCCCACAGATGATCTGTGCAGATATGGTCAGAGGTTTGCTAATGCTTAACCACACATACAGTAAATGAAAGAAAGAAACAAGCATCTGCATGCAATCTTCATTTTTTTTTTTTTTTTTTTTTTTTTTTTTTATTGAAGTGAACTAATCTTTAATAATCAGCAGGTGTTCTGCTTTGTTTATTCATCTGTATGTTAATAGTGTTGTACAAATTTTCTTCCGCTTTCCAATATGTTTAATTACTTTGGCAAAGACTGCTTCAACTATGAACAATTCATTAATTATCATACAACTAAAAACTTGCTCTGTGAATGTTCTGTTCTAAAACTCCTACAGTACATATATTTTTTTTAAATCTTTAAAAAATGATATATTTTATACTTTTATATATTTCTGCATTCAACCCTCCAAATTTGATACATAATCATTAGTTTTCAAAGGACTTCATGTGCGTCAAATCATTCGCATGCCAGTTGTGTGTACAGTATGTTTGACAAAGGTGTGTTTACACACACGAGGAATTTGTCTTGGTGTTAGGAGCTTCCAGTACAGAAAGTACAAACATAGTGCAGACAACATATAATTAAGATAATACAAACACTAATAATGAAGAGATTAAGACAATAAATTATAAATAATAATAATAATAAAAATATATAGAAAAGAAAAATGTCCGTAGACAGAACTGTGAATGTGCATGTGTCCTATGTACAGATGAAGGTTTGATGAGTTATTTTCAGGGTGTGAGGGGTCCAGAGTGACTTTCTTAGCCCTTTTCCTCACTCTGGAGATATAAAGATCTTGGAGGTTGGGTAGAGGGGCACCGATAATCCTCTCAGCAGTCCTGACTGTCCGTTGTAGTCTTCTGATGTCTGTTTTGATAGCTGAACCAAACCAAACAGTTATTGATGAACACAGGACAGACTCGATGATGGCAGAGTAGAATTGTTTCAGCAGCTCCTGTGGCAAGTTGAACTTCCTTAGCTGGCGGAGGAAATACAGCCTCTGCTGGGACTTTTTCACAATAGGATCAATGTGATTGTCCCACTTCAGGTCCTGAGAAATGGTGGTTCCCAGGAATCTGAATGACTCTACTGCAGCCACAGTGCTGTCCATGATGGTGAGTGGGGGGAGTGCAGGGGAGTTCGTCCTGAAGTCTACTATCACCTCCACTGTTTTGAGCGTGTTGAGCTCCAGGTTGTTGTGACTGCACCAGACAGCCAGCTGCTCAACCTCCTGTCTGTAAGCAGACTCGTGTCCGTCCTTGATGAGGCAGATGACTGTAGTGTCGTCCGCAAACTTCAGAGGCTTGACAGAGGGGTCCTTTGAAGTGCAGTCATTTGTGTAGAGAGAGAAGAGCAGTGGGGAGAGAACACATCCCTGAGGGGCGCCAGTGCTGATGGTGATAGTCCTGAATGTGGATTGCCCAGCCTCACTAGCTGCTGCCTGTCTGTCAGGAAGCTGGTGATCCACTGACAGATGGAGGTGAGTACAGAGAGCTGTGCCAGTTTGTCTGTGAGAAGGTCAGGCATGATGGTATTGAAGGCCGAGCTGAAGTCCACAAATAAGATCCTTGTGTAATTCCCAGGTTTCTCGAGGTGTTGCAGGATGTAATGCAGTCCCATATTGACAGCGTCATCCACAGACCTGTTTGCGCTGTAGGCAAACTAAAGAGGATCCAGCAAGGGTCCAGTGATGTCCTTCAGGTAGGCCAGGACCAGTCTCTCAAGTGACTTCATGACCACAGATGTGAGCAACAGGTCTGTAGTCATTAAGTACTGTAGTCAGTCTGGCCTTTTCAAATCGACAGTAAAACACATTCAGATTGTCAGCCAGTTGTTGATTCTCCACAGACTGTGAGGGTGGTGTCTTGTACTTGATGTTCCACAGACCAGTCCATACTGACGCCCGGATCGTTGGCTGAAAGCTCTCTTCTCAGCTTTTCAGAGTAGTTCTTTTTAGCCACTCTGATCTCCTTTGTTAGTCTGTTCCTGGCCTGGTTATACAAGATTTTATCCCACTTCTGTAAGCATCCTCTTTGGCATGACAAAGCTGTTTGAGTTTCCCAGTAAACCACGGTTTATCATTATTGAATGATAAGAATGTCCTGGTGGGGATGCACATATCCTCACAGAAACTGATATATGAAGTTGCAGTCTCTGTGAGCTCATCCAGATCGGTGGCAGCAGCTTCAAAAACATTCCAATCAGTATAGTCGAAGCAGGCTTGTAAATCCCGCTGTCTGCAAGCTTTTTTCAAGAAAAATGAAAACATTTTGTTTTTAGTTTTAATAATAATTCAAAATTGATGTATACAGTGCAACAGCAAAATCTGTGAGAAAAATAAATGTTACGTTTGTTTAGACTATTTTCTATACATATATAAATAACTACAAGTCAAGCTGCAGTACCAAGCAGGACCACACGGAGACGCCAAAAGACCACTGTCCCAGTCGAATTAACATTATATAAATATACACAGATCTGTATTCAGAATTATTAAACAGAGCAAAACAGAAATTAAAAAAAGTAAAAACATTATGAATTTGAGTGTGGTGATCTGAAGGCAGCTCAACATGACTGACCAGTGAACAGTTCCTCTGTCAGAGTGAATGTTGATGCCAATACACCACTGTACATAGCAAACTCCTATAAAAACACGCTTCTTCAGCGAGTGTCCATTATAAAACACTTGCCAGAAATGCGATCATACTGAAATGTGCCCATAAATCTATCAGAGAGCGCACATACACGGTTTGTTTATTTGCACACTAATAATTACAGACTCGTGCGCATCTAATAATGTAAGATACGATTCATGTATGTCACTGACTGTAATCGTCTTTACCTCCATTACAATCGTCATCCATCAAAACTTCACTGGTAAGATACTGGTTTGCTTTATTCAGCCCATACAGACTAGTCCTGACTTCATATTTCTTCTTATTAGCGGTATGTTTGTTCCGACCAATCGCTGCACAAGTTAAGGTTACGCATAATGACGAAAGCAAGGTAGTGCTAGCCCTCCCGGAACCCATAGAGATTGCATTGCAGTGCCTGCAGTGAGTTGTATGGAAGTCTATGGGAACACACGGGGCGATTCTCAGTCTGACAGAAATCGCCCAAAAACTTGCGGTACTACACAGAACGTGACTCGATGCTGATTGGACTATATTTCCAGAGGCAGAACAAACAGTATAGAAGAGTGAAAGCTAACGTAACACTGTGATTGAATGTGAAAGGAAAAAAAAATCCCTCCCTTTCGCGCTTTGGTGGTGCGTCGCCTGATCGCCCTAATGGAGAAACCACCCCTGCGTCTGAATAATCAAAAACCGGAAAAAAATTGTCCGCTGTGTTTTGCCTTATGTCCAGTAGTTCGTCTGGTAAAACGCATAGTAAGAGAATGACTAAACACAGAACAAACAAACAAAAACTGTAAAAGAATGGGAGCGTTCCACACCACAGCAGCCATACGCGGTGGATCTTGAAGCATATAAGTTTGTATATACCTATTCATATTATTGCATATTGTTTTTCCACATTTTAGAATGATAATTAAGTAAACAAATCTATAAATTAACATGAATGGAGTATGTAAATTATGGATTGACTAAATTTATCATTTTATTTTAGCTGCTTTAAAGTGGAGTTCAGGAAAAGGTGCTGTGATGAATGTATTTTTCTCAGTTAATAATGCTTATAATTTTGTGAAAACGTTGTTTTTTTTTTTGTTTTTGTTTTTTTTTACATTTGCATGAAAATATATGCCTGCTTTTATATTTTAAGAAAGAGGTCACTAATAAGGGGTCAGATTCGTCACGTTAAAGATTTTGAAAACACATAGTCTGCATAACATTGGGCAAAAACAACTTCACAAAGTGCTTAAAATGTTAGTTTTGTAGAGAAATTTCAAGAAATTGGGCATAAGCATTCAGATCACATTCTTTTTGGTATCATGACTCTCATGTGTATTGAGTTAGGTGTGTACAAACTTTTGACTGTATATATTTGGCATTTTATATGTTTTTATTTTCCAAAAGATTTAGTGTGTGACCGTGCTAAATGGCACTCATTCCACCAATGAAGAAGGCTAATATGTCTCAGCCCAAATATAGTAACAGGTTCAATGCTGTATTAGCCCAGAAATTTGGATGGTTGTGGTATTCGACTACAGTCTTTTGAAGTAGAGAAAGAAGGTTTGTTTCCAGCCTGTGGCAGCATCCCCTCCCATACCACAGGGGGTAATAATCACTTAATCCAAATCAGAGGCAATCAGACCACGGGCCACAGCTGGGCGAAACACACATCCCCGGTTTGGGAGGAGAGGCACAGGAAGGAGAAATGAGTGGGGGATGAAGATGAGGGTCGGAAAAGAAAATAGGCTTTAAAGACTGGTGGGTCTGCTTCATGTGAAATAGTTTCACGCATTTGGGCCTACGCATGTATGTCTGTCTCGTGAATCACTACATTACATTACATTACACTTTACATGTAACTGAACAGGCTGGACCATACAGTACAGAATTATTAATTATAGACTGTAAACTGCAGAGGTGTAGCAGTCATATCTCAATTTTTAGAAATTTCTACATTTGTCAGTCAAAATCACAACAAGATTTATGCTCAAATGATTTAGTCGGTGGTGAAAATGATGTCTTTATATATTATTATTCACTTCTCAACTAAGACAAGAAATGTGTTTTATCTATTCATTTTAGCATTCTTATTCTGTGCTACCTATTAATTTTAGCATTCACATTCTGCCATGCAGAATAATGGAGATTATTATTGCATAGACAAATTCAAATGAACTAAAAAAAAAAAAAAAAAATCACAATTCCAGCATATAATGATGAATATCAATTGGGGAAAAATGAATAATAAATAAATAATAATAAATTAATTAATAATTTTAAAAATCATTTTGGGTTTCTCAAAGAACATTTCAATTAACATTTCTTAAAATAACTTTTTTGTTGTTGTTGTTATTCTTTTTCCCCATTATAAAAAAAACCCTATGGTAACAATGGAAAAGTTCCATGAATGTTCATCATGATGCCAATAAAGTGTAGGTACGTAAAGCTCAGGTGCACTCATCTTGCAAATATTATTTCTACAGCCCTAGTGCACTACAAGGGTGATGTTTTAGCTTCCCAAGCCCTCGGTCCTTTTGTCTATCCCGGCCGAGCCCCCAACAAACCATAGTATCTGTAGTAACGTGCCATGGTCTTGTCTGTACTTTGATGTTCTTTAGTGATAATGTTGAGGCAGAGATTCTCTTCATGGCCAGAGTTAACATGGCCCCTGTGGCAGCGTTTCTTCGCTGGGCCTCGCCACAGCCAAGACCTCCAGCGTTTCAGCTCGACTCAGGAGTCTGAGTCCTTCCGCTCTGCACAGCTTATCTCGGCATACTCGCCGCTTAGCAGCCTGGTCTGCTCTTAATCAACTGGAGATTGCAGCAATAAGATATCAGGAACATAAATCTGTGTGTGTGTGAGTGTGTATGCGTGTGTTCTCTCTACTGCCTTCATCTCAGGGCCATTCAGAAAGGTCTCGCTGTTGCTCACAGCTTCTCACAGCATCTGCCATTCATTTGGAGGGGAAGACAAACACACTGATGAAAATGTCAGGGACCGCAACATTGCCTCTACTTTCTCTCTCCGTGTCGCTGTTTGGTGTTGAGAGCAAGAGGTATTTCCACTCGTTTGTGCACATTTAGACCGTTGTATGTTACTCTGCAGATGGGCCACATTTGAAAATTAAATATAGTGAATTGAATTTTACGTTGTTTAAATACAAGCCCTTGAGAATGTGGAGTTTAGTCTCAGTTTGGCACAAGAGTCCCACGTATGTTTAAGGACATATGCATTTTAATTCCTTCTGTTGATCTATATGCTTCTGTGATTGAGCAGAAAAGATTAAATTGGGATGAGGTTCATAAAACGTTTAGACCACTTGGAACAAAATTTTGACAGAATGTTGTGAAATGTTGTCAACCATCAAGATTACATGACGGATCATGGAGATATAGTGCTGTACTTTTTTCCAACCAAACCCCACATTTTTTTTCTGAACTCTTAACCTAGAGTTTACTGTTAGTCATCAGGGCCAGGGGCACCAGTGGTAGTGCTAGCTGCCCTAGGCAAGATAAGACACGAATATAGAAAAAAAACAATATAGTAAAAGTTAGTAATTTTAGTTGACATACACTGTATTTTATTTATTTATTTATTTATTTATTTATTTATTTATATAGAATTTAAGTAGCCAAGACAGACAGGAAGTGATTAGGGAGGAGAGATGGGAATGGGTTTTGGAAAGGACCACAGGCCAGGACTTGAGCATGGGTCACCTTCAGCGCTGTTGTGCTTTGTCGAAACACTGGCCACAAGGTTACACTGTAAAAAAAGTTCTTGTAAAAGAAGTTTTTACAGAATTATTTTGGCAGCTGTGGTTGCCAGAATAATTTTGAAAAAAATACAGAAAAACTGTAAACACATGTATGGCCAAAAACTGTAAATTTTACAGTATAAAACTGTAATTTACAAACAAGAAAATTTTAATGTAAACCAGTAAATTCAACAAAGCACACTGCTATTAAAATCTGTTTTGTACCTTTAACATACTGACAACCACCATAATAATGCAGGTGGTAAAAGAGAAAGCCACATGAAGAATCAAAGCTCATCACAAGTAGCTTCGCCACAAGCAGAAGTATATACTAATATATAGAAGGTGCACAGAGTCATTCACGCAAACACAAAACACCATCGTGCTAACACACGACATATAAATAATGCAATGAACATTCATTAAACAGCAGAAGATGTAATATAAAGCCCAAATGTACATAACTGATAACAAAAACTATTAAAAACATGATTATTTAAACATTCAAATGTGAAGTGTCAAGCAGGGAATTCTGGGAATATCAGTTTACAGTTTTTGACTGTAAATTATACATTGATTTGTTCTTTTTTACTTCTAAAAACTGTACAATTAACAACATTTTACTGTAAAATTACATTAAATATCTGGTTAGATCTTTTACAGTTTTTCCCTGTATATAGTATGGGAACTTACTGTTAACCTACTAACAATTTTTTTTTTTTCTTAGCGTTTTTACAAAATTTTACAGTTAAAATTAATATTAAAATTAATATAATTATTTTTTACAGTGTATGGTTCTTAATTATATGAACACTTTTTTTAACCTGTAATTTAATTATCAAATATATGCAGTACAAATGTTGTTTTTTTAAAGTTGCATTGAAAATACACCTGGCCATTTTTTTTTTTTTTTTTTTTAATTATCTTTTCTTTTTTTTTTTTTACTTGGAAATGCATTGAATTAAGGAAGTAAAATGGGTTGTGGGTGCAATTTCATGTTGACTTTAACTTCATAAATGCTAGCACACATACATGGACAAACACACACACTCCTAGTGACTACCGATATTCTTTCAGTTAAAGGAATGTGGGATTCCTTCCTGAACCTTCCCAATGTTGTTATTTTAGGTGCTTGTAATAGCTATTCATGTTTGTTAGGATTTTCGAAAAAACAAACAAACAAAAAACGAAGAGCTACGGCAGGATCTTCGAGGCGCAACATAAAACATGTAAATTGAGTTGGGGGAAGGTGCATGTGTATGCGTGTCTGTTTAATGATGAGGTGTTGAAGTGGAACTGCACATAAATCAGTGAGGGACACCTGCTTCCCGCTCTCAGTGACCCAGAACCCCCTAAATCGTCTCTCACACACGTTAATGCCCAGCTAATGAGGGAGCGCCTCCGCACCCACACCCCTCAAATACACACATTCAATATATTTGTTCCATTCTCTTTCACTCATCTGACAGCCACGTGTTCTTGCACACCATCTAGACTGATAGCAAGTGACACAACACAACAAAACTAAAATGCCCCCGAAATTGTTGATGATGATAATAATAATAATAATAAAAAAATAATAATAATAATAATGCTATTTTTTCATTTATTAACTTTGAAGTGTTTTTAAACTGCTTTTCAATAATAATAATAATAATTGAATGTTACATTCTGATATTTGATTGGGATAGTTGGGACTTTTTTAAAAGCAATATAAACATATGAAATATTTTATTATGTCATAGTAGGTATTTTAGGTCTGTGCAGTTCTTGGGTGTCCTGTGCCAGCCAAGTAACTGCCATTGAGATAAATGAGAATGCTAACATGTAACTTTATTCAGCTGTTACAGCCCTCCTTGGTGTGGAGCTCACGTGATCCACCTCATGATACAGTTGGATACTGCAGTCAAGTAGGAACACCTTCTAGTGACCAAAATTAGAGCGACTGGACGGCCTTCAGTCTTTTTTTTTTGGTCACGTCACATTGTGTCATTCATTTGTAGTGCAGAGTTTCTCCAGCACACGGCTTTGCTGCGAGGTGTTTTTGATAAGATAATGGTGAGGGCTGTCATTCCTCTGAGACTGCTGACCTCTAAATGGGTTCTGAGTGGAGCCTCGGTGTGGTTTCGTTCGCTCGGGACAGCCTGGACGTGCTCATGCACTGTTGACTTAAGCGTTCCGCCTGAGCCATCAATCATCGGCTGGGTGACAGGCGGCTTCTGAACCCTGCAGAACTTCTGCCAGCAAATATTCCCGTCTCCCCATTCCCTGCATGTAGCAACCAGCTCTCTGAAACAACAATGAAAACAGCCCTATTTCTCTCACACGCACACTACAGCACACAATCACACACACACACCGTATTTAACCTTACGGACCCCCACTACCACACACACACTAGCTCACCCCACTCTTTCAAAGACGAAGAATTGCTTCTAAATCCTTCCTTCCCATTTTTTCAAAACCGCTAAGGCATTTGGAAGAGGTTTTTTTGCAATTATATTTAATCATACACGGCCGCCCCAATCAGTGGGAGCGGGAGTGATCACATTTGCATGGGTTTCAGGTTCTACCCCTCACGTCAGATCACTGCCCAGCGGCCACAGTACACAGGACCACCTGGGCGATCTTTCTCTGTCTCGCTCTCCTTCTTTCTATCTCTCTCTCTCTCTCTACAGTCACTCTTTCCATCCCTTTCCATCGCTCTCTCACTGTTGCCTGACTTTAAATATTTAGTGAGTGGGTAATGTGGATGCGCACACACACACACACACACACACACACACACACGATGTGCTGTGGTGTGAACTGTGGTTGATCTGACTGGAAAAGCTGCATCAAAGGTACATGTGGTAAATCTGACATTTGTCAAGTTTTATTTTTACTTTTCTTACTAATTCTGTCTGAATCTGCATTAAAAGGGGAGCTCATTCAAAAATTATAATTTTGTCATTATTTAGTTTCAAATCAAATATGGTGCTGACAAGCTGGGGTTTTAATAAAAGCTGGCAATGCAATAGAAAGTCTATGCAATAGTAACAAGAGAGGAAAACTTCAACACCAATAATGCACTGGGCTCAATCAGGCAATATGCGAGTGGGGATACAAAAATTCAGAAGTACGATCTGTAGATTTAACAGTAGCCCTGGAGTTGTCAAGATGACACATTTTACATCATATGGTGGACTTTTGTCCAATAAATTGAGATATCTTGGTACAGGTAACACGAAAAAATAATATACATTGATAATTTACTTACTCCACCAACACTGTAACAATAAAAATCTGGTTGGAAATCTGTGAACCTACCTTTTAAGTTTGATATCATTAACATTTGATCATTAAAAATAAATTTGATATAAATTAATAATTTTACAACTAAAATCAATGGTTTTAAATGCAACCCGTGCATCACAACATTGCCATGCGCAATAAAACAATATTTTGAGATTTGCTAAAAAAAAAATTCATTTAACAGTGTTATAAGTTATTAATTAAGATGAAGTGATAATTATATGACATCAAAGGTCAAATATAAATGTAAAAAAAGAAAAAAAAATTTATGCATTTTTACATTTGTTTTATAAACTGTCTGATTATATATTTGAATTTTAAAATTAAATGTTTCAAAATAAATTAATATGTAAAATGAATAGTTTCAAATACTGCAAGAAAGGCCCTATGATTTCCTCGATGCGGAAAACGTACACAGAATCCAGCGGAATGTCACAGAATTTAATAAATTATTTTTTTATAAAATCAATTAATTGGAAATGCTTTTGATTATTAAAATTTAATGAAGCCATTGAAATGGAATCCATAAAATTAATGATTTCAATTAATTAGGCATGTTTTTTGATTAATAACATTTCATTTAACCATTAATACAGAGTCTAGAAAAATTAAAACGGAAAAAAAAGCGAATTTGGAAAAAAATAAAACGGATTTACAGGGCCTTATAATGAATCACAACGTAATAATGTACGGTGAAAAATAGATAATGATTTTGAGATTGGCTGAAAATTTACATTTAGCTGTTATTAAATTATTAGTGTTTTTAAAGATTAACACTTTGAGTGTTTTATATATATATATATATATATATATATAATATTGATACAGATATGGTACTGATATATTGCGCATCCCTAGTACTTTTATGGTGATTTTTGGAAATTGATAGTCAAGGTCAGTAGTGATTGTTGTTGTATGGTAAAGGACTTTGTGAAGGTTCTTTTAAAAAATCTAAATAATGACAGTTTTCCTATTTTGGGTGAACTATCCCTTTAAATGCAGACAGTTGAAGTCATGAATATGCTTGCCAGTTGATTATGAGTCTCTTTGCGACTATGTCTGTGTGTGATTGTCGGGTTTGTCTGTAGGATTAATTTGTTAACTCCCTGAATCTCATCCCAGGGTACGACAGTCAAGCGGCCCACCCAGTCTGTGTGAGAGCATTCCATCATTCCTGCGGATGTGTGTGTGTGTGTGTGTATGGATATGCTGACCATTGTATGCATGAGTGTGCGTTTGTACGTATGAGTGTGTGTGTGCGAGGAAAGCCGGTCCTCTCATTTTCCCCAGTGAAAGGCTGCATTATAACCCATTTCCATGACCTCAAGCCAAGCCCTTCCAGTCTTCTCCGCGGCCTGCGTTAGTGTGTGTTTGTGTATCTGTTGCGCATGTGCACATGGACGTCCTCTAACTGCTTTCCATGTCCTGCAGCCAGGACTCTCCTCTGCAGCCTGCCTTACAGCGCTTGTTTAGACAACAGTGGCGCACATGTTGGCTGAAATATGGACGCTGAGCTCCTTCGCTCGGGTGAATTAAGCTACGGCATGTGTGCTTAAACCCAGACAGCTCGCTGATTTAGCCATTGATTTAAATGATTGATTTAAGAGCTCAACAGCCCACACTTGTTGAAGCGATGACCTTTCGGAGCTTAGGTGGGTCTCTGTGATGGGAAAGGAGGGGGGCCAAGGGTGAATTTACAGCTGAAAACATACAGCTTCTTTACAGGCCGATATGTTTACATTGTCTGTACACGGTTCTGGAATATTTATTTAAAATTTCATGATAAAAAAAAAAAAAAAAAACTGTCTTGCTTTCCCCAACGATATAGATGAATGTGTGTGTGTGTGTGTGTGTGTGTGTGTGTGTGTGTGTGTATATATATATATATATATATATATATATATATATATATATATATATATATATATATATATATATATATAGTATTATTTATTACTTTTGAATTATTATTATAAAAATATTTATTAAATTACAATTAATAAATTACAAAAATATTTTGAAAATGTATAGTATTATTTATTTATATATATATATATATGCACACACATTCATCTTTTTATATATATATATATATATATATATATATATATATATATATATATATATATATATATATATATATATATATATATATATATATATATATATATTAGTATTATTTATTAGTTTTAATTAATTATACATATGATTTATAAAAGTACAATTAATTTGCAAAATTACATATATGCAATAAAATAAATGCTTATTTTGTTAATATATGCAATATTTTATTAAAATCACACACACAAATAAATTAAGTATGTAACTACAAGACAAGATAATGTTTCGTATTTTATATGTACATATATTTTTTTCCACTAGTTTCTACATTTGTTTTTTTTTTTTCTTGACTAGCGTGAAGCCCAAAGGGAAGTGAGAAAGTCTCTTTATCCGTGATACATTTATGTTTTATGAGCTGTCTAATTATTAAATGTTGTGGAGGAAGGTTCAGGCGGGACAAAACATTCCAGATCTGTTAATGCCTCCCAGCCATATTTCCACTCCCTCTCTCCCTCTTTGATAAAACTTTTCCTTATGAGCCCATAAAACGCCTTCTTTCAGCTTCATACAGCCTACGATCTTACCATATAATTTTTCACACATAATTTTTATGTTTCACTTTTTATTTCACTGAATTAACCCCCTTCAAATATATGAAATCTGCACTAAGTAACGTTATTTCCCAGCGATTCTGTCAGTGAAGGAATATATGAGTAAAAGAGGGAAAATCAAGCAATGAATTCAGTGAAAACAGCAGTCTAGTAAATACACCCTTTCATTTTCTCTCTCTCTTTTTCTCTCTCTCTGTCAGCGTACAGGACTAAGTTAGGCATAAGCGAATAATTAGGTAATTGCCCTTCTGATTGAGCCCAATAGGAAACGTTTCAATTAGGCTAAAACTGCGCGAGGAGGAAGTAGGCTCTTACAAAGGGAAACATTTCTTGTCATGCAACTGTCAGCCCCCCAAGCCCACACCACAAGCGAGGATTTACTGGATACGAGAAAGAGGAAACGCTCAGAACGAGGGGAGCTCGCTTTTTAAAAAGCAAGGAAGGGAAAAAAAGCATGCTAGCGAGGGCTAAAGGAAAGAAGAAAAAAGAGACAGCAACAAATGATTGCGGTAATTAGGGCTATATTTAAACAGGCCTCTTCTCTGATATGATTTGCTAGTGATCCCTTGTTCAGATAAGAGGAGGGCTTCTCAGCCCGCCGAGTCGCCTGTTACAAATTACAACCTTCCAGCCATGGAAGAGACATAGTTCCTGGAAAGAGAAGAAAGAGTAGGGGGAGTGAGAGGGCTTCTGCTGTAGACTGAAAGAGAGAGAGAGAGAGAAAGATATCAGAGACATGGTGGCAAGAGAACACAGATGGAGGGCATCCTGCTGGACACTGGCAGATGTTAGCTGTATCATTTGTTATCTTGCCTCAGCTTGTCTCATTAGCATCATCTTTGCATCTATTTTTATTTATTTATTTTTTTTGTGATTTTGTTTTTATCTATTTTATGTTATTTTTATTAACTGCTTTATTGTACTGTTTTAAGGATTCCTTAAAAATGCAGCAAGCCATTTCTGCTCAACTAGTGGCACTAAATGTAAATGTTGAAATAATTTTCTATAAACAAGTTTAGAAAGTTCTCTGAACAAGCCAAACATTTCCCTATCTGCCATTATTCAATAAAATAAGTAGTTCTACCCCAAAATAACAACATTGGTTGAGCCAATATGTCTGTATCGTATGGAAGCATATGGGTTGCAATATTCATTTTGAAATGTAATATGCAAAATGGCAATTTAATGTGTAAAATGGCATTGTGTTTTTGTATTTAAATTTACATTTTCCCATACATATGTGCAATGTTTTTGTGCGAAATGAAAATGAAAATTCAATTATATAATTTACATTTCAAACTGAATATTGCTATCCATATGCTTCCATAGTATCGGGCAATTGAAACAGACTGCAATTCTGTTGGGTTTCAGAAATTAAAGGTGCCTTTAAAGGTTTATGTGTTTTTGTTTGTTTGTTTTTTGTTTGTTTGTTTATTGTATATTATATTATATTATATTATATTATATTATATTATATTATATTATATTATATTATTATTTTATAATTAAATATTTATTATAATGAGCCCTAGGTGTACATTTTTCCATAATGTCTTTACCTGAAATATGGTCATTATCATTAAAAAGTTTGGGGTCAGTTAGATTTTTTTTTTTAATTATTAAAAATTAAAAAAAAAAAAAAGTTTTCTATTTTAGAATATTTTAAAATTCCTATGATTGCAAAACTTAGTTTTCAGCATTATTACCCCAGTCGTCAATGTTACATCCTTCAGAATCATTCTAATATGCTGATTTGCTGCTCAAGAAACATTTATTATCTTAATAACATAATAATAATATAATAATAGCATTAATATTTTTTGTGAAAACTGTGATGCATTTTTTTCAGAATAGAATTCTTTGATGGATAGAACAAATTAATAACATTTATTTGAAATAGAAATATTTTATCTTTTGTAACATTTTAAATGTCTTTATCGTCACATTTGATCAGTTTACTGTATACTTGCTGAATAAAAGTTTTTTTTTTTTTTTCAGTCTTTCTGAAATTTTGAACATTAATGTGTATTATTATCATATTTAACCTATTTAAATGCAAAACTACTGATGGAAAAACTATTCAGATTTAAACTTAAAATAAAGTCACTTCTTTTACATTATCCAATAAAACAGTCAGATCTATCCAATAATGTGACTGAATTTAGTTCCAGTTAATTGCATCAGTAGTACGGAGCGCATAGTGACACATAACACACAAATGGCACTGTTTTTTGTTGACTCCTGTCATAAAGTTATTGATGGTGAGAACTACCTGTCCTGATGTGTAAATAAACTAGACCTCATACAGTGGCTCAGACTGTACCCTCAGCAGAGGAATGTGCCTGTGCTCAATGATGTTTGTATAGGCTTGAATCCTTCAGGCCAGTCAGACTGTGTGCTCACTGCAGTCCCTCTCTGAAATATTAACTCACACAGAGCATATATTTGACAGCCATGTTCCACAAATAATTGTTTACAACCCGCCATAGGCACGCCAGTGGTTTATCGGGGTGTTAATTGATCTTGTATGGATGTTTATATGAATAAAACCTGACGGTAATAAATGTATGAGAAGTTGGGCAGTGTTCTTGGGTGTGTGCGTGCTTGTGTTTTTTGTATATGTAAACAGACGCTGCCCTGCAGGCATGTCCCACAGGGCCGCAGTGTGGTTAACAGAGTAAACTGTGGTCAATGTTAATACATTTCCTGTGTCTGACGGACTTACCTGAACGCTTCACACATGCCGAGTTTCAGTCTGAATTTCTCATTCTGTTAGTCACTCATTCTCGTTCTCTCTCAAAATCGCTTTTTCTTACTCTCCAAATTTGAACGTGTGCAGCGGTCTGTCAAATGTGGGTGACCGTGGTGTTCGTGTGGTCAGACCTGGCACTTCTCTGCTCATTGCTTGGTTCCCAAAGCGGGCCGAATTGGGCGCACACATCCGCCTCTCTCGCATTCATTCATTTGTGTTGGGCTTCACGTGACAGCTGTGATAAATGAGAGCCCTGCAGTCACATGCAAACCTGAATCGTCCTGCTGCCTCTTGCTCAGGTGGATTTATAACCAGCTTATACTTGCTTTATCATATAAACCTATGGATTTAAAGGGTTAGTTTAGTCAAAAATGTTAGTGGGGCACAGAAGGAGATGTTTATCGGCGTGTGTACTCTGCTCTTTAAAAGTGAATGGGGACAGAGGCCGCTGAGCTCAGAAAACTTTGCCAAAGTACCAGAGAAACGGCATAAAAGTACCTTATGACAGCTTTGTGTGAGGAATAAACAGAAATTTATAAGAATAGCTCTCTCAAAATATACAATTCTGTGAGTATTTACTCCCTCATGCTGCTTTCTTTTATGGAACACTAAAGAGGAATTTTTTTTATTTATTTATTTATTTATTTCGGAAAAAATGTATTGGCTGCCCTTTGCAATGAAAGTGAATGAGAACGGAGGTTGTCAAAGACCATAAATATCTCATAAAAGCACTCCATACAACTATCCTCTATATTTTTAAAGTCTTCTGAAGCCATTTGATAGCTTTTCATGAGAAACAGTCCAAAATATATTAGATTTATATACTTATATTGCATGGAATATAATATCACAGGTTCACATATAACATACTTTAATAGGCCTTTTAATATTTTTTTATTTGTATTTTATTTATTTAATTTAGCAAGGATGCGTGAAATTGATCAAACATGATGGTATTTTCTATCTATTTCAAATAAACACTGTCTAATACAATACAACTAACTGAACTTTCTATCTATCACAGTTTCCACAAAATATTTAGCAGCACAATGGTTTTCAACACTGAATTTTTATTTATTTATTTTTTTTCTTGAGCAGTAAATCAGCATATTAGAATGATTTCTGAAAGATCTTGTGACATTGAAGACTGGAGTAGTGACTACTGAAAATTCAGCTTTTCATCAAAGGAATAAATTGCATTTTAAAATATTTTAAAATAGAAAGCAGTTAGTTTAATTTATTATAATATTTTAGTAACACTTTAGTATAGGGATCACTTCTCACTATTAACTAGTTACTTATTAGCATCCCTATTAATAATATTTTGGCTGTTTATTAGTACTTATAAAGCACATATTCTGCATGACCATATTCTATATCCCTAATCCTAAACTTAACAACTACCTGACTAACTAATAAACAGCAAATTAGGGAGTTTATTAAGGCAAAATTCGAAGTTAATTGTCACTACTCCTGTCCATGCACTCCCGTTCGTTCACCAGCAGAGGTCACCACATGGACTATTGCACTACACTACTGTCGTACTTCACTCCGGACTACGGTTCCCATGATCCATTGCACTGATTGCACACAGCTGTACCAATCACACGCTCACACCTGAGAACTATCACATAATCACACACCCTACATAAACCATGGACTTCCTCTCACAGATCGCCGAGTATTGTATAGCGTATATCCTAGCGATAGCTACTCTACGGAGCCCACTCAGTTATTATAGTTTTGCCTTGCCTGTTTTCTAGTGTTTTGATTCTTGCCCGTGTTTCCTGGATTAACCCTTTGCCTTCCCTTTCGGACTCTGTTGCACCTCTCTTGGACTCCCACTCGTGTACCTGGATTATCTCTCTGCCTCGCCCTATTGCATATTGTTTGCCGATCGAAGACCCACGCTTGCCCTAGGATTACTCTTGTGTTTTGCCCGTGCCATACCCGTTTGCTGTTATTTGACCCTGCCTGTGTTTTGACCACATCCTTGTTTAAATAAAAGCTTGCAAATGGATCTGCACGTCTCTCGTCTCGTCGGCTCCGTAACATTAATGCTTTGTTAATAGTGAGAATTGGACCTTTAAAATAAAGTATTTCACAGTTTTACTGTTTTGACTGTTTTGTAGTTGATTTTTCATCAACTATTTGCATCCTTGGTGAGCATGAAAGACTTCTTTCACACAATTTTTAAAAAATCTCACCAACCCCAAACCATTGTCCCTATTTACATTCATTATATAGTAAAGGGTTGAACATGAATGTGAGCAAAAACCTGAAATCCCCTTTGTGTTTCATGGAAGACAGAAAATCTGATTTTGGAGTGGCATGCAGTAAATGAGTGACAAATGATGACAAATGATGACATTACTACTGTATATGGCAAATGCTGTGTTCCCTGCTGTCAAGGCAAAGATAGAGCCATGCCACTGATATCCTCGAGTCCATACACATATGCACTGCCACAACTTCTGCATTTTCCAAACCCAACATTTACATGCTCCTGGGCATTTGTCATCCTGAGCATATTCTGTCGTCAGGGTGGGGGAGGGAGTGAAGGGCAGCGAGCTCATTACCGGGATGGGAGAGAGGAGCAGCACTGGTAATGTTTTAACCCCAAAATGAGTTCCATTCCTGAGGAGTCCCGTGTGGAGTCAGGGATGTAATGTTCATATGGAGCAGTTTATGAGGATTAAGAGCTTTTATTTAGTCTACAGGGCCAGGCCTGCTCTCAGCGTCTCTCTCTTCTCCTTCTGTTTCTCTGACTGTAAGCTCGGCTGTGGGTATTGGGTGGCTGAGCTTGGGGGCAGAGACTCTAATTCTAGTCATCCATGCGCAAAACACTCCCTCTTGATGTAACACGTCATACTAGTAATGGGCACAAATCTAGCTGACATTTAAAAATAGGTTTAACAAATTATAACAACCATCAGCATGTTAAAAAATGATGATACAGAATGATGTCCTACACATACACACACACATACACACACACACATACACACACACAAGCACCACCATGCAAAGTCTATTCAGCCTCACGCATGATGTGGGGAAAAAAATGATATATTGCGGACATAAATTAAGAACTTGGCCGCAATTTACTAATTTGTTCCCTGGATTTAGTAAATTGTGGCCATGTTGTACTAATTCATACCCTCATTTCAATATAACTAAAACGAGGGAACAAATTAGTACATCATGGTCACGATTTAACTAAAACAGGGGAATGAATTTGTAAATCATAGCCATGATTTATTAAAACACGAGAACAAATTAGTAAATATCCATAATTTATTAAAACAGAACAAATTAGTAAATCGTGGCCACTATTTAAATAAAACTAGGTATTACTTCTTAATTCGTAGCCACAATATGTTTTGTCCTGCATGTCATTTCAGTCATTTTTTTTCGTCAAAGAATCCTGAAAATTGGAACATTCTTAAAATGTTATAGCATATTAAATATTAAAATGATTTCTGAATGATCATGTGACACTGAAGACTGGTGTAATGATGCTGAAAATAAATTCTAATTTATAAAGATTTATAATTAAAATTACTTTTAAATTATATTACGATAGAAAATACATATTTTAATTTATAGTAATATTTCACAGTATTACTGTTGTACTCTTATTTATTATTAATTGTAATTGTTGTTATTTTTGATCAGATAAATGCATCCTTAATAAGCATTTGTGACTTATTTCAAAAACATTTTAAAAAATGTATAGACTCTAAACTTTTGAACAGTAATAAATGTGGTATCTGTGTATTGTGTTATCATATTTAAAAACCTGCATTATTTGCATTTTTAAATTGATACTAAAACATTAAATGTAAAAATATTATTAAAAAAAACGTAGTTTTAACTTGTGTAGTAACTTGCCTTAATTACTAAAACGTAATATTAACTTAACTCTATTTTCAATTCTTATAAATGAAAATAAAGAATTTTTTTAATAAGATTTATAATATAATAATATTATAATATTGTTTTAATATAATAATATTATTATAAATATGTTATTATATAGGCTAATCTAATTTTTATTATGACTTCTGGAAGTTCTAAAATGTGTCCGAAAAATTTAATATATGTAAAACCTTTAGAGGAATTTTCTGGTTGTTGATAGAGTTTCATTTGTATTTAGCCAGAATATTCCTGTTCAGTTTTACCAAATTTAAGTGATTCAGCTAATTCAAATGTCCCCAATCTTTAATTCATAAACCTTTCACTGCCTGCTAGTGTTTCAAATGTGTTAAATGTCTGACAGGATTACGTGTTTACTGCAGGCTACTGCGATTTCACTACATCCAGCGCCGTTTACTGCATGTGGATTTTATGTTCTCTCCTGGAAGTGGACTCTCTAGTCTAATGGCACACTGGCAAAACAGGCTACTTGTGAGGATGTTAAGTTCTAACAGTTTTCTCTGTGTATTTACGCTGTTTACAACTGAAAACTAATTGCGAATTCCAATACAAAGTCCATGTTTATTCAAATGATCTGCATTTCTGTATACTGAGTAGCATTTCTGGTATTTTAATGTCTCTGTTTCTTCTCAGTTATTTTGTTTAGTAAATTTTTTTTGTGTTCGTTTTTGTTTGTGGGGGTCTGTTTCCTTATTTGCATGTGTTCTTGCGTGTCTGAGCTTGCAGTATGTGTGTGGCTTTCCCCTCCTTCCCTCTCCCAAAAGGAAAAGTTTCATGTTCGCTTACTAACTCGTCCCTGTAGAGGGTCAATTGCAACCAGTTGGCCACCAGTCTGGTCCAAAATAAACATTTGGAGAGAGGAGACTATATAGGCAGGTACCGGGGGCCTCTCTCTCTCTTTCTCTCTCTCTCACTGGCTTTTTCAGCTGTATTTCCTTGGGAAACTCTCTCTCTGTGTATGTATATATGTATATGTGTGTGTCTGCAGACTCTACATTCCTTGTATCCTGGCATTATATAGCACTCTGCAACCTTTGATATGTCTATCATTTCATTTGCACAAAGAAAACAAAAGCTTTCCCCCTTTAATCATCTTGTGAAATGTGCTTTTTGTTTCTCGGGCTCTCCCTTGTCTGACGCATTCATTACAGACGTAAAGCTGTAGGCTGTCACATGGGTCCACGTCATGTATGTGCTGCTTGATGTGGGCAGGTGTGTGTGATTCATGGGTACAGTGTGGTGGTTTGAGGCTGATGGCCAGCGACTGGTTTAACTGGAACGGGGCGCGACGAACGGGGCTCAATTTAGCCCACATTAATCACACTCCCATTTCCTCACATCAGCCCATGTGTCTGTTTGGCCGGTGAGCGCTTTCAGCATAATGAGCTCAGCTGACTGAGCAGAGAGGGCCGCTCTGTTCTCCCCTTCTCTAGGGGACCGGCCAGCTGCCCACTGCCACTTCATGGAGACATTTCATGACAAAATTTAATTTTCTGTGAACATATGGATGTTTTATAGTTTTGCAGACTACAAGGACGGTATATCATTTTGTGGTTTATTTTATTAAATTTTTTATTATTTATTTATTTTATTTTTTTGGCAACCTCTTTTTTATGTTATGTTATTTTTATTATGATTTATTAAATCCTGAAGCTCTCATATGGTGCGTTGAATCATAATTATCAATCTGATAATATCATAATTTGAATCATAATCATCAAATTTAAGTTGATTAGTATACTTATATTTAATTAATTTAATTATTATGCAATTTATATAGGAGTTTAAATTTATTAATATACTTTAATTCAATTCTTTGTTGGAATTTATATAGGAGTCAGGGGGATGATTCTAATCAATTTTATATTTAAATTGCATATGATTTTTATATTATTTATTTAATACATTTATTTTTTATAATCTGTATTTTCTTTATAACTAATTGCATTCAATTAATGTTTTAAAGTGACAGCCCTTGTTGTAACCTTTTGTCATGTGTGTTAGACTAAACACTGAAAAAGTACCACATTCTTGTTCAAAATCTTAAAATAATTTCTATTAATTGTGTTTAGAGCAGCATGAACACTATCTGTATTATATTTATTACTATATTAATACTTTGAGTCAAACTACACCATAATTACAACGTTAGCATGTCTTACTGTCAAAAACAGACATTGTAAAATGGAATAAAAATAAAACTTTAATAACAAACAGAAATAAATTTAAGCCGGATATTGTCAATAACCTGATAACAAAGAAGCACAGTGATCAAAATATATTGCATATACAAACAGACAACATAAGTTTACCAAAAAGTCAGTCATGTTTTTATGGTTCTGATTTATTTACTTTCACTTTCCTTCCCTGAGGATTTTTCCTCGTTGCTTGGTTGCAACACTAATTCTTTGCTTGTACTTTCTTGCTCTGAACTTGGCATCTTTGTTTTATCTGTCTTGTGCTGAAAGAGAGATTTAGTTGAGAACTGCTTTTATATTGGCTGAGAGATAATGTATGTGAAATAGCTCATAAATTAAATAGATTAGTGTTAAAATGTGGATTTAAAAGAATATTTAAAAGGTTTGGCCAATTCTGTGGGCTAATTGAAATCAGATAGGAATAGTAGGAGCTATGTTTAGTTTTACACAAATGATGCTGCGACGGATAGACATACAACCTGTTTCTCATTTTAAAGGTCACACTTTATATTAGGTGGCCTTAACTACTATGTACTTACATTAGAAAATAAGTACAGTGTACTTATTGTGGTCATATTGTATTGCAAAACACTTCTGCTGCTATTGAGGTGGGATAAAGGTAAGGTTAGGGACAAGTTTGGTGGTATCGGTAGGTATAAAGGTGGGTTAAGTTGTAAGGGATCGGTCAACAGTGTAATTATAAATGTAATTACAGAAATTAATTACAGATGTAACTACATATAGGTATTTTTAAAAATATAAGTACAATGTAAAAACATGTATGTACACAAGTGCACTGTATCAAATGATTAATTTAAATGTAAGTACATAGTAGTTAAGGCCACCTAATATAAAGTGGGACCATTTTGATTAAAATTAAATAAATATTGATATTGATCAAGAAATAATAATGCTACAGTGATCACAGAGAAACAAAATCACAAACAAACAACAAAAAGCTATTTAATAAATAAAGTGGTTTAAAAATAAAACTCACATAATGACCTTCAGATGTCTTGTAGAGATGTCATCTGGTTTTTGTAGATGAGTAAGAACCATTTCATAACAAAAGTGTCTTAAATATTTCGATTTTTAAAACACACAATATAGTGTCTTACACTTGTTAGTTCTGTTTTAAAACATCAAAAATATTATGGTCTGACATGTTTTTTTCTCTTCAACTTGAATGAAAGAAAATACTTTAAAAAAACTAAATATATTTAAAAATGCATAATTAAAAATAATATACAATTTAAACTGTTTAAACTTACTACAATACTATTTAAAGATAAATAGTCTGTTTTCCTTAGTTTAAGGGGAGAACATGTCAGATCATAGGCCTAATTGTTTTGACATTCTGCTTTGGTACTGAATGGAATTTAAGTATAACAGAATTTGATTTACAATATATAATCACATCATGTCTCATACGTAGATTTTTTATGGATCATTTGAATTGTGGAAATTGCATTGGCACTATTAGATGTCTGTGTGTAAGTTGTTATATATGCATGTGTTTTAAGAGGCCCTGTCGTCAGGAGAAAGAGAGACACAACATAGTGTGTGTGTGTGTGTGGAAGGCGATCTGTAGCTTGTCGTACAGGTGCTTATAATTTGCAGTGATTAATCATTGTTGTGTTTGGGGGTGACATGTTGTTTAATGCATCTGTCTGTCTTCCTCTCTCCATCCCAGACCAGCAGGCCACGGCATGCTGGGTGTCACTGAGGGGTTACTGTGCAGTAACACACCAGCACACTCTGATTTACACATCACACGTTCTGCATTGTAATAAACACGTCACTCGCTGTACGGTATTAGAAGAGTAGGCAGGATTCCAGTTTAATGTATGCTTTCTCAAAGCCTTTATACAAATAATGTATCTGTGTGTGTGTGTGTGTGTGTGTTTGCTTTGGGTACAGGGCAGGCAGTCTGTTCAGTGCAGGCTGTAAATCAGCTGCTCTCTGATGGAATTCTGACAGACAGGAAGCTAATCTGTCCCTCGTGTGTCATTACGGCCAACCTCCCAGATTGCCACATATCCTGCTGCTACGCTCATCTTCTGCACACACACACATTCGGCCCGGCTGCCAGAGACAGTAACAAACACACATGTTGAACATAAAGTGGCTTTGGCTGTGTCAAGAGTTCATTGTCCGCATCTGCCAGAGGCATAGAAAGAGCTCAAACAGACGTTCACTCTCTCTTTCTCTCTGGCTGTATCCACATCTCAAAATTCACTTTCCCTCATTTATTGTTGGTGGTAACTATCCATTTATTATAGATATGTTATGTTCAAGGTATTGGTTCTCTTCCTGCTTAAAGGGGTAGTTATTGCAAAAATTGTTGTTTTCTCAGCCCCATGTCTTTTCAGACCTGTACAACTGATTGATTTCTGTGAAAGCAGAGATGTTTTGAAGAATGTTCAGGCTGCTGTTTTATATACGACAATACGACTTGAGTGCCATATGTCATACCTCTGAAGCCATATAGCTTTGTTTGAAGAACAGGTTCAAAATCCTTTAAAATCTTGGTGTGTGAATGCAAGGTGTATAAGTACAATTGAGAGTGAACTTACTTTCAGTTTGTTCCTCACACATAGCTATCATTTGGCTTCAGAAGACTTAAGGAACAACACACAATTAATATATACCACTTCTTTGGTGCTTGGCAGTATTATTTATTTAATATTTTATAGTATTTTATCAATTATATACTCCTGTTCAAATGTTTGGGGTCAGTATTACCTGGTTTTGTTTTGTTTTGTTTTTTTGTTTTTTGTTTTGTTTTGAAATCAAAAGAAATTAATACTTTTATTCAGCAAGGATGTTACATTGAAAGTGACAAAGGAATGCTTTTGAACTTTCTATTATCAAGCAATAATGAAAAAATGTATCACAGTTTTCACAAAAAGATTAAGCAGCACAAATTTTTCAACACATTTTACCATTACAGCAATGCATGACATTCTAAAATATATTCAAATATAAAACACTTATTTAAAATAGTATTTGTATATTTGTTAAAAACAATATTTATTGTAATAACATTTCAGAATATTATTGTTTTTACTGTAAAAACATTTTGAGCAAATAAATGCAGCCATGGTGAGACTTTAAAAAAACAACATTACAAATCTTTACAAACCCAAATTTTTGAGCATTTTGTGTATTTATAAAATGACATGAGGGTGAGTAAATGATGATCAGAACTCTGCTTTTATGAGAAAGCTATAGATGTGCTATAAGCCCCCTCACTCATTCTGAGTCCCTTGTACCATCTCTCCAAACTCACAGGAGTTTAATTACGAGCATTCTCATGTATGTGTGTGTAAGAAACCATGTTTTTACTTATACGCCCTTCACAGTGTTTCATGTCCCAGCCCACTGCTTTCTGTACAACTCTGCTGTAATACCACAATCTTATGAACAATTTCGGTCTGACAGTTTGAAATATTTTTTTTGAATCCTTTGACAAATTGCTTTATGAAAAAAGCCCAAAGCATAATCGGCTGGTTTGGAGAGTGTCCAGTATTAAGATCCTGACCCTTCAGTTACAGACTTATGGTGCTTGTTTTCATGCATGGTGCTGAATTTCATTAGTGGTTATAGTGCTTCTTGGTAGCATGAATATTGCTGCTCAGCAATAATAGTGATATGTGAAAGAAATCTGTGTTTTAGTTAAACTCATGAAATAATATTTTGGCTCAAGGAGAAAATAATTTTTTTTTGTTTCTGTTCCTTGTCATGTTAAATGCATCAATAATGTGATGCTTGTTGTTGTTTTTTTTCTAAGTTTGTTGACTTATTCAATATTTTAAAGATGACTTGAACACATCTCTTCTATGAGCAGGTTTTTTTGATAGAATAAATTCAGAAATGTACAAAACCATTAAAAAATACAATTCAACAATGTCAGGGTGATACAGTTATCATGATTTCATAATGAAGAAAAAAGCCTTATTAAAAGAAAGAAATTCTTGATAAGAAAACCTTAACTAGTTTGACAATCTTATATTATTATTATATATTTACATTTTTATATATAATATGAGATGATATGTATCTAACATTCTTTTGTATATCATGTGGTGCAAGTCCTCAAAATGTAATGTTATTTATAAATTAATAATTCATAATATTGATTTAAAAACAATGTATATGTGTACACTCACATATATTCAAGGTGTAATGAAAACAATACTCTTTACTTGATGGTTACACCACATGACATTTTTCATTTAGTCACTGAGTCGATAAATTTAAACTTTTTGAAAACGGTATAAAAGTTTTTCAAAACCATATGAAACCAACATGAATACAAAGAGTACATTTCTAAGAACTTTGCACATGTGTTTTAAACTAGATTTTTAAAAGATTTTTCATTACCCTAATGCATTTTCTGTGTATGTGTACCTGTGTGCACATGTGTGATTGTATGCATCTGTATGCCAACCATGGATTATGATGACAAGTTAGATTTTTCCCAGTGCCCATGGAATCACTCCATGTGTTGCTCTTGCCAAGTTAGCTGGTGCCAGCGACTGTCAGGGCTGCCATGTCATCAGATCGGACAGGGTATTTGCTCCACGGCTCAGGATAATTCATTACACCGCCTCCAAAAATGACAATACATCACACACGCTCTTTCAATCGCTCGAACGCACAAAAAAGACCAGGCCGCATGGCTGATTTCATAATTACCGCATCAAACCGCTGCCGTTTGTAACACAATCACAAGCTCTCATCAGACCCAAACCGCCACCATGGCTGGCCAGCACTGCTTATGTAACGTTTGGAAAGAAATGGTCTGTGTGAGATTGTATGAACTTTATAAAACCGAGACTTGTGTAGATCCCAACAGTTTAGAGATGCTTAATTTGTTTGTACTTGTGTGTGTGTGTGTGTGTGTGTGTGTGTGTGTGTGTGTGTGTGTGCGTGTTACTCTTGTTCGTTCTCTCAGAGGACGGGTGGTGAAACATGTTTCTCTTGTGTTTGGCCAATGCTGGCTGAGTGCGTTTACACTTCAGTAATGGCTTCCTGCTTCAGTCTCTCACGCTAAACTCGAGGAGGGGACACACAGGGGCCCTTCAACAATGCTACCATAAGTGCACACACACTCTTTACCCTCCTGTTAGAAAACTGAGTACAACTTTTGTGTTGCAGTTCAAATAGACCTGCATTTGTTTCCATTCGATTTGCCAAAAATGACACAAAAAATATAAAATATATGAGAAATGTATAATTACTGTCTATTTCTTTTGTGTTAAGAGTCCATTTTACCCACATATCTTATGTTAAATTAGCTGCGCAGACATATAAATAAAAAAAAAGAGAGAGAGATTTCTTTGGTTATGGCTACTTGTAGAGACTGTTTGCACACTAAAATCCAAATAACTACAAGTAAGAATTGTTATTTGTACTTCTTATTTATTGCACAGACACAAAATTTTAAAAAGTTTTTTTTTTTTTTTTTTTGTCATGACATCTTGTAGTGATTATTTGCCCACTAAAATGCAAATAACTACAAGTAAAAATGGTTATTTGTAGTTAGTTAAAGTAGTATTTATTGCACAGACAAAAATTTAAAAAATTGCTTTTTTGGTCATTGCATCTTGTAGTGACTATTTGCACACTAAAATGCAAATAACTACAAGTGAAAATTGTTATTTGTTCTTAGTTTAAGTAGTATTTATTGCACAGAAACAAATTTAAAAAAATGTTTTTTGGTCATGGCATCTTGTATTGACTATTTGCACACTAAAATGCAAATAACTACAAGTAAAAATGGTTATTTTTATTTATTTTAAGTAGTATTTATTGCACAGACACATTTTAAAATATCTTTTTTTGGTCATGGCATCTTGTAGTGACTATTTGCACATTAAAATGCAAATAACTACAAGTTAAAATAGTTATTTGTACTTAGTTTAAGTAGTATTTATTGCACAGACACAACATTTAAAAATGCTTTTTTTGGTCATGGCATTTTGTAGTGACTATTTGCACACTAAGGTGCAAATAACTACAAGTAAGTAAAAAAAAGATAATAAGGTGTTGTACTTAGTGTTAGTAGTATGTATTGCTATTTAGTGTAAATAGCCTCTGCCCTGTGTTTGGTTCTCAAACCCTTGTGAGGGTAAAATGAGTTTCTCACTTAACTTTTCAGTGCTGCAACAGTCTAGTAATTAAGATTTAAGATTTTTTTTTATGTAAAAATCAACTACATAAAGAAAGTGAATTTCCTTGAATGATTCAGAAGATTAGTCTTTAATTTTAAGTAAACTTTGAGTGCTCATAAATTTCATATTTTAATGTTTAACAAGCTTCTATAAAAGGTTTTTTAATAATTCTTTGCATTTTTTAAAGTGTTAATTTTTGGCAAATTGCATTTAAACCAATGGAGAGGAAGATATGACCCCAACACAAAAGTTGTACAGCCTTTCCAAAATGCATCTATTTGTATTTGCATGCCTATTCATGACCCTAAAACAGAAATAGTCACAAAATTAAAAGAAAAAAAAAATAAAATAGTTTAACCAGTGTTTCAAGCAGTTTGAAAATCCTATGCGAGTCAAACTGGCCGCAACACAACAGGAGGTTAATCACTACAGGGCAGACACGCACATCTTGGCAACTCTAGCTTGTACTATCATCAGCTATGTTAGATATATTTAGTATGCAAGAACACAATTGTGTTTGTTATAGATCTTTATTTCCCCCTGAATATTTTCGTTGTTTCCTTAAAAAGACCCCCTGGGGAAAGGAAAGATCATATCACTCCTTAAGAATGTCCGTTGTTCTTTCCCATCATTCTCTGATCTGCTCCTGCACCTTGCAGGCAGAGGGCTGTTTTTCGACCCATCTTGCACCTCCATACAAGAGAAACCAGGTTCATCTGTTCAATTAGTGAGGAATGGTGAGCTTACTATTCAATGATAGGACAGCAGGGTTGAGTCTTCACTCACATAAGCTCTCCCCAGCGGTGCCTCTGGTCGACGCAGATCCAGGGACACCCATTCCTGCACTTGTCCAAAGAGACACAGGGTGTTAACAGGTAATTAAAGAATTTACTGCCCCACTAAAACTCTATTATTGCTGTTCCTGGCCCATAATTGGGTTCATTATCAGCTTTTATGGACTATAGGTGAGCGTTTCTGAAGCAGTGGACAAAGCGTTCCACAGCCGCTCTCCAGGTCATACACAGTGTGTGAGTTTGAAGAGGTCACATGTTGTCTCCAGCTCTTATGTTTTCACAGCCAAACACAATCGTACGAATACTAACATGATAAAACATACTTTTCCATTTGGATTTGTTTGTAAACTTTTCGATTTATAAAAAACTGTTAAAGGTAAGGTAAAAATAGATCTCTAGTGAAAAATAAATGTACTAAAATGTATTTGAAATACATTTATTTCAAGTATACTACAAATACTTTTACATATTTATGTACTTAATAAAAATAAGAAATATTCTAAACTGGTATAATTAAGGTCTGCTAAATTGTAACAACCAGTTTTGTGCTTAATGCATACTAAATGTGCGGAAGTAGTGCTGAAGTCCAACTAAAGATATGCTGCAGTATATTTGATTGTGCTGAAGTGGAACTATTGCAAGCATACTTTAAGTACACTTTAAATAAAGACTGATATTACTCAAAGATCATACAATCCTCATCAATAGTGACATTAAAACACATTTTAGACTTAATATTAAGAAATTGTGCACAAGTAGTCCTCCAAATAAAGTTTAATTATAATTTTTATATCAGTAAGTTGATATGTCAGTAAATATGTTTGAACTACACTTAGTATGAAATAAATGTATTTTAAATGTACTACTTTTTTACTAGGGGATGCCTAAGGAGCTGCAGTTTTTATAAGAATCACTGATAACACTTTAGAACAGTGGTACATCATTAATTTGTAACTATGCAGAAAAATAATGCAGGATAAATTAGTACTACATTTACACTTCAGCTCCTACTATTAACTGAAATGGAAACAAAATGAACTAATCATTAAGTAATAGTAAATTTAGGACTGAGATCAGGTAATCCATAATCACAGAATCAGATTACTCTCATTTATAAGTATTAAATATACTAAATAATAACTTTTTGTGAAACCAAGTGTTACCTAGTCACTCTTCAGGAACTACTAGTGAAACATTTTTCACTTTTAAAATAACAGCATTCATTCTCATTATGAACAGTGGCCACCTGTGTGTGTGTTCAATAACAAAACTGAGAAAATTTTAAGTTTTAGTGATGTAGTTTGTAAAATAGCAGTTTTCAGGAATAAAGTCAGTGCAGCTCACATTTTGTAAGCTTTTTATGATTTATCTCTATTTAGATAACTGAATAATTTTTTTTATTATTTATCTCCCACAGAAATTAATAATAAAAATGTAATTTAAGGAATCATGCATTGAAAAAACAAATCAGAAACTGTTGGAATTCCAAGTGAGTTTGATTAATGAGTTAAAAATCATTCATTGTATGATATATTTACGCCCTGTTCCAGAAATGCTTTTTCCAGAAAAAATGTATTAACAAGAAAACTGTTTTATTGTCAAAAATCAAATGACATCAAACTTATAATGGCAGAACATCAAATTTCTAATCAGTTGTGCAATCCTCCAGTAATGTAGCACAAACTCCTATTAGTGACCAAGAGTACAGCAAGTTGGAACTTGAAACTAGATGCTGGAACTGTTGTTGTTGTTTTGCTTGATTTGAGCTTAAGAAGATAAATATGACATTATTTTAAAAATGTCACTGCCACATAATCTTAACAAAATCTCTTTTGAAGTGTTTTTCCTCATTCAAGGCATTCTCCTTGAATGCGTATTTACCCGCATGGAAAATAGCTGCGTGGGAACGTTATCAAGATGGCCACCGAGTGCATTCACTTTCTTTTTAAGGAACTTCGGTGAACGCCCATTAGAAGTGCAGAACAAATATAGCGAGAAGCACGTCATCATCTCTCTCACTCTTCAAACTCTCATTTGGATGTATCCATGCCTCTGTTACTTCTCAAAACACTTTCACCTCTCTACTTTTCATGGTAGGTGAAGATGGCCAAGGTTGTTCTGCAAAATATAGCAACTCCTGTGTGTGTATTTATTTGTACACTGTCACAAATGGTGTGTGTCCATCTCTCCCCTTCCTCTCACTCTCTCATTATTGTCCACTAGGTGACAGTAATGACACAGCTCATCCTCTGGGGTGATTGACATGAGAATTATCATGTGTATTACACATAATGCAGGGCACAGCATGACTATATGGCATGACAATGGCCGGTTTGGGTTCTTCATTTGATGGACATTATTCACAGATAAACATTAGTCTTCTTTATATGTATCAAATGTTAAACGATAATTACCTACATAATATCAAACATTATTACATTTAAAATATCACATTTTCTAAGTCGGAGTTAATTTTTCTAAGTATTTGACTTTGAATTGTGTTCTGTGAGGTGGGTCTCCAACTGCATGCCCAACTAAACTAGCTTAAATAAACAAAAACACAGACAAACAGTTGAAACGCATAAAGAGCCATGAAACTGATACCCACACATACAGGGCCCTGTAGCCAGCGGCCCCAACCACCCCTATTTGACAGTGACTGGCTTATCAGATTGCACCGAGATTGTGCGTGGCTAGGCTAGTTTAAGGAAACGGTGCATTAACTTCAATAGCTCTTTCCGTGTATATTCTGTGGAAATGTCAATGTAAATGTGGGCAGCATTTTTGCATATGTTGGTTTTTGTTTTGTTAACTTATTCAGGTGTTGGTGTTCACTGAATTGAGTGCTGAAACATGCTAGCTGTACGTCTGTTGGGCTTTAGGGATCTAAGAAGGAAATTGGTTGGCTACGAATGTTTTGTTTGGAATTAGGGTTAATGGGTTTTTTTTATTTATTTATTTATTTTTTGTTAGCTGGCCTAGCTAGCTAGCTTAACAAGTTGAAGCTGAAAGAAATAGCATGGCCTCAACAGCAAGGGACTACACCCGGAAAAATTGTTTAATCTGAAAGTTTAATTTGGGTTGCTATTTTCACTTTGAAGTATTATGTTCTGCCTTTGTTAGCAGGCAATTCTGCCATTGTTCAATAGAGTGATGCAGTGATGTATTTTGTAGACCAATTGGAAGTTAGCATCAACCTGGTTACCTCGAGAAAAAAAAAGGTCCCACTTTATATTAAGTGGCCTTAACTACTATGTACTTGCATTTAAATTAATCATTTGATACAATGCACTTATTGTGTATTATAAAAACATGCATGTTTTTACATTGTACTTATATTTTAAAAATACCTGCATGTAATTACACCTGTAATTAATTTCTGTAATTACATTTATAATTACACTGTTGACCTATGCCTTACACCTTAACCCACCCTTAAACCTACCCATATCCCCAAACCTGTCCCTAACCTTAGCTATATCCCACCTCAATAGCAGCAAAAGTGTTTTGCAATACAATATGAACACAATAAGTACACTGTAATTTCTGATGTAAGTACAAAGTAGTTAAGGCCACCTAATATAAAGTGGGACCAAAAAAAAAAAAAAGTAGGATTTTTGGATTTTTGCAGAAAATAAGCTCTGTGACAAACAAAAGTTAGTGATTTTTACATGTTTTGCTCATTATGATAAACACAACTTTTATGAACTTTGAAGTCTAAATATAATGTAATGTACTTACTATTATAATAACACTTGATTATGCATAATTACATGCAAGTAACCCTAATCCTAACACTAACCATACAGTAAGTACATGTAGTTAATATATATTACTCAGTACATAAATGTAGAATTAAACTGTAACAAGGACACCTTAAAATAAAGTGTAACCTAACATAGACTATAAACAAACTATGCACGCATTCAAAATCACCATTACTAAGCTCCTGACAGCTCTTTCAGTCTTTATTTTAAAAAAAAGTAGATGAGTCACAAGGGGGAACAGATGTATTTTATGTGTAGAATAAAATTTGAAAATATCTTGAACTTGTGTTAACCACAGACCTTATTTGACCAAAAACTCATTCAAAAAAACTTTTGACTTCACCCAGTTTTGGTCTAAAAAATTTGTCATCCATGCAGCACTATAAATCTGAACTGAACAATAGCATTTTGCTAGTTTTTAAATGTTTAAAAAATTATCCGTATTCAATTTTAGTAAGACCTTGGTGGTTCCCTCATTTGCTTAAAACCTTTCCAGAGAATGGACTACGTCTCCAAATATATCTCTAGTATCCTGGTTAGCATCAGTTAACGCAAGATTTGCATCTAATGTCCACCCCTTTTTTCTGTATCTGTTGTATGTTTATATGTAGTCCTCATGGGATTTGCATTGTGTGTTACAAATGTTATCATCTGTGTTTTTGTGAAATTTGATCTCTGGTATTTTCCAACTGCAGGAACCAGTGATGAGAGAATTACATGAATGCATGATCATGCAAGGTCACTTCAGGCCTCTTTTAATAAATATGTATAAAAAAAAGTAACTGTGAAAATTGTTAGATTTTAGATAGATGCGTCAATGACAAATAGGAATGTGATGATAAAAAACATATAGTTCAGAAAACAAATGCAAGTACATGTGGGTTTAATACATTTTAATGACATTCATAAAAATGGCAAGTGGTGTAACCAAGTGCAAAGTTCTAAATACATTTTTTTACACACTGAATACCACATTGAATACCACATTATTGAGTATATGCAGAACATCTTGATAGTTTTCAAAAACATTTTTCTACTTATATAATGCTTGTCATAGAAAATATGCATTGAAGTAATTTTCTTTATAAATAAAAATGTAATGTATTTTGTGAATGATAGATCCAAAAAAAAAAAAAAAAAAACTGCCTCTTGTTACCTTAGAGAAAAGTACTGTGGCAGTATCATTATACAGTGATGGTACCAGATGATAAAACAATAGTTCTCTGACGTTTACTGTGGTACTGAATGATTTCCATATATTGGTATTACCAGAAAACCTCTGATGTGTAGCAGTATATTTTTGGGACAAACTTACATAAATCCTCTTATTCATGGTTTGAATAGAGCGGTGTAATTTCTGTATGAAGAAGTGTTTTAGACACCCAAAATTGTCTAGACGTGCAGTAAGCTGTTCATTGAAGGGAAAAAACCTCTAGGGAGTTACCATATTAGGGAGTTACCCCAAGTTACCATATTTGAATATGTAAAGTCTTGTGTAAGCTGTAAATTGATGCTAGCATTTCTCCATTTCAGGCATGTACTTACAGTTCAATTTCCTTTAAAAATGCTGTTTTAGTTCTAAAGAACATAAAACTTCTATATTGTGAATATATTCACAACTAAATGCCATTCACATAATAAAAACACACAAATTTAATTAAAACATTTTGTTAGGCAAATTCATTAAGCTCTGCTAAAACATATAGTCCATGGCATGCAAACTAAGTTGAAATGCACAGTGCCAAAGTGTTTGTGTCATTGCCATTATAACCAAGAAGAATCGAGAACCAAAACGATCCATTTTATTACTTTCTTTACAGTGATTACTGTGACAATTATAATTAAAAACCATTAGAATCATATATCAGGTTTGACTATCTAAATGTGTACATACTTGTATGTATATAAATCTAACCACAATCAAATACTAGTGAACTTCTTATCAGCATAGCTCACACTTCACCTACTTCTTGTATTTTCACCTCAGTGGAATCTGATGCCGGTGTGAGGTTTCGAACCTCTGATGGCTAATCAGATGTTCATTGTTAGTCAGGATGACAAATGGTTTAGTGCGGTCATGCCGCCTGTATGTTTAGCATTCCTGTGTCTGTGTGTTTTGAGAAGCCGTATTCACGAGGTTTAGTGTGGAGGTGTCACTGATGATGAGGGTGTGCTCGATTAGCTACCGGTGGAAGCGGGAACGTGGCCAAACCTCGTCGCTCGGGACTGACGTGAAAAGGAATGCCTGACATGCAACTCCTAGATCGCCAACCTATAAAAAGCGCACTCAAGCCATCTCAGGAGAGAGTTCAGAGGTGTCCTAATATTGTTGTCAACAAGATTTAACAAGATTTTCATTTTGCGAATTATCTGGTAAAAGAATTTTTGAGGAGTGTCATGAACAGCAATCTGTCGAAACCATCACTGCTATTTCACACATGGTTGCACAACTTGACTTTTCCAGCATGTCATGCAGGCCATTCTCACTGATTGATGTGTCAAAGAGAAGGATTAGCACCAGCCAAATTATTTAGATATGTAAATGAACTATAATCCACGTAATTGTTGGTCTTTTATTTCTCTAAGCAGACAGAGCCAAAAGCATTTTCTGCCTGGCTTGAAGTCACTCAAGTGTGACTGTAACCCATGTAGCTGATGAGCCAATGCCAATAGCTGAGTAACGCTGATAGTTAGGTTACCACCGCAACTGGAGACAACCCACCTTCACGACACTGTACTTCACGTGATCGCCCCTTCCCTCACCCGCTAACCTTTTCTCAGAGGCTTTTAGGGGAAATCTGCTCACTCAGTCACTGTCTTTGGATGATTGATGACACCTGTGCATGTTGAGCAATCATTTACTGTCATTGCGCTATTTTCCTTTCTCACTTTTGCGTGAGAGCAAGAGTCGAGTACTTGCCTGAGCCAAGACCAACTGCAAGATAGCAATCTTAACTGTGGTGATGTATGGTCTTCTATCAGGGAAGATATCAGACTATTATGAATGTACACTGAAGAACTGTTGCCTGGAGTACATGTGGTGTCGCCTCTGTAGATTGTTCTTATCTTAACCTTAACTTTTCTGGGAACATTACCTAGTTAGGCGACAAAAGATTAATGCTTTAGGTAACTCGTAATACAGCAATGCTGATGTATTAGAACGTGTGTGCTGGGGTCACGCTGGGCGTCTAGTCATCCAGTAGACAGACTGACTAGTTTATATAGATATTATTTTTAAGTTTTGCTATTTTCAGCGACAGTGTTTTTGCGTGATTTAGGTATTATAACGTTTGAAATGTAAATCCCTCTTGGAAAAGCTGTCTTCTATATTTATTTCCTTTTAAAGCACCACCTCTACCACAATACACCTTCAGATTTGATTTTTTGATTTTTTGATTTGTTTGTTTTTGTAAATTATACACTACATTCAAAAGTTCAAATGATTTTATAAAGAAATTAATGGTGTTTTCAGCAAGCATGTTGTAATTTAATTAAAAATTGACTGTAATTTTTTTTTTTTTTATTTCAAATAAATGCTGTTCTTTCGAACTTCCTGTTGATAAAGAATCCCAAAGAAAAAAAAAAGTTTAAATTTCCACGTATGTTAAATTATTTACATGACTAAAAATTCATCATTAAAACAGATAATGTCTCTAATGATAAACTCACAAACATGTATTGATTTCTTTGTTGCAGAGTGCAGTTTGTGACAGCGTCTTGAGGGCAATCGCCTCTCCTTGTCAATCTGTAGCAGCGCATGTTTGGCTGTTCTCTCGCATGTAACTGCGGGTGTAGACTCCGAAGATGACAGAAACTGTCAGTGCTATTGTGGCTCAGAGACAAAAGACATGCCAAATAATGGAACTCAATGATATCTTACTCACTCAGGTGGAACTAAGCCTAAAACACCAACCAGATGGCAGGTCAATTTCTGTCTGCACTTTGACTAAATGACAATATTACAGAGGAGCTCAGAAAGACACTTTCTATTTCTCCACTTTCTCCACTCTCTGCTCCACTTAAGGCACATGATCAAACAGTAGCATGTGCTGACAGCCACAGAAATCCCATAGTGCAACTGAACTTTTGGATGGGGAAGCCTCCAGAGATTTTTGGATCAGAAGGGCGCAGGCTCTTAATCATGTTTGATTACACTTTTCTTGATAGAGTATCTGTGACAGTTGATCAGTTGTAAAATAAAGTTGTCGTGGAACAGCAAACTTAGATGTTGTTGCCAGCAGCTGCTCACATTGATTCTGTGGTTGTCGTTTGCATTTGCTATTTTAGGTAGATACTGGAGCTGATAAACAGAAACAATGTGATGATCCAACACGGAAGTACTGTGAAAAAACAAGGCTTGTGTTTTCCATCCAATTGAATTCAGTAAATATTACTCAGTCATGATGCTATGCCTGACTTAAGATCTGATAAGGTGACCAATCGTGTCCTTTGCATCTGCATCGTGAATGTCTTTAATCTTGACACGCTAATCATAAGAGTTTGTTCGTTTGTACTCAGCTGTCAAGGAAAACATGCAAATAGTGCAAGTGTACCATTTTTCCACCACCTCCACACATGGCAGAGCTGTCTTATTTTGTTCTATACCCCAGTGACAACTATTTTGTTGAGTAAACAACATTACTGAACCTTGCCAATGCAACAGGAAAACAGAAGAAAGTAGAAACTGCTGAGCTAAACTTTGTTGTCCAAGGACTGGGTATCAGTACACCAGTGTAATTTTAGTATTATTTACATACTAATATAGTGTTTATTTAGTTTTTATTTTTATTTTTTCAATTTTCATTTTAATGTTTAAAATGTTTTCATTTTAATGTTAATGTTTAACGTTTTAGTAATTTTATGTGCTTCTTACTTTTTTATAATTTTAGTATTTCAACTTTTTTTTAAAAAAAAATCGTATTTAATTGCCAAGGCAACGTTTATAATCTAAGTTTTTTTTTTTTCATCTAATATATAATTTCATCTAATATATCAATTTTGAACAGTTTGTTAAAAACTAAATAAATAAATAAATAAACCATTATTTTTACCCAGCCCTATTGTCCCGTATACAAAAAATGATCTTGTTCCCATCCAGGGCTAAAATTTACAGAGCTCGGGACAAATGTTTAATGGGTGGATCATCTCTCCCCTGGGTCCACTGAGCAGGCTGTACCAAACTGGGCCCCTTAACGACAGCCCTGTTCCCATTGTGGTTCTACCAATAATTTCTTGGCCAGCAACATAACCAATTCTTCATATAGTGTGGCTGACGCTCAGAGACTTTCTTATTTCAAGAGCACAGCTTGCATCCACTTAAGCTGTTTTAATTACTTGCTAGTGTTGTGTAGGGAAAGTCTTGCTTTCTCTTTCAGTCCCTCCATCTCTTGCCCCCCTCTCTTAGTCTTTTTCCTGCTCACTTAAATCCACCCATATGGAACATGCCAACGATGGCTGTGGTTTATTCTTTGGCCCTCTCACCTTGTTTGTGCATTTTCCCCTCTTTGGAAGCTCTTAGACGATAACTCTCGAGTGTTGTTGCTTAACTAGGGTGTTCTTTTCTTTTCCGCCAAACATGGAGTTCATTAGACTCAAATGAGTGACAGGCTTTCTCAACTACTCACGGCTTCCTACCTTTGATCCTCTACGAGCCCCTCTTGAACAGTTCAGAGCAGCAACAGGGTTCACACGGATTCAGGCTTCCTCCACGTTTACCTCAACAGTGACTGGGATTTTGCCAAGTAGCATGTGTTTTGGGATCAAAAACCTTTTGTTGGTCCTCAAACAACATTCCTGTCAACACAAACATAGGGGGTTTAGTTCAATACAAGTTAAGCTCAATCGAAAGCACTTCTGGCATAATGTTGATTGCCACAAATTAATTTTGACTGGTCTCTCGATATCGTTTAAAAAAACAGTTACGTAATTATAATGAATGTAAATGGTGACTATTTTTGAAGAATTTAAAAGCAGAAATGTGGTGCTTATTTTAAATGCACCTACGTTAATTTTTATTTCAATGTTCTCATTTTTAGTCATTTTATGGTTTAAGGCATTTAAGACAAAAAAAAAAGACGAAAGTAGAAAAAAAGTAGAAGCAGCAAAGTTTTCAACAACAGAAAATGTATAGCTTTTTTATTTATTTATTTATTCCCCCACACTAAAGTGTGTATTAACATTGGCCACAGATTGGCCACATTTACTGTAAGATTTTGGTAACACTGTAGTATAGGGACTGCTTATTAGCATGGCTATTATTAACATATTGGCTGTTTATTAGTGCTTATAAAGCACATTTTCTGCATGACCATATAGCTACATCCCTAATCCTAGCCAATACCTAAACTTAACAACTACCTTACTAACTATTAATAAGCAGCAAATTAGGAGTTTATTGAGGAAAAGTCCTGTTTAATGGTTTGTTAATGGTGAGAATTTGACCTCAAAATAAAGTGTGACTAAGATTTTTTTTTTAAGAAACAGAAGAATGAATGGAAATTAATTATTGGTAATCAATATTATGCCACAAGTGTTGTCGATTGGTCTTACCTTATATTGAACCTGGAATATTTAAAAAAAAAATGTCTTCCTATTTAATTCATTAGTTGGAAATTGTACTGAATTAACTACACCCACTGAACATTAAATTGAAATTGCATGAAGTGGGAGAAATTCAGCAAGTAATGGCATTCTGGGAAATGACTATATGCTATATATGCATGCTTGATATATATTTATACCTAAATTTAAAGGTTGCATTTCAAACAGATCATCTGTTTGTATATAAGGGCTTAAACCTAAAACTTCTCTTTTGTTTAATTTTCAAACATGATTTTGAATTCAATGTTTGTTTATACAAACCTTCCTATTTTAGTGACTTATTGCATTTATACAGTATGAATTTCTTGACATTTCAAAAAAATACTGCTCAATTCAGTTCTAAACCATAAACCACCCCTAAAATCTAAGGTAAATAATAGGTTGATAAGAATATTGTTCCAGGAGCATGTCCTACTTGACAAAATTCACTGCAATGAAAATGTTTATCAAGTGGTATGGCATTTTAAAAAGACATAACCCTTAATATGACTTTATGGCTCCACCTCAGCATCAAGTATGGATGGGTCTATTCCTCCAGCTGTCTCGCTGCTGAGATGACTCTCCCAGGCCTCCTTCTCTTTTATTTCCTCAGGATGAATAGAGTGCTGAAATGGAAAACATGTGTCTCTAGAGTGCGTAACATTATTTTCCCTTGTGATGCCCTGGCAGCCGTGATTAATTAATGATAAACGTTACAGCGTTATATCACCTTGGGCAACGAGGAGACTATGACACACCTAATTTGCCTGCTTTCTCTTCATTTTCGTCTCACTGATGCATCTTCCACAAGCTCATGACAGCCTTGAAATGAATCACACCACCTCGGCCTGTCCCACTGCTGGGATTTGTTTATGAATACGCCACATCCTGCATTCAAAAGATGCACGTTACATCCAAAAAGTCTATCTGTTGTGAAGTCTATTTCAGTTACTCTTTGGAATTTCTCGTGATTATTACTTTCCTGGAAAATCCCCAAGGAGGCAATGTCTTGTTTATGGGCAATACATTTAATGGAAGAAATTAGAATAGGAGCATATTTCTCAGCAGCTGTGTACACATAGAGGAATCTGTGAAGGAAGCCATTAAAGTAAACGCCTGAACGGAGCTGTGAATTGCAATGCAGATGCATAATTGCGCCTCTAGGATCTCATTGTAATGCATTGCACCCATCGAACGCCCCCTCAATCTGTTTGTTTACAGCTACCTTAGCTTGTTCTGTGAACTGTTTAGTGCAAAACAGATACTGAACTGAGCTGTTAACTACTTGCATAACTTGTAGCCCAACGCAGATACGGTTTCAGCTGTTGTTCACCGTCTCCATTAAATGGAACCCAATCTGTGTGGTAACAACATTTGAAGTATTCGCCGTGTTTTGCATTGTGAAATCACCATTATTCAGCATGTTAAACAGCCCTCGCCCCCTCTGTCATGGCTCGAGTGCATATGAACTGGAATCCTGGCATTAGGAAGGCCATTACGGCAGCCTCGCTGTGGGCCGGTCCAGATAAAATAGGATTCGAAAATACTTTGGGATTTTACGTCCATCAGCACATTGGAACCGAATAAAATGGATGATGGTAATGACTTGCAGGCTAGGCGAGCGCAATGTCCCACATCTCTGCATGGAGGCCATTTTGTTGCCAGATCCCTTCCCGCACGCTTGTCAGTTGCAGTGGAGTGGCAATGAGGCAAAAACAAGATCAGAGTAACGAAGGTGGCTGCTGGCCAAGCAGCTCCTGTCGGATGTGAGTTCAGGGGACTGTTACATTGGGATTTTTAAGGGGAAAACCCTCCGTCTACTGAATGTAGACACACAAAACGCACACATATGGCGAATGGAATCACACACAACATCTGTGACTTTTTATTTGTATTTACAAATATATGGATCGTAGTGTATAATACATCACCATTTTAACGTGGTGAAATATTTGTGGATTAGGTCGAACATTTCAGTCTCGAGAGACTTTACAAGTGTTTGTATGAAATGAAGCCGTTTGCAATGATTGTGCCGTTAAAAAACTCACTGTACAATGCAAAAAGGCTCTTGAATGAAATTGGATTATAGTGAAATATTACTTAAAAAGCTCTGTGAAATATAACAAGAGTGAGTGAAAGAGACGGAAAGAAAGCTTGGCATTCGGTAATGACAGCTTAATGGCCTGTGAGCGAATAATAACATGTTCGGTTGTGCTCGTGTCCCGTTTTAATGACTGATTTATGTCGGTTTTAACAGGGCAGATACATAATTACTTATGATTTTTGTTCTCTTTAGGGCTTGTGGAGATTTGCTTGATGCACCCCTTGGATGTTGTGAAGACCAGGTAAAATATAATTTATCATGTAGTTCTCTCTCGTTCCTTTCTGTTCTTAATTCAGGGCTAGGCATTTTCTTGTGGCAGTAGTGGAATATTTCTGTGGAAAAAGAAATGCATCATTTACTCATTCTCTCTCAATGTTTAAGTAATACTTTTTAATGTTCTCAAACTGCTCACATACTTAACTTATTATTTCACTTAATTATATCCCTTGTTTAATGCCTGTGCTTCTAAAAGTGAAAGACTATATTTGGATGTATGTGAGTTGTGAACCAAGGTTGCATTAACAAACTGGCACCCAATTGTTTTTTTTTTTGTTTTGTTTTTGTTTTTTTTCCATTAACGGCTTTTGTACATGTGTTCTTCCACAAATGCTGATGAAACACCAACTGAAATATTGGCATTTCCTTAACCCTAGAGAGCCTACTGTATCATATTTAATACAGCATTCTGAATTACCAACATAATCAAAAAAAACTAAACCTGTTTTACACAATATACTACATGCATTTGCTCGCTGATTAATAGCTGATACATTTTTAGTAAGTAAAATACATTTGTCTTAAAAAATGTAGTGCATGTGTCTTTTTGCTCTGAAAATGAAGTATTTATATAAAGTAAATGTAAGATAACTTTTATATTGTTTATAATATTTTAAGATTTTTTTCAAGACATTTACTGGACTGAAGCAACTTAGGTTTACTTGATTATCCATAGATCAGTTTTTTTGGGGGGGGGGGGGATCATGCAAAACAGATGAAATTTAATTATCAAGTGTGATACAACAGGAACATTTATTTATTATATAATACAAACAACAACAAAAAACACATACATATTTTTTAAATTCCAATAATCTCTTCCATTTACAAAAATAATAATTATTATTATATATGAATCTATATAGTGCAACCAGTGTAGTCTGATTACCAAACCAAAGTCGTTTGTTTTGTTTTTCTGATTGAGTCAGCTAACAGTGAAACTTAATTTAGTGGTTACTCACTAGTTGTTCATGTGACATGTAGTTAAAGAAGCACAACATGCATTTTATTATACAATTTTATGTGAATAAATTAATTTTTTTGCATATTTAATATTGTTTATTTACAGTCTGTCATTAGACAGTATTTATGCTGGCTTAAAAATTAATAAGAATAAGAATAAGAAATAAGAAATCATCTATGAAAAGTCATTTAAAAATAACCCTATTGTAACATTTTTTTTAAAATTCATTTAGTATTTAAATTAGCTCATTATTTGGCAATTGAATTGCATATTTTCCTCCAAATAATTATTTTTTATTTTGTATAAGAATCATTAATGGAAATGAAATTATTACCAGGACCTAGAATTGTTAAATTATTTAGAAGAGAGGGAAAGAGAAAATGAATCAGGGCCCTCACACTGGAGTTGCTCAGTGTGGTGTAAACAGGTTGTGGGCCGGGACTAAACCTTTACAGCTTCTGGGTGCCCTGCCAAGACCTCTGGCTCTGTGACAAACACCCCTCACACATACGCTATGAAGTTTCACAACATTTTCCGCTACCGTTTTCTGGTAAATAAACTTTTTGAGATGATAATTAGATATTTGTGCTTTGAAGAGGAAGCGTGCTTGTCAAGGTGGCTTGTTTGTGTTTCTTTGTGTCTATTTGCATGAGTTTGTTTGCGGCAGTGTGTCTGTGTGTACACTTGAAGTGACATTCGATACTCTAGAGTCCTGTAGAGTGATTTAGGATCTGGTGCTGCTGGTTGAGGGTTTATTACAGGTAAGGCCACAGTTAGGCCACTCTCTCTTCACACAGGGTCAGGGTTAAAAGTGCACTCTCTATTTTCTTTGTAATGCTCTTCCTCAAGAAGTGATAAAAGCCCTGTGTAAAGAGCGGCAGTTTTATTTATTTGATTTCTGTGGGTTTCTCTGTAAGTGTGAGTGCATCCAGTCAACTGCGTAACGCATGTGAGTGTGGCTCACATATGTGCCCTGATTATTCATAGACTCAGACTGAGAGGATCAATCTTTCTGTTTATAGTTATGTCTGTCTATCTGTCTATTGTTCGTTCTATCGTTCTATCTATCGTTCTATGTATCGTTCTAACGCTCTATCGTTATATCTATTGTTCTTTCATTCTATCTACAATATCTCAAAGTGAGTACACCCCTCACATTTCAGCAACTATTTTATTATAACTTCTCAAGGGACAATGCTATAAAAATGAAACTTGGATTTATTTTAGAGTAGTCAATGTGCATCATGTATAGCAGTGTAGATTTACTGTGCTCTGAAAATAACTCAACACAGCCATTATTGTCAAAATAGCTGGCAACAAAAGTGAGTACACCCTAAGTGAACATTTCAAAACTGTGTCCAAAGTGTCAATATTTTGTGTGAGCACCACTGTTATCTAGCATTGCCTTAATCCTCCTGGGCTTGGAATTGACCAGAGCTGCAGGTTGTTGCTGGGATCCTCTTCCACTCCTCCATAATGACATCACGGAGCTGCTGGATGTTAGACACATGACGCTTCTCCACCTTCCTCTTGAGGATGCCCCACATGTGGTTAATAGGGTTCAGGTCTGGAGATATACTTGGCCACTCCATCACCTTCACCTTCAGCTTCATCAGCAAGGCAGTTGTCATCTTGGCCGTGTGTTTGGGGTCATTATCATGTTGGAAAACCCAGTTTCTGAAGGGAGGGCATCATGTTCTGCTTCAGAATGTCACAGTACATGTTGGCATCCATGTTTCCCTCAATGAACCGCAGCTCCCCAGTACCAGCAGCACTCATGCAGCCCCAGACCATGATGCTACCACCACCATGCTTGACTGTAGGCAAGACACAGTTTTCTTGGTACTCCTCACCAGGCCGTCACCACACATGCTGGACACCATCTGAGCCAAACAAGTTTATCTTAGTCTCATCAGACCACAGGACATGGTTCCAGTAATTCATGCTCCTGGACAGGTTGTCTTCAGCAAACTGTTTGCAGGCTTTCTTGTGAGCCAGCTTCAGAGGAGTCTTCCTTCTGGGACAACAGCCATGCAAACCGACTTGTTGCAGTGTGTGGCGTATGGTCTGAGCACTGACAAGCTGACCTTCCACTTCTGCAACCTCTAAAGCAATGCTGGCAGCACTCATGCGTATGTTTTTTGAGGCCAGCTTCTGCACCTGACGCACACCACGAGGACTCAACTTCTTTGATCGACCCTTGCGAGGCCTGTTCCGAGTGAAACCCGTCTTGGAAAACCTCTGTATGACCCTGGCCACTGTACTGTAACTCAGTTTCAGGGTGTTACTGATCTTCTTATAGCCTAGGCCATCTTTGTGGAGAGCAACAATTCTAATTCTCAAATCCTCAGAGAGTTCTTTGCCATGAGGTGCCATGCTGAACATCCAGTGGTCAGTATGAGAGAATTGTACTCAAAGCACCAAATTTTAACTGCTCTAATACAAGATACACAAATTTGTATAGTCTTGTTAAGCAGACAAAACATGTACATGATGAACAGGACATGTGGCTTTGCATGATTAAACGACGTATAGCTGTTATCACTTAGGGTGTACTCACTTTTATTGCCATCTATCTATCTATCTATCTATCTATCTATCTATCTATCTATCTATCTATCTATCTATCTATCTATCTATCTATCTATCTATCTATCTATCTATCTATCTATCTGTCTATTGTTCTGTTGTTCTATCTGTCATTCTATTGGTCTATCGTTCTATCTATCATACTACTGTTCTATCTGTTATCCTATTGTTCTGCCTATCATTCTATCTGTTGTACTAACTATCATTCTATCTATCATTCTGTCTATTGTTCTATCATCATTGTATGTCTATCTATCTATCTATCTATCTATCTATCTATCTATCTATCTATCTATCTATCTATCTATCTATCTATCTATCTATCTATCTATCTATCTATCATTTGTTTGTTCATTCTATCGTCGTTCGTTCTATCGTTCTGTCATTCATTCTATCTAATGTTCTGTTTTATCATTCTATTGTTCTATCGTTCCATCTATCATTCTGCTGTTCTATCTGTCATTCTATTGTTCTATTATTCTATCTTTTGTTCTACTGTTCTATCTGTCATTCTATTGTTCTGTCTATCGTTCTATTGTTCTATCATTCTGTATCGTTCTGTCTTTCTGTTTGTTTTATCTATCTATCTATCTATCTATCTATCTATCTATCTATCTATCTATCTATCTATCTATCTATCTATCTATCTATCTATCTATCGTTATATTGTTATATCGTTCTATCTATTATTCTGTCTATCGTTCTACTGTTCTGACTTTCATTCTATTTTTCCATCTATCAATCTATCTTTCTATCTGTTGTTCTGTCTGTCCTTCTGTCTGTCTACCTGGCTCTCTGCCTGGCAGATAAAATTTCAAACTTCAATGCTTAAATTGTTTTTAAACTTTTAAACAAGGCTTTGTAGTGGTGATGAGTTTGCAACAGATGACAGCTACTTAAATATTTGAAGAAAATGTAAAAATCTAGTTGCTATATTACTTGTGTACTGCTTTCTTTTCTCCCTCTTTCTCTCTCTCTCTTGGGTTTTCAGTCACACTAAAGCAGGCTAATTGGCAGAATGAAGGGTTAGTAGAGCTGAAATCTATTAGCATAGGTCTCAGAGAGCTGTTGAATCACAAATGCCCAGCACACCTCCTCTCCAAAGCTAGCTGCAGGAATGGCTCCTATTAGTGACTGGCTGCCGCTTTAATGTCCGCTGCTCCAAATTAGATGCCAACTGGAGTGAACAGTTTTTTTTTCGCCCCCTCGCTTTCTTCAACAAGCCGCCTTAGTGGAATCAAAGGCTTTTTTTTTTCTGAGGGGAACCTGACAAAATGTATACTTGGGAATACATATTTACCCAGTGCAAATGAGGGTGCTGGAGCCATGTTGAGGCGGAGACAGGAATTAGACGACTGAGGGGGCTGTCGATCTCAGACACATGCACAAACTCACAAACAAACATCTGGAAGCAGATTAGGAGAACATTAAGAGGATATATTTCAAGGCCATGATTGTTTGTAAGGTTAAATCAATGTTTACTTTAAAGTCTTACTACCATTATTCATACTTGTTTATATTCAGGATCAAGCAATTCCAGCTGAATGTAAAATTATGGGTCTCTCCTCCTCTCTCATAAGTCGCCGCCATATATTCAGATGAGAGCAGTCCTTCGCAAATAAACTTCTCTTAGAAGAGGACAGGTCTGTGTGCCACTTATATTTATTTGCGTTCAACGGTGCTCATTTCTGGGTTGGAATGTTGCCTTTTTTTCAAAGGGGACTTGCTAGGGTGAGAGTTGGGGGTTTCGGGGGTTAGTTAGACTTCTAAGGAGACAGTGAGACTGGAGTTACAGCTTTTCATTAACCTGGAAACCACCTAGTTACATGGTTCAAGGGCTGGTCTCAGCTCACTTGGAGGTAACAAAGGGTGTCAGGCGGCACCTTCGGCAGGGGGGCGGCTGCTCGGGGCACCCCATCTGACTCTGATCATCATGCCGGCCGCCCTGCCGCACTCATTAGAGACCAGGAATGAGCTTGCATTGCTCTTGTTGAAGGGCTCCGGTTACTTCGCCTCACCCCACCCCAAACATGCCCTAAGCCCCTCCTACTGTCTCCATCGTTGTTCTTTTTTTAAATGGGGAAGAATGTATTGAAATTAAAATTATAGTACATGTTTGTTTTACTGATTTATGACTGTACATACTGGTAAACTGGTTTGATTGTCACCCGCATAATAATATAAATGGCTGTATTGAAAATAGTTAGAATATAATAATCTAAGAATTATATTATTATTGTTATTATTTATAAAAACAAATATATATTTTATACAAGTATCTATATCTATATCTAAATCTTAACTGAGATAGACTAAATCTAGAAGAACTGTGGCAACGTCTCCAAGATGCTTCAAGAGACCTACCTGCAAAGCTACCTAAAAAACTATGCAAAAGCTAGGGCAAAAGCTGCTTTAAACACAAAGGACGGTCACACCAAATGTTAATTTAATTTAGTTAATTGATAAAGAAAATCTATTTTGCATCAGCATCCTCATTTTACAGCATTTTTACACAAGTGCCTAAAACTTTTAACAGCAATGTAGATTTGCAGGTAGGTCTCTTGAAGCGTCTTGGAGACGTTGCCACAGTTCTTCTGGATTTAGTCTGTCTCAGTTTGTTCTGTTTCTTCATGTCATTCCAGACAGACTGGATGATGATGAGATCAGATCTCTGTGTGGAGCACTGGCTGTTGTCAGACTCCTAGTGCAAATAAAAATCTCACTAGATTATTACAATTAATGGCAAAATGAATGTTTGGAAAAGTAAACTGATATGTCCTACTGACAGAAATAACTGACTTAAAACCATTTTTAGCTGGTGAAAATACTAGAGTTCTAATAATTTTGGCCACCACTCTGTGTGTGTGTGTTTGTGTGTGTATATATATATATATATATATGTGTGTGTATATATATATATATATATATATATATATATATATATATATATATATATATATATATATATATATATATACATACATACATACATACATACATACATATATACATATATATATATATATATATATATATATATATATATATATATATATATATATATATGTATATGTAAGTACAAATAAGTATATGTGACCCTGGACCACAAAACTAATCATAAGGGTCAAACAACTATTTGAAAATCTGGTGTCTGAGGGAGCAAAGAAATCAAAATACCGAGAAAATCACCTTTAAAGTTGTCCAAATGAAGTTCAAAAATTAAGTTTTGATATATTTACGGTAGGAAATTTACAAAATATCTTCATGGAACATGATCTTTGCTTAATATCCTAATGATTTTTGGCATAAAAGAAAAATGGATAATTTTGACCCATACAATGTTGTGTTGGCTATTGCTACAAATATACCTGTGCTACTTAAGACTGGTTTTGTGGTCCAGGGTCACATATTTGAATAGAGCCAAATGAGTATATTATTTACCAGTGTATACATAAATCAGAAATCAAACAAAAATGTATGACATTTCATCATTTTGTTTTTGAACATCTTTGAAAGACTTTTCAAACTATTCATATTTAAATTTTCCATACAACGGTAACATTATTAATTAAATATAATAAAAAGTACATTAATCCATGTATCGTTCATTCATTCGTTTTTGGATTTAATATTGAAAGTAGAAAAAGGAAAAAATGGCTCCTTTTTCATTTTTTTTTTTTTTTTTTTTTTCCAAAAAACAAAAAACGAGAATTCAGCTTAAATTTTTTGTTTTTCGTTCAGGGATAGAAAAATTAATAAACACCTTGAATATTCAATTTCTACATGTGGGCGGGAATTAAACGCCCCTTTCTGCTGATTGGTCAGCCAAAGAAAAACCGTGCCTTCGTCAGTTCTGCTGCAGTTGTACGGATTCTTAACACATTTATTGCAACTACATTTCATCTTTTTTCATGAAACAGACTAATGAATAGCTCGACACACTTTTTATTGTTAAACAATTAGCCATGTACAAACAACGTGGCAATAAATTTTTACATTAGAATATACAGAATAGGTGCATGAAGAAATACAAATATATACTGAATATACATATACACTCACCGGCCACTTTATTAGGTACACCTGTTCAATTGCCTGGTAACACAAATTGCTAATCAGCCAATCACATGGCAGCAACTCAATGCATTTAGGCATCTAGACGACTTCTGAAGTTCAAACTGAGCATCAGAATGGAAAAGAAAGGGGATTTAAGTGACTTTGAACGTGGAATGGCTGTTGGTGCCAGATGGGCTGGTCTGAGTATTTCAAAAACTGGTGATCTACTGGGATTTTCACACACAACCATCTCTAGGGTTTACAGAGAATGGTCCGAAAAAGAGAAAATATCCAGTGAGCGGCAGCTGTGTGGACGAAAATGCCTTGTTGATGTCAGAGGTCAGAGGAGAATGGGCAGACTAGTTAGAGATGATAGAAAGGCAACAGTAACTCAAATAACCACTCGTTACAACCAAGGTATGCAGAATATCATCTCTGAGCGAACAAGACGTCGAACCCTGAAGCAGATGGGCTACAGCAGCAGAAGACCACACCGGGTGCCGCTCCTGTCAGCTAAGAACAGGAAACGGAGGCTGCAATTCGCACAGCGACATTCAGATGGTAGTGTCAGAATTTGGCGTAAAGAACATGAAAGCATGGATCCATCCTGCCTTGTCTCAACAGTTCAGGCTGGTGGTGGTGGTGTAATGGTGTGGGGGATATTTTCTTGGTACACTTTGGGCCCCTTAGTACCAATTGAGTATCGTTTAAATGCCACAGCCTACCTGAGTACTGTTTCTGACTATATCCATCCCTTTATGACTACAGTGTACCCATCTTCTGATGGCTACTTCCAGCAGGATAATGTACCATGTCACAAAGCTCAAATCATCTCAGACTGGTTTCTTGAACATGACAATGAGTTCACTTTACTCAAATGGCCTCCACAGTCACCAGATCTCAATCCAATAAAGCACCTTTGGGATGTGGTGGAATGGGAGATTCGCATCATAGATGTGCAGCTGACAAATCTGCAGTAACTGCGAGATGCTATCATGTCATAATATTGACCAAAATCTCTGAGGAATGTTTCCAACACCTTGTTGAATCTATGGCACGAAGAATTAAAGTGAAAGTGACGTGGCCAAGTATGGTGACCCATACTCAGAATTTGTGCTCTGCATTTAACCCATCCAAAGTGCACACACACAGCAGTGAACACACACACACACACACACCCGGAGCAGTGGGCAGCCATTTTATGCTGCGGCGCCCGGGGAGCAGTTGGGGGTTCGGTGCCTTGCTCAAGGGCACCTCAGTCGTGGTATTGAGGGTGGAGAGAGCACTGTACATTCACTCCCCCCACCTACAATTCCTGCCGGACCTGAGACTCGAACTCGCAACCTTTAGGTTACGAGTCCAAATCTCTAACCATTAGGCCACGACTGCCCGTCAGTTAAGGCAGTTCTGAAGGCAAAAGGGGCTCCAACCTGGTACTAGCAAGGTGTACCTAATAAAGTGGCCAGTGAGTGTGTGTGTGTGTATATATATATAAAAATAAAATAAAATTTAAAAAAAAAAAAAAAAAAAGGTAAACATAAAAGGGTTTTATGGTTTTCCTGTAAATCATATTCTTGTATAAAGGACAAAAGATTTATTGCATTTTTTTTTTCATCACTTTGAGGGCTTTATGAATAGCTCGACACAACTCGTACCGGGGCAGAGTCTAGACAGGGCTTTCTTCTATGTAGACCAGCGGTTCTTAAAGTGATAGGGGGTCCACAAAATAATTTGCTATAGCCTACCGTATTTTACAGACTGCTGAAGGCACTTTTTTATCATGATACATACCGTGATTTATTCCAAAGTGACTTATATGATGCATTTAACGTCAAATAATCTTAAATGAAGCCTTTTAAAAGAAAAGTAGAGCCTATTCACTGTGGTTCATGTTTGTTGCATGCGCCGGAAAGATGCTCAAGGAGACCGAGACGCGCTAAAGTAGCGCATTCTGTTGTTCTCTTTATTTTTCAAAGGCATTTGTAGTTATTTTGAACATAACGCTACACAAATAAAATTATACATTTTACCATACGACTATAAATGACAGAGTATTAAGTTATTTTCCCTCGATGGGGAAAAATCCAAGTGAACATCAATCAGTACTCAATATTAATTTAAACTGCATATTTAAACTGCTTTAACTATGATAGCTGTTTATTTCCTGTGCACTTCAATACTGGTCTGCGCTTGACTGAAGTCGCGTCTGTCTGCTTATTGAGTTTATTTAACCCATCGCAATTTATTGGAACTGTGTGAACTAGCTACTCACCTTAATGTTGTTCTAAAGGCTTATTACTTTTTTAAAAAGCACACACAAAAAATGTCCTTCTCGCACTTGCCATTTTAATGGCAGAGAATGATGAGTTTAGTTTTTTTTTTGTTTTTTTTGTTTTTTTTTTATCTGTCGTAAAATAATCATATGCATCTCGTGGCGTATATTCCAAGCGTTCTGAAGGTATACTGTGGTGAGAAACAAACCGAAATGGCAAGTTATTACATTTTATGAAAATCTTGCATTGCAGTCCTGTGAGCGAGCGCATATCCTTTTGAGATATCAATTATAATCAATTTTAATAAAACACAAGACTACATTATAAAACTCTAAGAGTAGGCTATTTAATATCTGTTGTTCTCCGGTTGTCAGTCAGGGGTGCGTTTCCCAAACGCAACCATGGTCGCAAGTTCCGTCGTTACCAATAGAGTTCAATGGAACTTACAACCGTAGTTAGTTAACAATGATTTTGGGAAACGCACCCCTGAACAGTTCTTGCGTGAATGTTTTATAGGCCTATATATACCCAAGCCAATTTATTATTCTTTCCTTTAGTGTCTAAAATATTTTGAAACTAATTTAATTAATTAATTACTTAAACAAACAGACTTACTGGGTGAGCAGGGTAGGCTGACAGCCATCATATCATACCCTGCCATGCCCAGCTGATGCAAAGAATAGAATTTATATCTAGCCTACACAGAAGAAAGCCCTGTCTAGGCTCTGCCCCGGTATGAGTTGTGTCGAGCCATTCATTAGTCTGTTTGTTTGATGAAAAAAGATTAAATATAGTTGCAATAAATGCGTTAAGAATCCGTACAACTGCAGCAGCAGAGGACTATTATTCTGCTGCATGAGCTTCGGCTGACCAATCAGCAGAAAGGGGCATTTAATTCCTGCCCACGTTGAAAACGAATATTCAAGCTGTTTATTCATTTTTCTATCCCTGAACGATAAACAAAAAATTTAAGCTGAATTCTCGTTTTTTGAAAAAAAAAAAAAAAAAAAAAGAGCCGTTTTCTCATTTTTCTACTTTAAATATTAAATCAAAAAACGAATGAACGAATAATACACAGATTTACATTTAATCTAATCTAATCTATAATTTAATATAATATAATATAACATTAAATAATATAACATTAATACACACTTTCATATATTATATAAAAACATAAGAAATACATTTTGAAGGGAGGACACCTTTTCAAACATTTCATACATTTTAAAATAAAGTTTATTTTATTATTTATTCATAAATAATAAAATTTATAAATAAATCATAAATTTTGGGGGGCAGGAATCTGATTTATGTCTGTATATACTGGTAAATAGATTCCAGTTCAGATAGTTATAATATATAATGAATATGCTGTTAATGTTACATTACAATTAAAATATAACAATTGTAACACTAAATAGAAATAAAACTTATATTTCCGTGAATTGAAGCACCAGCATTGATCCTGTCATTGCGTCTTTCCATGTTGAGTGATCTACCATGTGCCATCAATCTACACACTTATCTATGTTCCTCCACCACTGGTGATTAAAACAACCTGGAGATACCTCCTCATGAGAATCGCTGTGATGACACAACCTTCGTCAGATCCCAGCACGCTTGAAAGTGAGCTTCACTGGGGAGGGATAGTAATGTTTGAAGAGGGCAGTGACAGATGACGTCCTGTCCCCAGGAATGGTGACGCTGAGAGAGGAGCCCACAAGCTTCCACCCCCGACTGGTGGCTGAACCCTGGTGCACTCTTGATGGAATCCCTCAACCAGCCCTTAAACAGCAGGGCTCAAAGCTCAGAGGACTAAGAGCCGATCCAGCCCAGTAAAGCAGCACGTCGCTCAGCTGTGCTCCAGTGATCTCTTAATCCTACCCTGCTCTGGCTGACGGCTCTGACGGTGTAAACTGCACACAGGTATCCGACTGTGGTTATCTGTGCTTAGGAAGCAGAGACTACAATCACATCAGTGGTCGGACAGTAAATACTCACAATTCCAGTGAAAGAAGTTAGCAGAACATTGGTTGTGGCATGTTTCATTATAAAGGGGAAATCTAAAGCTAGTCCAAAATAACTCAAGGCACTACTATTTGTGGTTTAGAAAGGGAATTAAAAAGCTTTTATATTAGTGGCTTACCACTGACATATTTTGGCCAAAGTCTTCACCAGGGTGTACGGAGTACAATATTGACTGCTAAGCTTAACACAGATCATGGAAAATCAGGTGTACGTAATAATAGTAGTAACAGTAATAATTAGTTTGAGGTAATTACTAAAGACTGAAATTATACCAAAAGTTCTGGCGTCATATAATACAAACCACTAAAGTCCATTCCTCGACGGTGTTCTCAAGTTCACCGAGACTAAATTACATTAAATGTGTGTTTATGTAAAAAGAATGAAACTTGGCACCAAAACTACTCAAACTGAGCATGAAACGAATTTTCATCAGAGAAAAGTTTACATACCTTAACAAATTCACTCGGTGTTCATTTGTGGGCTTAAATATGTAAGGGATGTTTTTACTTTCCTGGAATGGAACAATGGAAGAATAGGAGTGTGATAGCGTGACATATGAATATTACTGGATGTTGGTAATATTGGTGTTATACTGTTAGTAATAATAATAATTGTAAGAGTAGAGCTATTGTAACACATCTGGTGCATATAGTATGTCTATATTAAACACGTTTCCATTTTGTTAGCGTATCACGTTTCAACCAAAAAACAAACCTTTATAACTTACTTTCATCTGTGGAACACAAATTTTGAAAATTGTTTAAATGAAAGTGGCATTCAGTGTTGTTTTGGACCTCTTTGGCTTTGATTATATGGATAGTTGAAACATTCTTCAAAATATTTTGTGTTCTGCAGAAGAAAGAAATTGACAGGTTTGGGACAACATGAGTGTGAGTAAATGATGACAGAACTTTCATTTTAGGGTGAACTGTCCCTTTAAATGAGGGAACAGCGTCATATCTAGACCAAAATATCATAGATTTCTTTACACAGATGAGCAACCCTAGCATTTTCTTCAGAAAATGTTTGACTCCAGATTCTAGAAAAGAACAACTAATGTGATCAGGTACCAGCGGTGTGACCTCCTGCTGATGTGACTGCCATTGCACATTATGACCTGGTATTAAACAGGTCTGCTTGAAGGAGTTGTCACAAACACCCAAATGTATTATATTACAAACATACTAAATAAAGCAAAAATGTCCCAGTGTGCTGAAATGAGCCGTTTTAGAGAAGCAGTAAAGTGCCTGATGAAAACTTATTTGTCTCCTGTGTCTGTCAGACACCTCACAGCATCTGTGACCCACTCCTTCAGAGTTTTGTTTTGCAGTGGCCTTGTTCCTACCAGGCAGGGGGTGAGAGGTGCAAATGTAGAGTTGTAATTCAGAGACTCTGGTTTCTGTTGCTGAAGAAGCTGTGAGTGCAGTATTGATGACCGCGCTCTGCACTGTCCTGACCGTCTGTGTAATAGCTGCCAGTCTCCAGCTGTCTAAGGAGTCTCCACCATCCTCAGCCAGCAATTTCCTTACTTCAAAGCAGCCATAACCAGGATGGACTGAGACGGATTATCCAGAGTCTCTCAATCTGAAATGTTTGTTTGGATGATCAGAAAGAGTAAACCAACAATCTTTTTTATTTTCTTCTTTTTTTTTTTTTTTTTTTTTGCTTACACTTTATAAAAAGTTTATATGCATTAATATTAGTTAATGTAACTTTGACAAACAAAAAATGTCAGGTTGTATGAATTAGTTAAAACATTAATTAACACTGAGTAGTTGTATTCTATAGATATAAATTAAAAGGATAGTTCATCCAAAACGGAATATTCTTTCATCTCATGTTGCCTAAACCTGTATTACTTTCTTTCATCTTTGGAACACAAAAGAATACTTTAAGAAAAGAATCTGCAGAAAATTTTCTGCCATGATAATATCTGTTGATTTTAAGGACATTTACTTAAACCCTAAAACTAAATTCTTTCATATTAACACAGTACATTGTGCAGTATTTTATAACTTACTTTTATTTATTTTTTTACAGATTTTTCATAAAATGTTGGTAACCAAACACTTTTAATTATCATTGTCTTCGATTGCATGGGGAGGAGAAAAAACCACTGAGACTTTAACAGGAAATTTGAGTAATCAAAGGTAGATAATAGTAATAACAATTAATAAATCGATTAATAAATGGTCATTTTTATGCCAATATATTAACTAATGTTAATGAATTCACCCTCATTGTAAAGTGTTAAAGTGTTCATTTTGTAAGTAGTTATGCCCTTAATCAGCATGCTTACAGTAAATGCCACTTAAAGTTTTTAAATTTAACCACTTTAAATCACTGCCAATCACTGTTGTGTTGCATATTTAAGAGGTGTGTCAAATTAGAAATAGTCCAGCTTTTATAAACCCATTCCTCTCCATTCTGTTAAACTCCATCTACCTGATTTTGAATGCAAGAAAGGTAGGAAAAGTGTCTAATTGGGGTCAGTTGAACACGAAACCTGCATATTTATGTAAAGACCAATAGGCCAAGTAGTGTCCCGATAACCCACTGATTATTCATTTTTGTTGCTTTGAATATCCCTAAACATCGCTTATTTGTGTTTGGAATATCTTAGCAAAGTGAGACACAACGTTTTCACAAGAGGTCAGCCAGAGTTTGCAAACCTGAGGCACAAATCAGAAGGAGTGTTTTATGGGATGTCAAACTGGTCATCTTGAGGACGTCATTCCTTGTCCCACTCCCCCTCTTGGGCGGCTTCATTACCCCAGTCACAGTGGGTCAAGTTGGCCTGTGGTGCCACTGAAACCCAAGCTTTCCTAACCCAGACCGAGACCAGGAAGCATGCGGTGTCACAAGCGCATTGACTTTATCACTTCCCCTTTGCCCCATCTTCATCTTCTCTTCTGCTTTATCTCCTTCACTCCAAAGGCTCAGCTTTATAGGCCACCTCCGGCCACAGGCCCAGCGGTATTATCCTGAAAAGCCAAAAGAACAGAGGAAAGCAGCTATGTATGTCTGCAGTGAATCAAGACAGTTTTAAAAGAGAAATGTCCCTGTGGTTTTCCAAAAGCATTGTATTTCATTGGTTTTAAATTTATATTCACCCCGCTACTCAAGTATCAATGGTGTTTTAGTCCGATTAATGTAGTCGCACAGCATTAATTGATATTCTTGAGTAGCGTGATCACAGACGGTCGATTGGTGCTCTGCCATATTGGAGCATTTAGGTTATAGAGGTTTAACCTCACGTACCATTGCAATGGACGTCTGCCATCTTTATGATCCTGCTCATTAAAATTAACTGTCTGGCTGTAAAAAATAGATTTCCTTTTAATGCTGCCTTCTGGATTCTCTTACGCACCGCTGATTGTGTGTAAAAGAAGCCTTGCTCACATGTGCGTTTCGCTTTTTCTGATTTTATTTTCATTTCAGCTCTTGATGAAAGTGTTGTTGGTTCAGAAGCACCAAATTGAAAACATATTAACATGACTAAGAATTAAAGACTGAATAACTGATATAAAAAAGGTGCTATGACCAAAAACATTGGTGAATAATTCAGTTTATAAAGATATTAGCCACAGTGATATTTGTTTTACAATCATTCTTACCTTAAAAAAAAAACAGTTCATTGCTCATGGACTGAGTGATTGAAGCCAATTCATTTACAATTAAAATTTTTAATTTTAAAATTTACAATTAAATTTATAATAATTTTCCAGCAATTTTTTGCCTTACATATACCATGCAATATTTGGTTATCATTGTACCAGACTGGAAACATAGATGGCCAATATCAAATGCCAACTATTTAACATTTTTCCTGTCACAGCTAAAGTCACACAGTTTCAGTTATAAAAAGGAAAAAGGAAGTCATACAAAAGTTATTAATGCCGCATTTGCAGGATGGTTTTTCACTCATGAGACCTTGTTTATCATGGGGTTGATATTATAATCGTAAATGAAATAATGCAGTACCCACTCCACACTCCATTCTTTGGGGGAATACCCTTTATTTAACAAGGCAAATTTAAGAGACCTTTTTAAAAGTTTGGCCTGCCCCTTTAAAGGCAAACCCATCAAACTCAAACCTTTTGATCAACCCAGTAACCTCCCGCCCTTCCCACAGGGCTTTTTTTAACACCATCATTATTAGGCCTCAACCTATCAAGCCCGTCTTCCAATGGGGCACAGCCCCCCCTGTCGGACCCGGTGCTGGCCCATTACATACAGGGTCTGAAAGGCGACGAGGCCCTAGCGCTCGGCCTGAACCTGAAACACTTCACTTCTGTCTATAAAAATACAAAGAGAAGGTGTTCTCCTGCTCTTTATTCTCATTTTCTTTCCTGTTGGAGTGCTCAGAGTTCGCCATTTTACAGGGAGTTTGGGATCAGGTGGAGATGGTAGGGTTATTTACCCCTGGTGCTCATTTCACCCGTAGAAGCTCCAGGTTGGCCTTACCTTCACCCTCACCTGGCTATCCAGGATGGCGCTCTGGTCCTATAAAAACAGAGTACAGAAGGTCGCTGGAGGATTTTGATGAACTCACAGATATCGTCACCTGTAAGTATATCTTCTCTTTCTGGGTTTACTTTGAGAGGGATTCTGAGAGCTGGATCTTTTAACAAAGCCTTTGGGCTTTTCGCAGTTCCTCTGTTTGTTGACTTTACAACTGGGAGCTTGGCTCAGAGGCCAACTGAATCAGCCCTCAACTCTTCTCGAGAGTAAATATCTGTCTCCAAATCTGTCTAAAGGTTTCACTCCTGATTTTCTGGCTAGAGGACACATGTAAAAACAAGAAGGTTCACCTTATCCTAAGCTTCTGAACTTATTTCAGTAAGCGAGGGAAGCCTGGTGATGCTTTTTGAGAGTCCCGAGGCATCTTCTGCTGCCAAATCTTCCCCATTATCTTCCACTCCCTGGGCTGTGACGTCTGGTCCAAGGCTTTTATGAAAGGGTAGGCAAGGGGCATGAGGAAATGAGGTGACCCCAAGGTCAGCAGTGGAGTCAGGCAGCTGAAAGCGGACTGTGGCCCTGCCACCTCTGGGCTACAGCGGGTTGGGCCGCTCCAGTGTACTGCAGAAGTGTAAACTCTGGCATTGGTGGGACAAGACCATCTTCGATCCTTGCTCTCATGTGCCTTTAATAATTAGGATGGATTTAAATTTGTTTACAAGCTCCACTGGTCTTAAATCTTTTGGTTCGGTGCCCCATCCTTTTGCATGCCCCCATTCCTACACCCCCCTCACTTGACTACCTGCTGTTTCAGAGTCCCTCTTCTTTCTCTTTAATATGGTGTTGGACGTTCATTTATGATGCTTTTTTAACTGGTTCTTAGGCACGAGTTACAAGCTATTTGGGAATCTACAAAATTGGATGCTGGGGACATCCCTCTAAGATGTTAATCTGTTGCCGATATGAAAGGCTGCTCACCTCGGTAAACCCTCTCATCCGATGGAACTAGGCCACTTTTATGGCCCCATCAGGCACCCGCCTGGATGACTTACTGCTGACCTCTTGACATGGCAGTCAAAGCCATATGCGGAGAATCTTTCTCATTTTGTGTCTTCCACTCTGAGTTAGTCTATTCACTCTTGAAGGCCAAAGGTTGGTTTATTTATCGTCTCTGTGTGCCCAAAAAGATACCCAGCCTGAACTCCTGTAAATTGTCCTGGCATGTCAGCCTATAAACAAATCATAGTGTGTGGTGTTAAAGTACCAAAGGTCCTGTAGTTGCTTTGTCCATTTCTTCGCGCTAAAACACCTATATCGCATGAACCGTGGGGGGGTGAAGCAGTAAATCCCTTTCCCCAAACTTGCACTCTGCGCTGTACCACATTAAACATTTACACAGTTCAGTTTGCCCTTTATTAGGGAGTTACTAGCATGCTTGTTGCTACAAAAACATCTCTTGACCATTTGTATCGTATTAAAAATTTACATGGAACTGCAGAACTGTTACTTGCAGGTTACTAGCATGTTAGCGACAAAGTTAGCAGCTTTAAGGTCTATGGCTATAGGAGAAGCGAAGCTAATTGGTAAGGATGGGTTAAGTAAATGTTTGACTTCTCCGCTGTGCTAAAGGGACCGAGAAAGTCAGCGCCGCCTCGGAAAGAACAGAAGGCGGGAGAGAAGAGCGGTTTGGATTTTGACAGACGTCTAAAACTTGTGTCGACACTTTACACAGATTAGCTAGTGTCCCACATTTCTTGCACACAGATAATTGATAGCATATGGTGGTCACGCTCTATGATCTCTCACTCATCTAAGCGGAGGTAATGTATGTACGGCAGTGATGTTTTCCAGAATTTATGAATTTTTAATCATTGTTTTTCTTGTGGACATTATTTGGCTTTTTTTCCCAAATGTGAAATGTAGCAGATACATGCATGAAACACATTTGTTTAGAGGGAGAATATTATAACAAATTAAGAGTTAAAAGATCTGTAAGATCACGTATCTGTTGTTGTTCTTTTTTTTTTTTTTTCTTTTTTTTTCCCCAAATGCTCTTTACATAATATTTGTATGTGTATATATGTGTATATACAGTGTGTGTGTGTGTGTGTATATATATATATATATATATATATATATATATATAATATTCTATTTAAAAAATAGTAACTTGGTATTAGGCCCCATTAATACTGTAAATACATAAATAAGATTTCTTTGACAGTTTGGAAATTATCCCATAGTCTGTTAGTTTATTATGATATTACAGCAGTATTTCAGTTAGTAAATTGCTATGGTAAATTTTTGTAAATAATTATAAACCAGTAGAGTTCTATCCATGGAACAGAGCTCACTGGTTGAAAAGTTTGTAAATCGAAAGGTTTGTAAATTAATTGTTGGCATCATTTCATTTTTCAGGTTTCAAATCCAGAGAGGGAAGGGTGACCCAAATAGCTATAAAGGCCTTGGAGACTGTTTCAGAACTATATTTCGCACTGAGGGGTAAGTTATAAATGTGTCTGTCCGTTCATCCATCCATCCATTCATCCATCCATCCATCATACTGTATTGTATTGCCATGTCATCACAATTTCTCAATAATTTCATTCATAATTTCAAAATATATGTAGTCTTCGAGGGGGTATCATACACCAAAATAAAACAAAAAAAATAAACACTTTTAGAAACTTTGTAGTTTGTATAATATAACATGGGATTGTATGGGACAGTTTGTGTTTAGGGTTCGAATCCTGACCCTTACCTTCATTACCATTTATTTTCAATGTTTGGAAATAAATCTTTGATTAAATTTTTTATCTTAATCTTAAGATTTTTAGTTATTATTACTTTTTTGGATTGTTGGTGTGAATGACACTTCTGGTTTGTAATGCTTTCTTTCAGTACTTCTCATCTGCTGTTTTCATGTGTTCAGTATAAACTAGGCACACGTCTGCTGTATGCATAGTAACAACATACACCTGGTAACAGGCAATGTTTTGAGCTTTGGAAAAGTAGTAAACCTAGTGTACAAAAATCACAAACTTTAAAGCTCACCTGCCCTGGAATATGCAGTATGTCAATCTCAGACAAGCAAGTGAAGTCATAGGTTTATATTAAGCCTTGGCAGTGGCATGCTCAACATGTGTCATGTAAACGGCCTCTGCTCGCAGGAAATCACACATATGACGTAGTGTGCTTGAGGCAGAGATTTATCTGTTTCTGTCTCTCTCTCCTCCTTTTTATTTTCCTTCCCCAAATGATTTGCTCTCATTTCAGTTTTTTCTCCCCTCCCTCTGCCACACAACATGAGGCACGTGTCAGATCCCAGACAGTGTGCAGACTTGAAAGAAAGCTCTGTTTATGGCAAGATGACAGCTTTACAGTGGATCTAAAGCTGATCCGCAGCAAGGTGTGAGACTATATGCGCGTGTGTGGCCCCAGGTGATGCTGACGCAGCGGCTCTGGCTGGCTGTTGTGAGATCCATAGTACTTTCCTACTTCACGGAGCTGTCATCGGCTGCATCCCGCAGGCCTCCCCTGCAGATTACACCTCTTCTTCCTTCTAAACCAATTAACACCCTCTGACTGTTTGTGCTGTGGCTGGAATCACCACACAGTAGACGGTAGCATGATCAGCCCCAGGCTGAATCACTTAGTTTTAATTTACACAAATGGTGGTGGGAGTTACTGTTGTGAAATTATTATTGAAAATAAACATGCTCTTGCTGTATGGGCCAGCATTGAACTTTTGCTCTCGGTCCATATTTTGCTTCGGTCCTCCCCTCTGTGCGGTAGAAACCCGAGCCCTTCGGCTTCCACACACCAATTAGTTCAGAGCTGGAGATCCATCTGTGAATTGGCTCTGAGTCTGTTTGAAATGTTATGAACATTCACTTGCGTCATGATGTAGCATGTGTGAATCATCATAGAAAGAAAGCACTAATAGTTTTAGATCACATATATAAATAGCTTGATTGTGCATAATTATTTCACAGTATGTGTCTTAGCTGGTGATTTATAGAACTTTTTGTTGGTACTTTGAGCACCAGGTAAGTTGCTAAGGCTCAAAAAGACTTTCAAAAATTTGAAATGTATTATTCTATGTATTATAAAGGTATTATATTATTATTATTATTATTATTTATTTTTTTTTAATTATTATTATTTATTTTTTTTAATTCTTAATTATTTTATTTTTTATTTTTGAAACTGTGACATTTTTTCATGATTCTTTGATGAACAGACAATATTTATGGGTCATGGACATGATGTTGTTTTGCATGCATTAATTTATTGGTGATTAAAAATTCAGCATGATTTTAATTTCTGGGTTTCTATTAAATAATAATGAACTGCATAAGAACATATATTGGTTAAATAATTTTATAGTGGATTCTTTGATGTTTCTTACTGTGTTTAGACAACTGATTTCCAAACAGGATTGTTGTATGAATATATGTTTCCTGTAAAAGCAAAAATGGACGGCTTATGTTGCTTTACATTATAATTTTTTTCTCATAGTAAATATTTCATAACATAACGTAATTCGTAACATATTTATCTTTTATAGTTTTAAGTTGCATACCCTGAAATGAGCCACATTCATTGGATAAAACCTTGAGTAAATATAAGATGTATGGCAGATTTGATGTGCATTTTTAATGCTTTTTTATTAATACATTTGTGTGTCAAACACAATGATGAACACATTTGGTAACACTTTAGAATAGGGAACACATTCACTATTAACTAAGAGTGTTCCCTGAACAAACTCCTTATTTGTTGCTTATTAATAGTTAGTAAGGTAGTTATTAAGTTTAGGTACGGGGTAGGATTATGGGATCTAAATTATGATCATGCAGAATAAGTCATTAATATGTGCTTTAATAAGTACTAATAAACAGCTAATGTACTAGTAATAGGCATGCTAATAAGCATCTAAAGTGTTACCATAAATTATTACATAAAGAAACGTCATTACATTTTATTTCTCCTAGTTCAAATTCAAATTATCAGATCGGTTTCTGAGCTTCTTTTCTGCATTATTCGCTGGAGGCAATTAGCTGATGAATTGGTGTTGTTTTACTCTGTCTGTCATGTTTGATTTCAAGCCAAAGTCAAGAAACGTCCCTGCTTCTCATCTCCTCACTCCTTGATTTATGAGCCTGGAGCCGTTGTGCCGCCCCAAACTAATGTCAAGGTTAAATGCTCGAGAGGCAAATGATAATATTTGCAGATCAAGCATTCAAGTTGTTGACAAGGGATAGGACAGGAAGAGCTCAAAGTCACCCGCTCCACCATGTAAGATCACAACTGTACGCTTACTTACAGTAGACAAAGACTGAAATGTAAATATTCCATATACGTTTCCCCCGTCAGCCCAGTGATTCATTGACTGTCGGTCCCATAACAGGGATCAAACATTTTACCTCATTATCCAATTTGGTTAATGTATCATTTCCTTCCTCTGCTTTTGTTATGTTGAAGGATGTGGCTATGAGTTGAATGGGAGAAATGGGGTTTGATGCAAATCAAAGACAAATCACACCTATACAAACTCCAGCAGCTGGACCCACACGTACCTAAATGTGTGAGCATTTGCTTATGAGGGCCAACTGCGTGCTTACATTTAGAGTCAAATTGGCATTCAGGCATAGTCAAACCAGGCGTAGTCAAATGGGGTCTTAAGTGCGTGTGTAACAAATTGGAGCTTTATCTCACCACCTGATGTTTCTTAGACTGTCCACACCCGGGAAACACACAGCCGGCGTTTGCATGCACCGGGGGGGGCTTCCGTTTCGGCCAGACAAAAGCCCTGCATGTCGGTCCCACTCTGCCAGACACTTTCATTCGACACAATGCCCCTCTGTTGCTGTTTCACCCAACAAGTGAGGCTTGTGACATCTGAAACATCGTGATGCTGGTGAAATCGAGATTGTTTGTCATCCGATGAGATGTGTGGTAGTAATTAGCCGTGGGTCAGAGGTTTTGGAGTGGCGGTCACGGCGTTGGCAAGTTCGCTCACTAATCGCCTCATCTCTGTTCACAGAAACGATAATATTTACACCCCAACTAAATCAGCCGAGGACATCTCTGTTGACTGCTGGGGCATGTTTTCACAATACAACGACAGAAGTTCACATGCAGCTGTCACGCTATTCTGTCCACCCTGTCCATACACGTGTGTTCAATATCAATACATGCTAGAACTGATACGGAGAAATCTGTTTCATTCTTACCCGTCCACTCCTGGGATGTATCAACCCTCTTATACACATACATGGATGTTGCCTGATCTGAAGCTTTAGTATTTAGTAAGGCTGTTTGTGTTAAATCCTGAAAATCCTGAAAATGAAAAAAAAAAAAAAATGAAAATCCTGACTTACCCTTATGACGTGTGTCTGTGTCTCTGTGTGTGTGTGTGTGTGTGTGTCTGTGTGTGGAACATACAAGCACCTTCCTCACTAAGCTTTCCAAGAGCAGACGAAACATAACAATGAATAACAATTTTTACAGCATTTGGGTCATTCTTCAGTTGGGGTGGCAAAAGAGAGGCAGAATTTGTAAAAATGCTTTTGTTTTTTCTAATAAAATATATTGCTATGCAATAGTTCAATATGCTATATCTATTATATATATATATGCTATTAGTTTAATATCCTATATCCATTAAAATGAAAGCTTAAGAAGATTTTGATTTTTAAATAATTTCAATCAAACACTGGTGACACAGCCACTTAATTCTTCTTTTTATTATCTGTGTTTTTGTCTGTCACTGTCATTCTGTTGCGCTGCGGTAGCTTCTGTCATGAAAACAAATTCCTCGTATGTGTAAACATACCTGGCAATAAAGCTCATTCTGATTCTTATTCTGATTATGTCTATGTCATTTTGAAGTAACACCGCAGACTTTATATTGCAAGTTACGATAGGCTTTGTAGTGTTACCAGAAAAGACAGTAACACCACAGACAAATCAGCCTAAATCCAGACTTTTCTAAAATGGAGGCATCCATCATGATGATTTCAAGATCAGGGGACATTTTGGAAATATTAATAAGTATGTGTTTATCAAAATGTTCATTAAAATATGTCAGATCTGCAAGTTATCAACATAACATCACAGACACTAATAAAGTGTGACACATGAAATTGTCAGAAATTTAGCTAACTTTAAGAAAATTAATAAGAAAGAGTGTCCCCGTGCACCCTCAGATCAACCAGCACCTGCAGAGACATTTACACACAGGAAGTAGTCCAAATAGAATTCTCCCTTTTCTTAAAGGGGTGACATCCATTGTTGTAACACCACAGACATGAATTTGGGGGACACAATTTTTTCTTAAATATAACAAAATGTGTATTTTTTTTAAAACAATTTAATAAAATTGTACATGTTAAATAAAATCTATATTCATAATATGGCCACTTTATTTGTGTTAAAAATGTTATATTGTTGCAATTACATTCCATGATACCTCTCTAAGGTATGGTGGGAATATCCATATGTTGTTACAAATGCAATCTCTAAAACTCAATTAAATATGTATTTTAAAACAAAAAATGTAACTATTAACAGTGCACAAATTGTGTTTAACCAACAGAATACAAACATGCAAACATTTTATGATTTATTGGTATTTAAAGTTAATTTCAACTGTAGTAAAGTAGAGGGACACCAAGATATTTTTTTTTTTTTATGTTTTTGAAACAAGTCTCTAATGCTCACCAAGGCTGCATGTGTTTAAACAAACTTAATATTGTGAAATATTATTACAATTTAAAATAAAGTTTTAGTTTTTTTTAGAATCAGAATGATTCTTTTTAAGATATTTTTAAGATATTTTATAAATAAGTTCAAAAGAACAGGATTTATTTGAAATATAGAATCTTTTGTATTGTAATGTCTTTACTGTCACATTTGATTAATGCATCCTTGCAAAATAAAAATATTAATTTCTTTCAAACAAATCAGCAACAACAACAACAACAAAAATCTTACTGACCCCTGACACAGTAGTGTAGATTAATTTTAACTGATAAATTAAGTGTTCGTTCACATTATAGCAATTGATTTATACGTTTATGTATATTTATACTTTAACCTTGAAAGGTTAAAAAATATATCTGTATATGTAAAAATTAACAAAAACATATTATTAAATGCTGTGAAAGTATTGTTTATTGTTTGTCTGTAATATGTTATTAATGTTAACAAACAGAACTGTATTGTATTGCCAAAATATTGTTATTGATAGCAGTTTAATTGTTATCAATTTGATTAATAATCATATGATATGATAATAATGATATGATAATAATCATATGCTATTCTTTTTCTTTCTTTCTTTTGGCAGCCCTAAACATTGTATATCTTTGAGATATTTAATAGAACATTTTAGAGGCATATTTCAATTTGTTGGTAAAAAGTACTAATGACTGCATCTATTTACTCATTGTGTTTTGGTTTCGTTTGGTTTACATTTCTAGATAAACTACTTTCAAAGTAGTTATTAATCACATTATGTGGACTTCAAAGAATAAAATTGTCTTTTGAATTCTTTGATAGCAACTTTCAATAAAGTTTAGCTAATAAAAAGAGGCCAAATGACCAGATGATTTCAAGCATCAATATTTATTGTCATCCCTACTAAACCAATTGTATCACACCACAATAAATCCAATGACAGACCTTTTCTTTTTGACATATTACTACAATACCGAAACTACACGCACAGTTCTAGGTAAATGTTAGCTCTTTACCGTACTGCAGAGTTTTTGTATGAGAGAATGAGGAGCGAGAAGAAAACCTCAGGTGTTTCCTTTGCTCAGGCTTGTCCTGACTTTCAGATTGACAGAAAGCATAACAGAGTCAGGTTTCAGCTTCATAAAAAGTACATGTGCTCTCCAAACAATGTCTGCTTCTCAAAGTGCACATGTCTGCGTTTAGGGGTGGTGAGAACGTGCTGAAGCATTGATCAGGCTGGAATCTCAAAATGCGGACACTTATTTTGGTCGCCATTTGCTTAAGCAGGTTGTGAATGTCCTTGAGATCCTGTATGATATTTAAAATCAAAGAAAAGAAAAAAAAACCATTTCTGTTAAGATACAGCATGGTAGGCCAACATATTTCATCTACAGTTCAATATCCAATTTGTGCCGTTACAACATTAAACACATATCACGACGGTTATGCAAGTAGCCTTGATATAAGTTTATGGTGATATCTAGATTAATTCAAACACATTCAGCTTTCCAAGTATATTCAAATGAGAAAAGATATTAGTGATAATGCTGTTGGAAGAGAAAGACTGTTTGTGTTCATTTGCTTATCATACAGATACCTGTCAGGTGTTACCGTCTATGTGTATTTGCACTGCTAACTCTATTATTTGATAAGTATCCCTTAAAGCTGTTTTCTTTGAATCAATACTGTGACAGTTCTTAAGAACTCATTATTAATTATATAGCAGAAGCTGAAGAATCTCACCCATTTTGACACTAATGCCAAGAGATGATTTGGCTGTCTTAATGTTTTTAGACATTGAAAGCCTAAAAATGTAGTTCCTTTGGTTGAGGGCTTTTGTTTTTCATTTATAAGTGCTTGTTTGTGTGTTTAGACCAGTTTAACCTGTTCTGGTTTGGAAACAGTACCCTGGAAACAGTAGTGCACTACAAACGAAGCTGAGTTCAATGCTTGGCAATGGGGGTGGATTTCCATAGTATTCACACATCAAAGTAGGATTCAGCATTCTTATGTGAAGCACCATGAGTGAAGATGTGAAATATTTGCAAATATTAGTCACGTCTTCTGTGTAACAGACTTAAGACACTTGGTCATTTACTTAAGCCAGTTTGACACATTGCACCAATTAGGATTAAGCCTAAGCGCAAATTCAGTCAAGATTCTTCTAATAATTCAGCTGCACCAAACTATATATATTAGTGATGCACCGATGTATCGGCCAATAATCGGTATTGGGCGATAAATGAATTTATTTTTATTTTTTTCACTATGATTGTTCAAAATCGGCTGATAATCAGGACCGATTATATCCTGTCAATCAAAACATGGTGGAAAAACATGTCATGGAAAAACATGACTGCAATTCATAGTGTTTCTGAAGAAAATTACTTGTGTTGAATTTGGCATTGTCAAAATGAATGTGACAATGACTCATTAACTTAAAAATAGACATTAAAGCAGGCTGTATTTGACCCTATGAATCACCCATAGTTTAATCCAGGGTTGCCAGATCCATGTTTTTTCTTTACACCAAGAAGATCCGCACTCATCCAAACAGTCCAAAAAGGCTTATGTCATTTATTACTCAGAGGAATAAATGATATAAGCCTTTTTGGACTGTTTGGATGAGTGCGGATCTTCTTTGTATATAAACCTTTTGTATTTTTTGGATCTACGCACCGTATATTATTGGTCTACTGGACTTTCGGACGAGTGTTTGGCGCTACGGCCTTTTCTATTTGTTGTTTTCTTTACACCAAACATTATTTGTAACGTGCCTCCCATACAATAATTGCAAAGAGCTTTGTGTTTGCTTACTTCTGATAAGAAACAAAGTCTAATCTTTCAAATTCTATCCATTCTGTCACAGAATTCAAACAATGAATGCCATTTTGATGCTTTTAAATGTGATGAGATGCACATTTACAAAATGTGCTGTGGCCAAGCAGCAGAATGAAGCACAAGTCTATTCCATTTTAATGCAAGTTATAGTGCAAAATGAACATAAATGAACATCAGAAGGTATGTTGAAAGATACAGTAAAACTCACCAAAATGTATCGTGTCTTGTAATCACTCAGAGTTGTTCAACCGTGGAAAGACACCAGTAAAACAGCTTGTAAATAATATTTCACTTAATGTTGCATTTACCTCAGGAAAGTTATCCAATGTTCACAGTTCATTAGTTAGCAATAAAAAACACTAAAGAGGAGCTTGCTTGCTTATATTTATATATGGATGTTTGAATAAATCTGGCATGAAGAAGGTATTTATATTCAGCTGAGTTGTACAGACATTTCAGTTTTTATTTGAGTGTAATTATGGTATCTCCAAATAAATAGCAGTTGAATATAATAGCTATGTTGTTAATTTTAACCTTTAATATTATAGTAATGTAATGTACCTTTAATGTACAGTATAATAATGCAAATGAGAGGGTTCCCTGTATAGTTTATAGCACTGGTTAGAAGAGATTTTTTCCTTTAGAAAATCTAAATATTTGTATCGGCAGATATCATTCTTGATAATTGGCTATCGTATCAGCAGAGAAATTCAGTATCAGTGCATCTCTAATATACAAGCACACAAACAAATAAATGAATAAATAAATAAAAGTAAGTTACTGTAGTTAGTTAATTACCTTTAATCCTGTTGCTAATTTAAACTCAGATTTAAAGGTTTTAGATTCAGATTTTAAGATTAAATTTCTAAAATGATTGCGCTTATTCAATGCACTGCGGAAAATTAAATAGGATTTATTATTATTATTGTTCTTGTTGTTGTTGTTATTGTTGTTATTATTATTATTATTATTATTATTATTATTATTATTTACTTATTCATTCATTCATTCATTCATTCATTTTAAATATTTGAAAACAAAAAATAGTGCCTTGTCTGTTCCTTTGTCTAACATTATGCTCCCATATTGCTCCACTGATTGATGCAAGTATTAAGTATTTTCTGTGCCATATTCAAACTGCATATGCACTACTCCAACATTTTCACAGGCTGCTTGATCAGCTTTTTGCCAACAGTGATAGTGAAAGTAGGTGCTTAACCCTCAGAAAATGTACCATCAAACTCAGGTCGTATAAAATTGTGTGTAGCTTTGTTTTATTTTCTGTTCCTTTTTATATAAGAAGATCAGTTTTGGAAACCTGCTAACAAAATATCTAAATGTATTTCAAAACCCTCATTTATTTATTTGTTTGTTTGTATGTTTGTTTACTTACTTCAGTAACCATGTTATTAAGCTTGATGAATGCAGTCAACACAACAATATTACAGAAAATGAATGAGATTATTTACTTGTCAGGGTTTTCTTGGGTGTCACAGATTCAAGGAATTTTTGCAATGATACTAAAATCAAGTGTTAAGAGGGTTAGTACATTAATAGCTACAGTACATATTGGTGCAAATCACCATATAGCCTAGCTTGATGTTTACAATGTTCAACTTTTATTCTGTATTGAATCAAATTTTCTTTGAGATGCAAACAAATCTTTTGTTTCATTACTGCACACATAATTGGCCAAATAGACTTTTAAATGTTGTTTGTCCACTAATCATGTGCCTCAAACCCAATGAGTGATGTCTTTTCCTCAACAGGGTGTACGGCTTCTACAAGGGGATCCTTCCCCCCATTTTGGCCGAGACCCCAAAGAGAGCAGTGAAGGTAAGAGGAACCACATTTTACTCTGAGCTTAAACTCATCACTTAAACCATACACACTCTGATCTTTGCAACCTGGCCTTCCGAGTGTAAACACACACACAGACCACATACGTATGTTCTCAACATACCGGCTCTAGCCAGGAGGATCAAAAACACTCATCCCCTCTCTATGTTTGTCATCATGCCACATGTGTTTGCTGTTGAGAACTCCCAATATTGACCTACATGGCCAAAGATTGCTACCGGCCTCACTTTAGTATCATGTATAAACAGTACATATATACACTCTTGAGTTTAGATGAGCACTTGCTGTGGCTTTAGGCCGTTGGTTATGGGCACCTCCAAATGGGTGTCTGAAAGGAGAGCGGGCACATTAATGTCTCACTTTTCCAATCTAAAAAACATCTGGAAGGGGTTTCAGTCCATTATTGGAAAGCTTTGGATAGGTAGACTTAACATGTTTTACCAGTTTACCATAAAGGATTTGTTCACCTGATTTCACATGAAAATTCTGTCATCATGTAATCATTCTCATGTCGTTCAGCTTAAGTTCCTGTGTGGACACAAAAAGAAAAATTCTGAATAATGTACTGTTCACTTTCTTCCAGTGAATGTGGATTGGAGTCTCAAAAGGACACAAAAGCATCATAACGGTAATCCGTACATTACTTGTGTGACTTAATCGAAGTCTTCTCAGGCCATGCACTCCTAAAAATAAAGGCGTCAAAAGGACATTTTCACAGTGATGCCATAGAAGAACCTTTTTTTTTTTTTTGTGAACAGTTCTTAAAATAACCATTTTATTCTTAGTGTAAAGAACATTTTAACAATCTAAAGAACCTTTTCCAATGTAAAGAACTTTTTGTATAATGGAAAGGTTGGTAACACTTTACTTAAAGCCTTTATGTATAATGCATTATAAATAGTTATTAAATGCTATAATGCATTATAATTATTCATAATGTGTGCTATAATACTTGATATCTTGTCGTAAGTAATTATAACCCAATTTAAAATGCATAGTGTAACAATGAATTGATAAGTGTTATAATGTATTAATTGTGGTCACAGTTATTCACGATATTGTATAATGCATTATAAGGTGCATTACAAGGCATAATTAATGCATTAGAACTACTTTTATAATGCATTATACATAAAGGCTTTAAATAAACCGAAAGGTTCTATGGATATAAAATGTTCTTGTAAAAAGTGTACTATAGTTTTGTGTCGAACAGAACAAAATTTAAGCTGCTATTCACTGAAAATGTAGAGTAACTGCTGGAACTGGATCGTTGACTTAGTGATTATTCACACAATTTGTGAACAAATCATGCAAAGTGAACTAGATCAACCTATTCAGTGGGAAAAAACCTGACTCAAAAGCTCAATTCTTTCACCAATCGGGCATCATTGTTACTCTGTTTAACTCTAAATAACTTGCCAATACTGTCAGGAAAAAAAAAAAAAAAAAAAACATTTCAAACCAGCTCTTTAATGGGGCAATACACTTAAGGCCAGATTTACTAATAGCTTGCACCAGCACAAACCATCTTTTGGCGTTAAAATAGTACTGTCAGGATTTACTAAAGATGCGCAGTGAAAAATTAGCGCTGAAAAGGCGTGGACATGGTTATTTTTGTGCCTGAGCTTATTGAATATGCATTTGTAGAAATTTCCCTTTCAGACGCAAAATTTATAGGAGGAGAGTATTAAAATGAATCTTACTAATGTTTGCGCTTGTCAAATTATTGGTATTTGTGCCATTATTTTACGCCCAAAAAAAGCATGTCTTAAAGCAGGTGCTACTTTGCGCTGCTCTTGGTAGATTGCGCTGGTCATTATGGAAGTTATCTGGCTGCGTCTGTGTTCTTTAATGTGCACATTGTCAGTAATTCTCATGGAGAATTTTCCCCTCCCATCGGCGCATTTATGGAATTGCACTCAAACGCTAATTTGCCCTGTTTAGTAAATCTGGCCCTTAAAGGGACATTTTTGTACCTTATTTAGCCCTAAAACATGCATATTAGTTGCTTAGAGTAGTAATATGTTCCCTTAAGTTAAAACAGGGTGTATGTTAAGATTTTCCATTAATAACAATTTAAATTCTGGTCCATTCGTCACACAAAACTATTTTATACCTTTGGAAAACTTATATATATATATATATATATATATATATATATATATATATATATATATATATATATATATATATATATATATATATAAGTTTTATATATAAGTTTATATATATATATATATATATATATAGTGCTATAGGATATAGTGCACAAATTTTATGGCACTGCATTTGTCATTTTGGAGCTTGATGCTCCCAGTCCTCACTCACTTTATACTGAAAAGAGTAGCTAGGATATTTTTCAGAATTTCTTTTGTTTAGCACAGAATAAATCATACGGATTTGTAACGACATGAGGTTGAGTAAACCATGACAGAATTTTCTGTTCATTTAACATTGATCCATGAATCCATGATGCTCCACGTCTGTTGATTTAAACCTACTAAACAGGCTTGGTTTATTCTACAGGCCCTGGCCTCCATCAGTCTTACTGGATGTTTTATTATCTAATATCTGTCAAGCTGAGCAAATCTTTACTGATATAAAGAATTATACGTTTTCCTACTAGTTGCCTATGTGTTTTTGTATTTGCTCAGTGTCATGTTGACAGCTTGAGCGTTCTCATTCACTACAGTTGAGCTGTGTTTGCTTAGGGTGTGAGCATTCATCTTGTCTGCGTGCATGTATGTGAATGCATGTTGCGTCTCAAAACACTTCCTGACAAGTTGTCTTGGTCTTCTTTGCAGTTTTTTACCTTTGAGCAGTACAAGAAGCTCTTGAGCTTTACTCGTTTATCTCCCGCCATGGTAAGTCATCTGATGCAAGCAAGATATATATACACACACACGGTCATTGATACTATACACACAATCACATTCACAGTCAAGCGAAGCACTCTCCTGATCTCCTCATTACATGGCGTGCTGGCAGTGGGAACCAAGTGTAATCGAGACGAATGCAGCTCAGTGAGGCATGGGAAAGATAGCCCATTACTTTGACAGCAGTCGATCAATGTGGCAGCAGGCTTGAGCCCAGCGGCGGATCTCGTATCTATGGCCTCGTCGAACAGCCAAGAAGAGGCAAAACATTCACCTGCCTTATCAATCACACCTGTCTCCGCCCACTCTAGCTAGAGATGTCAATCCACACAGAGCCCACAGGCGCTGGGAAGATTGATGTACGGAGTGTGTGAGAGACGGGAGGTTGAGTGAGATCGTCTGCAAAGCTGTGAGTGAATTCAACAGAGCGATTGAGCTGTGGCTCCGCCCCTCAGCTGAAACGACTCGGAATGATTGAAGACATGCAGTAATATGACAAATAAAAAATGAAAGAGTGGATGGCTGGCTCTGTAAACACGGTCAAGGAGATGTCCGGTTTTCAGACAGAAAATGAGTAATGAGGCTCGCACACTGTCTTGCGGCGTATGCACAAGCTTGTATACATGGCTACGCATACACACACACAAAAAGACAAAATGTGTGAGTGTAATCATCACACACACAATTTCGTATTAATCGAGGGTGTGGGTGTGGACGATCCCCAGCTCACCTTATGCAAACACACTCAAAGATCTCCTTTGTCACTCTTCAAGTAGGCCTGAAGCCTGCTGACATGCAGGTCAAGTGCTTGAATGGAGAGCCACTAATAAGAATAAAACCTTACCACATATTTTATTTGTCTGTATAGTGGGGTTAATCTTGCTAGAAATTACTGACGGAAATGTTTGTTGATTAATGTTTTTTATTTTTTATTGTTGATAATGAGACACCATGATGATGATGAAGTGATTGTAATTCAAATATACTGAAATGTAAGACAAGAAAATTACAACAGTGCAGTATATTACCAATTCACTGACAGTGAGAAGAAAAAAATGATTTAGTTGCATATATAAAATAATATAAAATATATACTGTAAAAACTAAAATGATATACACTGCCATTCAAAAGTTTGGGATCAGTAATGTTTTTTAATGGAGTATCTTATGCTCATTAAGGCTGTATTTAATTGATCAAAAAAACTGTTATATTGTGAAATATTATTGCAATTTCTAATATTGGTTTCCTATTTTAATATACTTTAAAATATAATTTATTTCTGTGACACAGCGCTGAATTTGGATCAGCCATTACTCCAGTCTTCAGTGTCACATGATCCTTCAGAAATCATTGTAATATGCTGATTTATTATCAGTGTTGAAACTGTTGTGCTGTTTAATATTTTTTTTTTGAACCTGTGATACTTTTTTCTTTGATGAATAAAAAGTTTAAAAGAACAGCTTTTATTCAAAATAGAAATCTTTTATAACAATGTAAGTCTTTACTATCACTTTTTATCAATTTAACACATCCTTGCTGAATAAAAGTGTTAATTTCTTTAAAAAAAAAAGAAAAAATTTACTGACCCCAAACTTTAGTGTATATTGTAATACAAAATTTCTATTTTGAATAAATGCTGTTCTTTTTAACTTTTTATTTATCAAAGAATCCTGAAAAATTAAGCAGCATGTATTAAGCAGCACAACTGTTTCCAACATTGATTATGAATCAGCATATTAGAATGATTTCTGAAGGATCATGTGACACTGAAGACTGGAGTAATGATGCTGGAAATTCAGTGTTGCTTCACAGTAATTAATTCTACTTTAAAGTATATTAAAATAGAAAACTGTTATTTTAAATTGCAATAATATTTCACAAAATTACAGTTTTTACTGTATTTTTGATCAAATAGATACAGCCTTGATGAGCATAAGAAATTTCTTCAAAAAACATTAAAAATCTCTAACTTTTGAACGGCAGTGTGTATATAATCAGTATCAGCAATAATAAATATTCAAGTATACACAATTTTTCTTTAAACTTCAAACAAATGCTCATTTGAGCTTTCTATTCATCAAAAATCTTGAAAAAAAAATGTATCACAGTAACTGTTTTCATAATAATAAGATATAATAATCATAAGATTAGCATCACAGGAATAAATTAGATTGTAAAATATATTAAAATAAAGAGTTGTTTTAAATTGTAATAATATTTATAATATAATTGTTTTGCTGTATTTTTTATAAATACAACCTTGGTAAGCATAAGAGGATTTACATTAAAAAAAATAATAATAATAAAATAAAACCTTTATGATATATTCAGTCTCTAAAGCACTGAATAAATGTTTATACGTTTTATGGAATTTTTGCCTGATACAGTTTGACACTGCAGTCAGACATTGTAGTCGGTGTAAAATGCACAACAAATTAATATGGCATGGCAAACTATTAACTAAACTGAAATGACATTTTTCATCAAAAGTATTCATAAAAGTAAAAACTATGACAAAAAAAAAACTATGCAAACATGAACACTCCTGTTAATTTAAAGAAATATAGGGTCAATGCTTTTCTGTTTAGCTAGTATGAAAATATGAAACCTTTTTTCCGTCATACAGTTGAGTTGAGCTGTTATTGCAATATATGAAGGAATTTATCTTTGTCCCAGTCATTTTGTCTGAGCCAGTTCATTCATCTTTGATTCCTGTCTGCGTTTCCTTTCTAACCTCTGAGAATGATTGACGGTGACAGTTTCATTCATTCATTTGTGGGTTAAAGTCAAGCTCTGCGTCTGGACAAACACGTTTCTAAAAGGCTAAGTGTCACAGTAGCATTGTTCCTTTGAGTTATGGGATTTGTGTGACATACCTTAAGTGCTGACTGGTCATCTAAAAATTACAGTCTGTTCTGAATTAAACACAAAAAGCAAATTTCTTTATAATCTCTGTGTCTTTCTCGTTTGTCATATGGCGTCATGTTCTCTTGTAATATAATTCTGCCTGCTTCAATATGCTAGGCTCTCTCTGTGGCTGGCCTGGGGTCAGGGTTAACCGAGGCTCTGGTTGCAAATCCATTTGAAGTAATTAAAGTGAGCCTGCAGGCCAACAGGGATTCATTCAAAGTAGTAAGAGACTACAGCTGTTAATTGTCGTCTTGGTATTGTTTTTGCCTTGGTCTTGTCACCAAACGTCTTAGTCATTCGTTTTGAGGGCCCTAATGTTGTTGCTTTCTGTTTTTCTCCATGCAGCAACCGTCTACATTTGCACAGGCAAGAACGATTATAAACACAGACGGCTTCGGTCTCCGTGGGCTTAATAAGGGCCTGACCTCCACCCTAGGACGACATGGCATTTTCAACATGATCTACTTTGGTTTCTACTTCAATGTTAAAGATGCCATACCTGCCAGTCAGGTAAACAAAGTGTCAGATTTTGGGATTGTTCACCCCAAAATGAAAGTTCATCCATTTACTCACCCTCATGTCATTCCAAACATGTTCTTTGTTCTGTGCATCTCAAAAGATCTTTTAAAGAATATTTCAGTTGTTTTTGTCCATACATCAACTTTAACGGTTTGGACAAAAACAATGAGATTATATTTATATATATATATATATATATATATATATATATATATATATATATATATATATATATATATATATATATAATATCTTCAAAAGTAAATGGCATCGGCAGACAAATGATGCTAGAGCTTTTCTCACAACAAAATATTTTTTACTTTGATCCTATTGATATTTACATACTTTGTTTCATACAATGAAAGTAGCTTTTTACGTTACATATAAAAGATAAATGAAGGTCTGTATACATTATATCTTAGTATTACAAGACACATGTATGTGATACAAATGAAAATTAGGTTTTCCTTAAATATTTAATGGAAACATACTGTACACGTTCATACAACATTCACAAGTCCTGTTTAGATACACGTTGCCCTGTACATATACTGTAAGTGCAACATATTATGGGACCATCCCTTACATACACTTATAATATGTTGCACATAATATGTTGCACTTATATGTACAGGACAACTACAATTTTTATTCTGTTGACATCCATTCATATGCATTTGAATGCTGAGTCTGAAGATATTTTTAATTTCTCTGCATTCCAGAGCTCAAATTACATGTGACCAATTTGACCCTCATTCATTTTTTTGTTTTAATTGATTGAAAATTGGTTAAATACTTATTTCTTCTTGAAATTTTGTGGCTTTTTCTCATTTAGGGTCACCTCTAAGAATCTTGTTAATTTCAACATAAGGTGACATGATCTGTATTGAAACATATGAGACTGTCTGAACAAAAATGTTGATTTCTTTTTGAGTTTTCTTGTAAATGTATAAGAAGGTTACACTTTATTTTAAGGTGTCCTTGTTACAGTGTAATTATATATTTAAATACTGAGTAATATTAATTAACTACATGTACTTACTATATGGTTAGGGTTAGGATTAGGGTTTGGCTTAGGGTTGCTTGCATGTAATTATGCATAATTAATTGTTATTATAATAGTAATTACATGTAACATGTAACAAGGACAAAAAAATAAAAAATAAAGTGTTACCAAAAAACATTTTCCTATATATTACATGCATATTTTATATAGTTAGTTATGATACTTAAATGCCCACATTTATCTTTAAAGTGCATTTACATCACATGAATAAACCACTTTCATAGTTCGAAAACTACAGTGATTGTACAATGTTGTTCATATCAGAACTTTTCAATTTGAGATGCAAGTCTAAAAGTAATACGAAAGCCGGAGTTTTTTTAATACATATTTACAGGCTGATGACTGAACATGTCACCTAGCAAATTAAAGGAGGGATCAGTCATGCACATTAACAGAGAGTGAGAGAGAAAAGGAGAGGGAGGTGGAGGAGGAGAGGAGCTGCTAAGATAAACCTCACTAATACCTTCCCTGTTTGCTCTCCATCACATCCTCAAAGGTTCAGATTACACATCCGGCAGGGCTCAAGTCCCAAACAAAAGTTAATTTTGTTTAATGGAAACGTTACCATACGCCTGCTCCACATGTATAAACTGGAGCATTAGATTTACTCAAATGAACTAATTGGAAGCAGACTGGGGTATTTGTTGGGGGGGTTACAGTTGAAGTCCTACTGAAGATTAGTATTCCCCCTTCATCTGGTGCTAAGATCGTCATTGCCTGAGAAGCCAGAAACCTCCAGCGCTCAATCATGCAAAAGGACAGAGCTCACCAACCCTGATTTGACTGTCTATTGCAAAAAAATCTCTTGGCTTTTTAGGTGGAGCATCTAAAAGAAATCATTCACTTGAGATTAGGAACCAAATCATTGATCTGTTTTCCAGGGGTATCAAACCAAATCCTGCACAGACTTCGAGATTTAAGGAGCATTCGTTATGAAACCAACTACTCTTTTCTAAGAACATCGGGAAAGTGTGCTGCAAACGTAATGGCGTTGAAGGGAGTGTTTGTGTGGAACTATACATAAGGCTGTATAGTTGTTACACTGTTGTTACACATCCACGCTCCTCCCCTACAATGCGATGTTCAGGTTTAGCTGTCGATGTTGCGTGTCGCTGCTGGGCTGCTGTCATTTGTAAAACATATCCTGGCCAATTAGATGTCAGAGCTGCACTGGTTCGGGCTTCTTTTTTGTACAGTAATATACCAGTGTCAAGTCACAGCCCAATTACCCAAATTGTCCCCATATGCCTCCCAGTCTGCCTGCATGAACTCTGTTTATAAATCCTCTCCCAAAGGTTGCCCTTGGTCACGTGACCCGCTTCAGCCAGTAGAAAAGCCTCGCTCTTCTCATGAAACTCTAATCTGTGCCCCGCTACCATAAAATGATCTGAGGATTTATTCCAGCTTTGCCATTACATCCTTGACTCCGTGCCCCCTTTCTTTCACTCCTTTCTTTAGTCCTCCCTTGTTTGATCACTCGCTCATATTTTTCCCATCTACATTTTCATAACTCTCCTTATTAGCTCCTTTATCTGCTGACATTGTCTTTGTATGCATTAATTTGCATTTCCGTATCAACTAGAGTGTTATCTCAGAATTTTGAATAATATGGCTCTGCTTATAAAACTGTCATCAAACAGCTATTGTTTTATCATTAAAGGAATAGTCCAGTTAAGCGCAATCTACAGCACGTATTTCAGCTATTTATTTAGACTTGTCCCTCTTTTTTTTTAATAAAAGAAAACAACTTTGTAAGGCACTTACACTGAAAGTGAATGTGGCCAATTTGTGAAGTTAACTCATTGTTTCAATTATATAGCGACAATAAACAATATGTATGTTAAAATTATTTTAGTGTGAATAATATTACTTAACCTTTTCTGTGTAAAGTTATAACCAATTATATTTCTGCTTTCAAATGCTCCAAAAATGTAAAACTAATTATATATATATATATATATATATATATATACAGGTGCATCTCAATAAATTAGAATGTCGTGGAAAAGTTCATTTATTTCAGTAATTCAACTCAAATTGTGAAACTCGTGTATTAAATAAATTCAATGCACACAGACTGAAGTAGTTTAAGTCTTTGGTTCTTTTAATTGTGATGATTTTGGCTCACATTTAACAAAAACCCACCAATTCACTATCTCAACAAATTAGAATATGGTGACATCCCAATCAGCTAATCAACTCAAAACACCTGCAAAGGTTTCCTGAGCCTTCAAAATGGTCTCTCAGTTTGGTTCACTAGGCTACACAATCATGGGGAAGACTGCTGATCTGACAGTTGTCCAGAAGACAATCATTGACACCCTTCACAAGGAGGGTAAGCCACAAACATTCATTGCCAAAGAAGCTGGCTGTTCACAGAGTGCTGTATCCAAGCATGTTAACAGAAAGTTGAGTGGAAGGAAAAAGTGTGGAAGAAAAAGATGCAAAACCAACCGAGAGAACCGCAGCCTTATGAGGATTGTCAAGCAAAATCGATTCAAGAATTTGGGTGAACTTCACAAGGAATGGACTGAGGCTGAGGTCAAGGCATCAAGAGCCACCACACACAGACATGTCAAGGAATTTGGCTACAGTTGTTGTATTCCTCTTGTTAAGCCACTCCTGAACCACAGACAACGTCAGAGGCGTCTTACCTGGGCTAAGGAGAAGAAGAACTGAACTGTTGCCCAGTGGTCCAAAGTCCTCTTTTCAGATGAGAGCAAGTTTTGTATTTCATTTGGAAAACAAGGTCCTAGAGTCTGGAGGAAGGGTGGAGAAGCTCATAGCCCAAGTTGCTTGAAGTCCAGTGTTAAGTTTCCACAGTCTGTGATGATTTGGGGTGCAATGTCATCTGCTGGTGTTGGTCCATTGTGTTTTTTGAAAACCAAAGTCACTGCACTCGTTTACCAAGACATTTTGGAGCACTTCATGCTTCCTTCTGCTGGCCAGCTTTTTAAAGATGCTGATTTAATTTTCCAGCAGGATTTGGCACCTGCTCACACTGCAAAAATCACCAAAAGTTGGTTAAATGACCATGGTGTTGGTGTGCTTGACTGGCCAGCAAACTCACCAGACCTGAACCCCATAGAGAATCTATGGGGTATTGTCAAGAGGAAAATGAGAAACAAGAGACCAAAAAATGCAGATGAGCTGAAGGCCACTGTCAAAGAAACCTGGGCTTCCATACCACCTCAGCAGTGCCACAAACTGATCACCTCCATGCCACGCCGAATTGAGGCAGTAATTAAAGCAAAAGGAGCCCCTACCAAGTATTGAGTACATATACAGTAAATGAACATACTTTCCAGAAGGCCAACAAGTCACTAAAAATGTTTTTTTTTTTTTTTGGTCTTATGAAGTATTCTAATTTGTTGAGATAGTGAATTGGTGAGTTTTTGTTAAATGTGAGCCAAAATCATCACAATTAAAAAAACCAAAGACTTAAACTACTTCAGTCTGTGTGCATTGAATTTATTTAATACACGAGTTTCACAATTTGAGTTTAATTACTGAAATAAATTAACTTTTCCACGACATTCTAATTTATTGAGATGCAAAATAATTTTCACATTAATCAACATCATCCCACAAGTGCTGTCTTTAACTTGTAGAATATTCCTTTAACATCTTTTAACATCTAGCAAACTTTAAAGTAAAGCATAGTTTGTGCCCTTCAAATCCAGCAAATGTGTGTTGATCATCATTAATCATCTTATATGCAAGCTCCAAATGGTTCCCGTCCTATAGCAAAGCTCTCACTCTCTTTACCTTGAATTTATCTCTGTTTGTATGCCAGGACCCTCGACTGGAGTTCATGAGAAAGTTTGCTATCGGTTTGGTGTCAGGAACGGTCTCGTCCTGCGTGAACATTCCTTTTGATGTTGCTAAAAGCCGTATCCAGGGTCCTCAGCCCGTTCCAGGCAAGATCAAGTACCGAAGCTGCTTTCAGACCATGGCTCTTGTGTACCGTGAGGAGGGGTAAGGCCATTACCCAACAATACAGGTGTCAAAATTACACCCGACAAGAGGCATTAAACTGACCAGAACTGCCATGAGGTTCACCTACAAGAAAAATTATACAACATTTTATGTTTATCTTCTGCCCACAGGGGACAAGAGGGCAAGTTTTGACAACCAGCATATTTAAGCACCCTCTAAATCTCAGTGTAATTATGTTGTCCTTTTGTTCTGAGCTATATGCTGGAATTATAAAAATTAGCACTTTGTGTCACTTCTTTTGTCTAGATCTATTTGAATTATATAAACTTTACATAACATTTTTAGTGGATACTTGATGTGGATCCATAAACTGGATAGGGATATGTTTTACCATGTGCATATCACATCCTAAATCTCAGTACAGTAATAATGGGTGAATGACATAAGGCTTTTTTTTCTACTAATAAAGTCTATTAAAAAGTGTAAATTTTTCATTTCTAATTCAAAACTAAGATATTTATTTATTTACTTACTTACGTATTTTTATTTATTTATTTATTTTAACCATAAAGTAAAAAATATGAGGCTACAATAAAGTCTATTAATAAAGTATACAAAAATGAATTAAATGCAATTCATACACAATGACTTAAATACACATCTTCTGTGATAAGCAAAAACTAATTTAAAACTAATTTTAATATATGTATATTTAATTATTTATTATTTATTTGTTTTTATTTTATTATTATTATTTACCATAAAGTAAAAAACATGAGAGGCTACAATTATGCCAAATTGTTCGGCATGATCTTTTATTATTGTTTCTTTATTTTAAAAAGAAAACCTTAACAAACCTGCTTCACTGCTTATTAATATGTGAAAAAGTACTACCATTGTTTTATAATAGACAAATATTTTATCATATTATGACAAATAAGAATAAGACCTAACGCTCAAAAATGGCATTTAAAGGAAGATCTTATGTAACAAGCGTGAGATCAGCTGGCATGCTGATGTAACTTGTGTACATTCATTGTGTAAACACTAAGTCGATTTTGACGTGGGCTGTTGTTTCTTAGTGGAGGCTCTAATAGTCCCCATAGCGTCTTTCTGTCTCTCTTTCTCCATCTGAATTGACAGGCCTCATGGGAAGCTGTGAGAGAGAATCAGTAGTTTTATGGCCCTTCAGGGCCTTGATTGGCCCCGTTCACTCTGTACAAAGAGAACGGCAACTCGTTTGTTATTAGAGGCAAAGAATTGAGGCCTGATCTTGGGCAAGGCTGTGTGTGTGTGTGTGTGTGTGCGCGTGCGTGTGTGTGTGTGTGCGTGCGTGCGTACGTGTGTGTGTGTGTGTGTGTGTGTGTGTGAGAGAGAGAGTTAAAGAGAGAGACACTGAAGCTGTTTTAGTTTTAGGGGTGCAGAGAGGGTACCCCATTCTGTCCAGCCCTCTAACACGACACAGTCCTGGCTAATTAGTGGTCCCTATGGGAGACGTTGTTAAGCAGGTCCTAACGAGGCACACGGCACTCAGCGGGTCAGTCTAATCAGACAGCGGGGCAGAGAGGAAGTGGCTCAAGCCTTATTAACACCAGTACAAGCAGAGGACAGAGGCTAGGACAGGGAGACCGCCAGGCCCACTGCCAGAAATCAGCTTGAACACATTAGGGCACGTACCCAACTAGACCAGATATTAGTGCCCTATACCTGTTCCAGCTTCACAGACAGACTGAGCCTGAGAGAGAGAGATGAATTACATTAAAGGGATAGATCACCTAAAACAAAAAAGAACAAGAAAAAGAAAATTTACTCACCCTTGTTTCGTTCAGAACCTGTATGACTTTCTTCAGTGAAACACAAAAGATGTTTAAATGTTAATGCTACTCTTTTCCATACAAAGTGAACTTTCAAGCCCCAAAAAGGACATAAATGCATCATAAAAGTACCAATAAGTCATCCATATGACTATTCTACATTCCAAGTCTTCTGAAGCCACATGATAGATTTGTGAGAAAATGAACAAATTTTAAAGGGATGTCATTTACTCACCCTTATGTCGTTCAAAACCCTTGATCTGTAAAGCAGAAATTTAGATATTTTTAATGATACCTGAGATTTCTGCCCTTCTATTGAAAGTCCAGTTCACCAAAACTTTGAAACTTTATAAAAATATTGTAAAACTAACCCATATGCACATCTAATATGGTAAACAGAATCACAGACAAGCTTACTTGAGGCATGAGAACTCGCATGTCATGCAAAAACGCAAAAACACAGCTTCTACAACCAGAGCAGTGAAGTTTGTTCTCATGCATCAAGCAAGTATGGTAGACCTTCTGTTTGCCATATTTGATGAGATTTATGTGTGTGTTGGTTATGTGTGTGTTGGTTGGTGAATAAATCAACCCAGCCTCATTGGAAATACGTGCCTGTAAATACATTTCTGCAACACCATAATTATGTACCTTACTGCAAGTTTCACGGCAGTTTCAAAGTGAAATGTCCAGAGAGTGGCGCTAAAACACACCTTTAATACGTGGCCGTGACACGTTTTTATTACGTTGGTATAAGCACGTATTGCAGCATTTTTATTATGCTGCTTGAGGTACGTATTACGGCCATTTAGAATTCAAATATCCAGTGAGTGTTGCTAAAGATTAATGCTCTGTCAAGTTGGAAATATCCCCTACACCAAACCCAAACCTAAACCTACCCGATAGTGTTAACAAATGCAAAAGTAATATAAAAACTCATTCGCTGATGCAGCCATGCTATTTTAACGTCCTTATGCGGATTTCAGCTGTTTTGTCCAACTGTAGTTTCACGGGGATTCGTACTGGTATGGAAAGATTTTCCAGACTATTTTCAAATAGAATTGCAAATTGTATTTTCAATTGCGTTTTCCATATGTGGACGCATAAATTGTGACATAATCCAAATGCAACTGCAAATCTTTCATTACCGTTTGCATTTTCGTTTTCCTGAACGCACAGTGACTGCCACATTTCAAATGAAAAAGCAAAGTCTATTTGCAACTGTATTTCCCATGTCTTACGAGTTATGAGCCTGTCATATTTAAATAGCAATATTAATTACAATGTCTGCTTTTTCACTCTCTCTGCACCACGCACATAACCTGCCAAAACTCAAATGGAATCGCAATTCTTTTTGCATTTGAATTTCCGATGTCTACACTGAAAGCTGTCAATCAATGTGAGGGGGCGGGACTAAACTAGGGGGCCTGTTTGTTTTGGGGGTGACGTCACTCACAGACGACCGTGCCGAATGCTTTGATCAATGGAGGTAATCGATAAAGCCTCCGCTAAAGGCAGCTGCCAATCAGTTCGTGCCTGTGTTAACGAAGAGACAGTGCAACCTTCTTGGCACAAAACATAATTCTGTCTTTTTTACCCCAAATGCAGTGATTATCCCCTGATAACAGAGCCACAAACGGTACGCACAATAGGTCAAAATTCACTATTACCCAAACGCTTTTCACCTGTCTCAACATCTCTCACTGTTTCTCTCACTCTGACTGATGCAAGTGAGAAAACAGACAGTGCAATTCTACACTTATTACAGTACATTTTATTCGTAAGCAAACAAAACAGTGCCAATCTATATTTATGTACCCATTTTCCACTTTACTTTATATTTTATTCAACAGTTTTAATCTGTTATGGAGCATGCATCCCGTGGCACCAAAGCGTCACCAAAAAGACTTTGTGTTGTGATCTCAACATAACAAAAGTTGCTTTCTCGTTATCACGACTTATTTTTCTGGTGATCTCAACATAAAAGTTGTTTTCTAAGTTACACAACTGCGCCAGCAGGTGGCAGTATAGAACTACTGATGGGGAGTTGTATACTGTATCAACTATAGCCTACTGTACGCGTTTGGAACAGAGGACCTTCGTGATCGCTATAATTTGTGCAGTTTATTACTGACATTTAATTAACTTCTAAATGTTAAACATTAGTTCAGTGATGTTATACAGTGTTGTAGCCTTATCTTTTGTATTTTCTACATTTCTTTGTAGGTAATCACACGCACGCACACACACACAACAGCATCCCAAGCTTGTAATGCACACGATATCACAGCCTATCCTACATGTCTAATAAAAATCACAAACAAATTATTGTAATATATTATTATATATAATTTTATTTTAAACGAAGTGAGTAAATTGAATTGAAGTAGTGTTTGGTCAGCAGTGTTTGATTAGCCTATATTTATTTTATTTATTGTAGACGTTATTTCTAAGTGAAGCAACATTTGCTGAAATGTCCACAAGAAGAGCACACGATCATCTGTCGACCATTTACGCTGAGTTTGGTCTTTTAAAATTAAAAACACTCTCAATTAACACATTAAACCAGGTTAAGCATTTTAGAATGTCCCTGTCAAGGTTGCATTTGTTACTATAGCAACAGTAGACTAAATTAAGTCATGATCACGAGAAAACAAGAAAGAAAAAAATGATAATATGCATGGCCGCTTAGAACTTCCGTACTATTACAGATTAAAAGAAAGGAATAAAATGTACTGTAATAAGTGTAGAATTGCACTGTCTGTTTTCTCACGTGCATCAGTCAGACTGAGAGAAACAGTGAGAGATGTTGAGACAGGTGAAAAGCGTTTGGGTTTTGAGTTTTGACAGGTTATATGCGCGGCGCAGAGAGAGTGAAAAAGCAGATGTGGTAATTAATATTGCTATTTAAATATGACAGGCTCATAACTCGTAAGACATGGGAAATACAGTTGCAAATAGACTTTGCTTTTTCATTTGAAATGTGGCAGTCACTGTGTGTTCGCGAAAGCGAAAATGCAAACGGTAATGAAAGATTTGCAATTGCATTTGGATTATGTCACAATTTATGCGTCCACATATGGAAAACGCAGTTGAAAATACAATTTGCAATTCTATTTGAAAATAGTCCGGGAAATCCTTCCATATACCAGAGCTCTTCATCACTCAAGTGCAACGCCGTATCGCTTGAGCTACCGAGTAAACCTACTGGATTAGAAAACTCATGTATATGATGCAGTAATATTTGACGACAACGGTCAAAAGTATCAGTTTTCAAATCGTGCAGGATGTTAAAATTGTTTTTAAGTCATAATATAACATTGTGCATGTAATTACGTGAAAATTAGCCTTTATTAATCAAAACTCTGTACCTGTAAATCATACTTAGTGTGAAAAGGAAAAAAAAATTTGGAATTCTACTGCCTCTAGTGTTCATTTCAACTGTAAACTGCAGTGAATCGTACATATAGGTACGTTTTTTCAGTTTTGCAGAAATGTATGTAGAGGCACGTATTTCCAATGAGCCTAGGTTGGAATAAAAGCCCAAATTTAAGCTTATTCAAACAATCCTTGCGAGAACCAATTGCATTTGGTGTTGTTGACATTTGAATAGCAATTTACATTTTAGTCCATTACTCATACAAATCAAATCGCTTCAGAAGACCTTGAATACATTGCACAAGTAGTATGGACTACTTTCATGATACTTTAATGTACAGTGGCCCAGTAGTGCACAACACAACGAAATCTCCACAACACAACAAAAATGCCAGAACACAATGCATAGGACTAATTTCATTGTGTTCTGCAAATTGCACTGTGTCGTGGCTTGTTTCTGTTGTGTTGCAGCTTGTTTCCGTTGTGTTTAACAAATTTTGTTGTGTTGTGGCTTGTTTTCCGTTGTGTTGCAACTTGTTTCCATTGTGGTGTGCTAATTTTGTGTTGCAGCTTGTTACCATTGTGTTGTGGAGATTTTGTTGTGTTGTGCACTACTGGGCCATCGTACTAATGTGTTTTTTGGAGTCACCTCATTCTTTATGGAACAGAGCAGCAATAACATTTTTTTCAAATTTCTCTTTTTGTATTCCACAGAAGAAAGAAATTCAAATCATTAAATTATAATAACTATAACTAATGCCTATGTGTTTTTTTTCTGTAGATATCTTGCCTTATACAAAGGACTGATTCCCAAGATAATGAGACTTGGACCAGGTAACATAAGTACATAGTTTTCCTATATTTAAGAGATAGTTCAACAAAAAAAAATTAAATTGTGTCATTATTTACTCACGTTCTTTTCTACTGTGGAACAAAAAAGAAGATATTTTGAGAAATGTCTCAGTGTTTTTTGTCTGTACACTAAAAGATAATAGTAACTATTTTTGGTTCTTCAGAATATCATCTTATGTGTTCAGCAGAATAAAGAAAGTCATACAGGTTTGGAACGAGGATGAATAAATGATGACAGAATTTAAATATTTAGGTGCACTGTCCCTTTAACATACAACAATTATCCATGCCCTTTAACTAATGTTTACTTTCTGAATATAGGAGGCGCAGTCATGCTGTTGGTTTATGAATACGTATCTGGCTGGCTGCAGAAGAACTGGTGATCATCTGCACATCACCATCAGTCTGTACTTCATCCCTCCCCAGGTCGATCAAACACAATGCCATGACTGTTCCTCAACAATCACAACCAACCACATTAAAAATCACAGCTCCTCCACCACAGATGCTTTGCAACAGCACAGTCACTCCCTGAATCTTGACATTCCAAGTCTTGTTTATATATAACAGAACACAACTACTGAGACATCTGAGAGTTACCTGTACGCATGTCTGCATATGTAATAGTAACCACAGCAGCTCTACACACCCTAACTGAAAATACCAAACAGAAACCTCACTTTTGAACCTAAATTAAGACTTTTTGACTGAGCAAGACTGAATTACAGTAAGCCTGAGGGATGCGTCTGCTGTCTACTGGATGGCTTCCTTAGGACTTTGAATTTATTAGATTTGGTTGTAAATCCCTCATACTGTATGTAACTTTCCATTCAAAGCTCTCAAGATCTCACTTCTCAATAGCCATGTGAACAGTGTTTCAAATTCAAAGCACACTTGATGTGCTTAACACTTGTAAATGTGTTAAGTGAAGTCATATTGGTAAATTTACACAAAAGCACAAATTGAATTATGGGCATTCAAATTCTACTGACATAATTTGGGGTTTAAGCTCTTAAGACCCTGCGCCCTCATATTTCTCTGAGACTCTACTTGCCACAGTTTTAAGTCTGGGTGTCCTGTACAGAGCACATTCAGGGCTTTTCAGAGACACTAAATGATTGGATGTTTCACTATGACCACTCCCTCTCCTTGGTCTTCAAAAATGTCTAAAATTAATTTAGTGACACTCTTATGGAAATATGATAATATTTTATTATCATTTAAATCTGTCTAATTTTTAAAATGCGTGTGATAAATCAACATCTCAGGAAAATTTTATGGAGTTTCAAATCAAAATATGACTTTCTGTTACGAAACAGGACGTTGATTCCATACATGTCCTCATATGAGGACACCGGGACTAAAAGCATGTTTATTATGCATTTTGGGAGACATAACGAATGAATAGGGAATGAAATTTTATTTCAATATTCTATGAACTATTATATATAGTTATGAAAATCTTGTCAATTATTACTCCCATTATTACACTTCTTTTTTCATTACGTTGCCCCAAAAATACATTAATATGCAATTTAGATTTAGTTTATAGATACATTGTATATAATGAGAAAACCTGTTTATGACCATTTTACACACATTTTGCAGAAAGAAAAATGGTATATCGAATCATTCTGTTATAACATAGTTGAGAATCATCTTTATAAAAAGTTTAGTAAAAAAAAAAAAATCTTAAACTAAAAATGTATTGGTGATTTAAAAAATCAATTGTTTTTGCCTATGCATGTTCATTCATGTCTTTTTACTTTTTTAAAGAAATTGAGTCCTGATGTCCTCTAGTGAGGACATAGCATAACTTATGAATGAAATTTTTTTTATTATTTTTTTTTTTTACATTATTTGTAATGCTCTAAACAATGTAAAGATATGAAAAAAAAAACTTTTTTTTTTTCTAAAACTTTTTTTCTCGGGTCTTAAGAAGTTAAAATAATTTTTGATATAAAATAATTATAAAACATCAATTACATTATCATGTAGCCCAAAGTGGTTAAAAATATTCACGTAATAGCTGTATTTTGCTAATAAATGCTCCTGAACCACAATAAATCTGTGAAATTGGTTGTTGGTGCCTTGAAATAAAACTCTTCAAAATTACACCTTTTCACCAGTGAATTTTCATGACTTTTTCAGCTGATTCCTAGATGAAAATAAATATTTTATAAACAATTTATTAAGCTATGTTTTTTCTTTAAACATTTTTATTAACTTCTAGAAATGTCCATAGCATTTCAGAAGTTTTTATTTATTTATTTTTTTTTCTCTTAGGTCTGGACATCACAATTTTAAAATTGGCTAATATTTCCAAATTTTCCATAACTGTTGGCCTGCTTCTTTTGAAACATTGCTGTTGTTTAACATTTAAATCATCTGAATTTCAAGGCTTAAGTTAATTTACCGTAATTTACTGGTTTGTTACTTATAATTCCTTGTTATTGGTAATAACAGATTACAGTGGGAAAGTAATCTCTGTGGTTTTTACTCTGTAGTGACAATCACTAGCGATGATGCATCACCTGATTTTTAGTTTTTTTTTTTTTGTTTTTTTTTTGCTCTCTTTTTTTTCTCCCTTCATACTGCAATCCAGTATGTCATCATAGCGTCATGAGCCAAGACGCTCGCTCTCACTCGTCTCTCCTGGCCTGCAGGCTGATTCATCATAGCTCAGCACAACTTGAAATAACAAAACTGAAAAATGCAAATAAAGTCTAAACAATCAGGACAGCCTCTCAATGCTGTCATAATAAAAATATGAAGTGCTGTGGCCTAGTTGGGGAAGACAGTTTCATATTATGTACATAGTCTGCCTCTGTGTTACTTAAAGATAACTAGTTGGATGAGTTAAAACAATACGTCATCTTTGAATTCCACCCTGACTACATTTCCCTCCTTCGCTTTAAAGGTCATGTTTTATCACTCCATTGACTTGAAGACAGTGAAGGCAATTGTTATACTCATCTTATGTATAGATGTCATTCTGGGTTGCACCTCAGGCTCTCATCCTCCATTGATTGGTTGTATGCTGTCAGTCCTTTCAACGGCCTTTTAAAGCTTCTCTGAGTTACAACACCGAAGGCTAACGACACCAGACACATTTTCAGACTGTGCCCATAGTTTTCCACTAAATGCTTAAAAGAGCTTTTTCCAAGTCATTTGAAGCATTATATCAGATAATTTAATGTTTTGTTATATATTCCCTTTCACTCTTTCGTTTGAAGTTTTTCCTCGCCGTTTCTTCAGATTGCGAGGTTTCGCTTTGGCAGCCAGAGACACACCGTACCAGAAGAACGAACAAAAACTGAGGCTTACCTTTGAGCGTTTAAGACATACTGTTCTAGTGCACGAGGGAAAACATTCTGCTTATGGTCAGCCGGCCTTTAAAATCAAGCTAGCACCTCGGCCCGGTCCACCCGCAGCCCCTGTGCAGTGTTACGGTGCTCTGTGCTCCTGTCTTCAGCCTGATTACACACAGTCAGCTAAAGATAACCATGTGACATTTGACTTGACTTTCCATAGGAATTAATTCTAAACAGATGTGGGCGCGTGAGCAAGTGTGTTTTCACTTTCCTCCATTTCAATGGTGGCTTTAAGATTAAGGTGTTTGTCATGTTTCTTCCTGTCACAAGTGTACGTGTGCTGCGCCGCCGTGAAAAAATACACATTTCTGTGTTATTTCAAAAACTTCCCAGTGATTTTTAAATTAGATTAATTGCCACTTTTTACGACTTTTTTGACTGTACGTTATTATGTGCGTCAAACTCCCAGTTGTAATGAACCAAAGTGTCATGGCTTTTCTCAAACGGGCCGGATTTGCTGTATACGTTCGCATTTGTTTTGAGAGGTTTTTTACATCTGTTGACCCTGTATTAAATGAACGACTGTGATATGTGCATCCAGTCAACGCATTTGTATTGTCAGCGAAGCCAACGTCCGTATCAATGTTGTCAGAGTAGGAAAATGGCATTCAAAGCTGTTGATTTGAATAGAATAGGGTCTGGGGAGTTTGTCTGGTGCATTGTGACATGTGATGCCCTCTATGTGTGGTGGTTTCGTGTCTGCCTTTTTGGTGGTTTATATGTGTTCAGAACAGCACCTCGATCCCGAAGCAACGGTCCGTGACCACGGGGTTGGGGTGAAAATGTTTTCCAAGTCAAATCAGCAGCAGTGCCTGCCAGAAGGACTGTTTGCACTGCAACATGTGGGGACTGCGTATATCGTAACGTTAGGGACAAGAGAGCGTGTGTTTGTGAATTTTCGGCATGGAGGTGGTGTGGTGTGTTTAAACATTACATGGAGTTCAACGCTATGTCTTTCATTTTTATTCTGTTTTGGGCCACCAAAAAAGGAGGCAGTGGATGTTTAAACAGTGGGGAAGCTTTGTCCCATTATGACATGCAGCCCACAGTGATATGAGCTTTTCCTTTCTCTCATAACTTTGTTTCACATCAGTTCTGACTTTAGACAAAGCTCAGAGGCAGGAGTGCTCAGGAATGTATGGCTATTCATGTAACACCTGAGTTGAAAGGTCTTGCAATGGTGTTTGTGCATTCATGTTGCTGCATGTGTGTGTGTGTGTATGTGTTTGTTTTTTCTCTCTCTCTCTGTCTGTCTCTTACTGGGTATATAGAACTTCAAATAAATTCTTTGTGAATTGCATAAATTCTAAGTTAATTAAAAACAAATAAATGAAAACATTTGTGATTACCATCCGTCATGTATGGTATTTTTTTTTTTGGGGTAGATTAATAATAAAATTGGATATAAATTCATTTAAAAACAAAGTCATTTAAATTAAGACATTTTTGTGTAATACTCTTTTCATTTCTTGCTAGATTATTAAATTGATCACATTAGACAACTTTTTGTAAAACCAGAGACTTTTTTCTTTATCTGGCTGCTCTCCATCAATATTCAAGTGTCAGAGGAACTAAAATTTCATCTTCGTATAAATGACATTCATCAAAGCATTATTTTTTAATGGGATTAGGCTCTAAATTTTGATTTCATTGCAGAGATTATTTTTAAGGATATAATAATTAAGCATGGATTTAAATATTAAACTATTATTTACAGTAGTTATAATTAATACGCTTAATTTCTTTTACACTTACACTTAATTTTTTTTAGTAGTAGTAATAATAGGGGTCATTATTATTTATAGTATCAGTATTATTATTTGGTATTTTAGTATAGTATATAGTGGAAATGTCATTAGTAACTTTTCTTCAGAATTAAAGTAGGTGACAAAATAAATAATGAAATAAAATTATATAAAACAGGGGTTTTTACACATGTCTCTTTTAATAAGATACATTCAATTTCATTGTGCAATGTCTGGAGGTGTGCAGCTTCACTGATCATTAATGTTGCATGAATGAATGCTCCTGTTGTCAGAATGTGCGTCAATGTCCCACATAATGCCTCTTCTCCCGGGTGCTGTGTCAATTGCACTTCATTCAACGTACCTTACAATCTAATAAATAAATGTAATAACTTTTCCCAAGAGCTCTGGCATACAGTATTAGTGAAGTGAAACTGGTATCCAAATAGACAAAAATGTGATTTTTATCAAAAACATTTAAAAAAAACAAAACAAAGCAGAACATCTAAACATTAGCGATTTTTAACATCCTGAAAAAAACAATTAAATGCAAACTGGTCAATTCTTTTACATGAGATTTGCTTTTTCAATCATTTTCTTGGAAACATACAAGAACAACATATTCACAGAGAGGCACCAAAATTTAACTCGGACTAGTGATGACGCAGTTTCATGAGGAATGCCCACCACTATCAGACCAAGTGCACTGCACACCTTTGCTGATGTTCTTTACTGCTAAATCCTCTGCTCAGATCAGATCGGACCTTGGCATATCCTCACTCTTGCTCTTTTGTCTTGTCCAAGTGAGAGATGCTGATATGGAGCAAGAGAATGTGGGCATACAGAACGGTAGATGGCTCATCCGACAAGTCTTTTATAAATATTGTAAAGCGATAAAGATTGGTCCATCTAGAGAGAGCCAGGATGAAAAAGTCCAAGTTGTTGTGTTTTAGCCCATCTCTCTCGTTCCCTGTTGTTGCCTCTTCTTCGAACCCCCTCGTGCTCCTAGTACAGTCACAGGGCCGAGGCGGCGACCGAATGGACGGAGTCTCGCGTGGCAGGCGTGCTCTTGAAGGCCAGTGGTGTGGTTATGTCACAGCTGTGGGGAGAGAGAGCACTGCCACTGGGCGGCTGCCATGTGGGGCCGGTCACATAGGCCGACGTGGTGCCGCTGTACCCCATGTAGGGTGACACTTGGGTGGGAGGGTGGTAAGGATGGATGCTGGGAGCTGTGACATAACTGTTCACTGTGGGCAATCCATTCGGCGTCTGAAAATAGAGAGCAGTCAGCGTAAGACTTCTGGCCATAGACCACACACGGCCATTGAGATGAACATAAAGATATCACGATAGCGAGGATAAGATAGTGACGGGTGAATGTTAAAAACAGAAATGGAGATTTTCTTGCAGAGTCTGTGAATGGAGATAAAGGACGAGATATTTAAAAGATTTGAAGGAAATGGAAAAGCTATATGGAGGGAAATGCAGGAGCAGGAATGTCTGTAACCCTTTGGCAGATTGTCAATATCAGTTCAGGATGAGAGGAATTCACCAAGGCTTTTCAACATAAAGGAAGAAATTCTGAGGCAGGGTGGTCTCTGACTACTGGAAATGTTTTCCTCAGATGAAATCCGCTTTGTTGCAGAGTTAGGATGTCTATGATTTACTCATTATGACACTCTTGACCCCTAGCACTATAGCACACCCATGTACATACAGCATAGAAAATAACTCTTTTGCATTCCGTAGCAATCTATCTTTCGTTGTATGATTCAAGTCATGCACGAACTAATAAAACAAAAACGAAAATGAAGTTAAAGCGATGGCAGACATAAAAAAGAAAAACTTTTAAAATGTTACACTTCTAATGAAGAATTCACAAGGATTTTTTTAAATTTATTTATGTATTTTTTTCTCAAGTACAGTTGTATGTGTACACAGCCTGCCAGTGTAAAGTATGTGACATACGACATACAGGCCTATAAATGAACATTTTCAAGCGGATTTTTTATTAGCTTGTTTCAGAATGATTTTTACTCAAATGATCTGATGTACTTTTTACACATCGTTAACAAAGTGTTATGATTTACCAAGCTCACAATCCAGTCGTCGGAATTCATTATCCCCAAACCACTGAGCAAACAGGAAAAATATCTTGATTCCAAAATGTTAGATAATTACGTATTTGTGCTTACGTTATTTTGCATCAGCATTTGTGCGTTGTTGTTTATTAAAATGGATGTAGAATAAGCCAAATGTATATGCATGGAAAAATATTTCCAAATAAATATTTGTGCAGGTTCACTTATGAGTTGACTAAGAAGTGACAACGTATTTTACAATTATTTCTTTCAAGCGTTTGCTGTATTTTAGGTAGGCTATGTTGCTATAATGAACAGATCAGTTTTCAATTATCGTTTTTCCGACATCATAAATAATAGACAATATTATAAAATTAAATAAAGTAAACTTAATGTAAGTCCATTTTATATCCTGTAAATGATGGTTTTATCTATTGTGTTTATTAATGAAGCATATCACCACACTGTGTCTGGAGGATTCAAATAATAGACATACTCAACGCGTTATGCTTTAAGGTTAAGATAGTTAAATTTGGGATTAAACAAAAGTTTTCGAAATTAGACTAATAATGCTCAGTAAATTGAGTATTTTATTATCAGCCTACATCTTAATTCACTACACAGTAAATGTAAATGAAATGTATCGGTTAAGAGAGACGCATAACATAATCTATTTTCATTAAAATCGTGTGAATGATGATTCATTTTCAATGACCCTTCTTGCTTTTTAGTCATATTTTCGGGCTTTCTGACAGATACAAATAACTTCTTTAAACCACAGTGATTTATCTATTTACTGTCCTCATTTATTGCGTAATCCAGCCTGACTCGTGATATCTGATCATTTATCCAAGATGACAGACTCAAACATTCGGTAGTCAGTGCTATTCATCATCTATCCGAAGGTTACAATCTTCATTTCTTAAGCAAACTACACTCTTCATTTTTAGGTTTCAATCAGTACACGCATAATTTACGCCAAAACAATGTTTCAGCATCAGTAACAAAGATTTATTCCATTGTATTCCACGACACAAGACCCACAACAAACGATTAGTCAATCTGTATGTTGCTGCCTAGCAGTGCGCGAATAAATAATTGTCTTGATCCGCGCGCACTCTCCCCTCTCATTCAAGCTCATGAGCAGCCAGACACTGCTGCAGGAGTTTCTTGACAAATATAAAACATTTCTCTTTTACTGTAGCTACGGCGCTTAAGTGTGCAACACCAGTGTGCAGAACAGCCAGTCTCGAGCCAAAGGCGTTTCCATAATAGCATATTAATAATAACAATCATGATAGTGATGGTAATATCTTTCCGAGTATCGCTCTAATGTAAAACAGGCAATCCAAAGGTTTCTGGTGAATATAAGAATGGGCGAATAGAAATAGTTGTAATAACGTATAAGTACACGTGTTTATTAAAAAATAATAGGATGCATATTTCTTGACTAAGGAGCGTTGGCTTCAAGTGTAAAAGTGCATTAAAAACAAAGATAGCCACTTTTAATATTTATTTATTGTTTATTGTATTTTACATTTATGTATGTAAAGTAAATGTTTAAGTAACTGATAAGACTTCGATAAGCCGTACACAAAATATTTACAGTTTGAAACTGAACTAGCCTATATAATAATTAATCATAAACTGATTGATTAAAAAATAACTCTAATAATATTTAACCTTAATGCTGTTCTATTTTTCTTCGGCTCATTATGGATAAACACGGGTTACACAGAAATCGTAAATCATTTATCTCGACAAAATAATTTTCTTAAGAAAAAAAAATTAAAAATTCGTTAAATCGTAGAAAAACATATTTTGACTATGAAGTAAAACAAACTTATGACAAGTAAATGCATAATTCAAGTTTCTTAATCAGAAAAGAACAGGATAAAAATATTGGTTAACTGTTTAAAAATTAATTGGATCAAAACCTTTATTTCAAGTTTATTTATCATACTATTTCACTCACTATTACGCTCTCAAAAAAAAAAAAAACATTGAGGAATATGAATACATTTTGATTCGGGGGTATTGCACGCATAAACTTTGCACTGTACAAAAAGCTTCGTAGTCATAAACAGCTGTTGCGAAAATAGACACAAGTAGGCTAAATAGTGTCGTTCATTTTATTAAAATTAAAACGTGAGATACTACATTTAATTTGTAAATACTTCTTATTAAGAAAATGAAACCCAGTGACCCACACTCTGCACAAGGCCTCATATGCCCGCCCACGCCAAAGAAACACACTCGCATACACACACACATACACACACGGAATTCAGAGAAGAAAAAAAAAGTGTTATGGAATTTTGACTATTAATATGCTGAATCAGGTTTTCTTTTTTCCCCTGCTCCTTCCAGATTGGATTTGATTGGTTTTACTGTTAACATAGGAGGATTCTTTACCTGTGTGTATTTTGCTTCAGGTTCTAAGTGAGGCTTATCCACACCATTGACTAGAGGAGAATTCGCTGGTGAAAAATTACTCCTGTTAATAGCTCTCCATTCTTCTAGTTTGGCGCTGGGAAAACACGGACTGTCACTAACTGGGGGGCAAAACAGAGACATGGAAGACTGGAGTCAGACAGGACAAGCGTGGGGACTAGAACTGCCACAAGAAGAACTTATTCAGTACAGTCTGCTGCACTGCCAACCATCTCAAACTCACCATACTCACTAAACACACATCAAAAAAATATAAAATAAAAATGGTGTCTCACGTGCATTTATATATTAACAGCTGAAAAAGGCTCAAACACGTATTTCATAAGCAAGTTATGATCATAATGGCGTAATGTTAGAATGTTTTAAATTAAGTAAATGAAATATATGACGTCCTAATACGTCGCATATATGCGATCTTTCTGTTCAAACGAAGATGCGGAAGAGATATCAAAATTTGGATTTATGTAATTAATTCATCAGATGAAGCCTACAGTGTCATCGAGTCCTTCGGAACATCTACCCAGAGTCTTCCTGGGAGGACAAATTAGATTTACTTGAACCGTTTCCCCTTTGTGCCTGATGGATATTATATTATACACGGTTCCTAAAATTTGAAATTGGAAAAGCAAGCCCACCAGTGTTGTAACCTGAGAGGGCCACAAAGTAGATTTTTCCCCCTGCCTTCATTGAATCTGTGTGTCTTTGTATTGTTTCACAACGTATAAACAGGAATACACCATAACGATGCCATATTTTGTTGGAACTTGGTGCAAATCGATTGTACGAGATCAATTTAGTTTTAAAAAGGTCGATTAGGGTAAACAAATCTACAGTTACATAGACCAAATTTAATTAAAATGCATACTTAGCATGAAGACCAGATGATGTCTGAGCATGACCAACCATTACTCAGTCTATGCGTGTATGAGAGAGAGAGAGAGAGAGAGAGAGAGAGAGCTATTGGTTGTAACAGAACTCTAAATGATGACAAACTGTCCAAAAGTTCTCGGCACGCATTCTTCCTGTCAAACCGTCCTTGAAAGTATGTGTTTGTGGATGTTTTTCGGTGTTTGCTTCACTAATGTTGTGGTGAAACGGTTGCACGCTACACCTTATTGAGTGTAGCCAACATCATACTTAATTTAGGCTTTTTTTAAACATCTGCTAATAATTTGGAAATGCAATAATGGTTTATAAAGTACGCCTATACGCAAAATCCTCCTCTGCGTTTGAAACATTATTGTCAACATTGCCCTTGAAAATAGGTAAAGAACTACAATTAAACAGGACAGGCTGCGGCCTTCACACTTTACTGTACAAACACACCACATAGAACAGACAAATCGCTTTTAAAGAGTGATACAATTTCCATAAAACCGACGTCTCTTAGATTAATTTAATATCCACCTATTGCTTAAAAGAAATCCTGACATTAATTGTAAAATGCTTTCGGCGTGAATTCAAGTGATGCGTTACTGAAAAAGCATTTGCAAGTAAACCTAAATTGTTTTGTGAGGAGTTGAGAAGTAAATGTTGGCCTAGTCTTGTAACACACTGCTAACTGTGAAAACCTCATTTTAGTTTTTGCTCTGCTGCGCCGAACCTTCGTTGTTCAAAATATTCCACATCCGCTGCCTAATTATTACTAAAAGCCTTAAAGCATCTGCTTCAATGCAAACGTGGGGCTTCCGCACAAATTCCAGCACGCTGTTTGCTTTTTACTTTTTCTTGAGGACTTTCCGATACTTGATAAATAAAATAATTCAGTCAAATTAAAAAATGATAGACTTTTGGATAGCTTAATATTCTTATGTTTGGGGCCTTCCATCACAACCAAAACGTCTCGTTTAATTTTTTTCTCTGTTGCGCACAATCATACACACAGTCACACACACACTTTTGACAGGCCTGAGAACACTGACTTTTCGCATGCCCCACACGCACTCACACGGACAAGGACTTTCTTTTACCAAAAACTGAGAGGATGCTTACTTTGCTGCTCCGTTATTGATCGAATGCCCAGAATATCTGTAACAGAATGAGAGGAAGGCCATATCCTATGCATTGCCATGTGTCCAGGAAGAGTGGGCATGCCAGGCGGAGTTGGTACTTTAGTCCCAGTGGCTCCGATCGGAGTTGGATAGGAGTACAGGTGGTTGTAAGGTAGGGTGTGTTGAGGCTGAGGATGAGGGGCCTGTTTGCTCGACTCGTACTGGTTCTGTTGAGACAGATTTCCGATCTTGTTGCGGAGAATCCTACTAATCGAGCTGACAGAGGGCAGATTGAATTTATCACACACGCCGTCCGCAAGCAGTCTGTCTCGAATCTCCCAAGCGAAAATGCCGGGGTCCCGTTGCTTGTAAGTCCTAATGTGCTTGACTACAGTTGGGGTCGTGACCCTGGGTTTACTGCCGCCAATTGCGCCGGGAAGTATTGAGCCGGTTTCGTTGTACCGAGCCAGAATCTTGCTCACACAGCCGTGAGAGACGCGGAGCTGCCTGCTGATGTCGCAAGGCCTGATGCCCAGCTGTGCCAGCTCTACTATCCTGAGCCGGATGGCATTGGGTAGGGGTCTTCCGTTCACAAAAACACCGCCTAGCTGGTTCACCTCCCCAAAGGCTGGCTCTAGTGATGCAGATATATGAAGAAAAAAGGATTGCATAAAACATCAGATTTTTACCAGGCCCTGAACCGCGTCTGAAATAAAAAATAAAAATAACAAAAAAAAAACTTACGGATAAATGTTTCGGTAAGATTACTCTTTATCTGCTGTTTATATTTGCATTGAATCAAAGATTGCAGTTTCTGTTCAGTTTTAGGTTTCAGTATATTGCATTGAGTGGAACAAACTCACAAGTCACTGCAAATTCTTTAAAAAAAAAATAAAAATAAAAAACACAAAGTTGCTACATTCTTTAACATGTAGGTCATCATAAACGAAATTGCACATTCAGTAGTTTTGGACGCGATTAAGCTCATTCGCGGCAAAGTGCCATTCTGTTTCCCGAAGTGACCATCAAAGCATCAGTCGATTTAAAAGTTTGAGTCGGGACCTGGGTCATACGTTACTAAATTCCCTAACCCATTTTTTCCCCAAAAGTGTTTATGCATGCCGTTCCCATGTGGGAAAACATGAAATATGGATCTTACCCATTGCGTTTAGCCTCCCGATGAAAAAAGAAACTTCACTGTGCTGTCCTTTTCTGACCTGTTCCGAGTCCAGTTTAGCTGATTTTTATTGCACCGAAGCCGATGTGGATGAAAATTAAGCGTCCGAGACGGATGAGATACCGATTAGTTGCAAGAGAGGAAAATTCGCCTTCTGTTTCCTGATGGCAGGGAGCAAAGGCTTACATTTCAATCCCAGAAAATGATGGGCTGGCCCTCTACACATGTCTCCAAAGCGAAGTGGTGCCAGCCAATCAAATCGCGCGTTTCTTCTATGTTCTTTTTCTATTGGCTGACAAGTTTGACATGACAGGCGCTTGCACTGGTGTAAGATTCCCCTCTCGCTTTTGAACTAGTGGACAGGGTTACCCGAGTGTTGGTTTTCTTTTTAGACAGATCTAAGAATGGTAAGTGTTTGAAACATTGCACTGTAATTTTGTTTCATAAGCATAAATTTTAATTATTTCGTCGACTAAAACAAGGGAGAAATTTGCGGGGCAGTATTTTTTAAAACAGGGGCCCTGTGATTTATCCTGATGTCATTTAAATGTCTCTTAATACGCGTCCGATTTATTAAGTGGTTCGAGTAATGATTACAAACGACATCTTTATAAATGCATTTTCATTATCGTATAGTTTCAGAACCAGTCTTTAGACGTGCAGTTTTCGATCTGAAGAAGAAAAAAGACGGGCTAAACAAGTAACCATGGAACAGTCCCAAAAGTCGTTCTAGTGTTTTAAACTTTATTAAAAATTTAAATGTACAGTGCTTATGCTTTACAGACAAAAAAATATTTTGTATGAACTCTTCATAAGCGTATGAACTCTCTTCTGCCACAATGTAGTCACTCGTGCGAAGCTTTGAAAAATATGAAGGCCATAAACGAGATTCTTTTGTGCTTTTATTTTCATTGGATTATGCTTCCATGGCTTTCCAAGTCTTTGTAAAGGTGACAACAATTTATTTGTTAAAAAGGGTAAATATACTAGTCCGGTGTATGTTTGATGCTGAGGATATAGTAAATGTGAGCTATCATTAATAACATTAATAACAACCTGACATAATGTTAAAGAAGTATATATTTAATCAATAAATTATTTTACAGTTTTAATTATCATGTGTTTTCGGTAATTGGTTGGTGCACATATATGAAACATGAAAAAAACGTGTCGTGTTTTGATGTTAATAGATGTGGGCATGTATACATATGTTTGTTAATAATATATTTGTTAGTATATAAAACGTTTTATGTTGAGGCCTGCAGGATTTGAAAACCCTTTTAGAGTTGTCAGGTGTAGAAAGGTAAGGTATTGTTTAGCTGCTCTCGGGCCTGTTTGAGCACTATGGCAAAGTTAGTGGGACGTTATTTGTATTGTTGCTTCTTGTGTAGCCCTTTCATGGTTTCCTCTATCAGCGTATGGTTTTTCTCTTATTGTTCAGACTATTTCTATCTCAAATCTCACTGAGAGCTTTACTCTTAGTTCGAATCTCGAAGCTAATTAGAGTTTTTTGTATCCGTTTCACAAACGTCGTGTGGCTAAAAAACGAATTGGCGTTCATTTATGTGCATTTTAGCATTGTCCCAGAAAGTAATTAAATTACGATGCTCATTGACGTTCTTTGTCACATACTAAGCATTTCCTACACCATAGAAATATGTTTTCATCCGGGCTGGTTTTTAAGGCCCATCTCCTCTGTGTCGCTACTCACTAAAACGATTTCTATTGCCTTAAAAATAACAACGATTCTAATCGACCTATGAGGGAGATTCAAAACATTTGCATTATTCAAATCAGACTCTTACTTTCTGAAGAACTACCTCCAAAGTAAACACCATTGGTTTGGCTTGTTTGTGGCTTCGGCCGGGTGAGGGGACAAAACAAATGTGGAGGGAGCTCTGAAAGAAAGTGGATTAAACTTGATCGCATGCTGTGTTTAGGTGAAGTGTCTCTGGAGACGCATATATCGAAAGAAAAAATACTTAATTAGATTATTCTCCAGATTATCTTAAAGCATTTTAATGTAGGGTTAGTTTACTCGATGTATTTAATGTTTTCTTGCGTCTTTCGCTATGATTGCAGAAGGAGAGTATAAATCCAGCGCACTACTGACCACCGAAAGATAGAGAAAGGGGTGCGTTAATGAGGTGTGAAGACTGATGTGAAAGGCAGCCTGCTTCTGCCACACTTTCAGACTTTGCGTGGGAGAGACCCACATGATATTAGACTCTACAGTGGCTTTCCAAGACACTGTGAACTTCTTGGAAATAGGCCAGGAATGAAAACAAAATGTATAATCATAAACGTAGTATTCCGCGATAGAAGCAATGACAGTATATCCAAAATTTAAAGCAATATGTTAAAGGAATTCGCATTGAAACATAGGAATAGAGTAATTAAAAAGGATATACCTTCATGCTTTAGGGAGCTTTAATAGAATGTTTGAATAGGATACATGAAAAGATCCAAATTAGAAACGCTATTAACCAATTTAAAATCATTTTGCAATTGCATAATTTCTGGCATCGGTTCTTATTTGTAATTTGTTTGTTAATTATCATTTATTAGACATTAATATGGTGAATTTGTTTTACATCGTAGCTATTGCTTGATTATCGCTGGTTGCTATGCTGGAATGGAGCTGATGAAGTTAGGTGTTAGTTAGTTAAGTTACTTTCAGCTTGAGCTGCACAAACTGGTCAGAATAATAATATTTATTTCTATGACGTTCTGTCTTTCTTTTGAAGATTTAAAGCGATCGTTCACCCAAAAAAGAAAATTCTGTCATCATTTACTCACCTTCACGTCCTTCCAAACTTGTTAGATTTTTTTTTTCTTCTGCGGAACACAAAAGAAGATACTTTAAAGAATGTTGGTAACCAAAGAGTTTTGGTAAAATTGACATTTATTTTTATGGTCAAACAAAACACTGAGACATTCCTCAAAGTATCTTCTTTTGTTTTCCACATAAGAAATAAAGTAATGCAGGTTTAGAACGACATGAGGATGAGTAAATGATGATGGTATTTCATTTTTAGGATAACAAACGTGAGATGGTTCACAGCACGTCAGTTTAAGTCAAAAGATTTCAGCACTCTGCGCAACGCATCTCACCAGCACGCTTCATTAATAAATACAATAATCTACATGTTTCTATGTGGTTCTCAGTATTTCTAGAAGGTTGAATGTTTTATAGATTAAACGATCTGGAATATATTTCATACAAATGATGGGTTATGTTTCTCTATGACACACCCCAAATTTATGAAGAATCATTTGTGCTAATTTCAGACCACAGCTCGAACTCTTTTTCGTTTCTCGTTCGCGAGAATCTCAAGTGTGAGCTGCAAAAAAAAAAAATAATAAAATAAAAAATAAATAAATAAATAAATAAATAAATATTCATCGCAAGAGCATTCCATTATCCTGTCCTACTTGGGGAAAAAAAAAAACATCTGGATGTATAAAATCAATATTCTTATTAAATGTTATGGTAATAAAAAACCGCTTGTGTGGTCAACAGAAAAACAGCGCATTAAATCTAATAATAATAATAATAATAATAATAATATATTAATTTAATATATTATTATTATTTAACAAAAAATGTGAATTTGATGAGACTGTATAATAAAAAGGAGCCAAGTTCAAATGATACGCTTCATCTTAAAGACTGGTCGCACACATGACACATGGTCCGAGAGGGTGGAAGTCAGAAGTTTATTTTGACTCATTACACACATCTCAGCTGCCATGAGCTCATTACTCTTGAAAGCATGTGACCCTCTGATAGTAATGACTTCGTACTAGTTAATCTCGTTTTAAGAAGCACGCTTCAAGAATTTCAGGACCAGAAATTAAGAGAACACTGAATGTGGCAATGATTTCAATCATCTCCTCTTCTCTGTGTTCTTGTAAAGCCGATGCCATCAGTCAGTATGTTTCTGACTGTGGGGGGCCATGATGAGAAGATATTCCTAAAACGTGATGCATGAAGACAAAAGAAAATAGGTGATTCTGCGACGAGCATGCGGAGTAGTATTTACATTAGCTAATAAAATAATCGAAAAGATCCATTGTTTTGAGCTTACTTGAGGGGCTACGACAGTGTTTTGATACGGTCTTGGACATTCATCTTCTGGGCTTCTCATTCATAAAAACGGAACGGAAAGTGCATGGTTCGAGTCAGTGTCATCCACTCTTTAGACCAATGTAATTGTTATGTGTATCATTAGATACCAGTGGAGACACCAAGTGTTTACCCACCTCTAAAGAAACATTCGCAGCGGTTACTAACATATCTTTATTTATACACTCGTCTCGGTTGTTTCTGCCTGGAACATTCGTTCTGGTGTGTGGTGAAAATAGCTTTCAAAGACAGCCCAGAAATATTATATAGCCTACTATTTCACCGAGGGAAATATGGTTATGGTTTTGCATGGTCATTTGACAAGCAATTGTCATAGAGCCATTACAATTGCTTGGCCTGACGGTTGTGATTGGATGTAGATAGATAATCTATTAAACATTTAAATGTGAGAATGCACAAAACAACCAAACATTGCTGGAAAAAAAACAGACTTGAATCAACATATCACTTACAGTAATTTATTACATTTATCAAAATTTGATTGTAAATAGGCCTAGGCTATGTTTATTACATCAAATCACACATTTTTAAGCCATTGTGAGAATCATGCATTTTTACCAGAATGTATTTTGTTGCATTGCTAAAACGTAACATGATATTTGAGGCATTTATGGGCCAACAGACGAGTTTGTTCGGTTGATTGAAGTGAACTGTCAAGTATGAATTCCGCTAATAATGCCCAAAATGTCGTAATATTTCATATATAGTTAAGAGTATAAAGAAGCTTTTCTTTCCTAAGAGCAAAACGTTCGCTTATTTCAGGATGATTTGATTAACTGAAGTATAATTGGCGTAAACGAACTATCATTTTAGGAGGAAATGCAGTTTTGTACAGAATAAAACTGCATTTGACTTGACATTGTGCTTGTAATAAGCATAATTTCTTACAGAAATTCTCTAGAAAAACATAGATAATGGATTGGTTTGATGTTTCTTTAGGATTTGATTGGTTCAAAGTTTCTTTTTAAAAAAAAAGTACCAAATCCATCTTAGATTTGGTTATGCAATAATAATCTATTCCCCGAAATGACGTATCTTCACATAAATTCATATTTATCATTATTACAGCATCATTCTAATTTGTGTCATTCATAACACATCTCGTCGTAATAATTATATGGTAAACTTAAGCTATGTTAATGTGTAATTTTAATTTGGGTGTCAATCAAATGTCATTGCATAAATCAAAACAATAAACTTCGGGGTCTACCACGAAAAAAGATGGAAAAAAAGTTATCTGTATAGGCCAACCGTGAACTTTCCAGATGAGTCCCAAGAACGCTGAGAAACGTGGGCCCAGTTTTTCTGTATGGTCACTTTCAAGACAGCATGTCACAAGCATCGATTACATTATGGTTTTATATGAGTTCTTTAAAAAGTTTTAAATAAAACTGATCGCATTAGTGTGGAAGTTAATGGGAACAACAACAACAGGCTTATAATAATAATATTATTATTATTAATAATAATAATAATAATAATAATAATAATAATAATAATAATAATGTGACATTAGACCAATCAAATATCTAAATTGTTACGGATTTAAAAAAAAAATAGTTGCTGATTCCAAAATGTTTAAATTACGTTTTTAAAAGTTTATGAGTACGTTGTCGCATAAATTATTTTAAATATGTCTGGATTACATTACTTAACAGTTATTATTTACAGTTTTAAAAGGATCAACTGATAACCATAACTTTTATCTACCAAATGGAACTGACTCCATTAAACTGCTTTGCAAGTTAACACCTCTAAAAGGTTGACTGCTCCTGTAACTTAAATCCGGCCGTAATGAGGACTTCTGTAGATTAACGATGGGTGTTTTGGGGTGAGTTCGGGATTTAGAGGGACAAAATCAACTATATTTACGATAGTTTAAAGCATCGATCACATCGACAGCTTTTAGTTTCTCCACCTGTGTTTGATTAGCATTAAAGATTGCATTCCAACCTAGTTTCCCCTATTTTTTACATTAAAAATGAACACGAAAAAATTCATTTTATATTTTATTTATTTATGTTTAATTACGACAGATTGTACACAGCCATGGACAACTGTTAAATTCAGCTGCTGAAAATTCTGTAGGCCTATCCCACAGTCGAATTTTGTATGTTGTACGTCCTTTAATTTTCGATTTTAAAATGTATTAATTTTTTTATTATTATTTATTTTAATTTCCAACTTCTCTTTACGTTTGTATCACTATAGAGATCATCAAGAATATGTTATAATTTTGAATTTGGCTTTCAGAGGCATGATAGTATAATTTTGACATTCTTCAAAAAAATCAGATAGCATGCCTCAGATTCTACTTCATTTAACTTCTTCATTGTCGCATAGGAAAAATTCCATTGCAATCATTTAATGCGGTTCCATTTAACATCTCCAGGGTGAGACAAGGATGGGGAAGTAGCTCCCTCTGCTGTTCACTTTTCGTTAGTACATGGATGAGAAATAGAGTATTGGTCCTGCGCATAGGACAATGCATGTTCACCTTTACTGTATGTTGTTTATCATTGCATACAAAAAAGGTTTGTCGTGCATAGAGAGATTCATCAACTTCACATACAGAGGGAGCCAGTGAAACTAAAATTGTGTTGATCTAAATAGCAGATAGAGTACAAAACAGTCAAACAGACCACTTAGAGATTTCAGATCTGTTGTGCTATACTTATTTGGGGACAGTAATGGGCCACGTTTTGACATTTAGTATAATGGCCTATTGTACCCGAATTCTCCCTGCTGTCATACTACACATACATAAATTGCGAAAAAAAAAAAAAAAATATATATATATATATATATATATATATATATATATATATATATATATATATATATATATATATATATATATATATATATACAAGCATATATACTTGCTATATATATAACTAAATTAAAAACTGATCTCATCATGCCTTACCACGGGGTTATACAGAAGAACATCTCTTACTGTACAATGCGTCGTATTGTCATTTGATGTACAGTAGAAGACCACAGAAGATCCCACTTCTGCTGTCAGCAACAGTGTTTCCCAATCCTGGTCCTGGAGCACCCCCAACAGGTGATTCGTATTACAATAAACCGTAAAAGTGCATGCATTGTCTGGTTGCTTTCACCGTGTAAACCAAATTTACGGGCAATTAATTAACAGGTATTTATTTTAGTACTATGCTGTCTTATTCTGTCAAACTACTAACATTTTATTTTATGTATTTATTTATTTATTTTGCAGTTCAGTCTGGTAAATTACATTTTTCTATAACAGGGCAGAAATGTAAAATGTTTTAATGTGAAGAAATTGGCCTTTTTGTCACACCAACAGACAGTGACTCTTAATAAATTAAGGACAGACCACTCAAAGTCGTTTGACTTCTATTTTTACAATAGTTTAATGATTTAGCAGAGACAAATGGATTCACAAATTAGGTATTGTGAAAACTGTTTATATTATAAATGAATTATATTATGTCAGTCTAATTCTTATTAAAACAGGAAGTTTGGGTAAGGCGTACAGGTCTCGCCTCTTTTTTAAAATAACCTGTCACAGCCATGAACTGCTATGAACTATGATTTGCTATGCTTGCCAGTTAGTGGAAGCCCCAGACGACACGCCCGTGGACCGCCCACCTGTGTGTCCCCCTTTCCTTTCCTGATGATATGAGAGGACACAGGAATCGAAGAAAGATTTATTTGTAAAATGGAATGTCTTTGCTCAGTCAAGCACTGTATTTGCGCAAGTGCACCTGAGAGTGCGCTTAATAGATCTGCAGTTGTTCACACTTGATTAATTAAAATAAATCTTAATAGTCTTAAAAAAATCTTAATAAAATCTGAATAGGATGCATGTGTATCTTAAATCTTAAATGCTTCCACTGTGCATCGTCCTTGCTGTGCAAATCGGTATTTTCTGTATATTAGCCTAATTATCTTTTAAGCTGAGCGAGCCGATAGGTACGAATATGAAGCAGTTACTGTATTTAAGCAATTTTGCAAGGTCCGTGACATTTACAGATAGTCATTAAGAGTTTTGTTTGAGACTTCTGCCCCATTATTTAAAATATTTTTCACTCGCTCGGATAACCCCGCTGCTAGAACGGAGTACGAACAAAATAACCTCAAACTGCATGCTTACATGTCAGTCAGATGGCTTTTCTGTCTAAAGCCCTGTTTACATCTAGTATTAGATCCGAAGGTTGCTTTTAAACTATGTGTTCTACTCCAAGGCCTGAAACTGGAAACCAAAAACTAAAAGACTAAAACCATCACATCACAGATGTAGGACTAAGACTAAGCGCAGGTAGGCAGGTGAGAATTTGAACTCACTTTTTTACGAGAACTTCTGAAAAATAGCAAGGTCCTTTACAAGGAGAATTGTTCTCAGTCTAGAAGATATGATTTGTTTGGACCAAAGACTAGATCAGGATGTGTCATCAATATTTTTGGTCTGTTTTCAGTTATAGTTGTTTCTTCTAACTCCGTAATGTTTAATAAGGTTCAAAGAATCAACAATACAGCATTTTCAAGCTGTTTTCATGTTGGGTGGATAAACTTCAGGACATATTGGAGAAAGATTTAATTTTAGTTAAACACAATTTGATCATAATTATGTAATTATGTTCATACTTAGGCTATTTGAATGTGGCTTGAATTGATAGTTCACTCAAAAAATGCAAAATTCATTCACTCACCCTCATGTTGTTGCAAATCTGAGTTTCATTTTTCTGTGGCACACAAACATTTTTGGAAATATGCTGGTTTTGCTTAGCTACTATTGACTTTCATTGTATGGGTAAAACAGTGTCATTTCTCAAAATATCTTCTTTTGTGTTCTACAGAATAAAGTAAGTCATACAGTTTGGAATAACATGAGAGTGAGTAAATAAAAGAATTTTTATATTTGGGTGAACTATAACATGGCAAACTATTTTGGAGGCTATGGTATTATGCTGTTATTTTAAGGGTCTATTTGTGCCCTAACCCTTAAAAGTACACTTTTAAACAAATAATATTTATATTAATTAGCAATATTTAAATAACATTTTAAACTTCACTAAGAACAGGCAGTTTAGTTCAGTAAAAATATTGTTAAAAACAGTTACAGTATGTATGTTTTTTATGTTTAGATAAAGCATCCTGAGCAACAAGCACTTGGCAATAATAGGATGCTGAAATTCAGAACACAGTCAGCTTAATTTTCTTAAAAAACCAGTGAAAAGTGTTACAGATGTTGTACAGATTGTTACAGAAGTGTTAGAGTTTTAAGATACATCTTAATTATGGTTTAAAATATAACTTTTGTTGAGTTTCATTACTGCAATTTTTAGCTAGCCCCAAGCCATTTTTAAATCTCATAAAACATTAATTTTTGTTGGTTGCTTTTTCACGCGGAAATGTTCATTTCTGAAGATTATTCTCTAATTCCTGTTGTCTGACTCCTTGGGTTTGAGAAGTCAAACAACAAGGGTAAATATTTGACACTGAAGAGCTCTTGGGTATTTGAGAGTGCACACTTTTCCTCAAGCATACTTCTATCTGTGGGTGTCTAATAGATTAAAGAGATACGAGAGGTCATTAGAAACTAAACTGTGTGCCTACAGGGGGCTTTATTTATTCTCTGAGAGCGTGCGCCTAAATTCCAAGAGCTTGGCAAACATTTTAACTCACTTTATACAGGTTAACATCGATACAGTGCAGCATGTCGCAGTTACTAACCGAAAAACGCTATTTAGAACCGAACCTAACGAAAATAATCATTAGTCTATTAAAATCTGTTTGGTCTTTATCTTGATTATCAGAAGATTGTCAAGATTATGGGAAACTTATAAACAGAATTTTACAATTTGAGAAATGTTTTACTACATTAAAAGTTACTTTAAAAGACTTTGATTAATCGGGAGACAGCTTGAAGTTTTATGGAAACGAAAAGTCTTTTAATTCCGTCTGAAAACGCATAACTAATAATTCAGTATAGACGTAAGCAGCTAGACGTGTAGCAGTAGATAGTTGCCCAGATCCCGTTCGGCTCTATTCAAAACCATGACAACAAGAAACAAGCACGGATTTATTCGAGAAAGTTAAAGGACATTGTGCGGGGGCGTCAATCAAGCATTATTTCAGGACTGAACAAATGCAAAATCTTGACTGGAACAAATGCTTCCAACGGGTCTCGGACGCGGGGCTACATTTCCCTCTTTTGTTCCCGGTCGCTGGTTGGCATGTATTTGTGTTCCTTTTTTCGCCCGACCACCCAGGACGACTAGACGAGAACGGATACCCACTCACTCTGTTTGGGAGGGTCTATGCAGTCATCCAGAGCGCGCTCTAAGGCTAGGCTGTCTCGGGAATCACCAGAACCCAATGATATGCCTAGTGCACTTACTGGTGAGGTGCAGAAGTAAGCAATAGTCCATCACGAAATATTACTGTCTGCCTGATGTCTGGATCTTTTCCCAAATTGAAGTTCTTTATTCTGTAGTTATTTCAGATTTCTTGCTCGTTTGGAAGAAATAGCCTTCTAACAGAACTGATATAAAAGCATAAACATCAATGTATAGTGTAATGTCGGATATAGCTGTAAGGAAACATAAAAAAAATCTAGCAATAAAGACTTTTTTGTGCTTTTACAGTAAAGGGCAAGCTACTTTACCATGTAATATCTATCATCCCACTGTACAGAGAGAGTGCACATTTAACCCGTGTTTGTGCAATAACACCTGCAATAAACGACAATACCCCAATAAACGAATTAGGAAAACCAACTCTGGGACGCTAATGGATTACTTTGTATGCAAATATCTGATATGTTATTTGAGCTCGGGAAAAGAAGGGAGGGCTCTTGTTGTCACTTGCCACCCAAGACGTGATTCAGCCTCAACAATTACCATTATCTGTTTCCCACTTTTCACGAATTCGGACGAATCAGTAATGATGAAGAGTGTTACCCTCCATCATTGTGAACGTAACGGGCTATTCTTTGCCGAGTTCACACCTACCATTATAGGGATTTAAATACACGAGTCAGTGAGGTACTTAGAACCCATAAGGAGGAGAGGGCTCAAAGCAGCCACCAAGTGCTGTTTATATAAACACCGCGACATCAGTGTACACATTGTCACTTGGATGCGCGTCTTGAGAACGCACACACCACTTCAGCACTGCGCGACCGAGGATAGCTCTTTAAGACCGACAACCAGTCCTGGAAATAACAGCAATCCAGCGCTACAGATGGCTATTTCTAACAAGTTCAGTTTCACTGTGAGAAGTATTTTGGATTTGCCAGAAAATGATACCGAGAGCATCGCGCACCATTCTCCAGTGGACTCCTTCTCCGTCTCACCTTACTCGTCCTGGACCGAAAACGACAGAGGACATATATGTGAGTTCTTAAAAACATTTTCCAATCAAATTTGGGGAAAACGTTTATATCCTATTTTGTAATAGCATAAGGGGTTATTTTATTTAAAAAAAAAAAAAAAAAAAAAAAAAAAAATTAAGTTTGATTCACCATTGGAGTTCTACATGTTACAACTGGTAACTGTAAAGCACATCCATAAACATACAGTTTTTTTTTTTCCTCTCTGAGGATAGATACAGAAAGGCTAATCATCATCTTTTTTCTTTAGCGTCAGACGATAGCAACCTTGAGGCTTCACCGGACTCCACCGGGCCAGACCTGCTTTCAATGGATACAGAGCATGAAAAGCGGAAGAAGCGTCGCGTGTTATTCTCCAAGGCTCAGACTTATGAACTGGAGAGACGCTTTCGTCAGCAGCGGTACCTGTCCGCTCCTGAACGAGAGCAGCTCGCGCACCTGCTACGCCTCACGCCCACGCAGGTGAAGATCTGGTTCCAAAACCACAGATACAAAATGAAGAGAGCGCGGATAGAGTGCGCTCAGGACCTCAATCAGCCTCCAGTGCTGCGCAGAGTCGTGGTGCCCATTTTGGTCCGAGATGGCAAACCGTATCAGAACTGCACTATTGATGCAGAAAAAGGAATCTGCATCGTTCCACCAACAGTACCCCCATCCTCGCCCTTCAGCGTTCCAGGTTTCCAGTCTTTACAGCAACAAACGCCTTTTGCGCTTTTCCCCTCATACCAGCACTTTACCAACACAGCGGCCTCCCGTCACCACTTCTGTGTTTGGTGAGATTCACTTAGGACCACACGAACTATTTTCGGGACTTACCCCACAGGACAGCGCATTGATTCCTCTTGATTCAAGTTGTTTTTAATTAAATAAAGTGTTAGGTCTATTAAAGTAGAAACTCTCTCAGCGTTGATAAGATGAAAAGAAATAAATAAATGCTGTTTGCACATATTATATGTTCTATTTAGTTGCATTTTGTGAGAGTTTTGTATTAATTGATGTTTATAATTGCCTAGATAGTGTATTTTTAAACTGTTTGTGTTCGTTCTAAACCAGAAGTTTATATATCAGTGGAAAAAAAAAAAATGTTTTATGTTTTATACTGTGAATAATGTAGTGTCATAATTTGATGAAATTGCATAATCTTAAAATGTTACACGTTTTCGTTCTTTATTCTATGTATTGCAAAAAAAAAAAAAAAAAAAGAGAATAAAAAATACATTTTTAGCAATTTATAGTTTGAATTGTTCAAATTATTGTTGGTTTAGATACATATATATTAAATAAGCTTAAAATCACTTCTTTTAATTCTAAAGATTTTAAAATATTTAATTTCTCTTTAGGCTTTAGGATTATTATTATTTTATTTATTTATTTTTACATATGTTTAATTCGTTCAACTTTTTGTTAATCCCTGCGATTGTTACATACTTTTTGTACAAAAGATCTCAGACTGCACTGAAAAAGAGTATGAGAATTAGCGCACAGCAAGAGATGAGTGGCTTTTGTAATGTTAAGACGTCCACTTTCACCCAACAGAGAAGACCAAATAACCATCTTAAAGAAAGAACCCTTATTTAAGGCTCAACATAGTAGGTAAACACTGAACAAGAAATGTAGTTCGCACAATGGTTATTGATTCTTGTGTGATTGTGAAATTTTCACATTCACATTCTCACATTATCGTCTTTTTCACAATATTAATATACCTCATTACAGGCATTTTTGTTTGTTTTTAAGCCTATTTGCGTCAAAGTTAAAAAGCTATGGTGACTAATAAAACAGAAGTTGTTAGATGTTCTTACAACTGTTACCCCAACACACCCAAAAATAAATTAAGCAGCGGTTTGTAATAAATGGCACTTTGACTTTAGAAAGTTCAGGTAATTCAATGTCTGCTCCATATTTTAAAAAAGGGTGATCATTGTCGTAACTTTAATGAAAGAGGCGTGATTTCTCGTGCTTTCTCAATCCCGAGCTTGACCCAATTAATTCAGCGACCCAGTTAGTATCATCCTTGTCACCTGGCCTTTTGTCCCCTCTCTCAGGCCACCTTGTACTACATATGGAGGGGACTGACCGCAGCGCTCTCTTCCCTACAACACTTTTTTGTGTCGTCCTCTGAAAGGACCATTGTGTGGTTCCCAAAGGGACCTAGACAAAATCCGCAGCGTCTCAATTCTCGTGATGTTTAATCAGTCCCGGGTGACAAATTTATGGGCTTTAACAAGACAATGGAGTTTTAAAAGTCGTTGGGTTTTGGGAGTGACAAAGACAGCCTAGAGGTCTCCGCTGGTTTATGGCGAGACTTGGCCCCAACAACTTGGTAGTAACATACAACGCAACAATTGCGCTTATGAAATTATATTTTTCTCTAAAGTAGGCATACCTAATTGTTTCTTGATTTAAGACTTAAATCACGTGCTTCGATTAATAATTTACCTTTCACTAAATACACTGAAAGAAGATGAAATCTAATGCAGCTATAGAAATGTCTGTAACAAAAACTGATTATTTGACCAATAAATCAATTATAAGTTATACTTTGTGTGACCCTGGACCACAAAACCAGTCATAAGTGTCAACTTTTTGAAACTGAGATTTATACATCATCTGAAAGCTGAATAATTAAGCTTTCCACTGATGTATGGTTTGTTAGGAGGACAATATTTGGCTGAGATGCAACTATTTGAAAATTCTGGAATCTGATGGTGCAAAAAAAAAAAAAAATCAAAATATTGAGAAAATCGCCTTTGAAGTTGTCCAAATGAAGTTCTTAGCAATACATATTACTAATCAAAAATTAAGTTTTGATATAATTACGGTAGGAAATTTACAAAGTATCTTCATGAAACATGATCTTTACTTAATATCCTAATGATTTTTGGCATAAAAGAAAAATCGATCATTTTGACCCATACAATGTATTTTTGGCAACTGCTACGAATATACCTATGCTACTTATGACTGGTTTAGTGGTCCAGGGTCACATATAATCTGGCAGAAGCGAACGTTTTTGTTTGATGCTTTTTTGATATTTGTCGAGACAGGATTAAAAATGTAAAGTCTGAAACGCAGGGCCGGCCCAGGCTCTGTTGGTGCCCTAGGTGAGATTTTAGATTTCAGCCCTCCACTCCCCACTAAAAAAAATTCAGAAAATGCAGATTTTTCAAAACTTTACTATAATATAACATAAGTACTGCTAAGTATTAGCATAAATAAGTAGAAAGTAAATTGTGATAATAAATAAATGCGCCTTGTAGGTATTTTATGAGTGAATCTGTTAAAACATTGAAGAGACCAGACATGAGTTATACTCCCAAACAGAGAAATGCAACCCACAACTATGCCTAGTGACAAGTACTTATTACAACAAAGAAAAATATGAGCAATATGAAATGCCTAAAATAGTCTAACAGACAACAAAGGCAACAAAATAAAGGTTACATTTTGTAATTTATTTGTAGATGTTAGCCAGCTAGCTAGCTAGTTAGTCTAATTACTAATCCTACGTAGGGAATTTTGAAGTTGAAGTTTGAAGTTGGTTTGAAGATGGAAGTTTTTCGACATACCTAGTCATTAACCGGAAAAAGGTTCACGCAGAGCTAGACAAGAGCAGCGTTTGAGGTTAAAAAGTATATAAATTGTATTATTATTATTTTTTTTTTTAGAAAATAACCAATCGTTTCCCTAGATAATACCCTTCTTCCTCGGCTGGGATCCTTTAGAGCCTTTTGAAACTGCATTTAAACTGCATTTTGGAAGTTCAAACTCGGGGGCACCATAGAAGTCCATTATATGGAGAGAAATCCCGAAATGTTTTCCTCAGAAAAAAAATTTCTTTATGACTGAAGAAAGAAAGACATGAACATCTTGAATGACAAGGGGGCGAGTACATTATCTGTAAATTTTTGTTCTAGAAGTGAACTACTCCTTTAAGAGCACATAAATGGCAAAACTATTTTAACTGCGTGCCATGCATAATTAATGCGTTATGATGATGTATTATAATTAGGTCATGACACAGAAAGTGTTTAAATTAGTCCAACATGACATCTTGTCAAATCTTATGATTTTTCGTTGATGTCAATTTTATTTTATTATAACATTATTTTAATCAGTTCGATGATCGATCAGTAGTTATGTTAACTGTCAGAAATTATTTTGCTTAATATATGTGTGTAGGAGCGCACGATGGTCACAAGAGGGCACTTCCGGGAAAAAAAAATTAAAAAATAAAACTTTCGTGCGGCGCCCCCCAGTCATTTTGCGCCCTAGGGAACTGCCTACGTCGCCTATGCCACGGGCCGGCCCTGCTGAAACAAATTATTATGCACTATTGTTATCATTCTGCTTTTTGAATAACTCTTCATAGAAACGACGGTGTGCTGTGTTAAATAATAAGCTAAATACATTTTACATGTCATTACGAATGCAATTTTATGCCCCCAGTTGCTCTGTCAGATTTCACTAGTTAACTACAAAGTGAAATAGCGGGAAAGAGGTGTGACATCTTCTATAGGCCTATGTGATGTCCACCGTTTCGTTTGCATGGCTGTAAACTGTGCCACTCTGCCACCTTGAGGTTAACAGCTTCCTGTGATGGGCTAGATCTGATTGCGCTCAGGGGGAAACGAATATTCCCACGCACCTCTCTGCCATGAGCTGTCTGTCCCTGTACAAACGGCATGGTTTGCCATTCTCCACTAGATGTCACAACAGCACCGTGGAGTCTAAAGTTTGTGTACTCTCCTGCTGTCAATATTTACTGCACCTGATGCGCGTCAACATCAACATCACTCCCGTCTCAATAAAACACATAAGTAAAAATAAGCCACCAATAATATAATATAATATAATATAATATAATATAATATAATATAATATAATACATAACGCCTTTGGATAAATTAGCAACCGAGTTGGCATAATTCCTTATAGGACTATATGCATAAGCATATGCATATACGCATAAGTATATATGCATATTGAAAACATTGGCCACCCAGGTAGCGCTGAACATAATTGTCCGGATTGTCAATAGGAAAAGATATTAAAAACAAGACAAAGCATACTGCTAATTGCCGTTAATTGGCCATGATAGCCGTACTCCAGTAGAGAGGAGTGAGCCTGATTAAGATAATTAAGAGAGCCTTTTGTAAACTGGATCAAGTAGGCCGAACACCTTGAAAGCAACGTTGGACGCCCCATAGTTTTGACACTAATTGTTATAATTGCACGCGCGATTATCATCACTGGTGCACAAACTATACGCCCACCTGCGCTAACTTCAATCTAGAGAAATGCGTAGTTTTCGTTTAGTTTAAGCATGACAAAATTTAATTTTGCTTTAAAGGTGACAAGCGTTCTATAAAGCTTGAGTACTGGCCAAAGATGTGAACGCTGGATATTAGCTAGCCTATCTAAATATTCGTAATGTTACGAATGAAAATTAACGATTTTTTCCCCGAAATTGTAAAAAGTTGCTAGTTTGTCGTGACATTTGATCAAACTAAAATTGTCAGTCTACGCACACTCGAACATAAAGCTTTTTCGTCTTGTCAGATATTCAGTGACCACCAGAAGACGCTGTATTGCCTGCTGTTAAACGTTTGTTGGCTCATCCTAATAGCTTATGACATGTTATGTTATTCTGCGTCATGCATGTCTTTTGGTCTTTTTCTTTGTTATTATTTTGCCGTAAACGCAGTTTGTTTTATTAAATTTATTAGGCATAGGATAAATTAAATATATGCATGGGCTGACCTTTTTTATTTGTGTTCCTGGCTCTTCTGGACATCTGGTTCAGATTAACACTTGAAGTGTTTCATATGATTGCAAAGAAACAAAGAAATACATAACGTAAAGAAAGTTGCCATTTTCTGAAGGTGACAAATCCGGCAGTAAAATTAAAAATGCGTCAGAATTTTTGTTCCCTGATTTTATACTCACAATAATCTCATAATCAGTCACCGACTAATTTTTGTGTAATTTTCGGGTCTTTAGATTAGCTACTGCAGACACTCGGAAAATAAATAGCACGGTAGGTCTATCTTTGCAAAGAGAGAAACACTCATATGTTTATTTAGCCTTAACTCTATTATATATTGAAATAATAAACTAGTCTAAATCATAAATCAGTCTTTGTAACCCCTGACCGCTAAAGACCAAAAGATCAGTGGTTCTCGTCTAAATTTGCTTAAGATTTTTTTTTTTTTTTTCTTTTTTTTTAGAACTTGCTGTTACATTTTGTTTAGCTGTTTAGAAGATTGCGGCTTTTAGAGGAGACTCTGAATGAACGCAGAAAAACGAAAGTTTACACTAAATATTTCAGTCTACAACTGGTGGATCTTACCCCCAATCCCTTGAGAGTTGCCTGCATTTCAAGTCACTGTTTTTTCCAAAAGACACGAATTCCTGGTGTCCCAAAATGTCTTTTTACTTTTTACTAGAAGTTTTAAATTTGATACGCTAACTTGGTGTTATTGTAAGTAAATTAATGTTAGCGCCACACGTATTGCTATATCCTAGCCGGACGAGGGGAAAAATTTAATTGTATCTTTGTAAGAGTAATTGTAACAATAACATAAGACAACGCGTTGTTTTGCAAATAGCTACAAATTCAATTTTTATATTTGTTAAAATAGAAACAAGATGAAATAATAATAATAATAATAATAATAATAATAATAATAATTATTATTATTATTATTATTATTATTATTGGTGTTGTTGTAGTCATTATGTATAATAATAAAGAATATTATGAAATAAAAACAGTCTGTTTTGTAAAACAAATCTCTCAAAACCGATTTCGTTAAGTTTACTATACAATTATATATAGATATCCAGATTCAATTCTGTAAAAATTGTCTTTCTGTCCAGTTACACTGAGGAAGTTCTAGGACGTCGGGACGATGCGCATCGGCAAGCAATGCATTACTGAATTTACGCGGAGTTACTTCAGGACTTGCTCAGGTTATTTCAGCGTCATTAACTTTACCTGAGAGCCTCTCGTCCTCCCGAGTTCATTTTCCTCAGTACCGCGCGTCTCAGCCGAGTGGATGGGAATTTGGACGAGACGCTGCCTATGTCCAATAATATCAAACGGAAAGGGGCTTAATCATTTACTTGGCCTCTTAATGCTCGCATATGTATTTATTTATTTGTCAGTCAGTGTTCCTGAGTCGTCGCAAGGGCCCTTTGCATGTTTGAGTACGATGGAGCGTAATACAAACACGCCTGCAATCACCAGAAGCCTCTTGTGGCCATTAAAAGTCAATAGTTCAACTCAAGCTTTTTTCAGAAACTGAGTGGTTCTCAAAGTCTGAAGTCCGCATATGCGCTCACATCAAGGGGCCCTTATAAACATCACTCCACCTGTCAATATTTCATCCTTTGCCGTGTTCCTTGCCGTTCTCGCAAGCCTCGCCACCGCGAAATAAACAGCCTCGCGCTGAAAATGAACTGTGGACGAATTAAATTTAAGCACAGGTGTTGTTGCATGCTTAAATGTTTTCGGGGTTGGAGGAAGGCATGGGTAGTTGAAGACCGCATAATAGAAATTGTGCGTGGGTGCACAGATGATAGCGCTGCTTTGTATTGTTGCCCTGGCTGCTGATGCCCCGCCTCTGATGGAAGCCTTAAACCTGGCACCAAGCTAAAACAAACGAAAGTCAGCTTCGAGCTCCCACTCAAACCAATTAAGGCGGACTCCAGTGCACACTCATACGTTTCCATCGTGCTGCAGCGACGGTGAAACAACAGGAACAGAGGAGCTGGCCAAAAAAAAGAAGGAGAGATTGCCTTGCCTTCTAATTTCTCCCTTTCCAACTCAGAACAATGTCGATGAGCCCTAAGCATACGACTCCTTTTTCTGTATCCGATATCTTAAGTCCTCTTGAAGAGAGCTACAAAAAAGTGAGTATGGAGGGGAACAACTTGGGGGCTCCTCTTGCCTCGTACAGACAACCCCAAGTCACGCAAGCGGCGATGCAGCAGCACCACATGGGCCACAATGGAACAGTACCCGCTGCCTACCACATGACTGCAGCTGGAGTTTCCCAGCTGTCACATACAGCCATGGGGGGCTACTGTAACGGGAATTTGGGCAACATGAGCGACCTGCCGGCCTATCAAGACGGCATGAGAGGCAGCACGACGGCCACCAGCTGGTACGGAACGAATCCCGACCCACGCTTCTCTACAAGTACGTGAGATTGACGCTTTCTTTGCAAGAACTGTTTGTGAATTTTGAACGATAGGTATTTTAAAATATATTAAGCATGTCAGCTACGATTTTTTATTTTATTTATTTTTTTTACTTATACTGTTTTGTAAAACTCCAAGTGTCCCAAGTGAACGTGGGGCTTGAGGGAAATTATGTTTAGCCAGCCGCACGTTAAACGCGCCAGGTGTTTTATCTAAACCCAAACAAACTGCAACAATTAACAGACTCTAAACTGCAGTTCCAGTGTTTGTCCAAAACTAGGAATTTAAACAAGAGAAGATTGCGTAATTGTGCACAATCGCTATATTCGCTCATCTTGTTGTAACTCACTGAGCCAAGGAGAGTTTGTATTTTCTGTAGTCATCTTATATGATACTGAACCAGCACTGTTTGTGTTTGTTGTTGTTGCTAAATTGCAAAGCTAAACAGGACTGTTCTTTTTGCAGTCTCTCGTTTCATGGGTTCCTCGTCTGGTATGAATATGGGCAGTATGAGCACGCTGAGCTCACTGGCGGATGTTGGCAAAGGCATGGGTCCGCTGACCAGCACGCCTCGCAGGAAGAGACGAGTACTCTTCTCCCAGGCGCAGGTGTACGAGCTTGAGCGACGGTTCAAGCAGCAGAAGTACCTCTCCGCGCCTGAAAGGGAACATCTGGCCAGCATGATTCATTTGACTCCGACTCAAGTTAAAATTTGGTTTCAGAACCACCGATATAAAATGAAAAGGCAGGCCAAGGACAAAGTGTCCCAGCAGCAAATGCAACAAGACAATGGCTCCTGTCAGCAGCAGCAACAGTCTCCGCGGCGGGTGGCCGTGCCAGTGTTGGTGAAAGACGGAAAGCCATGCCAGGGCAGCAGCCATACACCCAACACTGGTGTACAAAACCACCATCACCAGGGGGCAAACGTCATGATTATGTCCAATAACACTTCCTCAATGGGCCAGCATCAGAGTCAGCAGGTAGGCAGCGCCGGCCAGTCCCCAGATCTGGGTCAACACGCTGCAAGCCCCCCATCTCTCCAAACCCAGGTATCCGGCCTGTCGCACCTGAACTCTTCCGGTTCCGAGTATGGAGCTGCCTTGCCCTGCTCCGCTCTGCTCTATGGCAGAACGTGGTGACATCGGAACAGACAATAACACAATAACAAAATGACAGGTGGATGCAGATAATCTGTATACCCTGCTCGAAAAGACCATGAGAACAGTGGTTGCGCTCTGAAATCATTGTCTCCTTTCTGGAGGGAGACATGACAAGGCTACAAGCAACACGAGGATTGCCAAATGTCAAAGGTATCAAATCTTTTATTTTGAGGATGAGCGCCAAAACACCATTAAGAAGATGGAATTATTTATATACGCTAGATTTTAAATGGAGACTGATTTAAACACTAAAATCAAATATTCTGTCATCCTGTTGGATTTAAAAAAAATGTCCCGACAATGAAGACATCTCCCCTCACAGTTAGACTGCTAAATACCTTTCTTGATTTCTTATAGATTTCACTGTAAACGTAGCTTGTATATTTCTGTAAAAGGTTTGGACTGATTACATAGTTTTTAGCGATATGTATATTGTACAAAATTTTTATCGATATTAAGGGTCACGTTTTTTCAGTTTCATTGTTATTTGTACGTTTAATTTTCTTGTAACTTATATAGATATTTGACTTAAACGCAGTCAATCATATTAATAAATTATGACAATAATAACAATAGCCTAACAATACGTTTGTTTTAAATTTGGGTGTAAGAGCCAATCACTCGGCGGTGCTAAAAGTGGGAGCTGACCAATTTCACTTTTTCATTTTTTTTTTTTTTTTGCTTCAAGAAAACTAGTTTAAAAGTCATCAAGCTTCCACACAATTAGCCATTAAGTTTGTATAATCTTACCGAATACGCACTAGAAGGATTTTTGCTGTAGTCGCTCATTGTTTGAAATGGACTGTTTCTACTGTTTGTATTGGATCTCCCTTCAGTGTGACAGGTTTGTGGAGCTGGATTTCTGCAACACAGGCCTTCTAGTAAAGTGTTCATTCTACAAATAGTTATGAAGTTTTCTGTGTGTCGCAACACCCCTGGAATCAAACGCCAAATATTAGTATCCTAAATGTGTTCCAAGGAAGTTAATTTTGCGTCGTGTATAAACGTTTATACAACTGATAAAACTAGGGATCTATTTAGGTGCAAAATGAAACACGCGTTTTGTGCAATTTTTACACAAAACAATTATTAAATATTTTAAAATGCATTTATAAAAACATACTAATGTTTCATACCAATTTGGTTGTAAAAACTATTTGCAACAATCAGTTTTGGATGCCAAGCTAATTGTATTTAACCTAAGCTATTAAATATGTTGTAAACTATTACTTTTTCTAAGAAAAAAGTTTTGTAGAGATTTATGAGTCAGTGCAGGTGAGGTCTCCACTCAACTTACATCGAACAAACGCTCCTAAACGCTAACTTATCAATCACATCGCTGTACAAACAGCAGCATTCTCCTAAATAACTTTGCAAGACGAAATAAACACACTTATCAGAGCGACGTCCATCAATACCGTGTTTGTGAAGATCAGAGGTAAAATCAAATGCCACCGTGTTTACGCATTGATAAAGACCGTAACCATCTGAGGGGCGCGGTGAGATTGACTGAGAACGCTGCTAGAACGTTTGAAAGTGCGTGCCGTATGATTCTCTGTGTGTATGTGGGATTTGCTAGTGCCAAGTAAGAAAAAGAGATGATGTCCACAGACAAAAATAATTAAATTAAATATGATAGAGACATTTCCATTACACTATTTGGCCAGTTCAGAATAATAATAATTAAAAAAAAACAACAATAATAAATACATTTAAATAAATAACCCACAAATGGAAAAAAGCTACAAACTATTTGTTACACACAGCAATCGATTGTGAATTGAAAGGCCGCGTGTCTTTGAATTTCTTTTTCTTTCTTTCTTTCTTATAGTATCCTAATTATTTTTCTCTTCATCTTTTGGTGGCCATGACTCTCTTTTCGAAAAAACATTTTGGACTTTCTGGTTTATAAACTCTTTTATAGATTTTTTTTTTCTCGGCTCCGTGATCACAAGGAATGGTACTGCACGCAGATTTGGGAACCATGATCATCTTTTGTGTGATGGCAAAATATTTATTTAACTTTTCAATTGTATTGAAATTATAAAATTCATAAGTTTTAGCTTTGTTTTGTTATTTAAATTTTATTGAAAAACTTTTTTCAAAACTAAACAATTGATATCGTTGTTGCTTTTATGACATAATTACACTGTTCTCTTGCCCTTATAATTCGAAAAAATATATCCTTTGCTAAATTGACCAAAATAATATTTCTAGAATAAGCCTATCCTTAGGACCTGCGATTAACCCCAGCGTTGAGATGGATGATAACTGTGTTCAGTCATTTAATTGCCCAAGTTTCATTTTGCTTGACAAACCAGAGTTGCAGTACATTGATTGATCTTAGTGTGTATGACTCTCGATTATGTGTGGGAGGAAAAAAGCTGGAGTAAACTGTGCACTATTTGTCCTGATATTTTATAGGCTACTACGCTCCAACAGCTGTAGTAGGCTAGCTCTAATTTAACTATTGATGCAAAGGAAACTTGCAGAACTAGGCCATTAGGCCAAATGCTCGGCATGGCCCTTGTTGCTGTTCTCGCCTGGGTTTTTGTACCTTTTAATCGCAAATAAAACCCTCTGCATGTAGTAAACCTTCAACTGATGAAGGTATTTATGTGAAGCCCTCACGCCAATAAGCGGGCAGTGGGGCGCGCGTTTTAATGACTCACTGATTGTAATGGCGCTCTTCTTTTCTGTGAAGGGTCGTTAAATCAACAGATCATTTTGTCGATTATGTCCGAAATTATACTTTCGAAGGCCTACAGATGCTTCTTTTACTTGCACTGATACTCAATTATATGTAACATCCACCTAAAACTCTAAGCAATGTCTATTTAGTGTCTAAAAATATAATATCAATAGGTGAATACTAGGCTATTATAATGTGATATTTTTCATTTCATCCAACCTAAAAAAAAAGGTTTATGATCTTTAATTAAAAGGCATGCTAGTTAGTTTATCGTAAAGTTTACTTTAATTTTCAAGGAGCTAAAACTGAAAGTGTCCCTATAGGATACATGCCACTCACGGCAATTCGTACATATTTTACGAGGTGGTTAATTCGTACGACCTCACTCGTACAAATTCATACGATTTTTGCTAAATTGTAGGTATTTTACGAGTTGTCAATTCGTATGAATTTGTACGAATGACCTACCCCAAACCCCGCCCCTAAACCTATCCGTCACTGGGGTTTAGACAAATCGTACAAAATCGTACGAGTGAGGTCGTACGAATTCGTACGAATTACCCACCTCGTAAAATACGTACGAATTGGTCGTGAGATAGCGTTGGCTATTTAGACAAATGTTTGAGGATGTCTGCTATCCTAACCGTGCGTACTTACATCGCAAGTCTGAATAAACTGATTAACCACATACATAAAATAAATGTTCATTTTATGGTAAAGTAAGATTTTCTCTTTTATCCGTTGTGCAAATTCAATCCTTTTCCACCGGCGCCGAAAGAGTCTATTAGGATTTCGGGGATTCGTTTTGTTAGAGCTCCTCTGAAAGACTCCAGATTACATTAACATGTCTGAGGCTCGGTGTGTGGTCTTTGTGTGGAGCTTGTAGCTGTTGAAAATGACTTGTTGGAAGCGTGTATGCTCTCATCACTCTCACTGAACACACGTTGCACAACTGCGGACTGTCCTCGAAGCTTTGGGTGCAAAGGTCCCAGTCACCTCCCTGCAATTAGACCCCAATCTCAACGCAATCATATTAGAGTTAGGGTTTCTGAGGTTCCTTCCCTGCTTATTCTACAGTGTAGTTCGGATCTGAATTTATAGTGTATTTTGCAGTCAGTCTTATAGATAAATCACAAAGTTTCTGTGGTATCGACAAAACATATTCGTACATATTTGCCATTATTCAAATAATATTATTAATATATTATTTATTTATTTATTTATTTATATTAATTAGATGGAGCAATGTCCTACTAAAATTTTTAAAAATCAGAAAGAAACGTGTTGTGTTACCGTACAACACCAGTGTCAGACAGAACAAATAAGCCTTTATGCTTACACTAATAATAACCAATAATCATGTCAATTGATTTTACTCAAGCGACCATCTTTTATGTACACCACTCGCTGACTTGAAACATGTCCACACAAAACAAACCTGTTTCAGCCACACCTTCGAAAAGTAAGGTTATGCAATGATTTGCCCACCTTATGTAGTATTTTTAGTTCGCATTATGTAATTTGCTCTGGAGCTGTCCGGGGTGCTGAAGTTTCTTCCGCCAGCATTTCCATGTAAACTATAGCTAATAAACAATACCTTTATTTCCAAACACATCAGTTTCAAAGTAAAATCGCAAAAGTATAACTTAAAACCACAAACATAGTTTTAAATGAAATGTTTAACTGGACAACTTACAGTCCGCAACAAAGTCAGGCGAGAACGGTCCAAAAGTCTGTTCAAATGACAAAACATGATTATTTTATATAAATATCCAACATCACGTTTCAGCATAATACAAACTCTATTCTTGACACACAACAGCGCAAGATATGTGGGGAATGAAAAGGCATCTACTGCGAAATTAGGAAAAGTAGGTACTGTAAGATGCTTAACAGATTTAAAACTCAGATCAAATTTGGCAGTAAATTCTATTATAAAAAGTGAATTACTTGAGTCTTTAAAACTGTAAGCCAAATGGACAGAGAAATGTTCTTCGTGTACAAAACTCCAACTTTTGAACATACCTCATCTTCCGTGTTTAATTTAAATACATCTTAAATGTGGTTTGTAAAAGCAAAGTAACAAAAAGGAATTAAGATGAGCAAGACTGGTTTTCGTGTACGACTTCCAAAACTCATTCTTAGCATTTATCTGCTTTTTGAGGCCATTGTGCTGCGCACGCAGACGAGGGTCATTTGCAAGAAGAAATACTTAGCATGCAGCGCGGAACACAAGATGCAGTAATACTTGACCTTTCAGTGTAATTGTGGCACCAGTGAAATGCAGCGCATTCAGCCTTATGTGAATGGAGCCTTTCCCATCCAATGAATAAAAACTGCATTTTCATACCTTCCCATTTCTTTACTGTTTTTTAAATTTTGTTTCTCCTCAGAGAAAATTACTTTTGTAATGGCAGTGTCTCTAGAATCCTGCAATTTAAATGGTCGAATTCACACTGATGCAAATTATAATGAACAGCTAATGACCATTTGATCGTTTGTTTTATTTCGCTTTTATAGCAGAATCTTGAGGATAGCCCACATACTGTAAGACTGGGGAGTCATAAATTAAATATTTCTGCGATATGGCATTCAAATAAAAACAGAATTAGGAACACGAAACCATGTTTTAAGGCAGTTTTTTTTTTCCTGCATGTGTCAGGCAGTATAAACGTTCTTCAGCCATTATGCTTAATGATTAAATGCACCGAGTATGCTCTATATGACATATCATCACGGTTTTGGCCCCTTTCTATCTATAAAAGTTTGGGGTGTGCAAAGAGAGAGAAGACAGAGTAACCAGTCGGTAACACGTCTTCCGAAATAACAAGCTTCTGTGAATAAGGATTTTATTTTAATGTTCTGCAATGTCGGAGTGGCTCGTGCTGCAGCACGCGGGTCATGACTCAATAATGATATTCTGAGCAGACAAGAGGCGCTCCAGCGCAGTCTTGTACTGTACCAGCGGGAGTCCTTTGGTGATCAACGAACCATCACTAACCGTGTTAACACTTCCTCCCCCGCTAAATAACATGTAATCACCTCACCCCACTGCTATTTTGATCAACTTTTTGTCACTTAAACACTATCTGATTGCTTAAGCGTGGTACAACAAAAACTATTAGAACAGCATCAATATTTAACATAGCGGATATAAACCATTAGTCTGCAGTCACCGCCAGCCATCATTTTAGGACCCAACAATCGATCTAGATAATGTAAATAAAATGAAGTATAGTAATAGCAGCGTCAATAGACTTGAAAAATTCAATATTTAATCATAAAAAGCGAATTGCATATGCATTGTATTGAATTGCATACAATGATGTTTAGTAAAAATGTCAAGTTTCATCAGGTAATGAGATATTATGCAATGTGAATCTGAATCAATCTGACTACAGGTACACAAACAAACCTCACTTTAAGGGAGATGTAGTTTTCATTTTTGGTTGAACTAACCCTTGAAGGGTCAAGGCTTTCACATTTTACAGTGTTTGTGGTGCAGGGCCTATAGCCTGGCTGCAACCTAACATCACATATGAATATAACTAAATAAGAAGTAAGCTATTCTAAATAATTTTCTGCATTAAACACTACTTTCCTAAAGGTAATCAATAAAAGACGCTCAATGTACATAGGCTATGCAATATTGGCTAATAAATGAGTTAAAAAAAAAAAAAAAAAATTAAATTTCAATATAATTTGTATGGACCGATTCGCTTTCGTCCCGTTGAGTCTGGTCAATCGTTGTATAAAAAAATGACTCGAAAAATGTGTCTATGGAGAATGCATGTCAAAATGCATGTAGGCTATAATAGCTAGTGCACAAACTATTAACATTCCTTAATAGTTTCCATAAAACTTTTAAGCGATTATACAGTTAAAACCATTGCAGGCCTAAATACGACCGAGCTTGGAGTCTGAGGAACACAATGAGTACCGCACAACTGTGAAGAATCGGCCTATACGGGAGTGCAGTGGCTTAAACATTAAGACCTGTTGAGATGATGGGTTTTTTTCTTCTTCTGTAGAACCGGAAGGAGGGATGCTATTTGCCCCTTTATAAAATATGTCATTAGGAAGAATTCATGTCACACAAAGGGACGGCAGTCAAAAATTGCCCCACCACTGTTCAGTAATTATATAGTTTGCCCAGGCTGCGGGCTGTCATGCGTCGAGGCAGGTGGCAAGTCCATCATGCAAATGGCTTGGCGGTGCAGCCATAATTAGCCAGCGCGAGTCGCCCAAATTAACAATTAGCTAACATGCAATTCTCTCTGTGCGCGCAGCGGCTCGCCGTTGTGTGACCATTGTATTACGCAGCCAATTGCACGTATGGCGTATCATTTATCATTTCTATGCTCAATTTACAATTCTATGGCAAAGAAAATCAGGGTAAACGTCTGTGACGATTAGAATTTCTGTGACTGGTTGTTCGGTTTCCGGGGAAAGCTATATGCACAATACAAATCACATACATTCAGGCCTATTTTACCAGTCTCAAAGACGCACCAACACTCGGTCGTCCAAGTCAACTTGCCTTTATAATTTCAGGGAATTTTCCTTGCTGCAGTTAGCTCAATGTATTATTCTCTATAAAGCTTTGGAACGACTTCAAAATGATGCAAATAGGCTGCATACATTTCAAATTAACCATTTAGCATTGAATTATTTTATACTATTTGGACTAGGATTTATTGTTATTAGGGATTGGTAAATTATATTTGCACCAATAATGTTGAGATTTTTTGTCGTAATGGCTCGTTGAAAAACCTCAGACAAATGCCGAATCAACAAAACTGCAGCTATACAATTTTATAGCTCCAAAATTCAGCCATTTTTTGGTGTGCGGCAACCTAAAATTGATGCCCACCTGGTCACCCCATAAAACATAACGCATGTGTCAATGAATTTGGATTTGTTTAAATTTTAGTTTATATTGAACTCTGTATCACCAACCGAGCCCAAGCGAACGCTTCAGATTGTTGGTTTCAATGGAGGACGGGCCCATGCTGTGCAGCAGTTAAAAGTAATCCAGACCTAAGAGGTGCTGCTTTTTTAACCCCTCCAGTGATCTCCTTGCACCCGGCAGACTAAACGCCTCCCCAGATAGCCCCAAACACAGCCCACCCACTTACTCATTATTCCGGGCTGCCCTCCGACATGACACGGGAACAAAGTAGGCGTTAAGCCACATTAGAGCCGGGATGGGAGTCATCAGTAACCCGTTATCAGTTAATGAAGGGAAACACATGCGAGGCGATACACAGTAGCCGATCAATAGCGCACTCGGACAATGAGCGACTGCTCACAAAAAAGAGAAATGCAAATCAATTAGAAACCTTGTTTGCTTCGGGTCCGCTCAGTCTATTCCCAGCAATTACATGTTCATTAAAGCTAATTTAAACGGGATGCTGCCGCAGGGACAACAACAGTTGTTTGTTGCGCCATCATTTTCAAAGGCAGAGAATGACAGCATAATGCGTTAGGCCTATAGTTTAATGGCGACCGTGCGCAGGGAGATTTCCAATTATGTGGCTTATTAATTTTAGGGGATTTTAGGCCAAGCCCAAAAAAGCGACCTTCAAAACAGGCTTTTTAAATTTTTATTTATTTATTTATTTATTTATTTTTTTATTTTTATTTTTGAAGACATCAAATGCGTGCGAAAGAGGTCAAGAATGGTCTTGGTCATTTTATAAATGTAATTTTTCTTGAAAAATCTCTGATCACAAGTTCACTTTAAATGCAAAAAATGCACATTTTGCATGTCTCCCTTATTAAACATGCCTGATTTATAGGCCTATCACCAGCCTCTTAGTAACACCTGAAATAAGGGTAAAGGCATTCAAAATGTCCCACGGTTGAGATCTTCTGCTCTATATCATCAACCTTGATTGAGGATGACATTGCTTTTTCGTTTCTGCATCACACTGCTGGCATGGTACCCGTGGCACCAAACCACAGCTTAAATATGTATCCAAAACAAGGAATGGAAAGGGCTCCCTGACTCGACTAATGAAGTTCCTCTGCCCGCTAAGACAACAAACACTTCAGACACCTTCAGATACACCAGTTTGGCAATGAACACATGTAAGTTTGAATCAGCTCTTTCATATTATAAGAAGATCTTTGCCAAATCGACTGCCGATTGAGAGCCATTTTGAGTAAGCATACTTGACATGAGCTATGTATAGTGACACGCTGAAGTTTATCTGATGAATGGTAAATGAAAGGGGTTAAAGCTAAAATCATCCACATGATTGCACGGCTGTTCTTTCCAGGAAAAAAAGTCTGCATGGGGTGGATTCATGGTGGCAACAAAATGCATTTATGAATTAGAATGACTTCAATCAGTCTGGAATAGAAAGGAGCATAGATATCATAGATGTGAAGGCTTTTGTTCGTAAGTATGTTGAGTATTCGAGATATTTCCATTTATTTCAGACTATCCAGTTTTAGGATATTCAGTCACTAAACTGTCAGATAAGATGGACATTTGCAACAACTTTTCATTAATTTAGTGCTTTTATAGAATTTCACAGCACCAGTCTGACTTAAATACATAGTTCACTGCAAAATACCAGTTCTGTCATCATTTAATCACCTTCAAGCTGTTCAACCTGTATGACTTTATTTCTTCTTCAGAACACAAAGGAATATATTGTTATGCGCATACAAAGTCACTGGAGTCCAGTTTTGACTTTCATTATATGAAAAAAAAAAAAACAAATATCAAAATATTATATTTTGTGTTCCACAGAAGAAAGTCATAGGTTTAGAACAGCAATGAGGTTCAGTAAATGAAGAATATTTTGATGATATGCACATGACCTGATTTTTACAGCTTTTATCCAATGATGTAATAGAAAAACTTATAGTAGTTGCAATTTCATACACTTGCTGTGGGGTCTTTCTAAAGTTTCTCTTAAACTTCATGAGAAGAAAATCGAGCGTTCACAATTTGCGATGTTGTGAATAGCTTTGTAATGTTGTACGGTGTGTCTAATTAATGTCTAAGCACATTATGATAATATCTAATAAAGCCCAACATGCTCCACTTGATTTGCTACTTCATTTATGTTTTTTCAGTGTGATTTAAGAGGGAAACACAGTACCATTCGCTTGCTGGTTATGTTGACATTGCGCTTTTTGTGAACAATGAACGGTCACCTGGGGCAACATGTAACTTAATATTTTTAAGCTTCTCATTAACATCTCATTCACAGCCTCGTGTTTGCCATCTTGCAATTTCATATACAGTATTACGCCGGTGGCGTGCAAAGACTTTTTGCCACGTGATCATGCAGACCCCTGCCCCCATTTTCAAGCTTTTGCCCCCCCCTCCCGATTCCAGTTAGCTTCCTAGTGCAGGACCGTGGCATGCTGTGTTTTGGCAGAAAATCAATAAAGGGGAAAATCTGCTCTAATCATCCACACATTTACCATCACAATCAACAATCAAAGCCAAGACCTGAGTCTTTATTTGTAGGCCTGAGCTGCCCAATTTTCCCACTGTGAAAGGCAGGCTAAATTAGAACCCTTGGTTCCTGTTAGCAGCTCTTAATGGCTCTGATTTGTGAACTGCTAAATGAGGTTATGTAAATTGATCCTGAGTGCAGGCAGGGGCCCCCAGGTGACAGGTGCAGGTTCCTGTGAGCGCGGGCGGAGGGGGGGTTATGAGACAAGGAGGGAGAAAACTTAGCAAGGCTGCAGGAGCAAATCCCCATCAATAAAAGACACAACAGTATTAGATGGATTTTCAATTAAACTCTTAAAAAGTACAGTTGACTTTCATTAGCGAAGAAATAATTGTAATGTTTGCTAATTGTCTGTGTGTTGACTTCAAGACAATGTAGCTAAGATGCTTCGACAAAATCGACTCATTACACAAGAGAGGAAAATGGCATTAAAACATTTGTTTTTCTTTCATCCTTCATTTTTTTTCTTTGTTTTGTTGATCAATTGGTTTCTCTTCACCACATGCATGCATAATGTCTAGTGTTGTAGAATACTATTAAAGATGTTTCTCATAATCTAAATGTAGGATCAAAAATTTGGATCTTTGAACTAGACTAGAAAAAGTGTTAAATTAGCTTTCATCTGATAGGTAGCGAACCAAAAATGGCACACAGGTCTGTTATAATAAAGTCATCAAAAGAAATACTAAATTTAAAGATGCTTATTAAGCTTATTAAATAAGCAAACATACTTATTTATTTGATTTAAGGGCGGAATAAAAAATACTATATCTTTTGTGGCGTCAGATGTGTCCAGAAAAATCCTTTAATATTTAGCAAATTCATGTCTTACTTTAAAACAGACACATTTTTTAAAGCAGTTTTTTAGTATAACTGTTAGTTTTATACTTGTATGAGTCACCTTTCAGAAAACTGGACACCTTTCAGAAAAGCCTTCCTATAGCGCCAAGATCATGGGTTCGATTTCCACATAAAGCAAGAACTGTTAAATATATAACTTGAATTCAATGTAAAATCAGTTTGTATAAAAATCCCTCTCATTTGATAGGATGGTGTTCCACCAAATACTGTACAACATTAATATATTGATAAGAGAATCACTAAGCTGTTCTGTAAACCAGAAATTATGAAACAATGAAGCACACTGACAAGTTATTAGTTGGTATACTGTTAATTTCTTCATCATTACAATAAATCCAATAAATTTACAATGGAAACAGAATGTTCTGTTACTCCTGTATCATTTTTTAAAATGTTTTTCTTCTGTTTAAGCATTTCACAATGTTGTATTCTTGATCATTTCAGTAATTTCTTCATGATTTTAATAGTAAATATCCATACCTCATGCAGACATTATGCACAAAACAGGCTGCTTTCTAGAAACATCAGCTATGTGTGTCAGAAATAGGTTGTGAATGCATACATTCTTACAGATTCAGATGTGGTGTACCTAATATACTGTATACTGTTAAGGTTTCTTTGAAGAAATGGCTGACAGGGCTGCTTCCTTTCTATAAAATCTGATCACTATCTGAAAGCACCTGAGGTCACTATTACATATTAGGTATGTCTTAGATATTTCTAAATTGAATGGTCTTCTTCCTCTCTCTTTCAGGTTCTTTCAGACTCGCCATTGACCTTGTTTTTTTTTTTTCATATGCTCTTTTATGCTGTAGTGTAAAACAGAGAGAAAGAAAGGACAAGATACAAAAGCAAAATAAGTTTTACTAAGAGTAGCTGAACGGGATATAGGTGAAACAATTATTAGATCTGCTCTTGCACATTCAGCTCACAGTTGCTGGGTAAAACAGAACTGTTTCCCGGACTGAAAACTGATGACTGTACCTTCTGACAATTTTTTATTTATTTTTTTCCCAAAAATACATCAAAATCCTGTTCAGGTGATTTTCTAAAGCTTCATAACACCATGCATGTTTGGTCTCTCAGCATCAGAAACTTTCTATGTTTTTTTAATTTTTTTATCTAGTGTAAATGAGACTCAGAGGGCCTGCTTATCAGATTGAATACACCAACACAATCATACAGATATTTAGAGTGTATAAGAATTGTTTGTAGTATGCTTGTAAAGTACTTGATGTTATTTGAATGTCAACAAGAGTCATTTTTGAGTGCCTCAAAAGCAATGCTGTTCACAGTGTAAAGTATATTAAGTGAATGCTTTGGACTATGATCCATAAAGAATTGTTGAAAACAAAGGATATGGAAGAAAAAAAGCAATCTTCTGCTAATCAAATGTCTGCTGTTGACAAACTTGTTTATATAATAGTATAAAACATAATATTATATTGTTGTTATATTACATAACACATTTTTAAAGGATGCATTAAATTGATCAAAAGTGACAATAAAGACATTTATAATGTTACAAATGATACATTTCAAATAAATGCTGTTCAATTTTCTATTTCCATTCAAGAAACCAGAAAAAAATATATCATAGTTTCCACAAAAAAAAAAAAAATTAAGTAGCAGTTGTAGTAACAATAATAAATGTTTTCAGAGCACCAAATCAGCATATCAGAATGATTTCTGAAGGATCATGTGACACTGAAGACTGGAGAAATGATGCTGAAAATTCAGCTTTGCCATTACATGAATAAGTAAACTTTTAAAATACATTAAAATTGGAAACGGTTATTTTAAATTGCAATAACATTTCAATATTCACAAATATTTTTGAGCAAATAAATTACTTTAAAAACATTTTTAAAAAATCTGAATTACAAACTTGACCAGTTGTTTGTGTATGTGTGTGTATTTTATCTACTGTATCTATCTCACCACTTGTTAAAACACCTTTTGAATCATTTTTCCAGTAGAAATATTAGCAAGATATTTCTAAAATATAATAAACTGGTTTATCCTAGTAGCCAACCCAAGGCACCTCTCTTCATGTGTCCTGCTGCGTGGGAATATGCTCAAACAGCCCAGAGTGCAAGAGGATGTCAAGTGTTACAGTTCTCTTCCAACTGGAGGAATTAAAGAGCGCCACAGAAAGGACTGGAGCTGAAAGGTTTGTCTCCAAAACCCTTCCTAAAATGATTAACCCTTCCAGAAGACATTACAGGGTTCAGCACCGAGCACTTGTGCTTTGTCATTGATGGTAATTGTTCTTTTTCTCAGTTGTTGCGTTCATCAGTCTCCTCATTATATGGAAAAAAAGAAGAAAAAATGTATGAATAGACGAGGGAGATTTTCCCACACTTTCTCGGGACAGAAAAGAGCACCATTGTGAGCAGCTTCCCATCCCTATTGCCCTTACACTATTGTTTGACAGTCAGTATTACTATAAACGGGCAGCCTGCCTTTCAAAACGCTCCCTGGAAGAAAAACTTTGAGTGGTGAGCACAATCTGACAAATATCCCCTAAAGAGTGAAACGTCTGACGTTGAATATGATGGATACTGAACCAATGTCAAAACCCTTCAGTTTGTCTTAAAGGTCACATTTTTTAGCCAAATATACAAGCTCAACTGAGTTGACACTACTTTGATTGACAGGGGAAGTGATTAACAAGAAGAGTGCCATTCTTATGACTCAAAACAAATCAGACCTTGACTACATTGACCACTACAGAAAAGGTAGGTATGCATGAATAATGTTAACTGGCTACCCAGAAAACTGTTGTCTTAACAAATGCATTAACACTGGTAATTTTACCATTAAACATATGTTACAGTATGTTATATAATATTTGACACAGAAAAGGTTATAAAATGTTGTTTATACTTTATTTTAAAGTGTACTGAGTGAATACTGAGTAAAATAATAACATGCACTTATATAGTTAAGACTTGGTTTAGTTGCTTAATCAGGTATAAATTAGTTATCACTGTAAGTACATGAAACATCTAACAAGGACATACACTACCAGTCAAAAGTTTTTGAACAGTACGATTTTTAATGTTTTTTAAAGAAGTCTCTTCTGCTCACCAAGCCTGAATTTATTTGACCCAAAGTACAACAAAAACAGTAAAATTTTTAAATAGTTTTACTATTTAAAATAACAGTTTTCTATTTTAATATATGTGACCCTAGACCACAAAACCATATAAGAGTCAATTTTTTAGATTTTTTGGTCATTTATTGAGATTTCTGAAAGCTGAATAAATAATCTTTCCATTGATGTATGGTTTGTTAGGATAGGACAATATTTCGCCGAAATACAACTATTTGAAAATCTGGAATCTAAGGATGCAAAAAAATCTAAATATTGAGAAAACTCGCCTTTAAAGTTGTCCAAATGAAGTTTTTAACAATGCTAATTACTAATCAAAAATTAAACTTTGATATATTTATGGTAGGAAATTTACAAAATATCTTCATGGAACATTTACTTAATATCCTAATGAATTTTGGCATAAAAGAAGAATAAATAATTTTGACCCATGCAATGTATTTTTGGCTATTGCTACAAATATACCTGTGCTACGTAAGACTGGTTTTGTGGACCAGGGTCACATATTTAAAAAATGTAATTTATTCCTGTGATTTTAAAGCTGAATTTTTAGCATCATTACTCCAGTCACATGATCCTTCACAAATCATTCTAATTTTCTGATTTGCTGCTAAAAAACATTTATTATTATTATTATTATTATTATTATTATTATTATTATTATTATTATTATATATGTATATATGTTGAAAACAGCTGAGTGGAATTTTTTCAGGTTTCTTTGATGAATAGAAAGTTCAGAAGAACAGCATTTATCTGAAATAGAAATCTTTTGTACCAAGCTTTTGAAAGGTGTAGTGAATAATGTTACAAAATCTTTTTATTTCAGATAAATGCTGATCTTTGGATCTTTCTATTCATCAAAGAATCCTGAAAAAAAATACTGAACTGTTTTAAATTGATAATAATAATAAATGTTTCTTGAACAGCAAATCAGCCTATTAGAATGATTTCTGAAGGATCATGTGACACTGAAAAATGGAGTAATGATGCTGAAAATGTAGCTTTGATCACAGGAATAAATGACTTTTTAAAAAAAAAAAAAATTCAAATAGAAAACAGTTATTTCAAATAGTAAAATTATTTCAAAATTTTATTGTTTTTGCTGTACTTTGGATCAAATAAATGCAGACTTTGTGAGCAGAAGAAACGTCTTTAAAAAAAAACATTAAAAATCTTACTGTTCACAAAAATTGACTGGGTAGTGAACTAAAATAACGTGTCATATCATTATTTGTCATAAAGAATTGTGCTATAATATCAAACAAATACAAATACAACTCATTTTATACACTATAAACACAGACATGTCGATGTTTGTGGAAGATGTTTTTTTCTGTTTTGGAGGGATGATACCCTATTGCATCAAAATTTCTTAATAGGCCTATTTTACAATAGTTTGGGGTGATAATATTATCAGTTGTTTATTATTCATGCAACAATGTATTACTGTTATAGTTTTTATTAATAACCATTGCTATTTAGCTGATAACTTTGTCTAGTGCTCTTATGAATGTTTATAACATGATTTGTGAACATTTAACTACTATAGGCTACTGAATGACATAGCATAGACTTCTTCATGGCACTAGTGTTTGCGTATTTCATTTAATTTCATTTCATTTCATTATGTAACCTTGTTCTACAGATCTTTGTAGTGTTAAATACTGTTTTTGATATTTTTGCTTTTCCCTAACCGAATGTCGTATCCTGTCAGCAATAACCTGTCCATACATAGGCTTTTTTGATTACTGTCAGTTTGAGTGCCGTCGATGCAGTGTTACCAGATAATGCTATTAAAAATAAAAAATAAATAAAAATAAACCGAAATTGTTTAAAATCTTTTGCAAATAAGATAAGATATTACTGACCCCAATTTTCCTACTTCATTAACTTTCTAAAGTGTCAAATTAAGTGGAAAGGACAAGTCTAAAAACGCTTATAATAGCTCGATCTGGCAACACGGAGGCTGCGCCCGCGTCCTCACTCAGAACTCTCTCAAAGAGACTCATGTACTTCGTCAGCATCTCGCAACGATCGTTTTCATACCACGGACGCTAAAATTCTTGCAAATTGTCATAATACATGTCATGCATACATTCATATGAGGAGTTTAACAGCAAATTAGTCATGCAGAGAACAAATTTTATTTTTGAACATGAGACATTTACCGAGGTCCGGACCACGGTGGCCTAATAGCTGGCTACGGGCCTGGTTGGTCAGACTTTATTCACTTCATGAATTATAGGTGTTTTGTTTAATTCAAAAGCAATTTTTGGCAAATTCATAATGATTCACTTTGACTAGTAATTAAATTGTATTAGTTTTAAATAAAATACATTTAAATAATATTTCAGTGCTTTCTCTAATGTCTTGAAAGAAAACTATTCAGGATTGTTTATTGCACCAAAAGTAATTTCAAAGGAACATTAAATGTATGTACAGCTGAAGTCACCATTACAGGATCTGCAAAATGTTAATGATTTTAAAATGATTATTTAATGTATTTGTTTTTAGTAGGCCTACAGCTATTTTAAAATAAGCTATTTTTATATAGGCTAATAGATTTCTACATATAGACCACAAGACTAAATAATAACTGAAATTACACAAAAAAATCGAGCTCAAAAGATTACTTGCTTGATTCTTAATTCTTAAAACTGATTCTTAATACTGTGAGTTGTCATGATCAAAAACTGCAAACATTCACTGATGCTCAAGGCAACATATTAAATTTTTTCTTTAGAACAGAGGGCAGAACAAGACTGCACAGGACAAACATGGGACGTATCATAAAAACAAATCATAAAAACTGTCTGGATCATCAGGTAATGAAAATCAAGCGCAAGTAAACTTTTAAACTGCTTAATTTGTGTAAATGCATATATGGACTATGCAAACACCTGTTATGTGAAAAAGCTTATTCAGGGCAGTACTAAATAAAAAAACAACAACAACATGCAATTTAAAATATTTTTTTTTTTCTTTTCTTTTTTCCCTTCGTTTTTAGGCTATTAATATATTGCAGATTCTGTAAACTTATGACTTAAACATAAAAATATGCGGAGCGTGTCACGAATAAAGTGAAAATGAAATGAAAAGTGTCTATTGCAGCATTAAATTTAGATCTGCAAATTGTGCATCATATTTCTTTTTACGAGTTTTTACAGCATCACTGATTATAACTGGAGCTTTTTTTAGAGTGCTTACACGCGATAGACTGAAGTCAGTGATAATGTTCTTTGATAATGTAAATGTTCTTTGCTCGTTGTATTTGTTGTTTGAATACTGGACATGCGGAGTTATAATTATAAACTTAAAATGTGTTTTTATTAAACCTGTGATCAGGCTAAATACAAATTCAGACTTATTAAAATATTTTATGACATAGTATGGTACTTGTTATGATTTGCGTAGTTAATAGATTACAGGCTACAGTGGTTTGAGCGCGTTTGACTAAAGCGCAATTAAAGAGCTGTTGTGTTTATGTGATTGACAGTGGCCGTCTTGAGAAGCGAGAAAGCTTTGGAAAACATCTCATAAAAAGGACGAGGACGTGAATGTTTTTATAAGTCGGAATCTAAAATTACGGTAATATAGCTTGAACATTTCACATGAAAATCTGTCAGTGTGGGGGAGCTGTAGAATAGGCTACAATTGCGCTATATCTCTGGTCATTTTAATATGTAACTAATTTAATGTTTCGATTTTTTTAAGTATCCAGTGGATGATCGAGAGGCACAAGAAGAATCTGGAGGGGCACAAGGAGAATCTGGGGGGGGCATTGCCCCCCCTAGCCCCCCCTTAGACCCGGCCCTGCATGGGACTATCAAACGTGTTTTTTTTTTTAAATTTTAATTTAATTTTGCATTGTCTAATGGCATAATAAAAGCACAACAGAACGCAACACAAGTTAAATAGTGAACATAATAATAAATGTTAAACACATTAAATATGAATTTTCACATTTTTAAAATGAAAGTAAATTACCTTTGTTTTGATTTCGCAAATTTGGGAGCCACGAACTTAAAGGAAGTGAGGTCATGTCACATGTCACACAGGAGCGCGTTCGTCCAATCAGCGCTGCCGTCAGGAGCGGAAGCATGATGGCGGCAGACGGACACAGACGCGACGCGACGCGACGCGTGTGCTGAAAGTAAACAGGAGCAGCGCAGCAGCCAGATTTCAGATCACGGAAGACACCTGGATGCATTCAGAGACTGCATTGGCTCTATTATCCAGTCCCTCGCTGAGTTTGGCGCAAAGGTTTGTGTAAATAAGACGCACGCGCTTCAAAACCAGATTGGGGAAACTGGGACAGTATCACAGTCTGTAACTGTTAGAGCACATTACAGTTATTTCAGTGGATCATTTGAGTCTTATAAAACCCGTGGATTTTCAAAGGAACAAGATCACCCATGTCATGGTCTTATTTGATTTGTCTATAGTAGCGAACAGCAAGCTATAACAGCTGGTTTAGTCATTTAACTTTTCAACCGAGATACTCATCAGACGCAAATGGACGATTTCGAAACAACAACATTAAATACATTTTCTTGTTTTCCAGTTAAAAGTGGATGATAAAGTGTTGAGCATCAGTAACAATGTCAACATCTCTGATCTTCAGCCATCTCATGTGTTCACCTGTTTACAGCAGCACATCTCCAAACTACAGCTAAAGATTGTTCTATCATTATGAGCTATATAGTTTAATTAACACTCTTCTGACTGATCAATTACAGCATCCTATTTGCATATAATGACAACTGAACTGTATAACAGACCATGTAGGGTTTTTTATCAATATTTTGTTGCCATTTATTTATTTGTTTACTTATTGTATTACATTATTTGCATTTGTATTTATTTTTAATTTATTTATAATTGAAAATACCGTTGTCAAGAATAGACATCATTCATAGTGTCATCATTCATCTATTTAAAATACATCTGTACTACGTCTCACAGCCTTGCTTGAATTGGTGAAAAAAAAAAAAAATAATATATATATATATATATATATATATATATATATATATATATATATATAGTCCTGAATAAGAAGGAATATGTGATTTAATTATTGCAAATTAAACTGACAAAGCAAAATAAAATCTCTTTCTTTCAATAGCGTTCTGATCACTCTGTCAGGGTTTATTTTGGGATGATGATCAGCTGACTGTATATTATCCCATATTTATTTGGCTAAGCCATAATTTGTCACTATAGATAAACATTGAAGCTGAAACTATCTTTTATCACTTTTTAATTCATTGTTTAATTCTTCCAATCAGTCTCTGAAAATCTGAAGCAGATGGTGGAGTCTGAAGAACCGGACAGCAGTGACCGGAAAGAAACAGCAGATACATCTGAGCAGATGGTGGTTGATGCAGAACATCCTACATCTGAACACAGCATTGTCCATGAGGATCGTAACAAGACTCAAATTGATGATAATGTGCAGATAAAGGCTGCTAAATCTGAGGTAAAACATCTCAGACATACCACTGCACAAAATATAGACGTATTACATATATGATTATATAATATATTTTATGCATCTTTTTATTTATTTATTTTTACACGTTGTAACCTTGTATTCCCACAAAGAGGAGTGAACATAGTGATAAAACTGAAAATCTTTTTTTTCAAATGTGATGTTTTTATGCTGCCAGTGACAAAGGCGTTATATTTATATATTACGTATTTGTTCCCATTTAGTTGAACAGTTTTATTTGTATTTAGCAATGATTATTGTTAGACCAAATATTCCCTTTTTGCAAGTATTCAAGTAATCTCTTTTCCCAAATGCAATCAAAGTTGAATGTTTGACAGTGGCTGTTTATTATTTGCATGTAATCTGCCCCAGTTGGTCAGTCAAAGGGAGTGTGAATTACTATCTATGGACAGATAGTTGAGAATGAATGGACGGCTCCTTCACCGCCTGCTTTCCTTCAGAGAGAAACAAATAGCCACCCACTTTGAGAGTCCTGAGAGAGGTCCTGGTCCTTGCAACGTTATGAAGTGGATGTTCATTACACGCTGAAATTGCATGTGGGCGAAAGACAAGGAGGCCCTCATTTTTATTGCTTATTTATTTACAGTCACCGTAATAAAAGGCCAAAGCAAATCACAACTATCTGAAATGGTTGCGTGAGTGAAATATTTTGATTTTTGGCATAATTGTATCCACTGCGGTCACTTGTTAGTCATGCAGCCCATATGGCCTAGTGTTCCTCATTATAACTAAACAGCAAAAAAGAAGACAGTGGATTGATTTTTTTTTTTCTTCTTCAATAGCTCATCAGTCCGACTCTCATTGCTCTCTCTCTTGCTCATTTTCTCAGATTGAACGTAGGATATCTGCATTTATAGAGCGCAAACAGCTGGAGATCAATGAAAACAATGTGAGGGAGTTTTGCAACGTGATCGACTGCAATCAGGGTGAGAATGGGAGGGCACTGGCGGCATGGGGGTGGTCAGATGGGTTACTGCACAATTGCTAGTGTTTGTAAGAGTGCTGATTTCCACGGGTTTGAGGTCAAAATACACCCGTCATTCACAGACTAAATCCTCCGAAATACAACCAGGTGTTAAAAGCTCTTTATTTCTACCAAATCAGGTCATATGCTTTGGACATTTACAGGGTGTTTACTATTGCATATGTGTAAGGCAGTAATTAATTGATCATTAATCTGCAAATTAACAATAACTTTTTTTTCCTATGTGGTGTATAGAGGACAGCTGTGCAAGAACTGATGCAGTATTTACACCATATCCAGGTTTCAAGAGTCATGTCAAAGGTTAGGCTCTTATTCATTCTTGTTGTATGGAACCTCAAATCCGATGTTCAAAATATATATGTATACAGCTCCGTTTAAAAGTTTGGGATCGGTAAGATTTTTAAAGTTTCTTATGCTCATCAAGGCTGCATTAATTTGATTAAAAATACAGAAAAAAACTGTAATTTTGTGAAATATTATTCCAATTTAAAATAACAGTTTTCTATTTTAATATACTTTAAATTATAATTTATTCCTGTGAAGCAAAGCTGAATTTTCAGTATCATTACTTCATCCTTCAGTTTCCCTCACATTCAAGACTTATAATAATAATAACAGGATGATCGGTTGATTTGTAGAGCATTAATTAGTGTTTCTATTGCAGTGACGTGTGTTATAAACACGTATGGACCTCAGACCAGAGGGACACACTCTGAGCTGGCAGATCCATCAACAGAGACTGTGGAAACCCTGCTGTTGAGGAGAGGCTCCAAAACATGGAATCTCACCTTAAACTTCCACCAGGTATGTGAGATCAATAAAAGAGCAATACAAAGTTAAATGTCCTAATGTATCACTTGTTCGGAAGCGTATTTAAAAAAAAATTTTGTAGCTCTAAGTGTATGCTGACAGATGAACATTCTACTGTTACTGTATCTGTAGCAGGTCCAGTTCCTCAAAGCGTTTATCAGCAGCTAAAGAAACTTGAAGATCGAATTCTGGAGCTTGAGGGTCTTTCCCCAGAGTACTTCCACTCCACGGTAAGTGGTAGGAAAAGAGCAAGAGAGAAAGTGTGTGTGTCCTTGTTTGTTGGAGGAGTGGATGATCAGATATTGAATTAGTTTGTTCATCTTAGCAGTGTCATTCCACAAGTTCCATGCTCTTTGAACATCCACAGTATCTTATAACCACTGAGAACCAGACATTGAGTGATTTTGATAGGGAGTTGTTTTTTCTTCTTTTTTAAATGAATCACAACATTAATGTGTGTATGTATTCTAAAAATATATATTAGTAGAGAGAAGTGGTTAAAAAGAATGTAGACATGCTACTGGAGCTCTTTTTGAGGCTGTTGCTAATCTGCTTAAAATGCTTTTTTTTGTCTTAAAAATTAATCAGAAGATTAAAACAGTGAAGTTATATTCATTCAAATTTATATTGGTGTTTTGAGATATTAGTAGAAATGAATTAAAGTCAATAAAACCTAACTTAATTGTATAACTTGACAGTTGCGCCTGACAGCTTGAAAAAGTGTCTGAAAAAGTTGTTGACAGCGTGAAATGAAAAGACAAATATCGTAAAAATAATATCAGGATATAGAAAGAACTGGGAAAATAGATGCCATTATTTATATATCCTGTTTTCAGGGCCAAATATCTGTTGCTCATTTTCTAAAGAGAATCTCCCCTCGTTTATGTTGAAACGTGATCATTTCAACCTGACCTTAACCATTAATGTGGCAAATTTGAGTGCAGGTTGTTTTATGAATCTGTCACATTGTAATACAGGCTTTGCAAGGAGTCTTGCTGAAGAAAAGCACTGTTGCTCATGTCACATGCAAAAGAGCATTTCTTAAAGGCACAGGGTCAAAGAGAGGGTGGTGCATTATACAGTGCCGTTCTCTTTTTTTTTTTTTTTCTTTGAAAGAAAGAAATTAATACATTTATTCAGCAAGGACACACTAAGTTTATCAAAAGTGACAGTAAAGACTTCTCTTTCAATTAAATTCTATTCTTTGTACTTCCTATTTATCAAAGAATCGTGAAAAATGTAAACCGCACAACTGTTTTCAGCGTGAATAAGAGATGTTTCTGAGCAGCAAATCAAATGATTAGAATGATTTCTGAAGGGGCATGTGACACTGAAGACTGGAGTAATGATGCTGAAAATCCAGCTTTGCATAAAGGAACAAAATGAAAAGTTATTTTAAATTTGTAATAATCACAACATAACTGTTTTTATTATATTTTTTATCAATTGAATGCAGCCTGATGAGCATAAGTGACTTAAAGACATTTGAACTTTTGAAGGGTAGTGCATGAAATGCTAAAAAATATATGACATAACCTCTTTGTGGTGTTAGACTGAGTTTGTACCACTGGCTCTGTTTGTTTTTACACTGTACCGCACACGTCCTTGTTACGCTGACGACTTCTCACTTATGTGTTTCCTCCTGCTCTCACGACAGTCGGCCGGAGAGTTCTTCAAAACCATTAAAAGCTGATATGAGTGATATTTTTTTTCCCTCACTTCAGAATTTGTTATCCCTGTCAGATTGTAGCCCATCAAAGTTAGCGGAGTAAGTGCTCTTGAACCGTTTCTATGCCTCCTCACACCAGCTTCACTTAGTTCAGTGCTGGGCTGAAAGCTAGCTGATTTCCATGTTCTTTACAGTGTGTGTGTGTGTGTGTGTGTGTGTCTGCGTATTGCCTGTAAAGTGGGACATTGAGTACCGTCAAATATGCTGATCTTCTTAGTTTGTGGCGCAGCTTTCAACAAGTCGAATGAATTAATTGAACTCTGCTGACCAGGGTGAGCAGATATCATGCATCTGCCAAGTGGGTCCATATGCACACTGAAAAGTGATTAAAATTAAGACAAATTATGGGTAATACATAAAAAGAGATGGACAGAATAAATGAAAGGGCCACTGGGTGACAGAAAGAATCCCGATGGCCCCACTTAATGCTGTTAATCAGTGTAAGTCTATGGCGGCTCGGGTCTGTTGGCAGTGATTGAGTGATGGTGAAGGACATCTCTGTCTCTGTTTCATACTCTAATCATGTGCCGCTTCTGTCCACTTACAGTTGTCCTTGGTTCAATTTATTGTTTTGGCTGCCATTACGTTTTCCCCTCCTTTTTTTTCTGTGAAAAAACAACCATGTAAGAGATTTTTGTTTAGGCTGATATTGAGATAAATGCTTTGCCATTTCATTGAATGACGACTGATATGCATTGTTCATATAAATCAGCATTCATTTCATGCTTTTATTTCTTTTTTCCCTCAGAATTACTCACACAAACGACCTAAAGCCTCAGTGTCGCAGGTAAGTTCCATTACTGATGCATTTGCGTATTCATGAAGGCAAAAATATGAAGGTCCTGCTGTTCAATGAGAATGTATTAGCTGATGAAAACGTTCTTGTTTTCACAGAGCTACAGTCTCGCTGAGCTGGATGGAAAGATAAGTGCCTTCAAAGCTGCCTTGATGAAGAAATCCAGCGAGTTCCAACCCACAGACGCAGGGGAGTTTTCATTCTGACACGTGGATGTTTTTTTTATGCCTTCTCATTATGATTTAGATCTTCTGTGTTGGTCATGTACAGAGCTGTGATGATCATGGATTTCAGAGTAGATTTGGGCTTTGTGTGCTACTGAGTATTTTATATCTGTGAAATGTATGTGTTTTCCTTTGTCATGTATGTTTACTATGTACATCACTTATGTAAATAAATTCACGCATCCGAATTCATATGCTGTTTTATTTATTTGAACATTCCTTTTCCCAGCTTAACTTCAGAATGTGTAATGTTTGGTTGTGTACAATGATTTTGGAGGTTCAAAATACTCTACATTTTTTTCTTTATTAAAGAGTAAATCTCACACTGAACCCATATGATCAGACTTAAATTGGACTGTAAATGGACTGCAAGGTAGTTCCTTGAGGAGTTGTGAGGAATTAGCTTCCATAGTTGCTGTTAAAAAAACCATAGAGAGAACAAACCATTTGGAAAATCAAAGATTTTTAATAAAAGGAATGATGGCATGCATATAATAACATTTTTATTACCATATTATTTTTTTTTTCATCACTAATCTTAATCACTATTTTTTAATAATAATACTGTAATGATAAAAAACTGTTACCTATTTTAAATGTGCAAGAAATATTTCAAGAATAATTCTTAAGCAGCCATGTCAGCAAGGGGCCCATGAATATGTTAACATGTTAAAACCGATCTGTGATTATTACATGTGGTTGAGGGTAGAGGTGACTGCTTAAAGAATATTTGAATGTGATTGCAAACGGCAGGCAGTGTGAGCAGACAGCAGTCACTGCTGTGAGTCACAGCATTTAACTCTAGCCTCTCAATGCAAGTTCAACGCATTAATGAGTTCTATATTTAATAGAATTTAAGTGTCAATTATTTTTTCATAAACTTTGGAATTTTAATAACCAAATTGTTTAAATGAATCAGTGCAGTGCTTTTTTAAAATTGAAGGAATAGTTCAGCCAAAAATGAATTTACTCCCCTCATGTGACTCTCTTCTGCATAACATCAAAGATATTTTGATGGAAGTCAATGGTCACCTTATTTTTCTGCAAGAAAGTCATGCAGGTTAGGAAACAACATGAGGGTGAGTACAATAAATGGTGACTGAATTTTCAGTTTTTGCAGTGAACTATCCTTTAAGGACTGAAGACTGGAAGACTTTTAGACTGGACAGATTTTTACTGGAAGAATATACATTTTAGCTTCACATCAATAAATATTATATATGGAAAAATCCAGTCCAACAGAGGATATTTGCACATACAAAAGACCAGTTTGAATCTTGCTGTACTTTTATTGCCCAAGCTGTACCTTGGGTTCCTGTTTCTCTCAGCTCAGACCCACTTTCACAATCCCAACAACTCCATCATGACAGGTAATTAAAACTGCCTGAGTGAAGGCTTGTCAAAACACGGGATTGTTGGAATTCTCTGTGTGAGGGCTGCGATCTGTTGTAACAGTGAAGTGGGAAGCAAAAGCTGACTCCTCCAGGTGTTCTACCAGACCTCTTTAATTTTTGCTCCAGCTTTCTGAGCCCAAAAAAGGCCCGCAATGCACCCTGGGAGGTGTGTACTTGAACAGTAACAAAGCAAACGGGGGGAGTTGGCCATTGTTACCCCTCAGCTTTTGTCTCAGGCTTGGACCCTTATGTAGCTTAAGAGAACAAATTGGCCCGACAATAACAAATGGATTATAAAAGTGAATTAAGGTTTTTGTTCTGAATTATAGCTCAGCAGTGTCCGTTTGTCCCTGTGGTCATTAAGTTGAGAACGCAGGCAGGTGAAGAATAGTCTACATCAGCGACTGTCAGTCTCTGTCCTTTGTTGATTTATTCTACAAATTGGTTCCTCTTTTTCTTTTCTTTCTAAATAAAGGAGACTTGAGTAATCTTTTACATTTTAGTGGTACAGCATCAATGCATTTCTTTTCAACCAGCAAACAAAATCTTTTTTTTTTTTTTTCCAAGAAGTAGAAGCATTCCAAATACGCAGCATATTTCACCACCCAAAGAAACCTGTAGAGCAGTCAACGGCTATATTCTCATGATTTTATAAGGGTAGAGGGGGACGTTTTGAGGCCCCCGGAGGATTAACTCCGTTCCCCACCCCCATCCACTCCACTTCACCCAGCCATTCTGTCTGTAGCAGAAGGTACTTCCATCCTGATTCGTTTACTGGTTTCTCTCTGTCACATGCTTTCTCGCTCTTTCGCTACCTTTTACTATCTCTTCTGTTCCGCCTGTATGTGATTAAGAATATTTGCAAGTCTCAAGAAAAGCCAGTTAGGTTTTTCTCTTTTTCTTGGGCTCTCCTACATTGTGCGAGGGAGAGACACGGACTCATAACCATTCATAACTCCCAAACTCTTAATGGGCTTCAACCCTCCAAAAAGAAGGAAAGAAAGCCCCCCCCCCCCTCCTGTGACTAGTCAGCTTCAGTCTTTCTTCCCCCCATGGCTCGGTGTCAAAAAAGACTGTTGCTCGTTTGTGCGGGGAACAATGGCGAACAAGGCTGAATCTCTAGCGCTGAACAAAAGGAAGAAAACAGGTTTTTCATTCTGCGGAACATTAGATTCTGACACATTTTAGCATGGCAGCTTTTTTTCCGTCCTGAGTGCAGTGGCTAGGCTCTTTAAAAAGGACCACCTGTTGGCTAGCAGGCTGCTCTTCATTACGCGAGCAACTATTATCACAGAGAGAGGAGCTCCGCAGGGGAGTTCTGAAGTTAACCCTGCCGGTCTGAGCCCACACGCTTCCTGCCATGCAGCAGGAAGTCACACGCTCATGCTGGTACAATGCATCTACTTCAAGAGGTGTCTGGATGTACTTTTTGGTTTTCCAAGTTTTAATGGAATTTAGGTAAATCAGCAAGGCATTTCATTAAACAATGTGCATTTGTCTGACTTGTGCATCAGGAAAGTACAACAGGCAAGATGTTTTTTTGAATAGTTATCAGATAGGAGTCAAATTAATTTAACTCAGAGAAGCACAAAAATCTAAATCATTAACATTTGTCATTCGAAAATTATTAACTATTAAGCATTTTTTGGTAATCGGACTTTACAAGATGCACAAACATACAGTGCATTACAGAGCCCACACCTTTCAAACAATAATGTAACATTTTGAAAAAATATTGAAACAAATACAAATAAAAGAAATCAATCAACATAATCAACATAAAAAAAATACATAACCAATAGTGGCAACACTTCAGATTAGTGAACACATATTTACTATTAACTAAGAGTTTTCCCCTCAACAAACTCCTAATTTGCTGCTTATTAATAGTTAGTGAGATAGTTGTTAAGTTTAGGTATTGGGCAAGGCTAAGGGATCTAGAACATGGCCATGCAGAATAAGGCATTATCATGTGCCTATTAAGTGCTAATAAACAGCCAATATGCATGTTATTAAGCTACTAGTTAATAATGAGAATTTGTTCTTAAAATAAAGTGCTACCCAAATAGTTATAAAATCAAAAAAAAGACAGACAGATCTAGAGAGAGAAAGAAAGAAAAAAAAGAACAGAATAGAATAGAATAGAATAGAACAGAATACAGGCAGCTATAAGCAAAAATAAAATACACAATAAGACAGTCACTGCGTATGTTCCAGAAAATCCCACAAAGATGGGATTGTTGGGCCAAAAAAAAAAAAAAAACAACTTGTACACATTTTACCAGAAGTTATCTGTGAAGTTGACCAGAAAAATTATCAAAATTACACGTATCACATTCCATTTCCAAATCAAATTTGCAAGTCTTCATTTTTAAATTACTAAAATGCTCCAAAATTTTCATCCATGATGAATTAGTTCATCAGAATATGTTTATCCTGGAATTCAAACCCATGACCTTTGCTAGTGCCGTATTCTACCAGCTACTGGAACAGAATTAAAGATAAATATTTATACCAAAATAATCGAGGGGGATTTAAAAGCTAATTTGTCCCCATTCTCGAGCGCAATTCAAATTGAAATGAAAGGCAATATATTTGGAAACCTTTGACCATATATGCACAGATGCTGTCCAAGCAGAGTCAAATATAACATCCTTCCAAACAGCCAAAGGGCTGTGTGGCAGTGTCTAGGCTCGCTGGGGTTAAAATGTGGCAGTTATATTGCCAGGATGGAGCAGCGGGAGCCGAATTCAGGCAATTACAATCAAGTCAGGGCACAGTTAGAGCGTGGGCCTGGAACATGAGTAGGATGCTGATGAGACACTTAGCCACACAGCCTCAGCCATTGGCCCTCTCCGCTGACTGCCAACCCCCCCTGCTGGACGGCCTTAGATCCCTGCATCCCATACTTGCACATACTCTCTCACGTTCAGCCAGGAGTGCATCTGTGTCATTGAAAATCATAAATATGCGACGTAAGGGCTGCTCTGGTTGACTATGTGGAGGTGGACATTTGTATATTATACTCTCAAACGACTGAATTGTGTTTTCATGTCAAACACGAAACACTTGACTTGACTTATGTCATGATTTAGTAATTATTTACAAGTTTTCCAGTTAAGGAGATGCATTAGTCACGCAGGAAACGGTATAATTGGCTCTCACGTTATGGCCGAGAGTCACGCAACTCATATTGTGACCTTGAGAAAACATGCTGCAAGAAGTCTTTCCACCTTACAAGAAGTGAGCTTTTCAAAGAGCATGTACACCTACACTCACGCTGCAACACAAATACACTCTTGAACATCGATGCATTAGGTTGCACACCTGAGGCCTGCGCCTGCCCAGTGTGAGCTCAAATCTAGGGTCCATTCATCAGAGTGGGCCCGTCTGACACACATAGGCGAGAGGTGGGGGTGTGTTCCCCATCCTGATTACTCCAACCCATCCCAGTTTCACTCGGGCCTCCTGCAACGCCAGCATCTACACAAATCACTTTTGCCCTCCTTCTGGTGGCAGAGTCACTGTGCATTGAGAGGAAGACACCTGAAAGCAATTAGGAGCTCAACCTTAGCTTGGAACTGGTGACTTTTCGAGAGCTTTTCAAACTTTTTTCCCCCCCACTGGTTGATGTTTTTGTCATGCGAAGACACAAACCTGATTCCGAAGCACTTGAGATGCTTTGGAGCCCAGCTGCTTCGAAACAAAATGGGATATTTTTAGTAATTGCACAAGGAGAAGCGTAACTTCAACGCGACATTCTCCTAGATTCCCGATGCTTGTAGCTGCCGAAATGCAAAATAGAGCATTGCATGTTTCTCCCGTGGCATGGAAACCTCATCTTGCGGAGTCTAAGCTGTAATCCACATAAAATATGTTTCCGCATGTCTCATGTCTCGACAGAGCTCTGTTTTGGGCTAGATTGCTAGTTAGACACCTCAATTTACCCGTGGCTTTCTCTCACTTGATGTTTTGTAAGCCACTTCCCATCTGTATTGTCGACTTAGGGGTTCTGTTGTCCTGAAACACCTCTCGTAATGGCTGTTTTTTAACAGCGCTTTATCTTCCCCCCTGGATCCCAGGCGCTGGTCTTGGCGACTCCATTCTTTCAAATTATTCCATTTTTGCACAGAGAGAGAAATTGGATTGTGTTGATCCCGTTTTTGCAGCGGGGAAGGTGGCCGTAGCATTATCCTCGGTTTACACTGGTGACGGAGAGGCAATCACACAGAGGCCTCACTCTGACACAAACACTCCAGCCTTTGGACGAGGAAATTACACCACAATAAGCTTGGACTCTGTGTTTCGAGGTCAGAAGCTGCCTCACAAACACACACACACATAAGAGTCATAGTGTGATGCGATCACCTGCTGAAAGGCATTATCCATATCACTAGATGTCTCATTTATTTTCTCATTTTGTTCAGTTAAGTGTATTTTTTGTGAAGAGCCAATAAAGTGAATAACTTTTGTTGAGGGAAACTGATAACATTTGTATGAACCAGTTTCACCTCTATCAAGGTGTTCTAGTTTAAAAGCAAATGTTTACATTTTCTCCCTAAAAAATAGTGGTTTAAAACTCACTGTACAATGGTAGGGTGTTGTGGGTAGTTGCCAGGGTGTTGATATGTGGTAATTCACTTGCCCAAATCAAAAGAGCATAGTCTTGTCCCTACATAAGTAAGTCTATGGGATTTTTTCAGCTGTTGGAAATAAAAAAAAAAAAAGTTTCAAATCACTTCCAAAAGTAGCAGAACACCTCTCCTCAACAAGCCACACAATTTCAGGTATCATTCAAGGGCAGGATGGGTTATGCACCAAAGTTTAAGGTTTTGTTTGTTAACCCTAAAAGCCTGTTCACACTAAATAATTTTAACTATAATAACTGTATTAGACTCCACACCAATAGTTTATTCTAAAGTAAGATGGCTTCTGATTGGTTGTCAAGTTTAAAAAAAATCAATCTGAAAGTTATTACAAAGTTTTTTTCTTCACCACTTTCTACTTGTTAAGTCATGACATAAAGAATACTGTTTCTGCATCCAAGACTCTAGTAAGAATACTATCTCAACAGCTGTTTATGAGCACTATTTTTTTATAGCACACATTTAAGCTGAGCAATGTACACTACAGTCTCCAGGCTCACGGTGTCCTGGACACCAATATTTTAACAATTCAGAAATGATGAGTCTGGCCAGCTGAGGTTTCGGTATGTGGTTGGGATCATGATCTTGTGGTAGTACTATAACAGTTTGTTGTTTGCTTTTGGGATCTGAAGGAGCATTTCGACCCAGAAACAGGGGTGCATGCATCAAACTTAACCAGTTATAGTAATGGTAATGGTAATAAAATGGTAATAAAATATGACAAGAACTCAAGAATTAAACCGTGTCAGAACAAATTCATCTTGATAATGTCAGATAACTTTAATAGAAAGGTATGCAACAAAACATGGTCAGGTCAAAGTGTCAAATCAAATTTTTGGTCCCAAATTTTTATCAATTTTAGTGGTAGTCCACTTTATGAAGAATTTTTGGGTATAATATGTCGTTGTTTACTTTATTTTGCTATCCTCACTTACATAAATTAACTATAGTATCCTGCACCCACTAGTAAAAAAATATCAAAAAGTATTTCTGGTGTCTGAATAATTTTTGGTTTGACTGTATATGAGTTGTAGTTATCAGTTGTGAAATGACCTTAAGTATGAACAACAGTGATGTTGGTCTAAATGATGTTGTTGTAGTACTCGAGTCCAGACAAGACTGGATTCGGACTCAAGTCCAACTCAAGTCTGAGTTCAAAACCATATTTTCAGGAGCATTTGGACTTAGAGCTTGACTATAGAAACTATGGTCTTGGACTCTTATGACTTGAGACAGATTTGAGTAATACAACACTAATCATTTGCAGATATGCTGCATAACCATGTAAAGGTATCAATCTTAAACGACAGACATTTTGGTATATTCTGTAGACTGAAACTTACAGATAATAGACTAGACAGCTTTGCCTTATTTAGAGTGTTATATATTCAGTGAAACACACTGCACATCGAAAACAGTACCGTTGGAGCTATTACACAAATGAAGACAAGCAGATGAACGTGTCCCGCCGCATAAAAAACAATCCATTAACATTCATTGTGTCAACCACCCGGTTGAATCTGGGGATCAGGCGAAGCTCTTTGTGCAAGAGCCCTGACCCCCTACTATTTACACACAGAGAGACGGCCCAGCTGATACCACCCCAACAGCACTACCTTACACATACAGACCTGTCATTACCACCCCGCCTTCTCTCTCCACACCGCACAGCCGCCCATTTCCACAAGAGACCTTAATCTCTCCTCCAATAGGCAACTCCTGCTAAACTCCTTGACATGCCGAGCCACGCAGGAGACACACAGGACCCATGAATAATCAATAGCACGCTATTTACGCCGAGGCCGAGACAAGCATGTGCCACAACAGGTCATTTCTGTTCACGATTGCTTGCAGATTAGAGTTGAGATTAGACTTTCAGAGGCGGACGGGGCGGAGGGGGTCTCTGCGCAAGATGGAGGGAAAACCAAGGGCTGCAGAGGAGAAGAAATTAGAATAGAGACACTGAGACACGTGGGCTTCTAGATAGTTAATTAGCTGGCTTTCATTTTCCTCGCTAAAGAAATGCTCCTGAGCACAGGAAAAAAAACACATCACGCTCTCTTTTGTACGCCGAGAGCGCACGCGTCGCACACACACGCGAGCACACACCTACGGATACGAGGACCGAACCCAATTTCATCTGCAAGGGGCAGAAATCAATCTCATATCTCTCTAGTTAATCCGCAATGGCTCTCCACAGATCCTGACACTAATAAGGTATTGAGCAGGTGAGGCCAAGGGATGCAGGGAAACAGGCAGCCCGGAGGAGGAGGGGGGCCGAGTCTGGCTCTATTCCAGTTCAATTATGTGACTTGTGTACAGGAGAGTGGAGTGCAGGAGACAGAAGAGAGAGAGAGAGAGCGAGAGAAAGAAAGAGGGAGAGGGAGCATAGAGAAGAAGGGCCACGAGATGAGAGGCAGAGGAGGAGAGCTAGGTGAAAGACTTTAGAGAAGGGGGTTGAGAAAGGCATGTAAGGTTGGTGGAGAAGGAGAGAAAGGGGGGGGGGGTTAAAATCGATCCCATCTGTGGTATGATGGTTAATTAAAGCAGCTCTCGAGTAGACTAAGGATGAGAGGTTTGGCTGGGATCCTGCAGGCAGGGCTCTGATTGCTCCGAGAATGGCTGCTTTCTCGGCTTTGAGAGCGGGAGGGCTGCCGCTGGCATCCACAGACTCGGCCGCGCTCTCCAACGGAAATGCGCAAATGCATGTTTGAACAAACACGGGCATACAGACGGACGCAGATTGAAGTACACCTAAAGATGCTGTTTGAAAGATTTCAATATGCACGAGAGGCTTGTTCTCAAGCGAATCGCTGACCTCTGCCATGGCCGTGACGAGTTGTTTTGTTGAATTCGTCTTTCATGCCTCTACATTTTTATGGAGATGCACTGTAAAAAGCTTTTCTCTTTAGTGTTTATAAAATAGGCTAAACGAAAGCACGTAGATAACAAGTTACAACCTACAGGTCTCAAGGATAGTAATAAAAAGACAGGGTTGTTTGGTCACATGGACGTCTATGGTTTTTGAAACAGGTTTTTTAGGATGTCAACATGCCCTGCTGTTTGATGTGTTCTACTTTAAACAGTGTTTTGATCATTATTCCATTATATTAATTAAGTACTGGACTTCTTAAAATTTAAAAATGCGATGAATCATATTTTCCCTATTAACAAAAAATGTATCTAAAATTTTGACATTGATTAAAAAAGGTCAGTGGACTTGAAATATGTGAAATAAAAATATTTATGATATCCAAGTTTAACTGAACCCAATTAATAGCAAATAGCGTAAATATACTCTTTTTGGGATTTGCACATTTAAGTATTTACATTTTTTGTCTAAAAGGAACTTCCTCTATGTGTATTTCAGAGTATATTTTGGTTTGAGAAAAGTTTCCTTTACAAATCGATGAGTTTTGTAAGCTGGCCTTTCAGCATTGTTAATGTTGTTTGAATGCACAAAAGCCTGACTGTCCATGAGGTGCCTACTCGTGCGACAAAAGACATGATTAGCATTATCATGTCAAGATTAGCCAACCAATATACACCCAATCCACACCAGAACAGACAATAGCAAGATTTAGAGGTTTAAGTTAGAGCATGTCTACTGCTTAATCTACTTATTCATTAACTTTCTACTGTTGATGTGATAGGCGAGCTGGTGACCACTCGCCTTTGCACTGTAGCCTGTGTGCTACTACCATTTCTGCACTTAAAATTCTGTCGTTATTTACTCACCCATATGACTTTCTTTCCCTAAGGAGAATTTGAGAAGAATGTAATAGCCACTCTTTTCCATGCAAATGAATATGGGCAAGAGCTGTCAAGCTTCAAAAATGATGCAAAACCAACATACACTTAAATTTAAGGTTTCCTAAAGGGGGTTTTGCAGTGATGCCATAGAAGAACATTTTTTTGGTTTCTCAAAGAACCTTTCAGTGAACAGTTCTTAAAATAACCATTGTTTCTTAGTCCAAAGAACATTTTAAATATCTAAAGAACTGTTTACCACTATAAAAAGAACCTTAAAAGGTTTCATGGTTGTTAAAGATTCTTCATGGAACCATCAATGCCATTAAAGAACCTTTATTTTTAAGAGTGTAAAAGTGGACTATACAACTTAAGATTCAACTCGTACGACTTAAATTTTGGTATTTTCCATACTTAGATATTGTATAAGTTTAGATGACTTGGAATATCCCAAATGAGTCATATATAGAATTTTAAGGATACTTCTATGCTGATTTTCAATCTTTTCGAAGTTTGAAAGCTTGCTATCCTCCTCTAAAACTCCTCTTCCACATTTGAGTACAAAAGCTAAAATGGGCATCCCGTATCAAGAAGACTTATATCAAAACCTACTGCCCAAATGACTGAAAATGCACATGATCCAGAACTGTTAAGTGAATCCCAAGAAACTAGAAGAGGACTATTTTCTTATGAAGTGACGGCAAACCACGCAGATTAATCTGTAATCATACTCTTCATGTTGCAGAAGTGTGGAAATAGAGCACATCCCTTCACAGGTGTATGAATTATGTATATGGAGATGATTTGATGGGTGTGAAAGAGAGCGTGTCTGATTGAAATCCCGTATGTCGCGCATTACGCCGTCTCCTCGCTCCCTCCGCATGCAACGTCGGGGTCAGAGCCCCGCGCTAATTTGCGAAGGGCCAACTGCTTGTGAGGGAAATGAGAAAATTATACATTCCAGCAGGAATCAGCTGTGGTTCTTCAGGATCCGTGCACTATGCCGTCTGCAGCCGGCTTTATGTGGCACACACCTGCCAGCTTCTCAATGGCGTGAATCTACATGCCTGAAACTCATATACAAACATGCCCACACCTAGAAGTACACCAAGAGAAATTACCACATCAAAAGCCTGAGCTGAGAAATTTGATGTATCTCAACACTTCATGCAGCAGCACGTAACATTGAAGCTGTGAAATCATATGTTTTAAATGGTATCTTTCTGGGAAAATTGAGAATACATGAGCTAAATGGTCTGGTTGAATACTTCAATCTTATTTCATAGATAGCTATGCTAGTTTCATGTCTCTTGTATCACTCCGTAGTCCCTTTTTAAATTGAATAGTCTCTTTTCAAATGAATATTTTATGTGCATTTTATATTTATTTGGTACAGGGATGTGCCAAACAACATTTTCATCCACCATCAGTGTTTTGGGGCCTAGAAATTAACACTTCAGAAAACAGGTCTCAAAGTACAAGTTACACAAGGAATGTGTATGTGCACAGAAACATAATGTTTCTTTACAATGGGACATACCTTACAAAAATTAACTACAAATAAATAAATAAATAAATAAAAATAAAAAACCTGGTTACAATAGTTAAACCATGGTAACCACAAATTAACCATGGTTTACACTAACCATAGTTTAACCATTGTACTTATAGTAAAACTGTGGTTATACCAATGGTAATCGATACACCAAAAAACTATGGTTACTACACTTTTATTACAATGACACCATGGTTAAGTTTTGTAAGGAATCAGCCACTACTGGCCTGGCATGCATAATACATCGTTTTTAGTTGTTTTCATGGACCTGTGCGAATGGGGATCGTTTTGACCACTTTGTCGTCCGTATGCAAAACATTTCAAAAACGCAAAGGAAAAACTTTTCCATTCTTAGTACATTGTTGTCATATAAACATACCCGTTTCTCTCCAATACTAATTAAACACACCTGGACCAGCTAATCAAGGTCTTTTGAGTACTAGAAACTTTCAGGGGAAGTGCAAAGAAGCAGATTGGAGCTAAAATCTGCAGGTCCCTCCGTGAGCAGGATTGGACACAGCTACTAAAATATATCAATACTATTTACACATACATATATATAATTTGTGTACACGTATATATAGGTAGTTTGTGTACATTTTGCATGTATTTTCTTGTATTGATATTTTTAGCAACAGGGTTTAATTAGCATGCTAACAGCATGCTGTGCTTTACCTATTATGACCAGCTGACCATCCCCCATAACTACTTGACAATGTTTGACTTGTCATAATAACTACAGTTAATAACTGACTAGTCAATTAGTGAGGCTGACTAGATTGTGTAGATTTTGTCTTATACTGTATGTGTGTATATATACACTACAGTATAAGAAAAAATCTACACAATCTAGTCAGCCTCACTAATTGACTAGTCAGTTATTAACTGACAAGCCAAACATTGTCAAGTAGTTATGGGGGATGGTCAGCTGGTCATAATAGCTAAAGCACAGCACACTGTTAGCATGCTAATTAAACCCTGTTGCTAAAAATATCAATACAAGAAAATGCATGCAAAATGTACACAAACTACCCAAGTTTGCTAATAGAATTTCTGCTTAAGTCTCAGTAAACATAATAAAATTTAGAATATTTTATTAAATCATAACATTTTAGTAATGAGCTCCAGAAGCTTTAAATACAATCCACCTTTATGGCGAAGGTATCAGTATTGCTTTGGCCTATTGTGAGACATTTCCTCAAAATATAATTTTGTGCTTCATTTTTCAACAAATTAGTCACTGGACTAGTCACCAGACTAGTCGATAGGGCTGGTCGATATTATTTCATAATTCTTGTCACCAGTGTCAATATCACAAAAAAACTAATACAAGCCTAAGATAAAAAAAAGTAAACAAGTAAAGAGACAGCAATTAAATAAGAATAAGAAACTAATTACAAGCAATAGGACAATAAAATTACAGTAGAAAAAATAAATAAGAAATGCTACATACATTGTATAAAGTTACCAAATGTATAAAAGCACTGCATATTCTTCACTGTGTAAATTAAATATATATTTCTTCTTATTAAAGTTGCAAAAGTGATTTAGTCAAGAGCAGTGAGAGATTTCCTCTCTTTTGTTGTTTGATTAACCTGAGTGACAGAAAGCAGGAATATTAGACTGCTGTCACTTTAAGAGCTGCCCGGATCCAATATACTGTTACACATGTATTTTCTTTCTCAGCTGTTCGCTTTCACTTAAGACCTACTGTGTTTACGAAGATACTTGCAAAGAAGGACATTTTCACACATACAAGTGTGTGTATTTAACCGTTCAAGGCCTATAACTTGGTAAAAAATAACTCCCACGCTCTATGAGCACCCTCTTCATGTGCGCATGCCTCTCTGACGGTGCTCAGAAACAGTCTCTCAGACTGCATACATATAGCAAAAAGAGTTCTCATTCGCTGCTGATTGCAATGCTTAAAAACACATGCAAACAATACGTTTTCGTGACGTACGTAGCACAGCAACATCACGTGAGTGTGTAACTGCAACAGAGACAATATAAATTTCCAAAATCTCCACCGGGTTGAAAAATTTCTACTGGTTAATTGTGTCTAGCAGTATATCGCCCATCCCTACTAGTCGACAAGTCAACCAGTGTGACCCATCCTAGTAACTAGCAATAGAGCATCACAAAATAATCCTCTAAACAAACATGAATCCTCTCAGAGTTTATTTCGTAGTAATGATCAGCTGACTACACATTACACCTTCTGTAGGGTACCAGACATGGAGAGCTCTACCTTCAGTAAAAGGCTAACAGTAGCAATGTGCTTGACCCAAATGAAGGTTTATGTTAGAGGTCATCACAAGCTTTAACTCTGACAACGATTTAACTCTTTCTTATATGCTTGAGATAAGTTCCCACTTGAGCTGCGGCTCCTGAGCACCAGTCATGTCTGTCTACAGTATGGGAGCAGAGAAAAGAACATGCAGCACCATTTCACCAAGTGGAAGAGTGGAGAGGTCTTCAGGGAGGATTTTAAGAGGAGAAAAGCGCCAAGTCGAGCATGGGGTGAGCGTTGAGCATTCTCGAAAGGGCATAACACTCTATTTGCTCACTCACAATATTAATTGTCACTTCCATTGCTTTTAATTGCCGAGTTTTTCACCCTTGCGTGCCATTCAACCCAGTGCACTGATCCCTCCTTTAGATACTTACGGGTTGCTAAGACAACAAAGGATTCTGGCTTTCCTTCAGCTCTCGCCCAGAAACAAATAAACACTCATGTACAATTTGACCCTCAATTTGTATTTCACAAAGTTCACTGTGTGATATTTCTCATGGGGTTTCTTCTTAATTAATAGCACTTTATAAATATAAAAAAAGTGTTTTTTTTAAACATATTCAGCCTTCAATCACCTTATAGCATTACCTCTTGGTGAACTAAACTACCACAAAATAACTGGCCAATAATTCACCCTAAAGGTGACATTCCTCCTGGCCACAGTCACACCCTACAAACATCTACACAACAAAGCCTTGCCCCGTCTTTCTTTTGCTCTCTCTCTCCGGTTTACTGATAATCTTGAGCAAATATCATTAACTGTTTGCTCCTATCGGCCGCAGAGAGGGTGGCAGTGACTCTTTTGTGCTGCTATCAGGAGTTTAAAGAGGTTTCATGCCATAAAGCAGTGCCAGTCCTTTCAAGTGGCGATTCACCCGCTGAACTCTCCTGCACATGGATCAGAAATTAGATTTATATAAAGTCTGAGCCTCTAAACACTGTTGAGATTAGAAAGTATATCCGCGGACCACAGGAAGCCACAGAGTTCAGTATCCTGTCCAGCTCCAGTAACAGGAATGAGGGTTGATTTGTGAAGAGAAAATGTACTCGGCTCTGTTTGGCCTGAGCTAACACAGGTCAGAGGAGCACACAGCCGAGATTAAAGGAGGTGATTTAAGAGAGGGTCGACCTGTCTCGCTTCCTGCACTATGCTTGATGGGGTTGACATCAACGCACACACACACCTACTCAACACAAAAGGAAAGAAACGGCACTGCTTTAAAAACCCATTTAACAAATATTTTGTAAGTATTTCCTTACATTTGGCACATATAGTAGCTTTGTTTTAAAAAAATTAGTGAGCTGTCTTGATATCTACTGCCTATATAGGCAAGCTGCCTTCTAAGTTAAATGGAATTTCATAATTGACTGATTGGAACACGCTATTTAGCGTTCTTTACATGCAGTTGACAGGAAGCTTGATGCTCTGTTGACTCCAATAGAGTCTGATGTTGGCATGTTGCTAAGCTAACAACAAGATAATCTAATCATAGATATCTGTACATAGGTATCTCATTCGACTGCTCCAGATATGTCAGCGCATCTCGCTATCATGGAACTGTCAACATTTCAAATACTTTCGTCACTCACAGTAAAACCCAATGAGATTTCCAGCATTCCAAACCTCTGAGATTTAAATTGCCAAAGAAATTTTTTCAAGGCTAGAATACACTACACGATTTTTAAAATCTGAACAGATTTTTAACCAATGGGCATCATACACTTACATTTATTTGTAATAGTCACAGAGGAAAAACTGAGCATCATACACTAATGTCAATGTCAACTTTATTTATATAGCACCATTAAAAACAACAACTGTTGACCAAGGTGCTGAACAAAATATCAAAACCTTCAATAAAAACAATTGCAACATAACAGATTATACACACTTAACATCACTAAATACACAAATTAACTAAATGCTAAAGAAAATAGATATATTTTGAGCTTTCCCTTAAAATCATGTACCGTAGTAGCAGTTCTAATGTACACAGGTAAACTGTTCCAGAGTTTCGGTGCAGCAATGGAGAAAGCACGATCACCTCTTAGTTTCAAACTAGCCCTCGGAACATTTAGTTGTCTCTGATTGGATGATCTCAGAGACCTTACTGGATTGTGAATGGAGAGTAGATCAGACAAATATTCAGGTGCTAAACCATTCAAACATTTAAAAACCAGTAGCAAGACTTTAAAATCAATTCTGAAGCAGACTGGGAGCCAGTGAAAAGAAATTAAAACTGGAGTAATATGTTCTCGTTTTCGAACACCTGTAAGAAGCCTGGCAGTGTTATTCTGTACCATCTGAATATGGGCCAAAGATGACTGATTAATGCACATATAGTAAAGGGAGTTACAGTAGTCTAATCTTGTTGAAACAAAAGCATGAATCACTTTTTCAAAGTCCTTAAAAGAAAGAAATGATTTTACCTTGGCTAGGACTCGGAGATGGAAAAAACTGGTTTTAACCACAGAACTAATCTGTTTGTCAAATTTAAGAGAGCTATCAAAAAACACACTCAAATTCTTCACTAATGGTTTGACAAATGGAGAGAGTGGACCGAAATCTAAACAAGCAGAGCTAAAGGCTTCTGAGGATTCAAAAACTATAATCTCAGTTTTGTTTTCATTGAGATTAAGGAAATTTACAGACATCCAAGCCTTCACGTCAGCAAGACAAGCCAACAGAGTATCTTTGCCCCTCTTATCAGATTCCAGGGGCAGATAAATCTGGGTATCGTCCGCATAACAATGAAATTAAATATTGTATTTCTTAAAAATTGACCCCAGAGGAAGTATACAATGAGAATAAAATCGGAGCAATGATAGAGACTTGTGGAATGCCGAAGGTAAGAGGAACTGCACCTGTCATAAATTCTCCAATATTAACAGAGAAGCTTCTGTTATAAAGATAAGACTGAAACCATTTAAGAGCATTTTCCCGAATGCCTGCACAATACTCCAATCGAGAAATGAGAACTGCATAGTCAACTGTGTCAAACGCTGCACTCAGATCTAACAGCACTAGCACCGCAGACTTGCCAGAGTCAGCAGTTAATAAAATATCATTTAAAACCTTTACCAGTGCTGTTTCTGTAGAGTGGTATTTTCTAAAACCCGACTGGAATGCTTCAAAAATTTAGTTTCCATTCAGAAAACTCTGCAGTTGGTGAAATACTATTTTCTCCAGAATCTTAGACATAAAAGAAAGGGTAGAAACTGGCCTAAAATTTGACAAAACTGTTGGGTCTAAATTGGGCTTTTTAAGAAGTGGATGAATAATGGCATGCTTCATCTCCTCTGGTACAAACCCATTCACAAGGCAATTGTTCATTATAATTTGAACATTAGATCCAATCACCTCAAAAATGTCTTTAAAAAACTTGGGGGGAAGAACATCAAGGGCAGATCCTGATGGTTTAAGCTGACCTACGATATCCTGCAAAAAAGGCAAAGGTACAGGTTCAAACTGATTCAAAATACTAGTGCACAATATTCAAACTAATATCCCCAATCTTATCCACAAAGAAAGTCAAAAATTTATCACACATAGACAGAGACGATGTAAGGTACAAACCAACAAAGGGGTTGACAGCAGCATTTATAGTATTAAAAAGTACTCTAGGACTATGACAGTTCTTTTCAATAAAAAAAAAACAAATCTGAAAAATACTTGGACTTTGCTGATCTCACTGCTTTCTGATACTGTAACAAAGTATCCCTTAGTATCTCATACGAGATTTGAAGCTTATCTTTTTTCCACTTTCTTTCTGTCCTCCGACAGATCTGACGTAAAGCACAAGTAGTATCATTGAGCCAGGGCTCCGACTTAGATTTACATTTTTTTGGCTTTCAAGGGAGCTATAGAATTTAAAATATTAGTGCAGGTAGTATTAAATTGATTGAGATACTCAGCATAGCAAGACTGATGGGATGCATGAGAAACTTCCTTAGAAACAGAAAAAAATAAATGCTAGTAGTTGATGAAAATGTCCGAGACCAGCGAACAGCCTTAGGAGGCCAAGCAATATTAAAACTAGTAGGAACTGTAAATACAATGGGCTTATGATCAGAAATGACATGGTCCTCTATTTCAAAATCACATGAACATGGGTGGGAACATTCACAAATTGTACCAGATCAAAAGAGTCAATAAGGCTCAAAAATTCCTTGGCTAAAGAATTGACTGGACAGCACACGTGAACATTAAAATTACCTAGAATTAAAAGCCTATCAAAATTAGGAATAATTCTCCATAAAAAGACTTCAGTCGCTAATGTCCGACAACAAAAGTTCTGTTTAAAAATGGAAGCCAGTCCTCCCCCTCGTCCCAAAGATCGAGTATTTAAAAATTTACAGTCATGAGGTACCAGATCAGAGAACGGACTCAGATCCCCCGGAGAAAGCCAAGTTTCAGTGACAAACAAGAAGTCAAGATCGCGAGAAGTAAAAAAGTCATTAAGGATAAACGTCTTGTTTACCATTGATCTAGCCTTGATCAGAGCCATACTGATCTGCAGTGAGTCCACGGTCGACTGTGGTGTCCGGCGTAGTGAACGAAGGTGGCTGGAACACACTCCACCTCGGCGGAGACGAAGTGAGCGAAACCGTTGGAGGTTGATCTGACCGATCTGACACAATCGGTAAAATCCAGGCGTATGCTGGCTCCAGTGAACGTCACACAAAGAAGTGGTTGAAACGTGCCTCACACGCGTGTAGGCCCACGCCAAACAGGGATCCCGATTTAGACGACAGAAGCAGCTTGAGCTTGACCGCGATACCTCCACGTCGTCCCTGTCTCCTGCGGCGCTTCCTCCCCGGTAAAAGGTACGGTGCGCGGCACAAATAATCAGGTATAGCCGTCAATGATGGGGGTGGAACAAACGGAGTACCACTTTGGACATGATTAAGTAGCTCTTCGGTGGTATATGTCAAGCAGAGTTTGTCTATCGTACGTTAAAAGTGATGAAGCATTTCGTAAAATAGCAAACATAAAACATAATAAAATGACTGAGGATCATACACTACCACATTTTAAAGGTGTTCACAAACTCACAAATTGTGCGCCTTGTTACTAGGAGACTGATGGCAAATAAAAATATATGTTCTAAAATTAAATCTCAAAATAGCTAATAGTCCAGGTGATATGTGCAAAATTTGAAGTGAAATGTTCACTTTCTCATAAAAGCATGAAACTTGGTACACTTGTATTGTTTGGGGCCCTGAACATTTTCAGAAATGGAGCCATTGCAAAAACACCTCGTGGTGGCCATGGCAACCATTTTACTTTCCGCCATAACCAAATTATGTATTTTGTGTCATATCTCCTGAACCAAACATGATAACAGAAAATGTATACCCCTATGTTTTGATGGTCAAGGAATACAATGATACCACATACAACAACATAAACTGTTCAGGTGAACAGTTAATGGTGAAATCAGCAATTTGAGAAGGAAATCACAGTATCTGAGTATCAAAATATCACAGCATTTATAATAGTCCATATTATGGCTATTCATTTTTGTCTTTCTTTGATAATTAACTAATATTTTATTCAATAATACAAAAAAGATTGTTTTCAAGAATACAATCACATATTTCAGAAATATGAAAAAAACATCTTGGGGTAAGTGTATTTTTCCTTACCTCTCAGGCAGAGTCAGTATTTCCAATACAGTCTTGTTCTCTCTCAACAATGCTCTAACATGAAACGCAGATGGCAATGCAATCTTGCTAACCTGCGTTCTATATGCACCTCTCTCATTTTCTGTGGGTCTCTGGAATTGTCAGTCATCTGTCAACAAACAAATTTAATACCGGCCATTACTTCTCAGTCTACTCTTTGTATCTTGGGCTTGACAGAGACCTTGATTCGTTCAGAAGACCCAGCAACCCCTTCTGCTCTCTCTAACAACTTCCCCTTTCTCTATTTATCGCCTTCCTGGTCAACTGGGCACCTTTATAGAGGAGATGGATGGGCTGCTGTCCTCATTCTCTGTGGATGGCAGTCCACTTGTAGTCTTTGGTGACTTCATCATCCATCTGGAGAAGCCTTACACTGCAGACTTCCACTCTCTCACACACGTAATTGTATCACAGACAACATTTTGGGAAAACCTCTAAACATCTCTGATCATTTCATTATTATATTTAACCAACATCTTACTACATGTGTGCCATCGATTCCTCTACCAGTTACTTTTAGGCAAAACCTACGCTCCCTTTCACCCTTCTATGTTTCCTCTGTAGTGTCATCCTCTCTTCCCTCACCCACCCATTTCTCATCTCCGGATGTAAATACAGCAACTGACACTTTATGATGCACTTTAACTTTTTGTCAAGACAATATCTGTCTAGACAGGCAAGTGCATACTACACCTTCTAACCTAAAAAGTTTCCCCATGTATCATCACCTTTACTGTATTTTGCTGAGCAGTCCTTTGGGTGGCTTGCCAATGTACTAGATTTCTCTAATACAAAAAACTAAGTAGGCTTGACAAATTTTTGTGGGGAGAAGAATTTAATGAAGATGGTAGTGTAGCACTTCTTCAGTAGCAATGTTATCAAGTCATCCTTCAAACAGTCTTAACCCTTGTAAGAATCTTAGCTTCTCCCAAAGTCCTGTTTGTGGGATAGAATTTTACACCTGAAGACAAAAGGGCTAGAAACAACAGATGCTGTTAGGACCTCCCGCTGCAGATCCTGCAATCTACGAGACGTTCCTAAGGAATGCTGTTCCTTTGTTATTCTAATGGAATGGACCATTTGGTTCACACCTTTAATAGACACAGTTACATTATTTTTTTCACAGAATAACCAACTGAACATTAACCAATCAGGTTTCAGAAGCGGCCATTCAACTGTCAGTCACTATAGCCCTGCAGATTGCGAAAGCTGATTCCAAATCATCAGTTCTTACTCTGTTGGATCTATCTGCCACTATTGACACTGTGAATCACCAAATTCTCCTGTCTACCATCACTGGATCTGCACTCCACTGGTTTGAACCTTATCTCACAGGTAGGTCTTGCAGAGTTTCCAGGGGAGGAGAGCTATCCGAAAAACATCAATTGGTCATTGGGGCTCCTCAGCTGTTGGACCCCTCCTCTTCACCATATACACCACATCACTGGGACCCATTATACAAGCACATGGTTTCTCCTACCATTACTATGCTGATGATACACAGCTCATCTTTCATTTCAACCAGACAATCCAACAGTAGCTGCATTGATCTCAGGCTGCCTGGCAAACATCTCAGCATGGATTAAGGAACATCACCTGCAGCTTAACCTGGCAAAGACTGAGCTTCTCGTTTTCCCTGCCACTCTGACTTTACAGCATGATTTCACCATCCAGCTAGGTTCATCTAAAATTATTCTTTAATGACCAGCTGACCTTCAAGGACCACATTGTAAAGACAGCTAGATCATGCAGGTTTGCATTGCACAACATCATGAGGATCAGGCCCTTCCAAACAGAGCATGCTGCACAACTTCTTGTCCAGGCCCTTTTCATTTTTAGACTGGACTACTGCAATACTCTTTTGGCTGGATTTCCTTCAAGCACAATCAAACCTCAACAAATGATTCAGAATGCATCATGCTCGTTTTTTTGGGTCGACAGCTCATAAAAACGTAGTTATGGGTTTTTTAGCTTGTTTACTGTACACCTTGTCACACAGCAGCTTTTAGACATTGTTCTGTTTTATAAGTCAGAAATGACAAGGAGGCAGCTTCTCTCAATACAAAGTCAATGGATAGTGTTGGATTTTGATACTCAGATACTGTGATTTCCTTCTCAAATTGCTGATTTCACCATTAACTGTTCACCTGAACAGTTTATGTTGTTGTATGTGGTATATTCCTTGACCATCAAAACATAGGGGTAGGCATCACCTTTTCTGTGTTATCATGTTTGGTTCAGGAGATATGACACAAAATACATAATTTTGGAAAGTAAAATGGTTGCCATGGCCACCACGAGGTGTTTTTGCGATGGCTCCATTTCTGAAAATGTTCAGGGCCCCAAACTATACAAGTGTACCAAGTTTCATGCTTTTATGAAAAAGTGAACATTATTTTCACATATCACCTGGACTAGAACATGTTTGATATCCGACTGGATGGAATCATAGTCTAAAGCAAAAACATCTGAGTCTGTGACCATCATACACTATGCAATTTTCAATTAAATCTGTCAACTCAAATCAGCAGATTGGCTCTGGCTTTCAGCAACTATAGCGACAACTTCTCCATACTGTAAATCGGCGGAAAATCGGGGCAAAAGTCATGTAGTGTATTCCAGCCTTTTGGCTGTAAGGTTTTCTGATTATCAATAATATTTAAGAGATTTAACCAATAATCGTCTAACATTAATGATAAACTAAATCCTATGAAAAGCATCTGCTGAAGTCTGTTGCAGATACAGATATTCATGTTAATTTGAAAGATAATCTGCAGAAATGTTCTAAATGGATTTAAACCTAATAAAATGTTAAAAGGAGCTGAGAAAACTACACTTGGTAGCATTATCATATTTATTTTTTTATTTGTATAAAATTCAAATCTGTTTTTACTTAGATTGAACCATATTTATCACCATTTGTCCACCATTTCCATAGATCCAGCGTAATTCCCTTACATTTTGGAATAGCCTTTGCGGTGTGAATGCCTCAAAATGCTTTCTAGGTTGGTTTTGGAACAGAACCTGCATTCTGTGGTAAAGTGCACACGCTCATATATCATTACATTCACAACACAATTTATCTGCCTCCGATCTGACCTCCATCAAAAAGGTCAAGGAAGAAGTATACATCTGATTGTCCATCACAGACACCACAGCAAAGAGAAAAATCCCCAGTGACAGACGGAGAGGGAGGGTTAGAGGAAGTGTAGGTCTGATCACAACCCCTACAGTGGTGAGTAAATACAGTCTAATGGCCACTGATTAATTCTTCATTGCTCTCATCGGCCCAGTAAAGAGAGATGTAATGACCTGCCTGTGTCTGTCATTCTCTTCTTCTCCCTCTCCCTCCCGACTCCCTCTCCCGCTCAATTTTTGATTATAAATTAAAAGGGATTGTAAATGGTGTAATGCTGGTTTGCGGTTCCTGATTGCTGTATTTGATTAGAGAATGTCAGTGCACGCATTTCCCCCTCTCTCTTGCACTTCAATAGCTGCAACACTCAGCAATGCACAAAGAACACAATGGACCAACTGCTTAACACTAGCAACTAAACCATAACTAGCACTAGCTGCAATCAAACACATTCTTTTAGCCTCCCTGTTCTCTTTCCACTTATTTTCACTCAGCACGGCTCTTTGGTGACTTTTCGGAGTTTGTTTCAGGTGTGCAAAACACCAACAAGTGAAAATCACCAGCAATTAAAAAGCATTCACTCACGCAGGTATGAGGAACGTACAACCTTTTGTCTTTCTCCATTATGGTGATGTGTTGTTTCTCCCAGCATACAATGTCAGGTGTTTTATGATAATAGGTTTTCAGAAAGATTTAAAGATTCAGAGAGAAGGGTGATGATGATAGATGTAGTGACAGCCTAAATTATTGTTTAAAAAGTAAATGATACTACTTTTTAGTGTGAAATATTGTAACTTCATTCAAAGGCAAGGGAGATAATGCTTTTTTTTAATAAGAATAGTGTATGTTCTAATTTAGAGAATGAATATACAGTCAAACCAAATATTATTCAGACACCAGATATAATTTTTGATATTTTGTTTACTATAGTTCATTTATGCAAGTAAAGTAAACTATGACATATTATACCCAAAAATTCTTCATATAGTGGACTACCAGTAAAATTGATAAAAAAAAAAATTCGGGACCAAAAATTTGATTTGACACTTTGACCTGACCATGTTTTGCTACATACCTTTCTATCAAAGTTATCTGACATTATCAAGATGAATTTGTTCTGACACAGTTTAATTCTTGAGTTCTCGTCGTATTTTATTAACATTTTCTAAACTATAGCAAATAAACTGTGATAATGTGAGAAATGTTGAAGGTGTCTGAGTAAATTTTGGTTTGACTGTATAAATAGGATGATATATGCGATATATAAATATTTACATTCAAAAGTTCAGGGTCAGTAAGATTTTTTCTTTAAAAGAAATTCAGCAAGGATGCTTTAATGTAACAAAAGATTTCTATCTCAAATGACTATATACTTTCTTTATCAAAGAAGAAAGCACCACAACTGTTTTCAACACTGATAATAACAGATGTTTCTCGAGTTTCTAAAGTATCAGCATAATAGAATGATTTCTGAAGGATCATGTGACATTGAAGACTGAAGTAATGGCTGCTGAAAATTTGGCTTTCCCATCACAGGATCCTTTTTAAATTACATATAAATAGAAAGCAGTTGTTTTAAATTGTCACAATATTTGACAAAATTAATGTTTTGATGTTTTTGATCAAAGAAATGCAGCCTTAGTGAACGCTAGAGACTTCTTTCAAAAACATTTTACCAACCAAACTTTTGTGGTATGGATAACATCTGATTACATGTAAATGTGTTCCACTGGAAAAAGTTAAATAAATTTAGGAAACTGGAGACTCATGTGGATGGGTAGATGATAACAGAATATTCAGTAAAATCTGAACTCAGATTGGCAAAATTTATGTGAATGTGATTTCTACAAAGGGTTTTGACAAATACTTTTTTACCAACAATAATCATACTAACTTAATTACCAAAGATACAAATTATTTTTTGGAAGTTGCACTGAAAATCCATTTGGCTCCTAAATCCGAGGAAACATGTTTGAATGAGCAAGGTGCTTCTGATTTCTATTTTTTTTGGTGCTCAATCCCAAAAACACTGCCTGTGAATGTCCCCTCAGCCATGTTAGTACGTTCCACACCCCTCTTTCTTTCTGTCTCTCGCTCCCCTCTGCCCTCAGTCTCATTCGTCCATTGGAGGGTGGAAAAAGAATTTCTGTTCCTTTCTTTCCATTGCATTTATCCGTGGCCGGGGTCATTCCACAGCGCCGTATAGTTAGGTGGGGGAGAACACACTGGTAATGGGACCATCAGCACCAACTGAGACACACACACACACACACACACAAATGCTCACTGCCTGCTACAGGGTCAGATCAAGTGTGTACAAACGCAAATCAATTCTCCTGTCCAACCTGAAGAAAAAAGGACACCCAAGGACATTTTTCCCATCTGCAAGTAGGCACAAAGAACAGGAAAAGAAAGCGGCAGGACGGGAACTAGAAAGGTCTGATATTAAGCCATCGGGGTCATAAAAAAAAAAATCAAGGTGGCTCAATCAGAAGAGCTGATGATTTGGAGAAGGAAGGAGCACAAGGTGCTTTCTCCCACCAATGAGACTCAAGAAACCTCTCCACAACTTCACATGATGAAAAAAAAAAGCTCTCGACGGAGCACAAGGTTACACGAGGATGGGTCTGAAGAGGATGGGAAAAGGGAAGCTCAAGGTGAGGATGTAGGAGAAGGAGTGAGGGAGGGTGTTAATGAGAAAAAGGGGGTCCTGTTGTTGGGAGATGCTTTGTGTCAGGCCTCTTGCATTATGTTGTTGACTCTCTCCCTCGGAAGGGCTGGATAATGGAACTCAGGGTGCAGGCCAGGAAAAATGCCCTGCTGAAGAAAGTCAGGAGGGGGTGGAAGGTAAAACGGCGAGTTTGAGCAGCTCATTCTCTCAAGACTCCTAATATCCATGGCTGCATTTTCCTACCGGTTTCTTCCTCAAGCCCCTTACTCTTTCTTCTCTGCCTGTCCTCTTAACCCTGCTCCTCATCAAGCCTCTTATATGTGTCAGTCATTCTGTGAGAGACACCCAAGCTCTTTAGCTGGAAAGTAGGAACAGAGAAGCGGCCCAAAAGGTACTCTATGCAAGTGTGTGAATACAACACTAGCACTGCAAACTCAAATTAATGCTTTCATTAAGCAAGTATGCATTAAATTGATCAGAAGTGACATTGAAAGACATTCATATTGTTCTAAAAGATTTTGGTTTCAAATATATGCTGTTCTTTTGAACTTTCCATCAAAGAATCCTGAAAAAAAAACGTACAATGCTTTCCTCAAAAATACTAAGAACAACTGTTTTCAACATCAAGAAAGGTTTCTGTTACCTACGAAATGATAACATTAACTTGGAACTTGATTTTGTCCTTTATTCCACTAGTGCAGAACTCACACCGTACACATTTTGGTCGTTGTTGTTGTTGTTTAGTTGTAGTTTAGAATTCATGTACATTTATATTTGCATACGTGCGGTCAGACACGCTGGGAATATATAGTTTTAGCTATAGCTTCAATCTGGAATTGTTACAGAAGTTTAGCAAGCTTCAACATGAGAACAACATGGCTTTTCTCTTTCAGTGTTTTTTTCTATCTCAGCGATCACACGAGCCCACTGAAACAACGTTCTTAAAGGGGCAGCACCCAATATCCCGGCCCCCAATGACCCAAACAGGTCATTCAAACAAAGGAAGGATGATGTCTCAGTTAAGCTAATTCAACTGAGAAGAGTCAACTGGGAAGACTGGCTTCCAGGAGGCAGATTTTGTCTGCAGGACGGTTGAAGACTCCTGCCTCACTTCCACAGTACGCACCAGTCCATCTGCACCTGGATAGACTTGAGTAATCAGACCTAGCGGTCAATGATTGCGTGGTGTATTTTCATGCAGAATGATCACGAGATCTCCTACTTGAAGATTCCGCTTTGGTTGTAGCCATTTTTGGTGTTGTTGCAATGCAGGTAAGTACTCCTTGAGCCATCTGCACCAGAAGACATCTGCGAGATATTGTACCTGGCGCCATCTGCGTCAGTAAAGGTCTTGTTTTACGAAGGCTCCTGGGAGTTGGACCGGAACGGAGTAACAACAGATGATTTGGGGTGAGTGGTAGAGGATCTGATGGGTCATCTGAGAGTTTAGTGATTGGTCAACCATTGATAGTAGACTCAACGCAACAAAACAATGTTGTCAGACCCTCGTCATCTGGTGCCTGCTGCAATAGGACAGTGTTTAGAATGGAACGAACGGTGCGAATTTGTCGATTCCAAACACCATCCAAGTGGGAGGCGGCAGGTGGATTGAAGATCCATTTTACGTTGTTCTGCAGCAGGTAATCAGAAATCTTTTGTTGATTCCATTCACTGATGGCTTTCCGCAACTCTCGTAATCCACCGATGAAATTAGTCCCATTATCCGATCGTATTTCCGTGGGTGGGCCTCTTCTAGCGATAAATCGCTGTAAGGCATTGATGGAGTCGGTATCAAGGGTGTGCGCAACTTCTAAGTGGATGGCTCTAGTAGTGAGAAATGTAAACAAACATCCGTACCTCTTGAGCTCATTGCGTGCTGCCTTAACCAAGAATGGCGCGAAGTAGTCTATGGCCACACGAGTGAATGGAGGCTCACCTAGTGTCACTCTAGAGTCAGGTAAGTCTGCCATTTGCTGGATTCGTGGCTTAGCTCTTAACTTGTGACACTGTAGACATGACTTGAGAGTTCGGTTGATGACAGCACGTCCCTTTAGGATCCAGAAACGTTGACAAATTTCTGCAAGTACTCGCTCTGGACCTGCATGACCCAAGTAGTGACTAATAATCAGCTGGGTGACGTGATGATTGTTAGGTAGGATCACTGGATGTTTAGCCTCAAAAGGAATTGGGGCATTTGTTAGTCTGCCTCCTACACGAAGGTGTTGGTTGTTTTCATCCTCAAAGGGTTTAAGCTTGAGAAGGGAACTGGGTTTTGCTCGAGAAGATACAAAAGATGCCATTTGTATGTAGTTGAGAATGGCTAACTCTGCTTGTTGGAGCTCACAAACAGTGATGGTGTCGGAAAGATGCACACTTGCTTTCTTGCGTAACAAAGCCTTGACACGCAACAGGATAGCAGTAGCCCTTTTCAATCGATGCCAACTGGAGTATCGTTCCAGTAGTCTGTCTACTGCATTTTTCATCACTTGATTTGGTTTTATGCTAGCTGCATAGACTTTGGCTCGTTTGATCTAAACAAATCATTTATGATAGGTTGAGTAGGCCAGTGTTCCTCCTCAAGTTGTTGAAAGTGCGGACCAGATACCCATTGTTCACTCAACAAAATCTCTCCCATATTCATTCCTCGAGAGACATCATCCGCAGGATTCGAAGCAGAGTCAATGTGTCTCCACTGGCATGGTTCTGAACGCTCATGTATTTTTGAAATACGGTTAGCGACGAACGTCTTGAAACGACAATGCTTGTTGTTGATGTACTGAAGTACGAAGTACTGTCTGTCCAAAAGAAAGTCCTTTCAATTGGAATCTCCAAGTGGCGCTTGATATGCTGATCCAGCTCTGTAGCAACTACTGCTGCTAGTAGCTCCAGTCGTGGTATACTAACTGGATTGATTGGAGCAAGTCTGGCCTTTGACATCACCAGCCTGCAGGTGTCGCCAATCCTGATGTATGAAACAGCACCATAAGCCAGTTCCGAAGCATCGGAAAAGTGATGGAGCTGGGTTGGTAACAAAAAACTAGTGGATGTTGGTCTAAGGCATCTTGGAGTTGTCAGTGCTGACAACAGAGGCAAGTCGTTCAACCATCTGTGCCATTGGGCTGCTATGTCCACCGGTAAATCCTCATTCCAGTTGACTTTCATGTGGCACAACTCTTGAAAGATTGCTTTGAGCACGAAAGGGCTTGCAAATCCTAAAGGATCATAGATGGAACTGGTAGTGCTCAATACTCCTCTCTTTGTTACAGGCTTGTCCACTGACTTATCATCAAATGTGAAGCAATCTCGTTCTACATCCCAAAGGACGCCCAGTGTTCGTTCAAATGGCAAATCCTCTTAGTCAAGGTTTACCTCATGTAACGATTTTGCCCAATCATCAGCTGGTATTGATTTCATAACTTCCTTAGAATTGCTTAACCACTTCATTAATCTAAAGCCTCCACAGGTGAGCAGTTCCCGGAGTTCGGAAGCAAGTTTAATGGCAACCTTGGTGAACATGATCATTCAACAAAGTACATTGATACCGTGCTGCACAATCGAAGACAATACGAACCTTCTCTGGCTTGCGTGGATGTAGTACTGGATGATGTGGCAGGTACCACACGCAACCATCTTTCTTTAGCCTCTTTCCTAGAAGGTCTAATCGATGTTTGGCCATTGTGTAGTTATTAGGCAGTCATGGTGGATGTTCTTTGAAAGGGATTGGTAGTGTGTAGTGACCATCTTCTTTGACTGATTGCTGATCATAGTTCCACAACTTGCTCGTCAACTACTGACAATGAGTCATTGTTCACATGCACTGGATCATCCAGTTTCCAAAATCTTTCAACAGCTTGTTGTAGAAAGTGGTCAGCTTGAATGAAATTGGCAGAGATAGATGTTGAACCGTCAGCTACTGGTCCATGGAGTGTCCACCCCAGGCCAGTCAGAATTGCATAAGGCTCACCTGACTCACCACAGCGTGTCTCACGAGGAGCAAGTATGTCTGGTTGGTCTAGACCTATCAGCAGGTGAACTTCATCGGCTAGATCAACATCAGGTAAACTGATTTTATCTGCAATTTCCCTCAGATGCGGCCACTGGAACACCTCATGCTGTGTGACTAGGTTGTCTAGACTTATATTGAGGTGATCCCGACAGAGCACTCCCTTCATCAGGTAAGAGGTCCTTTGTTGGGCATCTTCAACTCGTAGATCCATTGCTAGTGTGGCTACATTGAGATTTTTGGTCTCCATGGTGTTCAGTTTAATGTTCATTTTGCGTGACTCTAGCTTAAGAGCATGATCTAGCTTCTTAGAAGCAAAGGTCCCATTGGAGCCACTGTCAAGCAAAGCAAAGACATTCATAGAGAATCGTTTGTGTCTGTCTGAAACCACTACAGGCAGAATGGGAAGTGCAATCTTCTTTTGACTGACTTCAGTGCATTTTCTGGTGGCATGTGCTTGAATGGCTTGTGGCCAGGGGCGGACTGGCCATCTGGGGCCGGACCATTTTGTTTAATGTGGGCCGGTCAGATTATTTTAAATATATATAAATAAAATTGTTTTTACGGGCCAGCAGTGCATAGCATGGGTTTTTATCGCTTGCACGATTTCTCTATGGTTGTAATAATAATAATATTAATAATAATAAATGTTAAGCATTTGGCCCAGTCGGCAACGACCGGCCGCCTGGTACCGAGATGGGCTGACCGAACCGTTCAGTCAAAATCAAGCACATCATCAGAGAGAGTGCAACACGAGCTAATTTTCAGTAAAAGCTAGATAATGGACTGTAAAAAAGGAAAGGCGGTGCAGAAAAACTTTGAGGAAACTTAAGTCCGACGCTGCTAAATGCGTAAAATTAACCAAATTTTTTTCAAAAGGTTTAAATTCGGCTGCTGCAGAGGTAAGAAGAAAACAGAAAATATAGCTAGCACAAGTCATTTTCACACTACTGACAGTTAGCTCCGGTGTTTTTTGTTTTTTTGACAGTAGCCTACATTGTATTAAACAGTTGTAAGCTTAGCGTAGAACCCCAGTATATTTTAAAATGTCATTGCTTCGTGATAATTGGTTACAAGTGTTAACGAGCCTGTTACTGAATTGCATTCTGAAATATCAGCAGATAAAGTGGGATTTAGGGTAAACACTGATGTAGGCTACTTGCAATATAGTCTAACACATCAGAAACTTATAGCAATAGCCATAGTACTATAGACATTTGTAGTGAACTTTACTTTGAATATGTAGATAGTCATATATGAAAATAAAACATTGAATACATGCATACAGTACGTAAGCTTACAGAATTAATCCTTAGGTAGGGTGGAACATAGGCTTCTATTACAGGCAATCATATGCAATAGTTAGATGAGGTATTATAAGCCATTGGCTTACTTATGTTCACCCTTGTCTGAATTGTGTTCACCTATTCAAAACTAGAATGTTGCTGGACCCAGTGCAGACAGCTCAGCTGCTGCAGCAGAGTAAAGTGTCATGGAGGTAGGAAGACAGCAATGAGAGAGACACATGACCCTGATACAGATGCTGCCAGTTTCTTAATACTGTGCCTCTAATAAACTATTAATTAGCCCTTAGGATAGGAGGAACCTATGCTTGTATGTCACACACACACAGAGAGAGAGAGAGAGCGAGAGAGATCACACTCACACACATACTTTACATCACACAAATGCACATGCAGAACATACTAGCAACACTTCAGCATACTTTAATTCACAAATAATTGTATATCAAAAAGGATTTACTGCTGCTACTGTTTATACTTTTTGCTATTTATTCTATTCCCATTTGTGCTATTATTACTTGTTTGTATTCATGTGTTTTCCAATGTTAAGAGCAGTCAGTGAGAAAATATTTTGCTGTAATGTTTACATCCTATACTGTGTTCATTAACTAGGATGTTGCTGGAATCAGTACAGCCAGAGACCCCTGGTCTTCCAATACCAGTGCTATGAGGAAGGATGCTACGGTAGGCCTAGCAGAGACAGGAGTGTGGTAGAGGTAGGAAAAACCCAACAGACAGACAGTGACAGCAAAGAACAACATACTGTAGAAAATGACAGTATCAGCAGACAAATGGCATAAACAGACAGCACACAGACTCTACAACATCCTCAGATTTTTTTCTTTTGTTTTTACTTTTATTTGTTATAAACGTGCGCTCTTTAAAAAGTAGTAAGCATTGTTTGCCAGACACATACATTAAATGTTTAAATATCTGTTACATATACGATACTGCTTATATTATTTCACCATCTGTACACAAATGTAAGTAGTGAATGCGCGTGTCCGTGGGTGGGGTTGTGTGGGTGTGGTAATGTGGGCCGGTGTGGCTACAGTGCCAGAGCTGAATTTTTGTCACAGTCCGCCCCTGCTTATGGCGGGTCGACAGCTGGCTCATCTTCAGTAGCTTGATTAGTAGATTGGCTTTTGTCGTCATTAGAAGCTATGATAGCAGAGTGCAGGCAACTGTTGTGTTTTTTCCCACATCCAGGCACCTTGTATACCCAGCTGTGAGTTCAGACTGTGCTGCGATGACCTTTCATGAAACAGTTCAGGCAGAGTTGCTTTTGTTGAACAAAGGCCAAGCGCTCTTGAACAGACAGAGCTCTATAGGCTTGACACTGGTTCAGAAAGTGTCCGTCAGTGCACTTTGGACACTTAAATCTTGATGTTGTCTTTGGTGTGGACGATGTGGTGGATTCATTTGTAACTGACACTGTTGCGAATGTTTGCTTTTTCTTATTAAAACTTGACTTAGATTTAAAACTTGCTGGAGAATTTCGACTGGCAGGGCTAAGAAGATTCGTGAAGATAGGATCTGCCCTCTTAGCAGTTTCTGATTCAACAAGACTGACTATGTCATCTAACTTTGGCAAACGGCCAGACTTGATGATCTCGTAGTTTGTGAGCCATCTTTTCTTTGTCTTCAGGTAGCTTTTCTACGATTTGTAGCAAAGTGCGTCCACCATTCAGCTCTTCCTCGCACTTCATTGCCTTTTAAAGTGTCTCTGCAGCTGCACAGAATGTCAGCGAAGCTTTGCAACTGCTTGTTGTCTTTAATGTCTTTGCAATTAAGCACCTTGTCAACCCATGCTTGTGATATTGCATATGGATTGCCAAAACGTCTTTTCAGAATAGTTGGAAGTTTGATGCATCAGAAGATTCCACTGATGGCTTAAAGTCTTCAAGCCAGCTTAAGACTGTGTGCTGTAAGTCTTGCACATCCCGCAGGACTGACGATAAATAGCCCTTAGAAGCATCAAGGTCATCACCATCTTCTAATGTTTTATGGTACATGTCATGAAACCTCAAAACAGCCTCATCCAAAGCAGCAAGTTTCATCTCTACCTCTTTGGGCTGATTACAGTTCATAGCGGTTGTAATCTTTGTCATCAAGCGTGTCACAGCAGTCTTTGCAACTCCACGTTGACGCTTGAGACCCCTTTGTTGTTGATCTGGGGTAGAATTTTCTTCTGTTTCTTGATCCATGTTGTTTTTAATTTTCTTTCTTCCTTGTGTTTGACTTTAATGTTACCCATGAAATGATAACATTCACTTTGAACTTGATTTTGTCCTTTATTCCACTAGTGCAGAACTCACACTGTACACATTTTGGCCATTGTTGTTGTTTAGTTGTAGTTTAGAATTCGTGTACATTTATATTTGCATACGTGCGGTCAAACACGCTGGGAATATATAGTTTGTTATAGCTTCAATCTGGAATTGTTACAGAAGTTTAGCAAGCTTCAACATGAGAACAACATGGCTTTTCTCTTTCAGTGTTTTTTCTATCTCAGCGATCACATGAGCCCACTGAAACAATGTTCTTAAAAGGGCAGCACCCAACAGTTTCTTAAGCACCAAATCAGCATATTAAAATGATTTCTGAAGGATCCTGTGACATTAAAGATTGGAGTAATGGCTGCTGCTAGCATTGTTTCTGAAACATGTCAGATCACAATTCTACAGCCACTTTTCTCTTTCAGGTCAAGTGCTGTCATCGTGGAGCAATGGTTAATCATCCGGCTGGAATGCCACTCTCTCATGTACCAGTTAGTGTAAGCTAGAGATTACAGTTTCTAAAGTTTTAAATATAGATGTTTTTCTTACAAAAAAACATCGATTCACTTTAGGAGGCCTTTATCAACCCCCCAGACCCGTGGAGTGCTTTTATGGATTGGCACAGTTTATTGGATTTCTGTTGTACTACTGAATATCATCCATTCACTGCCATTATAAAGCTTGGTAGAAGTCATATACACCTAGGGTGGCTTGAGGGTGAGTAAATTATGGGGTCATTTTCATTTTTGGGTGAACTATCCCTTTAAGGCTGGAGTACGCTACATGACTTTTAAAAGATTTTAAAACACTTGACTTCTTTGTAAATTGTTACCGAGAAACATTGGGTATTAAACACTAAACGACTATCACACACTACTAGACTTTTCAAATCGTTGAGAAAACAAACTCACATACCACACAAAAGCGTGCACCTTGATGCTAGGAGACACATGACAAATAATAACAATATGTTCTAAAATTGGCTCAAAATATCAAAGGTATAAACTGTTTACCTTTGCTGCATATTAGCTTTCACCAATAACACTGCAACAATGAGGTTATTTTCAATCTACAATCAATTGCTGATAAGCAAAATGGCATCAGTTGCATTTGTATACACCTTATGTAGCTCCACCCCTTTTCAGCGCTGTGCTCGTTGTCTTCTATCTTCCGTTTGTATTTCCAGAGCATGAAGGTAAGGTCATATGAATTTATAAATGCACCGCTCGTTTTAAAATCTTTAAAATCTTTAAAATCTTAGCTTTTTATCAACTCACAAACCCACTGCAGTTCTTATATTAAGTCCAGTTTGGAAAACTGTGGTTTATTGCATCTTATAATGTTATCAAAAATGGAATATATTTTCTTTCGCTTTGCTTTTTTATATCAATATGGCATGTTAAATGGTACGTTTAAAACAAGTTAGATAAAAAAAATAATCTGAAAGTAATCTAAAAAGTAGTCAGAATACATTAACAAATAATAAGTAATCTCAATTAATTACTAGTAGCATAGACTACAATTACAAACAGCTTATTTCTTATGCGTACAGGCACAACTGTAGCCTTATTTTATGGGCATATATTAAAACTATTATTTAGCATTTTGTCTTGCCAAATGATCAGCAATATGAGATTTAAGCTAGAGGTCTAACAGGCTAACAGTATGCTAAGCTAGTATGGTTAAAGAACAAGAAATATTTAATTTCACAATATGTAACAATTTAAAAGACGTTAATATGCATAGTTAAGACACATTTCATGAATTAAATAGGTTTTCTAATCACACCTATTAAAAGGCCTTTCAGCTAATGGCATGCAGGCTCATTTGTTTATGACACCGGTTGTAGTTAACCGAACATACAATGTTGCTAAATGGCAATGAATATGAGTAAATATCTGATCCCACAAATCCCTTATGTAAATTAACCATGGTTTTACTACAAATAAAACCAAAAAAACCATGGTTACTATAAATAAACCATGATTTTGCAACACTAACCATAGTTTAACCATGGTATTTGTAGTAAAACTGTGGTTATACAAATGATAATCAATACGCCAAAAAAACATGGTTACTACACTTTTACTACAATAAAATCATGGTTAATTTTCATAAGGTAGGCCACGACTGACCTGTCAGAATGGAGTATTGTAAAACAATAAAATTTGGAACTGTTGATCTCGTTCCTACAGCAAGCATACAGCGTTAATGAGAGCATTCAAGGTACATTTTCAGGGCTTCACAAGGAAGCATAAGGATAACGCTCGCACCTTCCCGCACACAAACACATCCCTTCCCATCCCCGCTGCACCCCATCCCTAAAAGTATAACTATAAACAAAATCAGAGGATACAGTAAGGTCTCCAATCAAGGCAATCAGTGCTGTTTTCAAACGTGCACGGTGCACGAACAGCGAGCTGGGCTCATCTTTGTCTGCGGTTTAATTACTTGTTTTTGCATTCTGATGGAGGGGGGTGATTGTGCCTTGTCACCTATTTCTGAAGATAAAGGACTAGCCAATTACTTTGTTTGGATGCTAATGATTGGGTTTCATTAGTGGCCGCTCTTAGCCCCCCTCACCCAGTAAATGAATGAATATGCTATGATTTCAATTATTGGAATTATGAAAATTGCTTTTAAAAAGACGACACGGGTATCATCAACTCTCCGCTGTGACATAATGTCATTTTAATTTCCATAATAGTTTTAATTGTCGGCGGCCCTGTTGCGCGTTAATCATTTAATTGTATTGTATTTTTCCGTTGGTGACACCCACATCCATCCGCCCCTCAGCCACACCAAATCACAATCAGAATTAGCTGAGGAGTTGACACAGGCCAGTTGAAGGTGCAATTTAAAAGTTTCAGAGATGGTTTTGACACCATCTATGGCCCGAGTCAATGACGCCGCGAACTGAATTGCTGAAGGAGAAGGTCAAGTGTTACCTCTAAACTCCAAGAATGATCGTGAAACAACTTTTGCATTATACAACATGACATCTGGCCTCCCACAAGTGTCATGCGTTCCATCTAGTGTGATGGCAATAAAAATGTAGATTCAGGTTGATTCGGAGGGTTAATTGGTACTTGAAACCTTAAGCTCAGACGAAACTGTACATCCACGTACGCTCAATGAAGACTTGTTTTTGCCGGCTCTTATGGGGACTTGTTTTCTCCAGGCTCCTGAAGGAATGCACCCTTTTCTTTCTCCAAGCATTCACGAGAAAGCGCATGATGATGAACCCGAGGTGTGAAAAGTAGACAAATTACCAGCCTACACGGACCAGCACAATGAAAAAAGAAACAGACATGTAAACCATTCAATTCTTGAACCGAGTGGCTGGAGCACAATCAACTGTAAATTACTTCTGAATCCAGGTCTGTTATCATCAGTGCGTTGCAGACTGGTGGAAAAATAAAAGCCTTTGCTCAAACAAAGGACAAGCATCCCTAATGGTGATGTGGGTCAAGGCCCAGCGAGGCCTTTGACATGTGACAGAAAAGAATCCTTAAGCACTGCTCTCCAAGGCCAGCGTTTCTATAGATTTAGAGAAAAGATTTCGTTTTTTGTGCTATGAAGGTTACCGGGCCACGGCAGAGAGATAACGGACAGATTTACAGCATAATGTACACAAAACATAGCATCCATTAGTGCAGAAGTATATTTGCATGGTGCATAGAATCAATTAAAGGAGAGGTTTCAGGCAAGGCCAGGTAGGTTTATTTTTGTGCTCAGAATCCCGAGTTTTTCCTTCATCTCCATGGAGATGGAGTATGCCAGAACAAACGGCCACGATCAAAGGGCACCGCAGAGGACGAGACCTCATTCACAGCAGAGCCAAGAACAACGGGGACGGATTTCAGGAAAAACGAAACATCCGTCTAAATCTAAAAGCGCAAAGCAATGAAAATGGCTACGTATCTAAATGACATTTAGTGTTGAATCAAAAAGCATTGTCGATTTGTATTTTCTGAAATACCAAAACAAAAGGAAGAGAAGTGCTATTTTATATCGGATAAGTGACAAATGGATGCTTCACACAGAGTGTGAGGGCACGTTTGCACAGTTATCATAAGTTATCATAACTCTATATATAATATTATATAATAATAATAAACAGTTTTCATAAATCTATCTTTTTATATTTTCAATTGAAAATTTATTACACTATACATTGTGTCATATTACGCTGGCATTAAATTACAGGAAATGAGTTAATGCTTCTGCATAAATGTTTCTAATAAAAGGAACTGACAGCAAATTTGACATCTTTCTCTCTTCTGACCACTGTAACAATAAATTTGTCAATATTTGTTGTAGACTTGATTAGTCTGGTGAAAAGAGTCCATTGGTTGAGTACAAACTTAAAGAAAAATGCAAATTTATTGGTATTATCATCAATAATAATAATTATTAATACATATTATTACATTATTCCAATTATAACAATTAGTGGATAAATATAGATTGTGCTCCAATGTGTTTTATTCCAGTAAATTATTCATGATAAAAATAGCATTTTTAACTGTACTATTATTCATTTTAATTATATGAAATATTACGTAATGCTTTATTTTAAGGCGTCCTTGTTACACGTTATATGTATTTACTATAACAATAACAATAAATTATGCATACATGCAAGTAACCCTAAGCCAAACCCTAATCTTAACCATATAGTAAGTATATGTAGTTAATTAATATTACTCAGTACTTAAATGTATAATTACACTGTAACAAGGACACCTTAAAATAAAGTAACCAAATATATTAAATTATACAATATTAAAATAAAAAACAAATATTATTATTATTATTATTATTATTATTATTATTATTTATTACTACTGACTGAGAAAAAAAAACAAAAAACAAACTGTTTATCCTAATGGCAAGTGAATCTATTTAATGTTGTCTGGGCTGTATATATTTTTTACCATGCTTTTTTTCCTGGATTAGGGCATGCATTAAGGCATTACTTTGCCTCACTTTTATGTTTTAGTTTAAATTGAGGTTGATTTGAAGCATGGCTTTTAACGTCAACAACATAAGATACAGAAACAAAGTGTTGGAATATAAGAATATAATATTTAAGCTTTATTTTAAATATTGATTTGCCTACTTACTTTCCTATCCTAACTATGCACCAACATATCACCAATTTAAATCAGTCACAAATTTTATTATTTGCATTTAGCACTGGTAATTTATCGCAATATCCAAACAGGTTCATTTTTAGGTTGCAACCCACCACTGTGTTATAAGGTCATGCATTGAGCAGTTCAGGAAGTAGTTCAGTTGACTCCCAGTAGGCCCCAATGGAGTCAGCGAGTGTGTGACTGACAGCTTTAAGCAGCTCTCTAACCTCTCTCCTACATCTCTCAGTGTGCCAGAAAGGGGCGGTCAAGTGAGCCCCTCAAAACTGGAAAAAAGGGACATTCAGATGCAACCATGCAGAACACCTCACTGACTGCCATCCCTCCTCAAGCAGAGACGTTTCTCTTGAGTGCAGGTCAGAATATGAGAGGACGTGAATATGGGTTGGTGCAGGGGGGAAGAGTAAAGACAAGCTCTTTTCCCTCAAGTCTTCAAACCATCTTCAAGTCTCCTCGGGTAAATGAGAAACATCTCGGCAGCACAAACACACCCACCGACGTTCGAATTTACAGCTGACTTTGACGGCACAGAGCTGGAAATGACATTCAGTGTGTAAAATCCTGTTTCTTCTATAGTTTAGAAACAGGTGTGCTTCTCTTAAAGCCTTTGAACGCCACTTCATGCATTGGAGTAGAAAGATGGAAAGACGCAAGAGAGAGCGATGCCCATCAGGACGTACGGTAACTGTACGACTTCTGAAGAGTAGACAGCTTGGAGATGAGGATACTTGGACTCAAAAGGTGTGGTAGAAAGGACACAGAAGGTGGGGCAAGGGCGCTTTGGCCTCTGTGCTTGTGCAAGTATGCCACCTGCTGGATAGTAAGAGAGGAACAGCTCGGGCAACCGCCTAGAAACCCACTTCTTCATTGTATCTTGAAATAAAACAGTAGTCATGGAATCATATGTTACATCTGTCTCTCTCTATCACACACACACACACACACACACACACACACACACACACACATACAGTCACCTTGCATTTGGTTTGCCTCAGGGAGACGGCCTCTATCAGGCTCCATTGTGTTTTGAGCACTGAGAGGCCCTTCTGGCAGGCTAAGGTAGAGAGAGAGGGTTAGAGGCCATACTAGAGAAGAGGGATGAGAGCGATTCAATCGCTCAACAAATGGACCAGGCTAATAGAGGCAGCCTCTGATCCTATCCGACACACAGCTGGGGGCCTTCTAATAAGAAAGGGTTGAAGAGGAGAGACGAGAGAAAGCGAGAGAGAAATGGAAGAGGAAAGGGTAAACAGGGACTGCTCTATTGGCCTAATTATGAAGCAGATATAATATTAAGGGTATAAGTTGATGCGCTATTTAGACACTGAACCGTAAGACGGTCTTGTGCGGAGAAGCCCATTTCGATCCTGTAGGAGCTAATCAATGACTAAGAGACTAAATTACCAAGGTAACTCTTTGGTTTCATTCAGTGGACCATTGATATTAATGTTTTTGATGCTTTAATAAGCTGTAGTAACTTGGTAACATCCACCACTGTCTTAATAAATAGTATAAAAATGGCTACTGTATGCTTGGAATAGCAAACACTGTAAAAGATGTTTGTAGTTTGTACAACAAAAAAGACTACAGTAACGTGAGTTATGATTTAAGGGAGGGAGGGGGGGCACACTTTATATTAAGGTGTCTTTGTTACATGTACTTATTATAATAACAATAAATTATGTATAATTACATGCAAGTAACCCTAAGCCAAATCCTAATCTCTAACCATATATTAAGTACATGTAGTTAATTAATATTACTCAGTACTTAAATGTATTACACTGTAATGAGGACACCTAAAAATAAAGTGTAAACTTTTTACTTCTATTTCTTATTTTTGTTTCAGTAATGTACAAAAGGTTGTTTTGTGTTACATTTTCTCATATTTTGTTAAATACAGGCCTGATTCTGTATTATACAGAAAGGTTGGCAACCCTAATCTACTACCAAATGTAAAACATAAATGCTGTTTGTTTGTTTTTTTGTTTGTCTAATCAGATCATTTAAGGCCATTAAGGTTTATTCCATTACTTGTGTGTCGTGTGTTACCTTAATATATTTGTGTGTATGACCCTGTGCAGCACCTATATAGGAGTCTTGGCCATGTTTTATAGACAGGCCACTTAAGATGAATTCTGATTCATCATGTCATTTTATATTGTACTTTCTATATTATAATGGGTTAAGGTAATTTTTGGTGAAGTTATCACTACTTCATTGCATATTTCATACATGGCTGTAAGTGGTCAAATAAACAGGCACCAACATCCCATCCCATAGTACCTGAAACATTGTTACCATATTTTTAATAGTGAATTTCACTAGAATTTCACAGCTGTTGGTCAGCTATCTTTAGATAGATAAATAGATAGATAGATAGATAGATAGATAGATAGATAGATAGATAGATAGATAGATTTTTATTTTATATACTGTGCACAGTATGCAGATTTTGTGTATGCAGTACTACAGAGCACACTGCCTAGCATACTGTATCCCATAATTCAGTGAGCTCAGCTTAACTATCCATTTCTAATGTGACAATTAAACATACATAGTATTCAGTGTTTAAAATAATTTTTGTGGGAGTGTGTGTGTTTTTAGATATTCTCCTTCCTCATTTTTAATATCTCATTCTTCACTTAAAATTGAATTAAACTGCTCAGTGTTAAATCAAGACGTTTTTTTATATAAAAATGTATAATAATAAACAGTAGGTAATTAATAATAAGTAGACACCACTTGCATTAAATATGCAGTGTGAAATCGTGAGAACCTACTGCTGTTTTTCAAAAACGTATAGTTGCGTATTTTTTATTTTCCATACTTTATATTAGGTTCAACTAAATTAAAACGAGGGAATGAATTAATACAAGGTGGCCACAATAACTAAAATGAGGGAACAAATTACTACAACATGGCCACAAATGAATAAGTTGGAGGAATTTTTTTTATTATTTATTTTTTATTTTTTTGGCACATCATGTCTAGGGATCAGTACATATGGAACACAAAATAAAGCTTACCATGATTTTTATAAGACATTTTTATAAGCGGGGAAATACAATCCTAATATCGATACACTGCAAGTGCTTAGACTGTCTGTAAGACTCGCTAAATGGTGTGCTTTACATTGCAGCATTGTATTCAAATGAAATGAAATGCGTATTGGGAAGACAATGGATATTTACATACTTTTAACACCCAGACCGACCAAAAAAAAAATAAAAAAATCCATGGACAACAGCACAGAGTGTCATACTGCCTTCTAATCTCCCAGACAAGTCTGCTGAAAACTGATACAACCTTCCTGGTATCATCTTTGTGTCACTTTCTCTTGAACAGAGGCGGTTTTAGTATGCAGTATGTGGTGTGCGGGAGATGTGGATGGACGGAGGATATCCCTACTCTTAACACACACAAAGAGCTACTTAACATCTGCACAGCAGGAAAGCTACAGGGAAAGAGAGGAGGAGCTTATAAACCCATCCACTGGCTTCATCACGATGTCACTGTAACTTTGTTTATATATATGTTCATAATGCCAGCAATTAATCTCCCAGAGGTGAGTTATGATCAAATACATGAGCAGAACATTAAATAATTCCTCCGAGACACACACACAAAGAAAGTCTGTCCCTCCCACTGTTTCCCCTTTGTGTTGGCCATTGTAACAGTTTTGTCTGGACATATGGAGTGGTTTAGGCCGCTGGGACCCCCAACGGCTCTGGCTTTGTGCCGGGGTCACAAAGGTTGCTGGGATTGTGTTCCAAGCTAATTCCCCCTTTCACTGACTCCAGATCAGAGTCTATAATGATCTGGGCGGTGCTGTACTGGGGTTAGATTATGGCTGTGACACCCACAGGGTGGGAAGGGAGAGAGCGAGAGAGACAGACCCCCACGAGGGCAGCAAGTCTTTAAATGAAACATTCTTGTGTTTTGCGCTTGGCATCTCCAGACTCTCTCTTTAACTTGTGGTATCAATGGCCAGGACACACACACACTCATTCCCACTGTTATAGCCACACACACACACATCGTTTTCCACCTCATTTCCCAATTGCAGCCTGAGCAAACATTATAAAGAGGGAAGAGTGCGGGCACTGAAGAGAGCTAGTGTAATTGTAACAATAATGAAAGAGATGTGAAGAGAGGCTCTTACTTCCTATGGCCCCTGCATACATCCCCATCTCCACACACTCACACACAGCGTCGTAGCCATCGTTATGACTGTGAACAGACGTGTCTTCTCAGCATTTAGAAATTTCTACAATTTCATCACAGAAATTCAGTATGGTGCCTATATGAAATTGACCCTGTTTATTTTCTTACTATGTATGATACATCAGTAAGCAGTGTCAAAAGAATGATTTATTCAGAATAAAAAAATTATTTGTAAACTTTCAGCAAGTAATACATTTTCATACAGTTCCATTCATTTTTCATCACATAAATAAAATAGGTTGCAAATACTGTTATATGTTATATGTCTTTAAAAGTGCAAATTTTTAAAATTAAAAATGTTTTACTTTGAAATTTTGGTCACACTTTATTTTAAGGTCCAATTCTTGCCATTAACAAACCATTAACTATGACTTTTGCCTCAATAAACTCCTACTTTGCTGCTTATTAATAGTTAGTAAGGTAGTTATTAAGTTTAAGTATTGGGTAGGATTAGGGATGTAGAATATGGTGATGCAGAATATTTGGAGCGAGGAGACGCGGAGGCGAAGGAGATTCCAATAAAATCAGACTTTAATGAACAGAACACCAGGAAAGCACACGTAGCACTGGGGTAAGACGAACAATACCGGACCTTGGAGACCAGCAAACACAGGGCTTAAGAACACTAGGAAATCAAGATAATTAATGAAACACAGCTGGGGACTAATAAACTAATGATGGACAGAAACAGGAAAAACCAAATATGGGCATAAACACAGGGACACCGGAAGCACGTGGAGAGAAAAACACAAGACACATGAACACAAATCTGACAATTTGCTTTATAAGTGTTAATAATAAACAGCCAATATATTAATAATAGGCATGATAATGTTAATAGTGAGAATTGGTCCCCATACTAAAGTGTTACCGAAATTATTAGTACTAATTTACAAATAAGTTGACAATGATTGCACTCACATGAGATGAAGCCTCAGTGGCTTTGTTTTCGGTTTTATTTTACAGTTTTACAGCCATGTTGAGATCACATGAACACCCTATACATTCTCTAAACACCCTATACATTTTGTGAATTTTTTTTTTAAAGTTATCATGTGACAAACATACCTGTGAAGAGAATATTAGTAAATATTTGTATAATGTTGCATCCACACCATTAGGTGCCAGTATAAATTCCAAGAACCATATCAGCCGATGAAACAACGGAAAAAAAAATACTAAGGCTGCCTCCAAAATTGCATAATCTCTGAATTAGCATTCTTTTGAATAGGTGCTTTCTTCTGGACCATTAAAAAAAATTGTTGTGGATTTTTTTTTTTTTTTTTAATTATAATGTGACAAACATAACTGTGAAACAAATATTAGTAAATATTTGTGTAATGCTGCATCCACACCAATAGTTGTCAGTATACATTCCAAGAAACATATCAGCCGGTGAAACAATGGAAAAAAATACTAAGACTGTGTCCAAAATCACATACTCACATACATAAGAATTAGTATTCTTTTGAACAGATACTTTCTTCTCGACCGTTAAAAAAAGTATGTCATGTTGTCATTATCCAGTGACTTTTTTTTCATCAGTTGCATCGCTTCACTTGTGCATGGCATACTAAAGTGCCTCATGGGATAGTAAAATTTCCATTGGATTCTTAATTAGGAATCACGCAGGAAGTGGTAGGTCATTCAGGTACTTTTGCCTACAGTTTTATAAAACTTGTGAATTCGGACATACTACTTTTTCACATACTGTTTCACTATAAAGTAGGAAAATAGACATATTCAGATACAGCCTAACTGAATCTGAATGTGTAGACAACACGTCTACATATGTTAAATTATGATATGTATTTTACAAAACTTCAAATTCCTGTTGTGATGATAACACACCTTAAACAAATATATACCCAATACCAGTGACAACACCGTTAACATCACTATTTTGTTGGTTGCAGGAGGTTATGTACCATTCACTGTATGACTGGACATCCTTTAAAGCCAAAGAAAAAGAGTTTAGCAAAAGCGGCACGAGGCGCATTGAGCCATTAACCTTCAGCTGGAGTATCGTGGCCGTATCTAATTCTGATGAGCAGAAGTAAATGGAGATATTTCCACCGCTGATATCACAAAGCCATTCTGACAGATATGCACATATGCGTCATATTCGCTACAATATCCACGAGTGTTCTCCACTCGGCAAGAGCTCACGCAATCACTCACAGAGACACTTCTAGTCTGCATGGGAGCAGGGCTGAGTGACTGAGAGAATGAGGGCTAAATTAAGAGCTCTCTCTTATTTGCTATTGTTAAAACAGCATTCTGCTGATGAGCTCAACTCGCACGCTTTTAAAAATCATACTTTTCGGCGTTTTGTTTTTCGATATTATAGATTCATACTGACATCTTTGCTTTTTGCCGCGCTGTTCTCCGTCTCTCTCGCTGACTGTCATTCAAATTCATGTTCTCAAGGACCCAGTGCACACAAGGCCTGGGGAATAATAGGCAAACCCATTTATCGGCTGCCTTTGTTTTTTTTATTCCTCTTTCCCCCCTTTGGGAAATTCTGAGAGGCCATGTTCCATGTAAGATGGCAGCTGTCTCCTGACCATTAGCATTGCAAATGAGGTCAGAAGAGAGAGACCCTCAGCCCAGAATTTAGGGGCCAGAGACTGGGTCTCAACAAGCCCCATAGACAGGCATTGAGCGCCGTCCAGTTTTGTCAAAGTGAAGGGTGACTGTTCAAGAGAGTAATTGGTCATTTGCAAAAAGTGTGCGGCATTTATTACGTGACGCAAAAGGGGTCTGAACAGAAGTGAATGGCGAACGGAACTTCAGTGGTGTGTTTGTGAACAAAATCAATAGTGCTGTGCAAATGCAAAAATGTCAGCTGTGTGTGGTATTTGATTGGTTCCTGTCTGTAATAAACATAATGCACTACAGTTCCACACATTTTATGTTGCTGTGGTCGTTTATTGAAAAAATAAGCTCGTTGTGCGAGGCTTGTTCGTTTTGAAAATATATATATAGTATAGTGGCACAATTGTTCTTAGAGGCTGCACAGACCTCAACAGCCAGCACAGCAACTCACAGGTGATTGTTCTCTCAACCCTCAGCGAGCACTATTGTCATGGTAACCAGAAAGTACTTCAGATCACAGAGGGCACAGACACATACACCCACACACACACACCGCTGTCACACACACACAGTCGCAATAAACAAACTCCAGTGAAGTTTGGTGAGCCCCAAACACTCTTACTAATCAATGTTGATTAACTTTCCCTCTTAATGACACTTAATAGTTCACCCAAAACTGAAAAATCTGTCATCATTTATTCACCCACATATCGTTCCAAACCTGCATGCAAGAAGATATTTTTGAAGAATGCTGATAACCAGTTTCCGTTCTCATTGACTTCCATTGTATTTTTCGTCAATGGGAACTGAAACTGTTTAGTTACCAACATTCTTCAAAATATCTTCTTTTGTGTTGCACAGATGAAAGAAAGCCATACAGGTTTGGAACAACAACAAAATTTTCATTTTCAGAATTGTCAGTCAAATTTGTTGCATAAAATGTTCTACTAAATATTGTTTGTACTAGCTATCATCAAATGCACACTATAATATTTTTAGATTTGGCTGTCACGTCCTCCTTAAAACAACACCAGAGTCCACAAAAATGACTTTCATTCAAATACATGGCATGGATCAGTGAAATTATTGACCTCAAATTACATGGCTAATATATTCCAATTGGGTAGACACTCAAATCCACATGCACAGAGACATGAAAAGACGCTGAAAGCACAATAGATTTACCCTGCTGTCCTCACTGATACTGTGACATGTGACTTACAAAGAGCAATGGGCTAATTCTGATTAAATGCATTGCCTTTTTTGTGAATATGTATCTATAGTTAAGAAAAAGAAAGCAATGTGAAACTCTTTAGATAGTTTTCTGTGTGTCTGCATGAGTGCAGGCTTTGTGTTGAAGTCGCAGGAAGCACAGGGGGGTTGTGGTGAGCAGGCCTGGGTCAGCTTTGTCTGTCTAGCTTTCCATCAACGGCATGATGGATCTGTAGGCTGGACAGAGGAGACAGAGCCAAACAATCTACAAATATATATATATATATATATATATATATATATATATATATATATATATATACACACACACTACCATTCATAAGTTTGGGCTCTGTATATATATTTAAATTTTTTATATTTTATATTATATGTTTATATATATATATATATATATATATATATATATATATATATATATATATATATATATATACTACCATTCAGAAGTTTGGGCTCTGTATTTCTATTTGTTTTTTAAAAGAGGTTGTTTTTGAAAGAGGTCTCTTATGCTGCATCCAAAGCTGCATTTATATGATCACAAATACAGTAAAAACAGTAATATTAATATTATTGTAATTTAAAATAACTGTTTCTATTTGAATATGTTTTAAATGTAATTTATTCCTGTGATGGCAAAGCTGACTTTTCAGCAATCTCCAATCTTCAGTGTCATATGATCCTTGAGAAATCATTAGAATATTCTGATTTGGTGCGATAAAAACATTTCTCATTATTTTCTTATTATATTATTTTATTTTTTTAGGATGATTTCATGAATAGAATGTTCAAAAGAACAGTATTTATTTTCTGTAAAACTTGCTGAATAAAACTATTAATTTCTTTCAGAAAAATTGTACTGACCCCAAACTTTTGAAAGGTAGTGCATTTCTGTAAAAATAAAACAATTTTAACTAATATTTGTGTCCTTATTTGGAAAGTAGCCATGTAATAAGTGTGAAAATGTACAGTCAGCAAGTCATTCTAACAAAATAAAGGATTCAGGATGATGCAAGAAAATAAGAAAATGTCAAATTTGCATGTACTGTGAAATTTACGTGTTAAATATTCATCAGAGAATACCATGCCATTACTATGTTAATAAAAGGAAAAATTTGATGTCATATGTAAGGATATACACAACGATCACTGAACTGTATGATTTCCTATGCAATTCCCTTCAGGCGATTTCCTACGTGGTTCTGCTAGACTGAATAATTTGAAGTTAACTTCATTTCGTTTCAAAACGCAAACCTGTAGCTGTGAAAAAAGTGGGATTGTGTACGGTCTACATCTTAAAAACCTCACACTGAGTTGACAGTGTCATCACAAATCTTTGATATTATCCCTTACATATGTAAAAGGTCAATAAACGCACAGTGCTATTTCTACAAGCTCAAACTCTTGCTTCACCTCACTCCTCACCCTGCGACCCGCAGATGAGCCATTAGTGTGTTTGTGTGTGTGGGATTGCCATGGGGACAGCTGGGTGTGGGAAGCTAGAGCAAACATGGCGAGGCCTGGACAGTGACTCCGACCGACTCACAGAGAGACAATAGAGGCTCCCGTAGGAGCTAATGGGGACACATGTAACGGGATTACGGCTCTGGACACTGATGGTGAAGGTTGGGGAGGGGGGGAGACCACATTGGTAGCTACTGCACTTCTACACACCTCCCCCTTGTCTGTCCCTCCTGCCGTACCCTGAGAACATCCCACTCAATCACATCCCACTGACACACTCAGCCACAGCAGGCCCATTCAGAGCCTCAGGAGCACTCCAACCTGAACGGGCCTTTCCCACAACCCGCTCCTCGGAAACCTCTGCGGCTTCTTTTCAAATCACAGTCGCTGTACACAAGGCAGGTTTATGACAGTGGTTTGACTCATTTCTTAAAGGTGGATAGTTAAAACTTGTGAATATGGAAAGGGCAAGCATCACTAGGGATAGGGATTTGAACAACTCAAAAAATAACAAAAATGTGCCATTTTGATATGTGGAGTATACACATTGAAGAATGATAGAAAGAGTTTATTGGTCCGGATTTACTACTTTACTGAAAAATACAATTAAAAATGTAATTCATACAAACAGAGACTTGAATACACCTCTTACGTGATATATATTTTTTTTATTTTTATTGAATTACATTAACTAAAAATATATTAGAATGATACAACTGACATGCATTACTGTTCAAGTTTTTTTTATTTTTTTTAAATGTTTTTAAAGGTGGACTTTAGTATAGGGACCAATTCTCACTATTATTTAGTTGCTTATTGGCATGCCTATTAATACAATATTGGCTGTTTATTAGTACTTATAAAGCACATATTCTGCATGATGACCATATTCTACACCCCTAATCCTAAACTTAACAACTACCTTACTAACTATTAATTAGCAGCAAATTAGAAGTTTACTGAGGCAAAATGACATAGTTAATAGTTTGTTAACGGCCAGAATTGGACCTTAAAATACAGTGACCAGTGCATTTATTTAATGAAAAATACAGTAAAATGGTAATGTTATGAAATATTATTCTAATAGTGTGTTTTTTGTCAATAAAATACAAAAAAGAAAAAGAAAATTGGGCTTTTTTTTAAAATCCGATTAATCGAAAAAATAATCGGCCAACTAATCGATTATCAAAATAATCGTTAGTTGCAGCCCTAAATTTAACTGTTTTCTATTTTAATATTTTTAATATTTTAAAATGTAAATTATTCCTGTGATGGCAACACAACATTTTTCAGCATCATTCAGTGTCACAGGATCCTTCAGAAATTATTCTAATATGTGGATTTGCTCCTCAAGAAACATTTCTTATTACAGTATTGAAAAGAGTTGTGCTGCTTCATATTTTTGTGACATATAATACTAATAATATTTTTTTAGGATTCTTTGATGAATTGAAAGTTCAAAGGAATTTTAGAAATATTAAGAAGTATTTATTTGAAACAGAAATCCTTTGTAACATAAATGACTTTAAAATGACTTTTGAATTATTTAATACATCCTTGCTGAATGACCGTAATAATTTCTTTCAAAAAACTTACTGGCCTAAAATTTTAAATGGTAGTGTATATACAAATATCATAGCGTGGAAAAAATGATTAAATAAAAGGATGAAATTCATGAAAAGAAAATCTTTTTGACTAATTTGGCATAATATTTCATCATTATAAAAAACATACAATGAATCAATTTTGTTGAAATATCACAAACATTTGAAAAACATTTGTCAGCCAAATTAAAGTCATGTGGTGCGACCAACATGCAAAAACATACAGGAATCATTTAAAATTTTTGTTAAAAATTGTGTATTCAGTTTTTTTATTCTATGGTGTTTTCCATTTTTGGAAATGGTATTTCCCTTTTTTTAAAAAAAACAACAAAAAAAAAACAACAACAACAGTGTATTCTATTTCTTCTTCTATTGTATTTTCCATTTTAAAAACTGTGTATTCTATTTTTTTTTATTCTATTGTGTTTTCCATTTAAAATTGTCACAACCACAAAAACAACGAACTTAAAGAGTATATTTCTAAGAACTTGGCATGTAGATTAGACATTTAAAAGTTTTTTTTATTCCATCACTGTACCATGGCACTGTCACAGTATATTTGGTACATTCTATTCTATTCTATTCTTTTCTAGTAAATCTGGTATTCTAAGTGCCTGTATTTAAGATTTTCAGCTGACAAAGCATTTTTTGGAAGTTGGGGGTGGAAATCAGAAACTTAGGCTTGGGCCCATAAGTAACCTCTCAGAACACACTAGCAACCACTCAGAACAGCCACATAGCAACATGCTGAAAACCACTCAGAACACCTTAGCAACCAATCAGCAACACCCTAGCAACCACCCACAACACCATAGTATTGAGACATTGACTTTTGCACTTCCTAGCACCACTTCCATTTTTCCCCCAGAAAATGTAAATATCTAGTTGACATTTATGATTGAGTAGGAGGTCCAGGCTAAGCTGCGAAGCAGGCCTTCCTCTCCTTTTTCTCTCGCAGCCAAATTCCTACACTCCTTCCAAGACACCCAGTCGATTAATAAGACATCGTCTCCTCCCCTTTGCAGCCCCCTGCACAAGAGGCCACCCAGGAGCGAGCGGCCCCGTCTCTAAAGCAGCTTCTCTGGTGGCCCAGTGGAATGCCGGGCAGACAGGAGGGAAGGGCCCCGGGACCGAGCTGGAGAAGAAAAGAAAAAGTCCCATCATTGCTCGCCAGGGCAGCCTGGTCAAAATTTAGGGGAGACAATAGGAGATGTAGGTCCCGTGCAGAATTCCTGTATTTCCCGCCATTGACTCTTCAACACCTCCTACTTTAGACCCCAAGCCTTTTCTGCTTTCTGTCCTGTTCATTACATTTTGGAGCTTGTTACTCAGATACACCCATCTGTGCTCAAATCAACACTTAGGATGACGGATCTGTGCTTCACTGCTTTGAATCTAGTAAATTTGGTTAAATCTATTTGGTTATACAGGTGCATCTCAATAAATTAGAATGTCATGGAAAAGTTCATTTATTTCAGTAATTCAACTCAAATTGTGAAACTCGTGTATTAAATAAATTCAATGCACACAGACTGAAGTAGTTTAAGTCTTTGGTTCTTTTAATTGTGATGATTTTGGCTCACATTTAACTAAAACCCATCAATTCACTATCTCAACAAATTAGAATACTCCATAAGACCAATAAAAAAAAAACAAAAAAAAAAAAACTTTTTAGTGAATTGTTGGCCTTCTGGAAAGTATGTTCATTTACTGTATATGTACTCAATACTTGGTAGGGGCTCCTTTTGCTTTAATTACTGCCTCAATTCGGCGTGGCATGGAGGTGATCAGTTTGTGGGACTGCTGAGGTGGTATGGAAGCCCAGGTTTCTTTGACAGTGGCCTTCAGCTCATCTGCATTTTTTGGTCTCTTGTTTCTCATTTTCCTCTTGACAATACCCCATAGATTCTCTATGGGGTTCAGGTCTGGTGAGTTTGCTGGCCAGTCAAGCACACCAACACCATGGTCATTTAACCAACTTTTGGTGCTTTTGGCAGTGTGGGCAGGTGCCAAATCCTGCTGGAAAAGGAAATCAGCATCTTTAAAAAGCTGGTCAGCAGAAGGAAACATGAAGTGCTCCAAAATTTCTTGGTAAACGTGTGCAGTGACTTTGGTTTTCAAAAAACACAATGGACCAACACCAGCAGATGACATTGCACCCCAAATCATCACAGACTGTGGAAACTTAACACTGGACTTCAAGCAACTTGGGCTATGAGCTTCTCCACCCTTCCTCCAGACTCTAGGACCTTGGTTTCCAAATGAAATACAAAACTTGCTCTCATCTGAAAAGAGGACTTTGGACCACTGGACAACAGTCCAGTTCTTCTTCTCCTTAGCCCAGGTAAGACGCCTCTGACGTTGTCTGTGGTTCAGGAGTGGCTTAACAAATTCCTTGACACGTCTGTGTGTGGTGGCTCTTGATGCCTTGACCCCAGCCTCAGTTCATTCCTTGTGAAGTTCACCCAAATTCTTGAATCGATTTTTGCTTGACAATCCTCATAAGGCTGCGGTTCTCTCGGTTGGTTGTGCATCTTTTTCTTCCACACTTTTTCCTTCCACTCAACTTTCTGTTAACATGCTTGGATACAGCACTCTGTGAACAGCCAGCTTCTTTGGCAATGAATGTTTGTGGCTTACCCTCCTTGTGATGGGTGTCAATGATTGTCTTCTGGACAACTGTCAGATCAGCAGTCTTCCCCATGATTGTGTAGCCTAGTGAACCAAACTGAGAGACCATTTTGAAGGCTCAGGAAACCTTTGCAGGTGTTTTGAGTTAATTAGCTGATTGGCATGTCACCATATTCTAATTTGTTGAGATAGTGAATTGGTGGGTTTTTGTTAAATGTGAGCCAAAATCATCACAATTAAAAGAACCAAAGACTTAAACTACTTCAGTCTGTGTGCACTGAATTTATTTAATACACGAGTTTCACAATTATATTGAGTTACTGAAATAAATTAACTTTTCCACATTCTTATTTATTGTGATGCACCTGTATAATGATCTTGACTTTTTTTTTTTTTTGATTTAGTTGTTGAAAGAAACAGTTTGATGCTTTGACATATATTTTGTTATACGTTATGAGAACAGTGTCCAACCATTAAAATACATACTAAACGAAGTCACTCTGGCATGGCTTAAAAGTTTATTGTAACATGTTTGGGTTGGTCAACAAGTCCCCCAAAAGTCGGCTTTTCGGACAGAAAATCTCTACCCCAAACTTTTCCTGCTCAGACATAATAATAATAATAATAATAATAATAATAATAATAAAACATTGTAAAATATATAAATTACAAAACATTTAACAATTTCCTGACAAATGTAATTATTATTATTATTATTACGATTATTATTGTGTTGTCTTTTGAAAAATACAATGCAATGGTCTGATTCTTTAAAATATATAATAGCCACCAAAATACACCACAATATAATAATAATAATAATAATAGTAAAATATATAAAAGGCAAAATATTTAATATTTCACAATTTTCTGACAAATGTAATTATTATTATTATTATTATTATTATTATTGTGTTGTCTTCTGAAAGATACAATGGAATGGTCTGATTCTTTAAAATATATAATAGCCAACAAAAGACATAATAATAATAATAATAATAATAATAATAATAATAATAAAAAAATATACAAATAAAATTTATAAAATATATAAATGGCAAAACATTTAATAATTTTCTGACAAATGTAATTATTATTATTGTTATTATTATGGTGTTGTCTTTTGAAAGATAAAATGCAATGGTCTGATTATGAAAATATAATTTTATGTACATTGTGAACAAAAGTCATTAATATATGTATATGTGTGTGTTTGTGTGTAAATATACAGTAAGAGTTTGGAGATATCAAGATTATATATTAATATATAATCTACAAACTCAAAATAATAATTACATGAATCTTGAAAATTTTAATTGAAACAATATTTGCATGACTGTTATTTTGTAAAAAAACAAAAAACAAACATTACAATCAAAGGCTTAAATAATATTTAAAAGGCACATAATATTAATGGGCTTCAAACAGGTCTGTAAAAAGTTTTTTTTTCCCCCTTTTTTCTTTCTTTTTTTAATAAATGAAGAATATATTAATAAAACATTATTGTAGCCACTGAGAACATAATATAAACTGAAAATATAGAAAAATAATTTTTTGTTCCCACCAAAACATCAGAATAAATGCACAAAATACATGAACATTTTAGTGAATTTAGAGGTTTTATTCCATTTGTGACCATTTAAATTATATTACTCTTGTTCAATAAGATATGTATTTAACACTTTAAAGCCCTTAATTTTTTTAATAAACACCTCAAACATATTTTGATTCACAAAACAAACAGGAAAACAGCAGCTAACAAGGAGCACACGTTCTGACATCACACAGACAGAGTTGATTCAACTCATCTGAGACTAAAACACTCATGCAAGACACTCCAATTCGCATTTGTATCAACACAATGAACTGATAGAAGCACACAATCCTTCAAAATATGAACCTTATGTATATCGTTCTACTATTTCAAAACAATATAATCAACGGGGGTCAGTGTCATACTGTGTGGTGAAGTTTATGGCTTAGCACTTACAAAATACATACATAGCATTAAAACTCACTATATAAATATGACTTTATTTTGGTGCTTCTAAGCGCTAGAGTTTAATAATAATTTGATTTAAATAAATTAATATGAGGAAAAACTCTAGCCCAGCTAGATAACACCATTTTTTTGTTAAGCCATTCAGGTCTCATGTTGAAATTTACCTTCATGTAATGGCTAAATATTAAACATCTAGTGCACAGTGAAGACTAATACAGAGTCTACTCTAGAGACAAGAAAGTTTCTCTTATATACATCCCATAATCAAGTTTTACTGGGTGAAATGACCATCAACACAAATTTAAAACTGTGTAAACAGCGCCCCTTGGTGGCAGTGTATGGTTGCACACCTGGAAGAAAAGAGTCTGAATGTTTACAAATCCCTTTAAATCCATTTACTCAAAATTCCCTTTGCGATTTAATGCAACTTGTGCTGAACCAACTGGACAATAAAATGCAAAAATACATATTTCAAAACTGAGCGGCTTTGCAAGAGATTTCAATTTTAGATGTTTTTAGATCATCACAAGATGTGAATTTGCTGCAACACCAGATGAATATTATTGGCAGATACATTCTCTGGGGAATCAAATAAAATGATTGTGCTAATAATCTATGCTTCTTGATATGACTCTTAAAACAAACAGAACTATATTTATAAATGTGTTGCACAGCAGGAAATGCTGGAAGATGGAAGCACATGGACAAGATCCTAACCAAATCAGCAGATTTTTAAAGACTTTACTAAAAAGAAAATTAAAGCTTGGTGTATGTTGAAAAGGCTGTGATTTTGCATTAAGTTTCACTGCTACAAATAATGACTTTGGTAAAATAAAACTTATGTCATTTATTCAACTATAAAACCCCTTTCTATAGATTCAGACTCAGTGGAGACTCTGACATCCAAGGCATCGCATGCACAGATACTTTCAAAAGGGAAACAGGACAGTGGTCAGAGGACCACTTTTTACGCAATCCATTTAAAACTGTCAAAAGTTTGTTTTCTAACACTGTATAAATATTTAATGCAACTTCAAGGCTTTAGAATAAAAGATTTGTGCCATGGACAACACACTTAACAAAATGATTGTTTGTCCAGTCACAATAGCCAAAAATGAAATTACAGGCATACAGCCAATAAGGCTGGCTTTATACACTACCGTTCAAAAGTTTGAGGTTAGTAAGATTTATATGCGGAATATCTTGAATATTCTTAACATTTAAAACAATATTTCTATTTGAATATGCTTTAAAAATGTTATTCATTTCTGTGATGGCGAAGCTGAATTTTCAGCATCATTACTCCAGTCTTCAGTGTTACATGATCCTTTAGAAATCATTCTAATATGCTGATTTGCTGCTTAATAAACATTTCTTATGTAGAGCTGGGCATAGACACAAATTTCACAGTTTGATTCCTATTCACATTGTTTTGTATATCAGGTACAGTACATGGCAAATTTTCTGAAAGAAAAAAAAAAAATCTCAACTAATCTACATGAGAGTCAGCTGGTACTATATTGTAATATTGGGGGTTAAAATTAACTGATTTGTATACAAACACAAATTACACAATGAATTTTTTATAATAATAAAGTTATAATACTAACTTTGAAATTACATAATTATATTTCCACTCCAATTTGTTTTTTGAAATATAACATTTGAGTGGTGGCTGTTGACGGATTTATTCAAACATAAATATCGAAGAACAGTAAAAATTATAATGGATATGTTATATGGTGCATATACTTAGCAAAATGCTCCTCTTTAAAGTTCATTTTTCTAGATGAAAAGCAAGTTTATGGACACTGAATATGTTTTTTTCTGAGGTAAATGTGACGTTGTGACATTGTTTTCCAGCTGTTATATTGACATCTTTCCATGGTTGAAAGACTAATTATGACTCTTGACCACAAAACCAGTCTTAAGTAGCACAGGTATATTTGTAGCAATAGCCAAAAATACATTGTATGGGTCAAAATTATCGATTTTTCTTTTATGTCAAAAATCATTAGGATATTAAGTAAAGATCATGTTCCATGAAGATATTTTGTAAATTTCCTACCGTAAATATATCAAAACTTAATTTTTGATTAGTAATATGCATAGCTAAGAACTTCATTTGGACAACTTTAAAGGCGATTTTCTCAATATTTTGATTTTTTTGCACCCTCAGATTCCCGATTTTCAAATAGTTGTATCTCGGCCAAATATTGTCCGATCATAACAAACCATACATCAATGGAAAACTTATTCAGCTGATGTATAAATCTCAATTTTGAGAAATTGACCCTTATGACTGGTTTTGTGATCCAGGGTCACAATTGAGCAATTACATGCAACAGGATACGGATTTCGGTAAGCTGTATATTTATTTTGTGCTGTAACTGGTTAAAGCGGAGGAGATGATCAGTTCACGTGCTTGAACTACAGCGCTACAGCGATCTGTCACTCCACATTAAACAGCGGCAAAACGGTATTTATTGTTTGAATATTGTAATAAAATCGACAGGATTTGAAATCTCAGACTTTGTTTCATATCAAAGCACAAAGCTTATTGCGATTTATTGGATGAGAGGCGCGCTACAATGTTCCGTTCATTAAATGAAAACAAGCTAGACTAATTGATTCTTGGGATTTAAGAATCTATATTGTTTCATAAAAATGAGAATCGATTAAAATCGAGAAATCGTTTTTTACCTAGCCCTATTTTTTATTATTTCCAGTGTAGAATGTTGTATTTGGGTAACTGAAATATTTCAAGCACTGACATCAGTGCTCTGCAGTGTGATATGCTACACATAATCTAAAACTATTTTAAACAACATTGTTTCTTTACAAATTTCCTAATTACATGCTGTTTTAAACTCTTATTGAGAGAATGGTGTAATTTTTGTACTTTTAAAAATTAATTTGCAGTACTACTGAAGTGATCAGGGGGGAAAAAAATACAATTTGATATAATTAATATATAATGTAATACAGTCGTTCTTAAGAGTTTTGATTCCAAGACCCCAAATGTCCAGAATAATTTAAGGCTCCATGACCTTTCCAATTGTTCATGCTTGATCAAGGAAAAGTTTCTCTACACATATATATATATTTCTTTTTTACAAAATTTTAGCTGATAAAATATTTTGAATTTTATTATCAAAATGCCTATGGAGTTATAAAATGTTATTAATTTACATGACTTTTCCACGTCTAGGCCGCTGAGGCAGCCTGGTTGAGAACCACTGATATACATATCAAAATGTAATTTTAACCTAAAATTTTGATGCTGAAAAAACAAGTTCTTGACCATGTTATTTGTCAACTACCCCTAGCCACTTTTTAAGTCAATGTAAAAATTACAGGCTACTTGCCTTTTTTAAGTTTCAAATGACAGTTCTGAACTTTCAAAGTTTGACTTTACCATCTAAAGCATAGCCACCTCTAGAACAAGGCAATTCTACTAAAGATATCATGAAACGGAATGGGAACAAGTTTCCATGCAATTAAACAACCCCATTTATAGTACATTCCAACATTAAATAACTGATTTAAGAGAAAATTGTCATGTACTCACACTCCACTTGTTCCAAACCTGTATGAGTTTCTTTCATATCTGTTGAACACAAAAGAAGATATTTTGAAGAATGTTGGTAACCAAATACGGTAGTCATTGACTTCCATAGCATTTTTTCCCATACTACAAGGGCTTTCGCACCATGTAGTTGTAGGAACTTGCCAGCAGGGTCGTTCCTAGAGAACCAGTTTCTCCCACGGGTCATTTGCCTGGTTGTATTCGCACCGGCAGCAGGAACTCTGAAGCGGTCGTCCGCAAAGTCTTTATTCACGGGATTTACAAACATCAATAAACGGTGAATGGAGGACGCCGTATTTTTGTTGTGTGCCGTGGGTTTCGTGATAACAGAAATGGAATGTAAACGCACAATTTACGCAATTGAAAGAGCATGAAAATCTGACTAAATCTCCTATGACAACTTATCATCGAGGCTGAAAGAAGAACACAAAGCTACAGACAACATGCCATTATAAATGCCAAATGCTGTTTTCCATGTTCGTGGAAGGAAATATTTTTACATGGCTTTTTAAAAATGCAGAGTAGCCATTGTTTCATATTTGTTTGGCCAAACAGCGTACACTTACATCACTGATATCTCCTATAGAACTGTTTTAGACCCTACTTTGAGGTAGGAGCTAAAATAGTTCCCCCAAATGGAGTTCCTAGAACTAAATACGTTCCTAATTCCTGCAGTGCGAACTTCCGCCAATAGTTCTAAGAACTACGAAAAGGTTCCTCCAGTGTGAAAGCACCTTATATAAGTCAATGGCTACCAACAACTGTTTGGTTATCAGCATTCTTCAAAATATCTTCTTTTATGCTCAACAGAATAAAGGGTGAACTATGCCTTTAACTCAACTCTCCTACTTCAAATCCACAGCCCCTTTAAAAATAAGGTGGATCTTAAATAGTCTAATCAGCCCACCACCTCCACGAGCAGATGAGCCGCCCACATCCGGCGCTATCACAGATACAAGCGCAAGGGGCCCCTCGGTTACATTTCACAAGCAGACAACACAATTCACAAGCACCCAAGAGCACTATATTAGGGCAACAAAGATGGAGTGCACAGATCAAAGGAGTGCGTTCAGTTTAAGGGCCGATGCTCACTACGCTTCTATAAACACTAAACGAAAACCCACGTCTGGCCTTTAATCTCATAACAGCTAAAACAAGAGGAAAACCCCTAAAAACTTATCAAATCATAAAACAAGCTCTATGTTTGTGCGATTGGACGCAGGGAGCCAGTGGGACAAACCGCAGCACGGCAAACCATCTAATAAAGCCTCGCTCCCTGAGGAGAGTTCAGTGTAGGACTCTCTCTGCCTCCCCTCATTCCCGTTCTATTAATACACCCAAACAAAAGGAGGCAGTAATGAGGGAGCTTCAGGGAGAACAGTGATGGGGAAGAGGCCGAACGCAGCGGCTTTCAGCCACATGAAAGTGAGCCGAGCTCCTGCTGTTCTTATTGCTCTTGTCCTTTGCCCGGGTTCGAGCGGGCAGGAGCACCAGTTTGTGTGTTTGAGTGTGAGTGTGCGTTCGTGCATGCGTACCCGCCGCTGGGTCCCAATCCAGCTCTCGCTATTTAAAAGCTCAGTGATGGGATGTCTCATCTCGGTTAGTGCACAGGAAGTGGAATGCGTGATTTACTTAGAGACCAGAGCCTTGCGTCTGTCCCTAAAAATGGCAGTTATGTTTGCCCAGATGAGGCACCGTTTAGATTCAGTATTTTCTAATGCATAAAAGTCTTTCAGGATATGAACAGAAACATAAGAGGAAAGGAAGAAAGTAACTTTTGCATAGCAATGTAGAGTTCAAGTGCCTTTCAAATGGTTTTATAGTGCTTGCAAGATATGAATGCCACCATGTCAGCCATCATACCATAATGCTCTGAATAATACAGATGGTCCTTCAGGCTAAAGATAAAATAATTCCTTTCGACTGTAAAAATGCCACCAACAGCTAGAAAACACAAACACTGACAACCACAAAATCAGCTCAGCAGTGTTGTACACTCAAAATTAAAGGTTCTGTACTGGCATCAATGGTTCACTGAGAAACCTTTAACAACCATGGAACCAAATGGTTCTTCAGATTATTAAATACTGTACACACTTAGAAAAAAAATCATTATTTTAGGAACTGTTCACTGAAAGGTTCTTTAGAGAATCCAAATGGTTCATCTATGGCATTGCTGCCATACAACGGAGAAAAAAAACAACTTTGGAACCCTTTCTATTTTTAAAGAGTGTAGTACTCAAGTTCAGACAAGACTGGATTTGGACTCAAGAGTCCAAATGCTCCTGAAAATATGGACTTGAGTCCTGCAACATTGCACCTTAGTGTCACAAAACCTCCAAGGCTTGTGAAACAGATGACGATAAGAAGAAAAAATGCAAGTGCATCGTTTTAAACACCACAGACTCTGCCGCAGCACGTCTTAAAGCATCATTCATCTAACACAGGGCCAAAAACACAACATGCCACCATCAAACAGGAAACCACAGAGTTCTTTTAGCTTGTGTATAACTTCATTTCAGGCTAAAATGCGGCCCTGCAGTCATGGTTATCTTCTGTAACATAAGCGTGTCATTAGGCTTTGCAGACACTTAAAGTCAGCATGAATCAAAACCTGTTTTCTTCATCTCATGTGGTGCATTCTCAAATGAAACAGGATAACAAGACAAAAATGTAGGGTGGAACATAAGTCTATCCATCAGAAACTGATTGGATCATAAAAGTGGCAGCATAACAGAGCAGAATACAGCCAGATTGAATGCGAGTTTGTTAAAACTGTGGCAAAAGAACAATTTAGCTACTGGTTAGCATTATCCAATAGCCTGAGAGGCCTAAATGATGTAACCAGAAAAAAGAAAGTCATTGCAGAAGAAGAAAGGGTCATTACATTTTGGTTTGTGCACTGTTTACAATAGAATCTGGTGCATTAAAAAGGGAACAATTTTGATTTCATGTTGACTTTAAAGCAGATTCATTCTCAGCTTAAACTTACACTAAGGCATAAAACCTTGAGTAAAACAACATCCAAAGCAACACCTCTAGAGTTCTCTCATTTAAGATATGGTCACAGTGAAAAACCAAAAAACGTTCATTGTCCACTGTTGATATTAGCAATGCACGAAGCAATGCTTACACAGAAGTCACTTTCAAACCAAAAAGCTTCTTCCTCTGGTCAACACATCACATTTGTGTGAAAAAACTGAACCTGATAAAAAATCTGCATGGAGAAACGTTTCGCAGCTCTGCAAAATTTCTAAATGCGCAGATTCCTATTGAAATAACTGGATTTCGCCCATAAAATTACTTAGAGCACGAGTAAATGTGACTGCACCATCAGCCTCTTAAAAAATGAATTCAAGTTTAAAAGAACAAATAAATAACCTGAGGAAAGGATCTCAACAGAAAATTAAAATAACATGTAAATATGAAACAAACTGTTTTTTTTGTTTTTTTTTACCTTGCCAAGGGTATCTAACAAGCGTTTTACAATGAAATGCTTCCACGGAAACTATTACACCTAATTGTTGCTACTTCAGTAAAATCTTTTGGAAGAAGTCAAAGATTGAAGTTAGACATGTGAATCAATACCACAAAGCTCCCAGCACGAATGGAGCTGTCATATTTGACAAACTGGTATACTGAATATACCAAATATGTATCATATACCAAATTTGTCAAGTCTGTATAAACAATAAATCTCCTCTTTAATAAATTCTATTTATATTCTTTTAAAATACATATCCCTTTCCTTTTTTGCCCGAAGCAAATTGCCTGGTCTGTCAGGACACTGCAGAAGCAGACTTTCCTTTTTTCACCATCAGTGAAAGGTTTGATGCTCCTCAAAGTGAAGTTCTCCCTCCTGTTCGAAACACTGGACTGGATGCGGTGAGGTTTTATAATGCAGAACTTGAGACAGAAGTTTACTGAAGCTCAATCTTCAGCGCTCATGGTGTGCATCTATTGCTAGTGATGGATTTGGGTTGGTCCCCGCATGCAAATTCTGGAGCTGTACGGCCTTACCAGAGCGTGAGGAGAAAGAAAGGTGGGATAATTATGTATCCTAATTACGTAACCTATCCTGTTGTCCAACTCTCACACAGGTTCACTCTGTAAAGGTGAAGGCAGGCTGGGGTTCGACTTGAGAGGGCTCATCGTCAGGGCCCAGAGTGAGAGGTGTGCTCACGGAGGCCTGGGGGATGATGGCTGTCTCTCCGCCCAGTGACGTCTTATCCTGAGACTGGGAGGAAGAGGATGATGAGTGTGTGCTCTCACTGGAGCTGCTGCGGGTCTCTGTGCTGGTGCTGGTCTTTTTCATCTTCCTGCGTTTCGCTAAAGGAGCCTTGTCAACCGTCTGGAGTCGGAAGCCCTCCCGCTTACACTTATTAAAGGCCTGAAGAAGACATAACAGTATTATGTTATGTTGTTATGTTTATTTTCTAGCATCCTTCTCTTTTTTATGTTTCTTACATTGAAGGTGGCTTTGACACAGGTGTGCACTGATATGGTGGAAGATCCCAGGATGTCAGGAGTCATAAGAGGGTTGGAAGAGAGCTGACTGTCATCCTGCAGCCAGGCATTATAGCGTAGGCCACACATTTTTATCCGCTTGTCAGGGTCCACCGTCAGCAGCTCTGAACCATGAGTAGGTCAGACACATTTTAGTTTTAACAAATGCATTCCTATTTAAAACACTGCAAAATGGTCTCCAAACATCTTCAGCTGTGTCTTACCTTGTATCAGATCTTTGGCCTGACTGGACACATTCCTCCAGGCTTCACCTTCGAAAGAGAAGTCTCCTTGTTTGATCTTCCTCATAATCTCTTCTGCACTGGTGTGCATTAGACTCTTCCCCTGGCACTGAAATGGGACCTGGCCAGATAGCATGGTGTACTGCAACAAAATAAAAAAATAAAAAAATAAAAACACAAGTGCACCTTAATGCAGGGTACCTCAAGGTTCTATCTTAGGACCAATTTAATTTCTTCATATGCCCTTCATTAAGAAAAAAAAACATGAATATTACCTTCAGTTATGATAATAATACAGAGTTGTACCTTCCTTTTAAAGTCAAATTGGTTTTATTGTGCACAAACCATAAGTTTGCATTATTCCAAAGAAAAAATTTATCAAATTTGATAACTTTTATTTTAGTAATCCTTCATGAAAAAGTTATCATTTGATCCACCTCTCAGACAACTTCCTGTTTTGAAGATGTCACCAAGATTGCTGTTGAGGGAAATACTTTAGTCCTCCACAACTGAAAGTAAACACTCTGCTTGATCCAATCATTTCCTGATGGATAAAATCAAGCCCTGCACTACATTTAATGTGACAAGAAATGTGTCACATTATGGATGTATAATGGATTGAGAATGTTTCCATATATTGATTTTATTCCTGTCGATGACTGTAACTGTTGATGCTGTTTTAAATCATTTTTAAATGCCAAGATGATGTTTAAATGTTGGGACAGTGCACATTAATAAACATTAGTGTAAATATGCAAAAATTATCCAAAGGATATTTTTCATCTGTAGTTCCTGGAAAGAATGTTACAGTATCACCCTAGGAACAAAATATAATATCAAAATTACACATCATCATCATCATCATCATCTATCAACAAATTAAATCATATTAAAGCTGTTTTGAAGAGTTCAATCTTCTAGCTTAGAGCTATTACCAAATTAAAATCTTTCTTGTCTTGAACAGGACAATCAGCGAGCTTCTGACTGTTATCAAGATGAAACATATTTCTTCTATATTGGACACAATATACAGTTTTGTTATGCTTTTAAAGCTGTAGGTGTAATGAAATCTTGTTACTCTGATCTCTGTAGTTTCCACCACACCTACAGATCTCTTAAATGAGTCAACCAGCTGCTCCTTACTCACTCGTGGTGCTTAATATTTAAAGATAATTGTGCCTATTCTGTTGGTGCCAAGGCTATAAAATAGCCACACTCCATTGTGTTCTCATCAATATGTTCATTGTGTCCATTGTGTTTTCCATTTGTCTGTGTTTGAGCATGACACTGATCAACTTGTGTTGTTTTTAAATGTGCTATAACAATAAATTAGTCATAAGAACACATTATTGTTATGAAAAGTAAATGGAAAAAAAGTGCACAGCTAAATAAGCTACAAAGCTCTTGTCTTTCCAAGCACTGTGATCTCTCTCCGTGCTTTGCAGAGCTCCAGGGTCTCTCAGCTCACAGCCTGTCAGAGATCATCACGTCAAACTCCGCTGCACTACTCTTTTTTCCCCTCAGCCAGGTCCTGCTCCCCAATACAGAGTGCCACAAAAATAACTCAGCTATGGACATCTCCCCCAGGCTCCATCTCGCTATCTCCTCTCATCTTCCTCTCAATGAAGTCCTGGCTGGAAAAATTTCTGCTTAAGGGTAGTTGCAAGGACTCCGATCAGCAATGCTAAGCTGTTTTGGAAAGGCTTGATAGTTTGTTTATTTTGGTTGGTGTTCAAGTGAATAAGTGTCAGAAACAGCAAGACATGGATTTAGATCCAAAAGGAGTAAATAATCTACATGAAGAAGGATAAAAGCTTCTGTATGGATACAGAATCTCATATTTGCAGAAACAGGAGAAAGCACTCATACATTCATACAAAATGCACCATTCAGTGTTTTATTTCCTTTAAAAAAGGCTGAAAAATGAGATACTTCAGTGTGTGCATTTAGCACTTGCCCCTTTCTCTTCTCCATTAAATCAGTTGAAAACAACTGCTGTTTCAAACCCTAGTAGGCTTCCCCTTTTTGTAGGCATTATGTACAGTATGAATATTGGCCTTACCAAAATGACTCCTAAACTCCATAGGTCACAGGACTCGTCGTAACCATCATATTTGAGGATTTCCGGAGCAGCGTACTGAAGAGTGAAGCAGGGGGTCTTCAGGAGCTGATTGTCAAGGGGTTTGAGCCGTGCAAAACCAAAGTCAATAACTTTTATCTCTGAATTCTCAGTGTCGTCAGTGAAAAGCAAATTCTACAAAAAGAGAACAGTAATATATATATTGTTCACCAAATTGAAACAAGCAATACTGAGGAAAATAAACTTAAGGCAGAATGTTTCTTGAATAAGTTTTTTTAATTAAGCAAGACTTGTCAGTCCTGAGGCCTAACTACTATGTAAAGTTCTGCCCAACCTGTACTTTGGGGCCCCATTGGCCTGGAGTGCTGTGACATGTTGGTTCTACATTTGAGATAATGACAGTGGATGTGTTGTGGCATGCTGTACCTCTGGTTTGAGGTCCCTGTGCACCACACCAACATCATGCATGTGGCTGACAGCAGACACCAGTCTGCGCATGATGCGGCTGGCCTCTGTCTCACTGAAGTGCTGCTTCCTTCTGATCCTTTCCAGCAGCTCTCCGCCTTGCAGGAGCTCCAGAACAAGATATGTGTGTAGCTACATAAACATAAAGTAGTGTTATTTTAGTATCATTGATATACTATTATAGGTTTTTTTAATATTCTGAATTAGATTTTATTTTAATATTTTCTCTTTTCACTTTTTAGCTTTAGCTACTCTATATGTTTGTATTAATTTTTATTTATTAGTTTTAGTTTTAGTTATTTTAATACTTTCAGTTAAATTAAATGAAAATTCCAGACACTTTCTTATCACTTTCTTATAAGCAGTGCCGGTCTTCTCTACACACAAAGTATGCATTCTTGCTCTCAAAGATGATTTGATGACTAGTACTGCGTGATTAACAGAATTTTAGATTTAATTTTGATTTTGGCTTCCAACGATTATGACAACACAATGCTGCATTCAGTTCCTTTCCTTTAAAGCAGTGTGTTGTTGCCCTTCCTACGTAACATCATGCTATGCAACACAGGTAACTCCTCCATCATGAGTGAACACGCCCCTTAATGGTGATTGGCTACAAGTGTGTTTTGGTGCTCGGTCCGTTACTCAAAATTGCTTACTGCACCTTAAAATAGACAAATACACACAAAAACGTCAAAATGTCCATATTGACGAGTTTTCACTTAAATGTAGTCAGTTTTGTCTTAAGTGAACATAAACAGTTGAGAAAGTAGTTAAATGCTTATTAGTATATTAAATCGGTTCATTCAGTCTTAAAGTGACAGCTGCCTAATAAACCTGCTGCTGTAAGCTATTATTTTTAGTAGGCTAAATTGTTTATTTTGTATATTTTATCCATAGCATTGGTCCTATTGTTTGTAATTTTCTACTTTTACTGACTGTTTCAACTGCTATGAACAACTGTATGAAACTGCTCAGAAAGAACAGAATAAGAGGTTGAGGGACATTTTGGATGCACCGACAGGGGCCCCCTGACACCGCTTTGCTTTGGGCCCCCAGAACTCTAGGACCAGCACTGGGTATAAGACTAAATATAAAATTAGGAAGCACAAGGAAACACACTATTTACAAGAATAACCACATGGAACGGTATATGATCGCAATTACACAGATAGATAATCTATTATGAAGCGCAAAGCCTTCTATCCTGGTGCAGATGTACATTTAATGACAGAAAGAAAGTCAGAGGGAATGCTGCCTTTGAACTCAGAAGGAGCTGGAAAAATCATCTGGCAAATGTTCAGATTCAAGATGATTTAATAAATGGGCTTCAGTCTTATTATAAGCTGAATGAGTGTGAATAAGTGAACGGCAGAACAAGCGTTTGCGTGCTGTACGTGGGTGGGATGAGATAGAAAAGAGTGTACGAGTGTGCACGTGTGTGTGTGTGTGTGTGTGTGTGTGTGTGTGTGTGTGTGTGTGTGTGTGTGTGTGTGTGTGTGTGTGTGCATGAAAGAAGAAAGAGAGGCAAATGAAAAAGAGCAAGCTAATATCTCTCATTATCTCTGGTTTAGAGGAACAAAGACCCTGACCGGGCAGGGCGGCTCTGCTTTTCATCTGGGGCACGGCACTGGGTACAGAGAGTGGGGGTTGATAACCTCCAATTGGCAAGTGGCAGGCATGCACATACACATTTTACAGATCTGAAGAGGTGCCCAACTGACTCAAGCTTATCATACTAATGAATAGGACGATGGATCAGGATGTCTGGCACACACTGAAATGTATCCACACACACACTACAACTGTTTTCAACATTAATAACAGATGTTTCTTGAGCACCAAATCAGTATATTAGAATGATTTCTGAAGGATCATGTGACACTGAAAACTGGAGTAATAGCTGCTGAACAATCATATATAAAATATTAAAATAGAAAACATTTTACAATGTATTTCACAATATTACACTTTTTTTTTTTTTTTACACAAAGGTTTTAATGGAATTATGCATTTAAACCAAAAAAAAAATCACTTTGTAAACATGACATGACATACACAATGCATTACATTCAGTTATGTAACGTAATTTCAAGTGAAAAGAATATTTATGGGGAAATGTAACATTACCTATTGGGATTTTACAGAATCAACAGGAAGTTATTACTACAACTATTTTTTTTCTGCCCAGAAACATTGTTTTAGAGGTGAACAAAATTATTTTCTTTTGATGAAATATCATACTTTTTGTAATTCTAAAACAAACTTTATTACAATGCTTACTGTACAAGCTGTCTTCGGTTCAACATATTATAATGTACAGTATGGATATTTTTTATAAGATTGCTTAATGGTGTTATTAAATTATCAGTGTTTTTAGAGTTTAAGTTGACATTTGCCATCATCTAATGCTCACTTAATCTAAATGTAGTAATTGTGGAAATGAGCATTAACAATTCATTGTTCAGTTTGGCCCATATATATCCAATATCAGCAGAAAGTTTGTAATATCGGCTAACAATCTGGTACATACATATAATGCATCCCTAAGGAAAATAAGATATTACAGTAGCTGAACAGTACATCTGTTGTATTTCCTGTCTCAGGGCTCAGATCCTAGAGCAGTTCTGTGAGTAATTAGTCTGTTTTAAGTCTCCCATCGACTTACATCGGCAAAGCAGATCTGATGCACTTCTATTTTTTACTGCCCTGGAGGAAATGTACGGTAAATCTATGTTTTTCTCTAGGATTTATTAAATAAGTAAAAAGGACCAATTTGATGTTGTTATAACAAAAAAAAAACAACTATGGTGTTATTTCTCCAGTTAGTTTTAACCTTCTTTGGTGCTGCATCTGATAAAGACTGGACTGTAATTTAGATGAAGTACAAAGAAAAGGAAGGGGACAGTTTATGAACAGGAGGGAATTAAATCTGGGGCAGGTGCGAGGACAAAGAGAGTTCAAACTTATTCAGGCTAGCGCAGTTCATTGATAGAATAAGGCTTTGATGTGCACATGAGCTCTAGGTTTTACCTGGTCATGGTAGATCTCATGTAGCTTGACAATGTTGGGGTGTCCATCACACAGTTTGAGAGCAGCGATCTCTTTCTGTGTCTGTGCCTCCATTCTGCAGAACAAACTACAAATTACTTCCATGACTATTAGCCTATATAATTCGACTGAACTTTAAATACATCAAAAAGACTGTTAGTAGGCTGCATAGCCAGTACCTTTTACTGACGATCTTTACAGCGTATTTCTGTCCAGTCTTTTTGTGAGTGCACTGTCTGCAGATAGAGAAGCTTCCCTCTCCCAGAGCGTTCTCCCTCAGGTCCATCTCATAGTTTATGTAGAACGGAGAGTCCTACCATCAGTTTGTCAGAAATTTAGAGGTCAGGAAAAATCTACTTATCCAATCAAGGTTTCTCGCACCAAAACAATTGTAATATACTTTTATATGACCCTCTATCTGACACTTACAATTAAACAGGTTGTTTTGTTACCATACCTCTAACATATTTTATATGTAAATGAGCCTTTCTGATTGACTAGCATCGATGTATGTGTACATTTCAAACTAACATTTATCAGAATCAAGTTCATGATTAACGTGTAACTGTTGCAAATGTAGAAGGTCGTTATTGTGCTTGTGTTTTAATGATTTCTGAATGACCCATTCTTGCTGATTTATTTTGATAAATGATCTGGAGGAAATATGAAGGGAGCTTTGGTTGTAAATGTTGCAGTATATGTGCATAGTCCATCAAAAATCTTTTATTTTAGAAAAGCAAGGAAAATGCTGCTCTTGATTGTTTTTGACAGTTCTGGAGAAGGCTATAAAATAGGGTATAAAATGTCAGGTTTTTATATTTTGTGCTACTGTGCTATTTTTAATTACTGGTCTACGTACACACAAGAGATGGATGTCGTTGGCTTTTTTAGTGCATCATGCCCATGAACTCAATGTTCTAAAGACATTTTCAAATTAAAAATAGTCCAACTTTGAAAAGCAGTGCAGCAGTTCAATTTTAAAACAACAGACCCATCAGATGGATCTGGGGAAAGAATAGACATCTTCAGTGTATTGAGCGTGTACATTAGCAACATTTCATGAGAGTTAATGCACATTTATGTGCCACTTCTGCTAAATACCACTGCACTCCATCTAGCTGTTTTTAAAGCAAGAACTGAGTGGAAGCCCCTCAAAATGTTTGCCACTCAACAGTGAAGCTGCCATTGTAATATCTGCACAGTGAATTGCAGTAGGACTTTTGTTCTCATGTAAATTTATGCTTCTCTACTGCACATTACAATTAATTTCTCTCTCACATCCTCTATTTAACTTATCTTTCATCATTTAATTTACCAAAAACTACAAATCAACCAAAACCGTTTTTAACAACCAATACTAATTATTATGATATAACTGTGTGATAATTAATATGCGCACACAGTATGCATTAAATATCCATTCCTGTAGTTCAACCAGTAGAGCATCCCACAAGTTTTGGAAAAAAGCATCTGCCAAATGCATAAATGCAAAATGTATAACCAATAATAATTTATTCCTGTATTATATAATAATAGAAAGTGTAATTATTAACACTTGAAGCAATTGAAATATGAAGTTACTGTACCTGTGAACTATGTAGCACACAGTGGCGTAATGGCACTATTACAGTATGTGCTATTTTAAGACTTAAACTTAAGATGGCTCAAAACCGATATTCAAGAACCGATAACCGATTTAGTGAAAAAGTGTAAATATTGCTTAAAAAGTATTAATAGCAGTTTAATGGTTTATCCCTACCTAAAACCTGATTTGCTGCCTAACAAGGACTGGTATTTATTTCAATGTTTTTGCATTACTCGCGTTGGACTTATAGACAAATGTTTACACTTTTCAGTCAAATCAACATACGAATGGCTTACTTACAGTTGTACCTCACATTAAACTTGGATGGGAGAAAGTATTTTAACACTGAAAAAAATAACACACTTCAACTTTAAATGTTGTAATGTTTTTACAAAGCAGCAATATGCAGACTGACCTTCATCATAGCGCTACGGGCAACAGCGGCGGAGCCCGGCCTCTCTGACCCGCCGCACAGCTGAGCCGGGTCGTCCATCACCGCGTTCCTCTTAAACAGGATGGAGGGAGCCATGAAGGAATAGCCCTGCAGATACAAACATCTATAAACACACTCACTAACAGAAGAGGGAACTAATGCAGAGGAAGTTTCAGGGTCACTGACAGAACTCAAACATCAAGGCCTTTTACATTTCTGCAAATCCTTCATGCTGTGGGACTCCAGTCACATTGTTTGCGACAACTGCATCATGTGCGCCCATCTAAATAAAGCCTCCGATAGCCCATGTCCCACTTACATGGCCAGACTGCAGCTGTGTGCTACATGGGCGGAGGAGTGGCTGGCTGGATGAGAGGATGGCTGGACGGAAGGATGAGGAGATGAATGGTTGAAATGCTTTTAATTGCTAAGCCAAGGTATTTGATTGCCCTGCTTTTCAAATTATCACAGTCCTCTAATGCAGCTTAATTTCAGTTTGTGAGGAGTTTGAGGGGGTGGCTGGGTTTATATGCGGCTCTGCATGTGTGTGTGTGTGCGGTGGAGCGCTTCGTAAGTTATCATTGCAGACGTCGCTGCAATTGTACCGCCCGAGAATTACGAAGGATCAAAATTCCAGCGCACATGAAAGGCGAACGCTCAGAAAAGCCAAGATGAAGTTGGTAATCAAAGGTTGAAGGAGTAATTGAGCCAGACATGGTTGTTCTCGCAGACGCCGACCTTTTATTCCATGACAGAGCCGTTTAATGGCGGCATTGATCCGCCAGACTGAAGGATTCATAAGGCAATCATAGACACCATCTCTTTTGCAGCCTCCCATTTCAGCTGGCATCATGCTATAGGCAACGTTATGGATCAAGCCGCATCAAAAATAGTCATTCACATCTGATGCTTGAATCCATCTCCATATCACCATAATTACATCTCCAAACAGCTCTCTAATTCATCTGAATACCAACATAGACAGCCAGGCTCATGTTGCATAAGTGATCATTATAAAGGCTGACTTGCCCATATCCACTTCGGTACTTCCTGCTTACTAATAATGGAGGGTTAACTGAACAATTATATTCTGAAGCAACATCAAATGTCCACTCGTGTGCAGAAATTCATTCTCAGTTGTCATAAATAAATGCTCTGTGTGAATCAACATTGGTTTAGGTGCATCACACATTGGATGATATTAGTGAAAAACTAATGTATTGGCCTGGAAAAGAAATCTGATGATATTTGGTAGTTTTTTTTAGTTTTTTTTGTGGGGGCAATTCTGCTTCAAAAGCTGAGCTATTCTGAGTACATTTGAATAAAATACACTACCATTCAAAATTTTGGGTCAGTAAGCTTTTTGTTGAAAGAAAACTAATACGTGCATGCAGCAAGGATGCATTAAGTTCATCAAAAGTGGCAGTAAAAACTTACAAAAAAACATTACAATGAGTTACAATTAATTTATCTTTCAAATAATTATATTCATCAAAGAATTCTGAAAAACAATGCATCACAGAAAAACATTAAGCAACACAACTGTTTTCAACATTGATAATAATGAGAAATTCTTTCTTGATTTCTGAAGGATCATGTAAAAACTGAAGTAATTGCTGCTGTCATAATAATATAATAAATAATGACATAATATAACTTGATAATATAATTGCGTATATGTTATGTCATTGCATGATTACATAAACAAACTAGTGAATTGAACCAGTTTATTGAAACGAACTGTCGGAAAGAACCAGTTCGTGGAAAAGAATAGTATTTTTCCCCATCTGCCTGAGACTATGAAAAATGTTCAGCTTTCTTGCACTGACCGATCTTTTGCTTCATAAGATCTCAATACATCGTCAGGAGCCGGGAGCATTAATTATGTGTTGCATGACTTGCTTTTTTTTTATTCTCAAAGACAGGCAGCCACTGACTTGCATTTTATGATTCACCAAGGACTACTGTTCTACTCTAGAAAAAAAAGGCACCTACATCTTAGATGGCCTGAGAGAGAGTAAATTAATTTTCTTTTTTTTGGGAGAGCTATCACTTTAAATTATTCACGTTATGCAGTCTGAAAATAACCAAAAATATCTGCCATTATACAAATATTATAATACAATAAAACAAGTTAATAATTCCACTACCTGGAAGATGCGGTCACAGTTGTTTGGAAGTGCCGCTGGGGAGTATGTCGGGTCCATCTCTGTAAACTCTTCCGCAAAATTGCTAACATCCAGCTCATCACGAATTACAGGCTTAAATGGAGCCGGAACCTTCTTAGCAGCTAAATCCTCCCAGTTCATTTTCTAAATCAACAACAGTCAAACATTTCAGATTTTAGTCCTTCAAAGCATGAATGGATCTGAATTAACTTTAACAAGCCAATGAAATAAGAGAAATAGTTGTTATTCTTCTCTACTAAAATTCATTTTTTGTGAAGAAAAAAAAAAAGTCAATTATTCATTGTCATCTTGCCTGGTAAAATGGATGGCTTTTCACATTCTGGGCCCCTGAGGGCCCAGAGCCCAGCCTCTTCTTTGGGTCTTTAATTAGCAATCGCTGGATAATGTCTTTGGCCAGAGGCCCCATGTCTTTGGGGAATGGAGGATCCTTTTTCATAATTCTCCTATTGGGCAAAGAGAGCAAGAAGGGTTAAAAAAAAAGTGCAGTTTTAAGAAGATAATTCAATGCTATTTTGTCAACATGCTGATGCAATCAAACAGTCAACTCATGATTTCGAAACAAATTTCTAGATAATAAAGAGAGAACTGGTGTTTAACCACACAAAGGCGTACATGAGAATTAGGGCTGGAAACCAAGAACCAGTTATTATTCAAAACAAGTATTCAGGAGTTCAAAAGAAGAATTCAAAAAATATTAAAATTTTTGAGTTTTCATATCTGTTCAAGTCTGATTCCTGAACAAATGACTCCTATGCGCCATCAAATTTTGTCTTGTCAGATTCAAAATTAAGCCCCAAAAAAACTATTCTTGTTACGACTATGTAAAGGTTCCTGAATGATACTAAAATCAGTCTAGTTGACTGATCACATCTGTTCATATGGCAATGTGTGTTCAAACAGTTTTGATACCCAATGACTTCCTTTCCATACAACAAAAGTCAATAGGAACTGAAACCGTATAGCTACCAACATTCTTAAAAAGCATCTTCTGTTGTCTTACACAGAAGAAAGAAAGTCATTCAGGTTTGGAACAACATGAGGGTGAGTAAAGGATGACAGAATTTTCAATTTTGGGTGAACTATCCCTGTAAAGAATCATTAATGGAACCAGAGTTCCTAAGAGGAATCACAATCAGAATCATTAAATACCTCACTCCCATTCCTACAGAGAACACAGCTCTGAGTATGTGTGTGTGTGTGTGTGTGTGTGTGTGTGTGTGTGTGTGTGTGTGTATGTATGTACGGTCTTACTCGGCAATGTCAGAATGAGAGTTCTCATCGCCATCGACAGTGAAAGGAGAGCCTCCGGTCAACAGCTCATACATCAGAACTCCCATACTCCACCAGTCCACCGCCTGCAGGAGCACAACACAAGGGTTACATTCCCAAAAGCACATTCAAATGTATGCTGAAAAATAAATGAATGAATCACTTTTCAAAGTCAAACTTTGAGCTGCTGTGTATAATTTAAGAAAATTACATGTGCAATTAAATAGCACTTAAAAATGTGGTGAATGGGTGGATAAATGGTTCACTTTACCTTGTCATGCCCTGACTCTCCTCCTGCTACAATCTCAGGAGCCATGTACTCAATAGTGCCACAGATGGAAAAAGCCCTCTCTACCTACAAGACCAAAAGGGTTTATTTTACTGTTTGCAAAAACCTGTATCTCCCTTGCTTCCAAATTTTCTTCTTCAGTTTCAGTTTTTACAATTGTCTTTGTAGCATTCAGATTTTTTTTTTTTCGGAAGCATACAGTGCACAGCATAAATGAGTAAATCCCCTCTAAAACTTAACAAATTCAGTAATTACTCTTTACTTAGATTACATATTAGGGTTCTTTGGAGATATAATGTTCAAACAAGCCTGCTTGATCAATTACCAAAGAAGAATGTCAAAATTATTCAGCAAAATAAGATTTTCTTATCAAAGTGATAAAATGTTGTGTTGCAAAAATGAGTACACCCTCCTGAAAGTTACTAAATAAAACCAAAAAAAAAAAATTTGTGTATAGGTTTAAGGCTATTTTTGATCAACAGGTAAGTATATTGAACCAAAACTTTTAAAGACAAGTAATTTCCTGACAGTTAAAAGTGTTATATAGCCCACTGAATCATACTCAGACTTAATGCTGGCAGCAGTGGAACCACTTGGGAGAGAACTGCCAGGTGACTTATTTCTTAGCATAAAAGAGGACAATGGTACAAGAGGAATACCAAATTATTGTTTTATGTGTGAAAATATAGCAGAAGTAGCACCGGCATTCAAAAACAATGGACTTATGACAAGGCTCCTGAAATAAGCAGGTCTTCACTTTAAGTTTTCATTTAGTGATGAGTGAATTCTTGCTAGAAAAAGAGCAGGAGAAATAACATGCAAGTGTCTGAGAGCCGGCAAAAGCTATGAAAAGAGTGACACTTTCTCACAGAGTATGACGCAGTCTGCAGAAGTGACATCCATGGTTGTTGTCACCACTAGAATTACCTACTGTAACCAAAGCAAAATAAACTCATTTAACCTCTTCCAAGACCTATATTTACAAAATAGAGACTTCTGGGAATCCATACTCTGGTCTCAAGAGACCAAGTCAATCATTTCAGATCCAAAAGCATCCAAATGTTGTGGTGTTGCTAGAGGAGGAGTACAGTGAGAAGTGCTTGGTACCCACAGTGACGTTCAGTGGTAGTAAAGCTCTTATATAGGGATGAATGAGTGCTGAAGGTGTGAGGGAGTTGTGCTTTATCAATGCTGTCATGAATTCACACACTACTGTGTGATGTAATGAGATGAGCTGAGCAAAACTCCTCATTAAAGACCAGAGCATTTAAGGAGGTCGTCCTCCAGGAGTTAAACAGGACAGATGTGAAAATTTGTCATGAACTTGTACACTCAGTGCCAAGAAGGGTAAGAGCAGTATACTTAAAGTTCTAGAGGACATACTAAGTTCTAGAATGTTATACATTTGCTGAATTAAATCTAGGGTGTACTCATTTCTGCAATCCTTCATTTAAGAAAAATTGGCTAATTTACTTATCTTACAGAAAACATTGGCATATATTATGTTGTTTTTAAGTATATGTTTAATACATTTCAATTTTGCCATCTTTCCATGAATTATATTAGTGATCATTCAGAAAATACATCTTTTATATTTATTCAGAGGGGGTGTACTCATTTATGCTGTGCACTGTAGATATGTGAATGTGTGGTTTAGGGCTGGGTATCAGCAATTACCTCATGATACGAGTCACGATTCAATACATCATGAATCCAACAGTGTTTACTCAACCCAAAATTCTCATTAATCTACCATATGCCAGTTGTCTTACACTACTGACAGTGGAAGCATCGACGCAGAATGCACTAAAATGGACCAATCAGCTTTGAGCTCAGGGCAAAACTTACACTGTAAAAAGGGTGAATTTCTTTGTTTTATTACATTATTTTCAATGAAAATACATTAGTATTAAAAAAAAAAAAAAGAATACATTTGGTCAGACAAAAAACATGACTCAAACTCGTAAAATAAAAATAAAAACGGTAATATTGTGAACCAGTATTACAATGTAAAACTGTATTCAAATATTCAAATATTTTAAAATATATTATATTTCTTGTGAAGGCAAAGCTGAACTTCCAGCAGCCATTTCTCCAGTTTCATTGTCACATGATCCTTCAGAAATCATTCTAATATGCTGATTTGCTGCTCAAGAAAATTTCTTATCAATGTTTCGTCTAATTATTAATGATTCTTTGATGCATAGAAAGCGCAAAAGAACAGCATTTATTCGAAACAGAAATCTTCTGTAACATTATAATTGTCTTTACTGTCACTTTTGATAAATTTAATGCATTCTTGCTAAATAAAAGTATTAATTTCCTTAAAAAAAAAAATCATACTGACCCTCTTTTCACTAGTGTATCAACTCCAACAGTGTTTTAAAGTTAAAAATAAAATTAAATGAAAATCTATAAATCAAAACACAATTCTTCATTCTAGAATGATTAATTACTGCACTTAGATGCTGTTGAGGCTAAGACTAAACGCCATCTGTACTTTCTAAATTGGGCAAAACTGCTTTCTGAATTATGCGGCATATTTTAGAATGAAATACATGAAAACATCTGGAACAATCTTCTTTAATATCCTATGTGCATTTAACATTCTTGCCACATGTTTGAATATCGTTACAAGCACATGGCTTTTATAATTAAAGTTCCTGTGTACATTTATTAATTGCTTTTATTTTTATGCATCTCATAATCAGCACATTTCTGTCAGATGAATTTAGTCGTTTTATGTGTGCTGGTTTATATGTTCGCAATAAAGTCTTAATAGTCCTAGGCATGTTTTCAGACCACACTTGTAAAAGAAAATCTGGCTGGAATGGGTTGTTAGCTAGTACAACAAAAGGTCAAACTGAGAAAAACAAAAAGTTAATATAATCTTTTAGAACAAAGAACACCATCAAAAAGATGCATGATAAGCGATTACAGCATTGAGTAAACAGCCTTGCGCTCTAATTGCATCCATGGGATGGAGGAAGTTTAAATGTGAACTATTGAAACATCAAACAGAACATGACAGGGCAGGACACGCCAAGACCTGCACGTGCGGGATATTGGGTGGTCCCCGAGAATAAACAATTATTTGTTATAGCCAAGACAAAGATGCACTTCTCATGGACGAATGTTAAAACCCTAGACAACAATGCAACAAGAACTCTCTCAATACAGATTTTTCAACATTTGTCTGAAACACCCATAACAAAAATTTAGAAAAGTCTGGTCGTTTTTAATAAGGAACACTTAGTATTGAGATATTCCAAATATCATGACAACAGCTGTGAAATGTTAAACACTTGTTGGCCCGTCTAATCAAATACCTTTTAACCCTCCCAGTAGTTCTTAAACTGGCATGTCACCCTAACACAAAGTTCCCTCCTAAATATTTTCTACGGCAAAACATATTTTTATTGGGCAAACACAGAGCCGACCATCTGAGCAGAAATACCTGATGCAAGAGATCCATGAGGTGTTCAATGAGCCATTCTTTACAAAAAAAACTAAAATATTAATAACCATCTAACAGTTCATTTCTTCAAAAGTTTTCATTATTTGGCTATTTCAATGTGTTTAAGGGTGTTTTTTACAGTAGCTAAAAAAGAAATGTTAATTAAAAATATTAATATATTCATAAATATATTTAAATATACACTACCGTTAAAACATTTAAGGTCAGTGAGATTTTATTCAGCAAGGAAGCACTGAATTAATAAAAAAGAAAATTTCCAAAAAGATAAGATTTCCATTTTAAATAAATGCTGTTCAATTTAACTTTCTATCCAAAGAATTCTGGAAAAAAAAAAATGCATCAGTTTCCAAAAAAAACACAAAACTAAAAGTGAAAGTCATGACGTATTGTCAAGTATGGTGACCCATACTCAAAATTGGTGCTCTGCATTTAACCCATCCAAGTGCACACACACAGTAGTGAATAGTGAACAAACGCACACACACACACCGTGAACACACACCCAGAGCAGTGGGCAGCCATTGCTCCAGCGCCCAGGGAAAATATTGGATAATAACAAGAAATGTTTTTTGAGCACCAAATAATTTCTGAAAGGTCATGTGACACTGAAGACTGGAGTAATGGCTGCTGAAAAAAATCACTTGTGCCATCAGAGATTAAATTTCATTAATTATAAATTTACTTATATTCACATAGAAAAACAGTTTTATATTGTAGTAATATTTTGCAAAATTACTGTTTTTACTGTATTTGAGTTCAAATAAATGCAGCCTTGGTGAGAGACTTCTTTAAAAAAAAAAAAAAAAAAAAGAATGGTAGAGTATTTAAATAAAATATATTTATAATATTTAGGCTAACTGTGTCAGAATGGTAAATCATATGTATGTAATGTACTGCAATATTCACTTTAAATGTAGCATTTATGATGCAGGACACTGGTTGGTAATTTTCTTTGGTTGTAAAGCTTATTCGGCCTTTTTGTCCTTGGCTGAACAACAACTTATCTGATGGCTCCCACATATGTTTGTTTGCACAGGTTGAACGCATGGTTTTGTGGTGTATATACTGCTGCAAATGCGACCAACAAGCTCTTTTTGCAAACCGCATGGCACTTATCTCTATCTGTTGTTTTGCCCTTAGCATGCTTTTCAATAACCAGAATAATTAGATCCAGAACTACATGATAAAGAACCATTATGCAGTTAATATGAACTACTATGAACTAGGAAGACTGTGCTAGGATGCAGCCCTTCTCTCATGAATTAATCGTCACTGTTTATGTCTGCAAATTATTATTCCATTTTCACTTTCACATTGAAAATCAGTGGATATGCAAGACAGATTCCAGCTCAAAAAAAATTCCACACCGGTTTTTGAGCCTGCTTTCTGTGCAATAACAATATCAAAAGTGAAGCCTATATATTACAAAAATTATATATTACAAAAAATTCTCTCTCTCTATATAGATTTTTTTGTTATTTATTTATTTATATTTTATTATATTATATATTTATTTTTTTAAATGATTGGTATCAGTCATTATTGGATATATACTGACAGATACTGGATATTTAATTGAGCATGCCCATTTCCCCTATTTACACATTTTGTTATTTTGCCATTATCTAACACTCATTAAAAGTTAATATTTAAAAATTCTAATTATTCCTTAACACTACTAAATGTCATTTTAAAAAAATGTTACAATTATTATCCCTTTTTGATGTTTGTAAACAAGCACAGTTGTTTTAATCATGGATGGTTTAATAAAATATGGATAGCTAGCAGGAATCCAAAGTGCAAAAAGAGTTTCTCAAAGGAGAAAAATAGGTAGATTAACACAAACTCACCTCATGAAACTCCTTACTAAGGCCAAAATCTGTTAACACGATGTGACCGTTTGAATCAAGAAGTATATTCTCAAGTTTTAGGTCTCTGTAGACGATTCCCAGCTGAAAAACAAACAGGAACGAATAAACTCTTACGTTTAGATGTGTGACCAAACACTTCAATTTCATCTCAAAATTCACCACATTTTTTTTCATCCTTGCCAAAAGTATTTGCTCAAATGTTGTGTTCACAACCTTAACTTGGGTCATAAAATGCAGCCATTCACCTGGAAAATGCACCAATACTTTAATAAATAATAAATGGCAACATAATAGGCAATGACAAAAAAATGAGACTGAACCAAAACAATGTTAATCTCACTGTCAAGGTCCTTCCTACAAATGCTGTGATGCCTTCAGGGCAACTCTCTTCTCTCTGAATAATGGCTGCTCTGCACAGAACAAGCATGCATTAAAAACACTTTTCTTCCTCTTTTTGTAAACACAGCCTTCGAGAAACTTTGAGCGCTGCAGATACATTAGGCCTGGCCTGGTTAACTGAGTGAGGAATTGATCTGAGTAGGCAGGAGAGAGAAGAAGTACCTTCTGAGTAAAGGAAGGAATTACTTTCACTATTCTCTCAAAATGAGGCGCCGTTAAGTCATATTGCAAAGGAAATGAAGAGTGAAAATAAGTGTGCAATTTTTGCAGCAATTTTACCTTATGCAAGTGCTCCAGTGCTAGTACAATCTCCCCGCTGTACAAGGTAACCTCTTGCTCTTTAAAGCGAACTCTTTGGACCAAGTGTGTGAAGAGCTCACCTCCGTTCACATAGTCTGCAATTGAAGGTATATAAAACAAAATTGCAACTGGTCAAAGACAGTTTTAGATTTCTGATGCACCTGGTATTGTGCAAAATCCTGCTTTAATGCTGACACTGACACAATCAGCACCAAGCATTACCACAAAAACCCAAGAGTTCCTGTAGTGGCATACAAGCTTCCGCTTTTCATTATTAAAGCACATTAACTGTGTTGCAATTCACGGCTCCCTAAACAGAGTTCACTGGTCTCTATGCACTCGAGAGGGGATGTGTAAAAGTTCACTATATTTAAACTGTCCTACAGCTTTATCAAACAACACTTGAGTCACACAAAGAAGGGGTTTCAAGTGTGATGATGACATACAAACAAAAAAATATAAAACTAATTATATTTGAATTATTTTAACTCATTATTTAAATTAGTTAGTGCTGGGCAATGATTAATAGTGATTAATTGCATGCAAAATAATTGTTTTTTGTGTGCATAATATGTGTGTGTATACTGTGTATATTTACTATGTATATAGAAATACACAAACATGCATGTATATACAGGATTTAAGAAAAATATGTTATGTTTATATATTAAATGTATTTATATACAATATAAATTATATGAATAAATATATACATGTAAATATTTTCAATATATATACTGTATGTGTGTCTTTATATATACATAATAAATATACACAATACACACACAAATATATTATATAAACAAAAACTTTTATTTCGTGATTAATCGTTGCCCAGCTCTAAAATTAATGTAATAACACTGAAGTTTGGGATCAGTATGATGAAATAAATTTATTCTTTTATTCAGCAAGGATGCATTAAATTGATCAAAATGACAGATTTTGACATTGTTAAAAAAGTTTTATTTCAAATAAATGCTGTTCTTATTAACTTTCTATTCATCAAAAAATGCTAAAAATGTATCATGGTTTCCACAAAAACATTAAGCAGCTTGATAATAACAAAAAATGATTCTTGAGCATCAAATCAGCATATTAGAATGATTTCTGAAGGATAATGTGACACTAAAGACTGGAGTAATGACTGCTGAAATTTCAGCTTTGTTATCACGATGATTCATACTATTTTAAATTGTAATAATATTTCACAATATTACTGTTTTTAACTGTATTTTTATTTAAATAAATGCAGCTTTGATATGACCCTTCTTTAAAAAAATTATACAAAAATCTTACTGACCCCAAACTTTTCAACGGTAGTGTATATGTGTATTTTATATAAAAATAGATAATATTATACAATTATTAAAAAAATGTCTGTATGTGCCTGTTATGTAACATTATAATAATGGTATTCTAACAGTCACATCTGCTGCACTTTATACTCTCATACTACACAGCAACCACTTCTGAGGTTAATTAAGCCGAATAAAAATGCCAGAGGTTGTGCACAATGACTGATGGGTAAATTTCCCTGCCCACTTCCTGTGAAGTGAGATATCAATGTATACTTGCTCACTAAGCTATCTGCAGTCAGACTGACTAAACGCTCCCTACGACTGAATCACACTTGATGGCCAAAACCTTATAAAGCCGTATAGCCATACCCATAGTTCATTATAACAATACTGGTGAACAATGCAGAGAAAAAGCTCAGTCTGCACTGCATTTTAAATGCAGAAGTAAAATTGAAGCATAAAGAACAGTTTGCATTTTTGCAATCCACAAGAGAGAGAGGAGAGAGCGTACCTAGAATGAGATGCAGTTTGGTGTCTGTCTGGAAGGCATAATGGAGTGTAACCAGGAAAGGAGACTGTCTGATATGCTCGAGGACCTGTCTCTCTGTGCGTGTGTGCTCTGCCGTCTTCGCCTTCTGCACAATAGTGGCCTTTTTCAACACCTTCATGGCATAGAGTTTACCGGAATCATGGCCGCTCACCTTGCGAACCAAGAACACCTTGCCGTAGGCTGCCCAGAGGAGAAGAACGATTTGTTAGTGGAGTAGAGAGCACAAAGTTCACATACTTGAACTTTCACTGACCTCCTGTTCCCAGCACTTTCAGCAGCTCAAAGTTCTCAATGCCCACTCGCTCCACGTGACCCGTCAGATTGGCTGGGGAAAGATTTAAACACATCCATCTGGTCACACGGCCAAGAAATCGTGTTCTTCACTTGGATAACATACAAGAAAACCTCACGTAAACCTTCCCAACTTTGGTTACTTGAACCTTTGCCACTTTCTCAAAAACAGTGAGAACAAAAATGTGTTCAAAATGGCGAACCCTTGGAGATGAGCCTTCAGCTGTTTGTATACAGTATGCAGCTTATAAACAGATCCAGATGGAAACTTTTTTATGCATTTTCTCCACTGACTTTAAATTTTTAAACACGCTAAAACAAAAGCGGCAGCCGAAAGCATTATGAAAACAGGCAACAACAACAACAAAAAAAAATGTAATACACTACCGTTCACATATTTGGGGTCAGTAATTTTTATTTATTAATTTATTTTTTAAAGAAATTAATATTTTTATTTAGCAAGGAACCATTAAATTGCTCAAAAGTGACAGTACATACTTTTATCATGTTACAAAAGACTTCTATTTCAAATACGTGCTGTTTTCAGCATTGATAATAATAAGAAATATTTATTTTTAATCACTAAATCAGCATATTAAAATAACTTCTGAAGGATCATGTGACACTGTAGACTGGAGTAAAAGCTGCTGAAAATTCAGCTATGCCATCACAGGAATAAATTATATTTAAAATATTCAAATAAAAAAAAAAATATATTTTAAATTGCAATAACATTTTAGAATATTGCTGAAATTTTCTGAATTTTTTTTCTCTATTTCTGATTAAATAAATGCAGCCTTGGTGAGCATAGGACACTTCTTTAAAAAAAAAAAAAAAAACAACCCCATACTTTTGAACAGTAATGTAAATAAACAAGAGGCAGAACTATGAATTAAATGCATTCAAATTCTGCAGAAGTCTGAGTTCTGTGTGGGCCTGCTCATAAATAACGAAGAGCCTGATGATTCAGAGGAAACAAAACAGCATTCATGAATGAGACATGGAAGAACGCGAGCATGTGTGTGGTATATGTTTACACGGTAGCGTTCAGCCTGAAGTAAGGTCACTTGTTTTATGCAGTAGATACCAATGAGTGTGGCCAGTGCAGTGAACACATTCCTGCTGTTAACCCTCAATCACAGTAGCACTGCATCTCACGCAAAATCATGATCTTTCTCCGTCTTTGCAAATTATCTGATTTTAGAAGGGGAAAAAAAACATATTCTGTTATACCACATCCTCTGACTAGATATCAAGGAGCATATTTAAGGTGTGTGCAAGCACTCTAGAGAGGCCCAAGGGAACTACCATGTTTATTAATAAGCTTCCAAACCCTGACTTTCTCCACTCAGGATGCAAAAGCATTAATGGAGAGAATCTGGTCCCTATTGGACTTTCTTAGGTGAGCCTTATCAGGTGACCGCCTTCTAGTCTTCAGTTCTTCATTCTTACGTTACACACTTTGTTAATCATAACAAGCCAGAAACAATTAAGTGCCTGTAAAATGATCACCTGGATTGACCTGCATTAATGATACAGTAATGCACCTCAGAATTGGCATCTTAAATACTTGAGACCTGTGGTTGACTGATATGGGTTTCTAATGTCTGAAGCCAATATCTAGAGAACCAAGAGGTCAATAGCAAAACACAATTTAATGACTGCAAAACAATATTTTATACAATATTAAGTAGAAAACGTGTGATCTATTCATAAATCTCTCTCTTTAGGAAATGCAATTAATAACCACTTGGAATAACCACTACTGTTAATCTGCACAGTTACGTGCAAACAATCTGAAAATACTGACTTATCATTTGGCCTGGCTGATACTTCAGTAGTTGAAACCCATTTTTATACATGATGCAGAAGTCAAAACAGACCTTTAGACATGAGGTCTTCTGTGTCAAGATGGCAAAATACATATTGGTGATTTTCATTGATAGAGTAAAAAATAGGGCCTGAAACACTATAAAAAAAAAAAATTATCAGAGAAAGAAGGTTCTTAATCGTCACAAAGTGGTTGATCATCAACCTCAAGTTAAACTACATTTTTATGAGCCGTTTTACTCGCTATGTTTATTTGAAGTTTTTGTTACGAAAATGTGAAATGTCGAAATAGTTATGTCCATATTTTTTCCTACAAAAACCTCAGTAACAGGGCTGAATTGTTTAGATTGATGAATGCAATCATACTATAATTTTTGTAAAAATTGTGAAAATGGAATGAGATTACATTCCATCATGCTGTAGTAAAACTGTTTTTTTCATAAGTGTTACAATTTTAAGAAATACATTTTCTGTAATAGTGAGGTAACAGGGTTGTGTTAAGAATTTGGAACAATTTTCTCTCATTAAAATTAGTTAACAATTAAAAATAGTTTGAATTATTGAATACAAATTTAATTTAAAAAATGACACAATTATTACAAAAAATACTTTTTGTTACGAAAATTTGAGATGTCAAAATACAGTTTAACAAATTAAAGAAAAATATCTGGTTGATAATTTTTTTCTGTCTGAGTAACGGTTGAATTGCTTAGCTTGATGAATGCAGTTATACAATAATTTTTGTAAAAATTGAAAAAATGAATTGAGATCATATCCCATCAATCAGTAGTGAAAGACTAAATTACTGTTTTTTTTTTGTTTGTTTTGTTTTTTTTCCCCTATGAGCCTCACAATTTTAAGACACGTTACATTTTCTATAAAACTGCAGTAACATTTTCTAATAGATTGTCAAAAATTAGGCCTACTACATTGATTTTTATTGTCTGACACACTCTGAAGATGACAACTGAAGGCAAGCAAAAATCCCTGTTTTATAGTGGGCATACATACATTTGAAACTAGTTGTTAGATTAATTTTACGTTGCATAATATTTTAATCAAACATATCTAACAGGTCTCTCAACAAAACGTGGCATTGGTGCCTCTAATATTGATGGAATGTGCCTACTAAGAATTTACTAAGACAGGCAAGTGAGGACACAAACCTGGTAACTTAATTTACTATACAAAGACAACACCAGGGCCTTAGAGATTAAATTAGCTCCAGTAATTGGGTTTGGTTGGACTCAAGGCCATGTCATGACTGAGCAACTACTGAAACCACTGACACATAATAAATGCAACTAACTCCATACAGTACAATCCTCTTCTTCAATATCAATTTGATTTCTTTCAAATTATTCAAACACAACATGCACTGAAATTGCACTTAAGTGCAACTGCGATTATGAATGTGAATTATGCAATTGCACATGCATTACATCCTCTAACCTCAAAGTACCCCAGGCTAGAGGATCATTTGTGATACAGATATATTAATATAGGCTACTAATAGCACTGACTCATGCTTTTACACTAGCCGACCAGCTAACATTAAAGCTGTCTCTTCCACTATATAACGAAAACATTATTTATATATAAGCATTGTTACTTAAATATAAGCGCAGGACAGCCTGTCCGGCGTTCATTTACCGTTTCTGAGCTCGTGTTTGACGGTAAACAGGTCACCTTCCCCCGAGGAGCCCTCCATCGTAGACGGCTTTACTCGCGTGACTGAAGCGCGCACTCTTTCCTTTACTCGCTGCACGACACTAATGCAAACACTACAACAGAGACAGTCACAGCAGGATTACATAAACGGAGTTGTTGCTATAAAGCAACCTTTTAGAAAATAATATAAATGACAATAAGTGCATTCTCGTGGGAAGGGCAGCGGGGCTGTAAATACTACAGCTGCACTAACAGAGACACACACGCCGAGCCGCGTTAGACACGCCCACTGGAGCTGCTGGGGAAAATACTTCTGTTCTATTGGACCAGCCGACTGTCACTCAACGCCCATCGAACAACGTACAGTTATATTTTAACTATTTACTGCAACAATGTAAGGATGAATTAAATAGTATTATTGTTAAACAATGCATATTATAAAATATATTAATAAATAAAACGGAGAATCACGTATCTTATTATTTAAATATGTATTGGCCAAGAATGACATCTGAAACTTAAAGGGATAGTTCACTAGTTTACTTTTAAAAGTAATGCATTATAATATTGCGTTACTCCATAAAAAGTAACTAATTGCAGTAATTTGTTACTTTTTATGGAAAATAATATATTATGTTATTTTTGTGTTACTTTTTTGTCACCTGGGCTGGGCTTGCTTATTCATTTTTAATATCAGAAATCCCAAAAGTTATATTTTTGGTGACTGTAAAGGCCCTTTCACACCAAGAGTGAAATTAATAAGCCTCAGGCTGAAGAAAATGCATCTGCCTCTGCACTTACTTCCAATTTCTCTCAACATGGGGACAGGAAATGTGTCAGTGAATAAATAGGAAAACAAAGTAACTTGTGTTACTTATTTGAAAAAGTAACTCGGATATTTTCTTGTTAATTTAAAAATAATGCGTTACTTTACTAGTTACTTGAAAAAAGTAATCTGATTACGTAAATCGCATTACTTGTAATGCGTTACCCCTAACACTGGTCATCACAGTTGACGGCAGCCATTGACGTCTTTTTTCCATACTATGGAAGTCAGCAGCTACCGTCAACTGTTTGGTTATCAACTTTCTTTAAAATATCTTCTTCTGTGTTCAACAGAAGAAAGAAACTCATATAATTTTGGAACAAGTGGAGGGGGAGAAAATGATGACAGAATTTTCATATTTGGGTAAACTAGACAGCAGTGTATTAGCTAAGTAGGAATATGCTGTAATGTATGAGTGCATATTAACTGACCTTCAATCACTATTTCCACTCTGTTGTGTATTTGATAAGTGAGTTGACAGTGTGCATTATGTGCATATACACTATAGTGGTTGGTAAAAATGCCTGAGGCTGTATTGAGAGAAAAGAGCAGGTATATAATTTCTTGAAGGGGAAGGGAAGCCTGTGTCCACATTTGGACAAGCAAAGGCCTGTTAACTCCACTTCTATTATGTTCCATTATAATAACTTTACTTCTTTTTAGTGCAATCCCAGTAAACTCCCAGTATGTATTGTACACAGTTACTACACAGTTATAGATAGTTTACCATGTAAATATTCCCTAGACAAATTGATTTAGATGTTTACACAATGTACGGACTAGAAGTTGTAGCCAAACAGACACACAAATACAGGTAGGGAAGGCACACCTGTGCATGTAGTGCAAACAAGCAGAGCTTATTAAGATTATTCTTAATGTTTGTCCATGGTCTGCATAGTTCTCTCTCTAAAGAATAACAGGTTTCCAGTTTTCCATAGAGAGAATGTGGCAGTAATTGTCTCATTCTGTTTTGTTTACTACACAGGCTGTTCCTTTTGTAGGTACTTTGCTCACAATATAGTGTTTTAATAACATTCTAAACAACATAGGGACCAATACAGGTAGCAGCATTGTTCTGTTGTATTTATTGCAGCACATAAAACTGTTCAGTTTACAGTCCTAAAACCTAGAAGAAAATTAGGCTACCACTTCTGAGTCATAAAGTTAGCCTAAATTAAACTTCAAGAGAAGTAACACTTTCTAATTTAATGTTTATAGTTTTTTGATTCATGATAGCATTAACTTGAAAAGAAGTTTAACATTTCTTGCGACTGCCAGGTTTTCTACAACATAAATTACACAGTCACAGTGTTTTCTAAAAGTGTGGGTTGCTAGCAACTTGTTAAATACAGTTTGTTATAGACATTTTAAAACAAAATATGAAAATCTCTATGTTAGCCTCAGAGCTGGTTTTACTCATAAACTAAATCTAATTTCCCAGAGGAACCCATGGAAATTTTTTTTTTCTGTAATAAATGCCATAGAGAACGTACAAAAAAATCAATGCCAGGGGTGAGTGCGATTGAGAATACAATTATTAGTTACAAAATCAAGAAAATATTATGAAAATGACACAACGAGACAGTTTTAAGGGCTTTGGAATTGTTGGATGTAAGAAGAGTGTCCAGGCAGGATTTAAGTTCCTTACAGAAAACAGAAAAGTAGGGCTTAGCTCCTTGAAACTTACATTTATGTAAAAAGAATTTTGCAAGAACAATAAATAAGTTTATCAAATAATATTTGTCCTTGTCTCCTTTAGTAAAGTATGACAACCAAAAAAGACATCTTTATATAACAAAAATAAACTCTGTGAAGAAAAAGCATGTACAAAAATACAAAAGTCCTTCCAAAATAAATTAGTACATGTACATTCCCAAAAAAGATGAGACATAGATTCATCTTCAGCCTGACAAAAGGAGCATAAAGAATCAATATCTGGAAACATTGTTTTCATATAAAGCTTAACAGGGTAAAAAAAAAAAAAGATGAAGTAATTGAAACATCCTTTATCTTATTAGTTATTAAATATTTAGATGACAAAGTCCACACTTTCTTCCATGGAATGTTTTCATGTAGGCCATTCCAGCGGGACACAATATATGGGAGAGAAGTTATCTCAGCCTGAAACAGTTGTCTAATTCTTTTGTTCCGACTGGAAGAGGGAAATAAAAAACAAATCTTCCCAATCACTGTATCAAAAGGATGAATCACTGACAAAGAAAACTGGGATCTAGCAGAGCCCTTGAGAAGAGTAATGGCGTCCAACCCATGGCAAATTAGTCTTTTGGACTGAGTTAAATTTACATCATGACTGAACAGCTCTAAATACAGTTTTGATTTCAGAGTAAAAACCACATAATTAATTTTTTGCAAATGAAAATTGTTCAGTAGGTTGTTCCATAACACATTCAATTAAATTAAATCATGAAATTACCAACTGAGAATTAAATATGGCAATATGTTTGTTCTGTAGGTCACATCAATCAAACAAGGGCAATCTTAAAAACACATGAAACCATTTAAAAGACTAACAAAAAAGTTTTACAGAACTTATTTTCAGCACAAATTAAAAGGTTAAATCTGTTTCTTTAAAAGTACATGTCTGAATATATTGGTTAGAAAACATGTTTTGTATCACAAAATTAAAATCAAATAAATTAAAACAAACATTTTCTATTTTTTACGAAGACCCTCTTTTTAACAAGGTACAACCACAAGGGTCTCTTCTGGTATGAACTTTTATTTTGAAGTTGTGTCCATGTAGGCGGTGTTGTTGAGGTTTGCGCGCGCTGCAGCGCTCAGCCAATCCCGGCCCTGAGACGAGGCGCGTCACTCTCACGCTCCTCGGAGCAGAATGGCGGCTCTTTTGGAATCGTTGCTGCTCAGTAAAGTGGAGCTCAGCGACGCCGAGCTCTGGCTCAGAGGACAGCGGGTAAGGACTGACGCCTCGCCGCGTCGCGCCGCGCTGCTGTGCCGCGGGGTCTCACTGTCACTGCGGCGGAGGGGAAGAGTGGCTGTTTTCCTGAAATTCACTCAGCTAATCTGTAGCTGCGTTAGCAAACAAACATTCAGCAGTCGCTTTATTTTACATGTGGATAGTTACAGTTTTGTTATTTAAGTTAAATTTTAAATAACTGTTACGCCACAGAACATCTTCGAGCAATAAGCGGGAACGTTGTCATCAACAGGTTTCTTTTTGTTGGGAAACTAAAAACTTGTTTTGGGGAATGTCAATATTTCATACACTATACCTTCCAAGTTGATATATTTGTTGTGATTGAGAGTAGTACAGTATTACATTTACTTAAGATAATTGTGAATTAATTTTTGTGTTTTTTTACGAGGTATATACAGTGATCTTTTAGTATTATTTATAGCATTATAGTATTTATTAATATTTTATTAGTATTTCCTTTTAGTTTTAGTAATTTCATGTACTTTTTCATTTCTGTTTTTTTTGTAATATTTATATTGAACTTTATTCTATTTTTAACTTTAACTTTCAGTTTTAGTAGTTTTATTTTATTAAACTTATTTATTTTAGTTAGTTGCCAAGGCATTTCTAATTTTTCTTTAGGTATTTATTTGTTTATTCAACATTTTATTTTATTTCAACATTTGTTTAGGTTACTGAAAAAGTTTTAGTTTCAGTTAACAATAAAAACACTGATAATATAATATGAAATAGAGAAATTTCATACACAAAAAAAATCTGAATAAAATTCATACTGTTCTTTTTTGCTGCGAACACACAAATATTTTTGAGGTTTAATATTTCATACATATAGGCCTGGTTTCACAGGCAGGGCTTAGACTAAGCTAGGATTAGGCCGTCATTCAATTAGGACATTTAGGTAATTTTTATGAACGTGCCTTAGAAAAAAACATTACTGGTGTGCATCTTGAGACAAAACAAAGGCACTGGCGTGTTTTAAGATCAGTCAGTGCAAGTTTCTATCAGTTGAAACAGCTCAGACTTACATTTTAGTCTGGGACTAGGCTTGAGCCTTGTCTGTGAAACCAGGGGAAAGTGTCATAGGACTTGCTTGATGTTTTATTTATTGTGATTACATTAACATATAATTATGATTTAGTTCACATGGATAGTTATAAATGTATTTCTTTTGCTGAGAAATTACTTGTTTTACCAGATAATTTAATGTGAGTTATTTCATAACTAAAATTTAATCTGTGCGTTATTTGTTGATAGCTGTTTTTTTGGCTCAATTTTAAATGTATTCAGTTCAAATGTAGTCAGTGTCTTGGATCATGATTTAACGTGGATGTTTCTTTTTGTCTTTACAGGTTTGTGAATCCCAAAACTTTCCATTCAAGTTCAGCAAAAAGGAGTTTGTGCCTTTCCTATTGAATTTTTTACGGGATCAAAGCAGTCAGACTTTGACGCATGGCCCCACCACACCTGCCAAAACCCCCAGCACCTCCAGATCCATCAGGACTCAGGACTCTTCTGATCGGAGAGGCAACAGATCCACACCAGTTCAAGGTCCACGCAGCGCCAGCCGAGTCCAGCTCTTCTCTCCTGCCCCGTCTGTGTCCCCAGTGGGCGGAAAGAGTGAGCAGGAGACCCCATTTACCGGCTCTCATTGCTTGAGTGGCATCAGTGCCCTCAGTAGCCCTTCCTTCAGCTCTGTCTGGAGCCCTGCTCCTCGCAACACCCCCTCTGAGCGCCGCTCCGCCCAGCGCCCCAGTCTTGGCGACTTCATGACATCACCCCCAGAGACGCAGCCCAGCCCCTCCGCACAGCAGCACAGAGGCCGCAGGAGGAGTGGGGGGTTTGGGGGGTGTGCGCCCGGCCGTCAGACGGGAACTCGCGGTTCTGCGTCAGAGGAAGGAGGTCGCTGGGATGGAGGAGGCAGGAGGAGCAGGGGTGTGGGGAGGATTGAAGCAGTGTCACCTCCAACACAGGTGCAGCTCAACTTCAATAATTTGGAAGACTTTCCACCAGTGGGTGCCGCCCAGTCTTCACCAGTGTAAGTGAGGAGTCAGTGAATAATATTACCAAAAAAAAATTAAAAAATCTAGTTTAAAACACACATTCCAAGTTCTTAGAAATGTATTCATGTTGGTTTCTAATGATTTAAAAAAAAAAAAAAAAAAAAACTTTATACCACTTTCAAGAAAATCTTATGCTCATTTACTTCTGTTCACCAAGCCTGCAATTATTTGATCCAAAGTACAGCAAAAACAGTAAAATTTTGAAATATTTTTGCATTAACTTAATTCTGTTTTAATATATTTTAAAATGTAATTTATTCCTGTGATTTCAAAGCTGAATTTTTAGCATCATTACTCCAGTCACATGATCCTTCGGAAATCATTCTAATATTCTGGTTTGCTGCTCAAAAAACATTTATTATTATTATTATTATTATTATTATTATTATTATTATTATTGTTGTTGAAAACAGCTGAATAGAATTTTGTCAGGTTTCTTTGATGAATAGAAAGTTCAGATGAACAGCATTTATCTGAAATAGAAATCTTTTGTAACATAAATGTCTTTATCATCACTCTTGATCAATTTAAAGCATCCTTGCTAAGTAAAATAATTAATTTATATAATTTCTTTCCAAAAAAAAAAAAAAAAATTATACCAACTCCAAGCTTTTGAATGGTATAGGGTATAATGTTACAAAAGCTTTTTATTTCAGAAAAATCTTTGGATCTTTCTATTCATCAAAGAATCCTGAATAAAATGTACTCAACTGTTTTAAATATTGATGATAATAATAATAATAATAATAATAATAATAATAATAATAAATGTTTCTTGAACAGCAAATCAGCATATTAGAATGATTTCTGAATCGTTCATGTGACACTGAAGACTGGAGTAATGATGCCGAAAATTTATCACAGGAATAAATTAGATTTTAAAATATATTCAAATGGAAAACAGTTATTTTAAATAGTAAAAATACTTCAAAATTTTACTGTTTTTGCTGTACTTTGGATCAAATAAATGCAGGCTTGGTGAGCAGAAGAGACTTCTTTAAAAAAAAATTATATATGTGTATGTATTATATATATATATATATATATATATATATATATATATATATATATATATATATATATATATATATATATATATATATATATATATATATATATATATTACATACATACATACATACATACATACACATGATTACATATATACATATATACAATGATTTTAAATTAATCACAAATTAACATTTTCATTATAGTTTGTGTATTCAAGTCATTTTATGTATCACTTGCATTTTTAAAGTCACCATGAAATCAAAATGGCAATAAAATGGTTAGATTCTCTATGTATTTTAATTTTGCACATGCTGTGAATGTTCTAGTTAGTGGTGCATATGTGTATTCATTGCTCTTTCATGATAAATATAATATGAAAGATAAAATAAAACCTTTCTCTTGCTTTTCCAGAGCAACCAAACCTTCACGGAGAATCAACCCAACTCCTGTAAGTACAGAGCGGCCTAACTCCAAACCTAAGAGCTGCTTTACATCCACCCCACTCAGCCTGCCTGCCAGTCCCCCTATCGCACCAGAGAGCGCTGTGGCCAAACTGACCGCTGGCAGTCCTCACAGTCTGCAGGAAGAGAGAGAGTTGCTTAGGAGAGAAAGGTATGTTTGGACTGTAAGATTTAGTTTGAATGATATCCTTGTTTATCTGTCACTAATTGCCCTCTTATCTTCTCTAGGTCTAAACTTGCCCAGCAGACCAGCTCCCCACTGAAAACCACCCCCGCCATCTGTACCCCAACCAAAACAGTGCACAGACAGGGGGCGAAAGTGACCCCTGACCACCAGTCACCTTGCCCTGATCCTGACAAAGTGACACTGAAATCAGAGCTGGATCTCTTAGCGGAGCTGTATTGTACCTGCATTTCAGGTGAATGGCCTCCAGAGGGTACTGTATACAGCTATAGTTTTACACTTGATCAAAGTTTGCTCCTTTATTTATTTTTTTTATTTATTTTGGAAAAAAAACATCAGTTCGGTATACATCTACCATACAAAATTTGGGGTTTAGTGAGTTTTTTTTTTTTTTTTCTTTTCTTTTTTTTTTGTAATAGAAATGAATGATTTTATTCAGCAGGGATACAAAATTCTGCTTTGCCATCACAGGAATAAATTACTAAAATATATATTACAAATTAAATTGTAAGATTTCAGAATATTTTTTTTCACTTTATTTCTAATTAAATAAATGCAGCCTTGGTGAGCTGAAGAGACTTTTTTTTTAAAGACATGGAAAAAAATTCTTACCACCCCTAAACTTTTGAACTGTAGTATATAATTTACATAAGCATAAGAATAGGATGAAGTCTGTTTTAAATTTTAATGTGTTTTGCTTCTAGAGAACCTGGTTCCGTGTGTCTTCCTGGAGCTGTTCTTCGTGCTGCAGCTCCTGACATCTCGTGGAGTGTCTGTCTCTGAATCTGGGGAGGAAAGAATCAGTGTCTGTGAAGACAGCCCAGGTGAGTTTGATCACATGCTATGTCAGTAATTTAAAGCTTGTTTAATCCGTTAAGCTTTTTGACAACACTTACATGTTAAATCATGTTGAAGAAATGTCATAAGTTGTTTCATAATCCTGCTATCAAAGTCAAAATCTTAAAAACAAAGATCACGGGTATTATAGTAGTAATGTGTTTGATTAGTGCTAATAAATATACTATTATACTAATCAATATTAGATATTATATATTTATACTAATAACATATACAAGTATAAAGTTATTATAATTAATTATGTATTGTTTATTTATAAATAAAATGTTTATTCAATGTAATAAAATTTATTAAATGTTTATTAATAATAATGTTTAATAATTGTTTATTATTGTTGTTGTATAGTCATATTGAATAAGTTAAATAGTAGAGTTTATGCTGGATTTTAAACAATATATGCTACATAATTCAGGGCATAAAGTTCTCCGGCATCGTGCCAGATCTCCAGCGTGTGGCGTTTGGTAAGGGGGAAAAAAAGAGAGTCCTCCTACATTTAAAAACACTTGTTGATATCACGTTCGAGTTCATGAGTTTGCCTACCAATGGTATGAGAGGAACACAGCTTTCACTCTCAACCAAACTAACATTACTAGCCAATCAGAAATTTTTCATCTTATAAACATGAGACGCGCATAATAGAGAGTCACAGGCTGATGAATGGAAAAGAAGCCTGGGTCTCGAGCGTGACGCTTTGAGGTGCAGTGATCAAAGATGTCCATCTAGCGCCATTTTTACATTACGTTTTTAAAACTATTTAAAAAGCAGCAGAGCTTTGAAAACAGCTCAGAGTGATCACGTCATCTCCATAAGAACGTTGATTGTACATCGCGATTTCAAAATAAAAGTTTCTGACTTTGCATGTGGCCAAATATTAAAATTAAATGGATATAAAATCGTTGAATCACATGAAACCTCACCAGGCCGTTGGCGCCCTCTGCAGGTATGTTATAATATAGGCATATTATATATTTCAACAGTGTTGTTCAACAAAACCGTGTACTTGGTTTTGATACTTAATTTGAGCCAATTATTATTGCCTCATCGTTAGTTTATATGTAAATATAGTTATATTAAAGTCTGTTTTTCACTTAGGTCTATTTGTATTACTAATAAATAGCAGATTACTCAATTGTCAAAATAATCAGTAGATTGCTTGATTAGCAAAATAATCGTTAGTTAAGCCCTAGATTAGTTAAAACATTTGAGAATACAACTGCATTGTTTTACTTTTTGTGATTAAAAGACAGTTTCCTAAAGTATTAAAACAAGTATCTGTATTTTTGTTTCATCTCGTGAGCTAAGTGTATTGTCACACCCCTAGTGTCAATAAGCGGTGAGAGAGCTCATAATTTTCCAAGTGTATGGATATAGCTTTCATTCTTCAGGTCAATCATATATTCATGAAAAAAAAAAAATATGGAAAGCAATAACATTGCCATAGTATCCTTTCAAATATTAAAGTTGCCACAGTCATTGCATTCTTTTCATGTTGTTTTTTTTTTTTTTTTTTTTTTTTGCTTTAACCCCTGATAATAGCAATATAATTTTCTTTTCTTTTTTGTCCTTAAATATGGCGCTACACTAAGTATGTTATCATGAATTTGATCTGTGTGCTGTGTATTTATGGTCATGCAGATGTGCTGGAGAAAGCTTACCTGGGAAATGTCCACAACTGTGTGTATTTTTCTGTGAGGGTGCTGGAGAATCAGTTTGAGTAAGTCTGATTATTGTTTAATTACTGCTCGCTGCCTCAGATCGGACTCAGAGAGCCTGACTTTATGCCTTATCTGTTTGTCAGGTTGGTGTCACACCTGGATAAATGCACACTGCGGCTTCTGTCTGAGAATGAGAGAGTCGGGACTTTCTCCTCATCGCTCAGAGACCGTCTAGCACAAGCGCAGGACAACTGCACAGCTAAAGTAAGCATTAGTTTAAAAGCAACCAATAAGCTACTTTTTAAAGCTCATGCTGAATAATCCCCTCACTTCCTCAGGTGCTTCCCAGTCCACCTTTGTTTGTTCATTCAGTCCCGTTCCAGCCCGCCACAGACAACCGCTCCAATTTTAGCAGTGACAGGGCTTTCCATACCTTTAAAAAGCAGAGGTACACTGCATACCATAAATGTTTTTCAAATATATGTGACGTTTCAGGCTATTTATCAGTTTGATATGATTCATGTTATGTTTTCTGCTGCTGTAGGGATGTGTTTTACGGGTTTCTCAGAGAATGGGAGGACTCTCATAAAGAACCTGGCTGGGATTTTGAGGCTGCATTAGGCAGTAGAGTCAGGTGATTTTTTTTAATGGACATTTTATGCTCTTTTAGTATAAATGATATACATATTTTCTCTAAATCATTTTAATTGTAATTCCCATTGTGATTTTTTTTTTTTTTTTTTTAATTTACACCCGCAGAATGATGGTCAGTCAGCTCTCAGCAGCAGGAAGCCATTCTCACTTTGCTAGACTCTTCCAGAAGCAGCTGATCCAGGTGAGCCACAATGGCTGATTATTCTCACATTTCTTCTTATCCTCTATCTGGCTGTTTTATATTCTCTCTGTTCCTTTCTCAAGATGTGCAAAGGCCCTTGTGCGCTGGGCTCCTCCAGTGATGCCCCTGATGCTGATTTGCTTGGCATGCTGGGAGCAGACAGCCTGGGTCGTTTGAAGCGCCTGCAGCAGCGTCTGGTCCAGCCTCAGGGACTCATTGGTCCCTGCCCTCCACCATCCTTTCCTGGTCATCAGGAGTTCTTCAAGTGCTTCCTTCAAACAGCCAGCTGGTAAATGTTGTTATCATAGGCCTTGAACTTTTTGAAGTTTGAGTGCTGTTTAATTTCCTGTGTTGACATTTTTTGTTGAAACAGGAAGTGCGCAGGACTAATCAAAGTGCTTGTCTCTTTGTTTAAACAGCGAATAGTTATTCATTTACATCACAGCACAGAAAAATCACAGCTGAAATGCTGGGTGAAAGCAATGAAAACATTTTCAAAATTCTCACCAGAGCTACATATATTATACATATATATATATTGCATTATATACATTATAATGAAAATTATAATAATAATTATAATAAGAACTCAGATAAAACATATATTGCCATAGTCGTGTGTTTATTAGTCACGTTAAATCTTCTGTTTATTCAACTGCAGCGATTGATATTTCCTGGATTTGTTCTGCGGGGCGTATTTGGAGTTTCCGCGTGAGAGCGCCCTCTGGCCTTCAGATGGAGATTTACTACTGATCATAGAACTGTGCTTCACTGACGAGATGCGCATGACAATTGCAGCTTTTGCCTAATCGCGATTTCATTTCGATTAATCGAGCAGCCCTACTCAAAAGTTTTATTTTGAAATAAAGGTTTCACTATGCGTTTTGATGCTTGGCTCTAATTCCTGTCATCTTTATACTAGCTGTCAGCTAAACCAGCACCTGAAAGATGGTCTGTGTCAGCAGCTGCTGAATCTAGATGAGGTGTCCATCCTCGGTCCAGACGCCAGCCCTGCCCGGGGAGAGGAGACAGGTGATGGAGACATGGAGCAGCAGGTAAGATCAGAAAGCAAAATATTCACACGCCCTAAAGTAATCAGAGTATTTGAATGTGTTTAAAACACATATCTGTGGTCTTTGTTTTAGGATGAGAAGCAGCGTTTCTCCTCTGTGCTTCTCACGGCTCGACTTCTGGCCAAGTTTTTGGGCTTCATCTGTTTCCTGCCTTACCAGACCTCTGAGCTGCCATCAAGAGATATACAGGATGCTGCAATCACTCTGCGGAGCAAGGTACGCATTGTATGAGGGCAAGATTTCATTTTGCTTAAAAGATGGTATTAGTGCTGGGCGGTATGACCAAAAATTTATATCACGGTATTTTTCAAAATTAGACCGGTTTCACGGTATATGACGGTATTTATTTTTTTCATGCATGACCAGGTGTTAACCACATTTTCTACTGATTGAGAGAGGAAAAACTGCCGTAGATTGACTTAGAATGTCGTATTTTACTGTCATGATGAGCGAATATTGTAGAAAAATTCCACACTAAATAGTGACTAAACACGACCCATTAATACATGTTAACCAGGAGTCACTCTCATTTATATTTGCGACATCATCTGATAAAATCAACATGAATCTAACGTTACATTAAAGAGCGGCTATGCGGTGGTTTTGGCTATATTACTTTGTCTCATGCAGCGCACTACAAACAAAATAACAAAATAAAAAAAATAAAAAACAACAAACAAAAACGTGCATAATATTAACAGATGAGCTATGCTCATATTTATAATTGCAAAATCAGTTAGCGGCAGGTGCTTGGAAACGCTGTTTTGTACTCATTTACTGATGAGTCCGCTGCGGTCAGGCCAGCTGAATGCGGTGCTTCTCTGCCGCTCACTGCAGAACAGACGCAGAGAGAGGTGACACTGCGCCGGGTGAGTCAGATCTCGTGCTCGCAGGGCAGCACTGGCGACATCTTCCAACTGAACCATAGCTAAGGTTTATCCAAAAAAGTCTCTAGATTTGTCAGTTTGTATATTCTATGGAAAAAAGCCACTAAAAGGGTCTGAAAGTTGCTAAATATAGTGCTAAAGTCGCGCTCGTGTGTGTGAGACGCGGGAGCTGATGGCAGCGGGCGGTGGATATTGTGGATGAGTTCTTCTGTGTCATCACGTTCTACTAGTTCTACAGCTTCAGAACTTTCACGCTCAGTAACACATACAGCTGTGTCCTCGCCACAATGCAATAGTGAAAATAGACCCCTCTCAAACAGTCTCGCGTTCCGAACGTTATTTAAATGACACCGTTATTGCGGTATTTGAAAAATTCATATCATAAGAAAAATAAACACCGGTATTCGGTATGAACCGGTATACCGCCCAGCACTAGATGGTATGTTTCACAGCCTAATTTGTTTTATATGTGTTTATTGTCAGAGTACTCCAGTGCTGGATGTGTGTGCAGTATTGAGGAGTTCAGTGCATCGGAGACGCACCATTCTGACAGTGCCCTGGATGGTTGAGTTCCTGTCCATGCTGGATTATATCGGCCCATTTCTTCCTTGTTACAGGACTGCTCTGTGCCTTTTGCTCCAGATCTACAAGTGAGTTTATCACGTGCACGTCAAGTATGATCTCTGTCTGTGATTGTGCTGTTAAAGGGGTCATATGACGTTGCTAAAAAGAACATTATTTTGTGTATTTGGTGTAATACAATGTTTTTGTGGTTTAAGGTTCAAAAAATACATTATTTTCCACATACTGTACATTATTGTTGCTCCTCTAAGCCCCGCCTTTCTGAAACGTGCCGATTTTTACAACGCTCATCGTTCTGAGAAGCGAGGCGTGCTCTGATTGGCCAGCTATCCAGTGCGTTGTGATTGGCCAAATACCTCAAGCGTGAGACGGAAATGTTACGCCCCTTACCGTATTGTGATGGCGTGTCCCAGCGCGGCGACACAAAAACAATAAAACCCATTACAAAAGAGGCATTTGTTGCACCCAGTGGGGACATAACTACTGATTATAATGACTTATACTGTCTTTTTACGCATCGCGCCGCGTAAACATTACCATGTCTTCATTTGTGATAGGCGAAACGACAAACAACAAGCACTACTCTACACAGCTCAAAACTTGCGTTTGAATCGTCAGTGGTAAATTCTTTAAATATGAAAACATACTTACAGGCTGTGAGTCAGAAGCGCCAGACTGTCCTTGCAAAGTTGGAATTGCCTCACTTTATAGAAACAGTCTTTGAGCATAGCTGACAGCTACTTCCAGGTTCAGGAAATAGTCCTCCGTAAAATGCGATGCACACACTCGAATATTTGGGTTGGAATGTTCTGGAACATTGTAAATACAACTTAACCACTGATTTCTAGTTGTGTCCTCTTTTGGAAGCCCAAACAAAGTAGTTTCGCTTTCACAAAGAAACACAGCGTCTCCAGGACATTGCGCTGGCGGCAGCAACAATACCACAGCGAGAATAAAAGTCCCGCCCTCTTTCCTTGCGTATACATTTGGGCGGTGTTTTGCAAATCTCCCCACACCGTGATGTAGACGTGGGGGCGTGTTTGAATGAGCCGTTTTAGGGGTGCGTGGTCGAGTCTTAACTTTTATAAAAAATATCTCTTTGGTTTTGAGACTTTAGTCTTTGCAACTTCAGGGATCTTTACTATGCACAAACAGCTTGTAACACTCCAAAGAGAAAGGAAAACTTGAAATCGCATCATATGACCCCTTTAATTATGTGTATGTGTATGTTTCAGGAGGATGGTATTGGGTCGAAGAGGGGAGCTGTGTTACGTGAATCAACTGTTAATGGTGGCAGTTTTGGGCTGGCTCTTCCAGGTGAAATATATCTCATTTTAAGTGAGGCTGCAAAATTAATTGCTAGTATTTAACAGCTTTGTGTATAGTTGGACAAATTTGCTTATGACTAGGGATCGACCGATATGCGTTTTTCAGGGCCGATACCGATTATTACAGATCAAGTAGACCGATATTTTGAACCAATATATATGTCTGGTGTAAAAATGAAAATTAATGTTAAAATTAAGAATAACAAGGGCTCTGACAAAAACTTTCTTCAAATGCTTTTAAATGATTTTATTGGCAAATTGGTTTTGAAAATGACCGATACCGATAACCATAAAAATGCTTAATATCGGCGCCGATAATCGGTCGACCCCTACTTATGACACATCACGCCATGCCATTATTTATTACAAAGTCCAAAAATATACTTTTTTTTTTTTCCCAAAAATGTATCAAATACACCTAAATAGTTATCTTAATCTACTTTTACAGTTAAAGCAGATGTAAATGGAAAGGTAACTGGGTTCTTTTTGACTTTTGCTATCTGAAAGAGGTCTGAGTTTGGTAAAGAGCAGCTGAACAAGGGCTAAACATGACTTAATAATTTCATAATTCAAGGCATAATTTGATAGTTTGTTTTTGCATACTCTGTTGAAGATAAGAGCAGCTTTTTACGAACCTGTCAAATCTTTCTGTACCTGTCCCTCTTTTAGATCCCTATCTTTCCTGAAGATCTCTTTTTCAGCACAGATCTAAAGGAAGAAGTTAAAGAACTGGAGTATATTACAAGCTCTCAGGGGCTGGTGAGCGGGTCACTGATTTTCCACTCTGGATGCATTTAACTTTTCCCTTTAAGGAGGGAAAGAATGTTTATTTATCTTTTCTTTTTTCTGAGTTCACAATGTGTATATAACTGTATATTTACTTTTCAGGACACCCTCCCGTTAGTGGACCAACAGCTTCTCTACACTTGCTGTCCATATTTAGGTGAGAGTGAACTATTTGAAAAATGTGGCTTAAAATTATGTATTTTACCAAGCTTCAGTTGGAAAAAATTCCAGTTGAGGGTGATGGAGGTACCTTTACGTCATTCTTTTGGCAGGGGAGTTTCGTAAACTTCTTGCTGCTTTTGTGGCTGGTAGTACATCCAAGAGTGGAGGCTTAATTCGCAAGATCACCCCCACTTCTGCAGAACTGAGGGGACCTTCCACCACCCGTTCACAGCAGAAACTTCAGGTACGCTGCCAGTAAATGCCTTCCATCTGTCGAATAATTGAGGGCATGTCATCCATGTGTGGCAGTTCATGTTTTTCCATGTGTTTTAACATAGGTTGACCTGGAACAGGCCTTCTTTCACAACCAGCCCCCATCTCTCAGACGGACTGTGGAGTTTGTTGCTGAGAGAGTCGGTTCCAACTGCGTCAAACACATCAAGTCAGTCTCTCACCATTTAGTCAGTTTTTTTTGGCTTTTTCTGTGTGTTAGTCCATGTAAATCAATTAAGATTTACTTTTCATCATTTCATATTTTCCTAACTCTGTGTGTGGTAGGGCTACGCTTGTGTTGGAGCTCGTGAAGGGTGGAGAGAAAACTCTCAGAGATAGTTTGGGTTTGGAGGGTGTCAACACGGTCAAGCTAAACGATTCTATCTGTGCTCAGCTGTGTGACGCAGGCATGCAGGCTCTAGAGAGAGCAACCAGGTCAGCAGCTCTCTTCTCTCATTACATATATATCATGTTGTTGGACATGATTTGGACTAGTTGTCCTCGGTCACATCCTCTCATCATAGGTTCTGCCGTGAGAATGCCCCTGGAGCTGTCAGAGTACTTCTTCCTCTGGAGACCTCTCCTTCTGTGAGTAAAACAGTCACTATTTATCAGTTCAATTCATTTAAAACCCTGTTTGACTTGGGTGTACAGTGTTGTACAGTATTACTTTTCTTGGTCATCTTATTTCCTGATTAATTTTAGAAAAAAGCCATCAAGTTAATTTATTTACTTTGCGATATGATTAATATTTTGTGGTGTGGTTTAGGTCCTGACCACTGCTGAGAGCATCACCACTCGTTTGGCTACAGAAAAGGCTTGCAGCTGGCTGTCCGTCAACATCACAAGTAATGAAGCCTAATTTTGGTGACATTTTAAAATGGAAAATGCTCCATTACTTATTTTGCAGCATGTTTTATTAAATAAGGATCTGTTTGAATTTATCCCTCAGCACTGCTGAAGAGGGAGTGGAAGAGTGCGTTTGAAAGGGTGATGAAGAGTGTGCCCTCATCCGTCAGTTTGGATGCTGAAGAGGCCGATGGATCAAGCAGGCGTCAGCAGGTTCAGAGGAGTACCTCAGGGCTCAGTGTTGGGTCCTCTTGTGTTTTAGACTGCACCCATGAAGTTCCACTGGGATCAGAAATCATGATTGAAATAAAGGTGATTATTGCTAATTGGGTGTCAGAAAAGATGTACCATGGTAACACTTTAGTATAGGGACCAATTCTCATTATTAACTAGTAGGGGTGTGACGAGATCTCACGAGATCCGATGTGTCTCGCGAGATCTGACTGGTCTTGCGAGAACGTGACTATATCCTCGCAAAATATTTTGCAATGTTTACATTAGAGCTGCACCATTAATCGTTAAAAATTGCGCTTACGATCTTTATTCAAACACCCATGCGATCTTATTCCTGAATGACAACGATTCAGCTATGTCTATTAAGACTGTTTTACATCGCGAGTGTCAGTGGAGTGTGAAACGCTAATGAATCAGAGGGTCGACCATCATCACGCTTCCAATGTGAACACTGTCAGACTAAAAACGCGCTGCTCACGCTCCACTGACGCTTACGATGTGAAACAGGTGTTAAAAACATTCAAATCTGCATTCATGCTGCTGCTGATCCAGAGAGAGCGACACAAACTGTCTTTTCAACCACACATCATTATTTCTGTGTTACAGACATTTAAATAACAGAAGTACAGGGATACAAGTTTATAGTTTGGGTATAAACACTTATTGTCTACAGTAGCGATCAAAACGAAAGTATCTTAACACTTGTATTGTAATGCGTATCATCTTCCGCCAGGAGGTGGCGACAACCCATTTAAAAAATGTATTTGACATTGAATCATTCATTCAGGAGATTCCAATAGTGAAACAAGTCTTTATGAAGTGAGACACTGACTCCTTCATTGAATTTTTTTTTTTTTAATTGTTGAAATGAATGAATATATATATATATATATATATATATATATATATATATATATATATATATATATATATATATATATATATATATATAAAATTATTATTTTTTTTTAAATAAAGTAAATTACGTAATTTTGTGAGATAATCGTGATCTCCAATTAAAAAAAAAAAAAAAATAAATAAATAAAATTGTGATTTTCAAGTTATCCAGAATCATGCAGCTCTAGTTTACATGTTTATTACTGCATATAATTCATTAAAATATAAGTTTAATTTCATAAAGTATGTTGATTTCAAAATGTACCTACATTTTTTGCATTTTGTGTTTTTCAGTTGAATAAAAGACTATTTTCCCTATATATTTCATCATTGAGAATTTTTTTTTTTTTTAAAGTCTAAAAATCTCGTCTCGTCTCGTTCTCGTGAACCCAGTCTTGTGTCTCGTCTCGTCTCGTGGGATAAGTGTCTCGTCACACCCCTATTAACTAGTTTCTTATTAGCATGCATATTATTAACATATTGGCTGTTTATTAGTACTTATAAAGCACATATTCTGCATGACCATATTCTACATCCCTAATCCTACCTAATACCTAAACTTAACAACTACCTTACTAACTATTAACAAGAAGTAAATTAGGAGTTTGAGGCAAAAGTCGTAGTTAATGGTTTGTTAATAGCGAAAATTGGACCTTAAAATAAAGTGTGACCCATAATTCATACAATTACTCATACTCGCAAAACAATTTTTTATTTTATTTTTTTATTCTTAGACAATATCAAAAGTGTTACTGTAAATTAAAAAAAGCTATTTAAAATAATTTTCATTACTTTAAATAGTTAAAATAATCTGTCTTGCTACTAATAATACAACAGTTGTAACAAAGCAATGAGCAAACCTATTGTAATTTAGGGTAATTTTCAGATATGAGTGAGTCAGATCACAAACCATGTTGTCTCATGTTTCAGGAGGTTCTCAGTGTTGCTGTAAGACCCAGATCAGATGAGGAGGTTTTCACTGTTCACCAGATTGAGTCTCTGCTGGACAGAGTGGGACAAACACTTGGATGCAGAAAAGTAATCAAAACTTTATTCAAAACTTTATAATCTACATCATTCAGTGTGTTTAATACTTTATTTTGAACTGTTTACTTACACAATCTCTCCTTTGTCCTGGTCTTTTTCTAGCTCCTCTCTCCAGTGGTTGAGCAGATGTTATTGCGTTGTACTGTTCAGCTTGCCTGCAAACTTGGTGAGACAGCAATTAATGGAAAATTGAGAAGAGTACATAAAGTCAATACTGAACATGATTTATATCCTATTGTGTCTGATTGGGTTTGATTCCATGTGCAGTATCCGGGGAGCTGCCACTTGTCTCCTCAGCCGAGGGCAACAAGAGACCTGCTCTCCTGGAAAAGTTTCTAGTTCTGTGGGCTCGGACTCCCTCTCCACCTCTGTACCTTCTCCTCAGTGAACCCACATTGACTGCCATTTTTAGTGCCACAGATAGTGAGGTAAAACCGCTGATCAAAACTTGATGTTGATGCAGTTTGCTTGTAAATATAACCCTTATTCTGTATGAACAGTAACAACACTGGTGAAGTGGTGATTAAACTGTGCTTTATCCTTTAATATCTCAGAGAACTGACTACCTGTTCCTGATAAGACAGCTGATAGAGAGGGGTCTTTTAAGAGAAGAGGAAGTGGGCACCAACTGGCCGAAGTTGTCAGCGTTATCTTGGCCAGAGGTAATTGCTTCTTACATATGATGTGTGTTAACTCATTTTAGAGAGAGCAAAACATTACGTTTTGAGGCTGGAATTCTCACAAATCACTGTCTGATGGCTTTTCTCGTTTGCTGTTGTAGGAGACTGTAGAGAAGTTTCAGCAGCTCTCTCTGGCCACCCAGTTCCAATTGCCTTCACTGCCAAACCACAGGGACATACTGCAGGTCTCCCAATGACCACTAGGGGGACACATGAGTCTACATTACCAACTGTACACATGAATCCCAGTCAAACACTATTGTATTAACAGGCAACGAGAAATTTTATACATTATTGTTAGTTGCAAGGAGAGTATTTGCTGCTTAAAAATGCTGAGTTGGTAGACCAGTCATTGATAGTTTATAAACCTTTAAAACACATTTTGTGGGGAAATTTTAGCAGGGCTTTGCCCGTTTTCACTTATAATGCCTCACAGTAGAACAAGATAAAGACCATACACTGTGCTTTCTTGTCATTTATGAAATCCTATTTATTTGTTTTAAGCATATGTAAATGTTTTCTGGTTGTTTGTTGGTTGGTTGGTGAGTGTGTCTGTATGCATTTCTTAGTCTATATTTGCAGAAAATTTGCACTTTGTTAATGTTGGACAATGTTTTCATCTGTTTAATGCTAAAGTTATCTAATGCAATAAAATGTAATTTTGTGAATAATGCGTAAGTGTATTTCATGCAAGGCTGCACTTCTGACAAATTTCATGGGAACTGACAATTTTAAAATGGAAATAGAAAAAAAATGAAGTCAGGGAAGTTTCTATAGAGATATTCCTGTTTCCCTGTATAAATAATAACTCATTTTTCAGTGTCACATGATCCTTCAGAAATCTTTCTAATATGCTGATTTGCTGCTTAAGAAACATTTAAAAAAAAAATTCAATGTTGAAAAACATTTGAGCTTAATAATTCAGCATTCCACAATAAAGCATTTATTTGAAAGAGATAATGTCTTAGTCACCAATTTAACGCGTCCTTGCTGAACAAAATTAATTTATTTGAGAAAAGTCCATAATTTTGATCATTCGTGTATATGCTTTTACAGGCGGAAAAACAATGGTCCTAATTAGACTGTAATAAAGCAGAAACATGCAGTTAGTGCCTTCAGGCGAACACTGTTTCTTTTTCCACGTTTCCTACTATGGCGATGGCTTGCCTCATGAATATTAATGATACACTGTGACGTTGATTCCCGGATTGACCAGTAAAAAAATTCGAATTGCTATTTTAACCCCGCCTTATTCAAAATACGATTCGTTTAACAAATCAGTAAGTTCCGTTGGAACTGACGACATGCTGCGTTCTTAATATTCATGAGCTAATCCTTCGCTATAGTAGGATTCGAAAGCTCCCTTCAGTAGAGGCTGCGGGAAGATTCAGCGGCCGCGGCTCTATAATGTGCTCTGTGATTGTCGAGAAGATATCAATAACATGACCCGAAAAACTTGCTCTCGGTTTCCTCACTCTGCTCGAGATAATTCAGTGCTCTGGAGGGGCTTATTAAATGGACTCTAACGGACAGCTGAACTTCAATTCACCGTATCTCTCCGCCCGGTGTCAAACTAATGGCAAACGTGAAAGTCGCGATTCGAGTCCGTCCGCTGAGCTCCAGGTACGATAAGCCTTCATTAATTATATAATGCATTGATTAACTATAAAACGGCTGAATAGAGTCATATTGAGTTCATAAACAGCCTTGAGTTGTTGGTGCTGTTGCTATGTCTGGGAATAGACCTGCGCTGACTGAAACAAATAAACTGCCATTCAATAAAACTATTGCGCGAGCTCTGCGTTTACCCGTCTCATAATATTTCAAATCTATATGATGTAATATATATAAGTAATTGAACTTAACACGTCAATCTAGAGATAAATTAGAGATCAGTTCTAGCATATTCAAAAACAACGCATAAGCATGCATTAAATATATAATGCATAAGCAGTGCATACATGAAGATAATGCATAAGCACATGTGTTTGCTGTGTTTGAATGCACGATAAATGTAACGTTACTATAATCTCCAAAAATCTCCTTGAATCCTCTTTAAACCCCTTCCCCCAAAGGAATTTACCGTACTGTATAATTTTAATATCTTGTTTGTATCATTTTTACAGAATTGCATTACAAATGTGTTGGATCAGTAAAATCTAATAGATGTTTTTTGCTTTAACTTTTTAAAAAGGGGGGTTATCCATCTATCCGAACACAGAGTTTGCCCCATGAGACCCCACTGCCCCACCCTCCAGCATTAGCCAAATTATTACAGTATGTTGGTGCTGGACAGGGGGGTAAAGAAACTCCTCCCAGATTGACACACAAAGCTGTGTGTTTGGTCATAGCTGCTAGCTTTGACATTTAAAGAGTCTCCTCGAAGTGTGCATCACAAAGGACGACTTCATGGCTTTCCGTCCCTATTGTGCAAATGAAGATGGCTTCTTAATAGCCAGCCGTTGCGCATAATAAATATGTGACTTTATGCTTTTGTCAAATGCTATATTGTTAAAAAAATATGACTTCTGTTTGAGTTGAGTTTTAGTTGCTGCAGATGGCAGGAATTGTGTGGGAATGGTACAGAAATCCAAGTTTGTAAACATGTTCTCCTCATAAGGAGAGTTATTTTTTCTTTCCACTTGTTATGTTATAAAATGCACCGTTTCTAGGCAAAAGTATGTACACACATACACACACACTGACAGGCGAAGCAGGCTGTTGTGGTTGTGGGTAGGGCCTCCATTCATCATTGGCAGAGTGAAACAGACCCACATGGTACTACACAAGCTAAGAGCTTCACAACAAGCTCCCAGGGATCAGAGCGGCTATTGCTTAAAGGTGTGTAACATCTGCTGCATTATCAGAGTCAAAGGTAGCATGTATCAGAGTTGAAGTAGCATGTAGCATTTTTATAATTTTTTTTCAATTCAATTCAAGTTTTATTTGTATAGTGTATCTTCATAAGGGTCGGATCAGGATTGAAGCTTGTGTGATTACTAGTTTTTAGATTACTAAAGTTTTAATGCATATACATTTGATATATGTACACTACTGGTCAAAAGTTTGAAATAATTACGAATTTCAGTTTGAATAATTAAAATTTTCGGCTGCATTTATTTGATTAAAATTATTTAGTAAAATATTATTACAATTGGGGAAAAATAAAAAACTGTTTTCACGTGTAATAGGTTTTAATTTGTAATTTATGCCTGTGATGGAAAAGCTTAATTTTCAGCATCATTACTCTAGTCTTCAGTGTCACATGATCCTTCAGAAATCATTCTAGTATGCTGGATTTGGCACTAATTATTTGCCAGTTATTATTGGTACTCAATTATTAATAATTGTTCTAATTTTTAAAAATGTTGGAAAAAAATTTTTTTGTGGAAATAATATTTTTTTTCAGGATTCCTTAATGAATAAAACTTTTAAAGTACAACATTTATTTGAAATATAAATCTTTTTATAATATTATAAATGTCTTTACCATTACTTTTGGTCAATTTAATTCACCCTTATTTATTTATTTATTTATTCATTCATTCATTCATTCATTCATACCCCAAGCTTTTGAATGGAAGTGTATAAATTTTTTTTCCCACAAAAATGTTAAGTAGTAAAAACTAAAATTGATAAATTAATAAATTAAAAATAAAATAATAATAATAATAATAATAATAATAATAATTATTATTATTATTATTATTATTATTAATAATCATTTTAAGTGTTATTTCTTATTAATTTTAATTTAAGTTTAGAACATAACCCAAAGTGGACCTGAACATCTTGATTCTCATCTTTGGTACAATTTATACAAACTTTTTCACTTCATTTTTAGTGCCATAAAAACTGACATCAACAACAGAAAGGTAGTCCCACCCAAACTCACACCATTGTTTGATCCAGAAGTTGACGTTGACAATGTTTTGATTGCACTTTGAAACCAGTGTGAAAGTCCACATACTGTATGAATGGCTTACTTAGTTGTGTGTGTGCATTAAACTAAAGTGATAAACATATTTTAACACTGAAAAATGACACACTGTAAGATGAAGTTTAGACAAACAAGGCCTTCCCCAGCCTGCACACATTGCCAGAGTTTAGTTTTGTACACAACCATGCTCCTACAGTGAATTTCATTATCTTGCATCAGTTTTATCTGGAACGTGATACTGGAGAGATTGCACAGCTGTCCTCGCTGCTCTCACACACTGACACACATACCCTGCACGCTCACGCACACACCTGCTTCAGCTCAGCTGTGCGGCTCATGGAGGAGTTTTCAGCCGTCTGTTTTCATTTGAATCTGACCTTCTCATGTGGCGCAGCAGAGCTGTGCAGACGAATCCTCCAGACCCCCGGCCTCTCACTCCACTGCCCTTTCTGAATATGGGTCTGGATATGATCACAGCCAAATAAACATGCCTCTGAGGATTTTAGAAGGTTTATGATTAACCTGGAGCCAATCAAACCATGCAATATAAAAACAAAAAAGTAAAATATCAATTAAGAAGTCTGTTATCTTAGGGAAAAAAAATGTATTAGAAATATAAATCTTTTGTAACATTATAAATGTCTATGCTGTCACTTTCAATCAGTTTAATCCATCCTTGCTGAATATAAGTATTGATGTCTTTCAAAGAAAAAAATGCTCCAAACCTTTGAACGCTAGTGTAAAAAACAAAGAAATTCAACATGGGCATTTTTGCCTGCATATTTCAAATAACTAGGTCATATTTGACACTTTAAATGGCCTTTTTCCCTTGAGCCTTGGTTAATTTCTGACGCTGGTAACTTGTTATTCTACACTCTCACATGTTTAGTCCTGAATAAGCCTTTACCCTGTTTTAAGAGTCACAAACTTTTAATAAGGCACTAGTTTATAATAAATAAATAAATAATATGGTTGCACTGTAAATGTTTATTTAGCAGTGCTCTGTGTAGTGTCTTGAATATCAGTCTGTTTGTTTTTGTTTTACAGGGAGAGTCTGGATGGAGGACGATTAGCTGTACAAGTGGAAGACAAAGTGGTGAGGGTCCGAAATGTGAAGGTAGATCCATTTTTGTTTATAATTCCATTTTTGTTAATATTTATGATTATTTATGAAATATTTCGATGAATCTTTTAGCTTATTTAATATTATGGTGCCAGAAAGTACCTGTTTTCTTGAAATTGCACCATAAATTGGCAGTTGCTGACATTGTAAGAGTTCAAAGAGAAGGCGGTGTCAGGGTTAGATGGCTACTTGCAGTATCTCAGCAACAGGAAGTTTATAGTGAAAATTATTCTCTTCCTGCTGGATTACTCACTTGTTTATTTATTCCGTGTATGAACTGCATAAGCATATTTGATTGCAGAAGCAACATGCCATTATCGCCTTCCTCTTTACACATGAAAACCCCAAACACCTAAACAAGCAGCACACTTACCTTACACTTTCTAAAGTCATTCCACACCTCATTCTTGACTAAACCGAGAGCTTCAAAACCTGATCGGTGGGATGCTCGCTGCTTCTAGACCAAATAGTGTGGTGATGATTACAAGCTGAAAATATAGAAAATAAATATATTTGTGTTGTCAATCAATTTAAAAAAATAACTAATTAATCACACATTTTTTTTCTGAAATTAATCGTGATTAATCCCACCTAACATTAAAGTTTTTAAATATACTTTTATATTGCGATAATTTCACATTCAGTCTTCAAATTAATGTTGAAACAACATAAAGACAGTATATTTTTAATATTTGTTTAATGGCATTATTTTTCAGTCATTCATTTTATGACTGAAAGCGAGTATCATTGACACCAATACTACTGATGTCTCTAGGAAATTGTTATTTTTTCCTAATATTTAACCATTGACTATAGCCATTCAACATTACAGTATAATTGAGAGCTATCAATTTTAACATTTATTAGACTTTAAAAAATAACAACTTCTAATTTAAGTGAACTTAAAACAATCTTCACATAAACCCATTATAATAAATGTTATATTTACCTGTGCGCTGAGGTGAAGTGAAGTGCGTGTCTGAAAATTCTCCTGTTTGATGTGATCGTAAAGACATTCTGCGTCTAAATAAATGCAATTCTTGTCAAGAAAAAAGAGACCGAAGCATCAGTTGTTAGTGGGGTGGCAAACCCTAGCTCCATCCCTGCGTTAACAGCTTTAAATATTTTTAACACCGTTAAAATGGAAAAAATAATCACCTGCTTTAACGCGATAATTTTGACAGCACTATACTATTTTTCAAAAGTTTGGAATCAGTAAAGTTGTTTTTGCTTTAAAAGAAATTAATACTTCTATTCAGCAAGGATGCTTTACTTTCATCAAAAGTGAGAGTAAAGACTTTTACATTGTTACAAATAAAAATCCATTTCAAATTAATGTATCTGAAATGGCTTTTAATGTAACTGTGTCAAATGTATAGACACATTCTTACTTCTGAAACAGGAAATACTCCCTTGCATTCAGCACTTGATTAATGGATTAATGAAATGGTAGAAGCCACATCTGGTCACCTGCTGTGAGCACTAGCAAGATAAAGACTTACATTCCACCAGTTTTTTAAAGAAAGTAGGATGGTTTTCAAGGGAAAAGATGGGCTGACATAAAGACAAGCGTGGAAGGCTGACAATAAAAACAGCAAGGAACACATTTTCACATTGTATTATTAGTTCATGCTGTACACATTGAGGATAAGTGGTCTATGATCAGATCATTGTTCTTTTTGATACTAGTGTCCCGGGGCAGAGAGCAGTCACATTAACTGAGTGATGAATGCTATGAGCCCAGTGTGTCAGTCGACAGAATCTCATTTAGAGTGAATGAGAATCAAAAGGTCCAAGGAAGTATGAAAGATGCATTATTATGTCTTTATCCTCTCTTCAGCTAAAAGTTAGGATCTGTTTTTTTTTAAATAATCAATGTCTTGAAATAATCAATGTTATCAGAGCCATGGCCTAGCTGTTAACACAGATGCTTTGACATGTTGACAGTACTACAGTTTCATGTACAATAGTGTGAAAGTTAAGTACTAAAGTAGTGCATGTTTCCCAAATTAGCACATAGATTGTTATAAAGTTAAAATAGTTTAATAGTTCAACCAAAAATTAACACTGTCATCATTTACTCACCCTCATGTAGTTCTAAATATAACTTTCTTCTGTGGAACAAAAAAGAAGGTATTTTAGACATTGTCATTAATAAAACATTTTTATTTACTATTGGAGAAAAAAAAATCCCTAACATTTTGCGAGATATTTTCATATAGACAGTGTTGTTTTACAGTAATTATTTGTACTAAGAAATATCTTTATATTTTTTGTATTTACAGTTTTCATTTAAGTTTTAGTGATTTTATGTGCTTTTTCATTTTTATCACTTTTTAAAATATCTTTATTTAGAAACATTTCATCAGTTTATTTTTTATTTCAGTTTTACTTTTAATAATATTAGTACATCAGATTCAGTTTACTTTGGTAAGTTTCCAATTTTCGCTTAAGTTTAACTTCAAGTTTTTAATGTTATATTTATATTTTAATTTATTGTCTTAATGAAAATGATTTTTAAGAGTTTTAGTTAACAATAACAATGCTACATATAGGTTTGGAACAACATGAGGGTGAGTAAACAAAACAAAACATTTGGTGTAAGTTATTCTTTTAATAAGTGCAATTTGAATAGTGCAATTTTAGAAAAGCTTGTAGATCCAAGAAAAGTGAATTTTAAATCTTTTTCCATTACTTTGAGAAGTGGTCCTATAAAATATTTGGACATTTAAGTCACACTTAAAATTGTATAAATGCCATTGGAATATAGTATTTTTAAATGCTATGTGTTTTAAATGCTAAATAAAGTACTTCTAGTACTTATAACAAAGTACTTTCATGGAAACTAGGCCTATTGGATCAATGCCATATTATCAGATCTGATTTTGTGTATTATTATTGAGCCTAAATATAACGGTGCTGAGTGCAATGTTAGGGCTCATTTGTGCAGCTGTGGGCCATATTGTGAGGTCATTAAGTCATCTGCAGGATTGCAGTTGTGTGAATAATTACACACCAGAGCCGCAAATGTAACGTTGTCTGGGTGACAGGTTGGCAATGCCCAGGCATGTTTCTGCACGCTCCTCCAAATGCACACGCTGTGCCTTGAAGATCTGTTTGACTGGGCGAATAATGAGCTGAGATATACATGATCTCTGTTTGCTGAGATCTGGGAAATAACTTGATGCTGACAGTCGGGTCATGCTCGGATGCTCAAGTCATTTGTCTCCCAGCCTAACTACTTCCTAATTGTTGCTTTTGAGCCCACTAAAGAGTATCCCAGGCGTAAGCTACAGGCACACAGCCTTGCTTCTTGGCATCAGTGTGCTGTAACATTATTAGTGGAAAAATTGAGCACATAAAGGGCTGGTCTCCCAGTAACTGATTAAATGGGCTAAAAAGATTTTCAATGGAAAATCACTTTTCTCAATAAGGTGTAATGTAGTTTGTGAAAGCACTTAATGAGAAAGAATCATAATGAAGGGTTATCAGCTGTTATGAGTGTTGTATAAGAAAATCGGTATAATATAAAACTTGGCTGGGCGGATAACAAGATATGTGAAACGTCTTCAATCATTTCAACAGAAAACATGATATCACTGGCGCCAGTGAGTAGTTGTGTGATGTAATATGATTTATGTTTTAGTGAAGTTGTTAAATAACACTACTGCTCATATTTGGGGATTTTAACAAACTGCTAACCCTGAACATTACACTCCAGTATGTAATGCACTATTGCTATTTAGCATCCACCTAGCAGCAACCATATAATGCACTAAAAACACTTTGATCACCCTAAAAACTGCATTGCAACCACCCGGGGGTGCGAATCCCAGAAGGTTTGTTAACCACATAGCTGATAACAACATAGTTCAACGATTTAGTGTTTTCTGTTATGTTCCAACGAACATTCACAAACAGCATCACAAAGTTGTTCAGAACTACAGCTCTGTGGTAAGAAGCATATATTATTGTTAGTATAACATCTTGACTTAGTTAACATGCAGTACAATCTATATTTTTCATTCTATATACATATGTATGTGTGTGTATATATATATACACAGGTGCATCTCAATAAATTAGAATGTCGTGGAAAAGTTCATTTATTTCAGTAATTCAACTAAATTGTGAAACTCGTGTATTAAATAAATTCAGTGCACACAGACTGAAGTAGTTTAAGTCTTTGGTTCTTTTAATTGTGATGATTTTGGCTCACATTTAACAAAAACCCACCAATTCACTATCTCAACAAATTAGAATACTTCATAAGACCAATAAAAAAAAAAAAACATTTTTAGTGAATTGTTGGCTTTCTGGAAAGTATGTTCATTTACTGTATATGTACTCAATACTTGGTAGGGGCTCCTTTTGCTTTAATTACTGCCTCAATTCGGCGTGGCATGGAGGTGATCAGTTTGTGGCACTGCTGAGGTGGTATGGAAGCCCAGGTTTCTTTGACAGTGGCCTTCAGCTCATCTGCATTTTTTGGTCTCTTGTTTCTCATTTTCCTCTTGACAATAGATTCTCTATGGGGTTCAGGTCTGGTGAGTTTGCTGGCCAGTCAAGCACACCGACACCATGGTCATTTAACCAACTTTTGGTGCTTTTGGCAGTGTGGGCAGGTGCCAAATCCTGCTGGAAAATGAAATCAGCATCTTTAAAAAGCTGGTCAGCAGAAGGAAGCATGAAGTGCTCCAAAATTTCTTGGTAAACGGGTGCAGTGACTTTGCTTTTCAAAAAACACAATGGACCAACACCAGCAGATGACATTGCACCCCAAATCATCACAGACTGTGGAAACTTAAAACTGGACTTCAAGCAACTTGGGCTATGAGCTTCTCCACCCTTCCTCCAGACTCTAGGACCTTGGTTTCCAAATGAAATACAAAACTTGCTCTCATCTGAAAAGAGGACTTTGGACCACTGGGCAACAGTCCAGTTCTTCTTCTCCTTAGCCCAGGTAAGACGCCTCTGACGTTGTCTGTGGTTCAGGAGTGGCTTAACAAATTCCTTGACACGTCTGTGTGTGGTGGCTCTTGATGCCTTGACCCCAGCCTCAGTCCATTCCTTGTGAAGTTCACCCAAATTCTTGAATCGATTTTGTTTGACAATCCTCATAAGGCTGCGGTTCTCTCGGTTGGTTGTGCATCTTTTTCTTCCACTCAACTTTCTGTTAACATGCTTGGATACAGCACTTTGTGAACAGCCAGCTTCTTTGGCAATGAATGTTTGTGGCTTACCCTCCTTGTGAAGGGTGTCAATGATTGTCTTCTGGACAACTGTCAGATCAGCAGTCTTCCCCATGATTGTGTAGCCTAGTGAACCAAACTGAGAGACCATTTTGAAGGCTCAGGAAACCTTTGCAGGTGTTTTGAGTTCATTAGATGATTGGCATGTCACCATATTCTGATTTGTTGAGATAGTGAATTGGTGGGTTTTTGTTAAATGTGAGCCAAAATCATCACAATTAAAAGAACTTTAATTGAAGAAGTACTTCAGTCTGTGTGCATTGAATTTATTTAATACACGAGTTTCACAATTTAGTTGAATTACTGAAATAAATGAACTTTTCCACAACATTCTAATTTATTGAGATGCACCTGTGTATATATGTGTGTATATATACACACACACACGCACGCACACACGCACACGCACACACACACACACACACACACACACACACACACACACACAAATATATACAAATTTCATTCTATGTTTTTAAGTTTGTCAAGAAAATGAAAGTGCCATTTTTGAAGAGTGTGAATGTGCTCTTGTAGCCTGGTGGTAGGGGTGGGCAATATGACCATTTTATATCACGATATGGATAATTTAATTACTTGGTAACGATATCACAATAGTTATTTTTGCTTTAGATATAAAGTCTTTTTGATATCCAAATTTTTGATACCACAGAAATTTCATAATTCTTGTCACCAGTGTCAATATCACAAACTAATACTAGCCTAAATTAAAACAGCAATGCGTAAAAACGCATGCAGATAATACGATTTTGTGACCACATAGCACAGCAATGTCACGTGAGCATGTAACAGCAGTCCAAAATCTATAGCGGTTGACAAATTTCTACCGGTTAACTGTGTCTACTGGTATATTGCCCACACTTACCTGGGGAAACCCATGAATGAACAAAACATCTGGAAATAAAACAAAATAACAGAGTACCAAAATAGTGAAGTAGTCTTTAGATGCCATTATCATTATTTACATCAATAATCTGACATTAATTTGATCTGAAATCGATTCATTAGCAGAAGTTATGACACCACGACCTGTGTGACATTGATTGTGACATCAACATCATATATGTGGTTAGCTAATTTCTCCAACAATGTAAGCAAAGCACAGAACGGCATTGTGGCAGGGAAGAAGCACCAATCTTCAGAAAATGTTAAAAAAAATAAAAATCTAGTTTATTTTGCTGTCTTCCATTTATATCTTTTTTTTCCCTCTATGTAGTTGGAGGGGCGTTTGGACGGGCGATCGGAGGGTCTGCCTGACTCCAGGGAGAGGTTTATGGAGTTTGGGTTTGATTTCTGCTACTGGTCCGTGGATCCAGCGGCTCCCAACTATGCATCACAAGAGGAGGTGAGCTTTCACTCTCACGCCTGTTTAGTGTATCTGCGTTGATGTTGATGTCACACTGATGAGCTTGTGTATCTCCTGTGTCCTGGGTGGAGACTGGTGCATGATAATCAGAGGACAGCAGGATGATATCGTAATCAAAACCTTTGACCCACCAGGAAAAGGTCTGAGGAAATATTATCCCTCAGCAGAATCAAAACACTGCTCAGAGTAGAAGATATTACATCATCTCTGTGAAGGGAGTCTTCCCTCTCTACATCATCTGAGATTTTGTTTATTTTAACCTGTATGTGGGTGCGCAAAGTTGGATGGACGATTAAGGCCAGAAACACACTAAATACAAGTCATTTTTTTCACAACTGCATTTGGTTCACAGCTTCTCTGTCCTTTGTGAAGTAGAGTTGACAAAATTACAGCCAATCAGAAGATATTTTGTAGAGTGGGATATTGAAACAATGAGATTTAATTGATGCAACAATGATTGAAACTCACTGAATACTGTTGGACTGCTGTAAAAACCACAAGTTCTCTCAAACTTCAAACCAACAAGTGTGGATCTCATACACACAGTACTCACAGTTAACCAAGTTAAGTTAAACAAGCGAACTATATCTTCCCTTTGTCCTTTTAAGAGAGTCATTGAATCTTTTCCTCAGTCACGCCCTGGTGTTTCTTCAGAGTGTCTTATGAAAGACTGAGCTGTGATGGCCCACGCACAGAGGATGACCTTGTCTGCACAACGCTTTTCTTTCTCTTCTCTTGCTTCCTCTCTTTCAATTTTGCCCAGTCCGAGCTTTACGGCAGAAGCCTGGAGCTTGCATTCCTTGGGCGGCCTGCAGCAAAGTCTGGTCAGAGAGAGACAAACTGACCTCTTTTTGGAGTCCTGTGGGAGGGAGTCCCATCTGAAGCAAAAAAAAAAAAAAGTCCAGAGTCTCATCATCACGGGTGCACTGTGATCAACTCACAGTATGTCAAAAAGAACTTCCATAAGATCCATAAGAAGAAAAGTATACTTTGGGCTTTAGAGTATATTTGTCTTGTGGCGAACATTTCAGCAAGTTAATTCACAGGTCTTTATAAACTTTAGTCAAAATCTGAAAATTTCCTTTCCCTCTGGATTGATGTTCTTCTCTGGTGACGTCAGTTTGACTCTGCGGACAAACATCCTTGAACCATTTCCCTCAAAACAGCAGTTTGCTGTGAGCTAGAGGTTGCGGGGAAGTGTTTTAAAATCAGGCCTCACCCTCTATTTTTTCTCATTCAATATTCTGGTTCACTCAGAAATATGTCACAAGTGGAGTCAGTCTTTCATTTCACACAGATTCTAATTTTGTAATAACATTAATAGCTGATGCCAAGTTACCACAATTTTACTATAGTACCAATAACTGGAATTTTGAATGAAACTTTGACTAGCTTATAAATTTTACAAGAGTAAGGCTGACCACATTACAGACAGGATAAATGCTTTTCTGTGTTCAGCTCTTTCATCTTTTTTTTTAATTAAATATCATTCATTTAATATTAAGTTTGAATTGTTTTATCCAATTTAGTTTAATTGATTTCTAGTGAAAAGAGTCTCATGAAGTCTCACATGTTGCTCATTAATTGGATCTTCCTGTGAACTGCTGTTTTCTGTGGCTGCAAGCTACAGAATGAGACTGGAGCCTCTTCTTCCTGTGAAGTCTCCAGAGACGTCTCAGTGGAGGGGAAACCAGCCGCGCTCCTTCTCTCCAACTTCTCCCCCACTCCTTCCCTTTAGGAACCAGCTGCCTCTCCCTGCGCTTCTCTCTGTCCATGTGGGAATATACTTTCTGTTTTTTTTAGTGGCTAAAAGATTGGTGGTTGTCTCTGGAGGAACATGTCTATCTGTATATGTCCATGTCTGAAGAGTCTGGAGAGAAAGCAGAGGGCTGAGAGCAGGATGGAGAGGTGGATCAGGCCTTGGAGCAGAATAGATAAAGATGGGTAATGGAAGCCAGCTGTTGTGAAGACAAGGTTGGATCACATCCTGAATGCATTACTGGGTATTGGATTAAACAGCATCTAAACTATCCGTAATGCTTTAAGTGCACATTGAGTGAATCATTCTTTTTAATGAACCAGTTGAACAGTGCACCAAATTGGTTGTTGATTGAATGAAGGCATTTCTTAAAGGGATTGCTCACCCAAAAATGAAAATTCTGTCATTTAATTACTCACCCTCGTGTCATTCCAAACCCATAGGACCTTCATCTTCAGAACACAAATTAAGATATTTTTAATGAAATCCGAGAGCTTTCTGACCCTGCATAGCCAGCAACGAGATACTTTTTGTGTGCAACTAATACTTTTTGTGTGCAAAGAAAACAAAAATAACTTTATTCAACAATCTCTTCTCTTCCGTGTCAGTCTCCGCTGTGCGGAGTATTCTCATAGCTTCATAACATTACAGTTGAACTTCGTAACATTACAGTTGAACATTACAGTCACATGGACTATTTTATCAATGTCCTTTCTACCTTTTTGGGCCTTGAATGTGTCAGTTTCGTTGCTGCCTATGCAGGGTCAGAAAGCTCTCGGATTTCATAAAAAATATCTTAATTGGTGTTCTGAAGATGAACAAAGGTTTTACGGGTTTGGAACGACATGAGGGTGAGTAATTAATGACAGAATTTTCATTTTGGGGTGAACTGCCCCTTTAATGTGGGCTTGCAGTTGATTGTAAGAAATGATTGGAAGGTCCGACATTAAAATTAAAATTAATTAAAATTAAAATTAAAATTAATGGTAACACTTTATTTTAGGGTTACTTAACTAGTTGCTTATTAGCATGCATATTACTAGAATATTAGCCACGTATTAGTAGTAATTAAGCACATATTAATGCCTTATTCTACATGACCTTATTCTACATCCCTAATCCTACCCAATACTTAAACTTAACAACTACCTTACTAACTATTAATAAGCAGCAACTTAGGAATTTATTGAGGGAAAAGTCATAGTTAACAGTGAGTAAGTGTTCCCTATTCTAAAGTGTTACCGTATTAATTAATCAAAAACATTAAAAAAGAAACATGCATGGATGAATTGCTCACAATAAGATCAGTAGCATGCATTTAGAAAATACATAAGGTGAATTTCTATTTCATGCTGTCTTTAATCAAAATGTGTGCAGACTCTGGTAGTAATAGTAAATAGTAATCTGTAAAAAAAGATTTTTCATAGTTTTAAATAAAACAAAGATTATTGGAGTATGTTTTACAAGAAAATACTATTCTTTCTACTTCAAAATTTCACATTTCATTCAATGTTACTTGCATTTCTTTGTAACTGTTTGTGATTTTTAGAGGAACTGTGATTTTAATTTATTAACATTTTCTGAGTGAAAAGGTTTAAAAGTAACTTTTTTTTAAACAATCATAAGTGGATCCTTCCTCATGAGAGAAAAAAAAATTCCACATTCAGGCATTCACATAAATTTTACTATTTCAGAAGTTATTATTTGCAGAGCTACATATTAAAAGCCCCCATTTGTATAGTGAAAATGAGGTTTTCCATGATATGTGCCCTTTAAATCTCTTTTATTTCCGTTTCAGTTGATTTTATTTTCTAAAATTTTTCCAACTTGAAGTAATGACATTGTTTGAGAGAGTTGAGATGACATAGACATTAAACAAAAGATGAGAGTGTAAAGTAGAGGAAGGTGAAGGGGACTGGGGTCGCTTTTAACTACAGCCCGTCTCTTGCCAGCAGCACAGCTGCTTTAGTAAATGATTTTTCACAGACAGATAGCCCTGAGAGGACGTCATTGGTCCAGAGCTGGAGCACAATGCTGGTTTTCTTTTCCAAAGTAAAGTCAGCTTTGTGTTTCTTATCCTCCCTCTTTCTCTTTATCACTCTCTCTCCCCTCACTCTTTTTCTTTTGGATACAGTGCATGACTTATACTCTTGGTATTTCTGGGTTTCTGTGTCAGTGGCGTGAAGAAAATCTCCACAAAACATCTTTACACACAGACTGACTACGTAAAATCAATCTTTTTCAATGACGCAGAAATGAACGCGTGTCTTCTGAACTTTATATTCAACAAAGATTCCTGAAAGAAAATGATGATTTATTATTAAGCACTATAAATGTTTCTTGAGCAGCAAATCAGCATATTAGAATGATTTCTGAAAGATCATGTGACACTGAAGACTGGAGAAATGATGCTGAAAATTCATCTTTGCCATCACAGGAATAAATTACATTTTAAAATATGTTAAAATAGAAAACATTTCTTTTAACTTAAAAAAAATAAAAAAAAACATTAGAGACATTAAAAAATCTTACAGATCCCAAACTTTTTAGTATGTACCTCTCCATTACTGTAGTGTGGACTTTAAATTACGCTGCAGGCTGTGAAAGTCATTTACCCTAATAAGACCAGATGCGATACGGGCAACTTTTATTAGAGTGGGAGGAGGAGATTGGGGGAACAACTGCACTGGTTTTATTTCTTTCTTTTTTTTAATCCTGTAGCTTAGCCTCCTGTTGGCTCATTGGCTAATTGCAGCAACAGTTGGTGTCTTGGAATTCCTGCTGAAACTCCAGTCCAATCTCTCACTCTCTCTCTCTTATTCTTTAGCTCTTTCATTTTCTGTAGGCTGTTTCTGTGTAGCCCTCAGAATCCCCTGACCTCTTTCCCTCCCCTTGCAAATTTGACCCACATAATGTCTGTGAAAGTATGATAAACGAGAAGCGAGTTGAACCCCTGCCAATCAGCTCTGTGTCGTTCTCTTTCTCCCACAGTCCCCTCCACCACCCCTTTAACCCAGCTTTCCCTACAGTCGCATGCAGCTACATTATAAACAGGATCTCAGAATCATAACATGAAACTATCACCAAATCTAGTTGTATTTATTACCAGGTTTGAAGGTCACATACATTATTTGGATCTTCTATTGTATGTTAACAACAATAACACAGTTTCAATGAGATTGAATGAAAATTGTGTCATTATTTACTCAGGCATATGTTGTTACGATCCTGAATGACTTTCTCTTTTGCATGGATCACAAAAGGAGATATTTAGCACAATGTCCAAGCTGCGCTTTTACCATAAAATGATCATTTATAGTTGTCGTCACCATCCACTTTCATTGTGTACATTTTGCATTCAGGTTTTTTGTTTTGCATTGTTGATTCAGATTTTATATTTGAAAATTGTCATATTTATTACTTATATTACATACAGTATTGTTCAAAAGTTGGCGTTGGTAATTTTTTTTAAATGTTTTTGAAAAAAGCCTCTCATGCTTACCAAGTCTGCATTTGTTTTATCAAAAATACAGTAAAAACAGTAATATAATGACATATTATTACATTTAAAAGTAACCTTTTTGGATTTTAATATATTTTAAAATATCATTTATTCCTGTGATGCAAAGCTGGATTTTCAGCTGCCATTTCTCCAGTCTTCAGTGTCATGTGATTCTTCAGAAATCATTCTAATATACTGATTTGGTGCTCAAAAATATTCTTTATTATATCTTTACTGTCACTTTTGATTATTTTAATACTGAATAAAAGTGTTAATTTCTTTTAAAGCAAAATGGTATGGCACATCTGGTACCGTCATGCATCCGGTACAGTAGAGTCCATTTTGTATAGGTTTTTTTTTTTTTTTTCATTTGTTTTGCTGATATTCCTCGAGTTCCTGCAATGTGAACCATGTGTTTAAAATTTTTTGTCCCTGTACTGTATATGCCAGAGGAACTGATGTATTGGTCTGTGGTCTGGGACAGCCCTTGCCTTGGATGGGCTTCAGTTGGCACTCCCCATGAGATCTCACAAGAAACAAGGAGTTTTTCAGAGGTGGTTATTGAGAAAGCCACATTAAAGAGCCTCTCCCCACTGTAGCGCACCACACACTGATTACAGGCCTTAAGATTTTAAAGTGGGTGTATTACGCACTAACAGTTTATTAATGAAGTTTCTCTCCTCCTTTCTTATCCATCCCTCTTTTCTGCTTGCATAATTCGCCCTGAATCGTCTTTGACTACGGCATTTAAACTCTTTAACCGAGAAGCCAAGACCGTACCCACGATAGTGTCGTTTGTTGTTGAAAGACGTCATCTCCCTTAATTTAGACCGCCTGACTCTTCCTTTCCACTGCCCCACTTTTGGATTTGCCCCTCCCTGATCAAGCGTCTCCTCAAAGGGGTCTTCGGGATCACGTTGCCTGAAGCACTAGCCTTCTGGACAACTTTCTGTCCAGAATCAACTCTATTTTCAGCTTTCCTCTTGCATTGTGACCAAAAGTCCATTTGTTTTTGTTTGTGGTATGAGGAGGGAAAATGAGGAAAGCAAACATCAGATGCTTTTGTCCAAGGTTTCCTATGGCTGTACACATGCGCACATTTATAATTGCATGCACAAACATAATCATAGAGGGGGATTTAATTCCATTTTGGCTGAATTTTTGATGATGATGATGATGATGATGATGATGATAATTGTTGTTAGTGGTATATTTAGTAGTATAAATCTTTATTAATTTTAGTAATGAAAATACTATGGTTACTACTACTACTACTACTACTACTAATTATTATTATTATTATTATTATTACTTATTAATAACAATAATACTATTATTACAATTATTATTAAGTTATTATTAAGTTTTGTGCGACCTTCAACTACACTTTAGAGGCTGAGCTTTTTTGAACTTTTTTGAACATTGTTTTTGTGTATAAATTAGTGCTGTTAAATAAAATAAAAATAAAATAAAAAAGTTTGTTAAATAAAAGTTTGTATTTACATAATGTATTTGTGTGTGTACTGTGTATATTCATATGTAAATACATACACATACCTGTACATGTATATGTTTAAGAAATATTTATTTCTTTATTTATTTTTTTATGTGTATATTTACGTGTGTGTGTATGAATATATATATATATATATATATATATATATATATATATATATATATATATATATATACAGAACATGTATGTGTGTATGTTTATATACTTATAAATATACACAGTACACACACATATAAATACAAACTTTTATTTTGGATGTGATTAATCGATTTGATAGCACTAATATTAATATTTACAAGGTGAAAAAGGTTAACTCAGGTTATGCAGTTTTTCTTTTAGTTCTTTCAGTTTGTCAAATGAACTGAAAATATTAAGTTTGGTTTGTTAGAAGGTAAACTCCTTTGTCATGACTGACATTATGTACCTGAATTCTGTGATAATTAATAATCTCATGCCTATATGTACAAGTATTGTGGTACATTAACATTACCTTCTCTGAAAACTCCAACTTTTTTGATGATGCTCTTAAATGGTTTTCAATTGTGAGAAAAAGTGTGAAAATTTTACTTTTAGTGAAGTCAGACTATACTTGTCATGTGCCAATTCACTACTACCCCTAAAAACTCATACATTGCTGTTAAAGAAGTTGTTAGAGAGGGCTCTGGCAAAAGTCCAGTGGTGACAGGGAGAGCAAATTAAAAGGAAAGTGCTGTGACAGTGGAAAAAAAGCATCTTACACGAGCAGAGTTCAGTGGAGAGTGAGTTAAGATGGACTCCTTTAACAAGCTCCCTCACTGATTCTTTCAAGCTGAAGAAGCTCAGAGCTCAGGCTAATTAGAGTGAGTCAGACAGAAGCGGCTGCTAGATGCTGATCTGCTCTCCCTGCAGACAGCATCCCAATTAGCCTCTATTCACACCCCACACAGAGACCGCAACAGCCCCAGGTCTCTTCTCATCTCAGCCAAATACATACCTGGGTTACAATACCCTGAGAGAGTCTCTTGTTTTGCTGACTCACTGGGTTTTCAATGGACGCGAAGGTCAAATTACTTTCTTTCTCCCACACCTGTAATACACAATAAGAAAAATTGTCTTTTATGGGTTTAGTTTTTGTAATGCTTTTGAAAGTTCATGAAGATAGACAAAGGTGTGTGAAAAACAATTGTTTGACAGTTGGGCATTAACCTGTTTTTTCTTTTTTTTTTTTTTAATAGTTGGCATGAGGGTAAGGCTGTTTGAAGAATACATTACAGTGCCTTTTACTGGCCAGTCATATAGCTTCAGATTTTGCTTTTTTTCTCGTGTGTTAAAGGCATAGTTCAGCACAAAATGAAATGTCTGTCATTTACTCACCCTCATGTTGCTCCAAACCTGTATGATTTAATGTGGAACATAAACGGAGGAATCTGAATAATGTAAAATTCCAGTGAATGGGAAATCGAGCTTGCAAGCTTTAAAAAATAAAATGTAAAAAGTGTCCACGTGTTACATGTGCAATTCATAATAATCCTCCCCTCCAGTGGTCTGTTAAACGGTGCCAAGGAAAACATCATTCAGATTTGTGAATTAATCATTCAGACCAGTTTTGTAAAATGAATAAACTGATTCATTGAAAAGATCAGTCTCAAAAAAACAATTCTTTCATTAATTGTAATCAATGATGACATAATATAAGTTGTTTTTTTTCTGTTCCTTTAAGTTTGTGTTTATTTCAGTAATATAATTCTATTTTTTTGGAATATACTTTTTAAAGGATCACTATTACTGTTGTGTAGACTTTAAACAAACCCCCTGCTATGACCAACAGTAATAGTGACGCTTGCCTCTGTAAAGTAGCGGTGCACCATAATCTTTACTGAAACTGAAATTAAAGGGATAGTTCACCCAAAAATGAAAATTCTATCATTAATTACTCACCCTCATGTTGTTCCAAACCCATAAGATCTTCGTTCATCTTCAGAACACAAATTAAGATATTTTTGATGAAATCCGAGAGCTCTCTGACCCTACATAGACAGCAAGGGTACTACCACGATCAAGGCCCAGAAACGTAGTAAGGACATCTTTAAAATAGTCCATGTGACATCAGTGGTTCAACCGTAATTTTACGAAGCTACAAGGATACTTTTTGTGTGCAAAGAAAACAAAAATAGCAACTTTATTCAACAAATTGAAAAATAGTTTGGGTAGCTAAATTTGGGTAATTGAACTCGGCATGTTTTTCAAGGTGTTTTGTTCACAAGTGAGAAATCAAACTAGTTGTAGTAGTTCTTTGGCAATGAGCTGCCTCTCAATATTACAGCTGAACAAATTTTACATATTCCTACTCCAGCATCATTTTTGGTCATGGTGAAGTGTGTCCACCGTGTGTGCATGAAATAGATGCTAACATGGTCAAAGTACAATATTGAAAAAAACTAATTAAATGTTACTGTTTTGGTCAGTGGTTTCGGCCCTCTAAAACTATTTTGGCTAAAACCAAAAGTTTTAGCCAAATATTTTTGGTTGCTACAATTTTGGTGCATCACTACTCTTTAGAAACAGCAAAGTTGATTGAGAACTTTGCCCTCAACAGACATGTGTCAAGCCAGTGTCTTAGCCAGATAAAGTGTAATACAAACACAGGGTAAATGCCAGCGTAGTGGAACATTCTTTCAAAGCGATTTCGTTAAGACACAGGGGTTAAATAATTCTGAAGAAAGATAGACTGAAGGAAGAGAAAGAGGAAAATAAAGCAGTCCAAGTGGGGCTGGTGAGAGAGCAGTAGGTCTCTGTGTTTTCATTTCTCCTCTCCTTACAGTGAGAGCGGCAGAAGACTGATCTCCATACACTCTGAGAATCTCAGGCGAACACAGACGCAGCACATTCTCTTTGCTTAAACCTGCACAAACATACACAGATAACCTTCAGAGGACAGGCTTGCTTTCTTTCTCTCAAATAAACAGATCTACAACAATCACATTCTCTCAACAAACCCATTCAAACAACACCATTCAAAGAATGTCACCTGTGTGTCAGAACATCTTGACATCATGGCAGGTTTTTCTTCAGAAAATATGAAAATTGACTTCTTAATAGAGATAAAAAAAGACATTTTTCTTAAAAAGTGTGTGTCAAAATCTGTTTTCTCCTCCTGTAGGTGTTTCAAGACCTGGGTGTGTGTGTCCTATCTGGAGCTTCAGAGGGGTATAATGTGTGTCTGTTTGCGTATGGACAGACGGGCTCAGGGAAAACGTACACCATGATGGGTACTCCAGTGAGTAACAGTACTTGTATGAGATAAAGTTATTGGTGAAGCATTATTTCAATCTAAATATTATGTGTCCTCTTTATCTGTGCAGGACTCCATTGGACTGACACCAAAAATCTGTCAAGTAAGTCACTGGCATTTAAGGGATAGTTCACCCAATAATTAAAATTCTGTCATCAGTTACTGACCCTCATGTCATTCCAAAGCCATAAGACTTTCATGATTTCTGTCCCTCCACTGAAAGTCTGCACAACCAAACTTTGATGCTTCAAAAAGTTCATAAAGACATTGTAACTGTAAACTTGAGAAGTTTAATTCAAGTCTTCACAGAGACACAATGATTTTAAACAGAAAATGGAAGATGCTTGCTGACACACATGCATCAAGCGAGTTCGGTTAAGCTTGTGCTTATCATATTTGATATGCTCTATGTATGTTTGTTGATCAATGATCATAAAAAAGTGGTTGTGTCTTTTCAGAAGACATGGATTAAATCTAGGGCCCTGTGATTTCCGTGATGTGGAAAACGTGGATGAATCATGGAATTCAGTCATTAATATGGAATTTACTGTATAACGCGGAATATTACGGACTTTGTCAAATTTTGGATGAATAAATCAAAATTAGGTCAGTACACTTAAATCAAAATGTGATATGGACTAGTATCTGTGAATATTAAGTCACAAAATAGGCTATAATATGAATCTCGCATGTTCTGCATGTCTCTGTGTGAATGAATGGCGCAGACACGTGGTTTCATTTACCACGTAAATGCGTGATTTTTCGCAGTGTTTTCAGCCTCTGCCGCCTCAATATATGGGTACATGAACACATGAACTGCTCTGAGAGTCACTTCATGAGCATTTTATCGTTTCTTTGAGAAAAAAAACAAAACTACCGTCATATGTACAAACAGGTGGTCTTCACAGCAACCTGTCAAAATAAAAGTTCGGTTTAACTTGAAGAAACTGTGACAGAAATGTATTACTTAATGTAATGATAGTATTACTACTACTGATAAAATTATTATTAAAACATTATTTTTAAGGAATATTTACCTGAAAATTTATTTACTAGAATTTATTTAGCAGAAAAAAAATGTAAATACAGAACACAGTATTTCTGGAAAAAAAAAAAAAGATGATTTTTTTTTTTTTGATAAAATCAATTATTTAGAGATGCTTTTGATAATTAAAATTTAATGAAACCAATAAAATGGAACCCAGAATATTAATGGAAAACACAGAATTTGGTAAAAATAAAACTAAATTTAAGAGAAAAAAAACTTAAAGGGCCTTAAAGGAATTTTTGTTAAACTTTTAAACTTTTAATAAATTGCTGTTAAATTGTGTACGCTTCATGATTTCAATTAATTAGACATGCTTTTTTGATTAATAAAATTTAATTTAACAATTAAAACAGAGTCTAGAAAAATTAAAATGTAAAAAGAAAATTAAGTTTGGAAAAAAATAAAATGGATTTCATAGGGCCCTAGATTAAACTGCTTGATTCATATGGATTGCTATTATGATGTCTTGAACTTTTTGAAGCATCAAATTTTTGGTTGCATAGACTTTCAAGGGAGGAACAGAAATCTCTCAGGTTTCAACAAATATGATTTCATTTTGAAGATGAATGAAAATTGTGTGGTTTTGGAATGACATGAGGGTGAGTAAATGATTTGCGTACATGATAATGGGGTTACCTATGAACATTTTCTTACTAAATAAGCCTCTCTTTTACCCTTTATAAAAGGGTCTTTTTAGATCTGGAGTTGAATCTGCAGATGGACAGAGCTGTAGAGTTGAAATAAGGTGAGAAGGAAACCCTCTGTTTCTTTTTCTTTGACTCTTTCGCAACAGTATCAGCAAGCCTTGAGAATGAAGCAAGAAGCCTTTAAGCAAAAGCAAATCACAACCTCGTTTTCCCTCTCAGTTTTTTAGAGATCTATAATGAGCGTGTGCGTGATCTGCTGAGAGGTGCGGAGCAGAAGAAACCAGCATCCCTGAGGGTACGAGAACACCCAGAGAAGGGGCCTTATGTGCAGGGTGAGTGTTCACAAAAGCAAATGTAAAATGCCCTTCATGCTGATTTGTTATAGAGAGAAGTCTGGTGAAGCCCTTCAAACAAATTCAAATTACATTGTGTAACCAGTACTAATGAAAACATGAGGAAAGCGCTCACTGTGTTATAACGTTTGATGAATGGTTGTGTATTTTTATTAAAGAGGTAATTGTGTACATAAGTTATTCGTTCCTGACTGTTTGCATTTGTAACTCAATTCCCACCACAGCTTGTGCTGAGAGTAGCCAGCATGTATGACTATATCTGCTCCTCCTCTTTTTTTGCTCTCTCTCTCTCCCTTCTTGTCCAACATCCAGTCATTGTGTGTATTAGGAGAAAGCCCAGTGCAGCAAAGGAAGTGACCTCACTTTCATGTGGCTGCTAGAAGCTGAGTAGAGAGACATTGTGTATTGACCAAGATGTGTTTCTCACACATGTATACACAGCGACCTCAAAAAGTATTTGGACACTTGAGACTCGAGAATTTTCTTAGCATTGAATACCAAAATATATGCATTTTTCTTATTTTTAACAATTCTGTTTGTCCCTGACAGATTAACTACCAGTTGGACAACAAGAAAGTGTCCAAATATTAAAATATATTATAATTTAAACTAAATGTTCAGAAATGCACACAACACCTGGGACCAAAATAAAGGCCCAATTACACTCTAAAAGATCAATTAGTAATTTGTAAATTGTTTTAGCACCACAAGCCACTTTACATACTGAAAGATGATTTTGCATGATCACTTCCTGATTTTGTTCCTTTTACAAGAACATTTCTATTCTCTAGCAGGAAGACAGTGTCTGTGACTCAAATCATGGAAAGGATGATGATGCAATTATGTGTTTATCATAGGTCTTTCTCAGCATGTGGTGACTGACTACAAACAAGCAGTGGATCTGCTAGAGGAGGGCATTGCTAACCGCATCACAGCCGCTACACATGTCCATGATGCTAGCAGTCGATCTCATGCCATCTTTACCATTCAGTACACACAGGTTTGAATATCATTCAATTCATAACAACTGAAAATCTCTCATCAGTCTTTTTTAATTGCAAACTGCATTAGACTACATTAGTTATGTAACTAAATGGCTGCTAGTCACAATAGATATTTCTGACATATTTCACACTAGACACTAGATATTTTGCTTTATTATCCATATGCCAAATGTAGTGAAATCACTTTTACAATACTGCTTTTGTACAGTTTGGGGTCAGTAGGATGTTTTTCTAAAGAAAAAAAGTATTTTTTATTTTTTTAATTTTTTTAGCAAAGATCGTTTAAATTGATCAAAAGTGACAGTGAACACATTTATGTTATAAAAGATTTCTATTTCTAATAAATGTGTTCTTTTGAACCTTTTATTCATGAAAAAATCCTGAAAAAAAAAATCACGGTTTCTACAAAAAATATTAATCAGCACAACTGTTTTCAGCATTGATAATAATAATAATAAGCACCAAATCAGCATATCCATCACAGGAATAAATGGAATTTTAAAATATTTTAAAATGGAAACCAGTTATCTCAAATTGTAATAATATTTCAGAATATTACGGTTTTTACTGTATTTTTGATCAAATAAATGCAGTCTTGATAAGCATAACATAATTAAAATAATCTTACTGGCCCCAAACTTTTAAACGGTAATGTACAGAATGCTCTTGTAAAAAATAGTGTTCTTTTTATAGGCTATTCTAGAAAATAACCTCCCTTCAGAAATAGTGAGCAAGATCAACTTGGTGGACCTGGCTGGCAGGTTAGTGTCTTAGTTTAAATTTAACCCAAAATCTCCTAGTTTAAAATCCAGAATATTGCTTTCACTGACATGAACAATGATATATGGTCAAGTTGCCCTCTAGTGGCTGATCACATAATGGTGCTAACTTGACTTAAAATATCACTGTTCATGCTGTGTCAGTGAGCGAGCAGACCCTCAATACTGCAGAGACAGAATAACAGAAGGCGCCAACATCAACAAATCTCTTGTCACCCTTGGCATCGTCATCTCCGCTCTTGGTAGGCACTGGCCTTCTATACTCTTATTATCCTCTCTTATCTTCCTTGTCATCACATTTTACTTGGTTTTTCTAGCCCAGAACTCTCAGATGTTCAGCAGCAGTCAGAGCATTAACAGTGTGCTCAGCGAGGGTGAAGGGAGCACTGTGGGTAGTCAGTCCAGCTCTCTGTCGGGCAGTGGGCGCAGACAATGCTTCATTCCCTACAGGGACTCTGTACTCACTTGGCTTCTCAAAGACAGTCTGGGCGGTAACTCCAAAACCATCATGATTGCAAGTAAGTGATTCAGAGGGAAGATTTGCTGTTTGCTGAACAAGTTTCAGTGCTAGTAGAATTGATTCTGAGATTCATTTTCCTCCAGCTGTCTCACCATCCAGCAGCAGCTACAATGAGACTCTGAGCACCCTCCGCTATGCAGCTCACGCCAGGAACATCGTCAATAAGCCAAGAGTCAATGAGGTGTGTCCAAACGCATCCAAATGTCTGTAGAACTTGCTGTACCACCATCAACAGAAAATTGTTAATGAAACTAAAATGAAACCTCTTGTTTTACCTTAGGATGCCAATGTGAGGTTGATCAGAGAACTGAGGGAGGAAATTGATCGTCTGAAGAGTATGCTGCTCAGCTTCGAAATGGTACCAGACTTTAACAGCTCGACCTAACTGCAACACACATTTTGAGAGTCACTGTCAAGAAATTACACCAACATTACAAGCCTTTTAGAACATATCTAAAGTTTACTAATGAGCTATATGCAGTTTGAATTTGACAAATAAGATTTCAATATGGACAGGACTGCTTCGGACCATCAACAGTAACAGAAATGAAGTCATGTTGTCCTGTGCTGTTGGTTAGGATTAAAATGGAATGGACACTTGACAGGTTGCCAGTTATGACATGGTGTTACAAAGCCAATGATTTCCATATTCATATATGATAAAAGTTGTGCAAAAGCGACTGGTTATTGTCTTTTCCATCCACAGCAGAGGAATCCCAGTCCATCTCTCAGTGATGAGAGAGAAGGTAGCTTGTCTGACATAGTCCTACAGAATGAACTGAAGGTTAGTCTGATATTAATTCTGAGGTAGTTCTGTAGGAGTTCTTATTTATGTACACTGCTGGTTAAAACAGTGGGGCTGATAAGATTTTTTGTTTTTGAAAGAAGTCTCTTATGCTCACCAAGGCTGCATTCTATATCTTGCAGTGCGACTTTATATATCATGATTATATAATCTTGGTTTCTTGTAATTGCTCACAATTTTACTTTAAATCTCGCAATTGCGACTACGTATACTTGCGTTTCTATCTTGTAGTTGCAGCTTTCTTGTTATTTTGACCTTATATCTCACAATCCTGTAATTTTTGCTGTTTATCTTTCAATAGCAACATAATTTCATATAAATGCAACTTTATATCTTGCAATTGTGACATATTCTACGTAATGTGACTATATCAGTTGTGGCTTTGATTCTCGTAATTAAGACTTCATTCTCATAATTCTTATAATTATGACTCGTTGTTTTAAAACATTATAATAAATAATTTAAAACATATTCTATTATAATATAAATGTACAGTAAAGCATTCCTTTGCCATTACTTCAAGGGATAGTTCACCCAAAAAATGAAAATTCTATTATTAATTAATTAATTATTAATTACTCACCCTCATGTCGTTCCAAACCCATAAGACCTTCATTCATCTTAGAAACACAAATTAAGATATTTTTGATGACCCTTCATAGACAGCAATGCAACTGAAACGTTTTATGGCCCAGAAAGGTAGTAATGATATTGGTAAAATAGTCCATGTGACATCAGTGGTTCAACCTTAATGTTATGAAGCTACAAGAACACTTTTTGTGCACAAAGAAAACAAAAATAACAATTTATTCAATGATTTCTTTTCTTCCGGGTCAGTCTCCGCTGCCATTCATGAGAGTACCCCGATGCAAAAGAAATAGTTCAATAAAGTAATTATTTTCGTTTTCTTTCCACATAAAAAGTATTCTCGTAGCTTCATAAAATTAAGGTTGAACTACTGATGTCACATGGACTATTTTAATGATGTCCTTACTACCTTTCTGGGCCTTGAACGTGTCAGTTGCGTTGCTGTCTACGCAGGGTCAGAAAGCTCTTAGATTTCATCTAAAATATCTTAATTTGTGTTCCGAAGATGAACAAAGGTCTTATGGGTTTGAAACGACATGAGAGTGATTAATGACAGAATTTTCATTTTTGGGTGAACTATCCCTTTAAGTGTCTCACGATCCTTCAGAAATCATTCTAATAAGCTGCTTAATATTTTTGTGGAAACTGATTTTTATTTTCAGAATTCTTTGATGAATAAAAAGTTCAAAAGAACAGCATTTATTTAAAATAGAAATCTTTTGTGACATTATAAATGTCTTTACTGTCACTTGATCAGTGTTAAAAAAAAAAAATACTGACCCAAGACTTAAAATTGTAATGTGGGACTTCTCATTTTTCATGTAGGTTGATTTTACTTTAGTTTTCTACAGAATTCTGTTTTTTTTAATGTTTTCTTTATCATTATCATTCTTCTGTTTTTTTTTTTTAATTCACACTAGCTTTTCACCTGCTAATTTTCAGTCACTCATGTTTCCTCTGCAGGTGGAGCAGCTGACTAAAGACTGGTCTGACAGTTGGCGTGATAAGCGAGCCCTGTTGGAGCGATACAGTGTGGACATTAACCAGGACAGAGCAGGAGTTCTCATTCACTCACTCTTGCCCCACCTCATCGCTCTAGAGCCAGATGTCCTCAGCACAGGGGTCACCATCTACCACCTTCGGGTAGAATTATTCAGCTAGTTAAACGCAATACATTGCTTTTTCCTGTCACATCCATATAGCCCTTAGCTAGTCTTCTCTCTACAAAATCCTTTGTTCTTTCAGGTCATTAACCAATGATTCTTTCTCTTTTCCCTCCAATAGATTCTCCCTTCATTTCTCTTCTATCTTTTCTACTCTTGTTCTGTGTGCAAAACTCTTGAGATACTTCTCACAGGAAGGTAAAACAGCCCAGAGCTTTGGTCATGTGGTCCAGACATTCCCTCCTCTTCTTTTCACTTTCCTCTTTCGTACTTTTGTGTGATTGTGCAGGAATGTTTTAGTGAGAGTTGTTCAGTGGTGTTTACGTAAATCTGTGCTAAAACGTTACTCCTGATAGCCTGTAAAAGGCTCACGGCTGTGCAATTTCAGCAGTTTCCTTGCTTTAAAAGCTAAAGCCACCTGGGAATGATTGTGTGCCCATGTGTCCAGGCTTATATACGTTGGCATTTTATCCTTCATAAACAGTAGACAAATCCCTTGCTTGGCTTTGAGGTGTATAAGGAACAAACAAACAAAAAAAAAAAAGTAAGACATGGAAGAAGAAAATGTTTTGGACGTGACAGAGAGTGGCATAAACTAAATCCTCACATTGACTTCTATTAATGTTTGTTTTATTTTGGTGCTACAGGAAGGGGTGACAAGAATCGGGCCTCAGGATAACAATCTGGAAGAGCCTCACATAGGTATCTCATATTTATCTCAGCATCTTTTAGTACTATTTACAGGCCTATTTACATTTGGTACTAACAGCATTAAATAGAGTGCTGCAGGGATGACATATTTTTATAGTTTGCTTTCGCAGCCTCATTGTGTTTAAAATCGCACTCTTGCAAACTTATTCACACTTATTCCAACTCAGACTTTCAGTAAATTATTATTATTATTTTTTAAATAAAGTCTGAAAGTCAGAAGCTGAAAGTCTGAGTTGTCAGTAGCTTAGTGGTGGTGGCGTTGAAGTCATTCAATCATGGTGTAGTTCATTTATAGGCTACATTTAACATTTCACTTCTGACGGCTATATTCATTTTCCTTCAAGTTGTGTTCATCTGTGAAGATTACAATGATGAACAAAACGTGCAAGTATAATAATATTTTATTGGTCACAGAGCTTATTTTTTGCATTAATTGAAACGCCAATGGAAAAATTCTATTGGATTGGCTCACAAAAATATGTCATCTTTGCAGCACTCTGTACTAATGTAAATGGGATCTAAAGCATCTTAAGATCACTCAAACCACTTTCGGAGGTGGTCAGGGATGCATATATACAAAAATAATCTGTTATAGTCCTGTTTAGCAATATATTGACAGAAGTGATTAACTTGAACCTCAACCCCTCAGTCTTGCCAGAAGGTTCCTCCTGTGAGATTGAGAATAAGAGCGGGGTGGTGACTCTGAAGCCGGTCTCAGGGAACACCTGTATGGTCAATGAAAGAGAAATCAAGGAGCCCTGCAGGCTTGCACAAGGTAAATGAAATGTTCAGAATACAACCCATTATACCCATTTCATGTAAACAAAATCAAAATAAACTAAACAAAATAATGTATTTACATTGGTGGATATTGGGAGTATCCTGATGTATTTTTGTGCATCTCTATTTCCCATAAGGTGCCATGATTACCTTAGGAGGACTCCATAAGTTCAGGTTCAACCACCCTGCAGAGGCAGCTGTTCTGAGGGAGAGAAGACAGGTACAGTCCATGCTTTGCAACGAATATGCCCACTAAACCTTGATTAGATGGAAGTTAGTTCAGGAAAAGGGAATAGAATCATTTGTTTGTGAATGCCACTTGTTTTGATATTTTACCAGCTCATTAATACCAGAATTATTTTCTTATCTTATAAAGGTACTATATTAAAACATAATGCACAAAATTTAGTACTGAGAATTGTTTGAATTAGCATCACTGTTTTGTTTTTTTGTTTTTTTAGTCTGTGCAGACCAGTGATGGAGGTCTGGTCTACAACTCTACAGAGCTCAACTCACACAGTTCTGACATAAGGTAAATGATTTGTTCATTCAAGAGCAGTACATTTTCTAACCATAGATATATTGTACAAGTTCATAGTGTTTAAAATGTTGAACTGGTAATGAGCCCTCTGGAGAAACACTTGTTTACATGAGTTTACATGGTGTTGCTTGGTTACTACAGTGAGAATGCAGACAACAAAAGAAATGAGGGATGGAAGTAAATTAGTCTGTTTGCTGTGATATTGTAACACATTATTTCTTTAAATTTTTTGTTTCTAATTTTTCTAGTGGTTGTATTTCTGGTTGGCTAGTGCATCATTCTCTAGTGTATGAGTTTGTGTTTGTTGTATGCTCAGGGTTGCAGGAGCAGGTTGTCATGAGAATGGTAATGGGACGGCTCCCAGACATCGACTAGAGGAGCAGCAGTGGTACATAGAGTGTCTACGAGAGGAGATTCAGATGGAGCAGAAAAGAGCAGAGAGAGATTTGGAAAGAGAGCAGGCACGTCTCCGGCAGCAGCACACTGAGAGTGAGTACATTGAGTTGTATTCAAATGCATTTTTAGCATTCAGAAGGGTTGAAAATATATAATATGCTCTACAGTAAGTATAAATAGGCTTTTAAGTAATGGATTAAGAAATTGGTTATATTTTACACACTTTGTGCTGAGATATTTTTATTTTGGCAGCACATACATGAACTATCACACAGTCTTAGACAAAGCTTAAAACAAATGAATATTGAATACCTGACAGTAAGAAATTGTCAAAATATCAAGCCTTACGTTCCTCTAAGCTCTGTTTTTTTGCATCTGAAGTCAAGCAGTGGATCTTGCAAGAAAAGCAACGGCTTGAAGCCCACAGGGAAAAGGGGACATTGGAGTCAGGGGTTCAGACAGATCTCATACTTCATAGTGGTTTATCAAGTCAGATGACTGAGGAGGAAGGCAGTGCTGAAAGAGCCCCACCATCACCTTTAATGGGAGACAGGAAAAGAGTGGTGCAGGAGGAACTGCTGAAGCACCATGCATTGCGCAGAGCTGAGAACCGCGTACGCCGCAAACGGTTACATTACCAGCTGGAGAAGATTGCACGAAAGCGCCATCTGTTGGCGGCGAAGCGAGAGCTACAGAGGTTAGAAAATGAGCTTCAACAAGGGGGCAATGAAGTCTCATCTCCAGACCTGGGGTACCCCTCAAAATCCAGGGGGCGTCCAATGACTTTACGAAGGCATTCATTTTCTGCTGATCTGCTGTCTCGACTGTACCCCCAGCACACTCCCTTTTTCAGGTGGGTGTAAACCATATGAATAACTAACATTGGGGCTCATTCACTAACCGTGTGTACACACACAATTTGTGTGTGTAACCTGGGTCTATATAAAAGATATTTATTGTGTTTGAACTGGTTTTGAGGATTAGCATTGCTCCAGTATCTTGCTGTGTATACTTTCAGGTGAAAGCTTGTCTATAGAGAACATCATATGTTTGCTGAGAGTGACAAAAGGTTCTAAAGGAAGGGTTGTGTGGAAAACCAGTTATAATACTTCAGATTTATTAACATTAGAATGAAGTTAAGAACAAATCCAAGTGTGAAATGTTTCATGTGAAGTTCTCCTTTGTTTATGAATATGAATAAAACAATGCAATTATTAATGAATGAGACCCACTGTGCATGTTTTTGAGTTTACCTGGTCTAAAGAATGAAGTAGAAAATCTTACCAAACAAGGTGTTATTCATGTTTAGATTACATAGTTATTTAAAATTATCATTATAATTAGACCAAGAACAGTGGATTGTATTTTTACGCAAATTAAATTAAATTAATTAATTAACGCAAATTAAATTTAAATTTTTTTTTCTTTTTCTCCAAGCAGCCAGTTCCTCAAAAGGAATAGATCTTCTGAGTTTACAGCATCTCTAGCTGGCTTTGCTTGTGCCAGTAAATGGGAATCTGATGAATGTCTCCGAGATCAAAAGATTAGAAGACGTTCAAATACTATGCCCTCAAGATATGACCAAGGATCCTCAAGTTGGGCCAGTTTTTCAGACAGCGTCAAAAGTCCCATAAAAGATGCAAGTTCAGCTGAAGCTACAAAATTAAAAACTGCTTCCTCAAGGTTGATAGTCAAGACTAGCACAAGTGACCAAGACAAGAATTGTCTGGATTCAAACACCAAAGCCACTAGAAAAGTGTTACCAATAATAAAACAGAAAAGTTCTGCGAAGGGAACAAAGACTCAAGGTGGAAATAAAGGTTTAGAGACCATCCGCAAGGTTTTTTCCCACTCCGTTGGCTCTGGAATCAGAACTGTTTTGGCAAAAGTTTTCCGCAAGCCACCATCAGGCTTACGGGGACATAGAAGTGTGAAATCTGTGAGCAAAACGATAAGTCAACTTAATGAGAACTCAAACAAAAGCAAGACTGTGAAAGACTTTGAGAAAAAACAGGAAACGAGCCCTATCAAGTCGACAATGTCTTATGAAAGTTTGGAGCAGCTTAACTCACTAAAACATAAGCAACAGAGACACTGGCGTAGTGCAGAAGTTCTAACGAATACCAAGCAATGGGTTGCAGTGCAAAAAGAAACAGCTGGATGGGTGGAACACGGTGGTTGGGAAGATCCCAGTGGATCTTCAGATCGTGATATTTTCTCATTGGATTCACTGTCATCAGCTTATGCTACAGCTCTGGCTGAGCAACTTCAGCAGGAGGAATGTGATTCCAGTGACGCTGAGAGTGAAGACAGTCAGATGTCTCAAGATTCTCTTGTTATGGAGAGCTGTGGGAAACATGTGACTGCCAGACCAGTGCTGAGGTTTAAAAAAGTTCCAAGCCACTTAACCACCCATACAATACTGGCTTCATGCAGCTCTCAGGCAATTAGCAATAAAGAGCAGATGAGAATATCCAAAGATGTTCCTGCAGAGCTGTTCTGGAGCCTCAATGGTAGTCAGAAGTTGAAAACGGAGAATGGCCAAGGCATGGCTAGAGAGCCTTCACACATCTCTTGTCCAGCATCTGAATCTAGACCCTGTAGTGGTGCAAGTATCAGAGAGACAGATAATCTACTTGCTCTTACTGATGCTTGGTCATCTACTGATGCAGCGGACAGTCCCAGAATCATCAGGGCTTCAGGACACTTGATCAAACAGGATCCACACACACTAATAGAGAGCAGTAGACGCCAAAGCTCTACAAGTCTGGATCTGTCAGACAACATGAATGCCTCAGAAAGCCAGAGCTCACCTCGTTCTGACTCCACTCAGGATGGAAATACAACACTTGAAGAACAAAACGACACATTCTTTGAAAATACCCTGTTGTTAGAGAGTGATCTCAGTTTTGTCCCAGGGCAGGAGATGGATTTTAAGAAACTGACTACCAATGCAGAACCATGTACAACTCACACAGTCTGTGATTGTGCAGATACCAGTTCAGATGGGGTAGCAGACCCAAATAAACCAACCACTGAATATGAACCACTGAATCCCACTGTGACTGAAGCATTGCTGATCAACGCTTGTTCCAAAGATGGTGAGCTCTCAACAAGTTCCACTTGCTTCCCACTTAATTCTAGTAGAGAAGATTCACATGCTAGAGAGGAGCCATCATCATACCCAATGTACCCAGAGGATTGTTCTCTGAAGTCAAACTTAAACCTGACATCAGGTTATCAGGTTTCAACATGCGACAATGCAGGAGATCCAGAGGTTGAGAACTCTAAAGCAGCACAGATTCTAAATGAATCACACAGCAATGCAAGCACTAATGGCAAAACCATTACAAAACCAATCACAGACTGTGATGAAGAAAAGAAGTACTTCTATACAAAACAGTGCACAGAAATGGCTTGCACAACAGATACCAAAGATTATGCATTGACAATCGAGCAATCAGAGAAGCATGATGAAGTAATTAATAGATTTGACAGAGATGGTGAACACTTTGGTGTACAGTTGGGGAATGAGCCAGTCACTGGAGCATGCAAAATGAAAGACCCTCATGCAGGCTTTGTGGGAAAGCTTCCAAAGAAAAGTGATGAATGTGTTTCAGACACTGAGACAGCACTTTTACATATTGATCAGGAACAGTCGTCTGCTTGTTCAGCTATCAATGCAGAATCTGTAAATAATAGATCTCTTTTGGAAAACTGGCTAACAGCTGATATGATGGAAAACTTTGATCAAGACCTAGACGAGAAAGAAATTGAAATTAAAAATGCACCATTAGCCAGTGATGATCACAAGACTTTAATCAGCAAAGATCACATTAATACTTTTAGAAATGAAGGTAGTGTATGCGTTAGTGGGCTGACACAAACAAATTGCACTTTCCTGAAATCCTCCAGGAGTACAGAGATTAGAAACATTACTGACAACAGTAAAGAGGATAGAAAAGATGCAGGCCAGATTGTGGAGAGAAAGGCCAATAACCAATATTTTCAGATGAGCGACTCTGCAATTAATGATAAAATATCAGAGGTGGTGAAAGAACATTTTATGATGTCTTTAAGAGAAGACTACAGTGAAGATCAAGAGCCAAACACAAAGAAAGAAAACACTTCTTTAGCTAAACTGGATGATTTGAAGTCCAAAACAAACAAACATGAATTTAAATACAAAAGTACTCAGGCTGGACATGGTGAAAGTATGCACTTGGAGAACAGTAATTCACAAACAGAATCAACATATTCTTTGACTTTGAAAGATCATGCTGTCGTGAGCTCCAGTGGCACAGAAGATCATATTGCAAGGAAGAAAGAGAGGAAAGTTGAACAAGAAAGCCCAAAATGTGGATATGTCAGTGATAACATGGAATCTGTACTATACTGTACTGTAGAGGAACAGAGCACAGATGAACTAAAAACAAGAGAATCAGTGTTGTCGTGTGTTAAAGAAACTATTATTGATGTGAATACATCAAGAGAGAACATTATTGTCTGCACCCAACTGAGAAAGGATTATGTTGATGCTTCAAACCCTGTTCACATCAGTGAAGGGGTTTTGGAGGGTGGTAGAGTTACAGTATTAAAACCACTGCTTCCCTGCATGTTTGCACAAGATACTTCATCTCTTAAGCTGACAAATGGGTTGGAGAAAGTTCAGAAAGCAAATCAGTGCATGCACCAGAATGTACAAGTAGTTCACAACAAAACAAAACTAAATGAAAGTGGATTGACCTCTATGGAAATGCACAATTATGATGGTAAACCACTAACACATGGACATTCAAGACTTTTGAATGAAACTTTGTGCTCACCAAGTGAAAACTGTCTTATGAAGGTCTCAACTCCAGTAAAGTCCAGTAAATGCAGCATTCCTCAGGTGTCATTGTCTACTGAAGCAGCAGTGAAACATACCATCTCAGGTATACACTCCGAAGATGTGGCTCATACTTTTCAGCAAACCATGGAGGCACAAAATAAAAAGACATGTTCATATAACTCTTCAATATCAAGTATGGAAGATTACCACTCAACAGTGGATGGCAATTACTCAACTCCTGATGCCCGGCCTTTAAGCAATCTTGCATTTTATGAATTTGGTCCAGGAAACCTTGGAAAACATAATGGTTGTGTAAGCCAAGATAAAACTTGTTCTAAACATTCCTTGGAAACTGCCATTATCAGTAGTAATTGTGATAAAGACAAAGAAAGACCTGTGGAGCACATACTCAACGGTTACTCTGAAGATTTAAGAAAAGATGCCACTATTTCAGATTTAAGCCAGGCACCAAAAATACCACAAATTAACAAGTTGCTTAAAACTTGTGGTACTGGAAAAATTCAAAAGGATCAACAATCAGAGAGTCAGTCAATCTACACAAGTAATCAAATGGAACTGGTGGTTACATCTCAGTATAATGATGGCAGCAGCAAAGGAACGCAAAGTTTTGATAACCAACCACTGAAAAATCAAGAACCAAATATGCCTAAAAATCACCAGTCAACTTGTATGCAAAAAGGAGAGCCTGGTAAATGTGTTGAGGTATATCCCAATGCAAAACTGACTCACTGCAGTCAAAATACAAAGGACTATTATAATAACAGATGTAAATCTACAGACAGAGCAGAACATGTTGCAGTAGCAGAAGCTACAAAACATTTTGTAGCCAATGATAATGATGAAAGACGGAAAGGAAAACAAAAGCGATACAGAAAGGCCCACTTTATAGCACCTCCAAGTTCATCCACTGATTCTACACCTGATTTATCTTTGGATGAGAGCACCACATCTAAAGGTCATGTGTCTCGTACCAAACCTGCTTCACAGGCAAACCTGCTTCCTACCAGTCAAAATGCTCTTAGCAATTTCAAAAGTCCTCCACTCAATGAACAAAGCATTTCTTCACATTCAGCAATTAGTCCAAGATCATTAGAAGCACAATCACGAGGAAGATACACCCAGCAGCCTATCACTGGTTTGCCACCCTCTATGGTTGGAGTTACCTTATGTAGCGAAGCTGAGATTGAGACAGTTGCATGTCAACGAGATCATAGTTCTACTGAAAAAATGCAAAAGATAGAGATGACTGAATCAAAGGGTGATATTTCTGTTTGTGTGGAAGACCATGCTCAGGCATTTGAAGAGACTGTCCCACAGACAAGAGATTCTGCAATGCATTTTGCTTCAAGTGATATTAACCCATTTATTCATTCAAGAACTACTATGGCAGTTAACACAGCAGTCCACAAAAAGCAGGCCTTTGGAAGTGCTGCCAATATATCCTGCAAACACTCTCCACTCAGTAGTTCAAACAAGAATATGACAAGGTGCTGTAGTGTAGACAATGGCCTAAATATTCAGGACTCCCCTTTCAGTTCTCATTTGAGTGCTTATGTAAATCATAAAGGCCTCTCTAGCACACTGAGTAGTAATGAATATTCTAGAGATCAAATTTCTTCTGAACCTCTGCTGAAGGCAGCCTCTTATTCCTCTAGTGGTTCAAATAAGCAGACCCTAACAGCTTTGAAATGTGACTCTTACAATGGTACCTCAGAGGAGTTACGAAACAGTTCAGGTCAAGTTGATGAAATAGTTCTGGTCTACTCTTCTGAGTATGAATCTCAGGAACATTCGAGTTCAAGCAGGTGTGATCATGGCACACAAACCATTGAGGTTAACAAGGACCTTAAAAGAAAGAGCCAGCACAGAAGAAGCAGCACCCAGACACCAGTGTCCAAACCAGGGAATGGTGCCCCAACCACATGGACAAGTCTACAGAACATGTCTGAACATCTCTCTGACCTGATACACAACACCTCTGATCTTCTGGGGAACATACAGTGTATGCGAACTGGGGAAAAGCAACCAAAATATGACCATCCTAAACACTGTTTCCAGGTTTCATCTAGCAGTAACTGCAAGAGGGACTGTTGCACACAAACTTCATTGGACATTGGGGTCCAGAGAGAGAATACTCCAGTGTCAAAGAATGCTGCAGTCCATGAAGTAAATGTTATTGTCAAAGTCATTGGCTCAGATATTTGTAATGTGTCCCAGCTTGATGGTGATGCCAAGATCTTGAGGAATAAATGTGAAAGTGAACAGGAGTTGGAAGGGTTTAAAAGCCTGCCTGATTTACATCCCAAAGGTTCAAAGGAAACTGAGAGTCAAAATTTTCTGATTCCTCCCCAAAAGCTTCTTTCATTAGAGACTGTTGTGTCAAATCAGGATGCTCCCACTTTGGAAGCATTTGAAGGTAATTCCTGTAAGACGTTTTCATCCAGCTACCTTGGAGCAAAACACTTGCATATGAAGCAAGAGGAGAAGCAGACTTATCACAGAAATGTAGACCTAAGGTATAGCTTTAATAAACAAATTATGCTTATGGATCGTGCATGCTCCCCTATCCTTACAGTGAAGGCTGCAAGATACGCCCAGCAAAGACAAATAAAAACAACCCAGGGTTTAACAAACCATAAAACCGAGGGCCAAGAGAAACAGTGCTCAAATGTATACAACATGCCATTTAATGGTCATAAAATGTCCAAACATGAGAATATAGTACTAGATCAGGAGAAGCGTTGCATCCTTCCCAGTAAAAATGCAAGAACAGCATCAACATCAGCTTCATCTGTGACCTATGAAAACCTAAGTGACCTTAGTTGTCCAAATCTTGGTGGATCTGATGACTTCTCAAATAGTGTCTGTCCCCACAGGAAACGCATGAAAAATGAGAGAAATGAATACTCTCATGAAGTTGAAGACAGGGTAATAAGTAAACCCACTATTAACCGTTCTCCATCTCAGCCGCAAAGAATGTCCCTCTCCCATCCAAGCAGTACCATTGGTGTCCAACTTACATCATCCTCAGATAACGTCAGACAATCTAAAATGGAAACCCTAGAAAGACCTCATTTGTCAACTGTGAACAGTCATTTGAGTCACAGATCTTCTGAGTACATGATAAAAAGTTGGGATCATTCAAATCAAAGAACTGTGCAACGGCAGGAAGATGACGTGATGTCTCTGGTGCCAAGTGAGTGCAACACAGATGTTCTGGTCAGCATCAATCCTCTGGCAGAGATCAGCACGTTCAAAGAACATCAGTGGATCCCTGATGATCTGCCTGTGCACAATAAATTTACTAACTGGTCAGGCATCAATCACCAGCCACCATTAACACTACACAGACCAACTGGACAGCAATTCACAAAGCTCAGCCCCAGTTACTGGCAAGAGCCATCAGAGAAAACGGACAGGAGAGCACAAGAAATTGAGAAGCTGAGGAAAGAACGTGAGCGGATTTTAGCCTCTGTACATATGGATCTGAGCCCTCATCAGCTGACTGTTGAACTCACAGAGGCCAAGCTGCACTATGGCCAAGGGGAAACAGACACTCTGCTTAAAATTCTCAAGTCTGGTTCTAAAGAGGCATCTTCCACCTGGAACAAACAGGAGCTCCTTAACAGGTCTGTATAACCTGTGACATATTATTTAAAGTATTACTAAGTTTTGCATGTTTTTTTTCTTTGGAAATACATTTAGGATGCTTTCACACTAGCACTTTTGGTGTGTACTCAGGTTTGTTTTTTGTCAGAATTCGGTTCATTTGGATGGTGTGAATGCCTCCAGCAAAAATTGTTCTTTAAAACATTTGCAATACATTTGACCAGATAGACGTCAGCACTTTTCTGTGTTAATGCATGGGAAACCAAATCAAATTTTCAAAAACTGTAATACAAAACTGAGACAAGCAACATTATGGATTTTGCAACCTTCTCCTGCATGGTCATTAACAGGCAATAAAACCTATGATTTAGACCCAAAAAAAATATAATGTATACTAGTGCTGTCAGTCGACTAAAAAAATAACTAATTATTCACACAATTTTATGAAATTAATTGTGATTAATCGTGGTTAATCCTACCTAACATTATTTTTTTTTAAATGTACTTTTATATTGCAGTAATTTCACATTCAGTCTTCAAATTAATGTAGAAACAACATAAACACAGTATATTTTTTAAATATTTGTTTAATGGCAGTTTTTATGACGGAAGGCATTTATTAGATTTTAACATAACATTAACATTTATTAGACTTTAAAAATGTATTAGACTTTAAAAAATAACTTCTAATTTTAGTGAACTTAAAACAATCTTCACATAAACCCATTATAATAAATGTCATATTTACCTGTGCCCTTCAGCAAGTAGGCAATATACAGAAATTGAATAAATTTATCAAACACTGAATTCTAAATTAAATATAGATGAATCCTTGAAGCTACAAAAGTTATTGATTTCCTCATTTTTCTTTTTTTCTTTAACAGACATCACAGCAGCTGGGTTATTAGGTTATGAGGTAATTTGGCAGCTATTACTTTAAGAGCTGCCGCTGCTGTTTAATTCTGTGCTTTAATTTAATGTGCTTTAATATGAAATGATACAGGCTACAGCGTGCACCACCGTATTTGTGCGTGGAATTGAAGAGCATGTGCTATGAGCATAGTATAACGGCTGACAGGACAGGAAAATTAGTTTTTACTGACATGGCCTGACAACATCTCATCTGACCGCAGTTTACTGTTGTTTTACTGAAGCTCCTCGTCACCTGTACCGTTTCCACACTCGTTTGACTAGCGCCTGGCACTGAGGTGAAGTGGAGTACGTGTCTGAAAAGTCTCCTGTTTGATGTGCCCATAAAGATGTTCTGCGTCTAAATAAATGCAATTCTTGTCAAGAAAAAAGAGACCGAAACAGCAGTTGTGCATGGGGTGGCCAACCCTAGCTCCGCCCCTGCATTAACTGCGTTAAACATTTTTAACGCTGTTAAAGTGGAAAAATTAATCACCTGCGTTAACACACTAATTTTGACAGCACTAGTGTATACACAATACACACAAACTGGGGCCGGGGTAGGGGAGCATTCCAACTATAGTTCAAACCAAGCAATCAGACCAAGTGTGAAAGCACCCTTAGTTTTCAGAGTTTGTTATAAATAGAATTCTATTCTGTCATCAGGCACAGGAAGAGCATTGAAAGTTTAAGAAAAGACAGAGAAGCCCGTCTCCAGATGTGCCGTCGGGCTCGGAGCCTCAGTCCCAGTAAGCATTGGGTCCCAATAAATTATGAGGAGCAATCTCAAAGAGTTTCAGACCTGCCAAGCAGTCGCAGATTTCTGCAGCAGCTCAAACAAGAGATTGTTGAAACCAGCAGGTGATTTGAAAGTTCAATTTCAAAAGTTAAATTTTCTAGTATTCTATAATTCGACATACTGAACCAAATGCTCTTCCCCAGAGTTCCTGATCCACCAAGAAGGAAGGGTCAGTGTCCATCTGACATTGAGCTTCTATTACGTGACTACAGCCGAGCGCGCGAGGAGGCAAGGGCAGAGATTGCACGTGCACGAGACCGACTCCGTGAGAGGACCGAACAGGAGAAGAGACGACTACAGCAGCAAGCTCTCTCACAGGCAGTGAAGGTCAGTGACTCTTGAACATTTTTAAATCTTATTCATAAGAATCAAGAACGATCAACCTTTGCTGTTTTAAAATAGCTTCATAATTTCTTTCCCTCTTTCCCTGTCTTATGTAGGATGACCTGCGGTTTCGCACACGCATTAGTAACAGTACTTTATGTAGTGGTTCGAACCTGAGTCTTTCCTCAGGGCCCACTTCGGGATACAACAGCAGCAATGCTGCCTTACTGAAAGACATTACCTCACCTTTAATACAGGTGAGGAACCACACTAAAAAGTTTACCTTGCTTCCATGTTATTTTAATTTAAAATGCTATTTTTCAAGCTCTTCACCTCATTCCTTAGGTAAACGGAGTCTCAGAATTCAAAATAAGAACTCGACCTCCAGTGATCCCATTGCAGACTTCAAAAGCCCAGCGTAGATGGCTGTCAGTCCAGGGTGAGCGATAACCCATTAACAATTGGAAACCCAAGGGCTATGCTTCGAATCCACTTATTAATCAGATCCTCTATTCTCTATAGATGTCAGCCTGGAGACATCTGTCACTGGATATGAGCCGGAGTTCTCCTCCACTCCATCATCTCCTCCCTGTGCTCGACAACGCACTCTCTCCTTTGGTTCCCCTTCGTCTATATCAACTTCATACCAGGATATCGCAGACTGCACTCTTGCCAGTGCTATTTCAGAAGTATGCTACAGCAACTCACATTTCAAAATATCCAAGAGCAAGTCAATGTGAAATGCTTCATAGACTTGTTTTTTTGTTTTAGGTGTATTTGGCCTCTGGTGGCGATGCAAGGAATCTGCTGGCTGGGAAGGCAACTGCTGGCTGGAGGTACGCTAATATGCATAATGTGCTTGTATAAACCTCTTAGATGTATTCCGTCCTCATGTTCCATTTCTCACCAGGCATCAAGGTGTGGAGAAAGGCGTTCAGGTCTTTCATAAGGCTACTTCTAGACCCTCAGCTCATGGGTTTCTTGGAGCAGTAGAGCTGGAGAGGCCTTTGGCCAGTCTGTGGTCTATAGTTCGAGATCACTCAAAGACTCACCTCTACCATGAGTCTATTAAATCGGCCTGGACACGACCACTGGACGAAAGCACACAACTAGGTAAAGCTCAGTGCACACTGTACAATTTTGCAATCTGAGACAAATTTCTGGGATTATACGGGATATTTCTGTTGTCTTAGAGTAAAATCGTGAGTCTTTGATTATCTAGTTCACTGACGGGTAATTAATGGTATTTGCAATGAATCAGAAAATTAGGGTCGCACTCCTACAATGTGACCGCTCTTAAGGCACGCATGCACCGAAGAACCAGTACATGGTTTCTGCAAGTCTTAGTTGGCCTTTCCATAAATTAAGGCCTAAGAAGATCATAAATCGGAGCAGAAAGTCTTAAAGGGATAGTTCACCCAAAAATGAAAATTCTGTCATTAATTACTCACCCTCATGTCGTTCCAAACCCATAAGACCTTCGTTCATCTTCGCAACACAAATTAAGATATTTTTGATGAAATCCGAGAGCTTTCTGACCCTGCATAGACAGCGACACAACTACCATGTTCAAGGCCAAGAAAGGTAGTAAGGACATCATTAAAATAGTCCATGTGACATCAGTGGATCAACCTTAATTTTATGAAACTACAAGAATAATTTTTGTGCGCAAAGAAAACAAAAATAACTTTATTCAACAACTCTTCTCCTCCATGTCACTGTCCTCTGACATTATTGAGAGTACCACGACGCAGTGTACCTTTCTGGGCCTGGGAACATTTCAGTTACATTGCTGTCTATGCAGGGTCAGAAAGCTTTTAGATTTCATGAAAAATATCTTAATTTGTGTTCCAAAATGAACAAAGGTCTTATTGGTTTGGAACGACATGGGGGTGACTTCACTTAAATTCGTGAAGTCATGGCATTAAATTGTTCACACACTGCAAAAAATTGATATCTTCATCAGTATTTTTTGGTTTCCTAATACAAATTTCAAAACGTTTTTAAATCAAGATACAAGTACTTGAGATGCAATCTGAACGTATGAAGTCAAGTTGTTGAACCCACTGAATTATGTTGATTTTTCTAAACCCATTGGCAGATGCTTTGAAGCATTGCTAATATGAGGCTTTTACATGAAGAGACAATACTGATGTGTTGTGTTCCATTCAAGTTGTTCATTACATTTTCTTTAGTTGGTCTTTAAAATGTTCTGAAAATTCTTAAATTTTCCTTCATAAAACCTGTAGAAACCCTGCATTAGCACTGATGAATAGATTTCTATAGATCGCATTTTTTTCCATTTGTGCTTTTTTTTCAGACACCAAATTTCAAACTCAACGATGGAACTTTGTTCATTCTAAAAATGAATATTTACCTGTATGGTATCTGTCGTTACATTATCCAAATTCCAAAAATTGTCAATAAATAAGCATTAAGAGGTAATGGCTTAAGAGGTAATAATTAAGGGGTAATGATTATTCAAATGCAGTCAAAAGCAAAATGTACCTTCACTGATTTTATTGCTTTGTCTTGTCTTTCTCTCCAATCAGTCTATCTTTTGACGGACATGTCCAACTGCCAGCTTAAACAGCCGCGGGACTTCTGCTGCCTCAGTACAGAATCTAAACAGGTGTTTTATTTACTCTGTTCTGTGATTAGATTCATTCAAAAGTGCCTTACCTTAAGCACACATTCATTTGGATCCATCCTCTTTTCTTTAGGATGATATGTGGGTCCTGGCCATGCAGTCTGTATTTGAGGAGACACTGCCACGTCCCAGTATGGATACTATTCGTGGTGAGATTCTACCCAGCGCTTGGATCCTTCAACCCAGCCAGCGTAACGGTCGAGAGGTTGTCACTGTCATCTACTTGTTAGAAGTAAGATGGTTTACCATTGTGTCCTTTCTCTCATCATGTATCAGTTTAATAAATTAACATTTGCTAATTCCTCATTGTTTCCTGTGTCTCCCCCTGTAGGTGGATTTGGGAAGCCCGTCCTTGGCTCCTAGACTGCTGAATACAGTGTCTAGGAAGCAAGCAGCTGTCATAGCAGACCTCGATTCTTTCTTCTCTTTATGACAAATCAGGTTACACATGTAGCAACAAGCACTTACACTAAAACCCTGAAGGTTTTTGCTAAGATTTGCACCTCATGCTCTTGCTCTTTACTTGATTCTTTTTCACATAGCACTGATGGTATGATTATATTGTGTAACACATTATCTTGCCTTATTTGATCTTGTCTTAATTGTTGTTATCAGATAACTTTTCCCCCATGTGCCAAAGTATTGATTATTGTAAAAAGATTATAATACTTTGATTGATCAAAGTAAAATCCCAAAGCTATTTTTTCATGTATGTATATAGTTATCACTTGATTATCATTTGAAATAGACTAAACTATGCATAGCTCTGTTATTTGTAAGAAGAGATATTCATATCAAAACAATCAAATGTATTACAGCATTCTTTTAATGCATAGCATTGTCTTAAGCTACTTTCAGAAATAACTAATATGTAAAACTTGAACTTGACATCAGCTGTAGACTTTTTAAACTTTATTCTGTAATATGCAGTACAGTGCCTTTCATAAACAGTTCCAGTTCTTTTCTTTTTTTAATGAGTTCTTTGTTGGTAGTATAATTTTTCAGCCATTTTTGTTTTTGAAGATTTTTGTGCAATTTCTATGTAATTGCTTAGACAATTTATGACAAGTTCTATATTGGCTGAAATGGGATAGATTGACTGTCATAAAACTGTTAATGACTGCAGTGCTATTGTTGATATTGATACTTTCAGTATTGTAATCTTTATTTTTGTAAAATGTGCATGCAAAATGTTCTTTTAATTGTCTCTGTGTAATGAAATGCAAAAAAAGTTAATCATTTTAACATGAACTGTTACACTTTCTACAGTGGCTTCAGCTGTATAGATAAAAAAAAAATCTGAATTTGCTTCAGAACAAATTTTTGACATAGTGATCAAGAGGGCCTTTGCTCAAGCACTGTAGAATGGTTCAAGACCAGTGGCTTTATTTGCAACTTAACTGATCTGTAAAACTTTGTTGCCACTGAAACAAAATGTATACTGTATAAATGAAGGATATTTCTTTTTTATTTTTATTTTATCACATTGTTTTAATATACTGTAAATCTCTTCTATAATATGTAATCTATTATCTAAATGTAAAATAATTTATCATTTGATATGTTTTAAAATGTTTTTTTTTTTTTTTTTGTATTTCTGTGAAAGAGCTTCCAAAATCTTAATGACTTTTAATTTATGAACCAGAACATATTTTTATTAAATACATTTGTCATTTTTTCATATATGTTTCTTGTTTTCAGTCTTTAGTCATGTCCACATGGGAGACCAGATTAATTTGTAAGGGAAAATTCTGCACGACCATGTTCTAAATCCATAATCCTACTGAATACCTAAACTACCCTACGATTAATAAGCAGCAAATTAGGAGTTTATTGAAGCAAAAGTCATAGTTAATGGTTTGTTAATGGTGAGAATTGGACCTTAAAATAAAGTGTGACCCAAAATTGTAAATCAGGCAATATTGAGAATATTTGTAATACTTAACGTAGATTTAGACTTTATTCTTTGTATTAGTTTATTGTTAGTTTATCTGTAATTCTGTATATTCAGTATTTTTAATTTGGAATTGCCAGTAACAAGTGAATTTGAAGACTGACCTCAACAGGATATTTATAAGTGTAAGTAAGTTAAGTTGCGCAGATCCTTCTGGATTTTTAACATTCATTACTTGACCGTGAACAGCAGCGACCATTCAGTGAAATGATACATGATGATTTCTCAGGCCATTCGTGGGGCGTTGTTGATGTCTGGTGGTGAACTGATGTAACTGTTAAAACATAAATCCTATCAAAAAAACAAAAACAAAAGGCAAACAGGTGAGGTGAGTGATCAAGTAGGCCTAAGTATAATTTAGGATTCCAATTAAACAGAAACATGTATTAATTGTGGTGTCTGTTTGATTTTTGCGACAGGACTGATGGCCTAATCACATCAGATGTGTTGGCGGATGGGAACTCAGGTTCGATTCCGGCCTGAGTCTTTTCATGAAGCTGGTCCCCCTCTTTCCCTCATTTTCCTTTTCCTATCCAAAAAAAAAAAAAATAAGGCCACAAAAAAAAAAAAAAGAAAAAAAAAAAAAGGTAAAGAGGTGAGGTGAGTGATCAGGTAAGTATGTTGTAGCATTACAAATTAAATAGAAATGTATTAATTGTGGTATCTCTTTATTCTTTATTACAGGACTGATGGCCTAATCACATCTGAGCTGTTGGGGACTATCCTCTTCCCCCCACTTTCTTGTCTGTCTCTCTATTGTCCTATCCAAAAAATTAAGGCCAATAATGCTGAATAAGGCCAAAAAAGGTAAACAGGTTAAATAAGTAATTGAAGGCAATCAAAATGAGTAACTGAAGGGTAAATGAAGGGTTAGAAAATGTCACCAATAGCATGTTTTAACAACACACTTTTTAACGTTGCTAGCATGTTTTAGCACTTTCCTGCCATGTTTAACATGTTTTAGCATGTTGCTAGCATGTTTTAGCTCTGTTAGCATTTTTAACATGTATGCCCTAAGCTAGCTGCAAATTCAAGTAAATGATTCTTAAAATTAGAACAAGGTTAAAACATGTGGCTTTGACTCTAGTGTGGCTGAGATTTATTAAAATGACAGATTCATTTATTGAAATAAAAAAATATATTATTTGCATATATTTCAACTGCATTACTGCAATAAATAATTCTAGGTTTTTTTTTAAAAAAAAAACATTTTTCTTTATTCACCTAAATCCCTTTAAATTCTTTATTTCTTTAGTTTTGATCCACTTCAAATGTTGATTAATATAGATTAAAGCAAGGCTTGTAACTTAAAGCAAAAAAATGTTTTAAATAAAATTATAATAAATAAATATTTTATTGTTCACGTTCAGTTTTTTTTTCACAATGGAACGAATAATTTCTATGGAGAACTAGAAAACAAGCAACAAGTGTTAAACGTGTAAAATCGGTAGCATATCCATACTGGCACAATTATCGATCAGTAGCGGATTGCAAATAATTGTGTTTTTTTATTATTTATGCAGGGCTTATTGCAGTAGAGGCGGGCAGTGGAAGGGTGGGGAACGCCATTTAAAGTCAGTGACTCTTGACAGGAATGCGCTCAGCTCCTCTCGTCTACTTTATTTTTAACACTTTGGGTGGGACAAACAGCGGCTGAGCAGAATGAGCCGCGACCCTGCAGCAGCTCTCCCCCAAAGAGACCTAGACCTCAGTGCCTCTCATGGGATTATTATTGCCCTTCAGATAACGGACTTTATTCTAAAGACATCGACAAAGAAGCGTGCCATTCTCCCAGACTGTTTTTCAGTTGTATAGGTAAGTATAACTATTACATTAGAAACTCATAGAGGGCCTGACTTGAGTTTGGCATTCCCAATGTCATTTGAAATTAGATGTATCAGAACAGTTTGTTTCTTGTTTTGTTGTAATCACATTATATATATTTGTATATGCTAACTTTAATATGAAAGTTAAATTCAGTTATTTGACAGCCTAACAATCAGCTCTCAGCCTATGATCATTAATTTGACTCTGTGAGCAACTCTAAACGAGGTCCATGCTGGTTATTAGCTGAGTCAAGCTTGTCCAAACTGTAGACCACATTGGACCAGAAACAAACCAGCTTGTCATATGTTTAAGACAGTCAAACTGGATTTTTGAAAAACATAGACCAGTTTGGGAACCTAAAAACTAGCCACCGTATTCCAATGGCTAGTTATCAACTCAACTTTCCAGCGGAGGATCAACACATATTCAGCTTGTCTCTTTGTTTCCCATTCAATAAACAAAAGAAAGCTGTTTCACAGTATTATTAAAAGAAAAACAGCTGTGACTAAGTCTTTGAAATAATAAAATTAGTTGAGCTGTTTCAAGCTCACCTTATAGGGAGAACCGCTGTGGTGTAAACACCATTCCTTACTGCCCAGAACTTCATAATATGACCATAAAGTTCATTCCAGGAATAGTTTTGTATTATTTTGTATTATTCCGCTTGGCTGAACTGAATTTACTGCATCTTTAACAGAACAGTTTATTCAAGCTTTAAAATCATGTCAGCCTTTTTTGTTTTCAACGTATGGAAAGGAGCAGCGTGAACATTCCTTGAAACATCTCTTTTTGTGTTTTACAGAAGAAAGACAGTCATGTGGGTTTGGAACGACATGAGAGTGAATAAATATTGACTGAATTTCAGTTTCAGGGTAAACTTATTTCTTCAAGGTGGTGTTTATACCCACAATTTACTTTCCTTATTCTCATTTAAACAGAATACTGCTGGCCATAGTGCCAGGTGTTCCTACAGTAACATGGCACACACAGTGCGTCATGATTCATACCACACCTAAGTGTGGCCTCCCCCCTCACACATGTGAGAAATAACCCGCTGTGTCAGCTTCCTGGACAGTAGCCGCCCTCTCAGCTTCGGCTGCAGAATTTGAGAGTAAACACACTGTGACATTATCATGGCAGTGATAGATATTATTAGCTATAGATACTGCTCTTGCAGTATTTCAATTACAGTTTTTATTGCCAAATATAATGTTAATGATCTAAAATTTTTCAGATTCAGTAATGGCATATGTAGATTTATAAACATTTAAATAGTTCACAAAAAAAAAGAAAAAATAAAGTATGCACAACTGCAAATGAGATTTAAGAGCTACCCCAGAGAGTATGTTTTTCAGTGAACAAATTAAATTTTGGTCTGTTACTCACAAAGCTATCAAATGGCTCGAGAAAAGAAATCATAAGGACTTATTAAGGACTACTTGTCATTTTTGGAGCTTGACGATATATTACTATATATTTACACTGTATGGAAAAGAGCAGCATCAGTATTCTTCAAAATTTCTTCTTTTGTGTTCTATAGAAGAAAGAAAGCCACACAGGTTTGGAATGACATAATTTTCATTTTTAGGTGAAGAATTTTTTCAAAGCTGTCTTTACTGTCCCTCTTTTTCAGTTGAGATAGTAGATACTTTGTCATAAACTGTATGTGTGCACGTGAGCATATTGCAGAGACAGAGACACCATATGCAGAGAGAGCAGCAATGTTGAGCCTCTTGTGATAACGGGTTTCCCGCTGGTGGGTGGAGAATATTTCTTTGATAACATCCCCCCTGCGCTGGCCTGATACAGAGAGAGAGAGAAAAAAAGAGTGAGAACCACCATCACCAGTCTTTCTGACACCTGTTAGATTCTCCTCTTCCTTCAATTCTTGAGCCAGATGTTGATTGTGTCATCGATTTTTATTTTGTATATTGTACAACTGATGCCTAGCATTGTTACAATACACTAATCCTGATGACCCACTACAAATATTCATTTGGTCCAGTGCTTTTCAATGGCCTACATATTTGGAGCCAACTAGAGCAGAAGTTTTGGATTGTCTCAAGTAGTTCACTGCTAATGTTTAACAAGGATTTTTCCCGCTAATTATCTGACTGAGAGAAGAAACACGCAAGCAAATATCTGATCATGTAGCGCGTGACGAAGTCGGAAAATTTGTGAAGGGTGCTCTTCACATTCTTTAACTCAGAGGGGTTGCCCAGCCCCCCGTTTAGGGCGATAAGACTACACATGAGCAACATGCCTCACAAAGATAGAACTATCTTAGCAGCTAACCTTCACCCACCATTCCACAGTAGCACGCGCAAATACACACCCTCGTTAAGAATTACGGTTAGAGGACATGTGCTGAAAATGGCGGCCTTTGGAATCTTGAGGGTGTAGAGAAACATTCTATAATTGTATACATTGTATTATTTATTAATTGGCATTTTTTGCCATTCTTATAGAAAGGGACAAGCATGTAATCTGTAGAGAAATGATTTACTTTCATAAATGATTCTACCAGACTATTGTAAAAGTGTTGTTGACATCAACAACGTTTGAGGTCATGCTTTCCACATATATTTGTGTCAATTTCAGCCCACTTGTGAACATATTGTTTTTCTAATTAAAAACCATTTTTATTCATTACACGTTTTATTATCAACATAACCGTTTGAGTGAAAATTAGTATTTTAAATTAATTTAATTAAATGATTAACTTGTCTCCTATTTTTTATTTATTTATTTTTTAATGGCAGCAGCTCTTGAGCTGAAATGAACAAAACCTGATGATCATGTTATCCAGCACAATTTAAGAATGCAGGATCTTTATTATTTCTTGGTTTTAAATTTTCAAAATTCTAAAACTTTTTAATTCCATTTTTCAATTACAGTTACTGTGTGTTCCCCACTGTGTATAAATAGGCTTATATAATTATGACGTGCCAAGAGTGTATTTGAAAAGTTGTGGGACACATTAAGGGGCTATTCACACAGAACATGTTTTTGCATTCTACTTCTTCATTGTTTTTCTATTTAAACATGAGCTAGACGATTATGTTGGACCACTGCGGTTGTGTCTTTTCCAGTTTCTTGCACATGACAAAGTGTTTTAAAAACAGACTTCTTAAGTTAAAAAAAGACCTCAAGACCTTTTTTTCCATTCCACTGCTCATGTTTTGCATTTTTCAATGCAAAAATGCGTTCAGTGTGAACTGTCCCTTGGGTACGAGGATTGAGGATCTAATTACAGTGAGGTGCAAACAGAAATTTCAAAATGTATAATGGTCACTTCAGTGCAAAATCTAAAAAAAGATAATGGTCCTCTTAAACTCCTCCTCCATCTCTTTCACCTTTCAGATCATCCATCTCTGGCATTCCACTGTCTTGTCTTCGTGTGGCACGTTGAAGTGTTTGGTCCCTCTCATTCCTCTTCATCTGGATGGCAACTATGACCTCCACCACAGACTTTGACAATGCTGAAATCACTCAGCAGTACAGCCGCATCAACACCCGCTTTGAACTGTCTGACGAAGAGCTCGACAACGACAACAGTTCGGCCAGACTGTTTGAGCGCTCGCGCATTAAAGCACTTGCAGGTGAGTCGTCTCAAGTGACATAAAACTGAGCACATGTTGCTTTGGCTTAGATATACAGAGGACCACAAATGTGCAAATACACATACAGACGCACAGGCAGCTGAACCCTATCCTCTCCTGCCCCCATTGACCAGCCAGGATCATTTGCACATGCCTTGGTATGACTGAACTGGACAGCTGCCCTGCCCGTCTGTGCCCAAAGCTTAGATCTCAGGGATGGTTGCAGGAGCTTGTAATTTTTGAAACACCTGTGGGGTCTGCTGCTCTCAGAGACAGCAAGTTTTAAATAGCGACTTCATGACCAGACTTACAAGACCCTTTCCAGGGACTGGGTAATCCACATATGGCAGTTATGAAAACTGTTTGAGTGATAGTACACTATCAAAAAAATGTTTTAGAAGAAAATGTGAGTGGTGCTTCACGATGCAAGTGTTGTTGTGTGGTTGTTTGTGTATTCTGAGTGGTTTCTGGGGCATTGTTAGGAGCTTGCTTACTGGCCGAAATTAAAAAAAAACTCACACAAAGACCTCTGTGACTGCATTAACACTGTAATCCAGTTCAGATGGTGCAGACCTTGTTACATGCATCTAAATAGCAAGATAACATGTCCAATGTATTTTTTTGCATCCAATTTGGAACATTTCTCCTTTCACAAATGTTATCGTTAAAGTCCACTGTAACAGAATATTTCTTTGTGGCTGTGCATGTCTACACTAACTACTTCTTCAAGGTGTTGACACCTTTTTACATTTTACTTCAAGGAGCAAGTACAGCATGTACTTTTCCCCACAAAACATTACAAAAGGCAGGAGAAGCAGTTTGGAGAATGGGTGAATGGATGGATTAAAAAAAGGCATAAATCAATAAACAAGTGTGAACTGAATGTAATGTTTTCTGACACTTAAACAGATAGTTCACCCAAAAATAAAATTTTGCTGTTAATTTACTGAACCTCAGGCCATCTAAGATGTAGGTGAATTTTTTTCTTCAGTAGACCAGTAAAGAAGATTTTTAGCTGAAACCATGGTCCTTGGTGATTCGTTAACTTGTAAATCTGTGCTACTCAAGCCTTCAACTGTTTCAGACGGTTCAGAACGATTTGGTGAACTGGTTCAAACAGTTCACCAAAAAGAACTGGTTCAAAAGAATGATTTGTTCTCTCCAGACCATTTGCCTGAGACTGTGGATTACAGGTAATAATGTTGTAAATAATGTTCAACTTCTTTCACAGAATGATTGTTTCGCTTTATTTGTTGCCTGATATAATTTTTTTGACTCTCAAAGTAACAGTAGCTGTTGACTTGCATTATATGAATCACTAAGGACACACAGTTTCAGCTAAAAATCTTCTTTACTGTTCAACTAAAGAAAAAAAGTACCTACATCTACATCTTGGGTGGCCTGAGGGTGAGTAAATTAGCAGCAAAGCTTCATTTTTGGGTGAAATATCCCTTTAATTGCATGTCAACTGCAATTAAATTAAAATGTTTTATAGTTTAAATTTATATTAAATGCAGTTATCTGAACTTTAAGGTGCATTTTTATGCACTTAATTAGGATTTAAGTACATCTTTGAAATATGGTTAAATTATCTTTGAAATATGGTTAAAGTGTACTGGCGAACATTGATGGTTAACTAAAATACTAATGTCATCTATATAAAAACTTGCATGTCATGCATTTGATTTTTTGAGAATAAGTTATATATATATATATTTTTTTTTTATTTAAAACTAGGTGTCTTTCTGTTTTGCAGTGCATTAGCAATGGTGTACTCAAATTCGGCCTGCTTCTTTAAGCCAAGTGTATGTTGCTGAGCCAGGGGGAGTGTGATGTGTTCTGTTGGTGCATCTGTGCTCTGCTCTTTCTGTAATGCAATTAGAGAGAGTTAAAAAGTGAGGGAGGGCGAGCGAGAGAGAGAGAAGTGGTTTCCATTCTTCACCGTTGATTTACGACTTCTGAACAGACATGCATCCCTCTGAGTATACTAAGTACACTCTGAGTACACAGTCATTAATACATTTGTAGTTTGTATTTACATTAGGGCCCAAACCGCTTATGCACGCACTTACGGTATGACATCACATTGTATTTGTAGCAAATCAAAACACACACGCAAACACGTGTACAGCCATTTGATGTGTGTGTGTTGTGGAGCGGACTGGAATGGGGGCATATTATATGCATGGCTGGGGTGCTGGAGAACCACTCCATGTGCTGCCGGGGAGAGGCACAACAGCATCACTGCTAAGTGAAGAGTGAGTGAGGGTGGGAAGGAGAAAGAGAGAGAGGGAGGGAGAGAGGGAGGGAGGGAGGGAGGGAGGGTGGGCAAGAGGAAGTAGGAGAAGATAACAGGACTCGAGACAGAAGGAGGGAAGAAGAGTGTCCTGTTTGTCTCGCTCTTTCCCTGCCGTGCTTGTTGATTTAGCGTGGTGAGGATGAGCAGCCCCTGTTTGTGTCGCGCGGTGCCTGTGAGCCAGACCCGGCTGAGGGAGGTCAAACTCAGCTTGAAGACCAGCAGAGAGACCATCGCAATCCGCCCTACCCCAGTTGTCCGAGAAGTCAGCAGCCGGCAATATACCACGGCAAAAGAAGTCCCGACCCGGACCAATGCACCAGGCAGTCGGAGCAGAAGCACCCCGCCGGTTTACAGGGCCCAGAGCAGAGGGGGCAAATCTAAAAGTCCCCACATTCGCGAACCCGAGCACCTGCCGGAGAGGAATGGAACTTTAGTGGGCATCACACCTAAAGTAGTGCCCATGACCCTCACTTCAGTCTCCTCAACCTCATCATCCTCTTCCATTTACACCCCGAAGGGCCATCGGCCCTCTCCTCCACGATCCTCACCATCTTGCCCCCTTTCCCCGTCCCGGAGTATGAGACGAGCGCGCTGGCTGAGCTACAGTGCTTCCAACATCTGCTTCAACAACTCCATCCTGGATGGGCGGTTCAGACAACTGCAAGGTAGTGTCCTGCTGGAGTTTTTTTTTTCTCCCATCCTCAAAGAGGGGGCAGTCTTTCCCGGCATACCCCTCCACCCCGCCACAGGGGAGTTATTAGGTAGAGATCCAGAATGGGAAGGGCATTAAGGTGGTATGCTAGATTCTATGGGGTTCTGTGGGAACTGGTTTGACTTTTTATGTACAGTATTTATTAATTTCATTATTTATGTTGTATATACGCCCCAATTGCTCACTGCGTTACCTTTAAATATTTAATGGCCAACTCATAAAAAGGCCATTCAGTGGAAAAATACTTCTTGCCCCCACCACATCAATCTTTTTCTAGCTGAATTACAAAGTGATTGACACTGGCGGACCATCTACTTCTTGTCTTCTGCTATTCTTATCTCTTAGGAAAATGTTGTCTCTGTCTTTTTCTCTGATTTGGGGTAATCAGCATCGAGGTCTCCTACCTCACTTATTCTCTCCTGGCAGCTCTGTTTATTTTTAGAGAGAAGTTGACTGTCACTGTTAATTTGCGTAAAACTGAGCTTCCTCTTTCTCTTTGATGAGAGTGTTCTTTTAATGCTGTGGAACAGAAAGAGCATAGTTCAGAGAGACTGTATTTTTTCTATAACTATCACTAATGTTTACATTTATAGTATGTGCAGAAAGGGATTATACTTGGTTAGTGTAAAGACAAATAGACATGGACTAGTTTGCATACTACTTTTCTACTGCTCTAGTTAGTGGTGTTTTCTAAGGCATGCGTCTCTAATACTAATGCTTATATTTAGAGTTATGGGTTTTATGGAAACCAGTTTTAGAGTACATAAAAAAAACTAAGTAGTTGTGAGATAAAGTTTAAAATGCAAAATAAAGTAAAACTGTGAGATAAGTCACACTGTAAGATCTAAAGTTGCAATTGTGAAATATAGTCACAGTTGGTAACTATAAAGTTGCAGTTATGAGAAATATAGTTTCAAGTATCTAAAACATGAGTGCTACTTAAAACTGAGCAACTTTTTGTAAAGATGGGTGAAAAATCTTACAGATTTACATCGAAGGACATTGTGCCATATCTAAGGACAAGAACATCGTAAAGACCATTCAAACCACCTCCGTCATGGCTGCAGGTGTTACATGGGAAAGCACCACTCACACTGCATCTAAATCTATTGCTTCTATGTGTCCTTCTATCACAAAGCTCTCTGTTATCTGTGACTGTGTTGGTAAGATCCTAATCTTGTAGGTCCAGAGCCCAAACAATGACTCGTGTATGAGAATTTAGTAAGACTGCAGGTCACATCCAGTGAAGGCTGACTGTGGGAAAAAACATTGGCTTGTTGTGTACAGGCAAAATCCATCAATATGAATATTTCACAGACCTTTCATGTGAGCTGGAGAGAATATCAGAGATCAGCAGGACTCTAGTGAAACAAACCTCTTTTAGACTCACTGCTGTTCTAATGGAGAGAGAGAGAATCATTTAGTAGAGGTTAGACTACAGTCCTGCTGTACAAAGTGTGGACAGGAAGAGGAATCATTTGGCAGTAGTTTGATCATGAAATATGTAGTGTTGACAAGCTTAGCTCTCTTATTATGCTTTAGCACATCTGGAGCTTTCCTAACTCTGACAGGAACATGGTAAATTGCATTTTAAAAAGTGAAATGGTGCAGTTGTTACTTTATAGAGCTTCTCCTACCTGGCCTGACCCTTAAAAATTACTATTAGTTATTTATTTTTTGGTATAACTCAATAAGTCAAGGTTTGCCTGGTTAGCATGGCCTCCTAACTCTGGTTGGTAGATGCCATACTTGCACCATCTGGACCGAAAAACAAAACAAAACAAAACAAAACAATACAAAAAACAAAACCTACTCCACTGACAGCTGTTCAAATTAGGCATTTATTCTGTATTTATTAATGTATTAATTAATTCATTTATTTGTTCACAAGCAACATGTATTCATATTTCATTATATCACAGTAGATGTTTTACCTTTCATGATAACAAGACTGGCTGGCAATCACTGTGGTGACAGCATTTTCCTTTGGCTCCAGGGTAATTAGCCACATGATATTTACAGCTAAGGAGATTGCCTAAGAAACATTTGCAAACATTTTATTATGAATCTCAAATTCAGGTTGATTCATTCATTTGAAATTATGTTTTTGACTTGAATACATCCATTTTATTTAGATGTTATCACATAACAAATACAAGTTTGAAGTTACCAGAAAATCAAGAAAAAAAAATATATATATATCTATATATCTATATCTATCTTATATATCTATCTATCTATCTATCTATCTATATATATATATATATATATATATATATATATATATATATATATATCTATAGGTACATGGAAATAGTAACTTTAACATTAATTATATGAAACATGACAAAATTTGTATGACATTTCAAATTTAACTGTTTATGGCAAAATGATAGCTATTTTGTTTCTCTGATCATTTTTATTTTTAACGCAACAATCCATTTGACAATTCTTGCCTTTCTAAACAGCTTTATTTCATGTCTGTTATACAGAATTAACATTTTATATAAAACTCGCTAATCTTAACGCCTCTGAAGGATTGTTCCTGCACATGCTCAAAAATAGTTCAGACATCATGCATTACACATTTGAATGTTCATTATTTTTTCATTGCTTTGTGATCCAGATGGAGGAGACATGCTTTCGTACCATAGTTTTTTTCACTCAGAGAATATGGCAAAACTTCAGGGTAATTTAACAGTGTTGTAGTTGAGACCAGTTCATTCTAGTCCAAGTCCGTACGAAGACCTGAGAAGACGGAGTCTGATTCAAGGCTGAGACAAGAAGAGGGTCAAGTCTGAGATGGTTAAATTGTAGATTAAGCATGAATGGGAAGGTAATGTTTCTAGATTGGCTTAAAAGCATGCATCTATTCTCCACCCACTTCACATTCTTATGTTTTGAAACATCTTTTTCTCCCTCCTCTCTCACTCATTCTTTTCTCTACCTCTCTCTTTTTGTCATTTCCATCCCTCCATCTTTCCAGTTTCCTGCAGCCATAGGACCTGAATCATTTATATAACGCATCATTAAGAATGCACAATTTTGTTCTTTCTGTGGTAGAAACTTAAATAAACGTGGTGCTGCAGAAGACTTGCTCAGGAAAAACACATGGATATACATAAATATACACTATGAAGAATACACATACATAGATTATACACTATAATCACTGTATGACTTGAACAATATAAGCTGCCTTTTTGGATTTAAAGATTTTGGATTTAAAGAGGGTTTTTTGAAGGTTTGTATGTGAGATGTTAAAAAGATATGGCTTTAGGGCATTTGTGCAATCCACACCTATGTTTAACTGTTTTACTACAAAATGTATTCCATGTCTATTCTCAATCTAAATGGGTGAATCTCATGGAAACTGTCAAGAAATCATAAAAAATAAGCCTGTTTTATGGCCATTAAGATTTTATGCATTGTGACATTATTTTCAGTACAACTGAGCACATTGACAATTAAGAACATCTACAGTAATGGAATTTTTTTTTAAACATTTGAACATTATTGCACATCATGTATACATCATGACAGTATTTATTGTACTGAATTTAATTTTGGCTGAAATGAAAATGGAAATGCTAAATTGCCATTAAATGTCTCCATACAGAAAAAAATCATATTGGTCTTAGGCCTTTTTATTTATGCAAAATATTTTTTCTTATTTTATTACTTTGATTCTGATATATTTCTGAGATCCATTTAATTATTTTTAATTATGTTTCAATTCACTTTATTTAAAACATAAAACATCAGATGTGAAACTACTAAGCCACATCAGAGTAGCTTAATGTTTTTCCCTTGCTGTCAAAACTAGATGAGCGAGAGGCTGTCCAGAAGAAGACCTTCACAAAATGGGTGAATTCAATATTAGCCAGAGTCAGCTGCCGAATCTCAGATCTCTATCTAGACCTTCGGGATGGGAGAATGCTCATCAAACTACTGGAGGTTCTGTCAGGGGAGAGACTGGTGAGTGTAACATATGTTTAATGCGTAACCGTGTGAAGCCCTTGATTTGTCCACACCGCGACACGAGAATTAATCGTCATTTACTGAAGTCATTCCATTAATATCTTTGACTCTTTTTCCACCGCTCAGCCCAAGCCAACCAAGGGCCGAATGCGCATTCACTGTCTGGAGAATGTGGACAAAGCTCTACAGTTTCTAAAGGAACAGAGGGTGCACTTAGAGAACATGGGATCACATGACATTGTAGATGGGAACCACCGGCTCATCCTCGGCCTTATCTGGACCATCATTCTTCGCTTCCAGGTCATCCCATTATTCTTCTATACTTTTTGACCACTCTATTCATTCTGTGCCTCTAAGTATAATTTAATCCAAACAATAAGGAATAAGGAAAGTTTAGATATTAAAAACTAAAGTAAAGCATGTTCAGGCTATAAAACATAAAGAGCAGTCCAAACTTTCTGATATTACAGTGGACCTACAGCAGAGTTTTTGTATTGTGTCTTTGGCTGATAAGAAAAGCTTACATTTATTTGGCCGATTGGAAAAGCTTATATTTATTTTTAAATCTCTCATTTTGATAGCAGGATATTTATAGCCAAGCTACTTCAAACAATGTAGTCTGCTACATAATTCAGGCCCTCAAAAAAGACCGGAATGGGAATTGTTGACTCTTTATTGCTCTTTATTCTGCCTGCTTCCCCCAGCGATGTGCAAACTATTGAGACATAAAAAGTCAGAATCTAAATAAAGTAACAATGCCTCTGCATATCCAAGAATGGATGCTCGAGGGCGACTTACAGTAGCTCTTCTAATTAATGTGAGATTTAGAGTACATGAAAATGTCAACCGATATGAGAATTTACTGCTTTTAAATGCTTCAAATCAAAAGGAATGTTTAGTTGACAGAAATACTATAAGAGTGACAGAAAGAGGTATGAATATAGTTTAAATGCACATGTGAGAATCATTTAAGTTTTTGTTCATTTTTCCTTATACAGATTCAAGACATTATAGTAGAGACTGGACAAGCTGACCAGACAGGCCGACAAGAGACCCGCTCGGCCAAAGATGCACTGCTCCTCTGGTGCCAGATGAAGACTGCAGGGTAGGACAACAGTTGTCATATTTTAGTAGTAATGAAGCTGACAGCAATATATATATATATATATATATATTTTTTTTTTTTTTTTTTTGAGAAAATTGTGGTTGCAGATGGATTTGTCTGATGTTGTTTTGTATCTGCAGGTACCCCAATGTAAACATCACCAATTTCACCACAAGCTGGAAAGATGGCATGGCTTTCAACGCTCTCATTCACAAACACAGGTGATAAATATAAAAAGATATTAAGACAAAATGTAAATATTAAGACAAAAGATAGCTTGTGGAGACATTGCTAAGTGGTTAGGAGACATGCATTGACACATTGAGCATTGAGATGTGTTCATATGGATATAAACTGTCTCTTCTAGACACCACTGAGATTAAATGGAGAGAAACTCTTTGCTTAAATCTCAAATTTCTTAGATATCCCTAAGAATTTAGATTAGATTTCTTAGGATCTTATATGTATCACTTCCAATCACAAACTGTGTTGAGATTTGCCAAGATACCAATATCTGCAATCAAAAGTCTGAGATTTTGATATGAACATTCATCCTCCAAGATCGTGTTACTAATTTTACAATTAATAAAAAGTTAACACTTAAATTAAACCTCCTGAGCAACCACTGAGAAATGCTGAACCTGTTCCTCTTCATACTATCCTATCAATAAAAAAATAGATATAAACCAAATAACATCTTCATTTCAGGCCAGATCTGTTGGACTATGGCAATCTACAGAGGTCCAATCCCACTCACAACCTTCAGCAGGCCTTTAATGTAGCTGAAAAAAAGCTTGGTGTCACCAAGCTCCTGGACCCAGAAGGCAAGTAACACCTGCTGACTATTAAGCCAAACATATAATAATTATCCTGCCATTATAGAGAAAACATCTTTATTTTGTATTGTTTGCAGATGTGTTCACTGAGAACCCAGATGAGAAGTCCATAATCACATACGTTGTTGCATTTTACCACTACTTCTCCAAGATGAAAGCTCTGGCAGTTGAGGGCAAGCGAGTTGGGAAGGTGCAAAATTTAAGCGAGTCTGCTCCCATGTGAATTTTATGTGTTTAATGCAAGAGGACATTCGCATTGATCTATACTCATATTCTCCAGGTGCTAGACCAGGCCATTGAAACAGAGAAGATGATTGAGAAGTACGAGACATTGTCATCAGACCTGCTAACATGGATTGAGCAAACCATCATTGTCCTGAACAACCGCAAGCTTGCTAACTCCCTTACAGGCGTCCAACAGCAACTGCAGGCTTTCAACTCTTACCGTACCGTGGAGAAACCACCTAAGTAATTCAGGCTATTTATGTACAAATGTCTCTTTTTTTCTAGTAAGCAAACAACTGCTAAGCAACTAACTTTTTAACTCTAACTCTTCAGGTTCCAGGAGAAAGGCAACTTGGAAGTACTGCTGTTTACCATCCAGAGCAGAATGAGGGCCAATAATCAGAGAGTCTACACACCTAAAGAGGGTGCACTGGTGTCTGATATCAACAAGGTGAGATTCTAAGGTTAACGCTGCATTGATTTAAACTCAGGAAGTATGAATCTCCAACCTCCAATTAGGGAAGGTGCAATATAATGCCACTTGAAGTCAGACTTTGAACGTGACAATAGAACCTATATGTGCAAAACAATCTTTGCCTTTTTATCTTCTAAACATTGAACAATAGAATTATGGTGGTTATCTGGTGAGATAAAGTAGGAATATCCCATATCGGAGGGCACAAGCAATGATATTAATCAATTCATGAGAAACATTATTATGAACCAAACAGACACCTGTTAGTCCCAACCACTTTGGGTAAATTTTCTGTAGGGACAGTAACAAAGGTTGAACATAATAGTAAATCCCGTGGTCTGAGAGGCTCTGAGTTGTTTGAGTTTGTGTGCCTTTGTTCTCAGGCATGGGAGCGGTTAGAGAAGGCAGAACATGACCGTGAGCGGGTCCTAAGAGATGAACTCATTAGGCAGGAGAAGCTGGAGCAGATGGCTCGTCGCTTTGACAGGAAGGCAGCTATGAGAGAGACCTGGCTTCAAGAGAATCAGAGGCTGGTTACACAGGTAACTCACTATCCACAGCCTTCATCTAAAAGATGAAAGGTGCAGAGAGGCTTTATTTATTTAGACACCCATCATTTCATGGTTGCCAACACCTGAAGATTGAAATTAACGATCATTATTTTGCTTTCTACTTTAAAGGACAACTTTGGCTATGACTTACCAGCAGTGGAGGCAGCTAAGAAGAAACATGATGCAATAGAGACAGACATTGCTGCATATGAAGAACGCGTTCAGGCACTGGTGGCCCTGTCTAAAGAATTGGAAGCAGAACGATACCATGATGCTAAACGGATTGATGCTAGAAAAGACAATATCTTGAGGCTGTGGGACTACCTGCAGGAGCTCCTGAAAGCTCGCAGAGGTCGTCTAGACAAGAACCTCACCCTTCAGAGAATCTTCCAGGAGATGCTCCACATCATCAGCTGGATGGATGAAATGAAGGTAGGAAGGACAAATGAGTAAATAGTGTGCTTGTATATTATGGTTGGACTGTAAGTCATGTAATTGAAGCATGTAATTTCAATCTAATTCTTATGAGACATTTGTTCTGCAGAGCCGACTCTTGTCCCCAGACTTTGGAAAACACTTATTGGAAGTGGAAGATTTGTTGCAGAAACATTCATTGCTAGAAGCTGATATAGCAGTCCAGGCAGAAAGAGTACGATCAGCCAATGCAGCTGCTCTTAAATTTGCCAATGGTGACAGTGAGTACAGTTGAATCCTTATGTAATAGATTTGAAGCAGTCTCTGTAGTAATTTTTGTTGCAATTGTAACACACTGTTCATTGTTATTTTGTTTTTCTGCACTTAATTGTCTAGGTTATAAACCATGTGACCCACAAGTGATCCGTGATCGGGTACAACACTTGGACCTGTGCTACCAGGAGTTGTGTGCTCTGGCAGCTCAGAGGAAAGCCCGTCTTGAGCAGTCACGACGACTTTGGAACTTTTTATGGGAAACTGCAGAGTTGGAGAGCTGGATTCGGGAAAAGGAGCACATCTTCTCCTCTCTTGACTATGGTAAGGACCTGACAAGTGTGCTGGTACTGCAGAGCAAACACAGTGTCTTTGAGGATGAACTTGCTGCCAGACGGGACAACTTGAAACAGGTGATGGACGAGGGTGAGAGCATGATTCAGGCCAAGCATTTGGGTTCCCCCAAAGTGCAGCAGCACATGGATGATGTGCGAAATCAGTGGCAGCAGCTGGAGGAACTGGCCATCTTCCGTAAACAGAATTTGCACGACACCCAACGCTTCTTCCAGTTTCAGGGTGATGCTGATGACCTCAAAGCCTGGCTGGTTGATGCTATGCGGCAGATGAGCAGTGACGACGTTGGGCATGATGAGTACACTACGCAGCGACTGCTCAAGAAACACCGTGACTTGAGAGATGAGGCCGCTAAGAATGGAGCCACCATTGACGCTCTATCCAAACAGGCCAATGCACTTCCTGAGGAATTAAGGAACATACCAGACATCCAGGGGCGTCTGAACGATATCCGTGATATGTATATTGAGCTTTTGACCCTCTCAGACCTGAGGCAGAAGAAGCTGGATGACACCATGGCTCTTTACACTATTTTCAGTGAGACGGATGCTTGTGAGCTCTGGATGGGCCAGAAGGAGACCTGGCTGGTTGGGCTGGAGACACCAGAGAATTTGGAAGATCTAGAAGTTGTACAAAACAGGTATTGGTATTGGTTTTATGAACCCAGAGACAGTACTGTAAGTGTGCTTCATAAACTGGGAAACTGTCATAAAATGTTCTGTTTGTTTGCAGGCTAAGCATTCTTGCTCAAGAAATGGGTAATATGCAGACTCGCATTGATAACGTCAATAAAGCAACCAAACAACTTGAAGACAGCAGACATCCTCAAATAAAACAAGTGAAAGACTGTCAAACTCGTCTCAATAGAAGGTAAGAGTTATAATCCTGGATATGAAAGCCAGTTCCAATAAAAAATACTTCATAAATAATCTGTAATGTTCCTTTTTTCTCTTCTCATAGATGGGAAGCTTTTAAAGCAATGGTGGAAGATAAGAAACATAAAGTAGATTCAGCCCTCAGCCTCCATAACTATGATCTTGAATGTGATGAGACAGAGTCATGGATAAAAGAGAAGACACGGGTCATTGAGTCAACACAGGAGCTTGGGAATGACCTGGCTGCAGTCATTACTATTCAGAGGAAGCTCTTTGGCATGGAAAGAGACCTTGCTGCCATTCAAGATAAGTTGGATTTCCTTCGTAATGAGGCCCAGAAGCTTGTGAAGGACCACCCAGAAAATGCTTCTGATATACTTGCCAGACAGGAAGAGTTGGATGCAGCGTGGTACACCTTGAAACACACCCTGAAAAACCGCGAAGACTCTCTTGGGGAGGTCAGCAAGCTGCAGACATTCCTACAGGACATGGATGATTTTCAAGCCTGGCTGTTCAAGACACAGAAGGCTGTTGCATCTGAAGATATGCCTGATGGTTTACCAGAGGCTGAGCAGTTCCTGAGTCTCCATGATGCTGTGAGGACTGACATGGATGGCCATGAAGAAGACTATCACCGTGTGAGGGACACAGGCGCAGCTGTCATTCAGGGCCAAGAAGATGATCCTCAGTACCAGCAGCTGGAGCAGAGGCTGGACGGTCTTGATAAGGGATGGGATGATCTGCACAAAATGTGGGATAGTCGCAAGAGCTTCCTAGATCAGGGTCTCGGCTTCCAACAGTTCATGAGGGACGCCAAGCAGGCTGAGGCCATCTTAAATAACCAGGTATATCTACATATCTACATACAGTTTTCATTTGATAAACCTTGTCATGAAAACCTTGTCTTTTTGGGAAAACCAAACCTTGCCAGTATTACTACCTGCTAAATATTTTTTGTCAATAACCTTCAGTTGCATTTCCATAATATTGTTCCTGCATTTTAAATTGCTTTGTCTCTTTCTGTGTCTTTTTTCCTGGACTTCTTAAAAGGAATACACTCTAGCCCACATAGACAAGCCTGACACCCTGGATGGAGCAGAGAAGGCCCTGAAGAAACACGAGGACTTTGTTACCACCATGGATGCTAATGAGGAGAAGATACTCAGCACATTGGAGACTGGTCAGAGGCTGGTGGACAGTGGAAACCTTTACTCTGAAAGGGTCGAAGACAAGATGGGCTCTATTGAAGATAGGTCTGTTTTTTTATAGTATTTCACCTATTTTGCATCCAAGGTCAGACATACAACATAATTTACATAAAACATTCCTCTTTGACCAAGCATATGAACTATCCACTAAAATAAACTTGCCCTTTCAATGCTTAAAGAGACAGTAAAAGTATATAAAACAAAGGATTTTCAGTCTCTAGCATCCCACATGACCCTACATAAGAAAAGTTAATGCAAAAGTTTATGATTTTGCCTATTGTTTATCCTCTCGACCAGTATATAAATTGGCATGACAAGAACATTTACATCAATTCATTGACTGTTGTCCCACAATGTCAGTGTACTTCAGAAAGCAACCATAGGTTTCTCCTTGAAGTTCATGTTAATGCACCCATGTTTTTGTGATTTCTTTGTGCTGAATCAGCAGTGAGTGAGAGAAGCATTATACTGTAAAGGAGTGGCCTGCATTTCCCCTATAATCCCAGGCAGTCTGTAGCTCCTTAAGATGGGCGCCTGCCCTGATGGGTATTGATCTCTTTGTGAAAGTATACCTAATCCATTGGCTTATGTTGCTTTTTTAAAGTGTTCTCACTGCAGTGAGAAAATGGAGGAGTAAAGAAAAGCCATTTCAATGCCTGCCAGTATTCACATTTAACCTTATAAAGTTCTTACACCACTTTGCACTAGAGACCAACCAGTAAATAACCTATGTATTTGCGTGTATATGTCTTCAGGTACAACAAGAATCGAGACAAAGCCAAGGAAGTCTCAGGGAAACTGAAGGACAACAGGGAACTTCAGCACTTCCTTCAGAACACTCAGGATGTGAGTAAAGCTTTACTCAAAATTTCATATGCAGGCTCTCACAGATTTTGTTCTAATATGAACTTCTAATATGAACATAATGTTCATTGTGACCTTTTCTCTCATTCAATAAACATTTACTTCTCTTTTTTAGCTTACACTGTGGATAAATGAGAAAATGCTGACTGCACAGGATACATCATATGAAGAGGCTCGTAACCTCCATAGCAAGTGGCAAAAACACCAGGCCTTCATGGCAGAACTAGCATCCAACAAGGATTGGCTTCATAATATTGATAAGGTAAATAGCAATTTTATATGCACTTTAATAAAGCACAGCAGTTGGGTTTGCAAAGTAAAAATCCCATATTCAGTCTCCACAGGGGAAACATTTTTTAAAATATCTTTGAAAAATTTAAAGACAGACCTACCTTGAGCTCTAATTTGTTATTAAATGATATACGATTCAGTTGAAGCCCTAGTATCAATGTGTTGAAATGATTGAAAAAATTAACATGTACTTTGAACCATGCTCATATTAGGAGGGACAGGAACTGATGGAATCCAAGCCTGAGTATGAGCCCATTGTCACGGATCGTCTTGCTAAGCTTCATGAACTATGGGATAAGCTGGAGAGCACCACACAAGAGAAGGCTCGGCTGCTTTTTGATGCAAACCGTTCTGAGCTGTTTGATCAGAGCCTTGCTGACCTGAAGAAATGGTTAGCTCAACTGCAGCAGCAGCTCCAGGGTGATGTGGACGAAGAAGTTAAGGATCTTACCAGTGCCAACATCCTACTGAAAAAACATCAGGTGTGACATTAAATTTGTTACTTCTTTATAGTTTTGTGTCTTCTACAGTACAACTCAGTAGATTACCTCACTTGAAGCAAACTATGGTCTGTGCTTTGTCTTTACATATCTGGTGGTAATTTATAGAATACTGCATAAATCTGCCGTATTTTCCCTTAGATGACAGAGAATCAAGTTCGGGATCGTGCACGGGAGCTTGAGGAACTTCAAGAAGCTGTACAGCAGCATGCTTCTCTTAGAGAGGACCAACCTGAGCTTGAGGTTGAGCAGCAAACTCTTCAGAGGGACTTCCAGAAGCTCCTCACACCTCTCGCTCAACGCAGGGGCAAGCTAGAGGCCGCTAAGGCAGTGCACCAGTTCTTCAGAGATCTTGCAGATGAGATAGTATGTTCATGCCTAGCATATCCAAAGTACAGCTTCTCAGAATGCATCTAGTTTTTGTTGATCGTTCTTCCTAAAGAATTCTTACATAGAAGTTTTGATTTGCTCTCCTCAGCTCTGGGTTAACGAGAGGTTACCAATGGCAATGTCAGAAGAACATGGCAACAATCTTCAGACTGTCCAACTTCTGCTTAAGAAGAACCAAGTGAGTTTTTAATTTTTACCACTTACCCCCATAAATCATTCCTAATTATCCAGTGTGGTAAAACATGACTTGACAACATGGTCTATTTCTGTCTATGGTCTATTTCAACTTGTATTGGAAGTCATTTCTATTATATTTACCATGTGATCATGCCTCCTTTCATATACCCCACCCACCCCTTTCATATAATCCTTTCATATCCTGCACAGTCTCTTCAAAAAGAGATTGACGGTCACCAGCCACGCATTGATGAAGTGTTAGAGCGTGGTCGGCGAATGGTGGCAGCAGCAGAGGGCAGTCCAGAAGAAGAACACATGTCTGAGGAGATGAAGAAGCTTCAGGAGGTGTGGGCAAAGCTGCAGGATGAGATGGCCAAAAGGAGAGCACGGCTCTATGGCTCTAATGAGGCCCAGCAGTATTACAATGATGCAGATGAGGCTGAGGCCTGGATAGGGGAACAAGAACTCTACATGATCGCTGATGAGAAGGCCAAGGTAGAGAATACAGAAGAACAGTATTTTTGTTTTATGCTGCTTGTCTTAAAAAATCTTATGTCAACTCTGTGCTGGCTCCAAATTTTGTGCGCAATGAAAAGCCATTCTAAAATAAATTGTCTTTGACAATTAATCTCTCTGGGTTGTAGGATGAACAGAGTGCTATGATCCTGCTGAAGCGACACCTAGTTCTGAAGCAGACAGTGGATGACTATGCACACTCCATCCAGCAGCTGGCAGACCGTGCCCAGAAGATGCTAGCTGAAGAGCACCCAGATGGGTATATTAGACTAAATGTCTTTACATAATGTATTGTATATTGAGATAAGTGGGCCAAGCTGAACTGAATCTTGAGGCACCTCAATGCAGGTTAAAATCACTCACAAAGATTAACAAAGATTAATCATTATTTGTCTGTATGTGAAGTGAGGCCATCATCCGGAGACAAGGACAAGTTGACAAGCAGTATGCTGGGCTGAAGGAGCTGGCAGAGGACCGCAAAAAGAAGCTGGACCACACATATCATCATTTCTTGCTTAGCCGTGAAGTGGAGGATCTTGAGCAGTGGATAGCAGAACGTGATGTGGTGGCCTCTTCACAAGAGATGGGCCAAGACCTTGACCATGTGACGGTAAATAGGAACCTGCCGCCAGACAAAGCACATTTACTATCTGTCACGCAAAAGCATGTCTTGTCATGTGCAATGCATGACTTTGCATATTCAGTCATAATTATATTTTAGATTCATATAATTACAATCAATATTTTCCTGATTACATCTATATTTTAGATGCTGCGAGATAAGTTCAGGGAGTTTGCACGGGAGACAGGGACAGTGGGTCAAGAACGTGTAGACACTGTGAACCGGATCATAGATGATCTGATCGAATCAGGCCATAGTGAGGCAGCGACCCTAGCAGAGTGGAAGGATGGGGTCAATGAGAGTTGGGCAGATTTGCTGGAGCTCATCGACACTCGTGCCCAGCTCCTCACAGCCTCCTATGACTTGCTTAAGTAAGTACAGAAGAATTAAATAGATTAAATGTCACTAAAGTGTGCAGTGCTTCTATAAGATCATATTAGTCCTACTGACTCACTGTATCTCGCATAAAAATAAGCCTATGAAACAAGATTATAATTATTTTACAATATCTTCACCTGTGTGAGATTGGAACATTATCTAAAATGTTCTGTAAATTTGGTCAGGTATTTTGATGATGGGAAGGAGCTGGTCGCTCACATTGAGGAGAAGAAGAACGAGCTTCCTGAGGATCTGGGAGAAGACTTCAGCAAAGCAGAGTCCTTCCACCGAATGCATGCTGCATTTGAAAGGGCCATTAGCTCCCTTGGCAAACAGGCAAGGAAGTGGTTGTCATGATAAGTTTCATGTTTTCATCTCTAGAAATCCCTGTGGCTTGTACATATTTATCTCAAAAAGTTAGGGATTTTTCATATCTCTTTCCTTGCAGGTGAAACAGTCCCAGGAGACCGCAACTAGACTGTATGCCCAGTATGTAGGAGATCAGGCCACTGCTATTCAAGCAACTGAAAAAGAGGTTGTGGAGGCGTGGAATGGTCTACTGGCTGCTTGTGCAGGCAGGAGGAAGCAGCTGGAGGATACAGCGGACAAATTCCGCTTCTTCACCATGGTGAGAGACCTGCTAGCCTGGATGGAAAGCATTATTCAGCAGATAGAGACACAGGAAAAGCCACGGTATGAAAATGTATCATTGTAATCATCACTTTGGAGATGTCCATGTTCCTTTTTGTGATTAAATTTGTTTCTTGTTGTCCAATGAAGAGATGTCTCCTCAGTGGAGCTCCTGATTAAGTATCACCAAGGGATCCGTGCTGAAATTGAGACGCGTGGGCCAAAGTTTAATCAGTGTGTGGAGCTGGGCCGGGCCCTCCTGGAACGCAAACATAAGGACTCTGCAGAGGTAATCAGACATGGAAGGTAGCAGGTGTAGCCACAAGAGTGTCCGGAAAGGCATCCATTTTCATGTACACTTCTTGTGCTCACAGATTAAAGAGAAGCTGATGCAACTGTCAGAGAAGAGGAAAGAAATGATGCTCAAATGGGATGAAAGATGGGAATGGCTTAGACTATGTAAGTCCACACGTCAACAAAAACACATGAAAAGACAAAAACACACATACACACTACTGCATATTACAGCTGCTTATATTTATATCTCCTTCTAGTGTTGGAGGTATGTCAGTTTGCTCGGGATGCATCTGTGGCAGAGGCCTGGCTGATTGCCCAGGAGCCATACGTGGCCAGCAGGGATCTGGGTGAGACAGTGGATGAGGTCGAAAAACTGCTCAAGAGACATGAAGCCTTCGAGAAATCCACTGCTACATGGGAAGAGCGTTTCTCAGCACTGGAACGTCTCACAACAGTATGTGTGTTTTAAATTTTGACATTAAACTCAACCCACACCATTAAGCAGTGTTCGAATTGTGTTAAAGCTCTTGTATTGTCCTCTTTATCATTGAGAAAACCTAATTCTAAGATAAAAGCTTATTTTACGATGATCAGTGAATTATGTGTACCAACAATCACTAAGCAAAGAAGAATTAAATATCTAGCCTAGGGGTGTGCGATATAGACATAAAATTATATTTTCTGAAATTTTATCAATCAGGCAATATTTTGCTGAGTGTGTTGAGCTGCAGGACTGCCATGGATAGTTGACTCCTAAAGTTTTTGATATTCTTCATATTCTGAGTGGTCAGTTCACAGCGGTGACAGAAATTAATATTTTCCAACAAGTTTAAAGTGATTTTTACCCTTCATGGGAATGTTTACCTTTATAAAGCCTTTTTAGAAGTGTGCTTTATCTTTTGCTCAAATTCTTTAAATTAGTAAAGTCAATTAGAATAATAAGATATTTGGGGCTGTTACCAAACAAAATCATTATCAACAAAATTCATCTTTGCAATGCAGAGGAAACACAGAAGCTGCATCTGAAGTGGCATGTAAATGTATTTACACACTGTTTAATGAAGGACATGAATGCATTTAGCCTGCAGTTACAAATGCATAGATAATGTTTTGATATTTTAATCCTAAAACGTTGAATACAGATATTTGAAATTATAAAAAAAAAAAAAAAAAAAAACTTTAAATGTGAAGTTGAAATCGCCAGTAGGTGGCAGCAAGTCAATGTTAATAAGTGAGTCATTGCGATTGAACTGAATCATTTAAACCGTTGATTCATTCAGGATAGAAACACCGTCATGTTGCTCAGAGACGCAAAACAGTGCTGCAGCTGTGTTTGAAATTATTTTTTTGTTGGTGAAATAGAGCAAAAACAGGAAATATGGTGTCTAAAATGTAAGTCTATTAATATTAACTTCTTGTTTATTGAACTGTTGTATAAAATCAATATCACATTTGTGATTTTTGTGAAAAAATGGCACTCTTCGTGTGTGATTGATTAACTATATTAAATTATGTAATTATACACATTTTCTGCCCCAAAATCTTGAATTTTGGGAGTATTCTAAATGCATTTCATTAGACTGAATCGTGCAGTGAAAGAACACACTCTAAATGAGCACAGTCAGTCTAGCTAGTGTTTAAGCCCTCATAACTCCTCTTATAATCTGTATGATAAATGAATCTCTTACTTTATGTACTTGTAGGTACATCTGCACTTTTGTTGCTTATGATGAGGGAATTTGCAAGTTTCAGTCTGAACTTAATTCAGCGATGACTAATCTGACCGCCTCTGATTGGCCACTGCATTCCTAAGCTCAGTGGAATCGTGTGTGATTGGTTATAATGAGCAACAGTGTACAAACGCATAAAAATAAAATATGATGTAACATGAGCAGGTCTAAATTTAATACAGCAATCAAATCTTTTAATTTAATTTTCATTTTCACTAGTTTAATGTTTCAAGTAATATAGTTTCATTGAGAAACCAGGGGACACCCCAAGTATATTTTTTGGGTGTTATGGGGGGTCCCTTAATGCTTATGGGAGGTCCGGGACCCCCCCAGCCCCCCCTCAATTCGAACACTGCCATTAAGACATTAATGATACCTCAAATTATGTGAATTGTTTGCACTGGCAAGCACCACTCACTGACTGTTAATAATCTGTTGTAGTTGGAGCTGTTGGAAATTCGGAAACAACAACAGGACATAGAACAGTACAGACAAGAGGCGGAAAAAGACAGCAGGTATATATACGATCTGGGTAACATTGTACTTCCCTAACTCCATATTCCATACTAAAATTTGACATTCAAACTCTGACCTTAGGAGAGAAGACACAGGGTTTGCAGAGGAGTCCTCACAACTCTACACCACAGAAGAACAGTCTCTGGTGAGTTCAGGTTTTTGTAAGAATCTCATCATCTTTCTCTTCATTAACAACATGCTTCTTATCAGATATTCTTTCACATTTCATGTTCTCATCTCCTAATGCAAATACAGCATACAATACCCTATAATATAATTTTACTTTTTGTACTGCAATTCTTTTTTTAATTAAAACCTGTAATACTTGATTGAATATGTACCCAAACTTTGTTCTTTTGTGATCTTCAGTCTGGTTTAGGAGTAATAGAGCCAAGTTCCGTGGGAGTTGATGGCACAGCAGGGGACTCCACTGTGCCTTTGATCTCAGAGATGCAGGAAAGTGGCTCATTGGAGCTGGACCCTTCCACATCCATCCAGGTTACCAAAGAGGCAGAAAAAGCTGCCACGCTTCCCATTGAATCTTCACAAGTTCAACCAGTCTTGATGGAGGGAACTCTATCCCGCAAACATGAGATGGAGGGACCTAATAAGAAGGCATCCAACAGGTTAGCTATTGTCTAGAGACACACTGAAATAACCAAGACATTGACACAGCGACTGGGCTTTTTGAATTGGGTTAAATCAAAAGTAATCATCATTTTACCAATGAACTTAATTTAAAACTGTCCACCTTCTCATCTCTTGTCTCAGGTCCTGGAACAACATTTACTGTGTGCTCAAACCTGGGCAGCTCTCTGCTTACAAAGATGCCAAGAGTTTTAGTCATAGTGTCACCTACCATGGCGAGGAACCCTTGAACCTCACCAATGCTTCATGCGAGATCTTGACTAACTATAAGAAAAAGAAGCAGGTGTTCAAACTCCGGTGAGCGTCTTGGTCATCAATCTTGACATTAAGTTTAAAATAAAAATTTGTTGTGAGATATATTGCACATAGGACTTACTTGTTTTATCCTTGTTCCATTTGCCAGACTTGAAGATGGAAGCGAATATCTGTTCCAGTGTAAAGATGAGGTGCACTATTGACTGCTTCTTCTAATTCGTTCTTTATTAGTTAATATAATCCTTGAAATACGCCAGTAAACAACATTAATGATGTATGTTTGGCTTTTTTGACCACAGGAGGAACTTCAGAACTGGACTCAGGCTATGGAACAGGCAGCACAAGCTGTGACAGAAGAACCAGTTGCAGGGCCATCAGGAGTGAAGGCACAAAGCCTACCTCCACCTTCTTCCACTACTCTAGAGGTTCCCTCAACCAAGAAGGATAAGGAGAAGAGGTTTAGTCTGTTCGCTAAGAAGAAATAAACTCCTGGACAGAATGTGAAACAGGTGAAATGGAACAGACTTATAACACCATTTTTTTAACAATATATTAATTTGTAAGAATTTAACTATATGAAATGTAGATTACACTGCTGCCTGTATCTAAGCTAATGAAGTGTTGCTAATGTCCACACGTTTGCTTTTTTATGTTTTGTTGTATTTTTCCGATACTAGAGTCACATACCACACTCACTCTGTATACAAATAAAAGCACAGGAACCGATCAAATTTAACCAAAAATATTTGTAAGAAAAAAGGATTTCTTCTTGTCTTGATTTTTTTATGTGATGAATTTCTTTAGGCATGCTTCAGTATGTATTTTGACTATAAATAACATGCTTAGTTTTGTTAATCTGCCTTATTCCTTTAAAATGGTTGCAAATGTAATACTGTGCTCTTTGCATCGGAACTTATAAAATTGAGTTTGACATTGGAGAGGCGTTTCTTTTTGTAAATGGCCATCAGCTAGCAGGGGATGTGATGATGAAGGTGTTTAACACTGTACACTATGGCGTTAACATGCACTATATGCAATAAGCACAGTGTTTAGTGTACTTTTAGACTGTTGTAGGTGTTGTATTTTTCATTATTCCAACAAACATATGGATATTAATATTATAATAATATTGTATTCAAATGTGATCATATTAATGCCATTATGTATGAATGCATTAAGAAGTACAGCCACGGTACTAAAGAGAAGACAGAGATGATAGGAGTATCTTTTTTCTTTTCCGAAACCTCAGCTATGTTGAATGCTTTTGCATGAACTGATATATTTATTTAATATGGTGCTATATTTTTAAGATAAGAGTTTTACCCTCTCATGACTCAGGTTCCCCAGTATTAGAAATTATAAATACCCTTACACAAGGACAGCAAAACCATTATAAGCATTAAAATGTATCTCTCACATCATCATAACAATGATTAAAATTTGAAAGTGATGTGTACAGCTTGGACAATGCAGTATAAATTAAACTTGACAACCAATGAATGTTTGAAAATATGGAGAATAGTGTGTCATACAAATATGAATGTAGAAATAATGGTAAAGGGAAAATTTTACCTGTAGCAAATAATAATAATTAATAATAATAAAACTTCCTAAATACATTTAAACTGAATGCCCATATTCAGATCTTGCTAATTTAATATTTATTATGCTTACTTATATTTTATCTGTCACGCAAGTTTTTGAAATGTTGTATCAAATCAGTAAAACAGTACATTGTCTAATCTACTGATTAGAATTTAAGTGCCCTATTTCCAAAGTCTTAGTTTTTTTCAGTATTATATTAATCTGGAAGTATATATCCATACTGTTTCTGCCAGGCGTTGCAAGCTAAAACACAATTTTTGAATATGAGTATGTTTACAGAATCATGTTTTATGAAGGTCAGCGTGGTGCTTTATTAAGGTGGTGTTTTTTCCTTTTCTTGGACCTCCAAATCTTTTTTTATTTTTGGTTTAAACACACTGCAGTCTACATTAGAATGAACTCCCTTTCAACTAATACGCCTCCATTCTCTCTTCTCCTTTTATATCTGTATGTTCAATGCAAAATCACATATAATAAGTTGAAAGCAAGGTATGACTCATTTTAAGAGTATGAAAATCAATAAACTCTGTTTGCAGTAACCATTGCCCCTTGTTTTCTGTATTAAAAGAACTTGTAGTGTGTGTTTATATCTCAGCCTTATTTACTTTCCTATTTAGTGAGTATTAAACAGTCTGATCAGATAAAGTTGAATTAATTTCACTAAATAAAATGTTATTTAAAGTTAATGTTAAAATATACCGCTCTTGTCCTGTAGAAGACACTGTGTGAGAATGTAGTAAGAAAATAGTGATGTGTTTAGTTCATGACATTCATAAAGTAACATATTGAAACTACTACTACTTAGCATTAAAACTAAGTTAAGTTTTATAAATTTTTAAAATGATGTTATACAGATTCAACATTATGTTGTGCACGAATTAAACGTCATGAACGCAAATAACATATTTTTGATTCAAAAACTATAATTAAACCTACAGTAATTGATGAATAAAAAAAATTGTTTTCATTTTTTTAAAAGTTGCATTCAAAATTTGACTAAAAAAATTGAGGGGCACATGACGCTACTGATTCATGTCCTTTATAAATCAATGCTCCGAGCGTTAATCCAGCGTCTAATAATAGTCCAAAGTGGATCATTTTAAAGGTAGAGCATTCATAAAAGCACGGAAGTGTGGGAAACAAAGTGTACGTTTTCAAAATGAACAAAAACACACGTTTTACCTGCTGAGGGTGCCATCGAGCTGCGCCGTTGAGGGCTAGTTGTCCCGCCAACAGTTTGGGCTGTTGGTTACGTCACTTTGAAAGAAGCCCAGTCCTCACAAGCCTGCTATTGGTCGGTTTACTAGCACCCGCCTGTGGATCCGCGCAGCTGATTGGCTGTTGAGCACCTCACTCTCCTGTGCTGGTCATGCGGGCGCAGGTTGAATGCGCGGCGACAAAGTAACTCCAGAAATCGCTGAGAGTAATCGGAGAGAAGTTGAACTTTAATCGCGCAAGTCCGCATAGCCTGTAGCGTTTTATGTTTTATGTATCCGTAACCTTTCACTATTGGGATTGCAAGTCATTTCAAAGTTTTAAAACTGTTACCTCAAAGGATGTCTTTTTATTTCCAGAATGGATTTGTTTCGTGTCCCCTGCATTGTTCTGCTGCGGACACTAATGTGGAGTACATAAAGCCTTAGAGCAATCCGACGCACTTTGTTTTTTATTAATTTTTTTAGACGCACCTTCAGTTGCAAAATATTTTAACTCTTGCGTGGGTATTTTGTGTGCTGTTCCCCCCGAAATGGATATTACAGTGTCTGAACTCATGTCTAACTTCGTGGATTCGCCGCTTGTGGTTTGGGTAAGTCACAAAGACATGATGGTACCTGTGTGTGTGTGTGTGTGTGTGTGTGTGTGTGTGTGTGTGTGTGAAGTTTGTATTTGCGTTGTGTAGTTTGTTCAGCAACGGTTAATGACAGTGCAAACCTGAGAAATACTAACGTGGGCTGGATGCTTTATGTTTGTATCATAGCTAGTGGAACGAGACTAACGTGATTTTCATTTAGCAGATGTGTAAAATTATGCTTAAACTTTATTGCAACATTTTATTTTATTTATTGCTATTTTTATCGATATTTTAATACATATAACTAAGTGCTAAAAGTTCTAAGTATTTATTTTTTTGTTCATTTTATTTAGTTTAATTTGTATTCTTTATTTGCCTGCATATGTAAGGTGATTACATTGTAAAATGAATAGTTATTTTTAATATATATATGTATATATATTATTTTCCAATATAATATAATGTAACAAATGTGATTTTATTATTATTATTATTATATATTTTATTTTTTATGAATCTCACTAGTTAGGAATGTTTTTAACCCCGTAAACACAACAGCATAACATTAGTAGCCTACTTTGTGTGCATACTACTTCATTCCACACGAAGATTTTAATGACACTTGACAGGGTTTGGCGAAACCTGCGGAACTTCCTCTGACCCCCTTACCCTGACCCCTGTGTCCTGTTTGGCTGTGCTTTCTCTGGCCACAGTGTTTCCAACTCATACGTCACCATCTTAACCCACATTAGACAAGCAACACTCCCATGTTGACATGTGTGCTTTCCATGATACTGTATAACATTGAAGGAAACATAAACACAGACATAGTAATTGGAGGACAGTTATGTTTAGTTTTTAGAGTTGAACACAGACTGTTTGACAAACAATATTTACTTAGTATTTATTAAAAACGACCTTACAAGTATCTCTTTGTGTAGATGCTTTCAATTTTGTACTCTCTGCAGTTCAGTTCTGAAACAGAAAGCATGCTTGTGCAGCTGTGCGTGTATCCTGTCATGATATTACTACCTACTTTAATTTATTTATTTATTTTACAGGTCAAGACTTTTGGACCCCTTGGGTCTGGTTCAGAAGACAAGCTCTCCATGTTCATGGATTTAGTGGATGGTGTCTTCCTCCATAAGATAATGACACACATGTGAGTGACAGACAGTGTGTGTGTGTTTGTGTGTGTGTGACTGTGCCTACATGCTGTAGTCTAGCAGCTGCTACGGGCCTATCTTTTTTCATTAGAAACCACATCCTATCCTTTCCTGCCTGCCATCCAACTGTGCACACTTAATCTGAATCTTCACGCTCCATTGGTTTTGTTCCTCTTCCATAATTAGTATGTTAATAAAGGGTCTCTGGCTGAGTTGGGGCTGTACTTTGCCAAGAGTTTTAAGGTCATGTGTAACATCAGTTTGCAAGCATGCAGTATAAATTTCAGCTGCATTTGACTGAATGTTAGGCCACGGAAGTTTCGGTTAGCTCAAGCTGTAACCTCAGCTAACAGGTGACTAGGCAGCACTGTCGCATGTGTGTCTTATTAATGAACAAGGAAATCTCTTCTTTTGAGAGTATTTGCATCATGCAAAGCAGCTCATTACACATATTTTGACACCTAGAGTTTGTGGATCTAGATTGAGCTTTATAAAACTACTGTTCTCGACTTTTAGAAGCCGCTGCATCAGCTTTGTCCTTTAACCTACTTTTACTTAAGAAGCTTTGCCGCCCTCTCTGCCTTAATCAGGGGCTTAAACACTAGACCTCCTCAGACAAAGGAAATATTTTCTCTATAAATGGGGGTGGCGGGGCGGGGGGCATGTCTAATGGGAGGATGACATATGTAGTGTATTAGCAGTCCTCAGACACTCTTGTCGCTGTCCTCGATGGATTATTGTACCCTGGTGTCATGTTCTCTGTGTGTCATGTCACTTAGGGCATTGACTGCATTAGTTTCATTCCTCTAGTTGTATTAAAGTCAACATGAAATGGTGTTTGCAACCCATTCTGAAACCCTGATGTGACATATTTCCTGCTGAATTCAATAAGTCAGCATGAAATCAAAGCTTATGATTTTAATGCAGTATTGAAGTGTTTTTATAAACTCTTTATCCATGCACGTTTTTAATGTCTCGTCACAACACATCTTTTGATGATATGTCCATTGGTGCAAGGACAGTGCAATAATCTCTTCCAGCAACCTGTTAATTATATGAGATTGCAACAGTTTCTCATTTTGAGATGGTTTCACTCGGATATGCATCATAATAGAGACTAAAAGCTACTCTATTATAATCACAATTTCCATTTCATGCTGATGTAAAGATGAGGAAAAAAGTTTTAAAGCATCTCTAAAGTTGCGTTCACTACATCAATACAATTGTTACAAGAATAATAAACCTTGTACATTGTTAGTATGAAGACTCACATACTCAGGTGTCCAGTGTGTTTCCACTGAACCATTACAAATGAGTGGAGATGTGGAATGTTGTGGGCAATGTACACACTGCTCCTTTCTCCTCACCCGCATCCATTTTTAATGTGCCCACACACCCGTATGCCTGTAGCAAACCGATAGCCTTGACAGTGTATTCGTGCACCAGGTATGCTGTAAACACCATCACTGTTAGTAAATGAGCTTATATACTAACGCATCCCATCTGGCAGGTGTCCTCTGCATGCACCCTATCGGTCTTCCCTTGACTTTTACTAAACAATCATTATTTTTCCAACCATGCTGTCAGTTGCAGAATCTATGCTCGTAAAATGCCACAAAAAGTGAAACTCAATGTAGTGTTCTTGGCTTCAGGCAATAGAAAAGAGTTGAGCCGGACAGGAGAGGAAAAAAGAAAACTGACCCTGATCTTTTAAGGTTCTTTCACTTGCAAGCGGGAATTTGTGGGCCAAGCTGGCAGAATTTGCATGCCATTCTCACAAAACAAATGTAAATGAGAATCGCACAAACAGAGTCTATGTAGGACCTCAGAACTCTCTGTGCCAAGACCAGGACCCACTCACTGGCTTCAACCTTTACATCCAATGATCCAGTCCAGTGATAAACCTAATTACTTATGTCAGAATAACTTGTAAAATTTTCTTTGACGTAAAGGATATAGTTTATTCAGAACAAAGATTTGTTTGTAATGCAAGGGGGAAAAAATCTAAATGCAAAGTAAAGTAATGCAATGTTTTTGAGGTTGTTTAGGTTGTTTTGCATAGGTTTTATATATACAACATCTGAAGATCAAGTAACTAAGGAACTATGTTTCTTATAAAGCAAGTTTCAGCATTAATGACAGATCATTCAAAATGCTTTTTGTCATTTGGCAGATAAACTTTAGAAACATTCCAACAGTAAAAGATGGATAAATATGGATTAGAAGTGGATTAGAATAAAAGGGCAAAAAGTAAAGTTCTGAAGTTTACTTGTGTTCAAGAGAAATGAGAGATTCCAAGTGTAGCCAAGTGATCTCAATAATTTATGATATATTGATTGTGTCAACCAATTATCAGCGCCGATATTAAGCATTTTTATGGTTATCGGTATCTGTCTTTTTCAAAACTGATTTGCCGATAAAATAATTTAAAAGCATTTAAAGAAAGATTTTGCAAGAGCCCTTGTTATTCTTAATTTTGACATTAATTTTCCTTTTTACACCAGACGTATATCGGTTCAAAATATTGGTTATCGGTCTACTTGATCTGTAATAATTGGTACAACTTTTTGTAATGTTAATCAGATAATAAATATGAATCAAGATACGTATTACTTAAAAAATTTAAGTAAAAATTATTAAAAATACATTTAATAAAAAATCAATTTATCAGTTTGATAGATAATGGTTGTTTGAATGACTAGTCGACTGGTCTTGAGGAAATCATGTATAATTGGGTTCTAACTAGTGACCTCACTAATTAACTAGGTTGTTGAATGATAGTCAAACATCCTGCCCAGCCTTATTAAAAATGTGCTTATGAGAGATTTTCTAATGTACTCTTGTTGCTCTTGGTCCACAGAGACCCAAGCCCCATGAATCAGCGAGTCAACAAACAAGTCAACAATGATGTCAACCTGAGAATACAGAACCTCAACACTGTCATCCGTCACATCAAAAACTACTACCAGGTAAGATCGCTTCCTCCATGTCCTGATGCAACGAGAAAAGTACTTCCTGATTGCTACTTTTTTTTTTTTTTTTTTTTTAATTTAAAGACAGCATTGTGTATGTGTGTGATTGTATTAAATGCCAGACAGCAGCTGGTCTCTGCAGACATAAGGTGGTGATTCTGGTGTCATAGGGATTAAACCTGTCTGCAGATGTGACTGAAATTGTGGGTAGCTGGGTGCCTTATTTTTATCTGCATAGAAGAGTTTCCGTTATGTCAAGCTTATTTAAACTTCTGATCTTAGTTGTTATGTGAAGGCAGCAAGTAGGGGTGCATAAAATCATTTTCAAAATCAGCTAGTTGGTGGGTTAACCGATCAATTGGTTGTTGGACTAGTTGACTATCCTGACTTATCCATAGTACATACTAAGCACGCATGATGATATCGGTTAATTTTTTAAAATGTATCAATAAATATTGGATATATATCAGCAAATATTGGAACTTTTGCCATCATCCAAAGCTAAATTTAAAAACACTATTTTTTTATAAAAAGTAATTTAATAAATTTCAGTAAATTTAAAAATGTTACAAATTTCTTAATGAATATCCAGTTTCATATTGTACATTATAATGTTGTAATTCTTAAATTGGCATAAAAAACAGTTTATTTTAGTAGTATTTTATTTTAATAGTGTTTTATTTAGAATTTATTTAGACAAAATAGTGAATAATTTTAATATTGGCCATTTATTGACCATAACATGAAAATAATTATTGGCTTATTTGTATTGACAAGATTTTAATATCAAATTTTAAATTCTTGTATATACCACACTGTGTTTTGTGAACACATTTTTAGAAAGCATTTTATATGGATATTATATGAGTAAGAATGGTTTGCAAGACCTGAGTTGAAGGTGGTCTATAAGAGGCTGAAAGTTTTTATGAGAGACTGTAGTCATAATCATAGTAATTATTGTGAAGAAAACAGGGAGACATGAAAGGACAAGGTCTTTCTCAACACTATATTAGAGAAAATGTAGCATTGACTCATAATTTCTGGTCTCACAGAAAACAGTTCTCACTTACAATTACTGCTGGAAGGAGGTCTTGATGTTGCTGGTTTTGGGAGTTGAAATCTTTTGATTGGTTCTGGGCAGCATCCCACCATCTGAGTAAGCGTTTGCCACATCTGACCCCCTTTTCTCTTGGCAGAGCATCTCAGAAGCATTCCTCCTCAGACCTCACTGCTTTCCATCCCAACTTAGAAAAAGAAGACTGATTGTGTGTCAGTTGCTGGGAATTGTCTGGGTTTTCTACTCACACTTGTTTATGAATTAAAATATAGATAAATAATTTGTTCACTCATTTTATTTATGTAGATTAAGTCCTAAACAAGTGCGATGAGTGTTAGGGTACTGTACATGGACATTGCTTATCATTTTATCATGTTAAATATGGTTAGGACACTGTAAATAATGGAGGAATATAGGAGAGGGGGTATCTGATGGTTATAGTCTTGTATTTTTGCCCTGCCCTACTTTTGCCATCCAACAGGTCCTTTCTTTGTCCCGTTTAAATTAACACTCTGCAGTAGGCAGCTGAGATATTTAAATACCCTCTCACTGATTAGTGTTATTATGTATTGTGCAAGATTTTGGCAGTGTGTCAGAATGTAGTAATCATACACAGTGCACACTCCTCCAGTGATGGAAGGCCCCCTTAACCACATATTTGGCTTGGGTGGAACTCGCCTTGGTGTTTTTTTAAAGGGTCACCAAATGGGCTCAGTAATAAGTAACTGAGAAGTTTGTGTTCATACACAAGTGCCCTCACCTTGGCATAAAAAACACTTTAACCAAGCACTTTAACTAGAAGAGGGGCTCTCAGTCAGATATCTCAAGTCAGCCTGGTAAAACTCAGCTTATCCATTAATATTCTTTGCACCGAATACACACTTTGGGTTGTTTGTGATGTTTGAAACTGGCCAGCAGTCTCAATTTCCTTGTGTGGCTTGTCCAAGACACACACAGAGTGCTCAGTCTCTGCCCAAGAGAAACTGTCCTATGTGACCCCGGAAATGGACTTCAGAAAGGCAACATTTGAGCATCTGATGTGGGTCAGCGCTCTGCTGAACAGAACCAGATGTGTTGTTTTATCCCGTGTTAATCGCTCCCCCTGAGACCCACATATGGGGGTCTAGATAGGGGAAGGGTCACTGTAATGTGAGAACTGAAACCCTTAGGACCCCCCTAATGGCCAAAGGAAATGCTTTTGTCATGCATTAGCTCTCTCGCTTCAAATTAGGCCTGTTTGTTTTCTTCTAATGATTTAGGAGTTGGGTCATTAACTCTTTGTTCAGTATCTTCTCACTTGCGTCATTCTAAGCTATAGTGATCCCTCACAGACAAACTGGGCCCCAAGTACATAACACACTGATAAAAAATGAGGTGTCAGCACTGAATCAGGTGACTCAATGTTTTGGTTAGCTGAAGTTTACCATCTACAAATCTGTAATTTATTCATTTATTACTCAGAAGTATTATATGGTTACTACATGGCTCAAAAAGGAATTTTTCTTTAAACCCAAAAATGAAAATTCTGTCATTCTGTCAATTACTTAACCTCATGTCATTCCAAACCTGTAAGATCTTTGTTAATCTTCAGAACACTAATTAAGATATTTTTGATGAAATCTGAGAGCTTTCTTAACCCATAGACAGCAATGCAACTGACATGTTCAAAGCCCAGAAAGGTAGTAAGAACATTTCTGTCATGACAACTCTCGGAGAGATTGGCATGGTAATGTACATGACAATGTTAATGTATTTGGTCTTGGCGGAATAGATCTGCTACGCTGCTGCTGCTGCGGCAGAGCAAGTACCGAGATTTGCTACTGCCAATACATCCACAACATGCTGCTGTGAGCATGTACGAAATACTGCTGCTGCAAATATAACATACATGAAATAACCCCCATATAGTATACATGAATCACCTTGTAGCAGATCTATACAGGTGGAGCTGGGGAAGGTGGAGGGTTTCTGAAGCACGCTGCGAAACTGCTACAACAAACACTAGTCGTATATTTGAATGTTGAGCAGAGAGCTCATTGGCTACCGATACAGGAGAGAACTAATCAGCTCTGCCATGTGATGATGTCGTTAGGTCAGATTGAGTTAGAGCTGATCGGACTGCAGCGCCATCTAGAGTTTCATGCCAGAACTCTGTATTAAAATAGTCCATGTGACAAGTACTCTCGTGAACGCATGTCGAAGACTGACACAGAAGAGAAATTGTTGAATAAAGTCTTTATTTTTGTTTTCATTGAGCACAAAAAGTGATGTCACATGGACTATTTTAACGATGTCCTTACTACCTTTCTGGGCCTTGAACGTGATAGTTGAGTTGCTGTCTATGCAGGGTCAAAAAGCTCTTGGATTTCATCAAAAATATCTTAATTTGTGTTCTGAAGATGAACGTCTTACAGATTTGGAATGACATGAGGGTGAATAATTAATGACAGAATTTTCATTTTTGGGTTAACTATCCCTTTAAGGTTGCTTTAACAAGAGAACAACTAATTTATTATATTATAGAATTATTTTTTGTAACTTTTAAATCTTTAAAATTACAAATAATTTAACATGTAGACAACAGTGCAGTAAATTTGGCGTCAGTTGAGGTTGAGACTGTCTGTACTCCTAGCAGTATATGCACAAGTAATATTCATGTATCTTTTTATCAATACATTTGCATTCAGATACAACCATAGCATCACTTATGGGTCTGCTATGAAAATGTGTTGCCTTATTTGACACATCATTGAAGTACCATATTTGGCTGATAATCAAAAACAACATTTTGTAACACTTACAAACAATATAAGGTGTGTAATGTTTTGATGCCCCAAGTGGAGTTGAAAAGTAATGGTTTCTTCCAAAAACGTTTCGCAAATACCTCTGCTGCACTAGTTAACATTGTTGGGTTTGACTTCTGCTATATTTTTTCTTAAATGTGACCTGTGATGCCATTGTTAATCATTTTCGAAAACCATCAGTGAGATAGATACCAACACCAGATACTAACACCAACCACACTATTGAATACCAATAATCAATGCCAAATATCTACTGTTGCATAATCACAATCAATGTTAGTGACAATATACCATTTATGAATAGAGCTAATCAGTTTGTTGTCTTCCTCATTCCATCAGTTTGGATGGATTTGCAGAAATAACTGGAGCATTCAATTCGCGATCAACTGACATCCTCTCTTTTTGCAAAATGCTTTCTCTCTCAGCCATAAACTGCATTGTGTCTGAGTGTCAACAGTGGTCTCAGCCAATGTGTACAGAAATGGCCCAGAAGGTCAGTGAGATAAGCAGGTGGCTGTAGACTGGTCCTTTATGCTCGTGTGAGCAAGTCGAACAATGTCATACATTTCCAAAAAGATCTATAAACTGGAAAATGGACATGAGGGGTAAAATAACACACATTGTCTGAGCATGTTCATGAGGCGAGCAGCAGCACAGGAAGTGAGTGTGATAAAGGAAGATGCATATGACTTTAGTGATTAATTAGTGGTGTTAGTCTTGCTATTACTACTGCTTGTGTTATTTCAACACCTATAAGCCTAAGTATTAAACTTTGGTGCATTTTTGTTCCACCCAGTTTGAGCTAACATGAATGATAGCTGAAATCATGAGCCTTATTAAGGAGAGGTGTGCCTATACTTTGTTTAGCCCTGGGACTTGCATTTTTCGCCTGGTGAACAATAAAATTTGCAACTAAATCCCTTAGACTTCCATTTAATGAAAACTGAGCCATGTCAGAACCAGGAACCAATTGCATTGGAGAATAGAGAGTGGAAAGTTCCCAAGCAATATGAATACCAATAAGATTTTTTTCAAATTGAAAAGTCTTCTAGACTGTTTATGTAGTCATATGAAGTACAAAGTATTGGTTGCTTCACTTCCAAATAACCCTAACCCGGAACTGGCACCAGTACCATTTTGGTGGAAAAGGAAAAATAGCACTTCCCTGGCAACCACCCAACACACCCAGGCATCGTGGCGCCAAGTTTTGCACAAGTTGGCGTCACTCATATTTACCTCAGAAGCAGTATTTTAAACCAGATTTGTAAAGATTGTGGGAACAACTAAAGATGGTGTTAATTGGTTGTCTTTGGACAAACATATGGGCATGTGATCACTGTTTCTGGTACATGGACTACTGCAGCCTGGGTAGATCAAAAACAACATCCTCTTAAGTCTGGATCCCACAGATCAGTGATAGGCACTGGAAGGTTTCTAATGACTTTTGATCTGAACTCTGTAAATATTTGCACACGAGGCGAATGTCTGTCTCGCGTTTGGTTATGAAAGAGATTCCAGATTACAGATCTCCAGTGCCAAATGCCAATAGGGTACATTCTCCCAGCTTAGCCTAGATTTAGGTTTAAGCCTAAACCCTAACATTGTGTGATTTTAATCTACACAGACCAGATTTGCCCTAGTTTTATCAAGGAATTGAGAATGTATAATAATCCGTTCGGACTGTAGGTTGGGGTTCACAGTTCTAGTGTCATCTCTCACTGTCAGCCCCACACTTTCTGCTCTCCCCAATTAGATTAGCTCTAAAATGACTCTGTGTTTGCTAACCAGAAAGTGTCCCGCCACAGAGATCAGGGCCACAGACAGTGGGAACAATGGACCTCTGGGGGAGGGGAGGGGAGGGGTAATATGTTGGTTCCTCACTGCCTATTGTCTGGAGAGCAAGTCGTTGTGAGCATGAACTCTTGTAAGCTGACTCTTCTCAGAGCTGGAACATGAGATATGTGGCCTTGCCGGGCCCCTGATATGCCCAGGGCCCGTGCCTAATGAACCGCAGTGGATCGCAACAACGCATAACATCATGTTAGAACATCCAGGCAAAGCTGTTTTGTTTTAGAGTTTGGTTCATTTAAAAATGTGTCACAGACGTCTCAGACGATGATGTGCCAACTGTTTTCGTTTCTGAATTAGGTTTGAGGGCTGCCCCCTTCACTCGCTCTTTTCAGCCAGCCTGACAGTCTGAGCATTCCCCACTGGTCTGTAAGTGTTTGCGTTCCTCAGTTCCACATGCAATATTGTAAAAGCAAAACCCCCTCTTCACTGTTGCCACATGTACAATCTGCACGGTTTGATTCAATTCGCTGTCGTAGCTGTCTTAAAGGATGTGGTTAAGACTCATTCGTAGAATTTGTGAATAACCCTCACGCAAGCCCTATAAACGAGGACAGTTGTGTGTTGAATTGGCGTTCTTCACACACTTGGCGGGTTTTTACAGGTTTCACCATGGCTCTGAAAGAAGGGAGGTGTCTCTTTGAGTTAACCTGCTAGCTCTTTGTTCTACTGTTTGCTTGCGTACAGTGGAGATGACATGGCCGTTCCCAGAGGTGTACAGTTTCTCTTTTGCCATATGCGTGAACAGCCCTGGAGGCATCTTTGCCATACACTTTTTAATTTCTGCATGATGTGCTTCACTTCAGTATTCAGTATTTTTGTTTGTCACTGAACACAGGAACACCCCCCCCCCAGAGACCGGCTGCTGTGGGAAACCCAAAAACAAAGCCTCCTGGACTGCTTTAGAGCTGGCTTTCTTTCTTTTTCTCATTCTTTTACTCTCATACCCTCTCCGTCCCATATATTCTGCCTCTCTCTTTCTCATCTCTGCCAGCACTGGACAGTTACAAGATACAGAGTACACTAAAAGTGACAGTCGCTTGTCCAATTACTTGCCCATGGATTTCCAAGGTAGTGGAGAGGAAATTTTGCTACAGCAGATTTTGGCAAAGCATGTTTTCACGTGTTTCATGAGATCATAAGTTCACTTACTGTGCAAAAGTATGGAGACTAGGTTTAGGAAAGGCTGTAATGTAAAATCCAAATGAGGTAACTCAGGCAACTAGTCATAGTCTTTCTGGAAATTTCCTACTTACGATGTTGGAAGTTGTAATTATGATGTGATGAGTTCAAGAAGAATGTCTTTTTTCTTTTTCACTTGCATTTTTAGTGCTAGTGCAACAAAATTAAGAGCAAAGGCTGCATATTACAGTATTCTGACCAGATGTGACGCAACAAGCAGTTTGTTTGTCCACATTGAACACAAAAACAGGGAATGACACAATTGCAGTTAACCACCAGTCAAAATATATACCTTCTGTTTGCACAGTTTCTTAACTCGCAATGCTCTACACAGTGCAAAATGTACTTTGAATTTCATTACCTCCGTGATGCTTCACTAAACAGCATGCTATTTATGGTGTTCCTGGTTCATCTTAAGTGTTGTCGGAGTCACGGCAGGGCAAACTCCTGGAAGATGGAAAATATATATTAGGACATGATGTTAGGTGTGTAATTGACACTTAGGGCCAAATTTACTAACAGCTTGTGTCTGCGCAAACTGTCTTTTGGCGTACTGTCAGGATTTACTAAAGACACGCAGTGAAGAATTAGCGCTGAAAAGGCATGGACACAGTTATTTTTGCACCTGACCTCATTGATTATGCATTTGTAGGAGTTTCCCTTTCAGACGCAAAATTTATGGGAGGAGAGTATTGATGATTGATCACGTAACACAATTTACTAACATTTGCGCTCGTCAAATTACTGGTATTTGCGCCATTATTTAACGCCCAAAAAAGCATGTCTTAAAGTAGGCGGTAATTTGCGCTGCTCTTGGTAGATTGCGCTGGTCATTATGGAAATGATCTGACTGCGTCTGCATTCTTTAATGTGCGCATTGTCAGTAAATCACACACAGAATTTCCCCTCCCATCGGCACTTTTATGGAATTGCGCTCTAATGCTAATTTGCCCTGTTTAGTAAATCTGCCCCTTAATCTGTGTATGTTATCATTCATGTGCTGGCTAAATGAGTATTATTTTTTTCTGGGTATTCTTCATCAAAAGTACACAAAAAGTTAATCATTCTGACAAGACAACAACCTTAAGATTTGAATCCTACTTTATTTTTGTTGCCGTTACACATTATGCGTCATCATCCTATTGTTGTTTATGGACATATTGCTCATTTTATATTATGCTTTTTTTGTTGTTGCATGAATGAGGTCATGGCAGAGCCTGTATTGTTTAAAGGGAGATCTTTGTTTCTGTCTCTATTGTTGGTCCTTGTTTTTGCTCCAGATAACTCCAGACTGAAGGTTTCTCTATTTATTAGCTGCCATATGGAGCAGTTCTAGCCTTCCACATGTCTTTGATAGACATCTGTTGCTTCTGAATGTGACACATGTAGCAAACATCTCCTCTGTGGGCCTCTGGTCAAAGATCAAGCTGTCTTTAAAAGGTAATGATTGAACCCCCCTAACCAAGATCCTCTTGGTCAAGCCAAGAAGTCTCTTTCTCCTCTGCTGGGGTGTATTGTTAGTCTAGGCTGATTGGAGACAGAGATCCCAGCATCTGAACATCTACACAGATTTGGTCCAGCTGCTGTGGTGGTCACTCTACCTCTCTGGAATGGGACAGAAGTGGGGGGAGGTTCCACTCGGCTGCTTTTATTTAATGGAGAATTGGGGCAAAGAGGGAGGTGGTGTGGCACTCTAGGTCAATTAGAGTTGCCAGGGAGTCTGGAATGCCTCTCTCTCTCCCTTCTGTCCCTGCTGTTGCCCTCAGAGTCAATAGGAAGCGAAAGATGGTGTGTCCACACACATACAGAGCCTGTAGGAATTAGGTTTCCACTTCTAAGCCACTTGTGTTTTGAACAAGGATTTAGGGGTTTTATCCTAAAATTCTGTTTTCTAGAGTTTAAATAGTTACCTACCTAAATACATCATGTATGCATGTGATCTTACAGTGCTTTGTGGAGGTATCACAAAGATTTCTGATAACAGGAAGTGGCGACTTGACCTCTGACTGATGTGTCACATGGCAGCAGTGCTCACCTGGACTCTTTGTGTACAGTTTGCTCATTTGTTAGCAGCTGATATTAATGCTCCTCTGTTTGGACACTAGTTAACGTCTTGGTCTTTATGTGGTTTCCAGCTTTTATGACTTCCCAGTCAACACATTCTTCCAATTGAAATTTGAAAGGGGACTCAAATTGCACATCCTACATCAGAAACAATGTGACTGGCAACTGCTATATTGTGTTCTGAAAAAATGAACCAAAGGTCAGAATTCCTTTGAAATGTCCTTTAGAGGGATACACAAAATGCTGGTTATTGGTTAATGTTAAATAAATTAAAAATGAAACACTGCAAACTAAAAATTAGTTATTTTTAATGTTTCAAGTTGGCATATATTATTTATTATTAGTGTTTTTAAGGATAAAAGTTGGCACGAAATGAAAATTCAGTTTTTGTAGAAGCTTGTCATACATCATATTGCGAATGACTCATCTGTGAATTTGATAAATTTTTTGACCTTGTAATGAAATGACATAACTTGATCTTCTGGTAAAAACTTTCTGGTGACGTATCTGTCGACAAAAATCTCTAATATCAGCTCATAACCAATATGATACAATGTTGTGTATCCTATCTCATATGGTGTGGTTGTTGCTTAGATTTAAAACACTTTTACATCAGTATATTTATGTCTGTACATAGTATTTTGAAAACATTGGATTCTGACAATATAAATAACTGTTTAGTTTCTAATGTTTCCTGCTGTGTTTGGACAGGAACTCTGCGGATTGGGCTTATTTTAAGTCTGGCTACCTTGTGGGTGTGTGTCCTTGTACAGAACTGTAGTCTAGTCAGCATGTGGTTTACTCCACACTAGAGTTAATATAGAACACTGGGCCACTGAGTAGAGACAAATGGGGCCACAAATTTGGTGAAATTGACTTTCACTTTCAATAACACAAACAGGCATAAACAGACATAGACACTTTCTATAGGAGCATGTTCACCACAACCCTAGGTGAACATGTGGCGTGACCTGGTCTGGTGAATTAGATATTGATCATTTGTGGGTTTCTCCATTGCATATTCAGTGAAGAACCCTCAGGCACGACTGCAATGTGGGTCACTGTAACATAGAACATGTCATTTAAGAGGACCACCATGACAACTGATCAGCCCCTTTTGGCACCAGTATAGCCTGCTTGTGGCAATTATTACTATGCGTTTGTCTAACTTTTCTCCAAGATTAGAAAAAGGAACTTTTTCGCAGTTGTTAAGGCACATTTACTGAAAACACATTTCTCAAAATTTTAATACTAAACCATAACATATCTGTGCAGACATTTTTAAGTTGTTTTAATAAACCATTAAAATATTCACATACACATACACTTTTTTTTAAACCGTTTCATGCATTTTGAGATACGCTTTCAGAGACAATAACAAATTTGTAATAATATTTTCTGAAATAACCGATTATTTACAGTATTATCACATGTATAAATATATCAATTCATTTTTTTAAATATCACGTTTATCGCTACCACTAGTTTGCATATAAAATAACACATAAATCAAATGTAAACAAATAAATATAAAACTCTCAATGTAAATTTCTTTTAATTTAAAAAAAATGAAACCCAAACTGGTTTGGGTGTAATAACATGGTAATTATTATAGAATGGTTGCACTGTTATGCTGCAAAGTGCTGGATTTGTTCATATTTTCAAAATAAATAAAACAGATTTTCAATCTGAAAACAGGTTTTTGTTTTAATGAAATAAACCTTCTGTGTAAGTTTGTTTATTATCCAGTAGCAGGGACCGTCTTTAAGATTCTCCGTTTCTCATGTGAAGTACTCTTGAGTTTCCTCATTCCTGTGTCTGTGCTGGCTGCAGTCTCAGAATGGAACACAATGGCACTGAATACTCCTGTTACTCACTTCTATTCATCTGAGCTTGGCCTATTCTAGTCATGTTTGTATTGTGATAAACATGAACGGTTATTTTGCTTTGAATTTCTACCCATCATTCCAAATATTTACTTGAATTTGTATTCCAAAATAACATCCTCACAGGGAGCAAGTACATACTCAGTGACCCTGATCAGTGTATTATAGAGAACTGGACTTTCTGAGACCATTTTGGTTTCTGGTATTGTCTGATTGGGCAGAGGAGAATCTGTTGATGAAGCTTGATATTCTTTGAGGCACTAGGAGCTTTGCTGCTCCACAGAAGTCAGTAGAACAAAAAAAAAAAAAAAAAAAAAAATCAAAAGAAATTCTAATATTGTGATATATTATTATTTAAAATATCTGTTTTCTGTTTTAATAAATCTTCATTTTCAGCATCATTACACCAGCCTTCAGTGTCACATGATTCTTCAGAAATCATTCTATTATGCTGATGCTTAAGAAACCTTGTCTTATAGAATAGAAAGTTAAAAAGAATAGCATTTATTTTCAAATAGATTTTTTATAAAAATTTAAAAGTTACAAAAAATGCAAAGCTACCTGAAAAACTATGCACAAGTACACCTAGGGCAAAAGCTGCTTTAAACGCAAAGGATGGTCACACCAAATGTTGATTTAATTTAGTTAATAGAAGTTAGTTGATAAAGAAAATATATTTTATGACATTATTTTTAACAGCATCTTCATTTTACAGCATTTTTACACAAGTGTCTAAAATTTTTAACAGTACTGTAGCTTTGCAGGTAGGTCTCTTGAAGCGTCTTGGAGACGTTGTCACAGTTCTTCTGGATTTAGTCTGTCTCAGTTTGTTCTGTTTCTTCATGTCATTCCAGACAGACTGGATGATGATGAGATTAGATCTCTGTGTGGAGCACTGGCTGTTGTCAGACTCCTTGTGCAAACAAAAATCTGACTGGATTATTACAATTAATGGCAAAATGAATGTTTGGAAATGTAAACTGATATTTCCAACTACAACAAAAGATAGAAATAACTGACTTAAAACCATTTTTTAGCTAGTGAAAATACTAGTGTTCTAATAATTTTGGCCACCATTGTAGATAATGATTGGGTGTTGACCGCACTGGCCTGTAATGCTGAACCCAGCAGGGGTTGGGCAGATACCAGTGTGCACCTCAGTGAAAACAGCCAAGAGCCAAAGGTCTCCAGTCCTTCTTTACTGTTCAGGCATTGTTCCACACAGCAACAGAGGAAATGACCTCAGGAAAGTTTCTATGAAACTTTCCAACTATTCTGACCAGTTGCACAGTGACTTCATGAAGGCATATGCCAAACCACCCTTTTTTGTGGATGTTCCTGTGGCGTAATAAAGTATGAAGGTGCTGAGGTTATCTTTTCTGTCCTAATTTTACAGTGGAAAATGCAGTTTGAATACTAAGTGTGGTTTAGGAGGCCGACAAAACCAGCTTTCCCATATTTCCTGAGTGTGAAATCAAAATTGTCTCTTTTTGCTGTGTGAATTTTTTGTGTTCCTATAATAGTCCTTTTGTTTTCAAAAGGCTTTAGAGAGAATATGTGAGGTTAGTCTTTTAACAAACACCTAGTTGGCATTGTGATATGGTGATATGGATACATGCCCATCAATAATTTACTTCAGGAAGGTAGTTTTCAGTAATGATGCAATTGCAGGTCCAGGCTGGTGTTGTCTTGTTATTCTGCTATGATGGAAGGTTATCCTTGTGGTGACATTACATTTCACGTAACAGCTCTTCTCTGTTTTGTTGTGTATATTTGCAGTAGTTTCTACAGTCGTAATGTATTTGAAATGGTGTAGGCACCTTAAGTTCCCTAGGCCCGTCTCTGTCAGGCAAGAAGCGTTAACTGATCCTTTATCGTTTTTCCATCCTCAGCTGTTAGTTGAAACCAGATACTAACGCTGGCACGAAAGCCTGCTCGTCTTGCATATGCCTCAAATCTAGTAATTAGCCTGCTTGAATTTAGCAGTACAGAAATGATCAGGTTAACTGGCAATTAAAGAATGAGGTGTTTATGGAGAGAACGCTTAACGTGACACTACTGTACACACCCCATCGCGGTGCAGCTGTCGAATCAAACACCGTAAAGAGCATTTTTCCCCCTCTCAGGTTGAAACGTGCTCCTTTATGTAATTATACACACCAGACTGCCTGTCAGTCAGAAACACTTAGGTTTCTTCCCAGAGTGCCTTGCATGTTCCATTGTGCATAGTTATCTCAGAAGTGGTCTTACATCAGTGGTCATGAAAATACAGGAACGACAGGATTACTCAAGTGGATTTTAAAGTTTGTCTTGCGTTTAGTGAAAAGAAATAAACATAAGGGTTTTATTTTATTTATTTTTTTTTTACATGCAGAGGGCAGAGTAGCTGATGTAACAGTGACGTATAAATGCATTGCAATATTTGGACTAGAGTGAATTTCTGAAAAGAGTAGTTCACCAAAAAAAAAGAAAACTCTTACCCAAATGTTGTTACAAACCCGTATGACTTTGTTTCTTTTGTGGACAATAAAAAGAGAAGTTTAGCAGAATGTTGATGCTGCTCTTTTCCAAACAATGTTAATCTATGGTTTGGACTTTTTTGGCCCACAAAATTTCACAAAAATTTGTGACCACACCTTAAAGTGATAGTTCACCCAAAAATGAAAATTCTGTCATTAATTACTCACCCTCATGTCAAAGGCCAAACCTGTAAGACCTTTGTTCATCTTCGGAACACAAATTAAGATATTTTTGTAAGACTGACACAGAAGAGAAGAGATTGTTGAATAAAGTCATTAATTTTGTTTTCTTTGTGCACAAAAAGTATTCTCTTAGCTTCATAACATTACCGCTGATGTCACATGGACTATTTTAACGATGTCCTTAATACTTTTCTGGGCCTTAAACGTGTCAGTTGCGTTGCTGTCTATGCAAGGTCAGAAAGCTCTCGGATTTCATCAAAAATGCCTTAATTTGTGTCCCGAAGATGAATGAAGGTCTTACGGGTTTGGAAAGTCATGAGGGTGAGTAATTAATGACAGTTTTCATTTTTGAGTGAACTATTACTTTAAGGACAACGCATTGGTACAATATTGTTTTTGGTCAACATTGGAAAGTTTTAAATATTAGTGCTGGGCAACAATTAATCGTGTTTAATCGCATCCAAAATAAAAGTTTTTGTGTATATGATAAATGTGTGTGTACTGTGTATATTTATTATGTATATATAAAGACACACACATACAGTATATATTTTGAGAACATTTACTTTTTACATGTATATATTTATATTCATATTTATATTATATATAAATATATTTAATATGTAAACATAACATATTTTTCTTAATACATGTGGGGGTATTTATATATACATAATAAATATACACAGTACACACACACACACACACACACACGCACACACACACACACACACACATATATATATATATATATATATATATATATTATATACACAGAAACTTTATTTTGGACGCAATTAATTGTTGCCCAGGACTATTAAATATATTAGTATCATTTGATATACTGGATTTGTTATTGTCCAGTATTTGATATTTAATTGTGCATGCTCATATCCTATATTTTTAATGTTTTTTTAGATTACCTTTGCAATCATCTAAATCTCAAAAAGTTAATTGTTTATATTAATATTAATATAATATTCACATATTAACACTAGTAATTTAATATTGCCCATGACAGTAACATTTAAATAACTGATTGTATTTATCTTATTTATTTATTTAAACAAAAGAATCTTACAGAATTTTAATATTGGTCAGTTTTCAGCTATAAAAATAATTAATCATTTATATTGGCAAAATTTTATATCAGTGCAGACTAGCTACTGATTATTCAAAGTCTTCTGAATTTAAGTCATTATTCTCTGAAAATCCCTTCATCGTAGTTTACAAATACCGTTTCTGCTTGCATATCTTTAAATGAAGCATGAAGATGCCTTGTACCAATTATGATGTCAGTAATGTCAAAAGATATTAGTTCTCATGTCATGTGTCTCATAACAATTCAGAGTTTGTCAGCCAATTATCTGGTTTATCACTAGAAAACATTAAAATTGTTGCATTGAGTCTTTTGGCTGCAGCGCTCTATATACTTATGGACAAAGTACAGCATGAAAGAGAGTTTTGGGTTTGTTACTTCTGAAGTATTCTCAGTGTTTGTGAATGAGCATGTGTGAGAAGACCGCAGTAAAGAAAGGAATGCTCGCAGGCCTCTGTTTTGACAAAGGCAGTGTGGTCTGGCCCCGGCCTCAGCTGGGCCGGCTCTATTATACTGGATGAGGGTTGTGTCTCTGTTGGTCTCTACACACAAAGACCTCCCCTGGGAGTCACTCTTCTGAGAAGAAGATGGAGTTGTCAGCACGGGGTCCGGGATTGATGGTGTCAAATGGGATAGCACACTTTCTCATTAGCTGTGTAGCGGTGCACTTGGGTGAGAGTGTGTTTCCATTTGCTTACAGCGTTGCTTCGGTTGTTGAAGCTTGGAATGCGCAGAACTACATATTTTGAAGATTGGATAGTCAGTAGGCTGCCTGTCTAATCAGGCCTGTATAATCAGCCTGGTTTATGCAAGATGGGTTTTTCCATTCAAAAACAGCCAGACGAACCACAACGGAATGGAAAGAAAAAAATAGTAGGAAAATTGATTTAATATACAAGTAATGTAATGTGTGAAGTAAAATGTAATGTTTTATGTGAAGAAAAACAGGTCTATATACATATATGGATTCCCCTCATGATCTGTGGGAAAGCTTTCAGAAATGATCCTGAAAAACAGTTTTTTGTCAGTTGCACAGAAACAATAAATCAGGTATGTAATTCTGTCACTGATTTCAGTGCTCTCTTATCTAAGTGTGTTTTGGAATGAAGGGATTGGTCAATTGAACCTGTTTGGTCTTGTCCTCTGTGTACTATGCTGAACTTAGTTACCCTGGAGGCCATTGTGCCTGAAGTCAAGTCCAATTTAACATGGGCATATGTGCAGTCCTGCATATCTAGACATTAATGCCCTCAATTCTGGATGGCACTTTGTTTCTTATGATTTTTAAAATATTGCCTAGCTCATATTTTGCCCGTATGCTGGAATTTGATGTTCCCCACCCAAGACATGCCTCGTCTGGGGCCGCTAATGTTTCCCATTTCCAGGTTGATTTCCTGCCTGTCTGTAAGTAGGAGTTTCCTGTTCCCACGTTATCAGCGACACTGTTTTAGGTCCTCGCCCCAAATATTGACACCTGTCCATCTCCCGGGCTATTTGCCATCTTGACCCATGCCTACTTCGCTCCTCACTGTTGTCTTTTTACTTAGGTCAAATGTTTAAGGTGCATTCAGAGTGGTCTACTTGTTTACAATGAGCATGTTTTCTTTTTGTTCTCTCAGGAGCATCTTCAGCAACTTATCCTTATGAACCTGCCTAATGTGCTGGCCATCGCCAAGGACCCATTATCAGGTATTTCTCATTATATTGTAAATAAGCCACTAGATCATTCTACAAAACAGGTGTCTTACCAGTTTTTTTAAGTGAATTTTTAAATTCTATCATACATATGTGTTAATAAAATACACTGTCATCTCAAGCTAAATCAAAGCATATGTTAAAATAAAACGTATATAAAATAAAACTGGAATACTTATTAGAATACATGTACTGTATACCTTCATAAAGCTAACAGGGTTGATGGTTTTATATATTTAATTGGAAGTTATAAGATCAGAGTTGCAAAAAATCTATATGATTCTTTTTAGAAAAATAATTTATTGCTGGTGTTTCTACAAAATTCAGTTTTTAATTATTTACTAAACAAAATCATGGTAACAGAGTTGACATTTTAAGATTATTCCCTTCTTAAAAACCTAACAAGACATGTCAAAGGGATAATGGGATACTGTAACTCCTTGAAGTGTTTGCTTGTTGAAAAGGTGATGATGCCTTTATGACAATTTTGTTATTTATTTATTAAATAGTTCACTACTTTAAAAGGTGGAAATATGATGGTAACACAATGGAATAGGGCCCTATGAAATCCGTTTTATTTTTCCAAATTCTGTTTCTTCCATTTTAATTTTTCTGGATTCCGTTTTTTTCCTAGACTCTGTTTTAATTGTTAAAATAAATAAATAAATAAAAAAAAGCATGTCTAATTAATTGAAATCATTAAACTTACACAACTTAACAGCAATTTATTATAAGTTTAACAAAAAATTGCAAGAAAAAGGCCCTATGAAATGTTTTTTTTTTTTTTTTTTAATTCACTTTTATTTTTACCAAATTATGTTTTCTATTTTCTATTTCTATTTTCTGGTTTTGATTTTGATAGTTTCATTATTTTAATGATCAAAAGAATCTCTAAGAATCAAAGAATTTATATATATATATATATATATATATATATATATATATATATATATATATAATAATATACTTCTTCCTCCTCTTCTTCTTCTTCTTCCTCTTCTTCTTCTTCTTCTTCTTCTTCTTCCTCTTCTTTTCCCCCAGAAATACTGTGTTGTGTATTTACATTTTTCTGGTAAATAAATTATAGTAAATAATTTTTCTGGTAAATATTCCTTAAAAAATGATGTTTTAATAATAATTTTATTATAAGTAGTACTATCATTACATTAAGTAATATATTTCTGTCACAGTTTCTTTAAGTTAAACCAAACTTTTATTTTGACAATTTGCTGTGAAGACCTTTAGGTTTCTGTTTGTATATGATATGACACAAGAAACTGTAAAACGCTCATTAAGTGACTCGTTATGTTCATGTGCTCATATATTAAGGCAGCAGAGGCTGAAAACACACGTGTGCTTCAGTATTGTGTAGTAAAGGAACAGAACATACAGGATTCATATTTACATGGCATTTTTGCAGCTTAATATTCACAGACACTAGTCTATATCTATTCTTTCTGTCTGGATCAGTTCCTGTATCTTCACTATAGTCACTATAAATCACCTACTACAACGTTTAACTGTGCCCCAAAGCAAAACGTACGCCCTACTGAACAAACCTCCTCATTCATCACCTCACACTCACACACACACACACAAACACGCATATATATATATATATATACACTCCAGCCTTCATAAACAGCCTTTCACCTTCTGATACGGGGTGTCGGACAGGGTTCAGGCTGTCTGGGGAAGGAAACGCGTGTTGTGGACCTTGTAATGGCAGGAGGAAAGGAGAAAGGCCAGAGGAAGCTTTTTGAGACCAAACCCAGGCTGTGGGATCCTGCTGTTGACAGTAGAGAACAGTTATAGGAAATCATGTCTGGAACTATCGTCAATTATATAGTTTTATGAGTCATTATACAAAAATATTTGACTGTAGAATGCTGGAATGCTTGCAATCAGATTCAAGAGAGCTTTGTAATAAAATATGTAAATATTAAAGATATAAAGTGAAATGAGATGTAGAAAAAATGCTGAATTTAACACACTATTTTTTCAAAATGTTCTCAGAAATTAAAAAATTGACAATGTTTTAGCTATTAAATGTCAGAACGGCTGAATGTTAGTTGTTCAGATATCATTATTTCAACTCTTTAATATGTCACTGATTTATACTAAACTTGATTTTTTTACTGTAAGGTTTGCATTTAAATTGCTTTCATATTAGGTGACCCTGACACCTGATCACTTCTGCACGTCTACTCCTAAATACACATGGTACAGTAGACTGCCAACAAGAGACACGCAAAACAGACCTTTATTATATTGAGGTGTGTTTCTGATCTGCAGGTTGGCATTTAAAAATGTGCATAGAAAAGATTTCCTTCTCTGCTCCATGGTCGCTGCCTACACGATGCGTTATAATGTTTTTGCATATACAAAAATAACCCTTATCATAGCTAACGTGTCTTTTTCTGCTTGTGATAGGTTATCAAAACAGTCTTGAAATTACGTGTTTCTCCTGGGTGCTGTATTAGTTTACGTCAGCACATATTTGTTCAGTGGGCTACTTGTGACCACATTCTGGTCATTAAATGCTAGGAAGTAATGTTGTCGGGAGAAACTGGCTGTATTATGAATATATTTCCCCTCACAGAAGTCAGTAAGGCTTACATATTTCAGGATGGGTTTTGTGTGTGCTCTTGTGTTACCTGTGCAACGTTTAGCTCTCTGATGTTTGTGTTTCTACATTAAGCTTCATTTGTAATGGACAATAGTCTTTTCCCCGTGGCTCCTCTCTGCTGTGTGTGTAAAGGGGGTATGCCGTAGGGTGGGGTGGCTTTGAGCAACAAACGGCCGCTATGGCGACGTCACCCCCACACCCAGTCCATTCTCTCCAGAGGATTTATTAGTCGAAGACTGCCAGACGCAAACAAACTCACCAACACACAGACACAAGCTTCAAAAAAGTCATTAAAATAACTTTATCTCAAAGGGTTTGTGTAATTGTGAAAGAGTTAGTGTGTTTTGTAACGGTTTGTGTCCTCAGTTTTAAATGGTAAGAAAACACTGACTGCATGTGAATGTTTGTTTAATTTAATGGTTGAAGAAAGAGAATATCCTTTCACATATCCTCTCTTCAAGGTGTATGGCTCAGGTTAAATTGAATCTTATGTTAATATTCAGACCGCTAGAGCGATATTTAAACAGTGATTGACCCTTTAGCTGTGAGGTTTGACTGAAAAAAAAAAAAAAAAAGGATTTCTCTTATACTATTCTCTTATACCACGGTAACCATAGTTTCCATGCCATAACTAATAAGATTGTTACAACTGTAAAACCATCATTAAGCAATAGGGCTGGATTGATATTTTGAGTTGATTCCAGCAATTTGTACCTCAGTATCAATAATAAACCAATCAATGTTATTTGGTATTATTTTTATACTATTATAGCATTTATTAATATTTTGTATTAGCTTTTATTTTTATATTTTGTGTGCTCATTTTAATTTTTGTTTTACATTTTAGTAATTTTAGTATGGGCTTTTGTAATTTTTATTAGTTTTTAAAATATTTCTATTTTGTTTTATTTTTTTATTTCATTATTGGTTATTTTAGTACTTAAACTTTTATTATAAAATATTAAAATATTATTTGAATAATGTTTTAAATTATTTTAGTTGCCAAGGCAACATTTGTAATTTTCAAAGTTTAAGTAAATTTTAGTTTTTTGTTCATTTTTAATTTATTTTTAATTTTATTTTCTTTATTTGTTAACATGAACAATTTTATTTTTAGCTAAAAATAAAAACACATTCAACATTATTTGAATATTGTTTTAAAACATTATTTTAGTTGCCAAGGCAACATTTGTAATTTTCAATGTTTAAATTTATTTATTTTTTTTTAAAGTTTCATTTTTTAAATTTTATTTGCTTTATTTATTTAGCTACAAATAACAACACTGAAATCAATATGTAAACAGGTTTATCATTTAGTAATGTGGTACCATAAAAAAAATTAAAATAAAAGTAATATGGGAAGAATTTGGAAGGCTTAACTATGGGTGTCTTTGTATGGATCAAATTGTCTTTTTGTATCAACTTCCTCTTTTTAGCCTAAATTAATGTTTGTTTCTTTCATTTCTGTCGTTTTATTTATAGTATCTTACTTTCAGTTCTTGTGATTTCTAATCATTTCATTCCCTCAGGTAAAAGCATGGAGGAGGTGAAGAGACTGCTGTTGCTGATACTGGGCTGTGCTGTTCAGGTAAACTGATTGAACTAGCAGAGATCCCCAACCCACATTTTAAGACCAGTGCAGGAAATCATATCCACATCACCATGCCCGGGCATGCCTCTGCTTTTCCAGAGAAAAATGAACACATGCTCATTATGCTACAAAATAAAGCATTCATCCAGATATGCCAGCACAGGTTAGATTTGGTTAGATTTGCTAAGTTGTTTTTACGTCGTCTCCTTTTCCTGAGGATTGTTCCTCACGTGTCTCTTCTTTTCTTCCTACTTTTACACTTTTAGCCCCCTCTTTAGCTGGTTTTTCTTGTTCTGTGAATGGATAATAAACAGTTCACATTGATTTAGAGCTTTAAACTTCACTGCGTAACATTTGCCTGCTGATTTGCTTTCTGTTCAGAGTCTCTTTGAGCTTGTCTTATCCTGCACCATAACTTCCTCTCACAGTATTCCAGTCACGAGGCACACAACTCAGTCTTTATCCCTTTTGAAAGCATCTCCTGCATTCTTTAATTCAAAGAGGGGCTCAATCTCTGACTTAATTCCCACTCTTTCATCTGAACCAGCGGTTTATTTGACTAATCACCATAAAGGCATGCTAATGAATTCACGGGCAATGTTGATTTCATAAAAAGACAGAGGAGTTATTTCTTTATGTGACCTGGATTGTACAACATCTGTGGTAGTCTTAAACTGTAACTCTTCTCTTTTTATTTTTCCTCCTCCTCTTCCCTTTCCTTTGTTAATTCATCTTTCGCTTTCCTTTTTCTGTCCTTTCCTCTTCCCTTACAATTTCCCATTTCCTCTCCCTTTCTGCTTCCTTTTCCCTTTTTTGTTCCTTTCCTTTCCCATCCTGTCCTCCCATTCAATTCTTTCCTCTTCCTTTTCTGGTTCTTTTTCCATCCTCTTCCCATTCTCTTCCCTTTGCTTCTCCTTTCTCTTTCTCATCCTCTTGCCCTTTCCTTTTCCCTTTACCATCCTCTCTTCATCCCTTACATCTTTTTCCATCCCTTCCATTTTTCCTCATTCTCTTCATTTATCCCAACAGTGTGAACGTAAAGAAGAAATGATTGAGAAGATCAAGCTGCTTGACATTGAAACACAAGCCGCCATCGTGATGCACATTCAAGAAGTGAGCTTCCCTGATTTCAGCTAATAACTTCTTAAGTATATCATATATATAGAACTTGTATTTGAGGTGCAAAATCCCTTTTGACTGCAGGTAACTCACAACCAGGAGAATGTCTTGGACCTGCAGTGGATGGAGGTTGGGGAGATCCCTGCTGAGCAGTTGGACCCTCTGTCTCGAACCATGGCCTTTCACCTACGCAAACTCATAGATGAGCGAGATGAGTCTGCTGAGGTATGCCGATCTTAGCAGCTGCAACAACAATCATCTATTTATTGGCAAGTTGTACTAAACTCAAGACATTGATCATCACTGATGGGATACTGATAGGTCTGCTTTGTGTCATTAGTTCATCATAGAGTTGACCCAGGAGAGGGACTATCTTCAGTCCCAGCAGCCATCCAGTCTCTTGGGCTTTCCCAGCCCTGAGCACACGTCTCTATCCCCCGTCACCCTACTTTCTAAAGAGGACCGACAGCATTTAGCTGTGGAGCTGGCCGACACAAAGGCCAAACTGCGGCGCTCCCGCCAAGAGTTGTAAGTGTGTTCTGCACAGTTACTACTTTTTGTTATACCTTGTTTTTATTTGGGTTTCAAGCTTCACTGACAGCCTCGGCACAGTCAAAATAGAAGTCTTGTTTCTGACACTTATCAGCCAAACAGAAACTTTTCAGCCGATGCCCATAATTAAAAAATCCCAAATATCAGTAGATATTTGGCCTTGGCAATATGGTTGTCCACTAGTGGAGCCTGACAGTGAAGTAAGTCTCTGAAGTAAGGGGCAGTTGTGGCCTAATGGTTAGAGAGTCGGATTGTAACCCAAAGGTTGCGGGTTCGAGTCTCAGGTCCAGCAGGTATTGTAGGTGGGGGGAGTGAATAACCAGCGCTCTCTCCACCCTCAATACCACGACTGAGGTGAGACCCTTGAGCAAGGCACTGAACCCCCAACTGCTCTCCGGGCGCCCACTGCTCCGGGTGTGTGTTCACGGTGTGTGTGTGTTTGTTCACTACTCACTGCTGTGTGTGTGCACTTGATTAAATGCAGAGTATGGGTCACCACAAGTCACCTCCCCCCTCTTGTGTATGTGCTACAGAGAGGATAAGACCGAGCAGTTGATCGATACCAAAAACGAGATTGAGCGCCTGGATGCAGAGATCCAGAAACTCAAGCAGGAGGTATCGCAACAAGACTCTTTGTTTTCTTACATTCACTTCACATGGTTGACTTAAACTGTGAAACACTTCAGCAAACTGTCATCTGTTTTATTTGTTTGTGAGTAGAACATGCAGTTGCTGGCAGAGGCACGTTCGGTGCGGGTGTACCGTGACGAGGTGGATGCTCTGAGGGAGCGTGCTGGAAAAGTGGATCGTCTGGAAACCGAACTGGCTCGCTTCAAAGAGAAGCTAAACGATGTCCATTTCTACAAGACACGCATAGAGGTAACCACTCACCATCCTATATTACATTTCCATTTTAATAACTAATAACAGAGCTGGACATCTTTGTCATTACCTGGAAAACATCAGAAGGGTAGGAATTGGTTTATTTGTGAGGTGACTGATGTACAGCTGCCTGCTGAGGGCTCCTGCTGCTTTTATTTCTCAGATATAATGCCTCAGGTGTCTGCTGAGGCCCTAAGCTGTCACTGACAGCCCCCTGACTCTCTCAGTCTGCCGTCGTCATCCTCTCCATCCCTTTTGATCTTTTCTTTTTGTCCATCTCTTCATTTTTCTCTCTTGTCTTTCTTTTGTGCACAGGAGCTAAGAGAAGACAATATGACCCTGCTGGAGACAAAGTCCATGCTGGAGGAGCAGCTTGCTGGGGCCAGGGGGCGCTGTGACAAACTACACGAACTGGAGAAGGAGAACCTCCAACTGCGCTCCAAATTGCATGATATGGAAATTGTAAGTGTTATGGGAAATTATTTTGGTGGTGTGCATCTGTGTTGAGAATGTTAATCTTTATGACCTTACAATTCGAACTGGTTTTGATTCACAGTGTGATTACAAAACAGTTCTTGATTTTTCTTATTGTTTTGTAATGTAGGGCCAGTAAAACATGCTGTAGACCTAGTTGATTCATTTCCAAAGTATGTGGAAGCTTTGATATTTGATACTTTAGGGTTTTTTGGACTTGACCACAAGAATGCCATTGTTCCATCAACTGTGGGTGGAAACATGCATTATGTAATGTCATATTGCTGACTTATTTTAAGGCCTGTTCACATTGTCAGCAACAAGTCTACCAACTTTACCAAAGTTTGCATGAAAATGTGTCTGAATCATTTGCGAAAACATCACAATGAATCTCTGAACGAGTGCTTTTTCCAGCATTAAGTATATGATTTTTCCTGTTTTGTATGTGGTTTAGGACAGGGACAGTGATAAGAAACGTCTAGAGGAGTTGCTGGAGGAGAATATGTTGCTGGAGATTTCTCAGAAGCAAAGCATGAATGAGTCGGCTCACCTTGGCTGGGAACTGGAGCAATTGGCCAAGAACAATGAGGTCAATGAGGGTGAGTCCACCACTGCGCTTTGACACAGAAGCTCATTTTAAAACCTTCTGAGACACAGTCTCTTAACCCTTGAACTTAGAGTCTGTATTTGTAATGCTAACCCAACACAGAACGCTTTAGAAAACACAGCATAAAGAGTGAAATTTGGGTCATTTGCTGATGGCGTATTTTCTGTTTGCTGCTTGTTTAAGAACCCATCCCAATGCAAATATATTGCTAAAAGAGAATCTTGCCGTTTTGTTCATGCAAAGTGAACAAATGCTCATTTACTACTAACAGAGCTTTTGAAAGCGAGTTTCTAGAAACATTAAGCAGGCACAAATGGGAAATTTTTGGAGGTGATTAGCACTAAGTCAATGTTGAACTTGAAAAAACTGGTTCCTGAAATATCCCTTCCCTCTGGCGGTTTATAAGCCGTTAGGTGTGTATACATATTGTTTCGATGGTAATGCTTGGGTGACTCAGCGTCTGCCTGCTTAATGTTTGCCACTCAGACTGCTCAAATCTCAAATGAGTATAAATACTAACATAAATACAATAATATATAAGCAAGATATTTAAGAAACAGTATAAAGATTGTAGTTGATAAATGTAATAAGTTTTACAGGGGGGTTCTCATATTATGTTAACATTTAGGGATTTTACATTTAATTTAATATAGCATTATTTATTTAATTTTTAATTATAATAAAGGTTATAATTTATTTTAAGGTGTCCTTGTTACAGTGTAATTATACATTTAAGTACTGAGTAATATTAATTAACTACATGTACTTACTTTATGGTTAGGATTAGGATTAAGGTTTGGCTGAGGGTTACTTGCATTTATATTTACATTTAGTCATGGTAACACTTTAGAATAGGGAACACTTATTCACTATTAACTACGACTTTTCCCTCAATAAATCTCTTATTTGCTGCTTATTAATAGTTAGTAAGGTAGTTGTTTAGGTATTGGGTAGGATTAGGGATGTAGAATAAGGTCATGTAGAATAAGGCATTAATATGTGCTTAATTACTACTAATAAATGGCTAATATTCTAGTAATATGCATGCTAATAAGCAACTAATTAAGAGACCCTAAAATAAAGTGTTACCTTAGTCATTTAGCAGATGCTTTTATCCAAAGTGACTTACAAATGAGGACAATAGAAGCAATCAAAACCAACAAAAGAGCAACAACATGCAAGTGCTATGACAAGTCTCGGTTAGCCTAATGCAGTACACGTAGCAAGGTTTTTTTTGTTTGTTTGTTTTTTTTTGTATTTGTTTGTTGTTGTTTTTTTTAAAGAAAAACAAGTAGATAGAATAGAAAAAAGAAAGCTAGTGTGAGTTGTTTTTTTAAATAAAAAAGAAGACAAATAGATAAAATAAAATTAGAGTGGTAGAGTTAGAGGGTTAAATAAAGATGGAAGAGATGTGTTTTAGCCGTTTCTTGAAGATGGCTAAGGTCATTCCACTAGGAGGGGACAGTTAATGAAAAAGTCAGTGAAAGTGATTTTGTGCCTATTTGGGATGGCACAATAATGCATTGTTCACTTGCAGAACGCAAGCTTCTAGAGGGCGCACAACTCTGAAGTAGTGCATGTAATTATGCATAATTTATTGTTATTATAATAGTAAGTACATGTAACGTGTAACAAGGTATGTGTAACCTTAAAATAAAGTGTTACCATAATAAATTATTGTTAGCACTTTATTTTACAGTCCTGTTCCTCATGTACATACCATATACAACTAGGTAATAACTAGGTACTAACCCTGAACCTATTTATGTAAGTACCCTGTAAGTACATGTAAGTACACATATTGTAAAATAAAGTGCAACCAAATTATTGGTAGATCTTGGAGCTGGTGTGCTTTTATTAAAAAGGGCACAATTTTTGGCTGACGCCCCTCATCTAGTCTGGTCAATATGTTGGATTCATACTAATAAAAAGCTACATTGTTTTTTTGTTGTATCCTACTACAGCCCGTAAGTCATTTGTGTTTGAGCTGAACGAGACCGCATCCAGCCGACTGTTGAAGTTGGAAAAGGAGAACCAATGTCTTCAGAGCACCATCCAGGAGTTGAGGGAGGCCTCCATTAACATGGAAGAAGGTCAGCTGCACGCACTGGAACTGGAAAGAGAGAATCAGAGCCTCAGTAAGAAGGTACATCAAATTTCTGCATTTCCTTTGAATGTTAACTGAGAACCAAAATACTGAATGCTGATGAGATCTCTTCTGCGTTGTATGTTTTAGTTGGAGCGACTGCAGTCCCAGTTGGACCAGGAGAAACAGACAACTCAGGACATGGAGAACCTTGGAGAGGAGCTGCTAAAGGAGAAACAGAGCCTGGAAAAAACTCTGGAAACAATCCAGGCAGATAAAGACAGACAGGTGAACATTTAAAGAAAGAAAACCCATGATGATCAGAACATTATATGAATTATTCATTCATAAATGTCATTTATTTGTATGTGTGTGGCCTATTAGATCTCAGAATTGGAGCAAGAGAAAGAGCACCTAACCCAGGCTGTGAACTCCCTCCGGAAACGTGCTCAGGTGAATAGCGAGGCTCGTGTGAGAGAGGTGGAGACAGAAAACCGCGTTCTCCACCAGACCATCTCTGAAACAGGCAGTAAACTGGCTCGCCTGGAGTCTGAGAAACGACAGGCGACTAAAGAGCTCGACTCTATCCGTGAACGAGGAGAGCGCTGCGAGGAGTTGGAAAGGGAGGTAACGCATCTGGAGCGAGTCCGAGAACAGCTACAGAGGGAAGCCGCCTCCTTGAAGATTGGCAGTGAACGCGCTGAGGCCTTGGAGCGTGAGAACGCAACTCTGGAACAAGACAATCGCCGCCTGAAGAAGCTGGCAGACACGGCGCAGAATGCCAGCCTGCGCTTGGCTGTTCTGGAGAAGGATCACCAGCAACTTGAGGAGGAGAATCTGGAGCAGCGACGTGCCTTGGAGACCCTGCGGACGGCTGCTGCTCGCCTGGCTCAACTACAGCAGGAACATGCCGAACTAGAGCGGGAACACGAGGAGATGTGCCGCACGCTGGAGGAGATCCGCTCGCAAGCCAAGAGAAGCGAAAGACTGGAGAAAAACTGCAGCAGCCTGAGCCAGGAAAACCAACGGCTCCAGCAGACCCTGGACAACAGCGCCACCAAGATTCAGGGTCTAGAGGGTGAGCTGAAGCAGAATGAGGCGGAGATGAAAAATCTGCGGCGAGAGTTAGAGGGGCTGAGGCAGACGGTGACATGGGCCGAGACAGTGGAGAAAGAGAAGAGGGGAATGGAGCAGGAATTGGGCCAGGTGGAGAAGGAGAAAAAGCAGCTGGAGAAGGAGACACGTAGGTTGAGGCAGCAGTTGGAGGTGAAGGAGACAGCACTGGAAGAGAACTGCCTTAGGTTGGCCAGCATGGAGAAAGAAAGTACGGCTCTCAATAAAGAGTTGGGCCGCCTTAAAGAGGCTGCAGGGAGACTCAAAGAGCTGGAGAGAGAGAACAAAGACCTGCAGAAACAGGCCACCATTGATAAGAAGACTCTGGCCACACTAAGAGAGGTATGACACATTTAGTATGAGTCAATTACATATAAGATAGTCCATAAGGAAAAAAGAAATATTGGTCATTCTTTATTTTAAGGTCCAATTCTCGCTATTAACAAACCATTACTTTTGCCTCAATAAACTCCTAATTTGCTGCTTATTAATAGTTAGTAAGGTAGTTGTTAAGTTGAGGTATTGTGTAGGATTAAGGATGTAGAATATAGTCATGCAGAATATGTGCTTTATAAGTACTAATAAACAGCCAATATGTTAATAGTGAGAATTGGTCCCTATACTCAAGTGTTACCAAAATCTTTCAAAAATCCGATTTGAAGTTTACCAAGTTCTCTTTGTATTTATTTTGGTTTCATATGGTTTAAAAAAAAAAAAAAAAAAGTAAAAAAAAGTAAAATTTAATGACTTTATAGTATCAAGTGGTGTAAATATCAAATAAAAATGAATCATTATTTAAAATAAATATATTTGTATTTAAAAATTAGGGCTGTCAAATTGATTATTTGCTGTTAATCGCATCCAAAATAAAAGTTTGTATTTATATAAAATGTGTGTGTGCGGTATATATTTATATGTATATAAAAAAACACACACACACACACACACATACTTGAATTTGTGGTTTACGGGGACTCTCCATAGGCGTAATGGTTTTTATACTGTACAAACCGTTTTTTCTATCGCCCTACACCAACCCTACGCCTAAACCTACCCCTTACAGGAAACTACTGGCAATTTTTGAATTTCATAAAACACAGATTAGTATGTTTTTTAAGCCTTTTGTTTTACGGGGGCACAGGAAGTGTCCTCATAAACCATGTTTACGTTGTAGTACCCATGTCATTATACACATTTGTGTCCTCGTAAACCATATATACCAGTACACACACACATTTAAGAAATATATAATATAATATAATATATATATATATATATATATATATATATATATATATATATATATATATATATATATATATATAAAATTTTATTTTATTTTTTTTATACATAATACAAATCATATTTAAATATGAATGCATATATATGTTGCATATAAGTGTTTTTTTTAAATATATACATGTATGTGTGTGTATTTATATATACATATAAATATACACAGCAGCATATATTATGAAAACAATCTTTTTGGATGTGATTAATCGCGATTAATTGATTTGACAGCCCTAAGTATTAATATCATAAATGTTTTTGAGCAGTTGCATCACACATTTTACAACCTGAACTAACCTTGCCTTTTCATAAAAAGGTCAAATTATCCAGTATATTAAAGTCGCAATGTATCATTATTAATCATTTTTTCCATTTTATGTTGTACATCAGAGTGTAACAGATTATCGAAAATCTTTAAAAAAGTAGGGCGGGTTCTGTCTATCTGGTGTTGATTGGATGGAGGCAGATCTGAATGCAAGCTTGCAGTTGATTTTAAGAAAGGGGTAGGAATTAAGTGAACTAAATGATTGGAGAAGTCTGTCGATTTACTAGAAGATCAAATGATGACATTTTGATTTAAACATTTGGTCATATTTTGTTGAGCAGGAGCTGGTGAACGAGAAACTGAGGGTGCAGCAGCAGTGTAATGAACTGGAGAAACTGAGCCACGAGCTGGAGAAGATCGGCTTGAACCGAGAGAAACTCCTACAGGAAGAACACAGCTGTGAAGACGAGTGAGATTTGTTATTAAGAAAATGATCAGTCATATCTCGTATCAGGTTTAGAGTTCATTGCTAGTTTGTAAGTACAAAGTGTTGTAAGATCCTATAAAGTGTCGTCTTTGTTTTATGTGGATGCTGCTCTCTGAAAGGTGTAGCAGGTGAGGTGCTGCTTAAGTTGTGGATGTATTTGTTTCCACTCTGTCTGTTTTCTTCTCACAGCAAGTTTTGGGATTTAACGTGTCATAAGCAACGTGTAAATTATGATAAAGTAACACATTACTTTTTAAATGTACACTGTAAACAAAAAGTGAGAAAGTGTAATGCAATACTAATATACTACCTCCTTTGTAATAAATTAGTTTTATTTGGAGAGTTAAGCAATAATGTAAGTTTTGAAAAGCAGTGTCTCCAACACTATTAATTGCCTTAAAAGCTGAGTCAAAGTGCATGCTATCTTTACTATAGTGTGTTGCAGTGTTCTAAGCTCTTTACATTACTGTAGTCAGAAGGAGGTTTGCTGTGTGTAGTGGTGTGTTTATAATAGTTTCTTTCATATTGAGGCCACAGTATGAAGTAATTACAGGCCTGACTCTTAGTATATGCTCCAGTTTGATTAGTTTTCACTGGAATGTTCCCTGTGGAGGGATCAGTAGTGAAGTATTCATCTTTCTCTATAAGGAAGTAGACTCACTCCCTCTCTCCCCCATCTTTAACCCTTTATTGCGGTGAGTGTGACAAGTGACGTGTATTTGTAAGTTAGATCAAAGAAACAAACGTGACTGAGTATGAACTGAAACATTTCTCACCAGCTAATAGTGTCATAAAACGCTAGCTGTCACTAATCACTTAATGTTTAAAGATGTTTGATACTAACAGTCACATTCCAGTGTGCTTAGTAATACATCCAAGAGTGTGTTTGGTGTGGTTGTGTCTGTGTGTGCATGCATGTTTCTATTATGAATGATACTGAATTTGGTAAACGTGTTCCTTTAACTGTTACAGTGTTGTTATTGTTAACTAAAACTATTAAAAATGTTTTGTTGATTTGTGAGAAAGCTGAAATATAAATGTTAGATGAAAAAATTAAACTTGGAAAACAAAAAGTTGAAGTTAAAATACTAAAATTACTAAGACAAAAAAGCTAAATAGAAATATTAAAACACGAAAAGTAATAAAAATGACAAAGCTAATTAAATTAATAAAACTTAAAATGAAAACTGAAAACATAAGTAAAAGCCAATTTAAAATACTACTAATAAATACTATAATAGTATATAAATATACTAAAATAATACTATGGACATTTTCAGCCCTTTTTTTAATTAAAAGTCCTTGGAAGACTTTTAATACTCACTTAGTTTATTTGTCTGCTGATATTATCCTATTTTGAAAATTATTTCAAAACAATTTCATTTCACCCAGATCTCAAATTAGCATTAGTTCTATGTTGGAAATGGCATTTTATTTATTTTTTTAATGACCGACTACTTTGCCTTACTAAAGCTAGTTTTATTGGTAGCATGCTAATGTATCCTAAAGATACACAATTCAGTATTTTTCAGTATGTTTGTCATATCTATAGTAGATTACAGCTTAATTAGAAATTACCTTAATAGAAACATATTTATTAGAGGAAAAATGGCACAACTAAGGGCCAGTCATAATATGTGTAAAAATTCATGTTACCCATTTTCACACAATAATTTGTAATGTTATATGTTTATTTCTTTTTACTTCTTTGTTTAGAGTTTGTTATATATCGGAAACAAGGGTCGTGAACAACCCCTCCCAAAAAAACTGTATATTGCTAAGGCAGATGTAATGACTGATGACTTGTTGTATTTGATTTATCAGATTCTGATGCTCACTTTCTCTTCCTTCAGTAAATATAAGATCCTGGAGACAAAGATTGAGTCGGCACTTAAGAAGACTCTGGAGCTGAGAGAGGAGAAGATCCAGAGCCTGGAGTCTCGGCTGGAGGAGAGCAGCAGCTTAAACCAGCAACTTCGCACTGAACTCAGCTCTGTATGTTCACGCTTTCTCAAACTACATGTCAAAACAAAGAAAGCTGTGCAAAAAGTGAAAGGAGGTCTCTGATTTGCTACATTTTACATCAGGCCCAATTTTCTTCTGATCTGTCCTCACCAGGTGAAAAAGAACCTTGAGGCCCTCAAGCAAAGGCAAGAGGAAGAGGCGGCTCACTCTGAGATCTCCCAGCAGTCTTTGGGGCAGGATAGATCGGGCCCAAATAAAGAAAAGTGGGCGACTGAGCATAGAGAGGCCACAGCCGAACTGCTCAAGCTGAAGGACCGACTAATCGATGTTGAGAAGAATGTAAGACGGCATGTTCACTTTCAGCCCTGTGGATTTTTCTTTAAATGAAACTTAAAGACTTTGAATGCTTCTTTGTCTATTAACATTATCCAACTGTGACCTTCCCAGAATGCTGCCCTGCAGACAGAGAAAAATCTTCTGAAGGAGCAGCTGAAGCAATTAGGTTTCCAGAATGCACAGCTCAATGCACAAACACTAGCTCTGCAGAAACAGGCAGCGTCCTTACAAGAGCACAACACATCTCTTCATAAAGAGACTGCTAAACTTCAGGTACAGTGTACAAAAATATTGCAGGTCTGAAACTGTAACCATCTCTGGGAGGTTCTGTTCCTAAATTATAAATGCAGTAGGCCTTACGTGTTTCACTACAGAATCGGAGCACATATTTATATTAAAAAATATTTTTCAGTTTAAAAAAAAATCAGATTTTCTTATTTCTTATAAAAGCAAAACATAGTGCTTTTAATAGGTTAAAGTAATCATGATCAATCTTATGCTTTTAAAATGAAACGGTAACCTTGTCAAATTCTGTAAACCTATTAGTAGCCTTCTTGTCATTTGAAAATTAACATAACCTCTAACAAACAAATTACAAATATATACAAACATAGACAATATAGGTATTTAACATAGTCAAAGATAAGTCATTAATTCTAAATAATGGTCTTTGTCCTGCACATGGTCCTTTAAGCCTTTTGAGATTATACTGCTAATCAGTTCTTTTTGATCTCCAAAAATATCTGACATGGTCAGGCACATAGAAATGACTGACATGACCACTGCTTACCAGGGCCAGCAAATATCTTAAGAAAGAACAGGTGAGGAAGCCTCTTCTGTTTTTTGGTTGTATATGGGTCTTTAGTGACACGAGAAAGCAATTTCGTGACCTTAAGGACTAAATAAATGGCAGGTGTGAGTTGAGGAGGATTGACGTTTCCAGAATGAGAACAGCATGTTCAACTGTTCACCTATGACCCATACAGCAAAGAAAGGCAGTTGCTTTTCAAGACAAAAGGGATTGCTCACCCAAAAATAAAATTGTGCTTTTTTAAAAGGTATTTTATTTTATTTTATTTCATCAGAGAATAGAGGACGAGTGAAATTACCTTATTTTATTTTATTTTATTTTATTTTATTGGAGAATAGAGGAGTTAACCTTTTTAACATGAATTTTTTTTTTATTTATTATTTATATTTAATGTGAGATTAATGAAAGCTTAAAGTATACAAAACAGAATCAATCAATGTCTAATTTTCACTTTTATCTTGTGTTCAGGTGGAAAATTCGACACTAAGCTCCCAGAGCTCATCTCTCATGGCTCAGTACGGAGCTTTACAGACTCAGCTGCAAACTCTGGAGTCAGAGGCTGAGTCTCTTCAGAAACAGCGTGAGGAGGCATGTGCGGCCCGTGACCGGGTCACACAGGACCACGAACGCCTGCTTGGCGTGCACGAAAGACAGGCGACTGAGTATGAGCAGCTCATGGCTCGACACGCAGAACTGAAGGGCAACCAGAGAGCTCTGGAGCAAGAGCACCGCGCACTGGAGAGCAAGTCAGTTCTTTTCCAACTCAATCAGTCCTCTTAAAATCATCATCTGCCATCCAGCTCTACTTCACAAAATGATGCCATTATGCCTATATGCAAAATGGAAAACTACCTTACTGCATATAATATATTGTATATCACCTACTACTATTAAAGGGAGATTTGTTGAGATATTGACCCCTTCCATAGGTGGCAGCTTATATATCTTTCTGTCTGCCTGAGGAGGTTGTGTAACAATAGAGCAATAAACTGCGTCTGGTCTAAGCGGAGACGCCACAATGACCCTCATACCATTAGGACTGCTGACTGTGACAGAGACGTTGAGAGACGGAGGGCACTTAAAGGGATAGGTCACCCAAAAATAAAAACTGAATGACAGATTGTTCATTTTTTGGGTGAACTATCCCTTTACTAGCAAAAACAGTCAGTGTTTAGTTCTTTTAAAAATAGTCTTTACTGTAAGTAGATGCTTCCAGACTAGAATTATTTTTAACAATATGCAAATGTTTTTTAACAATATTTTTAGGCATTAAGGCCTGACTTGTCCTGCAATGTAGTTTTTAAATGTTTGGATTTCAGTGGTGTTGCTAAAGAAACAACTCCACTGAGAATCTGGTGGGCCACAGTGGAAAATGTCCATTATTTTTATCCACACATTAGACATTAATGAGCACAACCTGCTCTAATACACACTAATCCTCTAACGCGTGCCTGTCACACTCATTTTTCCATGGTGCAATGTGGAAAGTTGTGTCTTTTGTTAGAGACAGGAAAAACGTGGTTCTATTTGCCTTGATGTAGTTTTGTAGTCTCCCCTTGGCTCTTTTATCTCTCTACCTCATGAATAATGCAGTAGTGGGTCTCTGGGGGCCTCAGCTGAGGGGTTCAGCAGATGGCTGTCAGGGCCCCAATCAGCTGTAATGTCTGCCAGCCTGAGCGTCCATGTCCAACACTCCACATGTCACACACACTCAATTTCCTAATTACTTTATTTATGTAAATTACCACCATCCATTTATAACACAACTGTTTTTGGAGGAGTGCTGGAATATGAAACGGGTTCCCAAGCTTTTTTTGTCAGCTGAAACCCCTGTGGCTTGAATTATTTACTTGAAATACCCCCTATGATTTTAAGTCATGTTAACCTTTCAATAAATAATGTAACATCTCCACAAATAATTAAAACTGTCATGGAGAAATAGAATTAAAAAAAAAAAAAGTCCAAGGCACTTTTTCTGGTTCAAAAGTAAAAAAACAAAAAACAAAAAAAACATGTCTTGCTGCACATGCACTTTGAAATTGTCAAAGTATAATAATTATCATAATAATCATAACAATGCATTTTGGAAACAGTCTTCTTTAGTGTCAGTGTCAATACAATTAGTGTTTTTTATTAACAAATGTATTTTATTTTTTATTTTTATATTATCAAAGTGTTTGGTTTAATGTGTTTACATGTTAAAAAAATATTATTTAAATTATTTACTTTTAAAATTTACTTTTTACATTTTTTACTTATTTACTTTAAAAAAATATTTTAATAATATCCAGTCATTAAAAAAAATCTTATTTCAAATATATTAATTTAGTTATTTTTTTTTTAAATACATTATTTAATTTGCCATAGTCAGTTCCATCACAACCCCCTAGGGGATTGTGAATGTGAACCCCCAATGGACGTTTGTCAGAATAGATGCCATCTTTAATCTGACAGAAATGAAAATGAGACTGTGATGGATAGACGTACAATAGGTGACATTGTCTTGAGGTCCTAGACCATGTCTAGTTGTTAAAATGATTTCCAGTGGCTTTTTTGTGCACTGGAAATTATTTGTAAAGACGTTTTCAGTGTTTCCTTGACTGTACTGCTGGTCAGGCTCATTTTCATTGACAATTACATCAAATTTAATAGAGCATCTCCCTTCACTTCTTGGAAAATCAGTGGGGAAATCCTGCTCTACGTCAGTTTTAAACAGAATGTGCTTCCTTATGCTCCTGAATCATATGAATTGAATGTGTTTTAGATAAAAGTTTAGTTCGAATCACTGTATGTGTGTTTGTGTTGAACAGATACACGGTTCTCCTGAAGCAGAAGGATGCTATGGAGGCACTGGAGGCGTCTCTACACAGGGACAGGGAGAGTCTGGGAGAGGAAATTCACAAGAACACTCTTATCCTGGGGGAGAACCGCAGTTTGAGAGAAGAAGTAGACAGGTTAGAGACTCTTTTCATCAACAAAACACACTCAGTAGTCAGTTTTCAGTTGAAAACATGCAAGAGGCTGAGGTGAAGGATTTATGTTAAATATATACTGCGCTCTGCTGGCTGGAGTAGACTACAACACTAGAACAGTGGTAACATCTTTTATGGATGCACAGTATTTCAGTTATCATATCATCACAGTTAATTTTATATTATTACTGGCGTTGTTCATTGGTTATATAACTATAATACTCACATACACAATTATTTTTAAACTATAGGGTACTACTGTGGCTAAATGCTCACTGGGGTAAATGGTGCATTTGACTTTCTTCTCTTTTAAACCACTTGATGGCACAAAACTTCACCTCTAGGCACAGTAATTAACATTATAATAAATAGCTGGCAGACGTAGTTAAGTTCAGATGGTAAATATCATATATTAAGTTGGGCGTCCACCTCTGAGATAATCATTATATTTATAATGAAACCATCATATTTAAATGTCATATGTATTATTACTACTGTGAAGCTATATTAAATTGAGATCTCCTCATCCTTTTAGAATCTTTTCTATTTTAAAATAATTTTGCTTCTTTAATTTTTAAAATGACCATATTTAATGATGATCGAACAAAAATATATTATTTTATTTACCAAAAAAGCAGAAAATAGTACAAACTTTGCTAAAGTGATTGTTTTGAGCATGTATTAGCTTATATATTGTACAAAACATATTACTTTAGCTGATTTAGTATTTGTACAAATACTGGTGAGTCTTTTATCTCTTGTGTGGTGTAAAAGGCCCAACTTGCCACCTTATACATTTGTAATATTTTTTTAAATGAAACAAACCCCTTTTATGATTTATTTTCTCACAAAATCTGTTGCTCCATCAATTTTCAATAAAAAAAAAAACTACAATTATACACTATGAGAGTAGTGAAAAGCACCTTTCTCTTTAAGAGTTAGTTCACTCAAACATGAAAATTTTGTCATTAATTATTATCCTCGGAACACAAATTAAGATATTTTTGATGAAATCCAAGAGCTTTGTGACCCTGCATAGACAGCAATGCAGCTATCACGTTCAAGGCCCAGAAAGGTAGTAAAGACATTGTTAAAATAGGTTTATCTGCGCACAAATAGTATTCTTATAGCTTCATAAAATTACGGTTGAACCACTGATGTCACATGGACTATTTTAACAATATCCTTACTACCTTTCTGGGCCTTGAACGTGTCAGTTGCATTGCTGTCTGCATTGCAGGGTCAGAAAGCTCTTTCATCAATTTCATCAAAATGATCTTAATTTGTGTTCTGAAGATGAACCAAGGTCTTACGGGTGTGGAACGATATGAGGGTGAGTAATTAATGACAGAATTTTCATTTTTGGGTAAACTAAGCAACACACACAATTGAGAGAAAATGTTATAATATAGAAAATGCATAAAATGATACCATCTAAGCCTCAGTTTATGTACATGCAGACTGACACAGACGCACATGCAGCTGAGGCAGGAGTATGACAGCCTGCAAGTGCAGACCAAAGAACTGAAGACCTCTCTGAATGAGTCCCAACTAGAACTGAACCGCTGGCAGGCACGTTATGACCAACTGAAAGAGCAGCATCAGGGCCTGGACATCTCAATGACCAAACTGGACAACCACTGCGAGGTGAGAGAGACCTTATAAATGGAATTAACTGAAACTAGATGCACATTCTGCTTTCTGCTTCTGGGGAGAACCCAAGAGTATTATGCCTGTGATGTATTATACCATCACAGACGAGACTAGATATTGATCCCAGGCCTTGATACTGATTATTTTTTAGCAGCTAGCGCTAAGATATCTTTTTTCTCTCAATCTAGCTGCTAACCCGTTTGAAAGGAAACTTGGAAGAGGAAAACCATCATCTTCTCAGTCAGATCCAGATGCTCAGCCAACAAAATCAGACCATGCTGGAGAGAACCATGGAGAGCAAAGAACTTTACCACGAAGAACAGAAACAGTACATGTGAGCAGTGTGTCACAGAGACATCATATATTTTTAATCAATGATTGCCAACCCAGCTACTAGGAAAAATATGATCTTAATTTGTTGAAGCTGTAAAACAGAAATTGCAAATGAAAATATTAGTTGATTAAACCTGTTCCGAACCTGTAAGACCTTCGTTCATCTTTGGAACACAAATTAAGATATTTTTGATGAAATCTGAGAGCTTTCTGACCCTGCATAGACAGCAAGGAAACTACCACGTTCAAGGCCCAGAAACGTAGTAAGGACATTGTTAAAATAGTTAGTAAGGAGTAAGGTTCAACCTTAATTTTATGAGGCTACAAGAATACTTTTTTGCACAAAGAAAATGCGTCGTGGAAGAAATTGTTGAATAAAGTCATTATTTTTGTTTTCTTTGTGCAAAAAAAGTATTCTCATAGCTTCATACAATTAAGGTGGAACCACTGATGCCACATGGACTATTTTAACAATGTCCCTACTACTTTTCTGGGCCTTGAACGTGGTAGTTGCATTGCTGTCTGTGCAGGGTCAGAAAACTCTCGGATTTCATCAAAAATATCTTAATGTGTTCCGAAGGTGAACGAAAGGTCTTACAGGTTTGGAACAACATGAGGGTGAGTAATTAATGACAGAATTTTAATTTTTGGGTGAACCAACTCTTTAAAGTTGGATTTGAAAATTCACTGTCTATTTTCTGAATGTACGTAAGTAATCTAATTTTTTAATTTATTTTTTTTAATTCATTTATTTATTTATTTATTTTTTACATTTTTTGACTTTCTGCCTTCATCCAGTCAACAACCAATACATAGAACCAAGTTGCCAACCTAGTCAAGTCTGTTTCACTCAGATGTATATCATAATACGGAAAAATAATAATCTATGGCTATTTCTGTATCAAAACTACTTCAAATTAATATATTTATTATCTGGGGTGCTTGATTGAGGTGTGGGGGCATCTAAGAAAACCTGCTGGGAAACTAATCAAGAAACTTGTGGTCAGAATGTCCTAATGCCATGCTCTTAATTTTCATTGTTTTCTCTTACAGTGATAAGCTGAATTCTTTACGGCGACAGAAGGAGAAATTAGAGGAGAAGATCATGGACCAGTATAAGTTCTATGACCCGACTCCTAAAAAGTGAGTCCATCTGTGGAATCTATACTGATCAAGACAGTATAGACTCTTCTTTTAGCCCTATTTGTGAAGTTTAACTTCTTTTTACTATGAACTTTTAATACAAGAGGATGTTTTGTGATTTTTTTTTTTCTCTAACACAGAAGCCGGCATTGGGCTGGAGCCAAAGCAATAGCAAAATTCATCAAACCTAAGAAAGAAAGTCAACGAGAACGGACTGACGCTCCACGTGAGAGAATCCGAAGTGCTCCAGACATCCCTCTGCCGGAGATCCCTGCATGTATAGACTGTCCCGAGAGCGCACCACCCCTTCCCCCTCCACCACTGCCCCCCAGACAGTCACGTCTCAGTCTGGACTCCTTGAACAATCACTCTGCAGAGGAGAATCACATACAGTCTCCAACCCTTTCACCTGCCCTCAACGGCCGAGGTGAGTACTGCTGTCACAGGGCTGAACTCTCACTTGAAGTAACACAATTATTCATTCCAAAGGTTGATTCCATCCCAATATTATTTAAAGGAATAGTTGACCAAAAAATGAAAATTCTGTCACTTTACTCTCCTTGTATGTCGTTCTTCTGTGGAACAGAAGAGAAGATATTTTGAGAAATTTTGAGAAACAATGGTCTTCTAAAACTGTTTGGTTACCAACATTCTTCAAAATATCTTCTTTCATGTTCCACAGAAGAAAAAAGTCAAACAGGTTTGGAATGACATGAGGATAAGTAAATGATAACAGCATTTTTGTGTGATCTATCCCTTTTAATCTCAGTTGCATTATTTGCATGATTTGGAAATTGTACTATAATAGATAAGTGGCATCATCAGTAGGAAAAGCGATGGTAAATTTGGCCAAACTGGTGTAATATTAATTGCGAATTGCACCGGGGTCCCTATGAATCATATTCTAGATGCCCATTTTCAAGTGATTTTGGAGTCTTGGCCCCTAAACGAGTTCATAAAAACAGCTTTCATGCTAACTGAACTTCCTCAGGTCTGCACTAAAAGCTCAAATCAGCACAAAAAGTAGCAACACTTTCATTCAAACACATTTTAGTTGCTGTATACTAGCTTTAGTGTGCATCAGCTGTCTCTTTTCCACTAGGGGGCGCCATGCGACTGTTTTTTTTCAGGGTTACTGTAATTACAACCTCTTTTTCCTCCTGACGTCCACTCACTGAACTAATCCTGGTGTAAATTTCCAATTTCAGTCTGTCATTTCTCAGCTTTCCAAGTAATAGTACTTTCCCAAGTTTCATGCTATATTGCATGGCCAAAATAATCTTCAAAGGGTACCTCAGGGCTTCATTCTTCATGAATCATAAATGTAACCATTTTTTAATCTCTGAATCATCATTTCTTCTCTTCCACTGACCCATCTCTCTCCTTGTCTGTGTATCTGTCTGTACATTAACCCTCACACACTCCAGCCCCTCCAGCAGCGAAGCGTTTCCTCTTTCTCAGGAGCAAGAGCCAGGAGAAAATGCGCGTTCAGGGGACGCCGCCGCCCTCTCGGCGATCCATTACCAGACGCCTACGCTTCTGGTCCTCATCTGACAACATCGTTCCCTGCCCCCCCGCCGAGCCCTTTTCGCATATTGGCCATTTCTAACACTTCATCCTTTCCATCATCATCACAATTGCCATTACAGCTGCTTACCTCATCATTACTCTTCCCATATACCATTATTCATTATTTTTTATTTTAAAAAAAAACACTGAGCTAAACTCTAAAGAAAAAAACACTCAGAAATAGATTTTCCTGTCACTCTCACCAACACAGGCTCACAGTGCTAAATTAAAATGAAGAAACACACACATAGCACAACACACCTTAAATGCTCTGGGGGGCTCTGGGACCGGGCTGTGGGACTCTGAATGCAACCTTGCAGTAAGTAATGTGTATTAAACAGAGCGAAATGCAGTCGGCTTTGCGCTTGCCATGAGAAATGTGTGTGTGTGAAATTGCTCACACTGACTAAGGTGGGCTGAGGTGACCACAGTTGCTGCCTGCAGTCAATAGTAATCAAATTAAGTGCATGCATACAGAGAGAGATTGAAGGAGGAAGGCAGACGGAGGCAACAACTTCATCAGATACCTCTAACTGAAAGGTAGATTTATGCTGTGTGGCTTGTGAACGTGCATTGCTTAAGGTTTGCTCTGAAATATTTGACTTATATCCAGCAACCAGTGTCCATGTGTGTGTTTTTGCATCTTTAACATTTCTCTCTGTACGTCCACTGTGCGTTATGTGCATGCAACTGGTGGGTTCATATGCAAATCAGATAGAGATGCATTGATTTATACCTTGGCCTTTTTATGTAGGGCACATGACTTATAAAATCCATTCTTGGGGGTGGGGATGTGTCGGTTTGTCCCATAATCACCGTTCTTAGTACAGCAAGAGGTATCTTAATTGTCCAACTGCTTTATTAAGAATGACATTTTTAGATTGCATGAAGTTACTGCATTGTTTTCATGTTAAGTAAATTCTGATGTTAGTGTTACGAGTGTGATAAGATCTGTGCGTCATACTGAAGGAAAACCTCAACACCTGCACATCCTGTGAAATTATTTTTGATGTAAAACGGATGTTCACAACTTGAATCTCTGATGTCTTCCCATGTCATTTTCGTAATACATGTTCTGAAAATGATGCAGACATGCTCAGAATAGCCTAGCAGTTGGCACATTGACGTGGTGCACATACACATTACACACAATGCTTGTTTGTAACATTTCCCATCTTATTTTTATCATCAAAAGTGATAAAAGCTCGAGTAGTTTAGCGGTTAGCACATGCTCTCTGACACATTGAGTTATGATGCTCATATAGACAATGCATGTTTGAGTTTTGACATTTAAATTCTTATTTCTGCCATTAAGAAGAAAAGATGTTTAAATCCACAGTTTAGCGGTTAGCACGTCAATGTGCTGTACAGTTACACTAGGACACATCAGTAGGTCATTCACAAAGCTCTTAACAAAGTGAAGACAGACCAATTTTTGCACATGCTTACAAATTCTTTTTAAAACCTAAGTTCAAAACCTGACAAAATACAAAAAAAGACAGCAGTATGCTATATTTCTACAGTACTAAAATATTGAAGTGTATTGAATTATATTTGCTAGTTATAGAAGAATGATTTGATTTGAGAGAAGTGTTTCAGTGCTACCAATTCATACGTATTTTACGAGGTGGCTAATTCGTATGAATTCTTACGACCTCACTCATACTAATTTGTACGATTTGTCTAACCCCAGTGATGGTTAGGTTTAGGGTGGGGTTAGGGGTAGGTCAATCGTACAATATGAATTGTGCAACTTGTAAATACGTACGATAGCAAGAATCGTATGAATTTGTACGAGTGAGGTTGTATGAGTGCGGTTGTACGAATTCGTACGAATTGCCATGAGATCGGATTGAGTGTTTTAGTAGTTTTAGTGCTCAGTGGATATGTATTTAACTGCTGTGCCAAGCTGAAAGTTGGTGTGGAGAACTGTGTCAAGAGTTTTGATAGTCACCTAAGTATTAAGAAATGTGTCCTAGCAATTGTAAGGCCTCAAAAATGATCTAGAATTACTCATATTAGTAGTTTAGCACATTTTACATTGAGCCATGGTGCTCATAGAGACGATGCACATTTAAGTCTGGTTTGTGACATTTCGCGCTTAATTTTGAAACAAAGTCGGCGCCGATAGCCCTGCAGGCAGCACACCGACATATAGCGTTGTTGTGCTGTGGGCGTCCCGAGTTCGAATCCTGGCTCGTGGACCTTTGCCGATCCCGCCCTCTCTCTCTCCCCCACATCGCTTCCTGTCACTCACTACACTGTCCTATCTAAATAAAAGACAAAAAAGTGAAACAAAGAACAAAAAAGTGACCTAAGTATTGGGAAATGTGTCTGACCAATTGTAAAAAAAACTCAAACTCAAGGACACTCAATGTAAATGTACTGTGGTACATTGAGTCATGATGTTAATACAGACAGTGCATGTTTGAGTCTGGCTTGCAACATTTCCCTTTTTATTTATGTCATTTAAAGTTGTTAAATGGCCCAAAACTACGTAGAACTACTCTTGATGATTTTTCAGGCCGTTATAGAAACTACTTTCTTCTTTTAAAAATCTTGTGAGGGATCATTTTCAGCATGACTCTAATAAAGTGAATCTCGTTGAGCACCAGAGAGTTCCAGCTGGTGTTTTAGTTTGGCCACAGCAGTCAAGCTTAAAGGAATGTTTTGGGTTCAATACAAGTTAGATTCTATCGCTAGCATCTGTGGCATCATGTCAGTTCATTAAAAATGAATATGACTTGTTCCTCAATTTGTAAAAGCAAACAAAATTGATGTTTACAGTAAAGTCTGTGTCTGTGGGGCAAGACATTGCGCCAGAATGTACAGGTGCATCTCAATAAATTAGAATGTCGTGGAAAAGTTAATTTATTTCAGTAATTCAACTCAAATTGTGAAACTCGTGTGTTAAATAAATTCAATGCACACAGACTGAAGTAGTTTAAGTCTTTGGTTCTTTTAATTGTGATGATTTTGGCTCACATTTAACAAAAACCCACCAATTCACTATCTCAACAAATTAGAATATGGTGACATGCCAATCAGCTAATCAACTCAAAACACCTGCAAAGGTTCCCTGAGCCTTCAAAATGGTCTCTCGGTTTAGTTCACTAGGCTACACAATCATGGGGAAGACTGCTGATCTGACAGCTGTCCAGAAGTCAATCATTGACACCCTTCACAAGGAGGGTAAGCCACAAACATTCATTGCCAAAGAAGCTGGCTGTTCACAGAGTGCTGTATCCAAGCATGTTAACAGAAAGTTGAGTGGAAGGAAAAAGTGTGGAAGAAAAAGATGCACAACCAACCGAGAGAACCGCAGCCTTATGAGGATTGTCAAGCAAAATCGATTCAAGAATTTGAGTGAACTTCACAAGGAATGTACTGAGGCTGGGATCAAGGCATCAAGAGCCACCACACACAGACGTGTCAAGGAATTTGGCTACAGTTGTCGTGTTCCTCTTGTTAAGCCCCCCCTGAACCACAGACAATGTCAGAGGCGTCTTACCTGGGCTAAGGAGAAGAAGAACTGAACTGTTGCCCAGTGGTCCAAAGTCCTCTTTTCAGATGAGAGCAAGTTTTGTATTTCATTTGGAAACCAAGGTCCTAGAGTCTGGAGGAAGGGTGGAGAAGCTCATAGCCCAAGTTGCTTGAAGTCCAGTGTTAAGTTTCCACAGTCTGTGATGATTTGGGGTGCAATGTCATCTGCTGGTGTTGGTCCATTGTGTTTTTTGAAAACCAAAGTCACTGCATCCGTTTACCAAGAAATTTTGGAGCACTTCATGCTTCCTTCTGCTGACCAGCTTTTTAAAGATGTTGATTTCATTTTCCAGCAGGATTTGGCACCTGCCCACACTGCCAAAAGCACCAAAAGTTGGTTAAATGAGCATGGTGTTGGTGTGCTTGACTGGCCAGCAAACTCACCAGACCTGAACCCCATAGAGAATCTATGGGGTATTGTCAAGAGGAAAATGAGAAACAAGAGACCAAAAAATGCAGATGAGCTGAAGGCTACTGTCAAAGAAACCTGGGCTTCCATACCACCTCAGCAGTGCCACAAATTGATCACCTCCATGCCACGCCGAATTGAGGCAGTAATTAAAGCAAAAGAAGCCCCTACCAAGTATTGAGTACATATACAGTAAATGAACATACTTTCCAGAAGGCCAATAATTCACTAAAAATGTTTTTTTTTTTTTAATTTTTTTATTGGTCTTATTGAAGTATTCTAATTTGTTGAGATTGGTGGGTTTTTGTTAAATGTGAGCCAAAATCATCACAATTAAAAGAACCAAAGACTTAAACTACTTCAATCTGTGTGCATTGAATTTATTTAATACACGAGTTTCACAATTTGAGTTGAATTACTGAAATAAAAGAACTTTTCCACGACATTCTAATTTATTGAGATGCACCTGTATGTTGAAATGGGCACTTCTGACTATACTGTATGTCGAAAGTATAGCCGCAATACTTTTCACCCAAAAAATTAAAATTCTGTCATTATTTACTCAAACCTTTATGATGTTTGAACAAAAAGATATTTTGAAGAATGTCGGTAACCAAAAGAAGATATTTTGAAGAATGTCGGTAACCAAAACAGATGCTGGGAGTTATTGGCTTTCATAATAGGGAAAAAGTACTATTTAAGTCAGTGGGGACCAGAAATTTAGTTACCAACATTCTTCAAAATAATTTTTTTTTTTTCAGTCAAAAGAAATTCATATAGGTTTGGAACAACATAAGGGTTAGTAAATAATGATGAAATTGTCATTTTTGTGTGAACGATCCCTAAAATGATATGATAGAATCACTCGCCATCCTTGTCAATCAAGTTGTACAATCTTTCAACTCTTGCATGACAGTATAAAGCCTATAAGTCCAGTGACTTTTGGATGTGTATTTGGATGTATTATATGGATCATAATAAGACAACTTTGCATCTCAAACAACATATTTTTGTATGCCCCATAAATGTCCAATGTAGGAGTATAACGGAAACCACAAGTATCAGTCACAGATGCTGCTGATAGAGCTTGACTTATATTGAACCTGGAACGTTCCTATAACTGTCTAAAAGTGTGGAAAGCATGCTTAAGTGTTTTTTGGAGTTGATTCATTTTACTAACACATGCTTGTGCTTTTGACCCGACACCTCCTACGCAGCTGCCCACAGCATCACTGGAGCCCAGCAGCAGCGCTTGCACTGCACATGCTCTGTATGCACTCACAGACACTGACCTTTTCTCTTGAATGTTTTTTTTTTTAAAGTGTTGAACGACAGTGGAGGGTCCAGAGGCAGAGAGGGCTATCGCTCAGTAGGGGGTGGTAGTGAGAGCATGAATGGGTACGAAGAACTGGTTCGGTGGCGGGGCCGAGAGCCAGGAGCCACCTGTTCCACTCCACTAAGTCGCAACTCCCACAATGCACCAGGATACACGTCATCCTCCAGCATGCGGCCAGGACGCAGGCCAAAGGGTAACGCTAAATTATGTCGTTTAGTAGACTACATGTCAGCAGCCTTGAGCCTCAAATGACAAACCATGATCATTCTGCCATGTATGCTAGTAAATGTACTCATCTTTAGAGGCACTTTATGATTTATCGCTTTGTGTTGTATTGTATTGAATTTGCAGCAGACTTTTAGATTTTTCACTAATAAAGGAATATTTTGGGTTAAACACAAAGATTTTGAAAATCAATATTCTGTCATAATTTTCTCACCCTTGTTGTTTCAAACCTGTATGACTTTCTGTTTTTGTCTATACTATGAAAGTCAATGGGGTCCAAAATAGCATTAACTTAACTTTTTTTGTATGTTCATCAGTATAAAGAATGTCATTTGGAATGACATAAGGGAGAGAAAAAGGTTGATAAAAAATTAATCTATGGGTGAACATCCCATTTTGGCTCTGTTGCTGTGAACTGAAAATAGTCCCATTTCAAAAGGAAGATTTAAATGAATTTTGAAATATACAATACGTTTAGACTAATATACATATATATTACAGTTGGTAAGATTTTTGTAGTATTTTTTTTTTAACAGAAGTCTCTTAAATTCAACATATTATATTCTTAAACACATTTATTTGAACTGTTGATACATTTCTTTGCTCAGCAAAGGTATTCTGATTGTGAAATATTATTACAATTTAAAATAACTTTTTTCTAATTAATTATATTTTAAAATTAATTTTATTCCTATGATGGCAATTTTGCCATCCTTGCTGAATAAACTTTTTTTTAAAAAAAACTTACTGACCCCAAACATGAATAGAAGTGTACAATATACAACAAAAGTTTAAAAATTCGTAGTTCTTAATTTTTTGGGTTTTAAACTCTTTGGATTCTTCAGTAAAAAGTTTGTTATTTAGGAGCTGTGAAGTTGTCTTCTGTAAATCATCCTTTTGAAATGGAACTACCTTTCTAGCTCGATGAATGTCTGCTTTGGGAGTTGCAGTTGTATTGCTATAAACGTCATTCATTTTTCAATTTGAGGGATGAGTGAAATAATTTTCATTTGGTAATCAATAGCAGGCCATGGATGGAGCTTAAAGCGCCGTCACACTAGCCAAGTTTTTTAACTGATTTCTAGTCATAAGTTTAAATTATGGTGGGTGTTCACAGTTTAATGGCCCTACCTACTCACTCAACTTTTCTATATCCATATTGAAGTGCAGTCATTGAAGTTTTCATTAAGTGATTTTGTTGTGTTTTCCATGCTGCATTAGTTTATTTAGCCGTTAGCAAGTTTATAATGTGTAATGTACCACCATGTACACATGAGGGCTTCAGCTTTAAACATCACTGACCCTCTCAGTGACTCTCACCTCCCAGCCAAAAAGCCTGAAGCTCATTTCATCAAGTCACTGTCAGCGTAATAACAAAGTGTTCGTTCTAAATGAATGTTTATTTTCAAGTGCTTGAAGCTTTCTCAGATATCCACTGCACTGCGTAAACAAGCGTAAATGTTCGTACAAACGCACACAGGAAGACTGCAGTAGCCAAAGGTCCATCATGTCCCATAATGACACTGTGCTTATGGAGCATCTTTAAAAGGGAAACTGAATTGTGTGAAATAAAGATTAGTGGTACTAATTAATCAAATGTCTTTATGAAATGTTGAAAGAGGGATAAACTAAGAGTGCTGTATATATACTGATATATTCAGTGCCTCATTGTTGGGTGACACTCTTATTTGCAGGATTGGTCTCAGAGGAAGACTTGCGCCATCATTCCACAGATGCTGGCTTTGGGATCGGTGTCCATGGAAACACAGGTAAGAGAATTAACTAAATCAATACATGTTGCCTCGACAGCCTCGCTTTATTTCTTTATGTGCTTATATGTGATATGTGCCCCCCTCTACAGGCCACCGGCCCAGCTCTGCCGAATTCACCTCCAGCAGCAATTCCCCTGTCAGCTCCAAAGGTGTGTGTGTGTGGTCTATTACATATGCATGCATAGTCACTTCATTAGCCAGCTATGAAAACTGCCACCCCCACGCACTCTCTCTCTCTCTCAAGTACTATTGAGACAGTAATTGTTTCTCAGGGTAAAACAAATGTCTTCACAAGAACATTTGCAGAAATGAATTTGCAGAGGCAGCTCTGTTGTTGAGCAAGCATTATTTTATCATAAATAATTAAATTAATCAAGTAATAATTAAATTATTTAAATAGTCAAATTATTAATTATTTAAGCCGTTTAAATAAATTTTTTTTTTTTATGTTGGTCTATATTGTGGCATAATACTGCTGTTCAAAAGTTTGGGCTCAGTAATATTTTATTTATAAAGAAATTAATACTTTTAATCATCAAGAATGCATGTTATCATCAAAGAGTCCTGAAAAAACATATCATGGTTTCCACAAAAATATTAAACAGCACTGTTGTTTACCGCTTTGATAATAAGAAATGTTACTTGAGCACCAAATCAGCATATTAAAATGATTTCTGAAGGATCATGTGAAACTGAAGCCTGGTGTAATGATGCTAAAAATTCAGCTTTGCTATCACAGGAATATATTAAATCTCAAAATATATTAGAAGGAAAAACCATGCATTAAGAACTGGGGCGTGAAAACTTTTTGAATTTGAAGATCAGGGTAAATTTAACTTATTTTGTCTTCTGGGAAACATGTAACTATCTTCTGTAGCCTCTGAAGGGCAGTACTAAATGGAAAAAATATGATATTTAGGCAAAATAAGAAAAATGTACACATCTCCATTCTGTTCAAATGTTTTCACCTCCCGGCTCTTAATGCATCGTTTTTCCTTCTGGAGCATCAGTGAGGATTTGAACCTTCTGTAATAGTTGCATATGAGTCCCTCAGTTGTCCTCAGTGTGAAAAGATGGATCTCAAAATCATACAGTCATTGCTGGAAAGGGTTCAAATAAACAAAAATGCTGAAAACCCAAAGAATTTGTGGGACCTGAAGGATTTTTCTGAAGAACAGCGGGCAGTTTAACTGTTCAGGACAAACAAGGGACTCATGAACAGCTATCACTAAACAAAAAAACAGCTGTGGATCATTCAGGTAACAACACAGTATTAAGAATCAAGGGGGTGTAAACTTTTGAACTGGGTAATATTTACAAATTCAACTATTTTCTCTTGTATGTAAACATTTTTTATGTGAAATATCTTATTCAGGTCAGTTCTAAATAAACAATAACATGCATTTTGTATGATCCCTCTTATTTTGGTAAAATAATGAACATTTTGCAGATTATGAAAGGGAGATGTAAACTTTTGACCTCAACTGTAAATTGTAATAATATTTCACAAGATTACTGTTTTACTTGTATTTTGCAAATAAATGCAGCCTTGGTGAGCATAACAGGCCACGTACACACTACAGCTAAATTCGTTTGTCAGTTCACCTTTTACTCCTTAATCGCGTTCTGTACACACACAATTCACTAAAATACGGGAGTGACAACCGCATTCCACAACCGCATTAACTCCCGAAAAATACAGGTAGTGACAACCGCGTTTACAGAAATTCTACGCAGTGTTTACAGAACTGAATTGAACAACTAGTTGTTAATGACATATTTAAACTTGCATCAGAAATGTGTCTTCGTCTGTATGTGAGATGCAAGAAAATAACAGTGAAATTAGTCTTATCCTTAACCACATTTTGACACAGCCGGGGCTAGTTGCGCTCACGAGCCCTGCGGTAAAGTGTCAGTGTTGCCAGATCTTCACAGAAAGAAAAACAACACACAAGGACAAGCACAAAAACACTAAAACACCCAAATGCTTTGTTTTATAACACCAAAAAAAAAAATCTTATCTCATATCTGCAACAGACCACTTTACTAACTCCATAAAGTGCCTAGCTTTATGAGCTAAGACCAAACAACATGCCTAAAAGCGCTTGTTATTATGAGGACATGGGAACACTGCAAGACAGCGCTCTCTAAAGCAGCCTCCCGAGCAGAAACAAAACACAACACGTCTATCAGCGGTAGTTCAGTTAAAATCGACGGAGAAAAAAAGAGTCTTTAGCCAAAAAAATGGCAGATACCAAACGGCTAAATTCTTCTTCACTCCTGCAAGAAGCCAAAATGTTGCTATGGTTACAAATGCGGGAGTGACTTCTGTTCCGTACACACATGGGACAGTAATTTACGGGACTCACTCCCGCATTTAAATGCGGTTGTCACTCCTGAAACTTACAGTGTGTACGTGGCCACAGACTAAAAATATTTGACCAACACTGAAGTCCAGGGTATATTTCAGATTAACCAATCACTATAAATGTATAACATGGCTTTTCATATCACTGCTATGCTGATGACACTCAACTCTACCTCTCGTACCATCCTGAAGATCCAACGATAACTGCTCGCATCTCAGCATGTATAACAGACATTTCTTGCTGGATGAAGGCCCATCACCTTCAACTCAACCTAGCTAAGACAGAACTGCTTGTAGTTTCAGCAAACCCATCACTTCATCACAATTTCACCTTCCTGTTAGGCTCATCAACCATTACTCCTTCAAAAACAGCCAGAAACCTTGGAGTTGTGATTGATTGATAAGCTGAATTTCTCAGACCACATTGCTAAAACTTTATATAATATTAGGAAGATCAGGCCCTTTCTTTCGGAATATGCAACACAACTCCTTGTTCAAGCTCTTGTTCAGTCCAGACTTGACTATTGCATTGCTCTCTTGGCAGGTCTTCCAGCCAATTCCATCAAACCTCTACACTTAATCCAAAATGCTGCTGCAAGATTAATCTTTAATGAACCGAAAAGAACGCATGTCACACCTCTGTTCATCAATTTGCACTGGCTACCAATAGCGGCTCGCATAAAATTCAAGGCATTAATGTTTGCATACAAAACCACCTTTGGCTCTGCACCCCTTTACCTAAATTCAGTACTTCAGACCTATGTGCCCTCTAGAAGCTTGCATTCTGCAAGTGAACGACGCATTATTGTGCCTTCCCAAAGAGGCACAAAATCACTTTCTTGGACTTTTTCATTAACTGTTCCCATCTGGTGGAATGACCTGCCCAACTCAATCCGAGCAGCTGAATCCTTAGCCATCTTCAAGAAACAGCTAAAAACCCATCTCTTCCATCTTTATTTGACCCTCTAACTCTAGCATTCTCTTTTCTAATTTTATTTTATCTATCTCCTTTCTTTTTATTAAAAAAAAACAAAACAAAACACACACACACACACTTGACCCTCTATCAATTGCATATTTATTCTCTAACTGCTAGCTTTTCTTAAGAAACTAAAACACTAGCTTTCTTTTCTATATTCTATCTACTTGTTTATAAAAAAAAAAAAAAAAAAAAAAAAACCTTGCTACGTGTACTGCGTTAGGCTAACCGAGACTTGTCATATCGCTTGCATGTTGTTGCTCTTTTGTTGGTTTTGATTGCTTCTATTGTCCTCATTTGTAAGTCGCTTTGGATAAAAGCGTCTGCTAAATGACTAAATGTAAATGTAAATGTATAAATGGCACATTAAAACTAATATAACTGGTTAGCAACTTTACATGTCAGTCAGACTGTGTCTTTCTCTCTAAGTGTGTGTTGTTTGACCAGAATAAGCTATGGGCCAGTCCTTTTGCCATTTAGTCATCGGTCTGAGAATACCATTATAATGATCTTTGACACAGTATACTCATTTGGCAACTCAAAATTACTCTGGTGTGGCAGTGTAGTTTGTGGTTCTTGCTAACAAAAGATAAAAAAAGATGATGTGCTTTTAATGATAAACATCTTGCATTATTTCCATCATTAATGAGAGATGTGCCACGTGTTTTCTTATAAACTCTTTAGACTAAAAAAATGAGTTGGTTGTGAAAGCTCTTCCTTCCTTTTTTATTAGTGGTGTTTGGTAAGGCAAGCATCACTACCCTAGTGAAAAATAGTTTGTTTGGTGGATAATAAACCATGCTGAAAAATCAAATAGACTTGCATTAAAGAACCCTGAGCCATATCTACAGACCACATGGATGGATGGATATGGTCTCTTTTGAGTTGGGGCAGTAAGCAATACCTAGCAATGCTCTAGTAACCACCCACAACACTACCACTTCGCAACATGTTTATAAATGGTCTGAACACCTTAGCATTGCAAAACCACTCACATCAAATCTTTCACACTACAGTAAATTTGATTTCATTACCATGCAAAGTGTCAAGTAAAAGTCTAACAGCACTTAGCAGAGGCCAGTTTCTCCTTGTCAAGTCAGATGTTGATTCAGAAGGCCATTAAATCACTCTGTTTCTCTCCTGGGTTGTGAGAGAAAAAACACATTTCTCATTTAGATTCTCAATAAAAACACAGGCTAGTGATTGTAAATGCTGAAATGACGAACCATGATTATACTTATGTGTGAACAGCACTACTGTACGGTGGCCCAGTAGTGCACAACATAACGGAAACAAGCCGCAACACAACAAAATTAGCATAACACAAAGGAAACAAGCTGCAACACAACGAAATTAGCACAACACAAAGGAAAGAAGTCCCAACAATAATAGAAACAAGCCACGACAAAATGAAATTAGCATAACACAATGGAAACAAGCCGCAACACAATGGAAACAAGTCGCAACATAATGGAAACAATCCACAACACAACAAAATTAGCATAACACAATGGAAACAAGCCACAACACAAAATTAGCACAACACAATAGAAATAAGCTGTAACACAACAAAATTAGCATAGCACAATAAAAACAAGCTGCAACACAACGAAATTAGCACAACACAGTGGAAACAAGCTGCAACACAACGAAATTAGCATAGCACAACAGAAATAAGCCACAACACAGAGTTGCAATAAGTCGCAACATAATGGAAACAAGCCACAACACCACAAAATTAGCACAACACAATGGAAACAGGCTGCAAAACAATGGAAACAAACACAACGAAATTAGCACAACACAACTGAAACAAGCCACAACACAACGAAATTAGCATAACACAACAAAATTAGCACACCACAATGAAAATTAGCTGCAACACATTGAAATTAGCACAACACAACAAAATTAGTACTACACAATGGAAATAAGCCTCAACACAGAGGGCCCTATTTTAATGATCTAAGCACATGGTCTAAAGCGCACGGCGCAGGTGCACTTAGGGCGTTTCCGAATCCACATTTTTGCTAGTATAACGACGGGAAAAAACAGTCGGCACTCCCGGCGCGTGGTCTAAAAGGCTTGTCCCTATTCTCTTAATGAGTAATGGGTGTGTTTTTGGGCATAACGTGCAATAAACCAATCAGTGTCTCATTTCCCATTCCCTTTAAGAGCGAGTTGCACTCGCACCATAGCGGATTCGCTATTTAAACGGCGGAATTTTAAGGCTCACAGACTGAACGTGTCTCCAGAGAGCAGAGAGCAAATACTGTAGGTAGGCTAATTCTGATACATGCAATGTCTATCCATTATGACATGTATGACATTTTTCTATTTATGTAGCCTACACAATAATATTCTTTTACACTGTAATCCTTTAATTTTTAATATTTGGCATGTTTGTGTGCTGCTGCGCGTCCCTGTGTATAATAAGCAAAGTGAACGCGCATTGTGGACCCGCCCAGAGGCGCATTTTCTACTAACGCGCTCTTTAAATAACAAAAAAAAAATATCGCGGCATTGACTTTAGACTTTAAACCAGGTTTGAGTTGGTCTATGGTGCAGTCTATTTTCAGTTTCTCAAAATAGCAACGCGCCAACAATGCACCTGAACACACCTCTTTTTTAGACCAGCACGCCCATGGGCGCACAAATGCATTTGCTATTTAAACAATGTGGCACAGGATGGGAAAATGAGAACTGCGTTGGGCTGAAACTGGCAAAAACACTTGCGCCGCGCCTTGCGCCAGGTATATGATAGGGCCCAGAGTCCCAATAAGTCGCAACGTAATGGAAACAAGCCGCAGCACAACGAAATTAGCATAACACAATGGAAATAAGCCGCAACACAACAAAAATTAGCATAACACAAAGGAACAAGCGACAACACAACAAAATTACCACAACACAACAGAAACAAGCCGCAACACAATGGAAACAAACACAAGGAAATTAGCACAACACAATGGAAATAAGCCACAACACAGCAAAATTAGCATAACACAAAGGAACAAGCCACAACACAATGAAATTAGCACAATACAATGGAAATAAGTTGCAACACAATGAAATTAGAATAATGCAATGGAAACAAGCTGCAACACAACAAAATTAGCACAACACAATGGAAACAAGCTGTAACACAACAAAATTAGCATAACATAAAGGAAACAAGCTGCAACATGACGGAAACAAGCCGCAACACAACAAAATTAGCACAACACAGCGGAAACAAGCCACAACAAAATGAAATTAGCACAACACAATAAAATTAGTCCTATGCGTTGTGTTGTGGAGATTTCATTGTGTTGTGCACTACTGGGCCACCATACTATTGACACTCACAAACCTCCATTAGCTACCTTTTAATATGCACATTTTGACATCTCACACTCTTAATATTTACAGTTCATGTTTTAATTTCCTGTCTTCCTCCAGGTTCTCTGGACTGCCTGCAGGGTCGATCTGCCAGTCTATCAAGCGATGATGTCGTTGCAATGGGCCATGAAGGTTCACGTCTCAGTCAGTCATCTCTGATTCCTCGTAGCTTCACCCTTCCCTGTGATGCCCCATCTGCTCCACGTTCTTCCCAGCGGCCCACTTCTCAGCGGCCGTCCTCTCCTGGCAGCGAGATGGTCACCCTGGAGGAGTTCTTGCAGGAGAGTAATACCCTGTCCCCACCCACTGTAAGTTGTTTTAACAATAACAACGTTTTAACACTTCTCAGCAGACTTGTTTGTTTGATGGTTTGACCTTTTGAAGAATTAATGAATTTGCATATGTTTGCAGGGGACTTTAAAATGGGTGGTGCATCTCACATCATAGGGTGTATTTTCTCACTTCAAATATCCTGTATCTTTTTTTTTAAACATATCAAGATTTTGTTTCCATATTTATGCAGTGAGAATAGCAAAACGGATTCATAATCAGTAGAGACATTTATGCTCCTAAATAAATTACACCTGATATTTGATCTATTTGACCCTGAACTATGGATTGTTGTTTGCTAATTGGAGATTATTAAGATAATGTCTTTGAGTGCTGTGTGAAATTTTCATAATAGAGACAATGAGTGATGGACCTTCGCTATTTCAGCTAGTGGCCATACTGAGGTTGATATCACGTGTCATATTTGATACACATATCTCCAAGTTCTGTTATCGTAATGGATTTTAATGTGTTACAGTTGTAAGACATGGAGCAAATTATGAGAAATGCATGCACAGGATTCCCATGGTCATGAACAAATCATTTAAAACAATGATTTCTAGCAATCGGGGATATTTGGGGTCAGTGGAAAAAAATATTTTTTTCTTAAGAGTTCCTGAAGTTTTTGAAATATATAAATATTTATAAATTGTTCTGAACACCTTATTTTTTATTTTTATGCACATTATTTACTTTCATATTTAAGTCACAACATTAATTGTAGTTATTATATTCAGTTAACAATTTATTCAGTTAGCCCTTAGTTTTAACAGTGAGAATAAAAAAAAAATCTTTTTTTTTTGTGTGTTTAGCCATATATCTAACAAGTTATATCCCCTCTGTTGGAATAAAGTAAATATTTTCTATTATATTTTCATGGTTACACTTTATTTTAATGCCCAATTCTCACTATTAACAAACCATTAACTTTGACTTTTGCCTCAAACTCCTAATTTGCTGCTTATTAATAGTTAGTAAGATAGTTGTTAAGTTTAGGTATTGGGTAGGATTATTTGATCATGCAGAATATGTGCTTTACAAAGTACTAATAAACAGCCAATATGTGAATAATAGGCATGCTAATAAGTAACTAGTTAATAGTAGGAATTGGTCCCTATACTAAAGTGTTACCATTTTCATAATATTTTAATTAAATGTTTGGTAATTTTTCCTAATAATTTCCAAATATATAAGAATTTTACTTTAGTGTGATAATGGAAAAGTCATAAAAACTAGGCTTTGAATTATTGCACTTAATATTGTTCTTAAACAGTATATACATGGAAATATGTAGCTGCGTTTTTATTATAGTAAGAGGGTTTCTTACAACAAGAGGGGGTCCTAGGCATCACAAGGGGTGTGAGAACCCCACAAGTAATTTCCGTTGTAATACTGGAATTGAGGCACAGTTAAAATCACTTTTTGCGAAAATATTTGATGATTTAAATGTCTTTCAGGTGCAGACAGGAAGTCGAGAGGATCTGATGACTGACTATTTCGCCAGATCTACTCGTCCTGTCCCTCTGCGAGATGGCGCTAAAACCCCCACCAATTATGTCACGCCAACCATCAAGACTACTCCACCAGAACTAGATGGTCGGGCCCCCAAACCCGGACACAGCGTCAAACCAAGCATTCGGCTCACCGAGACCTCCACACCTCCTTCTCATTCGCAAACCCTTCCTAACAGAGGAGCAGGACTGCGGTCCGCACCTTTGCAGCAGTCCAGTCCTCGCGGAGGAGTGGGCAGCAGCACCAGTCTGAGCCGTACATTCAGCCTGGCCTCCGCAGACCTCCTCCGCTCCAACGGGCCAGACAGTTACCGCACCGAGGCAAGTTCTCCCAGCCAAAACGACGTTGTGTTAAGGAGGTCTGGAGTAGTCGCCAGAGAAAGACCAATGTCCGCTAGGTTGGCTGGTTCTTCGCCGCTGCCTGGAGACCCAGGGCACGTGTCTGTGGACCCCCGCCGTCTATCTCTCGCTCCACCGAGAGATGAGTTGTCCCTGGCTAGTCCGCCTCCAGTGCACTCTTCGTCTATGTCACTGCAGGCCGAACGGGAATACATTGGGAGCGGTAGCAGCAGGGCAGGAGTGGTCCGTTCTGGACCTGCTCAAACCCGAGTGGCCCCCCATCGTGGCGAGGTGGCAATGGTGACTCCAGTGCGAGCTGTATCAGCGCTGAGGCTGAAGGATTTAGAGGAGGAACCTCGGGAGCAAAGGCAGGCAGAGTCGCCTCTGTTGAAGAAAGCAGACACTGCAAACTTAAGCTACGCCACCAAGGAGCACCCCACAAGCAAACCTGCTTCTCCCGACCCCAACAATGACCCTCAGACTGTTTGGTATGAATACGGCTGTGTGTAGACTTGGTGAAGAAGCACGTATGAAACTGCACTGTAAACAAATAAAGCCCCAAGCAGCTCTGGGAGACTGGTCATGTCCTTCCTCTCTAAGTTTCTCTAGGTGCTTCAAAGGCACCAGTTGCGTTTGAGGGTCTTGCACGTTCACACTGACCTGAAAAGGAATATATGGGGCACTTGAATGTATCTTTTCCCTTCGTATCCGATCAAATGCCATTGATTTCTGCAGCTCCATGGCAGGCCAGTTCACGTTCTATTCTGAATGTGGAAAACAAACGTTGGGCTGTGTGCTAGGAGCCACTCCCAGCGTAATTACTGAGTAGCGACTGCATCCATCTTTAGGAGGCTCAGGACAGTTGCAGGTCCATCACCGAGACAGCCTCATAGGGACCCATTACGGGAAGTGGCCTCTCTCTCATTCGCTCCCTGCTGACATACCAAACAATCTGCTCTTTTCTGCTTCTTGTGGGTGACCATGCTGTAGGATCTGGGTTTGGCTCAGACTCTGTTTAAAAGCACGCAACACTGAGCCAGAAAGAGAGAGAGACGGACAGAAGACCGTTCAACATGAGAATAAGAAAGCACCTACCTTGTGATATAAGGTGGAAGAATGTATCGGGAATTGGTTTTGAGGAGGAATCTGGAGTACTAGACATATTGCCCAGTTTCACACAAGCATTTAGAATAGTACTAAAGAGAAACTGAAGATCAGTTTGGTGTTTTTTTTTTTTTTTTTATTTTGTTTTTTTTTCCCAACACACTCATTTTATAACACTGCACAACTATTCTAATGACCAGAAGTTCTTTTATTGGTTTATTTATTAATGTCCTTGAGACAATTAATGACACTTGTTTGTGTGGTTGTTTTAATGTGTGTATGCCTCATTTTTCCAAAACTGCTTTTTTCGTTTTGTGTGGTTGATGGTTAAGTCTGATGATGTTGAACACTGGAAGAAGGGAGTAGTCAGATTATATATTTTTTCCCAAAGTGAAGCATCTAGGTAAAAAGCCCATGGATTCCTGGGATCCCTCACTCATGTCACCAGCCATCTCGTGTCACCATCTCCAGCTTCTGATGGGGCTTTCATAAGTCAAAGGCAAGAGCTCATCACCAAAGGCAATGGTGTATCTTCATAGATATATATTTGGATCAAGCATTCACACTGGGTGTGTGAATATAAGGAGAGTCTCCTGTTTAAATGTGCACAACTACTGGTTAAACGATTTTAGATATACAGCTGTTTTTATACACTACTGCACATGAACATAGATCAGTACCTGTAAGATATTGTGTGTTTGAGGTAAGAAATAGATACCCTAACAACCTTTTACACAATGTAAAGTTTATTGTGAATGATAGAAGCCTGTTTAGAGAAAGCTGTTTTCCAAAACCTGAACTCTTTGTAATAAAGCTTTTTAAATAATCTGTGGAGTTGAAAGTTTCAGTGAATTATGTATGAGGAAATTAGTTTTATGACATGCATAAATAGTTTAAAACTGATATACAGTAGTAAACATTTGAAGTGGATCAAAAAAGTTCATCAAAGTTGTCCTAAGACAAGAACGGCTATTATTTTGGTTTTAGGACAACTTTGATGAAAGGCTTTTAGCCACTTCAAATGTTGACTACTATACTAGCACAGAAAAAAAAACTAATATCAAAGTTAAACATACTGATATTTCCCATAGATTTCAAGACAAAATAACTTCTTTCAATAACTTATCTTATTTCAGTAACAAGAGTTGAAGTTTGAACTGAAGCTAAAAACTGAGAAAAGAGATGAGATTTAGTTGTCCTGCCACAAGTCAAGTTATGACTTGGTTGTCACGATTTTAAGGAATATTACATTTTTGTTTTTGTAACTGAGGAAATCATGCAGTAACAGGTTTGGACAAAATAGGGGACTTTCTCATGCAAGTCTAAATTTTTATTAAGTAGTTTATCAAAAAATATCCAATATGTCTAAACAAAAATGCGTTAAAAACGTTATGGGACACCAAAGTGTGAGTATTCGAGGAATGTAACAGATTGAAAAGCGTTTGAGATCCTTTGCGCTCGGTCCAGACGCTTTGAACAATTTCACTGAGGAAACCTTGAATGTGTACTTATGCATACATAATTACCCTTATTCCCAACAGGTAGATAAACAATGAGGCTATTATGCGACGGCGCTGCCATCACTTCGGACATTATAGCTGCGTTCATGTCAGTTCATCTGACTCGGAGCGCGGCTGTAATTACCAAGCATGCTGTCCGTGCAGGCAGGTCACTATAGGATATGAGACACATCCTGTGTCTGTGGAAGGCACTTGAGATTGAGATGAGTGTTTGGTTTTGAGTAATTGTGCGCATCATCACGTAAAATCTGTTGACGCAATTTATTTTTTTTCCCCTTCTCCGACGCAACAACCCCGGAACCCGGCAGCGATGTTATTTCTGCAAAAAAAAAAAAAAAAAAAATTCACTCCCACGAGTAGATGAATAGAAATAGCCAAATCTCTATGACAAAGTGTTGGAGCGGTTGAGCTTGAAGATGTTTATCACACTTCAGAAATACCTCGAATGAGTCGCGTGAGATTAAAACCAGCAATCTTAAGGTAATGTACTTCCATTTAAATCTGATATACTCTTCTATTCCTTTAAAAAAAAGCATGAAATTAAAAAAAAAAAAAAAAAAAAAACGAAATTTTTATTTATGCCAGAAAATGTGGTTCCCATGCTATTCGTGTAGTGAACTAGACAAATAAATGATGCTGATTAATATTTTACAGCTTTGCAACAGCTAGCCTATTTGTAACGCGCTTTTACAATAATTCTAGTCTTATCAGCCAGATCATTTCTCAAGTACGAACTACAAGTGAGAATCTACAAATGGCACTTCTGACCAACATAGGCTACTGTCTGTGAAATTATTCAGACACTTTATTAAGCTGTGCTACCGATGACTGTTACAAATGAACATAATTTAGCACATGTAAGGGTTCAAGAGAAATGTTTTGTCAAACTACAGTCAAGTGTAATACTTTATTATAAGGTAATTGTGGGGAAATGGAAATATATATTTTTAAGTTGAAGTAGGCCTACTTTCTTTCTTTCTTTTTTTTTTAAACTAATTGCATTATGTGATCAGTTACCTGCTCCAAATGGTGTAATGAATCGCGCGCAATAGAGCAGTACTACATTAACAATAAACACGATCGCATGTACCAAATATATGATAGTTTTTTTCTGTATTACAACGTTTTACTTCAAACTTTGATCAAAAATGCAACCGGTGGATTACATGTCTTAGGTTAAACATTTAATGTACAAATTTAGCGTGTCAGCATATAGAGACACATGCAAGCACATGTTGTCCCACATTTGCTGTTCGAGTAGGGTTACTGGGTTTATGTTAGACAATGAGTCCATAAAATTTAACCTTAATTAGGCTAAACATGCTCAGCTGAGTGCTTTTTTTTTTTTTTTCATAATTTCATTAATTTATGCAATAATTGGATGGCATAAAATATATCTAATCTAGAACTCTTCTGTTGTGTAATATATTGTTTAATCATATAAACCACATTCATCCAATTGTATTTTGACTCAAGAGATTCCTCATGTGACAGCTAGTCCCAGAGTCCCCTATACTAAATTATTAACACAATATTAGTGAAGAATTTGGTATTTGGCAATTGTCATAAATGATGAATCAATGTTAAGTTTTGCGAATTATAAAACACATTGGACAAGACACATTTGAACCTGTTGTATATACATGCACATCTGTGACCAGACTTCAACTGAATTCTACATTTCTACATTGTTCAGCAACCACAATCATATTACAGCTTGGCTGAAAAAAAAAGTGTTTTATAATTAGTAATGATTAATGTATTTATTGGACTATTGATGCAAGTGTTGTGCCTAAGAACACCCCTTACCCAAGTTAAAAGCATTGTAACACATTTCTACATCATTCTGAACAAACCATTTTTTTTTGGTTCAAACCATTCCCTCTGTTGAAGCTGGCTCCATATAGCCTATAAAAGACAAAATCCGAAGGAACTTTCGAGAACAGAAAAGCAATTCTACTGAAAACAGCTTTCCCATATTGAGACTCTGTTCTGGGTAATATTGTGGTACTTGGATGATATTCATCATGTCTGCGCAGTATTATCGAAGGTGTCGTGTATGACTCAGACTCAGGGACACATTCTTTAGCATTTAATGGATTGGTGATGAAACACGTTCACACTGTTATATGTTATGTTCCACAGTCAAGGTCTCAATCCCACTATATCTAACATCCTTTCATCAGCCAGACATTCTGCGAAAAAGGCCACGGTCAGATTGAAAAGGGCAACGTATGTTACTCAATTCCACGTCATGAATTAGGAGTTATATATAAGATGATCAAGATGGTTTCATTGCATTGCACAGGCTCTGCTCAACAAAGAAAACACCTACCCAGACATCAAAGCCAAGTGGAAAAGACGTATTGTGTGGCTGGATTCGTCATATGGCATATTGTGAAAGTAGTAGGGTTTCACACTTCCTTCAACTTCAAAATATCTCTTCCTGTATCTTTAGAATAGTCTAGAGGTTGAAGGAGACAGCCCACACACAAAAAGTTTGTCACTCAGCAGCCATCTTGATTGTATCCCCAGAAAGCTATTTTCAGGCATACAGAAGTACAATTTCTGTCTGCTTGAACTGAGAAAAACCCAAATCTGTTTGACAAGTATTTACTGAAAGCCATCAAAAGTTTAGATTTAAGACAACCTTAGTTTAAGATAACCTTCACAGATGAATTCAACTTTCCCATGACGTACAATACGTACATCAGAATTTTGGTGAAAGTTTCAGGGTAGTGGCATTTGGACACACTAATTATGCTGTTTTGTTTGTTTCCCATAGAATCCATGGAATGTAATTTGGAGGCCTCTGTTGATTCCGAACTGACCTACACTTGTTGAATAAGACTCTGCGAACATGAGGTTAGGAAGATGAACATGTCTGAGGAGCAAATAAACTGCACTATAAGCCACGAGATTCACCAGTACCTGTTTTCGGGAGTGTACATCCTTGTCCTGCTAGTGGGTCTTCCCGCCAATGCTTACTCGCTCTACCATGCCTGGCTCCAACTGAAAGCCCGCAATGAGCTGGGGGTCTACTTGCTAAACTTGACCATATCCGATCTGCTGTACCTGGCCTCCCTGCCCCTCTGGCTCCAGTATATCTTCCAAGGGGACAACTGGAGTGGCTCAGAGTGGCTCTGTCAACTGTGTGGTTTCCTGCTTTATGAGAACATCTACGTCAGCATTGGTTTTCTGTGTTGTATCTCCATTGACCGTTACCTAGCGGTGGTCTACCCTTTCCGTTTCTCGGCTTTCCGAACGGTACGAGCAGCAGCGCTGGTCAGTACGGTGGTCTGGCTCAAAGAGCTTGCCGTAGGAGTGGTGTTCTTCCGGCACAAGGAGCTCAGCAGGGACAAGCACAACCAATCTGTGTGCTTTGAGCACTATCCCATGAAGACATGGGAGTACCCAATAAACTACTACCGTTTTTACATAGGTTTCCTGTTCCCTTTAGGAATCCTCTCCGTGTCATACTTTCAAGTCCTCCGAGCAGTGGGCAAGAGCACAGGCACGCAGACTGCCCAGAAAACTCGCATCAAGTACCTGGTGACCAGCACCATCGTCATCTTCCTGGTTTGCTTCTCACCGTACCACGTCTTCCTGCTGGTACGCACCATATTGGAGCGGGACTGCGACTTTATCGAGAAAATTTTCAACTACTACCATTTCTCTCTGTTGCTTACTAGTTTTAATTGTGTGGCTGATCCGACGCTCTACTGTTTTATCAGTGAGAGTGCCCAAAAGGGCATCCAGAAGGCTCAGGAAGCTTGCACTCGGGTCTTATGCTGTTGCTCAAAAAGCCATGGAAGGTTCAACACGCACTCTACTGAGCTTGCAGTCGCCAATGATAATGTTACTGGTACCACAGTGGTAACACACATGCAGCAGGTCAAACCTGACGTTTAAACATTTTTGTTGTATTCGTTATCTATACAATGGACATCATACCGCTCCTCAGATGTACAGCTGCATACTGTTCATTTTGCATCGGTTAGAACATTAGCCTACTTTAACCCAACATGCTACTGTTATGTGGTGTAATTCTCAGGGAGTTCTCTTGATAATCACCAGTGGTTGACATTTGAGGTTTTAGGAACCGATGAGCTAAACTCTTTCAGGTATTGTTCCAAGTCCCTTTAACTACATGTGCGTGTAGCAGTTTAAAACCGCGTCTAAGACTAAAACCAATTCTGCTTTCAAACCTCATCGGTTTCAGTTCCTTTAATACTGTGCTTCACCCAAAAAATGCCAATTCTGTCATCATTTACTCACCCTAATGCTTACGGTCACTGCAAATCTCTTTTTGCAGATGCAAACTTCGCAAGTCAGATTTAGTTACAGTAAGAAGCATGAGAACCAGTGGCGTTTGGTTCATTGATGTCAAACCAGGAACAATACAACTTGATGAAAATGTATGCATGCTTAATGTGATCTCCAAGACAGGGAGGGGAAATATATAATATTAAAAATATAAATTGTGGTTGTATGCCTTTAGAGGTTTCATGGACCAATGTGATGATACTTTTATGGTGCTTTTATGTTCTTTTTGGTGTTTAACAGTTCCAGGTTACTATATGCTCTTATTTTATGGAAAATAACATTGTGAAATGTGTTGCACGATAGAACTTAAGTCATTCAGGTTTGGAACATCATAAAGGTGAGTTAATGATAATAGACTTTTCATTTTGGGGTGAACCTTTCCTCTAAGGAACAAAAGCAATGAAGCTTTATCTTTGTTGCCTACTCACTTTTTACATGGTTAGACATGGAGCGCACAGACATTTAACAAGCAGAAAAAGGTACGCAGTGTGGGTGTGAAGGGTCAGCAACCTCCAAACAGACCATTTTAACCTGGACAGCTTCCCACTGTGATTTCATATCCTAGCAAATTAGACGAGGAAGAGGTGATTGATGTTTGCTTCCAGAAATCATTGATGTTTGCTTCCAGAAATGTGCTCAAACTGCTGAGGTAAGTAAAGGTGATGAGTGTTTGGGGCAGTGTTTACATTTTTATGATGGAAGTGATCACAGCTAATACTAGGAGCTTTAAACGAATGACCTAAACGGAAAGAACAGACATGTGAAAGTGTTCTCTTTTTCCTGCTCATTCAAATGATGTTTACAGTGAATAATCAAAATGCATGCAGATTGTATGTATATGTAACTAAATCAAGATTAGGTTATTTCATTGATTTTAGTGACTATAGTTCAGGTTCATATGTGGGACTTTTTATTATATATACTCTGTTTGTTGCACAAATCGCTGGCAGTGATTGTATTGTTACACAGTACATGGAGACAGAAATGATGCTGTGATGTATAGCAGGGGTGTAAAAAGTACAGAGACATTATATTTGATTATAGGTACTGTTATCTAGTCAGATTTTTGTAAGATAGGATGTTCTCTTTGAATTTTGATTTTGTTTGGCTTGTTAGCCTCAAGGCCAAGGGCACAAATTACTGAAAATAATAGGTAAAGCAAACGCTTGCAGCAAATATGATATATGTGGTGCAAAAATATGATTAAATCTGTGTTGCACTTCCTGTCTCTTGTCTGCATACTTTGTGCATTAAAATGATCTCATTTCTCTTATTATTAATAATGATTTTCTTCTGTAATATTATTAAAGAGGAAAACAAGTCCCATATGAATAGTAAAAATAGGACTGAATTATTAATACATTAAGATAAAACTGTCCCTTTAATGCAAACAGGAGACAGTAATTGATTCCCCATTAAAAAAAAAAAGATTGCTCAGAGAAACACTCTTTTATCATATACTAGTCCTTTTTTTTAGTCATGGTCTTTCTTTGGTTTTGATTATTTAACTCTATTGGAAGCAGAATTGTGACATACGGTGCATAAACAAGACTAAATACAGATGGGATTAATTAGTATAAAGTCATATTCCCAGTAAAAACATATCCAGCACCATTTTAAAAGAAATTGAGAGATTGGCCTATTTATTTTATTTTCATGTTTGTTAATCCGGTCCCAGAGAAATGTTTAATACTTTCAGGTGTAACCAGAGCCAGAATAATTAAAAGTCTGCTGTTTATTTTACTTTATGATTAAGGGTTTTGGGATGGTCTTCTCCAGTGTTGATTTTGGTTGAACCATGGAAGAGGGAAAGACACTTAACTCTTAAAATGTCAGTGATAATATACAAATTTCAAAATAGCATGAACGTCTTATGTAACACGGTTCTGAACTAAAACAGCTGCCTGTACTCTAAGATACACACGAGTTGTGTAATACCATGGTATTTTTTATTATTATTTTTTATTTCCTTGGAGTACAACATGAATATTATGCTATGAATATCATATATGGATCAAGTACCTAAAATCATAAAAACCATAATAAAGTACCACCAAAGAATGTAACCAAATATGCCTACTAATTAGATTTAATCAACACTGCGCTACAGAACTTGGGGCTTTCTAAAGCCATCTGTGGTTAAAAATAAAATTGCACGTCACTGCGTGGTTGAATCATATAGTTTGAACAATCGATTATAAATCCATTATAAAGTGGACCAGTCACGCTACAAACCATACTGATAGTAGTAACAATGTTCAACAAGTATATCAGAAATGTAATTTAAGCAATATCATATCCGTTGTATTTTTTATTTATTTTTTTGTCACTTTACCTTTTCTGCAGTTCGAAGTTTCTTTTTGACAAATGGGTGATTCTCCACAAGTTTGCCGCTTTACTGTCCATGTTAAATGATAGCTGACCAGATAAAACCTACACATGCTTTTTAGTCTGGGACTAAGCCTTATCTGTGAAACCGGGGGTATATTATTGACAGAGGAATCTGGAAATTAATTGTAAATTTATTATTATTTTTTTTTAAATTAAATACTGCATACAACAAGAAATAGGTTTTAAAGTGAAAAGCAATAGATTGTTTAAGGTGAGAGCACAAAAATGAAACACTACTTTGTACATTGTCTTCATAAAGAATCAACAAAATGCTACAATGGCAGCTCTTTCTATTACATTTCCATACTCATATTCATCTTTGAGAATGAGTGAGAATATGCAAACAAGCTTGAGTCAGCTATGATGCTGGTCACAGATGTGTGTCTAGGTTCCTATGGCTATGTGATGTGTCCGTGATGTGGGTCACACTATGACGTCAGGCAAGAGTGAGATTTCTAATGCGCTGTATGATGTCAGAATGGTAAGGGTAAAAGGTCAATCCATCCACCTCCAGTCCCAGGTTTGCCGTTTTACCACTGCGGACGCCATATTTCACCAAAATGTGGAGCATCTCTTCTTCCTGTTTTTCAAATAGAAGCACCACATCAAGTCATTTTTATCTTTGCAGCTGGATTTTGTGTCTTCAGTCATTCAGTGGTAATGGCCTTTTATTTTAAGCCACATGTGGGAGTGGGAATTTTAAAAACAGGAAAAGCATCATTAAAGCGTCAATCCGTAGCAGCCACTGAGGAGAAACAACATGATGGACACAAAAAAATATTTAGGCTAACAGAAAGGAATGTGAATACGGGGTTAACGGGCTGGTTCCAGCCGTTGTGGCTGTGATAATCATAACGTACACTGACAGACGTTCTGAAGTGGTCTGCGGTTTACCACAAATATAAAAATGGCCAGTGTTGACCGGAAGCAGCACTGCAAAGCACTTGCAAGTTTTATACCAGTGGACTTCCACTGAAAATAAAATGGGATACAAAGTTAACAGTATGAGGTGATATTATGAGGTGCTTAAACTCTTCCAGAGACACCCTTAAGCTGCAATGAAATACTTTTTTGAGAAGAACAGATGTTTTAATGTAATGTAGAACTGAACTTAGACATCATAATCATCCGCCATCAGTTCATTATTGATAATATGGTGTTACCTTGGCTATAGTGGGCAGGCTGGACGTCCACAAGCTCTGTTGATCAGGTGTGGGTGACAGACCCAAACCCCTCTGGAGGTACCGCCAGTGTATTGGGCAGAGATTGAGAACATACAGAGCACAGGCGACAGCATAGCCACCCCAGTTGGACACTCCTACACAGGAAGTGGATGTTAGGTATGCTAAGAAAAGATTGTTTATGGTACACTATCATTGTTGTGCAAATACAGTATAAGCTTTTGTAGATACCAAAATAATATACACTCTTCCAATCAAAAAGTTTGGAATAATATTTTTATGTTTTTAAAAGAAGTCTCTTATGCTCACCAAGGCTACACTTATTTGATCAAAATACAAATAAAACCGTAATATTATGAAATATTATTACAATTTAATGTAACTGTGTTCTATTCTAATATTTTTTAAAATGCTATTTAGTCTTGTGATTGCAAAGCTAAATTTTCTGCAGCCATTAAGCCAGCATTTTTCATGATACACTACCATTCAAAAGTTTGGGGTAAGATTTATAACAAGAAAAAAGAAAAAGAAATGAATACTTTTATTCAACAAGGATGCAATAAATTGATCAAAGGTGGTAGTAAATACATTTATAATGTTACTAAAGATTTCAAATAAATGGTGTTCTTTGATCTTTCTGTTCATCAAAAAATCCTGAAAGAAATTAAAATATTAATATAAAAATTAAGCAGCACATTTTCAACATTAATATTTAGAAGAACCACTATTAATAATTGAGCACCATATCAGCATATCAGAATGATTTCTGAAAGATCACGTGACACTGAAGAAAACTGAAAAGAGCTATTTTAAATGGTAATATTCTTTCACAACTGTATTTTTATGAAATGAAAGCAGCCTTAAGAGACAAAGAAAAAATAAATAAAATAAATAAATAAATAAATAAAAATCAATTCTCCAGACTTTTGACTAATAGTGTACTCCAATGGTAAAATGCTAAAATAGCACACATAAATGAAAATACATAAATAAATAAATAATTTGTTTGTTTGTTTGCATTGTTATAGGTATATTATTACTTTTGGGGGAAATATTCTGAGTTCCACACAGTACACATCTGTCGACTGTAAATGTGACGCTCTTGTGTACCATACTAAATAATCTCAACCTCATAATTAACGGCACCCTTTTATTCAATACTTTTTGAAACCTCTATTTGCCAGTTTAACAGCTCTAAATTTTCTCCTATAATGCCTGATGAGGTTAGAGAACACCTGACAAGAGATCAGAGACCATTCCTTCATCCAGAATCACTCCAGACCCTTTAGATTCCCAGCTCCATGTTGGTGCTTCTCTTCAGTTCACCCCACTCATTTTCTATAGGGTTCAGGTCATAGAACTGGGTTGGCCAGAGCAGAAGCTTGGTTTTGTGCTCAGTGACCCATTTTTGTGTTGTTTTTGAGGTTTGTGTTTGGATTATTGTATGGTTGGAAGATCCAAACATGGCCCATTATAAGATTTCTAACAGAGTCAGACACTTATTGATTTTTTTATCTGTTGGTATTTGATAGAATCCATGATGCCATGTGTCTAAACAAGATGTCCAGGACCTCCAGCAGAAATATAGGCCCACAACATCAAAAATACAGCAGCATATTTCATTGTACACATGGGGTACTTTTTATCCCTGTGTTCACCAAACCCATCTTCAGTGTTTGCTGCTAAAAAGCAAATTTTTTAGTTTCATCTGACCACAGAAGCCAGTCCCATTTGAAGTTCCAGTTCTGTCTAATAACTGAATATGTTGGAGTTTGTTTTTGGATGAGCTAGGAGATTTTTTTCTTGAGACCCTCCCAAACAACATGTGGTGATGTAGGTGCTGTTTGACAATTTTTTTTTAAGGTTTTCTGACCCCCGAGACTCAACTATTTTCTGCAATTCTCCAGCTGTGGTCCTTGGAGAGTCTTTAGCCACTCAAACTCTCCTTCTCACCGTGCATTAGGACGATATAGACACACGTCCTCTTCCAGACAGTTTCGTAACATTTTCTGTTGATTGGAAATTCTTAATTATTGCCCTGATGGTGGAAATGGGAATGCTCTAGCTCTTTTCTTAAAGCCACTTCACTAATTTGTGAAGCTCAATTATCTTTTGCTGCACATCAGAAATATATTCTTCTGTTTTTCTCATTGTGATGGATGATTAAGTGAATTTGGGCTTTGTTTTCCCTCCTATTTATATTTCTGTGAAACAGGAAGCCATGGCTGGATAATTTCATGTTCATAATCACCCTGGAGTGCTCAAAATTGTGAATATGAATGGGAATATACTTCAGAGATATTTTACTCATAAGAATATCTAGGGGTACCAATAATTGTGTCCAACGTGTATTTGAGAAAAACATTTATTTCATAATGATATTTCCCCCCATTTTAAATTCTTATTATCCAATGAAAGGTTAGATTTTTGTGAATTTTTTAAATAAAAGAACAAAAGGATTAACAATGCAGATTAATTTTCACAGCCTTCTTTGATCATATTTACCAAGGGTGCCGATATTTTTGGCCATGACTGTATAGTATCTAATTGAACTACTATTCAAAAAGTGCATTTGAAATCTTGCTTAGGCAAGAAATTAGAATTCAATTATTGAATTCTTATTATTATTCTCAGCATTTACCATTCTTGAACATGCCTAAATGTCAATTAAATGTTGGAAATAATTTTTTAACCAGACAGGCAACACTGGCAATGTCAAATAACATCTCTGATGCATGATATCGGAAAAAAACTTTTTTTCCTTTAGCTCCCCAAGTAGGTGTAATGTGAAACTTTCAACCACTTTGTGACCACATAGGTGGTATGTTTAGGTGCAGTGTCCTTTTTTTCAGCTAGCAGGAAGCATGTTCGCACATTATGTGGTCTCTGTGGTTGCATTTACCGGTTGTGATGGCAAAATCAGCAGCCACGTCACACGCAATCAGATTTCCATTAGGCATGTATGCTTTAACTGCTGCTTTGACTTTGCCCATACCAAGCTCATTACCTCCATCCCCAATCCCTGTACACACACACATTCACACACACAATTAATCCTGTTCCAAAGAGGTGACAGATCTCATTAAACCACTCCCTGTTGCCAACAAAATTTATCGTTAATTGGGAACAAAGTTGGTGATTCAAGCATTGTGATCATTAAAAGAGATTAGGACATTGACTACATCAGAGAAGGTTTGGATAAAACCACAATCACATTAAAATATACTTCTATTTTATTACACGGTAACATTTGATAGAGTAAGTTAAGCATGCATTGACGCTTTGGCTTTGTTACCTGTGGTAGTGATGCCCGCAATAGTGCTGGCAGTGGTGAAGAGGTCATCTATAGGGTCAACTAAATGCTTGATGTTGACCTCCCTCATATTGTAGTAGTTCCCGTCGGCAGCCCGGCCGCTGCGCTCTATTGCCACCAAGTGGTTAAACCTTTTTGGTATACATAATAACAATTTCAGTTCAACTACATAAATGGGCTGTGTTCAGAATAGCATACTAGTCTTCTTTCTGCAGTCTAGTATGTATGCTGTGGCACAATGTGTAAATTTTTTGAATGAAACACATGGATGACCAACAGTGTCAAATTAACTAAGTAACATTAACAGTAATTTTAACATCTCTTTCTAGAAATAAAAGGAATCATTCAGATTCAAAGTTAAGCTCAATCGATAGCATATGTGACGATGTTGAACTAATTTCCATATCCATTATTATCTTTAAAGAAATATAGTGAGGCACTTACAATGGAAGTGAATGGAGCCCATTCAGGAATGTTAAAATACTCACTATTTCAGTAGTTTAGCAACTTGATGTAAACAATATCTTTGTTCGAATGATTTTAGTGTGACGCAATCACTTAATCTTTTCTGTGTAAAGCAGTATCCGATTTTACAAGTTTGCTGTAGTGGTTACATAACATATAAAGCCCTAAAATGACTGAAAACTGACAAGAGCTGAATAATTAATGTAAGTGATTTTATAAAACTATAAGCTTCACATTTCTGCATTTCACTGCCTCACTGTAACCTCAAATTTGGCTTTTATTATTAAAAAGTTGGGACAAGTCAATATGTTTTTTTTTTTTTGTGGTAATCAATATTATGCCACAAATGCTGTTGATTGAGCTTAAAACATATTCAATCCGGAATATTCCTTTAATAATGCAGTAAGTGCGGAATAATGTACACATTGCACAGTCATTATCACAAAATAAACTCCATAATCACCAGGAAATGTGTTATTTTATGATCATGACTGGCTGACTGTACATTACGCCTCTGATTATAAAGCTAACAACCAAATAATTACATAAATGGGCATGAAATATTGATTTGAGATGGAAGAGACCACAGAGTGATGAGAAACATGAAACTACCAACGATCAGTTATACAGTTTAGCAGCCATACACAATTATACTACGGGTTGTTGAATGCTTGAATCTGATTGGCTGATGGACATTCTAAGGTGTGCAATTATTTTCAGGGAAATGCACAGCTGAAGTAGTTCCAGGCAGGTCTTGACTGCATGTGGTAACCGTAGTACAAGATGAATAATAGTATAAGGTCTGTTGAATTATTAGAAAATAATGCACATCTTAGGTGTTACGGCTGCATCACCACCTCGGGTGTGTGTTATTTTCTAATAATTCAACGGCCCATTGTCATTTATTCCTCACATATTTGTCTTTAGAATTCAGTTATCAAACATGAATTAAGAATGTACTAATGATGTAATGTATTACACTACTGTTTAAATATTCATTGTTGCATAATGCGCTCTGTTTAACATACATAATAGCAGGCACTATACAGTATGCATTTTCCATTGATGCTATTTTCGGCCATATTCTATCACTTGATCTTAATAAAGACCAATAGTGAGTCACAATTCGCATACTATTTGTCTTAAATAGTATTCTAAATTAAAATTAGTGTGTCTCAAAACGTAGAATGTTAAAATGAGTTTTCTGAGACGGTTTACTATTTCTGTTAAAAAATTCGAAGTGCAGATTCATACTCACTCGTACAGCTAATACTGGCCACAACCAATTGCGTGTTGGACACAGATTCGATTAGAACTACAAACACAAATAATAAAGGATATGCAAGACTGATGGTTAAGTAAGTATTTGTGTTATTAATAATACCTGACCTGATTAAAAACAAATAATAATAACTACTAAATGTTATCTGCGTTATATGTCACCTGCATTAGAACACTGAAAACTTTTAAAAAGGTATGTTTAGTTATTAAAGGGATAATTCACCCAAAAATGAAAATTCTGTCATTAATTACTCACCCTCATGTCATTCCAAACCTGTAAGACCTTTGTTCATCTTTGGGAACACAAATTTGGATATTTTTGATGTAATCCGAGAGCTCTCTGACCCTTTATAGACAACAAGGGTCCTACCACGGTCAAGGCGCAGAAACGTAGTAAGGACATCGTTAAAATAGTCCATGTGACATCAGTGGTTCAACCGTCATTTTACGAAGTTACGAGAATGCCTTTTGTGTGCAAAGAAAACAAAAATAATGACTTTAACAATTCTTCTCCTCCGTGTCACTCTAGCGCCATTTTGTAGAGTATCACAACGCATGCGCGTGCTTTCCTCTGAATGTAATCTAGGTCAGCTGCACCACATGCATGCATTGTTTACGTGCAGGAAAAGCACACGCATGCATCGTGATACTCTCCAAAATGGTGCTAGGGTGATGTGGAGGAGAAGAATTGTTGAGTAAAGTCGTTATTTTTGTTTTCTTTGTGCACAAAAAGCATCCTCGTAACTTCATAAAATTACAGATGAACCAATGATGTCGCATGGACCATTTTAACAATGTCCTTACTACTTTTCCGTGCCTTGATCGTCGAAGGACCCTTGTTGTCTATGCAGGGTCAGAAAGCTCTCGGATTTCATCAAAAATATCTTAATTTGTGTTCTGAAGATGAATGGAGGTCTTACGGGTCTATTCTGCAACATACTTAAAAGTATGTACTTTTTCTTCACAAAAAGTATATACTTTTAGGGCATAGTATAAGTAGGTGAATTGGCATACAGTGCAAGAGAAAGCAGTGGATGGAAAATGAGACTGAACCACATTATACCTGGGCTTAGTGGGATCTCCATCATGGCACAGGAAGTGAAGTGCTGAGTCAGGGCCATTACTCTGGAAACTTATTACTGGCACTGCAGTCTTTATCACACCTGTTAGTGAACAAACACACACACGCATTCAGAAATCCTGGTACAGTAAGATCCTGTCCAAACTAGACATGACAAATCTGCCCCCTAAAATGTTAATTTGCATGTCGCTTTATCGCGTCTGTCTAGCATAACTGAAGAATATCTCAAAAACACTAAATCAGCAATGATGGAGCCACCCTTCTTCACAGCATCCCGCATGATGTGCTGATTCATCTCCAAAGCGCGCCCATCTGTCACGATGACCACCTCTTTGCCGAGTGCTTGAAGCATAGCTGCCATGGCAATTGCCCCGGGCGGCCCATCCGTCTCTTCAGGGGGGTTGTGCATGTAGTGTGTGGGGAAACCAGTAGTGATGAGGACAGAGGAGGAATGGGACAGTGAGAGACAGGCCTTTAGGAGCTCATCCTGCAAGAACAGGGCCCGGATACCTCTTGAACCTGCACACAAACCACGGAGTTACTGATGTCAAGTCATGATGAAACAGAACTAGCAATAGATCTTTTCCTCCTTACTGTGACGTACGAGTGTAACGGATTATTGAAAAACAAATTAAAACAAAATGAAAAAAATAAATGTAGGAAGGGGACGGGTTTATGCATCGGTTGTTGAGATGTGAGAACTGCACTCAAAAGTGGAGACTAAATGATTGGAGAGATCCTGCATATGTCACTAGAGAGAAGTCTTTCGTTTTTTGTGGAAGGTCCAATTATAACATTTTGTTTAAACGTTACAGTAAAAAACAATAAAAACTTTACAATGGTAGACAGTGATCCCAAAAAAGATTTTGTACACTTGGGCCACACTTAAAAGTGTTTAAATGTCAACAATGGTGCAGTCAGTAGCACAACTACTAAACAAAAATTGCTATGTTGTTGTGGACATACACTGACACCTAGTGGTGTGGATGTAGCATTACACAAACAAATATTTTGAGTTTACAATGCCAATGTAGAAATTCAAGTTTCCGGAATATCATGGAAGTAGCTTTTATGGTATCTCTAGTAAACATTGTGTCACCAATAAGATCTGAGATGGTTTCTTTTAAAAATTTTCATTGTATTTACCCATTAACCCAGGCCATATAAAGATTTAAGAAAAAATATTGATATTATTAGAGTATTATTATTATTATTTTTTGACTTCGGACTTTTTATTTGCACAGTTTTTCCGGTGTTATTTTAATGTTTTCTAAAGGGAAATTTCAGAATCTAACATTTTATGGAAGAGAAACTTTTTTTTAATGACAAACATTTAGATAAGAAAAATTGGTTTATTTGTAATTAGTTATTTAAATTACGGAAATATCATATTCCTAAATGGTAATAGTTTAAAAAGGCACCAAACTGCACAACAATTTTAATTAAACTTTTATCCAGCTAAGAGACTTCTGTGTTTGGTTTGGAATGAATGATGATGGTTAAACTTTATACCCCTATGTATTTAGTTCTTCTAAGTTGAATAAAATTTGTAAAATATATTACTGTTAATATTGTTGTTATTGTTATTGTATGTCTATATTTTTTATTTTTATGTATTTTTATGATTATTCTTTTTTGTCAGTTGTCACTAAATAAAGCATTAAAAAATAATAAAATTTATATATATATATATATATATATATATATATATATATATATATATATATATATATATATATATATTATTTTCAAAAGACTATTAATTTACTAGTTAAAAAAATGACACTGTTTGATATTTTGTTGTATAATGCAAAGACATTTGTTCATTTTAAGTGTGTATTTATGCATTTAAATACTTTTTTTGGGGTCAAAATTGTTCTGCTTCATACCTGGGTCTTCAACAACAAGCTCCTCAATTGCTCGAATTTGTTGAACAGCTCGTTTGCTAGCCATACTGTAATGCTGAGGATTCTGGGAAATGCAGAATGTCAAAGGGCACTGTGCTGGCTCAAGGGTGAGGGGCGAAATAGTTTCTGCCTTTTGATCGGTGATGAACATGCAGCCAGGAGAGTGTGTGAACGCCAGAGCGGGCTCTGCAACATAAAAAACAAAAGGTCAACATGCAGTTCTTCTCCTCCACACTGCATAAAAATGATCAGTGTATGCTGCAAAATATGACATTGAAGAAGCAAAACCTCAAGTGTACTGAAAACCCAGTGACATTAAATCTTAAAGGTGAAATGTGTAATTTCTACTCCAATAGTAGCACAAAACAGTGCAACTACATTTTTACATTTTCGAGAGAAAACTTACTGCAGCTCTGGACAGCCTCAACACCAGTGACCCCACAGGGCCAGAACACAGGCACATCACCGGGACACTCCTTCACTGGGTCCCCATAGTCTGGTTGTGACGAGTCCTGGATGCCCAGCAGCTCTGTAAGAGAATCAATGGTGTTTACGAGATGTTCAACGAGGAGTTCATTTTTCCACCTCCAAGCCCCTAAAATGTTAATGTTAACAGTTGGAGTATGTTTAGACATGTTTTGATCAGACACACGCAGCTAAGTATTACAGATGGGCTCTTAGGAGCAAATTCCACCATTAGTCATATCCACCATGAACCTGCTTGGTATTTACAGTGGTCCCAAAAAGTATTCGAATACTTAGGCCACACTTAAAATTGTATGAAACTCATTTGTTAGATAACAGCATATAAAAGCCATTGTTGTTATTGTTAACTAAAATTATTAAAATCATTTTTGTTAAAGTAAGTATTTTGGCCAGAAGCAATGGTTTACTGTTAAAATGCCTTAATGATGGATGTTTCTTACAAACACACAGCTTTTCAATTCACAAGACATTAATTAATGGAGTCGAGAGGATTATTGTGATGTTTTTATCAGCTGATTGGTCTCTCTTTCTGACGGCACCCATTTACTACAGTGGATCCATTGGTGAGCAAGCGATGTAATCCTAAATTTCTCCAAATCTGTTCTTCTTAGATCTTAGATGGCCTGAAGGTGAGTACATTTTAACCAAATTTTCATTTTTGAGTGAACCATTCCTTTAATTAAAATAAAGCTGAGCTGAAATACAATGAAATAAAACATAGATGAAAAACTTTAAATTAGAAACGTTTCCTTGGGAACTAACTGAAATAAAATAAATTTAAGTACTATAATTACTAAAAAAAATGAATGAATGAATGAATGAATCTAAATAGAAATATTTACAAAAAAATTACAAAAGCATGTAACAAAATCACTAAAACAATCTAAAATGGAAACAAAAATAGAAAAATAAAAATGTAATTCAAAATATAATAGAACTATAACAGTATATAAACAATACACAAATAAAACTAATCAAATCAAGTGTAATTTATTTAAAAATAGCACAAACATTTTTCAAATAAAAAGTTTTTTTTAAAGCATTCATTTATTTATTTTTACGGATAAAACAATATACTATTGAAAATAAAGGAACTGATTAACTATGAATTTGAGGGAACTGAGAAACTGATCTATTGAAAATAACCTTAATATCATCAAAAGTTGCATACGATTAGTGAATCTTTTTTTAACTCTTTCCCCGCCAGCGTTTTTGAAAAAAGTTGCCAGCCAACGCCGGCATTTTTGATGATTTTCACTAAAATTTCATGGCCCCCAGAATATTTTGTTGTATGAATATCCGAACGTGCAATACACCAAAATAAAGAACCGCCCCTCTACTTTTAAATAAAAAAATCCATTTTATTCTAGCTTCAAGCATTCTTTTTTTCAATCAACACTTGAATGTAGGTAGGTTTCATATAAAGCAACATTTTGAGCTAAAAGCTGAGAAAATTGCATTTTTATCAAATACTACATCTGGATCATATCCAGTACCATTATCAAAGCAAAAATGCAGTGGATCGCTTCCATCAGCACTCCCAAAGCTTGCACAGTCCTTTACCACTTCCTGGATTGACACCTCAATCGGTGGCATTACGCAGTTTGAATTTTTTATGCGGCTTAGTGATGATGATCGCATTATTTTTCATGTGCATATGCTTACATTTGAGATCGCTCGTTTCTGCGTCTTCCTCATCTGTGTTTTTGATCGGCACATTCTAGACTCATTCAGGGGATGTGTAATAGCGCCCCCGAGTGTATGACAGCATGAACACGGAAACCCAGAAAATTCCGTGTTTGGCAGGGAAAGAGTTAAATAAGTACATACTAGGGTCTCCAATATGGATGGGGCCTCCATGTGCCAGTGGAATCACGTGTGTGCTTTGAGCCGCAGCGTCCAGATTGTCTTCTGGTACAGGTCTCATGCTCACCACCATTGGACAGTGAAACTGACCCGCTCTAATACAAGCTACTGAGGTCTGCAAAAACAAAGCAAAACAAAACAATCATAAGCACTCTGACCTACAGCATTTTCCTTCTGGTCATTTTTACAATTTCAAACACGGAAAACATCTGACACAAGCAAAGTCAAGTAATAAGCTGTAGGCACTACTGTACATGGATGTAATCCAGGCCTGAGGTGTTTACTGACCTTGTACATGCTGACATTTTTACCCTGTTCCACATTTCTCACTGGAACCCCAGCGGCCTTCAAGGCTGCTTCAAAACCAAAACTACAGCCAAGGTAGAATGTAACCATGTCTTGAAGTTGAGGAGTGTAAGAGGATAAACTAATGACCTTCTTCATCAGCAAACCATTCTCAAACACACAGTACTCTGGACAGTCCTCCCTGTGAGAAAGACAGGACAATGCACAAGATAAATATAATAATTTTTGAAAAATGTTGGTAACCAAACAGTTGACAGTAGCTATTGACTTTGGGGGGAAAAACGCATGGATGTCACTGTCAACCGTTCAACAGAAGAAAGAAACTCATACAGGTTCGGAACAATATGAGGGTGAGTAAATGATGACAGAATTTTTATTTTTGGGTGAACTATACCTTTAAGGGTTTTCCAGCCCTTTTTTCCTTAGTCCATCTCTGGGTGTAATTATTAAATGAAAAGACGGCATTAGAAATCTTTATTGTCAAAAAAGATTAATCTTTTACAGCTGTCTGTAACATAAGATAATGTGTAAAGGAACAGTGTCTTATTAAACAGGATTTAATTTTATTTTCCCACCACCTATTTAATCAGTAGTTGGTGAATAAAATAAAATAAAAAATAAAATAAAATAAAATAAAATAAAATAAAATAAAAAATAAAAAAAATAAAATACAATAAAATAAAAAATAAAATAAAAAAATAAAAAATAAAATAAAAAGATACCTTATGTCAGATCCTGTGGCGAGGGGGCTGCAGCTCCATTCTCCACATTTGCTCCTGTACAGCAGCGGCAGAGGGCTGCTGTTAGCTTGACAAAACGCCTCAAAGTCATCAGCAAGATCCTTGTGCAAGATCACCACGTTAGCCTGTTGATATCCTGTCAGTAAACATACAGTAATACTGTCTGTGAGATCCTGCAGCTGTCTCCATGCTTGCAGACTTAAATAAAATCTTAAAAAATGTTTTGCAGATTAAGGATATACAATTTGGTATGTAACAAAATGTCCTGAATGGCATCAAAAATTGAGATTCAATCCACAAAAACCCCCTAAAAAGATCCTACTGGAACAACAAACTGAAGTTTCAGTTTATACAGTAGTTATATTTGACACTTACATGACTCATGTTTTATTTATTTAGAGTTGGTTCAAAATTGCATTAGAAACATTAGCATTTCTTTAGGATTTTAGGAGAAAGTCATTCAGATCAGATGCCAAAGTCTGAAAAAGTGAAGGTTCACAGTGTCATTATGCAGTAGTCACATGTTATTATTTGTGCACTATATGCAGAAAGTTCTGGCACAAATTATTTAAATGATCAATTTCTATTCATTTGTTTGCAGGAAGTGAATACTGTAAATTCAATCAATGCATCCGCTGATCAGTATCCTGCATAATTAGAATTGTGAGTTTGAAGGTGAATCAAAAATGAATCCACATATTATTATGTCAAGCTAACGCAATGATAAAATCATAACATCAACACAAGATTTACAGTGTATTTACTAAACATACCATGGCATCTAATCATAATTCGTACCTGCAGCGATACCAGAGGTGTTCTTAATATCCCGACTCTGCTGGCGAATAATGCTCCGCAGAGCACTGGGAGACAGACCCTCTGACTTCCACATGCTAAATCCCGTGCTTTATGACAGCCCGACACTTTAAAGTCCAGCTGGTTAATGATTTTAAGCTGATGTAACCCACTGTTGTAAACGTTAATGCATGATGGTGCATAGCAACTAAAACCAAACCACTTGTAAATCATACCTGGCTTCACGTTTGCTCGGGTGCTGTATTTCAGGCCTTTCAGTCGAACAGCACAGCGGAGAAAAATTGTCGCACGTTTCAACAGCACTAAAGGAAACATTGTAACAGGTTATTATAAATATAAAAATATAAAATTATAAATATCTGAAAGACTGAAAAACTGATTTCAAGGCCAAGAACAGCCATATGTTTGTGTGTGCTTGTATATGTATATATATATATATATATATAGAGAAAGAGAGAGAGAGAGAGGGAGGGGTAAAGGAAAAGTTTTTTGTTGACATGAACTTTTTCTTTTGCTATATCAAGATTTTAGGTTCTAATTTACATCAGGAACACCAGGGCTAACTACAAGGTTTTTGAGTCCATATATAATGTTTTCTCTTTGGGTTTTGTATGGTAGGATAATTTATGTGCACTAAAATTACAATGTAATATATTTTTTCTATATCTGTTGAGTGAAAAAGCACACAAAATTAAATCATAATAGCATACAATGAGGCAAGATAACTATATAATAAAGGTACATCGTAACCAAACTGTTGAACTGTGTTCATAAGTCAGGAAGTCAAGTTTCATAACTGCAATTTATCAAATGTTTTTTAAAGTTTTATAATTCTGTTATTTAAAATTGACTAAATAATGAGTTCTATTGGTTAATGGTTTGATATTTTTGTATATTACCCTTTACATTTTAGCTGTTTCGTGAATTGTTTTGCGTTTAATGTTTTAGGCCTACTGTCAAAATTCTACTCCGTGTTGCCAACTAATTTTAAGGGGAAGTTGCTAAAGGAAGGTCGATTTGTTGCTTAAAGTTGCTAAATGATGTTGTGATGTCATTGCGCAATGATGTCATTACGTAATCACGATGTAAAATTGTGCCACTGCGTCAAATCTCAGCAAAAAAAAAAATATTTTATGTTAATTTAGATTTTTTCATAAAATAATATAAATTCATAATATTAAATACAATATTGAATTATTGAACACATTTTTGTACAATTTAAGGCTTTTTATTAGCTAGTAAAACTACATTCTGAAGAATTATAGTTTTGAGCAGTGTATTGTTAGAAGTCAGTTAGTAAGAGTCTGTAAAAATAGAGCACAATTTGCTATGTTAACATGAAGGTATTTCTGCATTGATTTTTCACTGTTTTTTACCTGCATTTTAAATTATTCATTGTATTTTGTGTTTTCAGGTTACAATGGATAAGGGATAACACATGTCCTGAAAAATTACTAGTACCTTTTCCATTTTTCTAGATATTTTTCTTAGTGTATCAACTGATCAACAACCGCAGGTACAGTATAAGCTACTAACAAGGTGTATTATAAATTAACAATGATTCAATTATTATTAAATTGAAGAATTGCAAATAGCAATTCATGTGTTGTGTGTACTACTAAGCATATTTGGTTTCCTCTTTTTGTGTAATTTAGATGGAAAATGTATGCCTTTTTATTGTTACTTATCACTCATCAAAAGTCGACAAATAAATTTTAAAAATAGCTAAATTTGTTGTAAATAGTGTGACAACTGACCCCGGTCTCACCTAAACTGAAAAGTGCAAGTAGCCTATTTTTTATATATTGTTGTAACAGTCAACATTACATTTTTAGACAATTTTAGAGTAACGCACATTCATTTTTATCCCCCGTCATTAAAACTCTTCAATAATTTTAGAAGAATTAGAAAAACTGTTTAAAATTAACGTTAATTGTAGTCACGTCTTCTGCGTTACGTCACTAGTAGCGCTTTTGCTAAGCTTCACTTTGGCCAGAGGTTGAGTAAAGCGTGTAATGCAAAACTATAATAAAAGTCTATAACGACAGAGCAATCGCGGAAAACAGACGTTTTAGAAACGCACCGACTCTTCCGTGATTGCCTCTTAAAAACAAACACAACGCGACCTGCAGACTCGCACACAAATCAATGATCTTTTCGATGCTAATTCAGATTTGGCGACATAACTAGGTTAGCTTCTGTGTTTACAAAACTCACCCATCTCTGCGGATCAGACGCGACTGCAGGAGCTCAATAACGGTTCCCTTTTAGAATAAAACAAAACACAAAATGGCCAAAACTGCAGTTACTGGCTTTATACATGCGGGGGCGCTAAAAACTCACTCAATGACTAAATGCAAGACAGACACCCAAGAAACACATTTATAAACTGTATAGTTTAATTATTTTCTCTATACAATACTCGTATGCTTCATATATTGTTGTTCATATTCTTTTTAGATTATTGCTTTACAGTAAAATGCATTGGTTGGATACATCCATTGTTTGCAAGACAATACATTCAAGTTACACACCAACGTCTTGTTGAAAATCATTAAATCTGTACTTTACAAAAGGTTTCTTATATGCCATTCCACTCACAGTGCAGCAGGTCACTCGTGGAGCAGTTGTGCATGTATTTGTGCATGTGTGTGTTTAATAAATCAAGACACCGCATGAGAAGTTCTCATACTCTTGTGCATATTCATGCATGGCAGAGTCATTTGAAGCATTTTCTTTTAAGTCTTTGCCCTCTGAAGAGGCATACAATGGAGAGTGCATATAAGTCTATTCATGTAAGACTGGCAACAAAGACATTACTCAAACCACTCCGGAGGTCTGAAGCTTATATTATACACATCTCTGTTCAAATATAATGGTAGCATTTACATCAAACATGGCACAAATAACCTGCAACAAAGTAAAGGATAGTGTGCTGACAAACAGATTTAAATAAGTCTAGTATATGAATGCACTGGCAAAAGAGATTTCCTAAAACAACCAGGGAGAAACTAACAAAGAATATAAACTGGCACCAAAGAATTCATTTAATGTTTGAAAAAACACGTTTTAACTATTTAACGTGGCAACCAGCATAGGAAGAAGCTTTTGAAGCTCCTCTGACAGTTTGCTTATGGTGTATCTGTTTCAGCTGAATAAGATCACCACTGAGAAACACCACAGAACAAAGAACGAACAAAAGAACCATCACATGACACCAAAGTCGTTCTGCACAGCACATAGCCACAATAAACTAAAGTCGACATTATACAGAATGGCAACTATGTGATGTAAGATTAGATGACAGAATCTGCATGCATGTGTTACAGCGGTGGGCGACTTCAGCAGCTTTCACAAACATGACTCATCTATGAAAATATAATCTCCGTACTCGGCCCTCACCCACTGAGATTGCATATATCATATATAATGTGTACATCAAATACTGCAACACCTGTCTTTTTGCACAGACAACAGCGACAGCGCCTCCTAGCACTTAACAACAGGTTCTACGACTGACAAAAGACACAAAAACACGTTCCCCTATGCTCAAGTTCAGATCTCCTGAGCCCACTAGCAGCTGAGTGAATGGGGGTCCTGTAGCTGCCATTTATGGGTGAATCTCAGGAAGCCTGTCGAAGACAAGTTCAGGTCATATGTCATCACAAAAAAGAAATAAGCAAATTATTTTATGCTTGAAAATAAAGTGTATTAGGACAATTATAACTTTTTTTTAATCTTGACATCACGGTAAGGACATTTTCTACCTCAAACATCATTACCGTAATTTTCATTACTGCAATGGAAAAAATTGTCATTACAGCAATGAAAAAAAAAAAAAAAAATTAAATTTACACCTCATTTCTCATTAAAGTAATTTTCATTACTGCAAAAAACAAACAAAAAACACCTTATTACTGTAATGCAAAAAATGTCATTACATAACGAAAAAAAAATTACATCAAAAACATTTAAAAATCATAGTAATATTTACAGGTGCATCTCAATAAATTAGAATGTCGTGGAAAAGTTATTTCAGTAATTCAACTCAAATTGAATGTGTGTTAAAATCATCACAATTAAAAGAACCAAAGACTTAAACTACTTCAGTCTGTGTGCATTGAATTTATTTAATACACGAGTTTCACAATTTGAGTTGAATTACTGAAATAAATGAACTTTTCCACGACATTCTAATTTATTGAGATGCACCTGTATATGATAACCTGTAATTTATGCTAATTTAAATAAATATATATTTTATTACAGTATGATTCCACATGTATTACAGCAATGAGAATCCAGGGTTGAGATGTGCGCAACTTTCATGAAAATAAATGTTGCAATGCAGAAAAATCATAAAAGGTCCTAAAACTTAATTTTCTTGCGCAATATATATTTTTTTCATTTGATTTTGGGATGAAATATGACCTGGGCACATTTTCTTGAGATTCATCCTTGTAGGAAAGTTGACGTGAGCTCACAAAGCTTTTGCCCTGCTTTAAAAATGGCTTCTTTGCATCAAATCATGCATCACAGACAAACGGTAAAAAATCTCCAGAGAGGGAGGTTAGGGTGTATTGGAAATAAAGAAAAAGTGGCCATTTCGGTCACATGTGTAAATTCACCCTCACCTCCCATCATCTGTAAGGAAGCACTGGTTCAAACAGGATCAGTGATGTTATATTTACATATAAACAAAAAAACGCATTGCTTTGTTGCATGTTTGCAAAATCCAGGATCTCTGTTTGTGATGTCGTCAGTATGTGTTTGCCACAGTTGTCAGTCATCGTCCACACTGCGAAACAAGCAAAGAGTGGTCCTGAGGGTCATCTGCTCTGGTCTGAAGGAGAGGTGAGGAGCAGCTTTTGATGTGTGCTTTATGATTGGTTCCATTCACTGGTTAATGCAGGTCTGGAATAATAAAGGGAAAACCAAAACGTGTCTAATTTTAGAACTTCTGTTTCCGTGTGTCAGAAGCTGGTCCACTTGCTGACCTCTCTGATGGGCACCTGCCAGAGGCTCTCAGCAGGAAATGTATGGTCCAGCTCATAAGGATTTCATAACAGCTCGTCCCCTGCCGCACGATCCATACAGAAAATGCTTCACATCTGCTATGCGTCTTATTTCAACAGTTTTCTTGAGTGTAACGAGCTGCGAGAATCACTTTCTTGCCCGAGGGCAGTCATTTCATGTCAGTTCCATCTTTTTATTGCGCCACATCAAGGACGTACTTTCATTTTTCCATTCCGGAGGAAATAAATTAATATGATATAGATGTTTTATGCCACATATAAAGTGCATTATGTTCATGTTCATGTCATACGGTGTCTCAAGGGAAGACAGAAATTAGAAAATGTAGATTGTTAATGCATACAGGAATGAGCAGCATTCTTTGTCATTGTCGTGTGTATGTGCAGTTTGTGATGCAAGTGTACAGTCTGAATCCTTCTGCTCTGAATAAGACATTTACGGGCTGCATTGTGATTGTCCAAGGTTCAGAAGTGGAAGAATATCCAGTTATAAAGAGAGCTGCCAAGGTGAATTTCATTTCCTGGAATTGATGGAGAAAGTTGAGAGTCAACGGTCTTCTGGGAAATGCAGTTCTTCGATCTGAGCCACAGTGGTGTGAATGTGCAGCGGAAGTAGGGAGTTTAAAGAGAGGGGAAACAGCAGAATCATTGGTGATTTTGGTTGCAGGTTTATCCCGGAGGTATTTTGGTTCAAAGCCCATGGAAATCTTCTAGCCTAGACACCCTCTTGGCACATGGGCAGGTTGACAAAAGTGAAGACATTGTATTCGATCAAGATGGAAAAGCAGAGGAAGATGGCATACAAAACAAGCACATATATGCCCAGTTTAAAGTCCAACCTCCACTTGTTCACATGGATCCCCAGCACCTGAAAGTGAACAAACAAAATTATTCGTAAGAAGCCAGAGAAACAATATTCTATACACTGTATGGACACCTAAACAATCGTTATCTCTAGCTTCTGCTAACTGTCGTACACGCGTTCACGAGAGAGTGGTGTTCCAGTGGATGACGTAGGATGTAGGCGTAGCGTAAGCTCAGGTGAGTATATGCTAGTCTTGCGAGAATCAAGTTTTGTTTACAGCAAAGAAAAACCAGTATCCTCGTGGCTTATATCAAAATCCTCTGACATTTTTCTTTACAAATCCTCGTTTTGTACTTCTAATTCATGACCGGTGTTTTGTTTTGCTCTCTCCACTGCACTTCCGCATTCGTCATTTTTGTTTTCATCAGTTATATAAAAATTTTTCCTTGCTCTTCCAAGCGTTTCAATGGGAGTAAGCGGGTGTTTCTTTTCAACAGTCCAAAAGACTGTTGAAAAGAAAAAGTACTAAAAGTACTAAAATAAACACCTGCTTACTCCCATTGAAACGCTCGGAAGAGCAAGGAAAATTTTTTATATAACTCCAATTGGATTCGTCTGAAAGAAGGAAGTCATATACACCTAGGATGCTTTGAGGCTAAGTAAAACATGGGCTAATTTTAATTTAACTTTTTGATGGATTGATGCACTATTTAGGAATTCTATTGGACTATTGAATCTAAACCCCCATTCACTGCCATTATAAAGCTTGGAAGACCCTGGATATGTTTTAATATAACTGATTCATCAACTCTGATATTCATCTGAAAGAAGAAAGTCATATACTCCTAGTATGGCTTGAGGGTGAGTAAATCATGGAGTAATTTTCATTTTTGGGTGAACTATCCCTTTAAGTAGGGATGGAAAATGTGATTTTCCACTTTATTGTGGTCTTCATTTGAATATTGATTCTTAAAAAACCCAAGATCAATCTTATACTCTATACTTACATTCAGTGGCTGTTTAAAATATATATTTGTCAAGAGCTTCCAATCCTGCAGACGCTGCTGCTTTCTACTCAGCTGCATAGTTTGGACTAGAGGTCAACCAATATACTGGTTTAAGTGATGAATGGTATTAAGAGTATAACAATAATGTGAGAGCACATGGATAAATTCTATATACATGACATTAAAAAAAAAAAAAAAACCATTTAAAAAAGTTGATTTTATTTCTACCCTTTTTTCCTCACTCTCCCCTTTTTGTTTTAAAATTTCATATATAAAATATTACATATTTATATGAATTATCCAACATATATTTATCCAATAAATTTGTATACATTTCTATGACAATACAAATTTTACAACTTTAAGTCATTAATTTTGTAATAAATTTTACGACTTTTGATCTACAAAATGTACTATTTTCATCGAGTTGAAAGTTTGTCTTCATATTACTGATTTTTAAAAAAAAAAAAAAAAAAACTAGCAGCTGATCAATTGGTTATCTGCCAGATTTTCCACCTTGGTTACTGTTATTCAAATTAATATTTCAGTAATGTACCAGAAACCGGTTCTTTTGGAAATGGATTGGATTCACAAAAACAGTTAATGAAATGTTTAAAAAGGAGTTAGAAGTTTGAATCTGTCTGAAACACTGCCCTGTATAATTTAAAATATGCAGAGAGAGAATTTACACTTATATCTAAGCAAAATATAACCAAATCAAATCTATTTACCCAGCTAAAGAATTTTTGTAGAAATTTTGTTTTCAATGGAATTAGAGGTTCTAACTAAAACTAAAAAGAGGTGTCCATGTATTTCTAAAGTGAATTGTCCTTTACATTTACTCACAGTTAAAGCCACCGAACCCAGCAGCAGAACAACGGAGTAAACCAATCCTCTACTGTTGATTTTAACCTAAATAGGACACAAAAAAAATTAAAAGGTAATTTTACAGACTTTGTGGAATTGTGTGTGCGTGTATGCTTGAGGAGTGACAAAGACAGATACCACAGAGCCGTAGTTGACAGCCATTGTTTGGATGCCCCAGGGAACGCCGAGTCCAACCAGGATATCAAAGACGTTACTGCCAATTGTGTTGGAGACAGCCATGTCCCCCAGGCCTGAGCACACAGACACAAAGCCAAAGCTGGAAAGTCAGCTCAACATGGATGAAAGATAAGCGAAGGTAGAAAAACCAAGAAAATTAAACAAAGGAGAACTCTACCTTGCCGTGCGACAATGAGACTGGCTATGCAGTCAGGAACACTGGTGCCCGCAGCCAGGAAAGTTATACCCATAATGACATCTGGGATTCCAAGTGTGTATCCAACGATTGTGACCTGCACACAGCAACCCACATGAATGAGCCTCAATGAAATGCTTATAGGAATAGTGATGTAACATGACTGCAAGCAGAATGACCTAAAATAAGCAAAATTCAAAGAAATAGTGTCAAAACAAAGACGATTTCAAACTGGCATCCAAGGAATCCCACGGGCTGCAAGGGGTCTTAGAAAACTTGCTACGGCAGTCACAGTTAAGATTCAAGATTTTAAATATTGTATTACAGTTTTTCTCGATTGCTAAAACACTATAACCAGGCTTTTGAACTAAAATTTCAAAACCATAACGCCATTTTTTAAAAAGCACACCCATTTCCCTAAACTATAAACACTATTCCCCTGCTTTGACACATGAGTCAGATTTGGTGAACTGTTACTGCAAAACTCTACACACAAATCCCTGCATTTCTCAGTGCTTATACCATGTGGTCACTTAGAAAGCACTAGCATTCAATATTGTTCACTCAAGTCTGCAAAGTTTGAGCTCAATTAGCACACAATTACCCAAGTGGAAACACTAGGAGTCAAAATTTATCACACACCAATCAGAACCTTCGATGGAGATAAAAGGGCCAAAGTCAGCTTACAGTTTTTCTCAGCGGCTTTGGTGCATTTCTCAGATCAGAAATGAAATTCTCAAAACTACTTGTTCAACCTCCACATCATCTAGTCACTTGTGCACAACATAAAATGTTTCTCATTCTTTTGAACAAGTTGTGATTGCTTTGGTACATTCATGCAGCTGATTATATACATTTGTCTGCGGTTTCCTATATTATCAGTTGCTATTGTCATGTTGCTCAAAATGTATTATATAGTTTTCTGTGCTATAGTCTTACCCCTCAAAACCTCAATTCATTAGTTCATCTTATAAGTCATTACAGTAAATGCAAAATGGTTGATCTAGTTGTCATAAACTGTCAAGCATATTTTCTGCACATTTCTATTAAGACTTTTTATAAATTTGCCTTGAATTGTTCAAGTGAATCTTGACTTTCACTAACGAAGAGTATATAGATCAACCAATGACAAACCAGTTCTCTGAAATAGCTCAAAGGTGCATCTCATGAACCTTCAATTGGAAAGCATACATAGACAGAGGACAACACAAGAGTTACAAATTCTGACAATGGACTTTCTAATTTTTATTTTCGCCTTTGTGCCCATATTTCTTTTTTTTTTTTTCTATTTCACAATGACGTTGTAATGTTTTTTTTTTGTTTTTTTTTTTCCTGGTCAGACCACAAGTAAAAGTGTAAATGTGAATCATATCCAGTCTTTTTCAATCAATTTCCCACATACAGTAATGTGTAAATTTAAACATTTGAAAATGGATATGTGGCATAAGAAGCGCAGCCTTCTGCATTTCAAATACAGTAACTGTCATCCAAACTGTTGCCATAGTTTACATCAGGTAATACTAACAGAGTGCACTGTTATACTGACAACATGACTAAGCATTTTGACTATCTTGTTTGTGAACAATGACACAAGGATGTTTCATTCTGATGGCACTGATATGTTCATTGACAAATACTGTACTTACTTTTGAGAGATGAACTAAAGATTTTGAGTAAGTTACAGGCTTTTGCGGGAAATCCATTGTGTGGTGCTGTTGCACAAATTGTTTTGAGAAATGCACATACTTCTTTGCAAATATTACATTAAGGATGATTTGAGAAATGCACCAAAGCGACGGAAAAAAAAAAACAAAAAAACAAAAACAAAAAAAACTGTATTCAGGTTTGAAACAATGGATCCAGAGAGACGTGAAGGAAGAGGTCAAGGACACCACAGAGGAGGAGGAGAAGGAGTAGGGAGTAGAGAAAGAAATGAAGGTAGAGGAAGAGTAGGAGGTGGAGAGGGAGTACGGAGAGGAAGAGGAGAAGGAGAAAGAGGAAGAGGAGGAGGAGGAGGATGACAACAACATGGAAGAGAAAGAGGAATGGGAAGAGCAAGGGCAAGAAGACAAACAGTCTCAGATATTTTAGTTGATGCGTGCCAGGGTTGGATCAGGCATGCAAGAGGATTTTACCCCCACTGCCTGACCACAGCCAATATAGCCTGTGATGTTGAAGAGGTTCTTTGGCCTGTCCCAGACCAAAGACGGGATGCTGGGGCAGAATAATTATTTTTGTTGTTGTCTGCTGTATTGTACTGTACTCTACAGTACATTAAATTAAGGAATAAAATATTTGGTTAGTACCACAAGCAACCCTTATTACTGGTTTTGTAAAACTGTAAAAGTGTGTAAAACTGTGTTGTAGTGTGTGTGTTTTTGAGGGTTTGTATGTCATGTCTGAGAGCAAAGTTTGGTTTTTCAGCAAGATTGAGTTGTTTTGAGTGGAGAGCTTCATTTTGACCTGAATATAGGAAGTTTGGGCAATTGAGTTAGAAATTATGGATTTGTGTTTAGAGTTTCGCAAAAAAGAGGCATAATTTCAAGAAATGTGTTTAAGCAATCGAGAACAACTGTAACACAATTCATTATTAAGTATGATATTTAATAAATTAAATTGAATAATGCAGGGGGAAAAAAACACAAAGAAACTTAAACTCACCATCCACACCATGACATAGGAGAAGATGGCTATCCACAGCGTAGAGAGGAAGAAGGACAGCATGAAGAAGCGCTCCCACCGTGGCTTGGCACAGTTGGGTATGGTGAAGTACAGCAACAACATAATGGGCCAGGAAATGAAAAACTTCACTTTATCCATAGCGCCCCCTACAGTCACATGGCACAGCAGGTCACCAATTAAGCCTCCACAAAAAACTCTCTCTTTATAGCATTCTTTTGACCATCCAATCCTTGTATTTATGGTGACAGGAGTTTACCGGGTGGGCAGTGCAGCACATGGCTAAGATGAAAGTACAGATCGTAAGAAATCACATGAGAAATGGCCATGCAATGCATAATATTAAGGCACTCCAAACAGGCAGTGAATAAAAAAAATGCTCTCAACAAAACAAAAGAGATCTATAACAAAAGAGATCTGTTATCATGTGATTTTTTCACAAGAGTTTGACTCCGAACTGACTGAACAATGCATTGTACTCACACACACACCGTATTCTTTTGGTACAAAGCACATTTACAAAAGAATAAACGAATGAATAAATTATTTAATTAATTAATAATAAAAAAAAAAAAAACTGAATTAAAAAAGTACTGTGAATGTGACCAATGTCATTTCACTGTGGGCAGAACTAATTATACTCATAACTGACAAAAACAGATTAACATGCAAGTTCAACATTTCCAAGACTTTCACAGTTTTTCTTTTTTTTTTTTTTAAACTAGTCTTAAGCTCACCAAGGCTGCATTTATGTGATGAAAAATACAACAAAATCAGTAATATTATAAAATATTGTTACAATTTAATATAGCTTTCTATTTTGATATATTTTAACATGAAACTTATTCATGCAGTAACACATCTGAATTTTTAAATCACACAATCCTTTAGAAATCATTCAATATGCTGATTTGGTTCTCAAGAAACATTTCTTATTATCAATTTAGAAAACAGTTGTGCTGCTTAATATTTTCATGGAAATCATGCTAAAATTTTCAGGTTTCATGATAAATAGAAAATTCAAAAGCATTTATTTGAAACAGAAGTCTTTTGTAATAATGTGAAAGTCTTAAATGTCATTTTGATCGATTTATTGCATATATCCTTGCTGAATAAATACAGGTGCATCTCAATAAATTAGAATGTCGTGGAAAAGTTCATTTATTTCAGTAATTCAACTCAAATTGTGAAACTCGTGTATTAAATAAATTCAATGCACACAGACTGAAGTAGTTTAAGTCTTTGGTTCTTTTAATTGTGATGATTTTGGCTCACATTTAACAAAAACCCACCAATTCACTATCTCAACAAATTAGAATACTTAAGACCAATAAAAAAAAAAACATTTTTAGTGAATTGTTGGCCTTCTGGAAAGTATGTTCATTTACTGTATATGTACTCAATACTTGGTAGGGGCTCCTTTTGCTTTAATTACTGCCTCAATTCGGTGTGGCATGGAGGTGATCAGTTTGTGGCACTGCTGAGGTGGTATGGAAGCCCAGGTTTCTTTGACAGTGGCCTTCAGCTCATCTGCATTTTTTGGTCTCTTGTTTCTCATTTTCCTCTTGACAACACCCCATAGATTCTCTATGGGGTTCAGGTCTGGTGAGTTTGCTGGCCAGTCAAGCACACCAACACCATGGTCATTTAACCAACTTTTGGTGCTTTTGGCAGTGTGGGCAGGTGCCAAATCCTGCTGGAAAACGAAATCAGCATCTTTAAAAAGCTGGTCAGCAGAAGGAAGCATGAAGTGCTCCAAAATTTCTTGGTAAACGGGTGCAGTGACGTTGGTTTTCAAAAAACACAATGAACCAACACCAGCAGATGACATTGCACCCCAAATCATCACAGACTGTGGAAACAACACTGGACTTCAAGCAACTTGGTCTATGAGCTTCTCCACCCTTCCTCCAGACTCTAGGACCTTGGTTTCCAAATGAAATACAAAACTTGCTCTCATCTGAAAAGAGGACTTTGGACCACTGGGCAACAGTTCAGTTCTTCTTCTCCTTAGCCCAGGTAAGACGCCTCTGACGTTGTCTGTGGTTCAGGAGTGGCTTAACAAGAGGAATACGACAACTGTAGCCAAATTCCTTGACACGTCTGTGTGTGGTGGCTCTTGATGCCTTGACCGCAGCCTCAGTCCATTCCTTGTGAAGTTCACCCAAATTCTTGAATCAATTTTGCTTGACAATCCTCATAAGGCTGCGGTTCTCTCGGTTGGTTGTGCATCTTTTTCTTCAACACTTTTTCTTTCCACTCAACTTTCTGTTAACATGCTTGAATACAGCACTCTGTGAACAGCCAGCTTCTTTGGCAATGAATGTTTGTGGCTTACCCTCCTTGTGAAGGGTGTCAATGATTGACTTCTGGACAACTGTCGGATCAGCAGTCTTCCTCATGATTGTGTAGCCTAGTGAACTAAACTGAGAGACCATTTTGAAGGCTCAGGAAACCTTTGCAGGTGTTTTGAGTTGATTAGCTGATTGGCATGTCACCATATTCTAATTTGTTGAGATAGTGAATTGGTGGGTTTTTGTTAAATGTGAGCCAAAATCATCACAATTAAAAGAACCAAAGACTTAAACTACTTCAGTTTGTGTGCACTGAATTTATTTAATACACAAGTTTCACAATTTAGTTGAATTACTGAAATAAATGAACTTTTCCACAACATTCTAATTTATTGAGATGCACCTGTATATTAATACAGCAAAATTCAGGGGGAAAAAAATCATACTGACCCCAAACATTTGAATAGTAGTGTACATATACATACACACACACAAATATTTTCATATATAATTATTTGCATTACTTCCCTACTATTTTATTTTTTCCAATATTTAGGTAACACTTTTTATAAGGTTCAGTTTGTTATATAACAATGAACAAAAGTAGATTTATACATTTAAAAAACTAATGAATGATTAATGAATGCTGTAAGAAACCAGTTGTTCATTGTTTGCATGATAATTTTTATTTTTTTTAAATTAAATTCCATGACTTTTCCAGATCTATAAATCCCAGTTTTTCTATCATCACAGGATCTTCCCGGTTAGGACACAGCATAAGAACTGTGAAGAGGTACAGTATACTATGATTTCAGATGCCACCAATGTCACTACATGCAGTTAAAGAGCCAATCTGTTAATGTGTGAGAAAGTGAAATCGCCTCACCAGGCAAGATGAAGGGCGATGACATCTCACTCTCCGGCTCCTCAGTGAGTTTGTCCTCCACTATGTTGCCATTTTCCATGGTGTCAGCTTTCTTATCAGCCACCAGCACTGCATCCACCCCATTGGCCATCTTCACCAGCTGCTGCTGCTGTATGAGGGGCAGCGAGCAAAAACTGCTTCATAATTCACTCTTATTCATTTCCTCACATCCCCTGCTTTTCTAGTAAGCTAATTTGAATTTGTCTCCACTAGTATGATGCTATTTTTTCAGAAACACTTAACATGAGTGAATAAAGACAGATTTTTTTTTTGTTTCTGGGTGTACTATAAAATGTTATACTGACGAGACTGACAACCTTTTGTGTCAAAGTACTAACAGTTTAACACCATTCCCAGCCTCAATTCTCTTAACTAACTGACATGTCTCTATCAAATTCCTCAGCAGTCTTTGTAGCAGGGGTTTGAATTTCTAACACAATTCTTTGAACGCAAGCGTGTGGATATTTATAGAAACAGTTTAATCAGCCTCACACCCAGAACTAGGCTACCTGACGTCAGAAGTCCACAGTGCTGAGTTAGCCAACAAAGACTTGCCCATGAGCTCTTCTGAACTCCGCTTATAATCCAGTCTCCGGGTTCCCAGTGTTAAATATACTCTATTATAACCAGATAGTGCAGACGCGGAATTCTGAACAGATGAGCCACATCTGAAGAGCTTGTAAAATAGCTGAACACATCTGCAGCTCTAATCTGTTGAATTCAACATGAATCAGTGTTCACAACCCATTTAACTTCTGTATTGTGACATTTTCTAAGCGAAAGATGATGTTCGAAAAAGGAACAATAAGTAAGATGGGGATTCAAATTTTATCCATCAGGAACTGAATGACTTGTGAAAAGTTCTCTAGATAATGTAGTTTGTGAAGGGGATGCTTTTTTGTCCATATAATGGATCTCAACGGGGTTCAAAACAACACTGAACTCAATTGACTTTCATAGTATATATATGAAATATATATATAACCGTTCACTCAGCTGGTGTATTGTCTTACCTCATTGATGATAAGTCGGCTTGCCATGCGCAGACGTGTCTTGGGCCCAAAGTGGTTGGTGATCATGACCCTGAGGCCGGCCTCAGGGAACCGATAATGCGGAGGGCTTGAATTTATCATCTCGTCCACCATCACAACAGAGCCCCTAGTGTACTCTTTACTGGGCTTTACTGTGGACACGGAGGAAAAATTGTTTGTAAGTGCACCTATACATTGTACTCATGCTCAATACACACAGCATGCACAGGATGTGTTCATAAAACACACACACATAACTGTCAAATCTGCCCTAGGAGACCAAAAATAAATACATTGGCACAACAGCTGCGCACAGAAACCAGCAGGACCGTAAACACACACACACACAAACACGACTACACTCAAAGGAAAAAGATATATCACAATTTTCAATCTAAAGTCATGTTTGTCAGCGAGAGACTGATTCCTGCTGGCATAGACTGTAGGTCCACCTCTGAGCGCCTCAGGATACTGTCAGAAACTATCGACACACAGAATACTGACATGAAATGAAATCCTCAACCATCCTGCAGATTACTGCTGGACACCGCAGGAAGAGATCTACTGCCAATACACTATGAAGTACATATAGACAAACACAATGACTAAAGACATTCACCATATTAAAGGAATATTCTTGGTTAAATGCAACTTGAAGGTAAAATGAGCGATTTCTGTGCCTCAAGTGCTAATAAATGGAAAAACTAGCAGCTGTTTTCTTAAAATGGTTTCCCAAACACTGCCATTGCTTGGCCAAACAGATCTCATGCCATTGAGTTATTGCTGAGTTGGGCTGACCAACTTTTTTATGTATATTTATTAGTGCTGTCAATCAATTTAAGAAAACTTAATTGCACATTTTTTAATGAAATTAATCGCAATTAATCCCACCCACTTTTATATTGCAATAATTTCACATTCAATCTTCAAATTAATGTAGAAACAACAAAGACAGTATATTTTAAATATTTGTTTAATGGCATCTTATTTTATGACTGAAGGTGAGTATCACTGACACAAATACTACTGATGTTTCTAGGAAATAATTTTTTTCCTAATATTTAATCATTGACTATATGTAATGTTGACTATACTAACATTAACGTATAATTGAGAGCTATCAGTTTTAACATTTACTAGACTTTAAAAAAATAACTTCTAATTTAAGTGAACTTAAAACAATCTTCACATAAACCTATTATAATAATGTCATTTACCTGGGCTCTTCAGCAAGTAGGAAATATATATAGAAATTGAATAAAGTTATCAAACACTAAATTCTAAATTAAATACAGATGAATCCTTAAAACTACAAAAGTTAATGATTTCCTCTTTTTCTATTGTTCTTTGATTAACAGCAGATTATCTCAGAAGCTGGGTTATTAGGTTATTTGGCTGCTATTACTTTAAGAGCTGCCGCTGCTGAATGTGACACGGATCTGACACACACACTCATAGTTTCATTCGTGCTTTAATATGAAACGATACAGGCTACAGCGCACACCGCCACACTACGAGTACGAAAATTTATTTTTACTGACATATGGTCTCATCTCATCTGACCGCAGTTCACTGTTCCCAGTCACCCGTACCTTTTCCACGCTCGTTTGACTAGCGCTGAGGTGAAGTGGACCGCGTCTGAAAAGTCTCCTGTTTGATGTGATTGTAAAGACATTCTGCGTCTAAATAAACGCAATTCTTGTCAAGAACAAAGAGACAGAAGCAGCAGTTGTGCATGGGGTGGCCAACCCTAGCTCCGCCTCTGCGTTAACGGTGTTTAATATTTTTAACGCCATTAAACTGGAAAAAATAATCGTCTGCGTTAACGTGCTAATATTAACAGCACTAATTTATATTTATATGATGGTTTCTAAATGGGGGGGGTGTGTGTGTAAGAAATAGGACTTGGTGACGTTACCAAAAAGTAAAGTCGTTTAAGAAGCAGAGCAAGTTATTACATTTTGATTAAAGATTATTAAGACAATTTTTTTTCCTGTGGAACAACATGCACTGATAAACTGTGCACAATGACACCAGAAACATTCTCAATTCTTATTTAATGTTGATGTTACCATATCTGTATTTCACTTGCCTTATCCTTGGCAGATATCTTCACAAAACCTCAAATGAATACATGAATGCAAACCTTATCATTCAGACAGTGACAGGTACCATTTTGTAAACGAGTGGAAGGATGTATTACTGGTACTGAGTGTAAGACATGAACACACACACACACACACACACACACACACACACACACACACACACAGAGCACTGCAGGATGAGACAGGAGCAAGGGAAGATTTAGTAAGGCTAAACAGACAGGCTTCAGCAGGGGGGTGACAGAGACCGCCACGCAGCACAACGGTTAGAGCTGCACTACAGGACACCACACTCTGAAACAGAAAGCGCACCACAGTTATTCAGCAAGGAAGCAAAGTGTCAGCCTCTCTTAAGAGATGTCAGATGGCTACGCTTTCAGTAAGTGCTGTTGGCGTAGGTTTTACAAACAGCAGAAATACAGACAGTAGAGTGGAACTAATTCAAAGAGAACAGGAACTGACTTTGTAGCAAGCGGCAAAGAGTTAGTCGCTACTAGCCCATGAGGAAGCCTGTCTAGTTACCCTTACCTGGTCTAAGTAACGGCCATGATGGATCATCCCAAAACTGATCATAACATGTATTACCATCTTCCATCTCGCTGATGACCGTATTACCATTGGCAACACTCTTGTCTTCCTTCCCCGAAAAGTAATTTTGCATGCTAGTGTTAAACCTTTAAAAAAACACACACAAACTGATATAAACAAACTAAACATGAAACTGTGAAATTTAAGGTAAAAAAAAATAAATTGTCTATTGTCAAAATGTAGTGATGAATGAAGCACAGCTCACACAGAAGCTACTTTCAAACCAAGCAGCTTTCTATTAATCAACATGGCAAATGACCAATTTGAACAAAATCTGCATGGGGAAATCTTTCAATCGTCACAAAAATTCTGATTGTGTGAAATCTTATTGAAATGACTGGATTATGCCATGACAATTTGCTGAACAGTGGTAAAGGTAACGGCACCTTAATTCAGCACATCAATGAACCATGTGTTCCATGTTGTCATTTTACTAAAATCTAGTCAGTATAGCAATACCAGCAAAAATTCAATATTCAATACTAATTTGGATACCACAGCAATAAACATTTCAATAGCAGACTCCTTTATTTATAAGGTCAAATATTAATGCAAAACATGATAATTTAAAGATGCTTAAGGCTAAACAGTTTTAATTAAAATAAATAATCAGATGTTTAAATAAATGAGTATACAAAACGAAGGTGGACTCACTTCATGATGATAATGTAGCCAACATACATGACAATCAGTATCAGACTCTCCCACCTGCAGAGACAGAGGAGAAAGACAATCATGTGTCTGCATTCAACCAATCAGAACAAAGTAAACTCAGACAGACGTTCACTTACCACAAAATCTTTTCATCATAAATAAACTGAAAGAAAAGTTCAGAGTCTGTGTAAATATTCATGGAGTGACAGCAAATTTTCAGTGCATGTCTTAATTACATTCTCTATAGAGCTTAACAGTGACAACCCAGTACTTTTTCATGCATTTCCTTCACAGATTTTTTTTTAAAGGTGTTTAATAAAGACTTGAACAAAACCAATGAGCCCCAACATGAACAAACTTTTTTTGTCATTGTATTTTAAAAAAGAAACTAACAAAGATACAAGTATTCGTCTTTATATCTGTGTGCATGATGTCACATGGACTATTTTAACAATGTCCTTACTATCTTTCTGGGCCTTGAACTTGTCAGTTGTGTTGCTGTCTATGCTGGGTCAGAAAGCTCTCAGATTTCATCTAAAAATATCTTAATTTGTGTTCCGAAGATCAACAAAGGTCTTACGGGTTTGGAACAACATGAAGGTGAGTAATTAATGACAGAATTTTCATTTTTGGGTCAACTAACACTTTAAGTCTTTTATAAGGGCACAGCAAATAATACAATCAAATCTGAAACTACAATCCAAAATAAAGCAATAAAGTAATTGATTTAAATCAGAAAACATTTTTGAAGCTTACTGCACAATACTGAAGTGGGGTCTTTTGACTTGGTTGCTGGGGTGTTCTTGGTGGTTACTGGCCCATTTAGAAATACTCTACTCCATAATGGCAGCAACTTCTACAAGAATTACTGACTTTTCTTCATAAAAGCTTCTAAACCATTGTTTAACATCCTCAAAGCTAATGGTACATCTGTCTTGAAAGGTTTTTATTGCTAATTATCACTTTCTTTGTGAAGAAAGTAAATGGGTTTTTTTTAACTTCCAGAACCTACTCTATTTTGCCACTTAGATACCAGAGCTCATTAGTTTAATGACACTTACTGCAATAAGGGCGACCACAGAAAAAATGTAGTAGATTGAGTCTCTGAACACGGCAAATTTGGTGAGAAAAACAACCTAGTGGAAAAAGAGAAGAGCTTTGTAAACAGAAGTCAACAAAAGCAACTATTTTTTTCTTTGTTAAATTTATGATGTGTACTGTACCCTCAAGTCATGCCATAAGCCACAACAAAAAAGGCTTTTTTATCTCTCAAAAGACAAAAATATGACAGCAATGTGCTTTTAAAAGGGTCATTACAGTAACCAAAGTATTTGCCTGCAAATCCTGTGTTTAATGTGGTAGAACTTTTACATTGGGTTTTTTAAATGGAATATTTAAAAAGAAACCACTGTTTGAAATAAGAGTAAGAAGGGGAAAAAGGAGTAATTTTCACATTGCAATGCTCAGATGAGAACATGAAAAGGTCAAGTGTGGCAGCAGCTCCAAAGGAAGAGAGATGTAATATAGATCTCAGATAGTTTCTCACCTGCCCCGCAAATATCCCACACACACCGATGATGCATAGGATGTTGAACACGGCTGAGCCCACTATGGTACCCACCCCCACATCTCCATGTGTTATGAACACACCTGCAGAACAAAGCAAGAGGGTTCTGATCCACAGCATCTGTTGACGCATGACTAATGCACATACAAGCACCTGTACGTGTGGCTTACCAATTATAGAGGCAAACAGCTCGGGGGCGGAGCTTCCAGCTGCCATGAAGGTTGCTCCTGCTACATCTTCACTCAGGTGCAGTTTCTGATGGATGGGAGGAGCATACAGAATCACACAGAGGATATGTGGAGGCCATAATTAAAAGGTCTAAATAGACACCAGTGATGTGCAAAACTGTAAGTGGGTTGTCTGAATGACTAACAGCTCTTAAAAGGAACTGTTCACTCTAAAATGATTTTAGCCATTACTTTTTACACTATGAACTGGAAAAGAGCAGCATGAAGATAATGGTTTTATATTTTAGTGTTTTTCAATCGTAATTTATTCCTGTGATGGCAAAGCTAGATTTTCAGTATCAATACTCCAGTCTTCACAGTGTCACATGATCCTTCATAAATCTTTCTAATATGCAAATTTGCTGCTCAAATAAAATTATTATCAGTTGAAAACATTTGTGTAAACATTTTTTTCCCCAGGATTCTTTGATGAATAGATGAATTTGAATATTTTCTTTTGTAACAAATATCAGTCTTTACTATCATTTTTGATTAATTTAATGCGTTCTTGTTGAATTAAAGCATTAATTTCTTAAAAAACAAAAAAAACAACTTACTGACTCCAAACATTTGAATGGTAGTGTATATGACTCATTTATGGTGTTTTTTGGTCCTAAATGGAGCCAAAACAATCACAGTCACGGTGTCATTACATTTAGAAAATCTTCATAAAAACTCAAATATATATATATATATATATATATATATATATAAAATAATAAAATAAAATAAATAAATAAATAAATCACCACACCACAAAAATAATACAGGTTTCAAATTATATGAAATTAGTAAATAAATTACATTTGACAATGTGTAAATAAATTGAGTGAATTCTTCCTTTAAGGATTGCTAAATAATTAGGCTGGGTTAAGAGTCATGCTGACAGACATTGATCAGGCACATTTTTAGGGATATTTTGACACTAAATGCTGAGTAATTGACAGATATTCAAAAAAAAAAAAAAAAAAAAAAAAAAATCAGCTGAGTAACTATAACCTTTAGTGATGGATTTTAAAGGATTATGCATACCAAGAACATTGCCCGTAGCAGGCTATTTGAAGTCGGACGGTAATTTGTCTTGAAATTTATTGTAAAAGATGGTGAATCTGTTACAAAGACAGTGCTTTGATGGCTAAAGCACAGCATGCTAAAACCTCCTCTAAGAAATTGCATCTCTAATTTAATCCCCTTTAAAGCACTGCCTGTTAAAAAATATATTAAAATTAAAAAGAAAAAGAAAATTAGTGCTATTAAAAAGCAACACAACCTGTACCCTACACCTATCCATAAAAGAGTTGCATATTAGTATTACAAGATCTAGTATCCAGCATAACAAGGTGGTGTTGGAAATTCAGGGTTTAAAAAACAGGTCAAAGTGATTCTGGGAACTGGAAGCTCATCGTTGCCACAGTAAATTTATTCTCACCTCACAGATCTTCTCTAGGGAGGTCACAAAGTAGTCATCACAGACAATAGCAAGGGCTAGAAACATATATAGAGCCTGAAATGAGAAGAAAGACAAGAATGAGATGCACCATTAATGGGCTTGACGTGCAGAAATAATTCAAGTTGCATGTCTAAATGGTCTTCTGTTCTATAAAGAGCTGTTGACAGGGTGGTTTCAGCGCCGTGAACCCAATGTCAAACTCATAACCAGTCATAAATGATGTCAATAGCTGACAAACTATTTATAATTGTCATAAAATTCTCAGACAAGCACCATTTATCCTGGATGACAAGGTCAACTGGTGAGCAAGGCTAGATGTTGATTGACGTGCGCACACAAAGTTCTCCTACCGCAAATATGTGTAGTAGTACAGCTCCTTGACTACGCTGTCTGTTGGTGAATATATCCTCGGGGAACTCGTGGATGGCTGCATTGAAAATGAGAAAGAAAAAGTCACTTTGGCGCAACTTGTCACTTTCCATAAAAATGATCCAGCTAAAAACCAGATGGTACAGTCCATAAAACCAGATCTGCGTGAGATTCCAAGGAACAACTGGAATGTGTGGGCGACAGAATATAAATCACACCCTAGGGACAAGCGACTTCATCATAATGCAGGAAAAAACACATTGTATATGTAGTACACATGGTCACTAGTGCATGAGACTACATTATTATTTCACACACACACTGACATTCATCACAGCCGAGGGTACGCTCAATTTAGTTACAGGAAAGAAATCAGAGAGGCTATTCAGAGGTGGAACTTTGATAGTGGTACATTTCACTCTCTACACCTGGTATCCTTGGCTCTGGGTGAGTTAGGTTAACATAAAAAGACAGTAATAAATTTGCTGTGAAACAAAGAAAATGTGATTATCTATTGTTTACACACACACACACACACACAGTTCTATCTGATTGGCTGATAAGAGTGTGATATTAGAGTGATAACAGAACTCCAACAACCATTTCACCATTTGTATCGCTCCGCTTGCAGCATTTCTCACAGGGAGTGTCATGGCAGACTCTCAAATCCACCATAATTTTAAAAATAATACTGTTTTTGAGTCACGGAATGTAGCTTTAATAGTTTTTTAGACGAGAATGTACTTGTTTAGACTACAAATATGTGGTTTGTTAATATAGATAACGTCTATTTGAAAATTTGCTTCAACGTTTTCAGAGATGTGAGATCCAGGCCATCAGTGGCCGTTCAGTGTTCATGAACCCACTGAGAGCAGCCTCACCCCGGCCAGATCTTCTGGAATTTACTGCTGGCTCTGATGGCTCTATAGTGGTTAAACATGAGATATAATTCATTTTGGGTAAATCTAACAGGCAGTCTTTGGTCTCAATCTATTATTTGTTCCAGAGCAAACAGTTTTGGCTGAGGGCAAAATCTCATAACGTTATATTTTATGTAACTTCAATGCTGTATATCAGAGCGCTGCCTTTGTACTTTTGACTGAATTGCCTAGCAACATTTATGATGGCTGTTGTTGTTGTTGTTTATTATTCAATAAATATTTTATATAAATAATAGTAGTATTTAGTATTAGGAAACAGTGTGTATGTTCATGATGGTGATCTGAGTTACATTGTTCTGCCATTAGATGGCGGCAAGAGACTGTTTTTACGAGTCAGCAGTAAATACTTTTATATTGAAAGAGACTGAAACGCTGTTGTAAACAAGTTATTTTTACTTTCAACAACAGCTTGTAAGACGCAGCCAACAAATGCCCCAAGCAGTGCTGTAATCGAAAATCACCCTTAAGAGATGAAAGGATAGTTTTTTTTTTTTGTGAATATGAGATTGAGCTGAAGAATGAATGCTGTATCAGATGCAGGTAATCGCACTCAGTAAGTCCATCTATCTTTCATAATAATATACTCTGCATAATACACTGCTTTTATGTATTGTTAGCATTCAACTCATGCCTGCACTGATTTTCCGGTTAGAGTGTACGCTGGCGTGTCTGACTGCCGCTGCTCCTGGCTTAATCTTTTAAATATTTTAAAATTTAAACTCTATCAACATCTCTCGATTGGATGATCTGCCGCTGGCTGTGGTGAGGTTCGACTCGCGATGGCCCGGGATCATCTGTTCTCGGCTGTATGGTCTGCTGCTGGTTGCAGTGAGGTTCGACTCGCGACGGCCCAGGGTCATCTGTTCTCGGCTGGATGGTCTGCTGCTGGTTGCAGTGAGGTTTGACTTGTGACGGCCCAGGATCATCTGTTCTCGGCTGGATGGTCTGCTGCTGGCTGCGGTGAGGTTCGACTCACGACGGCCCAGGATCATCTGCTCTCGGCTGTATGGTCTGCTGTTGGCTGCGGTGAGGTGAGGTGAGGTTCATCTCATGTGGCCCGGGATCAACTGCTCTCGATTGGATGATCTGACGCTGGCTGCGGTGAGGTTCGTCTCGTGTGGCCCGGGATCAACTGCTCTCGATTGGATGATCTGCCGCTGGCTGCGGTGAGGTTCTGCGTGAGGTTCGACTCACGACGGCCCAGGATCATCTGTTCTCGATCATCAATGGTCTGCTGCTGGTTGCAGGGAGAGATGAATGACCTGCCACCTTCCTACCTGCGGTGGCCTGGGATCGACTGCGCTTGGCTGCCGGTTGTATTGTGTGCTTGGCTGCGGACGTGTTGGCACACCTGGATATCAAGACCTATAAGTCAGTGCTGGCTGTGGTGGTACTATAAGGATGAAGTCCCTTTTGCTCACTGCTCTGGTATGTTACATCTGTGCTAATGCTTTTAGTTCTTTTTATCTTGCTGCTTCGGATCTTGGCTATTATATTTGTCCAGTTATGACTTTCTTTTTTTTTAATTCATCCTCAGATCTGCATAATCTGAACTGTCCATATCCTCTTCCCACGGACATTTATAATTCCTGTGTTTCCTTGGAAATTCTGCGCTGTACTCGATATGTCTACAGAGGATCTCGACGCAGTTTTTGTAAAGGCGTGCAGCTCGCCTCCCGTGACTATATTCCAGTAATTTCATCACGTCGTTCTTCGTCAAAGTCAGAATCTCGGTCTGTAAATCCACAAAATCTCTGTTCAATTAAGTTGTTATCTCCAAATGCTGTAAGTGCTGTGCGGCAGATGGTGAGGATGGCCTTGATAAATGCGAGGTCTCTATCAAACAAATCATTCATTTTAAATGACTTTTTCATCACGAATTCGCTTGATTTTTTATTTGTGACTGAAACATGGCTGAAACTGGACGATTTATTATCTATTGGTGAATTTGCTCCTCCAGATTGTGCTTTTTTTTTAGCACTCCTAGACTTTCTGGCCATGGTGGTGGTGTTGCTACTGTTTTTAAAAACAATTTTAAAAACAAAAAATTAAATACAGATGTGTACTCCAGCTTTGAGGTACCCTTAATGAGAATCGACACGGGGTCCTGTATTATGTGCACTGGTTTACAGGCCTCCTAAATTCAACAAGGACTTTATTCAACAATTCTCTGAATTCCTTGCTAATATTGTGTCTCGTTGTGATAGACTGTTGATTCTAGGAGACTTTAATACTCACCTTTGCTGTCCATCTAAACCTTTGGTGAAAGAGTTTTTATGCCTCATTGAATCCTTGAATCTGTCACAATTTGTTTCTAGCCCTACTCATAATTTGGGACACACATTTGATCTGGTGTTGTCATATGGATTCCCTATAACAAACCTGAGTGTGATTGATGCTGATTTTTCAGACCATTTGCCAATTGTGTTTGAATTTGTTTGTGATCCCCCCACACCTACTTGCTCTCAGTCTGTAAGCTATTCTCGTTTTATTCAGCCATCCACTGCCAGTTTATTTTCAGAGAACTATCAAGAAAACTTTGTGGATGCCGCCTTCAACAAATTAAACACCGAAGAGATGGTGGAGGTTTTTACTAATTTCTGATCCATTTCCATAGATTCTGTTGCTCCCCTTAAGCCAAGGAAAGCGAAGGGAAAGGGCACCACTCAGTCTTGGTTAAATGATAATATCCATGCTCTTAGACAGGAGTGTCGTAAGGCAGAGCGAAAATGGAAAAGAGACAAACTCCAAGTCTCATATGAGTGTCTGATGGCATGCTTAACTAGTTACCAAAAGTCAGTTAAAGAGGCTAAGCCTGAATTCCTTTCCAAACTTATTAATGAAAACGTGAACCGACCGAGGATGCTGTTTAAGACTATCGATTTGGTTCTAAATCCCTTACCTGCCCTTTCTCTTGATCCATCTCGGGAATCCTGTGAGAACTTTTTGAAATTTTTTGATAATAAAGTACTGGATATTAAGGCCTCTATAAAGCCATCAACATTTGATCTCCCATTGAGCTGTTCACCAACAGATTTGTTAAATTGTTTTCATCCTATTTCCTCCGTACAGCTTGCTGATATTGTTTTTAAGGTTAAATCATCCAGCTGTGAGTTCTGATGTCATCCCAGCTCGTCTTTTTAAGGAAGTGTTTGCAACCTTGAGTCCGTCCGTAACAGCCATCATTAATAATTGTTTAGCAAATGGAGTTGTACCAGCAAGTTTCAAACATGCTGTGGTCCACCCTCTGCTTAAGAATCCTCATCTTGATCCATCTATCTTCAGTAATTTCAGACCTATTTCCAAATTGCCTTTTATCTCAAAACTATTAGAGAGAGTTGTTTACAGTCAGTTGGATTCCTACATCAGTATCTCCAATGTTTTGGGTACTTTCCAGTCAGGTTTTAGATCTCTGCACAGCACAGAAACTGCATTGTTGAAAGTTAGCAATGACCTTTTGCAAGTTCTTGATACTGGTTCACATGCGGTTCTTGTTTTGTTGGATTTAAGTGCGGCATTCGATACAATTGATCATAGTATTCTGTTACATCGGTTGGAAAAGTTGGTGGGTATTCAGGGTGTTGCTTTGCAGTGGTTGGCTTCTTATCTCGAAAACAGAACCTTCTCAGTGAGCACTGGGAAGTTTTCTTCTTCGTCGGCTCCTTTGTCATGTGGTGTGCCCCAAGGGTCCATTTTAGGCCCTCTTCTCTTTTCACTTTACATGCTTCCCTTGGGTGCCATTTTTAAGAAATATAAGATCTTCTACCACTGCTATACTGACGATACTCAGTTCTATCTTCCAGCAAAAATTGACAGCAGTGACTCTTTGGATGTGCTTTACAACTGTTTTGAGGAGATAAAAGGTTGGATGGCTAATAATTTTTTACAGTTAAACGAAAGCAAAAGTGAAATTCTGATTTTAGGCCACTCTAGGACTTCATCTGTTTTTAATTTAGGGTCTCTCTCTGCCAGTGTTAAACCCTATGTAAGAAATCTTGGGGTTACATTCAATTCGTTACTCAACTTTGAGAAACAAATTAGCATTGTGGTAAAGGGCAGCTTCTTCCATCTGAGATCTATTGCTAAACTGAAATAGTCGTTGCCCCACAAAGATTTGGAGACTGTAATCCATGCTTTCATAACATCACACCTGGATTACTGTAACTCCCTTTATTGTGGCCTGTCTCAAACGGCAATTTCTCGTCTGCAAGTTGTCCAAAATGCTGCAGCGAGGCTTCTTACTGGAACAAAAAAGAGGGATCACATTTCTTCACACTGTAAAAGATGATGCACTGTTAACTTAGTAAAATTATATTCATTTTACTTATTTGTTTCTGCTCTGTTGACATTACTCAGTTTGATCGAGTTTTTTTTATTAATTTATGTTACTTAAAGCATTGCAATTAAGTTCAATAAACAATTTCTTTGTGTTCAATGAAAAGGTCGAACATGTGACTCCTTTGTGCATGTGTTATAGACAGAGGTGCACAGAGGTGCACATTAGTTTTTTCATCCTGGTTCTCATACCACTCATCGGCACAAAACCTCAGCAAAGACCACGATGACAAACACCACATTGGTTCGTCTGGCCAGAGGAGAACTGGCCCCCTGACTGAGCCTGCTTTCTACCAAGGTTTTTTTCTCCATTTCTGTCATCTTTGGCTTGCTTATTTGGGGACACTTAATTTTTGGGAATATTAACGACTTGATTGCAGAGACACTTTTTGAAGGGAACTGAACTGAGCTGGATGATGATGACATCACTGAATCAACGATGAACTGACTTTGAAATATTGACTGTTTACTTTTGTCCTCTATTTAGAGCTGCTTTAATGCAAAACTGAATTTTGTTTGCATTATTGACACTATTTTCCTGTTTAACAATGTAAAGCTGCTTTGACAATCTGTATTGTATGAAGTGCTATATATAAATAAGAGTGAGTTGACTTGCTTTTGACAATTCTTCATAGAAAATGTTAGTGTGCTATCTGTTTTGAACAATTTAGTATTTTTGAGAATTGTATTAGTAGCCTTCAATGTGAAAGAAATCAGTAAAATAAGATTACATCAAATCAGTCTCAAATGAATTGTAATTACACAAATACAATAAGTTGTGGTTACTTAATTTTCTCAAGGCAACGGGTTTCCTCAATTTAATTAAGTAGACAGAACTCAGATTAACTTTTTAGTTTTAAGTTAAGTAGATTCACACTTTTAAGTAATCGCAATTTAATTAATTTAAGTTAGTCCAACTTAAAATAAAAAGTGACCATAACACATTTTCTTTTGTTTATTTGTTAATGTAACTCATAATTGTCAAGTTCACTTAACTTTTTTCTTTTAATTTTGCATGAATTTCCTTTACTTAATAATTTTAAGGCAACAGGTTTCCTCAATTTTTTTTAAAGTAAAGTCAACTGATCGCTTTTTACAGTGCAATTTTAGCATCTTTACACTGGCTTCCTGTAAAGTTTAGAATTGATTTTAAAATAGCTGTCTTTGTGTACAAGGCTTTATCTGGCCTTGCACCTAAATACATCAGTGACCTTCTGATTCCCTACTCTCCTCAAAGAGCACTTAGGTCTAATAATCAGCTTCTCTTAACTGTCCCACGTTGTCGCTGTAAAACCAAGGGTGGTCGGGGTTTTTCAGCTGCAGCCCCTAAACTTTGGAACAGTTTGCCTGTAAATGTGAAACTTGCTCCTTCACTAGCTAGTTTTAAGTCTGTCCTCAAATCTTATTTGTTTTCTCTGGCTTTTGATTAATGTTAGTTAAGGCTCTGATGTCAATTTGCTCTGATTCTATTTTATGTGTTTAAATTTCATATGATGCTGCATGTTTTCTTTTATGCTTTTTATATACTGTATTTTGTTGTACAGCACTTTGGCGCAACTCTGTTGCTTTTAAATGTGCTATAGAAATAAATTTTTACTTGACTTGACTTTTAATACAGTACGAATAAGCTTTTAGTCCTTCGATACTAGTTCTAAAGTGATGTTTTCGAATTAGTAATTAGTAACGGAGGCTTGGGCTCAGCTGTTAAACTGTCAAACTGAGATTTTAATCCGTGGCGGAAGGAAGTAGTTCTGCACAAAAGAAGGGTTTTAAAAGCATTCCATTGTTGTTTCTTATGTATTTACACACTCGAGTCATCGAACTTTTGTATAAATGCAATATCACACTCGTAGCCATGAGATATGGCTGTATATTGGCACGCTGTGATTACCTGCGGCCTCGTGCCTACGTCCGAATTACAGCCGTGCCAATATACAGCCATATTTCACGTCTACTCGTGTGATATTGCTTAAGAATGATTAGATTCTTTGTTCAGTCCTAAACATCAACAGAATACTTATTTTTTTACATGGTTTGTGCCCTTGCAGAGATTTTACAAAAGACAAGCAGGTTGGAAAGTGATACTGAGCAATTAATGATATTTTTAACTTAAAATACTCTTATTGGGGTCACTTTCCCTATAAAACTTGTAATTTTTCTGTGAAAAATTTATCTTGTGCTTTTCTTTGTTTAATAAATAGAGGTTAAAAGTTTAAATAAATTAATTAAATAAAAGCTTATGTATGGTATTACTGGGGGTCACAAAAACGTATCTTGTGATTTTGTTCACTTCAAGATAAATAACTAAAATAATTGGTACATAGGTTTACTTCCCCTTTATAATGCCCATTTGATATGAAATTTCTCTTATGCTCATATTTGATTATATTTCAAAGTTACAAAGACTGGTCTGCACTCTAAATTTTTTATTAAGTAAAAAGATAAAAATCAGGAGATAAAAAAAGACTTTCAGCTATCTGCCATTATCAGTGTCATTTTTCAAAGTTAAAATTGGCTTATTCGGGTCACTTCCACTATAACACAGACAAGGCAAGTTACCACACTAGTCTAAAGTTAATGCATAAGGTTTAGGACTTATGCGTTACTGTTTATATAAATTAAATGTTTATTGCCTTGCTCTGTGTACTTGCATTGTAAATGCCTCACTGTAACCATGATTTTTTTATGTTTTTGACAAAAAGCGTAGTGATGAGTCCAAAATCATTTTCTGTGATGACTGACATTATGCCACAAATGCTGTTGATAGAGCTTAACTTCATATGGAATCCAGAACATTCCTTTAAATCTGGTTTATATGCCTCCAAGGCCTTCTGTTAGTGCAATCTCACTAAATGTCAAAACCCCCACAAACACATGGCAGGGTAGGTCACACGTCAGTACGTTATGTCATGGCAGCCCTGTTTGTGACCCAGGCTGCCCTGTAGGCCAAATAATCCCCAATGGGACAAGATGCTGCCTGTCAGGATCGCCCTAACAAAGCTCACAACATAAATCAACATCATGCCATAATCTATACAGTCACCTTCCCCTCTAAAGCTAATTAGGATTTTTGACACTTTCGGTGGGGACTTGCCACCCCCAAGTCTTCATATTCTGAGCCCTAGATATGCCTTGGGACCCTCCTTTAAAAGTAAGACTAAGATTTTTCTGCCCATATTACTGTCCTTCAGAGCAAATACCACTAACGAAAGCATCTGCTGTGTAAAAGCATCAAAAACTGCTAAAAAATCTTCTACTGCCAACTCATTTTTCAGTCTGAAGAGCTCATTAAAACACTCGTGGCACTAATAGCTCTTCCCGTTAAGAACCGGTATGTTATAAATGATGGCAATTGTGGCGTGATATTTTATCATCACAACCACCATCATCATTTACAACGCTGTTATCTGAAGGGTTGAGAAAAACGAAGAATCCCAACAGGTTTTATCCATCAAGTGGAAGAAAGTTGTTGGTGCCCCGATCACATTTCCCTTCCCACAGCTCGCCCCTCCTATAACACATGAGAAGGAGGAGAGGACACCCTCAAGGTCGTCTCCTGAGAGAAGCCACAGAGCAAATGCAGACATACGTAGTGTCATCCACAGACTACCACACACTCAGAAACACAATACATACACACACTGGTCTCAAAGAAGCCACATATAAGAACTGAACTGCTTGGCACTACTGAATAAGTTCATTTCACTGGGGCAGAAGGAAAAAAAACATTCGATTTTTAACAAATCATACAAAAAGATGCTGTAAAAGTACTACATATGGATAGAGAAGTTCAATACAAGTCTTGTGAGGAAGCACAATCATTTTACATGATAAACAAATTGAATTTAGTCTTTTCTTTATATATAAACATTAATCAACATACTGTACATTCATAAAGCTCATCAAATACCGCAAAATTGAAAGTGTAACCATGTTTGCTAGACACGAGAGAATAAATGAGATTTATGGAAAACACATAAACATGAGCAAATATGATTAAATATTAGCCAATATGCATGATGAAACAATTTTCCAGAGATGCTGCTTCAGCAGGATGGGACCTGCTGTTTGTTGACACTGGAAGTTGTTTTTCTCCAGGTTGATGCACTTGTGTGAAGCACTGCAATCTCTTGCAGGTAAATACATTAAAGCCCTTAGGAGCTCCGGCACACTGCATCAATTATTAATGATGGTACCATTAAAAACAAACTCTTTCTGTCTCTGTGGGCATCATGACAGTACCTTCAGGTTAGGGCTGTGCAATTAAATCGCATGCGATTATCATGCGCATCTCGTCAGTAAAGCCGGTTCCGTGATTAGTAGTAAATCGCCATTTGGAGTAGTAAATGGAGCGGCATTATCGCATTCATAATCGTGGACGAATCGCGATAATATTATTGCGATAATAAACGCGATATTGCCAAGCTTGTCAGTGAACTACGGCTCTATGTAGTAAATGCCCCTCCATCTGATAACAGGTAATGGCGATTTACTACTAATCACTGAACCGGCTTTACTGACAAGATGTGCATGATAATCGCATGCGATTAATTGCACAGCCCTACTTCAGGTGGAGCCTTAGTCGAGGTCTCCAAACAAAAGCTGAACAACATACAAGCATGTATGTACAGTATGTGCTTTGGGTTTGTATCTGTTGTATGAACAGCTTATAGTCTGGGCTACTGTGGAGAAGCATCTCAGGTAGAGAGAGACAGTATGTGATTTGTTGTCTCCTGTCATCTGATGAACTTATCCATCAGCGACTGTTCTGATGTGAACACACATGGCAGGATCAGTGCCTTGCAGTTGGATATACTGAGCTGAGCTTGAAGTAAGTGTATAACTTGTTATGGCCTTGTCCGCACTAGGATTCCTGCTTTTGTTTGAAAACGCATCTTTTTCTCTCCGTTTTGGCCTTCCGTCCACACTGAGATGGCATTTTTGCACAAAGAAAAAAAAAAATGGGGGGGGGGAAGTGGTGTGTGGCCAAGTATGGCCAAGTATGGTGACCCATACTCGGAATTTGTGCTCTGCATTTAACCCATCCAAGTGCACACACACACACACACACCTGGAGCAGTGGGCAGCCAGTGTTGTGACACCCAGGGAGCAGTTCCTTGCTCAAGGGTCTCACCTCTGTCATGGTATTGAGGGTGGAGAGAGCGCTGGTTATTCACTCCCCCCACCGACAATCCCTGCCAGACCTGAGACTCGAACCCACGACCTTCGGGTCTGACTCTCTATGCATTAGGCCACAACTGAGCTTTTTGAAAACTCTCTCCAAAAATGCGTGTCGTAATATGGACTGTGGAAACGGAGAATTTAGAAAACGATGATGTATGTTTAGTCATCTGACACATATTGTACCAATATTATTGTACCAATCTATGTTTAAACCGGTATTGTGCCTTTTATGTGCTATTCACTTTAACACTATTGCTACAGATGTGTTACTTTGTACACTCTTCATATTACGGTCCTGCAAAGATAACAGAAAAATTACTTGCGATTGCTGTTTGTGGCAAAACATGAGGGCAGTTGTGTTTTAGACCAGACATACAATCGTAAGTGAGTGCGACCTGAACGCATCAGTGAATGGTGAGATATTTTCCTAAATAAAATGATCCTGCCAGAAGAATTGCAATGAAATGTATCATGTCTGTTCCTTCTGTATCTCTCAGTGAGCTTTTTTTTTTTTTTTTTTTTTAGGCTTTACGCATTCGCAGTAAAGCGAATTTAACGTTTTCTGACATTTCAGTGTGGATGAGAAACTTTTGGAAAATGCTTGAAAACGCTAGTGAGGACGGAGAGCGTTTTAAAACAAAAACACCATTTTCAAATGTATCCGGATTAATGTAGACGTAGCCTATGTGTGCACACCAAAAGCGAAGTGAATATTCAAATTGCTTTACTTGCTCTAGATTACTCATAGGATGTTTTTCATGTCACTTGCACAAATACAAACATAATAATGCTTTCCTTCAATTTCTGATACAACCGGACATGTCAATAAGCTCTTTGCTGATTGATTTGCGCAACAACGTGTCATGCGAACTTCCCACTCGGGTTTAAATTATTTAACTTAAGACGTGATTGAGGCAAACATTGCGTGTTCGCGGCAATCGCATTGCCAAAATCATGTCATTCACGCTGCTCGGCGTGAATTCACGTCTATTCGTGTCATTGCATTGACTTGTATGTAATCTAGTCACGCAAATAATTCAATTCGCTTTTGGTGTGCACACACCATTAGAATCGCTTCCTGATGCAAAAAAAATAATAATAAATAAATAAAAAAAGAATGTGGGTGTGTTCGAAATGGGATACTGCTTACTATGATTTTGTAAAATTTATATCCTTATGGTTCATAGTTCATTGCCTTCTTGAGCACCACTGAATGTTTGTACCTTTAATGTAATAATTGTGTCTCAAATGTCCACAGCGTGAAAAAATGCATCAACATCACATAGCCACTTTTGGGAAGAGCTCAAAGTGCAGAAGATGCTGGAAAATCAAAGAACATGTGACAGGCTGAATTCAAAATTCAAATTCACACACTGGCAGTAGGTGGCGCTAGAAAAGCAGAAAAACCCTGGTTACTTTGGTTCATAAATTGTTGTGCACCGTTTTTGACACCTGCTTGTCATGGAAAAGGAAGTCAAAGGGTGTTTAGATGTTTTCAAACATCAGTTTGGATTTTTGTATTTGCTATGGTCTATCAAACACCACCAAATATAAGCCCAGCAGGCACAAAACAGGCACACAACGTCATAAGACGTTGATATTTGGTTAAATTTTGGTTGCGACGTCGGGTGACCAAAATTCAACGTAAATTCAACGTCTTATGTCAATGTTAAGTTGATGTCCAATACCGACGTCAGCTGACGGTGAGATTTTGTTATTTTTAGGTTGTGCAACCAAAATCCAACGTTAAGTCAACGTCAAATTGACGTCAACCCGATTTTCATTTTCAATCAAAATGCAACGTCTGTCCGACATCATGTCCAACGTCAACCTGACGTTACATAGACGTCTGGTGCCTGCTGGGAGAGTTTAGGCCTGTTTACTATATTAGGGTCAAAACCAAGGTACGACAACATCACGACAGTGAACTCAAAATTCAACGTAAATTCAACGTCTTATGTCAATGTTCAACGTCAAAAACGTGTTAAAAAAAAAATCCAAAAAGCCATTTCATGTTCAACTCTGGGTTAGTGTGTGGTTTTTACCAGTAAATACAACCTAGAGCATAACATAAGACTGATTTACTGCTTGATTTGCGAGCAGAATTACACTAGTCACTGCATTGTAAGGATTAAATGCCAATAAATAGTTACAAGTCTTTTATGGAATAAACTGCATAGTTCATATACAGCAGCAATCTGGAAAGAGCACTGTTAATACTGGATGAAATACAATGCCGTCTCCAGCCTCATCTCTATGTGACAAGCCTCCCGCTGTAACGGTATTATGTTTTCTTTTATGAGATATGCTGCATAACTGTAAAGCTGTTGAATAGTGTATTAAGCTATTTGTCAGTGCCTGAGCTTGCAGTTATGTCACATCTTAAAAAGTGCATGCACAAAGCACCCACCCCATCACATTCCACCTTTTTTCCCCCCTTACGAAAGGGTCGATCAATCTGTTCCAGTCTGTAAAAAATGCAAGTTCTTAAAATAACCCCTCTTCAGGCACAGGAGCATTCTGCTTATTCAAATTTCAGTCAACAAGCTGGCATCCAACCCAGACTGTCTGAGCACTCTCTCTCTTTCAGATTACTTATTGATTTGAGCAGCTTCTGAGGAGCGCAAACATAATGGAGGCCACTCTCATCAAAGCACCTGCTTGTTTGCCTATGCGAATTCCTGTTCAGTGCGATTCTCCCGTTACAAAACCTGAAAAAAAAGAGCTGAAAAATGAATTTTGCATGCTAACTGAATTGTGCCGTTTGAGTGTTTTTATTAATAGTGTTTCATGTCATTCCTGACCTGAAAAGGTTAGTGTGATGCCCTCATCACATCAAATTAAATCAACCCATTTCACACCACATGACAATGAAGGAACATCTTATTTAGCAAAAACAGAACTGATGACAACCTCCCCAATAGTCTCAGCCTCAGAAATTACGTCCATGGACCTGTTAGGGACCATCTGATGCATACTGCATGCAAAAAAATGACAGGATCTGGCCAGCTCCAATTTGATTGGTTGACTGCAACTTTCAAGAGTCAGCATGCACTTGATTTTAATCAGTCTACTAGGAAGGAGTGTTTACAAGTTCCCAGGATGCTACAATGAGCGCTTTAGAGGAAGAACCAATTGCTGTATTCGCCAAAGTGTACAAGTTCAATGGCATAAAATCATTAAAAGATATCTGAGAGGCAATTAGTAGCAAGTAAACATGTTATTCTATAGTCAGGACAATTTACAGAAATAACTGCTACTTATTACTTTTAGATGGATGAAATTTCTGACCACAAAGCTGCACAACATTTTAAACAAATTGCTTAAGTGTTTTCTGTGTAAGCTTTCACAGAGATTGCTGTATCAGTTCTTGAATGCGCCACCACTTTGCACATTGGCTGATTATTATAGTATCATTGATTTCACATTTACCTGCCTCTAAACATCACATAAAACAAAAAAACTCTCATTGGTTGCTTTTTAATGTCGATTAGATGTGCTTTCGGTCTGTAAGTGGGATATTATTGGTCAGAACAAACCATATTGTAGCAAATTTCAAATGTTTTACTCTGCAATACAATCTATAGTATAATTTACTGATGCTGCTTTGCACAACATCTTGATTTAATAACAATCTAATGGCAGACGCTATACCTCTCAAGAGAAGCTGCATAAATGAACTCATTACTCACCATCATTCAGTTAGAGCTATAGTTATGTGTGGGCACTGTGTTGATGTCTACATCAGTGGATGAACAATGGTTTAAGGAAAACATAAGAAGTTGCTGGACTGCTGCTCTGATTCATTTTGGAAACAAGCCACAGGAGATCTGGGCTGAAGCTCAAATGAAACTAAGAGCTGTACAGAAATATCAGCAGTTTTACCATGGGGAGATAAATCCTGCAATATAAACACTAAATGTTGACTGGAAATTCTCCATCTCAAACGTTTGATTTTTTGAGAATGGAACTTAGAAAATGCCTTTATTATCAGAAAATATTACTGAATTAGGGTACGGTAACGTTTACATGACAATGTATTAAAAACGGAAACTACAATCCCCATTCACACAGATCTGCAAAAATTACTAAAATGCTATATTATGCATGCCAGGCCAGTAGTTGGCGGTTAGAACACTAAACTTCTGAGCACATACCTATAGACTGAACAAGTAATATATGCCTATGCATGACGCCGCTGTGTAAACTACGAAAATATGAATCAAAAAATTGTATCGATTTCAAAAACTTGCACTTTGAAATCTGTTTTTCAAAAGGGGCTTTCCAAATGTCTTGAGTTAATAAAATACAAGCAAAAAAAAAAAAAAAAAAAAAAAAGTTCAAATAACTAAAAAAAAAAAAAAAAATATATATAGTTCTTATTTTAGAGGGGTCATGAACTGAAAAATCAAAATTCCCTTGATCTTTTGATATATAAGAGGTCATTGTGCTATAAAAACATCCTGTAAGTTTCAGAACTCTAAAAACAGCTTAAGCCTGGAATACACTACGTGATTTTTGCCCCGATTTTCCACCGATTTACGGTCTGGAGAAGTTGACCCTAGTTGCTGAAAGTCAGAGCCAGTTTGCAGATTTGAGTTGACAGATTCCATCGAAAATAGTGTAGTGTATGATGGTCATAGACTCTGATTTTTTAGCTTCAGACTTTGATTCCATCCAGTCGGAGGAGATCAAACGTTTGATATTTTCAGCCGATTTTAGAACACATTGTTTTCATTTGTCAAGCGTCTCCTAACAACAAAACACACGTTTCTGCGTGAGTTTGCCATGATAGGAACAACTTTAAAGTCTGGTAGTGTATGATCCTCGGTCGTGTAGTGTATGATGCCCAGTTCTCCTTTGTCATTATTTACAAAGTCGGTAAGTGTATGATGCCTTGTGTTTTAAAAATCTGTTCAGATTTTAAAAGTCATGAAGTGTATTCCAAGCTTTATATTGAAGCCAATCTGCCAAACGACAGCTTGTGGAATGTGTCACTCTGTGATGTAATAGTGTGGCTAAGCACCGCCTCCGGAGAAGATCAACGCATGCTTCTACATTCTGCCTGTTTAGCCCCTCCCACCGATTCACGCATGTAGTGTAAATAACGTGAGAGGCAAACGTGAGGTCTACACAGAAATCAAATGATAAAGATGGCTCTGAAGATGACAAGATGCTGTGCAGTGCCAAGTTGTGGAAAAAAGTCTTTGCATTGCCTTCCTTCTGATCTTGACATTGGGAAAGAGCGAATGAACTTTCCAGACCATATCAGTAGGAACTTGGTCCTTTGTTCACTTCATTTTACCATGGATTCATTTACAAACAAAGCTTAATTCGACGTGAGATTTTCAGAAAGACTGAAACTAAAAGATGATGCTGTGACGACTATATTGGATGCCACACCACACAAGTCTGAGTAACTGTTTTTATTACGTGATCACTACTGCTTTGTCTGTTTTACAGATTGTTTGATATGTACTGAGTATTTATGCGTTTTTTAACCTAAATCACAGCAGTGTCCAGGAAGGGTGTAGGCTGTCAAACATACACAACTGTTAGCCAATAATAGTAGTGGGCGTTTACTTCCGAGTCTACAATCCACCACGCCTATTCAATGATAAGGGGGGTCAAAACAGGACAGAAAATAGCCTATTACTTCAAATGTTTTTTGATGTAAAAATCTTGATAACTTTATACTGTATGTGGACCTCAGAGAACAGTACAACATAATAAAAAAAGCAGTTCACCCCTTTAATACATCCCTCTCAACAAACTTTTTTCAAATTATTCCTATGAGCCTAAAAAGTGATTTCTAAACCAAGAAAAGTAACACACATTTTTATAAAGAATGCACATTCTTCTAGTTGCCAAGCTCTAAAATATTTTATCAGGTAGAGATGGTGGGGGGGAATAGTCGAATCCATAAAGAACTTTTAGTTCTTAATACTTAATACTTAAAGCATTGTCTTATTTTCTATGTTCTCAGACCATCCCATAAGAAGGAAGCTGATTATGTGGTAGCTGAATTATTCAAGTTAAGCGGTATATTTAGCTTCATAAGCAGTTGTCTGTTAGCTTGTCATGCATTTTGCTAACGTTGTTTTTGATACATTTTACAACACCAAGATGATGTGCTGCCACTAGCCTGCTCCATCTCTGATTACAATGGCCTCAGGGGTATCTTTGTAGGGTGGAGTTTTGGAAAAAAAAGAATAAATCTGATCTAAATCAGCAGCTACGTCTGGGTGAATTTCATAAATGCTAACAGCTTCAATTCCTAAAAAGAATAAATAACATTACAACAGCGAGAAAGAAGTGCTCTTGCAAACTCTAACATGCAGCAGGATGTAAATGCATGAGCGAATGTTTCACAATTGTTACAGTCGATGTGACCTCCACCTGGCCTTCAGCTCGGAGGGTTGCTGACAGAGATGGACAGATCTCATCTTTCTTCTCCCTTCTCGCTCATGTAGCTGGCAAAGACGTCAGATCACTGCTCGCTCACATTCTGGCTGGGAGCAGCAAGGCTAAGATCCACGATGTTGGCGCTTGACGACGGCGCGTGGTGTACCGCTGAGCAAATCTGCCTGAAAGCGGTGCTTTTCCACACTCCCTGAGACACTGAAACATTCATTATGGGTAGCGAGCAAATTGAAAGGGCAGATTCCATCAGCCCACGATGACAAACTTGCTCAGATCACAACTCTAATAGAGAAACAACCCCCAAAACATTCCATAATCTCACATCGCAGTGCAAACAGGGTCACGTGCACTGAACTGTAGCGTTCGGCAAAGAGCCAATTAATGAGAGAGCCCTCGGGCGCGGAGATGCCAGGACTCCTAAGAAACATCCAAAGATCTGGCCTCATCTTCCTCAGCATCTCCTATGGTCACAGGGATGTCGAGGGGACAATGTCTAAAAATAGCCTTCCAGCTTCCATTTATAGATCACACAAGGCAAAGCCACAGATCCATTTCTCTCATAATCACAAATCTTCCTTTACAATTCTTTTGTCTTTCCACAAAGCTACTCAGAGCGATAAGAGCGATAATGATTTCCAGTCAGAGCCGCTTCATTTACTGTTGGAACAATTCATTTCAATAAGTTGGCAGGACCGGGCTCCATTCCATTGACATTTTCATGCATATATTACATTTTGTGCAAGATTTATGTCTTTATTAGCATTGTCTGGTCAATATCAGTGACAACAGACGAAAGGGAACAATATTGTGAAGTGAGTAGAATTTCCAAAAGTGTGGACCAATAGACGCACACAATATATCAAAGACACTGAAATTATATTATATGGGATAAATTTGATTTCTAAGAAGTACAACTTTCAAATCAATAGTCAAATGACAATTTTAAATGGAACAGGTTCCCAAAGCAATCAGTAGGTTTTCTGTGTGGAGTCTTAGTGGGCCATCTGTTTTGAGTGAGTAGTGATTATTGAGCCTAATCTCTTCTAAACTTAATATTCAGCCAGATATCAAAATGCAGAAACATCACAAGTCATTAAATGAGCTGCTTGAAAACAATTAGGCCTGTGACAAACATTTTTGTATGTTTCTTAAACTTTATTATCAATCAACGTGAATGTTGAATGAATGTTAATTGTGGATTTGTGTTATGAATGTTATTTGTGGATTGAAGTTATTTATGGATAGTTTTCATGCCTGTCACTTCATTTGTATTTTTAAAACTAGTGGTTAAAAAAAAAAAAAAATTAAAATGCATAAATTAAAGCACTATAAATGACCCTTGAGAGATCTTACAATAGTAACAAACCATGTTGGCAGATTTTCATTAAATTTCCAGCCGCCTGGTGTACCTGGGAATTTTTTACATTTGGTAAGCCCTGCATTGTGATGTCTTTTCTCAGTATGAACTTCATCCTTAGACAAGTGATCACTCAAATAGGATAAAGGCATTAATCATTATGAAATGATGTATGAATTACCTGGTTCTGTGCAGTTCTTCTCTGTCTCATTGTCTCCCGCTGCGGCCATAAGCCTTCGGCCCAGGTGATCTCTGGGAACAGCAAACCCATCCTGAAGCACCAGCCCATGACCTGTGAATGAAGATACACACACATAATTAAAATTTACAAATTCAGAGCGTAGGCGCCAAAGCTGTTGTGAATCCGCCTACCCGGATCCCTCCGTAACCGGCAGATTTACAGAAAATTACTGTCGTTTGGCAAATAAATAATTTACAGACAGTTACATACATACTGCCAACTATATGATACATAATCTTATGTTACACCTCAAATGACAAGGGAATTTATAGTAATATTAATATTAATTAGCCATTCTGTTGACTCATTCTCTCAAATGGCTTTGGTATGCAGCTTATATGGACTGCAGTCTCTTGACATAGTATATAAAAATAAAATTACCTAATTCGTTAATGTTAGTACCTAATTCGTTAACCTAATATAATGAATGTGTTCACTTAAACAGTAGGGTATTTTGTTTAAAGTAATATTAAAACAAAATTTGACTGTTTAAAATATTTTTATAAGTTTATCACGTCACCTTGCATTACATTTCATGTCAACTATCCAAATCATCATCATCATCATCATAGAAATAGTTTTCAACTTAGCTAAATTACTTGTCGGTCAGGCTTGGGGTTAGTGTGTGATACTGTGGCCTTGATCTGCCTGGCTTTCCGTTTTAATCATTGTTCCTACTGGATGTGCATTGTATTATGGTTAGCAGTACCACAGGGGTTATTTATTTTGAGAAAATCATAGAAAGAAAATGGTGTGAAGATTCAACCATGCATACTGTCCTAACAGCCAGAGCTTGAATTAGGATTTCATGCCTCATATTTTGCCTGCATTTCTATGCTTCAGCAGTCGATTTCAGCACATCATTTTTTCATGAGGATATGCAGCGAGGTCAAAAAAACCCCCAAGATAATCACATTTATCTTGTTCAGAAACTATGCCACATATTTAGCGGAACATATTTACTGGACAGTTGGCATTAGAGCTGTTAATCACTGAACACATTATGTTTGTTCAAATTATTTATATTAAAAAAAAAAAAAAAAAATTCTGACAAAACTAATAAATGTAAGTACTTTTTCTGTGCAACATGAAAGCAATTAACTAGTAGAATGACTAGGTAGCTGTAGTCATCATTCAGTTTTATTTTTTAAGGATTTTAATGATGTTCAAAACGTCTGGATTCTGCCACCAATGTGGTCTGAAGACTTGGAACACTACTAAAACACTTTGACAGTGTTTTCAGAAAACACATTGGGTGAATTCCAAACGGAAGTGAGCATCCCTATGCCCTACTCCCTTCGAAGGGCAGAGCCCTTTGAAGTGTGTTCTTTTAAGGGTGTAGGGGATTACTGTCTCATATAAGCGTTTGGAACTCCCTTGGTGAATGGAACGACTGACCAAATGTTACCTTGGCAACGCTGCGTGTGCGTGGAGCATTCAGCACTCCATCAGTTGTTGCAAATAAATATTTCTTCTCATTATTTTATTTAAATATGGTCTAACTGTGTCTTATTTACTATTAAACTTTTTCAAACTAGACATGCTTAAACTTGCTTACACTACCGTCTTAAATCATTTCTATTACTGACGAAAAATATTTTGTATTCCGTTAAAATAAAGACAAATTTAATCAGCCTATTCTACTTGCGCTTGTATGTGAAGTCGTAATCAACCCCAACTTTGCTTTAAAATGCATCTCAAGAGCTCCTAATTGAAGATCACATGATCACAAATGGAAATAACTTCCGTGAATTGACCATCGCATGTTCCCTTCGCTAACGAACTTCTGGAAGAGCCCTTCGTGTAGGGATTCAGTTGTTCACTTTTGTTTGGAACGTCCCTACAAATGGCGTCCCCTTCCTGAAGTGCCCTTGAAGGGAGCAAAAAAGCCGTTTGGAATTGGCCCATTATTTCAGCTGAATTTTGAGCTCTTCATATTAAGATTACATTGCAAAAGACAAGAATCCACAAAATACTGCAAAACAAATATACTAAATCTGACAACTAAAATGACAACTAAAATGTCTTTGCTGGTTACCACTATAAAAATATAACCACTGTAGTCTGGTTTATGAACTAATGATCAGATAGTTTATAATAAATCTGTCCAAAACTGACTCTCAGGCCATCAGTTTTAATCAGTCCAATGCCTCACTTAGTAAAATGGTTTGATGAGTGGTTAAATTAGTGGTTCTTGACTGGTTAAATTTGACGCATCCAGCTTAAGTGTTAGTGTGTGAAATAGGTTGTTTTTTAAATGTCAAAATATTTTCTATCCCAGTTTAATATACAATCAGCTAGCCTTTTATATATTAATTTCCCTAAAATAACAAAAAGCATTTAACTTATAAAAAAGGTTATCAAAAACAGTATATATACACACATTTGTCCAGTATTATTACTGTTAAAAAATATTATTGCCGTAAAAAAGAATTAAATTAAAGAAACAAAAGTGCTAAATTCCAAACAATTCTCATCCCTAGTCACCAATTATTTGATGAAAAAAAAAGAAAAAAAAAAAAGACTTCAAACAAGATAAGGGTGATGACAATTTTAATTTCTGGTGAACTATACTTTTAATGCACACAATATCTTTTAAATGGCCACTCTTGATTCTATAAATATTCCCTACATTACATTAGGAGTAGCCAGACAGAGACTAAAAAAATTCCACACACTGAAATCTACTGCAGCAAAACCTGTCAAAAATATTCCAACTGCTCCTAAATCAAGAACAGAATGACCCACTTACAGCTTATGAGAAGCAGAAAAAAGAAGCAGTAAAGTTGTGTAACGAAGTGTCACAGAAGGAGGACAGAATAATGAACTCAACAGCAATAAAAAGTTCATTAAGCAGCATTTTCAGCCTGCACTAACTTCCCTACAGTTATCGATGGAGGATAATGTGAAGGTGCAGAAGAACAGGAATGAGATTTGGGAAGCTGGCCCATATTAGGTGTGATGTTCTGTAATCACAGCAGGAGTGCATACCAGATGGACTCCTGACAGGCTTATCAGATATGCCACCATCCGTAGAGCCATTAAGCAGAAAGCACATATTCAGCAGCCTCATCATTACAATATCATGTGCAGGTAATCCCTTAAGCCACTTGTAATTTTGGTGTAATTAAACTCAGCTGCACCCACTAGTATCGCTCAGCCAGGTGGGCAACGCTGTGCACTTTGTAGACAATAAGGGTAAGTGGAAAAGCTCGATGCAAAATCCCCTGTAATGAGACATCATTTGTGTCTGAGATGTGTTTGTACCACAGGGGTTTGATCTGTGCTCCGTTTTGTAACCACCTAGGCTCATTGGGTGTTCATTTCAGCTGGAAACTGGAATCAATTGTACGTGTAGATAATTCATACAACTTACTGCAGTTTCCAGCTGAAACGAACACTAGCGGCAGTAAAAACGCCAACTTTTATTCCTTTTTTTTTTTTATTTTTTTTTTTTTACAGATTATGATTACAGGGGTAGATTATAACTCATTTATATAAATAAATACTTTTTCTTTGCAGTACTATGTTATGACCTCAAACACTTTTACCATAGTGCATGATTAGTAAATTTATAAATTTTGATGTTTGCATCACATAACCAGCTCCATATGTTTAGCTTTTCTGAAATTGTAAACTTGCTCATTAGATCACCTGGTACAGCATTGCGTTTACAATATGGAGTACTTAAGTATGAGTCCTGTGAAACACAAGTCACAAAAGAGATCAAGACTTGTAGAAAAATGCTCAAATGGTGCGGTTACTTCAGCAAATGCACTTTTATTATAAGTTTGCTTTTGCTACCACTATTGGCTAGGTTTAGGGTAATGTTTAATGATGGAATGTTATTTTCAAATGTGACATAGCATTAAGTTTTAATGGCACTCACTGGGGGTGTCCGATATATATTGTCTCGATAATATTGTAATTGTTGTTTAAACGATATGTAATTTGACATTATCGAGTATATTGCAAAAACCAAACAAAACCACACCAAGAGAGTGCACGCAAGAATTAATTGACTTACATTTTAGACACAACAGTTGTGTTGCTCTGTTTTTGCTCTATTTCGTGAACGAAAATAGTTTCAAACAAAGCCACAGCAGAACTGTTTTGCATCTCTGAGCAACACATGACAGTGTTTTGTTACTGAATCAATCAGACATCTGAAGAATCGGTTGAATGAATGACTCAATTACTCACTCATGCAGTGACTTGGCGCCACCTACTGGCGATTTTAGGTTTATATTTAAAGTATATTTTCCTTTTTTTCCCCCCAAATCATTTCAAATATCAGTATTCAACATTTTTTTTAAACATCAAAGCATTAATTATGCATTTGTAAAAGCAGGTTAAATGCATTTATGTCCTGCAATAAACATTCTGTGTAAATGCTTCTAAATGATAGGCCTACTTCAGATGCAGATTCTGTGCCACCTCTGCATTGCAAAGAAAAGTTTGTTAATACTGATTTAACTTAAGTGATAACAGCCCTATAGTGTCTTACTATTTGAATTTATTGATTCAGTTTAAGAATTTGACACAAAAGATGATGCATACATTTAATTAGGTTAGAAAAAAATGGCCTTATAAAGGTAAAAATGCTCACAAAAGGTTATAATCAATTTAAACTTATTGGAAAAGTTAATTTCTGGTACTCCTGCAAATTAACCACTATGAAGAATATCAAAAGCTTTGGGAGTCAGCTGTCCATGGCAGTCCTAAACCTGCCAAGGTACTAACACAATAACATGCTCAACAAAATATTGTCTAATTATCGCCATTGACAAAATTCCAGAAAAAAAAATCAAGATTTATCGCACACCCCAAGCACTCACTGAACATCTCACTTTGCAAGTGTTGCGAAATGTGCAAGAAACAATGTAATATTTTCAGAAATTTCACCACAGGCACATTTTTTTTCAACGAGCCTATCATCATAGTTTGGATACTGTGCTTCTATCTGCGTGGCTCCTCTACTGGCACTGATTCCATTTCCTGTGTCCTCTAGGACGCTTTTCATCTCCATACTTAAATTACAAAAGATTGTTATGCCCTCCATCTTACAGATGTGATTTTTTAATACAATTCGTAAAACTGGTTTCCCCTCAAATCCCCCTTCACCTTCCTTTCACAGTACTCTTGTAGAGAGATAAAAAAAGAAAACATCAGACTCTTTGGATATCAGACTGTCTGCCGGCTAATGATCAGTGGGGGTCTCAGAGCTCTGCACATAACTCCAGTTTTATTTTTAAAGATTTGATGTTGTTCCAAACCTGTATGACCTTATTTCTTCCATGGAACACAAACAGAGATGTTAACTAAATATTCAAGCTGCATATTTCATCACACATTTAAAGTGAGCTGGGGAGCAGTAGTATCGACTGGACATTTTTTCTTTTTTGATAACCCATTACACTTAGATGTACGTCATGATACAGAAGAAAAGATCTGTGACTACTTCCATTTAATCTCAACTTTAAGAGATAAAGCGAGCAAGAAAGTTTTCCGTAGTTAAACTATACACTGTAAAAATAGATTTTTCGAATTATTAGAGTATGTTTTACAAGGAAAAAATATTTCAGTCTTTTTACATTCAATGCGTTACTTGTTTCTTTGTAATTAATTGAGAAATTTACTAGCAATTTCTGAGTGAAAATTGCTCCTAAACCAATTTTTTTTTTGTTTAACGACATTTGAGTAAATTTTCATGTTGTTGTTAAAACATAAGGGTCAGACAATGTCAACATAGCCTCAGCCTCAGATAGCATGCCCATAGACCGCTGACTGAACATCTGATGCATATGGCACACAAAATTGGAAACACTTCAGGAGTTTCAAAGTCATCATCTGATTGGTTGAATTCTACAGGATTTCCAGAAGATGTGCAGGTCACATTCTTTAACAGTACACCTGGAAACAAAGCTATCAAGAAGCCAAACCCGTCATGTAAGTAAATGCTTATCAGAACCAACTAGCTGCTGGATTTTCAAAAGGTACGTTAAGTTCATGCCATAGTCTTATTAAAGTCCACCTGAACTGGAAGTTGCTACCGACTTTATTTCAGTGTAGTAACGTATTTCCAACTGAAACAGAACATTGAATAGAGGGCGGGGTTTTATTTTAGCATTCCTCTTCTCTGTCTCTCCCTCGAAGAAACTAACAGTTGGAGGGACGTGGTTAATTTTATTCTGCCCAAGCTGTTAAACTAATGTCAGAGCGGAAGAAAAAAGTTCAGATTTTGATTAAAGATTACCAAGACAAACTATTTTTTTCAGTGGATTAACTTGCACTGGTTAATTCTTCACCCCAAGACTAGCTGTGTGCTAACTAAGTAAATAAAGCCAGTTTTGATTTCATGAGGACATTAACATACATCCAAAAGTTTTACATGTCATTGTACGGACATCACCTTTGCATTTTCATAGCCCTAAACATGATGCAGAACAAAATGAACTGTGATTGTTTGCCTTCAGTCAGAAGGCAGTCCTTGGCCAAAGCTGCTATGGAGTCAGCATTATCTGACTAATAATGCTAACATGGCATTTTAATACATTCTGGAGCATATTCTTAATACACACCCAGCAGGCACCAGACGTCTATCTAACGTCAGGTTGACGTTGGACATGACGTCGGACAGACGTTGCATTTTGGTTGAAAATGAAAATCGGGTTGACGTCAATATTTGATGTCAATTTGACGTTGACTTAACGTTGGATTTTGGTTGCACAACCTAAAAACAACAAAATCTCAACGTCAGCTGACGTCGGTATTGGACATCAATTTAACATTGACATTAGACGTTGAATTTTGGTCACCCGACGTCGCAACCGAAATTTAACCAAATATCAACGTCTTATGACGTTGTGTGCCTGTTTTGTGCCTGCTGGGCACCTTCATGCCTAAAAACGTACTTCAAGGTCAAGAAGTTGGTTCTTCATTAAATACAGTAAATTCAACGTAGCAACATAACATTAATGAAACCACAAGTCTCATTGACTCCGCCCCTTAGAATCCTGACACGCCCATCTAAACGTTTGACTCCGCCCATGTGGGCTCGATTCAAACTCAGACAGCTCAGCTAATCGTCGAATACAATGAAACGGTGCTTTCCATTTTTATCATACCGTTACAGATAAACACAATGAGGAACTGTCTATGACATATTTTGAACATAAAACCATTTCTTGTAATCATCGTCGTTTGTTTGTTTCATTGTTGACTTGCGTACGCACAAATGAGACGGCTTTATATACTGTGCAACGTGTAACCATGCCAACCGACGCATCTTCCCAGAAAATAGCTAGCTCAAAGAATAACGGACGTTGTAAAGATGCTTGTGTATTTATTCATGTGAATCCAGAGAGAAGAGATGTTCTCCCCACTTACAGCAGCCTAACTGTGAATAATTCAACGTCTGACGTCCCAAAAAAGCACAAGTATGTACTGCTGCCTTGTCAGCGCGTTATTAATACACTATACGACAACAACATGCGATGTGTATCCCCAACAATACATACAGGGACAGTCACTCACCTGTTTTTGTCAGCAACGCCGACATACACCACGCCAAGAACAGCACGCTGCAGATGAAGCACACCTGCACGAACAGCATCGCTCTCCTTTTGCGAACTTTAAACATTTTGGAAATGATGCTCTTTTTGGATACACTGCAGCTCTGCTCCAGCTCCATGGTCGTCTGAGGCTGGGTGATTTTGGGAGTTGAATTGAAGCCACACAGATGGACAGGACCGCAGGAAATCAGTCTCGAGGTGAGGTCTTCCTCATGTCCAGCGCGCGGACCCGGTGTGAAGCGGTGGAGCGCGCGGCGTGCATAGGCGCGCTCGTTCTGATGTTGTATTATTAAAGCAGTCCTGTTGAGAGAAAATGCTAATTATATTCAGCTGGAATTAATCACTGGACATATTCTGGACGGTGTGCAGTCAGTCGGGCTTCACAAGTATAGTGAGACTAAACCTCACATTCTCTTTGACATAAGAACTATACAGGGTGAGCTAGGTTTCCTGGTATTTCATGAAATATATAAACAGAGGTGTCAGTGAACGTCCTTAGGATGCATGCCGTTTAGGCTCAGTCCTCTCAAGTTGAGGTTTCACCTCCCTCTCATGCAGCTGCTGTGACTTCTACATGTGAGAGACTGTTACGCGCGTTCACGTGACACTGAGGACGCATGCACACTGAGCCTACTACACTCACTAGACTAGACTACTATAATCCTTGGAAAAGGCATGGCATCTGATATAGAAATAGAGTAGGCTATTCCTAATAAAGCCACTGAATGTCACACTAATAATATCAATAGTACATTCAGAAATGATCATTTTATCATGTGGGTCTTGTGGATCATGTTTTCTCTTTTTAGGTAGGGGTTTATTTATAGGATGCAATGTATTATTTTCTTATGATTTAGACTACTGTTCAAACGTCTACGGCCAGTAAGATTTAACGCTTTTAATACTTTTATTAAGCAAGGATGGATTAAAGTGACGGTAAATATATTAATAATGTAACAAAAGATTGCTGTTCTTTTAAACTTTCTATTCAACAAATAATCTTGAAAAAGTACCATGGTTTCCAAAAAACATATTTAGCTGCTTGACTGTTTTAACTATGATAATAATAATGTTTCTTGAGCAGCAAATCGGCATTAAAAGGATTTCTGAAGGATCATGTGACATTGAAGACTGGAGTAATTCAGCATTGCCATCACAGAAATAATAATAAAAAAAATTTGATATATATTAAAATAGAGAGTTATTAACAAGTTTGAGATTTTCATGGATGTTTCTAGCTCAATAATATTAACTGTTGACATTTAAAGCACCAAAGTGTCACAAAAAAAAGTCATTTAATGTTTTTTTGTTTGATGTTTTTCTTAACTGACAACTTCTGTGTGTTATTTCAATTACAGTTTTCAGTATCAGTTTGTGTAAAACAGTAGTTTTTTTTAACCTTTTCCATAAAATTGCCCTATTAAAAATGATGGGTTGTTGTAAAGGAATCCTTGGTGAGTCACTCTGACAGACTTACGTAGAAAGCAGCTTATATGGTGACGAATGGCTGAGCAACATTTTTTCCATGGGTTCTTGTTGTGTGAGGCCCTACATTTAAAAATTACAAGAAAGTGGTTCATAAACTTAATAACGCAGTGACCACAGGATGCAATGGTTGTACTTTCTAAAGGAAAAATGCATATTTTTTATCCTAAAAATGTTATAATAATGTTTTTTTTTTTTTTTAGAAAATGTCAGGTTAAGGTCAGTTCCCTAATGAAATAGTAATATTCTCAGCAAAACAAATACTATTGAATTAAATAGTCACAAAAAGAGAAAACAAATCTCAAAATCTTTAATTTCAAGAAAGTAAATTAAGATCACAAACCATTTACCCAGCTGTTCTACAAAATTAACTAAAAAAAATAAATAAAATTGAGAAAAGTGTGATATTTGAGTGCCAAAACAAGTTTTAATTTTCCTGAGGACGCTGGAAACAGCACATATATTAAATCAGCACACCTAAAATTGAATTCACTGGGGGGAAAAGCACATCTTTGGTACCTGTTTTTATTTTACACAAACACTATTTAAAGGAATAGTTCACCCAAAAATTTAAATTTGCTGAAAATTTACTCACCCTCAGGCCATCCAAGATGTAGATGAGTTTGTTTCCTCATCAGAGCAGATTTGGAGACATTTAGCAGTACATCACTTGCTCACTAATGGATCCTATGCAGTGAATGGGTGCCGTCAGAATGAGAGTCCAAACAACTGATAAAAACATTACAATAATCGACAACACGACTCCAATCCATCAATTAACATCTTGTGAAGTGAAAAGTTGAGTGTTTGAAACAAATCCATCATGAAGGCATTTTAACTTTAAACCATTGCTTCTGGCCAAAATACAATTCATAATCCTTAATACCAGTTCATCCAGAGGAAAAGTCCATTCCCTGTTGTCCTCTCACATCAAAATCCACCAACATATTTGTTTAGAACTGTTTTGGATGGTTTTAGCTAATCAACAGTGTTAGATCTGAGCATATTTCTCTCCTGATTCAGATGACACAACATTTTCACTGGAGAAAGCAATGTTGTGAATAGAGGACTAGAAGCAATGGTTTCTAGTTAAAAACGTCTCAATGAGGGAGTTGTTTCATACAAATATGCAGCTTTTCACTTCACAAAACATTAATTTATGGACTGGAGTTGTGTGGATTGCGTCTGGATTATTATGGTGGTTTTATCAAGCTGAATTTCTCTAAATCTGTTCTGATGAAGAAACAAACTCATCTATATATCGGATGGCCTGAGGGTGAGTACATTTTCAGCAAATGTTCATTTTTGGGTGAACATTTGAACTATTCCTTGGTGTAGAAATGGTGTAGAAACAATCAGAATTTGCTAGTAAATTTCACAAACAATTACAAAGAAACAAATTAAACAAATTAAGCATGAAATTTTGTGAAACTACAGTGCAAAGCTAAACAAATTTGTAACAACTAACCCCAGCACATCAGTTTGCGCGTGTTAAAGCTCAACAACAAGGAATCAGCCTCAGGGTGGACTGTTAATGTGGTGTTTTTTCTGGGCCATCGTTCAATTGTCTGAACTAAGTGCATCGCCAGACAAAAGGTGAAGCAAGAGGATGTTGCATGCTCGCAAATCTGTTTTCACCAGCTACAGCCTACGCTGGCTGAAGTCAGTGCTTTTTAATGTCAGTTTTTTGCTAACCATTCTTCAGGCTAAAAGAACAGGACTGTATGACCGGTGAGCATGATTTACTGGACACTGATGCTACCGGTGTGCCCCTGCAGTGCACGCTGGTTAAATTTGCCAAAAGACCGTGTGGAATAGCTCAGAAGTCACGCTGCCTTTTGTAATCATGTGAATGGTCTGAATTCTCCAGTGGTGTGTAAGTATGAGTGTGTGTGAGAGAGAGTATGAGAGAGTGTGGTGAGTGGAGCTTTAAAGGTCAGCTGGAGAGAATTTAGGCTGAGGTACCAGGTGAGGAGTGAAATCCTCCATGCTGTGGTATACTGAGAGACAGTATATGTTTGTTTAAGACAGGGGTTGGACAAAGCCAGGAACCTTCCTCTCAGACAACCATCCTAGGAGCCCCCAATATAAAAAAGCTAGATTACCTCGACATTTTATTACAACTTTCATTAAAAAGTAAATATAATGAATATATTGTCAGATTATTAATTAGAAATGTCCTATGAAGAAATTTGCATATTTTTATATATTTTATTTTATTTATTTTTTTAATTTTATACTACCGTTCAAAAATTTGGGGTCAGTAAGATATTTAAATTCTCTTTCAAACAAAATGCTGATCAATTGAAATTGTAATAATATTTTTTAATATTACTTTTTTTACTGTATTTTTTAATCAAATGTAGCCATTACTCTAGTTTAAACATTTCTTATTATTATTGGTTACACTTTATTTTAAGGTGTCATTGTTACAGTGTAATTATACATTTAAGTACTGAGTAATATTTATTAACTACATGTATTTACTATATGGTTAGGATTAGGGTTTGGCTTAGGGATACTTGCATGTAATTATGCATAATTAATTGTTATTATAATAGTAATTACATGTAAAATGTGTAACAAAGACACCTTAAAATAAAGTGTTACCAAAGATAAAATAATATAATTTATTTGAAATAGAAAAATTTTGTAACATTATAAATGTCTTTCCTATCACTTTTGATCAATTTGATCTCAACCCCAAATGTTTGAACGGAGTACCTTCACAGACTCCTTGTTGAAACCCTAAATTTAAGATTTAAGAACTATTAAATAATCAGCATATAACTGTTGTTTGAGCTTGGATTTATAGACTTTTTTGTGAATCTTTACCAACCATAAAATCTACGATTAATATATATTTATAATAGCTTTTGAGTAAACCTTGGAATATAACGAAAATAGTGGAATACTGAGACACATTGAGGCTAGATTCAATTAAAGTAGCTAAAAAAAGTGATGTAATTTCGTTCATATTCATTATTTTTTTCATGTGATGGCCTAACAGGAAGGATAATAGTTGACTGAAACTTTAAAGTTCTAGAGTCTATATTAACATGTGTTTAAAGTAATACAGTATAGTCAATACAGTAATGTCAATACAGTAACCTTTCCAAAAAGTCCCAGATGTTCACTGGAGTAAACAAAGTGTGACAACTAGCCTTGGTCTTCTTTTATAAGTACTTTGGCATAACATTCATTTTTAAGTGAATATATAGTTGAAATGTTCAGTTATATACAACATGGAAATGAACCTTTAAGCAAATTTATAATTTAATGACATGTACAAGGAAAAGGATTTTGTGTGGTGCAAAAATGATTTTTGAATTTGTTGAGGTTAAGGTCTTCACTGTAAGGCATATGGGAGCACAACCCCAGGTAACACTCGACAACTTTCAGCATTCAGATGTAACATTATTAAAGATGCCCATGAGAATTATGTCCTGCAGCAGGAGAATGTAATTTATTATGTATTGCTGTTAATTACAGAACATTAATTCCATTTATAATTTTTTCCCAGCAGGGTTTTCTACAGAAGGTTTTCCAGGAACCTATTGGTATTTAAAGAAGGATTCATGCTGTTTACCTCTCTCTCTCTTGCTCTCTCATTCCTTTGAATCATGTGTTTAGTTCAGATGACTTGCTTCCCCAGACAATAATGACGAAAGACTTTTTTTCCATGTTAAAGCCTTGAAGAAAGACTGTGACTGTTTTATCTAACCAACACTAACTGGTCAGATGCTGAAGTCACAATTGTTGTATTGTGTTTTAATCTTGAAGAAGCTCTGTACTTCCTGAGCTTTTCAGAGATATAGCGAATAGACGTGATAAACATGCCAATAAGTTTCTCTCCCATGTAACATGTGCTAAATACATTAGTACATGCATTTAAGTGCAGAATGATGTGGAATCAGCCATGTTGTTGTCCTAACAGTCAACTTTCAAATACACATTTGTTGTAGACTGGCAAAACCTTCTGACTATAGCCAACTTGGCCTGGAATAATGTGTGTTTTTCCTTACCGCTCTGCTGGCTCAGGGATCATAATGATGACTCCTTAGGCAGGGATGATTAAGCAAGATTTAATGCTGTCACTCACAACCTTCACAGCCGTTTACATCAGCTGTAACTGGATCAGGTTCTAGATGTAAATGAAACTGGAGTATAGCCAAACCTCACTGTGGAAGTTAAACACCCAGAATCAAGACTTGAACTTGATGACCGTTTGTTGAACTCAATCTGTTGACCTGACTCCCTGATTTGGAGTGAGCAGCGGAAGGCACTATTACATTAAAAAAACACACAAACAAACACAATTTTTGAACATTTTGTCACAACTTTATGATGCCTTTGGTAATTCATTGTAATTATTGTAAATAAGTTTCCTAGTCAGAAATTGGACGTAAACAGCCTCCTAAAGGGATAGTTCACCCAAAGATGAAAATTCTGTCATAATTTACTCACCCTCGAGTAGTTCCAAACCTGTATGAATGTCTTTGTTCTGCCGAACACAAAGGAAGCTATTTTGAAGAAAGTTTGTAACCAGGCTGTTTTGGGGCACCATTGACTTCCATAGTAGGAAAAAAAATATACAATGGAAGTCAATGGTGACCCAGAACTGCTCTGTTTCCCACATTCTTCAGAATATCTTCCTTTGTGTTCAGCAGAACAAAGACATTCATACAGGTTCGGAACTACTCGAGGGTGAGTAAATGATGACAGAATTTTCATCTTTGGGTGAACTATCCCTTTAAGTTGTATTTATGACTGGAAAGCTTTGAGATAATTTTGATGGGTGAGCCATAAACTTAAAACAAAACTTTTTTTTGCTGAAGTGACTGTTAGGTTTTATTTACTTTCCCCATAACATCTACATTGCTTTCTCTTGTCGTTACAGTCAAGTATTTTGGCTTTAATAAGATTTCCCTTAGAAATGGTGTTCTCCATGATTCCTATTCCTTCCAACAACAAAGTACTTTAACGCAACAAACTCATAGTTACAATTTCAGAACTGGGAAAACTCTTAAAGAGTTGGTTCACCCAAAATGAAAATTCTGTCATTAATTACTCACCGTCATGTCGTTCCAAACCTGTAAAACCTTTGTTCATCTTCGGAACACAAATTAAGATATTTTTGATGAAATCTGAGAGCTTTCTGACCCTGCATAGACAGCGATGCAACTACCACGTTCAAGGCCCTGAAAGATAGTAAGGACATCATTAAAATGGTCCATGTGACATCAGTGGTTCAACCGTAATGTTATGAAGCTATGAGAATACTTTTTGTGTGCAAGGAAAACAAAAACAACGACTTTATTCAACAAATTCTTCTCTTCTGTGTCAGTGACACGTGTTCACGACAGTACCAGGACGCATGCATGTGATGCTTTCTGACCCAATGGAGGGTCAGAAAGCTCTCGGATTTCATCAAAAATATTCTTGGTGGGAAGAATATTTTAGCAATCTAATCTAATCTAATCAGTGTATCCAAAAAAGGATTACATGCCGAGATACTAGAAATCTTCTTTTAATATTACAAGTGCAAAAAATAAAGTGCTCAGTGCAGTCAAAATTCACAAAAACATTTTGGTCTCAAAGTGTTCATATTCTTTTGAAACATTTCATGTTTAATAATCTAAAAGAACCATTTTCCACTATAAAGAAACTTTTGTGAAGTGTTAAGGATGTTAAAGTTTCATTGATGTTAAAGGTTCTGCATGCAACCATCAACGCCAAGAAAGAACCTAAAGGCAGTATTAATTACATTCAATCCACTTGAATTTGTAAAATTCAAGTTAAATTTTGTTAAAAGTGAATCTTAACCCTTTCGTGTTGGGACTACATGAAACATTTTGTACCTACAGTAATTGGAAAGGGTAAATGTTCAAATTCAGTGTTATTTTATGTGTTTTTGCATAAAGAGAAAGGGTAATTAAGTATAGTGTGCACATTCTGTTTCTAATGAATTGTTGTCTAACACAAGAACTTTCCTTTTTCAACAAAACATTTGTTTAAATAGACTTGTTGCTTGTACAAACCTAAATTAATAGCATGGAAATGTTTTTTGAGTGAAATTAATCTGGGAGAACAGCTCCAAAACAGGAACAAAAACTCACACAAGCTATTTACCAATGTATTTAGAAATTCTGTAGCGGATACACATTTCCGCATGGCATCTGAACCTCGCCAGCTAGGAGTCCAAAGGGCTCGCCGCCAAGCCATTGAGAAGGGAACAAAACGGCTCCTGGGACTTTCGCTGCTCTGGTAGCAGCAGCTCCCCACTGGCATACGGAAACACGTAGCCTCGTTTCAAAGAGAGCTCCAGCCACCCCAGGTAACCTTGCTTACCCCAGAGGAAAACCCCCTCCACAGCCAACCTTCCTGTTTGCACAGATAAATTATTTCTCCACTACTTTCATCTTACCTTCCGCTCTGAGGTGAACGGCCCTTTTAATGATGTCTCTGTAACTCATACTATCCACAGATATGTCAAACTCTTTTTATATGCTGCAATGTCCTCGTTAAACAACCACAAATGCCATACTGCAAGAGGTTGGACAACTTTGCAAGTGTGTAAACATTTGTGTGGTAAATTTTTGATCTTTTTTGGCTTATGATCAAGGGTACACTACACTCTTTTATCCTATCACAACATTTAAGTCAAAATGGACATTGTTCATATTTGTCCTCAATTTGTGCTTCTGTGTATACTGTAGGCCTCTACTCTTTATTTATTTTTATGTTTTTTTTTATTATTACTATTTTCCTGTGCATTGCACTCAGTCTTATGGATGCGTGACAATAATCAGTCACATTTTTACTATCAGTAACTGCTGTCCATGCATTGTTTTTATTGTCAGCATTTATTGTAGTTTGTGGAAAGTATGTGTGGAAAGACTTTTTTCATTTTTATTTTTAAAAATATTTCTGTTTAACTGTTTTATTTCACTTTTAGTTTAATTTTCACCAATTTTCATCTAATTTTTATATTTTAATTAATCTTTTTTTCAGTTAACAAAAACATTTTTTTTTAGTTTTAGTTTTAGTTAACAATATCAATACTAATTCAATGGAAACAAATTGATTACAAAAAGTGAGGTTTCCGTACCTGACAGGAGTGATACCTGAATTTGATGCTTAAAATATAAAAGGTTCGTTCAAGGAATCCAGGGTCGTTTTTTTGAGCTTCTACTTGCTGGGAATGAGATGGTGATCAGCACAAGGAGGCTGAAGGTCTACACATCACTGTCTGGCCTAAGTAACGTCAACAGAAAAATGTTTTCAAAGACGGAGCATGATAATTAAATTTGCCGGGAGATTAAGACGACAAACATATTTTCTTTGGAATAAGGAAAACGACAAGAAAAGCTTACTAAGAAAGTAAATATTGTCCATTTTGATTTCATGTTGATTATAATCCTTACTAAACATTGAGGACCTACTGATGTATTATGTACTGGTGTAGAAACTCAGCTCAGCAGTCATGCTGCCTTCCTGCCTGTAATCATGTGAATGGTCTGAATACAGCAGTGTGTGAGTGTGCGTCTCAGGCTTCAACGACTGGTCAGCTGATGAGAATTTGGGGTTTGAGGCACCAGGCTGGAAAGCCAGCTGAGGGCTCGAACACTGTGGGGAAGTATATTTTTCATTATGAGTATCAGTGGTGTATGTCTGCAGTGAAAAGCTGCAGGACACGCAGATGACACACACTTCAAATCTTAAAATTTACTACGTCTCATTCATTACTGTAATATAAATTAGAATGAATGTAGGTTTACTCTGAGCAAATTAAAGCTGGGATGTTTAGACATGATTAATGATTTTATATTGGACCCAGATTTTATATTGGACATCAGAGTGTCCCAACACTCTATCAAAACAGTTAATAGTAGAAAACAAATTTAAGTAAATGCAAATGTCCTAAAAATACAATTAAATTTATTGATATTAATGTGATCCAGCATTTCCTGCACCGTGGCAAAATATATCACATTTAACCTTAGCTGGTGAATTTGATGTTGTATTGTGATGCAATAAGACCAAAGTAAAAGGCGGCAAAATAATGGCAAAAAAAGTCTATTAACTTGTCCCCGTGGGCTGCACACATACTACGCTACCAGCAGTCTGAACAAATGACAAATGTGCTGCTGTTTACAAATGAAGAATTCATTCCTAAAAAATAAATACAATTCTGAGTAATTATTCAGAACAGTTAGCAAATCAACATCATGCTCATTTACTGAACTGCAAGTTATTTTCAGTGATGCCTGCATCAAAAATGAAGCAAGTTTTGTGTCAGTGTCATTACTGCCTGATTGTCCATATAATATATTGTGACCATATGTACCAGTTTTCTGGGGACATTCTTTTGTGTGTGTGTGTGTGTGTGTGTGTGTGTGTACTTGACGAAAATGTCCCCGTTTTACAGAAATTTCAAAACACCAGACCAACAAAACCCCCAGGTTACCAGAGCAATCGTGTAGTGATTATTTTCATTAATCAACAGAGGGGGCTGCGAGCTATACTTGGATTACCTGGTCGCGCGGCCCTACTTTACCCATGAAGAACTGAACCTCGAAAGCAGAGCATGATCAGTTACCAAAAGTGACATTGTTATCGTAGGCACATACCAACTATTCATGTTAAATTAAAGCAATAGTGTTTCAATGTACTAAATATGGGACCTGAACAGGGTGCGGAATTGTTTTGCGCACAATTTTAAACGTTCCCGATAGTAGTTCCCGCCAACACAATGAAGCAATTCCCTCCACACATCATAACTTTACCAAGTGGGTGACATTACACCCAGAAATAATTCAGAAAGCACATACTTTGTGCTCAAAATGAGCCTAAAATGCAAAATAATAAGCCTAATTAGTTAAAGGGATAGTTCACCCAAAAATGAAAATTCTGTCATTAATCACCCTCATGTCGTTCCAAACCCCTAAGACCTTCTTTCATCTTCGGAACACAAATTAAGATATTTTAGATGAAATCCGAGAGCTTTCTGACCCTCCATAGACAGCAACACAACTGAAATGTTCCCAGGTCCAGAAACGTAGCAAGGACATCGGTAAAATAGTCCATGTGACATCAGGGGTTCAACTGTTTTTATGAAGTTACAAAGAAAACAAAAATAGCCTAACAAATTTATTCAACAATTCTTCTCCTCCTCATCCAGTCTGCTGTGGCGCACCACCATTGTGGAGAGAGTATCACGACGCATGCGTTGTTTACATGAAGAGCAAGCAAGTGCATGGGTGAATTGTATTAAGTCCAGTTAGGGTCAATAAACATTTAAGTAATTATTAATTATAATAATAATAGGCATATGTTAAACATACAATGCTTATGTTGTTTGTTATAGACTCTATATATATATATACTTATGTTGCAACAATTAAAAAACAAAAATTCATACATGGTAACAAAGTAGGAAATGTCATCAGATTCCATTTCAGAAATTTTTTTTTTTTTTTTTTAATGAGTGAAAGAATATTCCTGTTATAACAACAAATGATATAGGAACCATTTTGTCCTTTCTCTTGAAATCTTATTCATGTTTTTCTATAGCATGCACAGTTATATAGATAGTCATATTTTATCATTTGCACTGAACATTTGCATTTCTTTTGCAACCTTACCAACTGTCTTATCAGCAGTTGAGAACTGGTCCGGGGTGCGTTTCCCAAAAGCAACTATGGTCACAAGTTCCATTGTTACCAATAGAGTTCAATGGAACTAACGACCATAGTTAGATAACAGTGGTTTTGGGAAACACACCCCTGGACAGTGTTGCTTACCATGCATATCTAACTAATGCTATACACTAATTCTAATACTGAATTGCCACCATGTGCACCTCAGCCCCAAACTGTTCCCTCAGGCATGAACTGTAATAATAAGAAATAAATCCATAATATTATAATGATCAATAATTGAAGAGTACAATTAATATTAAAATTAATACTAATTTAATGGGGCTTAATAGAGGGAACGGCACTTGCCACATGCTGTTTGCCAGCGGGGACCGTCAGGACTTGGCCGTTCTCCTCCTTGCTGTTTCATAGCAGCTTGTTCCATGAACATGGTGCTGCTCTGACAGAGCTGGCATTAGAGCCACAGTAAGAGGATTAGCTGATGGACATTTCTGCCATGCCTGGTCAATTTTGAAAATGAAAAATGGACAAAAGGTCAGAGTTGACATACTCTCCATATTACAAAACTCTTAACCCCGCTAACGCAAATATCCATACATAAAGGTGTTGAGCGTGACGTACTAAACAGAAAATATCCTGTTAGAGGACATTGCCTTATATACTAGTTTTTCTTGGTTTGGCTGCTTTCTTTATGCATGTGCTGTGTTCTCATTCTGTATAAATGAAGCCAGCTGTTTGTGTCTTGTATTCGTACATCAGTGCTGTATAATAGCGAGAAGTGGAGCATGAAATAAAGTCTAATAACCTGAACATCAACATTAGTGAACGCCGGCAGAACTGTTATGCATTTATGGAGTCAAGCTTCGCTTTGTAACGCAGCCCTTCATTTATCAACTTGCACTTTGATTGTAAAAATCGTACAAATGTCTATGGGAAAGATTAAAGGGAAAGATTTAAATTGTAACATGATTTTTTTCACCTTCAATGAAAGTTTCAAAGTGTTACTGTTATTACTATTATTAAATTCTTTTCTTAAATGAGTTGCAAACAGCTGCATAAAAATCTTCAACATGTGTCCTTTGTAATGGCAAACATTGTCAGAAAGTTATTTATTGTAATTGTGTACAGTAGGTACATTAGACAGTTTGCAGTAGTCTATTGATAATTATCAAATATTAAAAATAATAAATATTTATAATAATAATAATTATTATTATTATTTTAGTGATATATTGTTATTAATAAAAGGGTCAAGTGTCAAGCATTAAAATAAGGAAACTTTATTATTCATAATAATACATCATTCAATAATAATTATAATAATAAAAGTGTCTTTAAAAAGAAATAATAAAATTCTGTCATCATTTATTTACTCTCAGTGGCAGTTTGAGGTGTTGGCCAATAGCAAAAAACTGCATAAAAATATTCAAAATGTATTCTTTTGTGAGTAAAAATAATAGCATATGGGTTTGGGATGACATGAGTGTGAGTACATTAAATTACAGAATTATTACTAATAAATGAATAGCAAAAAGCTGCATACAAATCTCTAAAATGTACCCTTTCAGATAGATATTCTGCAGTAGTTTATTGATAATCATCAAATATTACAAAAAATAATAATAATAATTACATATTCTTATTACAGTAATATATTGTTATTAATAAAAGAGTCAAGTGTCAATAAAGAAATAATAAAGAAACTTTATTTTTAATAATACATCATTCAATAATAATAATAATATAATACATGTCTTTAAAATGATCAAATATTAAAAATAATAAATATTTATAACAACAACAACAACAACAATAATAATTATAATTATTATTACAATAATATTTTGATATTAATAATAATGACAGTTCGAGGTGTTGGCCAATAGCAAAAAAAAAAAAAAAAAAAAACTTTATACAAATGTTCAAAATTTATTCTTTTGTGAGTAAACAGCATATAGGATTGATGACACGAGGGTGAGTACATTAAATGACAGAATTTTTATTTTAAGGTGAACTACTCAAGTTGAAATGCTTACAAATTATTGTCTCTGATGATTCTCTGCTTGTGGACGATCATGTGAGATAATGTTGAAAACAGGAGAGCCACTAACTGGGAGCGCTGACTTCATATTCTGTCACTGCCATCACATCCCATTATCTTCATACTCCATTTTGTTTACCACTACAGTTTTGTTTTACATTTTCTCTTTAGTGCCATTCATGTGACTGTTCAGAGCAAAACTGCGGTTGACAAACCAGCATCAGCATCTTTTACAGCGCAGTAGTTCTGAAATTGTCCCGCAGCTCTCTGTCGCCCCTCTGTGGTCTGACTGTGTAACTGCAGGCATTATAGAGTGATAGCATCTTCTCTGCAGGTGTTTGGTGATTTATTACTGATGGCAAAAGGTCCTCTAAAGATCAACGACCACAGCCATTCCGTGCACAAGTGACATAACAGCGATTAAAGCAGAGTGAAACATTGAAATTACGCTTTAGAGAAAAAGAATAATACAATGTCATTGATTTTCTAAAGGAATTTACATGTTTAATGCAGCGTGTGAAAAAGGTGTTGTGTGTGAGGACATATGTGTTTATAATGATTCTTACAGTCAATTACGCCAACTCAAGCAGCAAAGCTTTCTCTCACAGAGAGCATATTGTCTATACATGTAGAGACATGTCATGTTTATTGTTTAGTTTAGTTTATGTTTAGTGCATGTTAATTATTAATAGAACGTGTTAAAGGAATACTTGAAAATCATTTACTCGCCCTTTGTCGTTTTAAACCCTGGCTTCAGTGGAAAACAAAGTTGAATTTTTCTTTCATAAAATATTATAAAATTAGTTCATATTACTTGTGTGTTATTTTCCAACTCTGGAGCCATACAACAGATTTATGAGATTATTATTTGCTATTAATTATACACTCTGGTAAGCTCAACCGCTGTGACCGGATCATTAAATATCTTTACGTGCACACATTTTCATCTGTTTCTGAATCCAATCAAAATAAGGGGGTAGTTCACCCCAAAAAATCAGTCATCATTTACTCACACTCAAGTTGTTCTGTCTGAGTTTCTGTCTTCTGTTGAACACAAAAGAAGGTATTTTGAAGAATATTAATAACCAAATATTGACTTCCATAGTGAATGATGACAGAATTTTCATTTTTGGGTGAACTACACCTTTCAGGTTTTGAACATTCTTTTTATATAGAAAGCAGAAAGCTCTCAGATTTCATGAAAAATATCTTAATTTGTGTTCCGAAGATGAACAAAGGTCTTACGGGTTTGGAACGAAATAAGGGTGAGCAATTAATGACAGAATTTCCATTTTTGGGTAAACTATCCCTTTAACTAATAAAATTCACACAATTGCGGCAATGGCTAGGGCCAGTAGTGTTTGTTTGTTTATTTAATATTTTGAATGAATAATCACTTAAATTTTGTGTATGTAATTCAGAAAACTTGGAATATAACATACAAAATTTTGATAGTGTTTTGTGTCCTCACAGAGATTGACAGCCTCAGTAAATTTTCATTTACTTTAAATTGATTAACGTTAAATATATTTTTTCACTCAGATTAAAATTTGGTTTGTAAATGTCATTTCATGTTGTCTTTTTTTTCTGAAAATTTGAAAAGATAAACAGTGATCTCTATCCTTTTGACAATAATATTACTAATTCTAACTAGATAGTTGTAGCACAGATCATAAACATGACAAGACTATCAATTGTTTAAAAAGTATTTATTGTGCTGCAAAGAAACAAAATAATACAAGAAACTGGAAAAAAAATCTGCTGTGCTACAGGAATTCTGAGTCAACTTTTCATCTACCCTTTTTATAAATCTGCAGTATCATGACCCATGTTGACATTATTATTTTTTACATGAACATTAAACACCAGTAGTATACAAACTCCAGAAGGGTTGATATTTTATGTAGAAAGAAAGAAAGAAAGAATGAGAGGGTGGAGAGGGGAAACGGGGACACATTTCTAGAAGCTTCTTGGGCTTCAATTTCTTGGAACAAATTAACTTACTTAGCATCCTTTTGAAAAACGGACATTGGTATGCTCTCAGAAAAACTGAAGTAATAAAAAAATAAAGAACAAACGGACACTCTATGAAGTCTTGAACTTTGAGAGATCGACACAACGCAAACATCTGTGATTTGAGCTGCGTCCTCCGCTAAGTTCAGTTTTTCTGGTCAACAATAAATTATTAAGGTCATAGACAATATATTACATCTCTAATTCTTATTCTCTCCAAACCATTTTTGTATCTTTTTATTCATTTTTTTTGTTAGTTTTGGCAAGTGACACTCAAGTATTTACAACAATACTTAGAGAATGCACTAAAAAAAATAAAAATAAAATAAAGACTCCACCCTGTACGACCCAAATAAATGTGCAGGTCTGCCCGAATCAAATCCAGTCAGTGGTGTTCATTGGCTTTCATCCATGAACTCAAGCACAGTGTGTTCAGAGGCAATGAGGAGGAAATGTTGTTTTGTGTGTGGAAATTGCATTTCAACTTGAAAGTGTGCTATGCGCAGATTTCACATTGCTTATTAAATATGGATGACATCTTGCTGAAATGCTGTTGAGTTTATTTTTGTAAAGGTGGTTGGGTCCTCCAGAGCAACGCTCTCTCCAGCGATCCATTAATAATTCTTGTTTACCGTCTCTCTGATGCTTTTTGATTGGCCGTGACTGAAAGACAGGACTACCAATCAATTGTTTCACTTCCACAAAACAGAAACGTGGTAAAGAATAAACAGGAGTGAAGGTCCAAATCTCTGTAATTAGCCTTAAATCCTTGAGAGCAATTGCTTGTTTGCGAGTTAAAACTTACATCTCAGTTATATCTACACATTTACGTGCTTGAATCACGGCTAAACCTTTGTGGCTTTGTGGTCATAATGCAGTAAATGATATTGTGAACACATGGCTAAATATTTATTACATAATTGAATGTTGTAGTTAAAAAGTCCTGAAACAAATGTATCATTGTTTGAATCCTCTCAAGAAAACATCTGTCATATTTCAGTCCAACATCAAAAAAAGAAGTAATTTTCTCAAAGAAAGTAAAACCATTATACATTTTTGCATTGTGATAAATTCATAACTTTCATGACAGTTAAGCACATTTTCATTTATCATTACCGTAATACAAAAACTCCTAAAAATTCCTATTACTGTAAAGAGAAAAAAATATTTGAAAAATACTTCTACTTCTATTTTGTTGTACTGTATTCAATTTGCATTTAATAAAAACAAAAAACAAAAATAATAATTAAAAAAAAAATGTTCAGGAGAAAACAGGCTTAATTGTCATAAAAATAATGCCACATTGCAAATTTGATTTAGGGATGAAAAGTGATTTGGAAGTGTTTTTATGAGATTCACCAGATTACTCCTGCACAGGGTCCCACAAGGGTTTAGGAAAAAGGAAAAAATAAAAAAATTAAAAAAAGAAGGGCAACTCTTTCTACTAAAAAGATTCGTTAGAAAACAAACAAAACCAAAGCAAGAAAGAAACACATAGGTTACTTCTCTCTCTATATAAAAGTGCCAAGTTGTATAGCTCTACAAACAATATCACATATAGATAAAGATACAACCAAGACAAACTATCACAAATAATCAGCCCCGCCCATTCCCCGCCCCTCCCCTTGCCCCGCCCCTTGCCCCGCCCCCTCACTTCAACAGCTTATGTCCATCAACATTCCAGTAGTTCTGACACCTGAAGGGACTCATGACAGGAAACGACGAAACGAGAGCTTCATCGTTCAGCTAGATCACAATAGATGGCAATGTGACATTGCTTCACGTACAGAAACAAAGGCTTTGTTGCACACAAATTCATTTTTTTAATCTGATTTTTAGAATTGGCTGCCCACGCTGTCATTTGCAATAATTAGATTTCTTGTGGTCTTATATTTCACACTACAAAAACAATTTAAAGTTGGATAAGCCAAAATGTGATTATTTTTTGCATGTCTAAACAAAGCCAAAGTGACTCTTATGGGCCCCAAAACGTTCAACTGAGCAAAGCTCTATGTGAAAACGAGAGTGAAAAAATACACACAAAAATAAGGATAGAATGAGATGTTTGTCTTTCTTTCTGTATCGTCATTCGTCATCGTCTGTGCTTTTTTAATTACCACCAAACAAGAAAGGCAATGGAATGCCTGTCATCATCAGTTTGCCATTATATAAATGTCTTATTTTGCTCAATCATAAATACATTCATTAGGAAAATGAACTAAGAACCTTACCGATGAAGAGAAGTCGTGTGCGTACATGTGCGTTTGTGTGTGCGCACTCGTACGTACATGCGAACACATATACATACACACATACATATATACTCACATAATATTTCAGGTCTTTTCATTTTAGCAATAATATGTACATAAATGTTCCTATAATAGCTTTGGATTTTTGAAGCCAAATTTGTTCTCAGCTAGAAAACCAGAACACAAAGGTGCCTCAGTAATGTTTCAAAGCTTCCAGAAAAGGAGGCAGTTTCGTGAACAGTACAAATAAAGAAAACGGAAAACATTTATCCAAAAACAGTATACGTTTCTCTCAGATCCCCTACCAAAAGTCATTTGATCATTCTTTAGACCTCATTCACAAAACACTGGCAAAATAAAACAAAACAAAATTTGTGTAAATCGCTTGTAAAACCATTCTCTCATAAACCGCAGACAATTTGCAACTTTTTGTGTCAATTCTTTGTAGAACTACTACTAATAATAATTTGTAAGACCATTACAAATGTAATTTTAAGATTGATGTAAATTGTTAGTAAAAACATTCATAAATTTTTGATAACTACTAGTATGTAGCAACCATTAAACCATTCGTAGGTAAACTGCCGACAATTCAGAAAACTTTTTTGTTATAAGATCAATCTAAGGGAAAATGGCAACAATTTTGTATTTTTTTGTGTGTATTACTTTTACTTTTCCCCCCTATAAAACGGCATAAGACTTTTTTTTTTTTTAAAATGTTAGAAGTAGGGATGCAACGGCACACAAGAACCTTGAAGTCACCATATGTTTTCAGTACAGTGGGGAAAAATAAAAATGCTTTTTTTCTTTTTTATTAAACAGTGGCATACTGAACAGACAATAGGCTGCAACACTCTTCGTACTGCAGTTCATGGTTCTGTTGTGAACCGGGGGGAAGAGATTTGAAGTTTTCCCACTTTTGGATGCAAAATATTTTAGGAAAATCTTTTAGTTAATATTTTCATCAAAATTAATGTACTACTGTTTGAGGGAAATCCACTTATTTAGTTAAAATAGTTTGAAATGCTTAATATAAAGCATTTTTCATGTTTAGGACATTTTTTCCACAGCAGCTCACTCGGTGTCCTGCGTTTAATTTTCAAATGTATTCGCAACATCAAAGTATATTGATATAAACGGTATTGTCCTATATTTCCTATATCTCATCTAAAAATATTTCCATAAACCTTATAAACTAGGCCTATTTCTAAATGCGTTTCACACACACATGCAGTGGTTAAAACGTGTATTGAACCAAAAGACCTGTACTGAGTTCATGGAGTTCATGGATGTGAATACGTGTACCATTACCCCCCTATGTAGAAATTCACACAAACATTACTTTTCAAAACTTTTCAATGTTTTTACAAGCACTTTACACAAAAATCCATTCTGCTTGCATTTCAGGAACAAGGCCCTTTGATGTTTCTAAAAGACGCAAATAATCCTCACTACTGGTTTTCATCCCTACAAAATGAGGTTTAAAGAATCAAAGCAAAAAAAGCAGCACTTGTAAAGCATAGCCTCAAATCCAAACCATTATCGCTATGTTCCTGCATCTCGCTTCACAATTCTCGGATTCGTTTCAGGAAAATATATATTTGCTAGGAGTGTCAATCTGCCCTTAGTTGTGGGAGAAAGAGCAAATGGTGTTTGTATGATTAAATGGGAAAATTCTCGTACATGTAAGCAGAAATACAACATAGAGACCCCACACATCCATTAACAGGAAGAACTCATGTCCACAGAGCAGTTTACTCTGTTTTCCTCCTTTTGTCTTTAAAAGAGAAAAAAAAATGGCCAAACTCAACCACAACACTGGGGAAATCACAAACTTAAAGTAGCATCTTCTACAAAAATGCATCTGTTGCAACAACAGATTTTCTTTCATCTGATTTTCCCTCTTTTTTTCCCTCTACCCATCTCTCTGCTGTGCTCCGTACACAGTCCAGCGTCTCCTCTGTCTCGGGGAAGCGAACGTCCCTCCTCGGCCTCTCGCCCGATCTAGGCATACCAGGTTTCGTAGACAGAGAAGCTTTGGTTCAGCGTTAAGTGTTCACACAAGCACTTGTGTCAAAAAGTTATCACTCCTAAAATAATTTCTCTCTTTTCCAACAGAAAAAGTTAGGAATGCAGGAAAAATATTGTTGAAAACAAACAAACAAACAAACAAACAAAAATAACACCCCAGTTGTCCTAATCCCAAAAACGTTCATTTGACTTCACGACTACCTTCAACTTGTGCCAGAACATCCACGAAATCTCACGCTTACACACAAAAGATGCTCAACCTACCATACCTCTGATTCACAAAAATATTCTGGAAGAGTCCTCTCCAATTTAACAATCACACTCCGTAATGGTTCGGTTACATAGGTGCGGCTTCCATCTCCTGGTGAGACTTTCGGGTGTCGACGTGTGATATATTTTTTCGATTTGCTTGGAGTGACTTATGTGAATATTATAATTGTTATTCGGTATCAGGGTCTCTTCTCTGACCACTTGGTTTGGTGGTTTTGTCCATCTCTACAGTTTTTTAGATGGTGTCCATGTGGCGCAAAGGTTTGGCAGCTGAACACGGGCTCTGTCTCTCTCTTTCTCGTTCACTCACTCTCTCTCTCTCTCCTGTGTCTCACGCGGTCTGGTAGAAGTTGTCAGCTTGCAGGTTGTTCTGTTTCTGCATGCTGTAGTAACCGCTGTATCTTGAGTCAGGATCTGCAATGCGGAGCATGCGTTGGGAACTGTCCACCTGGACCTTCGTCCCCTTCTGGCAGTCCACATACACCAGGTGGTTATTGAGACACGTGGGCTATACAGGACAAAAAAATACAGTGAGTCCTGGACCATAGAGAAAATTTTCTCATGCTTCTGCAACTAAATGCTGGAATACACTACACAATTTTTGCCTAGATTTTTGTTCCGATTTGAAGTCTTGTGGATCCGATGCTGGGTGACAGATTTCACTAAAAATCCCATAGTGTATAAAGGGAATAGAGTTTTTTCATTTGTCATGTGTCTCCTGGCAATGAGGCACATGTTTCTGCGTGATTTTGTTGTGTTTGGACTGACTTGAAAGTCTGGTAGTGTGTGATCCTTGTTTAGTGTATGATGCTGTGTTTCTCTGTAACCATTTACAAAGTCAGCAAAAGTATGATGCCTAGTGCTTTAAAATCTGTTCTGATTTTAAAAGTTGTGTAGAAAATTCCAGCCCTAAGTGCCATTTTTGGTCATTAAAATAAATATTATTAAATTAATCATAATTAATGATTTTGCATCCTGTTTGGTATGTTAATTCAAAATGAGAATCCATTAGGGGTGGGCAATATGACCAAAATCGTACATCATAGTATGAGTAATTTTATTTCACGGTTACAATATATATCACGATATAGATATTTTTGCTTTAAGTAAGGTCTTTATGAAATCAACATTTTTGATACCATAGAAATTTCATAATTCTTGTCACCACTGTCAATATTACAAAAAAACTAATACAGCTCACTGAAGACAAGTAAAAATTCAGCGATTAAATAAGAATAAGAAACTTAATTACAAGCAATCTACAGTAGAAAAAATAAATAAGAAATGATACATACATTGTGTAATCAAATGTATAAAAACGCTGCATATTCTTCACTGTGTAAATTAAATACATATTTCTTCTTATTAAAGTTACAAAAGTGATTTAGTCAAGAGCAGTGAGAGATTTTCTTTCCTTTGTTGTTTGATTATCATGAATGACAGACAGCAGGAATTTTAGACTGCTGTCACTTTAAGAGCTGCCCGGATCCAATATACTGTTATATGTGTTTTCTTTCTCAGTTGCTTTCACTTAAGACCTAAATTACTGTGTTTGCAAGGATACCTCCAAAGACGGGCATTTTGACACATACAAGTGTGTGTATTTAACTGTTCGAGGCCTATAAAGCGACAAAAATAACTACTAGTTCAATACTCCTGTGCTCTATGAGCACTGTCTTCGTGTGCGCGCCTCTCTGGCAGCGCTCAGAAACAGTCTCTTAGACAGTGTGCGTATATAGCGTGCATACATCTCTTTCGCTTCTCATTGCATTTAAATGACTTAAAATCACTTGTTTTTAAACTGCAATGCTTAAAAATGCATGCAAACGACAAGTTTTCGTGACCACATAGCACAGCAACGTCATGTGAGCATGTAACCGTGATAGAGGCAATAGTCCAAAACTTCCACCGGTGGACAAATTTCTGCCAGTTAATGGATTAATATATTGCACACCCCTAGCATCCATGTAGTGAACTATGACATATAATCAAGTACCTTATTGGGTGTGCGGTAGCAAGGCACAGGGATCCACTGCTTACGTTGGTTGACCAACAGCAGGGCGGCGATAGTGAGCATCATCATTAGGATGGGCAGTGCCACCCAGGCCCAGTGCAGACCAGCATCCTCACTGGGCAATGGCGTCTTACCGTCTAGGTAGGGCATCTGCAGACTTCCGAAGTCACCTGGAACAACACACAACATACCTGTTGGCACATTTTGCACCTGACAGCAGTGACTCATTGAGCAGTCACTCACTGGAGTGATGTAGAACAATTCAGAATTGAATCATGCCATATGAAAAGCAAATAAGGCTTGACTGTAAAAGCAGGTAATGTGAGACATCCATGTCAGCAATTAAGGTAAATGCCAGTCTTGACAGACAGACACCCACTCACTCACTCACATCAGCCTTAACAAAAGTAACACATGGAAAATCAAGAAGAAATTACAGATTGCTAACAGGGAAAATCAAAAGAAACAAACTGCCAGCTTTGTGAAACTCTGAGAGTGAAGTTTGATTAAAATTACTTCCAAAGTTACAGAATTTTCTTGTTAACTCTGTGGTCTGTGCCACAAGCACATGAAATTGCTCAATGAAATGAAATCAAGAGACATAGTTGGCTATAAACATGCTAACTGCTTATGTTTGTTATCTTAAGACAGCTTAACTCAAGGTAATTCTTTTCAAAATGTTGCTCTTCCATGAGATTGGTTCTGTCTGAATATGCCTACTTCCATACTAGTGTTGGGCAATATGCTCCATAGTCATATCATCCTATCGTCAGCCTGTGAGATCGCTGTTAAACGATATTATCATGCTAATTTATTTAATAATTTACTTAGTTTCATAGCTGGAGAGTGAACCAGCTCCAGGGAAGGTTAAAAGCAGCCTAATGTTCGTGTAATCTATTAACTAAATATATAAAATATTTTTAATATGACTGAATTTGTAATTAACATGATAACAATTTAATATAAACGTAAGTTACTAATAATAATGCTAATATTTCCTCGGTTATTCAAACAGCAGCTACAGAAAACGAGCAAAGAACATTTACATTTTCAACGAACATCATTACTGACTTCAGTCTAGCGCAAGTTTATGCACTTTAAAAAATACTCTCGTTATAATCAGCAAAGCTGTTTATACTGTATGATGAATAAATCTCTTATACTTACATCGCACGTACATCTGCACTTTGTTGTTTATGATGAGACAATTCGCGAGAGCAGAATTCAGTCAGCAAGAGCACATTGAACAACAAAACTTTTTCAGCAATGACTCATCTGAACGCCTCTGATTGGCCACTGGATTCATAAACTTAACGGATTCGCGTGTGATTGTTTATAACACGCAACACTGTAAAAATGCGGAAAAGGAAATATGATGGAAGAAATAAGCCCTAATATTAATGAGATAGTATTACTAGCCTGATAATAATAGTCTTGGTATCGTTAAAGGCATCAGCCACAGGCGATATCTCTGACTATTGTCAATACACAATACTGTTGTCTATCGGCACAACTCTATTCCATACTATACAGTATAGCATGCAAAAAAACAGTATGTGAAAAGAGTAGTATGTCCGAATTCATAGTATTCGAAAAACTAAGGGTTTAAAAACAAGTAGACGAAAAGTATCCGGATGACTTACTACTTCCACTGAGATTCTGGTGTGTGCATTCGATAGACGCTTTACTATCCCATGAGACCATGGGAGAGGAATTGTGAATGGCAGTTTAGCGACACAACTGACGCTGGTAGGTCACATGTCTGAATTTCATTCATACTACCCATATTCATATTATATTGAACATAGTTTTTAAAAGTTGCGAAGTAAGTTCCAAACCAACAAGTAAGTTTAAAACCTACAAGAGAGTATGTGATTTCAGATGCTTAGCTTAGTTGTCCTGAACCAGAATACTGACTGTAGAAGAAGACAGTTTATGCTAAAGCTTGTTATAGCACTCCTTGTGGCAATGCTAAGAATGCACTTTTTGACCACTTCATTTAAAGAATCGGCTCATAAGAGTCATTTGCTTATGAATCAGACTACACTGGTTGTGCTGTATCAGGCTAAGAGAACCCAAAAAAAACTTGCTGTCTATATATCATCCCATACTTTTGTACGTACCTCTAAAATGGGGCATAATATCGTTTTCACTATGAGTCGGCCAGGCTGGTTGATGTCTCTGCTTGTCTCCTCGTTGGTCTGTCTTCTCGATGGGCACATTTGTGGGAGCGTAACTCTCTGTAATTAAAACATCAGAGACACAGGGACACAAAGAAAGAAACAAAGAGAGATGAATGAAGAGCCTGTTACAGAAAAACACACACCGAAGCACATAATACAAATCGTAACTACATTAAGAGGAGTTGAGAAGTGCCCACTCAGAACAAACAAGATTCGGGTCAGCGTGAAATTGCGGGCCGCAGGCTAATTAAAAGTTCATCTTCAGAGCTGCGTCTTTGAATGGGAATGCACCAAAGGGTGAGTGATTACCCAGAGTGCACACGACACCACTCTCAACCCCCTCATTGATCCAGAGCCAAGTGACACAGCAATAAAGAGGGCCGTGATCAATGACATTATCTCCCAAATGCAAAGAGAGCTAATTTAGCCTCTGTCCGGCTTCGACTTAATCAATCCTTTTAAATGATTCATCTCAACGAGTCTGTATTTAGACGAAAGACCCATTCAATTAGAGAGAAGGTTCTAAGTAAACACTGCTTTATGAGATCCAGACAGAGAGAGACAACGAGATTAAGAGAGAGCGTGAAAAAGAGAGAGAGACGTGTGACAGAACTACAGAGAGCAAAACTGCAGGGTACTTGGATCAGTGACACTGCCATTTATTCTAGTCATTGTGAAGTAGCCTATAGCTACGTTTCCATCCACTTAAATTTATGTGGGGAAAAATGCAAACCAGATTGCAAATAAAGCAGAATTGGTCCCACTTCATATTAGGTCGTCTTAACTACTATGTACTTACATTTAAATTAATCATTTGGTACAATGCACTTAGTGTACATGTTCTTACATTGTACTTATATTGTTAATAATACCTTTATGTAATAACATCTGTAATTAATTTCTGTAATTACATTTATAATTACACTGTTGACCCATCCCTTACACCTAAACCCACCCTTAAACCTACCCATACCACCAAACCTGTCCCTAATCTTACCCGTATCCCACCTTAATAGCAGCAAAAGTGTTTTGAAATACAATATGAACACAATAAGTACATTGTACTTATTTTTTGATGTAAGTACATAGTAGTTAAGGCCACCTAATATAAAGTGTGACCGCAGAATTTAACTCCAGTAGTGTGCTGTATATTAGAATTAAATAGAATATTAAATGGGAAACGGTTTGATTTTATCCATCAGGATTTAATTGGATAGCGAAAAGGGCTTTTATTGGTTAAGCTTATTTTCCCTGCCCCTTTGGCCTTGATTACATCAGCAGAGAAGTAAAATTGTTTTAGAGCCAGACAAAGTAATTTCTTTGCTTCATTTTTTTTTTTTTTTTTTTTTCCATTTTACAAAAACAAACCCACAATTTTATTATTATTATTATTATTATATTTCATTTCGACTTTTACATGAAACAATATCTTATATAGAACTATAATGTTTCTAATAATTATAATGATTTATTTTTCTACAAATTATAAATTATTATAAATATATATTATCATAATAATTCTAATATTATTTAACTATTAATACTAATAATTATTACTCATTTGACAGATTTCTATTTTTAAGATATCAGTTTTATTTAATTACTATTATAGTATTTAATAGTATTTCTAATTAGCATTTATTTTCAGGTTTTTATTTTAATTTTAGTTTAGGTTTTAATAATTTTGTTATGTACTTTTGTCATTTTTTATTAGTTTATGTTAGTTGTCATGGCAAGTTAAGTTTTTCATCTAATATTTGTTTTATTTTTTTTTAAGCTTTTTTAAAGCTTGGACATTTGGAGTTCAGTAGCAGTCCAACACAAATAAAGATCCAAAAAGTATTTAGATTTCTATTAAAGAAAGACATCTCAAACACAATTTTCAAATTACAAAATATTTCACAAAAAGCTAAATATTTCACTAAAACACATTTGTTACCTAAGAAAACTGGTGCTAGTTCTGAGAAAGATGTGCATTGATTGTGATGCCACCTGGTTAAATATTTGATCCATGTAATGAAACTCAGACATTTAATGCTCTTAATACTTTTGAGGAGCTCTGTATAGCCTATCTGTTTTGTATTTACCATGCAGATTCACTGTCCCTCATTCTGTTCCACTCACACAGCACATAAATCCTGACCTGGACACATGGGGCAGCAGCTGCCCTCCACAGTGACTGGCTTATGGCAGGGTAAGACGGGACAGCTGACAGTCGAGCAGAGGGTCTGGCCTTGCAGGCAATAGCAGTGAGTGCAGCTGTCAATGTCCCATCGCTCCTCGTCCATGTATGTCTTCCCGTTGAAATGACACACGGCCCTCGGCGTGGCATCTGGTGAAGAGGTGGGAGAAACGCTTGGTCATAGCCGTGTCATTAACACCCTCATATGATCAGAAGGCAACTAAACTTGGCTGTCTGATCTGGGGCAATACGATCTTCAACTGTGCACAGATTTACATACCTAGACAGTACGGGCAACACTGGCCCTTCCTGAGCACGGGGCGGGCACAGTTGACTGGCGGGCAGGACTCAGAGAAGCAGCTGATGGCTCCGTCTAGACACACGCAGCTGGAGCAGACGTTGGGCTTCCAGGACTCAGCAGCCAAGAAGATATCACCATCCTCATTCCTGCAGTAGCTGGGCATGCTGTCGTTACTGGGCGTCTGAGGGGTAACTGGATCATCTGAAGAGAGAGAGCCATATAAATGGGTTTCTATCATGACAACTCTCTGAAGATTTTAACATGGTAATGGATTTGACAATGTTCATGTATTTGGTCTTAGCGGAATAGATCTGCTATGCTGCTGAATTGCTGTTGGTTATTGCTGTTGTTGTAGATTATTGCTGCTGCTGCAAAACAAGTACAGGAACTTGCTACTGCCAACACATACGCCGGTACGGCGATGTGAGTATTTAACACATACTGCTGCTGCACAAATATCAGGTAAAATAATCCGTAGCAGATCTCTACAGGTGGAGCTGGGGAGGTGGAGGGTTTCAGAGGAACTCTGAAGCACACTGTGAACTGCTCTAGTGATTGCTAACCAACTATTTGAATGTAAAGCAGCAATCTCATTGGCTGCATATGCAACATGAACCAACCAGCTTGTGGCAAGTAGTTTAACACTGTGAATATAATTAGTTTGCGTTAATCCATCAGCCTGCACCATCTAGAGTTTCATGACAGAACTTAGTATTTATTTAACTATGGAGTCCTTAAACATAATGTGATATATTCTAGTTGCAGAACTTAATTTTATTCTTTGGGAATTGGCTACGAAAAATCGGCATTTAGTACCAAAGATGGAGCTGGACTTGATATGAGTTTGCTAAAATAATGGTCTTTAAGTTCAAAGTTTTAATCATAGTTAAACTTGGCTATTTGGATAATATTATCCAATAGTCCACACAGCTTAAGTGCAGTGATATTTTAGTATTATTTATATACTATTTTAGTATTTATTAATATTATGAATTAGCTTTTATTTTTATATTTTCAGATTTCAATTTTAGTTTTAGTAATTTTTTGTGCCCTTGACATTTTTCTTATTTTTTTTTAATATTTCTCTTTCGCTTTATTTTATTTTATTTCAGTTTTAGTTTAGTACTTACATAATTTCAGTTGGCAAGGCAACATTTCTCATTTTGTGTAATTTTTAAAAAGTTTTTATTCTAATATATACACACACACACCTTTATTTCAGTTAGCAAAAAGATTTTTAATAATTTAAAATTCTGTCAACAACACTATTTAGGTGACATTTATAGAACAAGAAAGTTGTTTATTTAGAAGTTATTATTGTGATGGACGATTATAAAGACTTTTTTCCTTTGAACCCTTACCAGAAACCGTAAACAGTTTTGATGTTGACTTCAGTGACATCTAGTTTACAAGCTAAAATGAAACTGACAGTCTACGAATTTCTAATAGTCTCCAATTATGCATGTGACACTACACCTTTGAATTCAAGCTTTGAAATTTGCTAGTAAGTTCACCATATTTCTCTGGGGCTGTATTTGCTCTATATTATAGTGAGAGTGAAAAGGTTTTGAGTAGTTTCTCTTGTAACTAAAGAAGGAAATGTCAACATACTTTGACTAAAACACAAATGACTCAAAAACATAAATATTCATAGCAACTCAAACAATCATTTCCCCCTTTCATTTAGAAAGCCGAAAATGATTTCAGCGGCGTTGAGAACATTTTAAAGAGCAGAGTTATAGTTGAGTTGCTGAAACATTCTCCAAAATGTGCATCCATTTATTCTTCTGTCATCCTTTCGACTCAGACTGTTGATCATGTACTCCTGCGCCCATGCAGTATTCATCATTTCCACCAAACACATGCATTATGCACATTCACATTTTGTTAACTTTTCGCCCGTCGAAGGTGTCTCACACCTCTACGCTCTAAAAGTCCTTACAATAATGAATCTTTTAAAAAATGATGCTTTTTGTGCCTCTCTTGACCGTACTCCTACAAGATCCAAATATCACAGCTACTTTGGCTTCTCCAGGACCTTCAAGTTTTCGCAACGTGCTTCAAAACTAAAGTTTTGGGAAGTTAGAGCAGGCCTGTTAATCGTCTTCAAACATAAAGGGTTTCATTGACTTCGCACCTGGACAGTGAGGGCAGCAGGAATCCTGTGCTCTGATTGGACTGTGGCAGAGCAGGGGCGGGCACACCTCCGTCTCACAGAGCACACGGCCGCTGTGGCAGGTGCACTGAGTGCAGGAGTCAATGTTCCACGTCTCTCCCTCCACAAAGTACTCTCCACCCGGAGCCAAACACACGGACGCCTCGCTCAGCTCTGGCTTATGGGAACTGGACTCTTCTGAAAGAGATAATGAATAGTTTAACATGTAAAATCCATCTTGAAGTATCAGCGGAGATCGTAATGTAAGTATGTTGCAGTATTGGCTCACCTGGACAGGTGGGGCAGCAGTGGCCGGGTCGGATGGTGGGGTTATCACAGGGGGGAACCGGGCAAGAAATAAGGGCACACATTTCTCTCCCAGCATGGCAGTAACAGTCCCTGCATCCGTCATGCCAGCTCTGCCCGTTCTCGTGCCTGCGGCCGTCCATAGACAGGCAGGAGCCCAATTTCACTGCTGGAGCCACAGATGACGAGCTCTGATCTGCACGGAGAAACAAATGAATCAACAATAAACACATCAACTGACTTTCTGCCTTCACAGCAGCAGTATCATGATGGCCAGGTGGTACTTTGAATGAACCAGTGCATACTAAATGATTAACATATTCATGGTATTCCAGGGTACAATTTACAGTCAATTTACAGGGTACAATCTAAATTATAGTTTTTTTCCCCTGTATTTTTAAAATGAACATTTTAATGATGGTGTGTTTAATTAATAAAAATCAATTATTTTATTAATTTAAACAAACAGAATACCACAATAGTACAGCCCTAATTATTTTTTGTATTCCTGTCATTTTACTGATGACTGCTTCTCTAATCTCGGGGAGTTCAATGCGGGATTCACAAAACGCTTGCTCTTGAAAGATGGTTCAGTACCCAGTTTATTTGGATCAGCTGGCTCCACTGAATCACAACCTGTAAGCATGCTAAATAATAGTTAATAGTCTTCTATCAAGCGTTCAAAATACGGAACTATGGCAATGGGCGTATCGTTTCCGATGTGTGCTGTACGCGGTAGACCAATCACAACAGACTGGGTCATATGACCAATCAGAGCAGAGTAGGTTCACGGAAAGGAGGGGTTTAGAGAGACTGAATCTGAGAACCACTTCAAACGAATCGTTTGAGAATCGTTGGAAAAAGAGGTGATATTAAATGCATATTTTGAGAAAACAAAAGTGTTTTTTGACTTTGCATGCATGTAAACCTATTGTAGGGTACTCCCGAAACAATATTAGGAACCTTAAAAATGGCATAATAGGGGCACTTTAACTAATAATAATGAGGGAATATACCTCATACATTTATATGATATTCGAATTAAACAAACTATTTTTATGATTTATTTTTCAAAAAATAAAAAATAAATAAATAAATAAAATAAATCAATGTTTTTTTTTCACAAAGCTGTTTCACTCAGCTCAGGAGGAAAAGACAATCACAACTTTAATTTCTTGCAACTTACGTTTCTTCTTCGCTTTTTCTCTTATTGATGCATTTACAAAATTGCCAGTTTTCCTTTCATAACATTTTATATACCGTTGGACCTATGCAGTGCATAGTAAGTAAAAAAAAAAAAAAATTCTAATTTTAAGGACATTTTTGTTTACTTTTATACTATAAGCAATATTGCAATGTGAGAAGCAAAATGTGTCTCCTCAAGCAAAACAAAAGAACAACTGCTTTTTGGTAAAAGCAGACCACAATTTGAAATGATCAAATTGATTTTTATTTTAGACACAGTACAAAAGTGTGTTTATATAGTCTGGTCTGGATGGATTCTTTGGCATATTAATAGCGAAACGTGAAAGCCAGAGGATTCACTGAATCCTTTTTACATTTATATTCCAGAAATTTGACCTCTTCAGTGAAACATTTTCACCGGCTGCACCACAGACAGCGTGAAATGACAAAATATGCAAGTGATGCCTCACACGCCCCAAACCCCAGAGCACAAAACATTCTCAAATCTCATTCTATCTGCCAAGAGCGTCACCTCTCACTGCCTCTCCATAACAGCGGCAGGGCTCCAGCCAGGCCCCAGTCAATATCACAGAACCATTTCACATTGATTAAAATCCTGTCTGGGTGACATGTGGAGGATGCACGCTTTCAAAAATTCAACGCGAGGGAGATTAAAAAAGGGTCTTTTTCCTTGCTCTCTCGTCTCATTAAACAAACCGAGCTTGTGAATATTTCACATGCCAGCTTCATTATTGAAGATGAATCAAACGAGAACACGAGTCAAATAAATACTGGAGGGCTGTGAGTAACTGTGGGCCTGGCTTTTGTATATACAACAGGTGGCCCTCAAAATAAATGGAAAATATGGGGAGGGGGGATGAGTCATGCTGGAGACTCTGGTCTCCTGAATTGGAGGCCCAGCAGTCCTCTGTGTGCACATGGCTCACACTTGGAAATTAGAGGAATAACACCTCAGCATATCGATTCAGCTCTATGGGGCCAATGTAGCTCTAGATCACCTCTGGCCATGAAAAAAAAGAACTTTTGAGTTATATTATTTAGATTTTTAAATATAAATGACTTACAAAGTTTAATTTTACATTTTTTAAATGGGAAAAAATATTTGATCTGTGTTAGTTGTCTACTTCAAGGGCATTTAAACAGATTTCACTTATGTATTAAAGCAATAAGCCATGAGCTGCAGTAATTTTACCTTCATGTGTCTAAAAGAAATACATGGCCTTGAGCATCTTATTGTGTTTATAAAATTGCCACAACAGTAATATGATAAAAGTCACCAATCTGTAATAAATAATTATAATTATATTAATCAGAATAAACTTACACAGTTCGTTACAATGCTGTTGTTAAAACTATAAAAAAATTTGTTTAAATTAGTTTTCGTTAACTGAAATAAAGCTGAAATAAAAAAAGATGAAAAACTTAGAAACTGAAGTACTAAAATTACCAAAACTATAACTGAAATAAAAATAAATTATCTGAATAACCAAAGCTAAATAGAAAAAAAGTTGAAGACAAAAGCAATACCAAAATTACCAAAATGTACACTAAAATTCAAATGAAAACTGATATAAGTATAAAAATAAAAGCTAATTCAAAATATTTCTAAATTGGTGCTTAAATATTACAGGTATGTATTTATTTGAATCAAATTTAGAATTTAGAACTATCAATTTTCAAAATGTAATAGTCATGTTGCAGTTGAACTAGATAAAACAAAATCACTAGTTCTATAAAAGGCAAAAAAGTGGCTTACCTCTACACTGACAAATCAGACAGCCCAACTCATGTTGGAAGCCCATTGGACAGGACTTGTCACATGGCAGTTCAGGGCATTTTTTGCAGCGGCAGGTGTCACAGCCATGCTTGTTCTTACTGATAAGAGAAAACGAGATGGGGAGAAAGAACAAGAAAGCTTAAAAGGTACATACATACATAATGCAGTAAGTTTTTTTCTAATTTAAAAAAAGAAATACAAAGTTCTGTCATGAAACTCTAGATGGCACAGACCAATAGCTTCTAACTCAATCTGATGTAATCACATCATTATTCAGTTGACTGGTTTCTTTTCACATCAGCAGCCAATGAACTTGCAGCGCAACATTCAAATACTTGGCTAGTTTGTTGGCTAGTGTTTGCTGTAATAGTTGCAGCGCACTTCAGAAACCCTCCACCTTCCCCAGCTCCACCTGTACAGATCTGCTACGGGGTAATTTCTTGTACGTTATATATGGGGGTTATTTTATATATGATATATATATGCAGCAGCAGTGTTTCTTACATGCTCACAGCAGCATGTCTGTGGATGCATTGGCTGTAGCAAGTCTCGGTTTTTGGTTTGCCGAAACAGCAGCATTGCGCATCTTTTCCGCCAAGACCAAACACATTAACATCGTCATGTATATTACCATGTTAACCTCTACAAGAGTTGTCATGACAGAAATACTTTTAGATAACAATAAGATACATCCAATTTTTTTATTTTTATTTTATTTTTTTATAAATGATGTGCAAATAATGTAGAAATGAAGCCCCAGACATATCAGCAGTCTAAGGGGCCGTTCACACAGAATGTGTTTTTGCATTCCACTGCAATAATTTTCCATTTTTTAAATGTAAACCTGCTAGATGGATGTCTTTGACTGCTGTCAAATCAAAACTCAAATCAAAATATGTTAGCTTTAAAAAAAAGGCGACCATACATTTTTCCCATTTTACTGCCCAGATCTCCCAATTTTCAGTGCAAAACATGTTCTGTGTAAATGGCGCCTGATAAAAGCTGATTTATTTTAAATGGTGTGGGTTTCCTTACGGAGGCAGCCATGCTGAGATCGCATGACCAGTCAAAAACTACTTTATTCATCTCTGTACATCTTGTTACTGGACACTATCCCTCACAGAAATTAATCAGCGGCTGACTGCGATTACCACATTTCTATTTGTGGATTGCTGGATCCATGCCACTAGGTGTCAGTATAAGTTGGTCAGCACAACATATACAAAATAAATAAATAAATAAATAAAAATAAATAAATAAATAAAAAGACAGAGTGCACCTTTAAAATAACTCTTCAAGACATATGGACTTCATAAAGAGTCAGTGCACACTCTCAGCACACTTTGTCATTGGCACATCAAAGCTTGGCATTATACACCAGGTGCCAAAGACACGGTCCAATGTCATCCATTAACACCGGAACAGAGTGAGAAGGAGAGAGAGGAAAGAAAGAGAGAGTCTTTATTGACCTTACTTGGAGTCCTGTCAGCAGATGGCACATTAAAGACGACTAACCAAAACGACCAATCAAAATGCTCCCTGATGTCCAAGGCACCTTCCTTGGAGAACAAACTCATCCAGGGCACACTGGCCTGAACCCCAACTGCCCATCTCATACACACACACACACACACACACACACACACACACACACACACATGCTTCTTCCCATCCTTCATCCTCCTATCCGTTCTTATCGGATGAATAATAGGGCTGAGAAGCAGCCATGTGCAGTGCGTATTTGGTTTGATGATAAGAACCTATCAGGTATGATGTCAGCAGTGGGGAATATCAATATTCTTTGTGCAAGAGGAGGAAGTCTGCGCTAAGCTGCATGCATTATTCAGGCCGCGAGCTTGATCCTCGGCCATAACTTTGAGGGGGCATAAATAGATATCTAAAATTAGAATCTGAGATGCAAGCATTTGCACTTGTGTGCTCATTCATGATGGCAGAATTGAGGTGGGAAGAGACAACGATGGGCCAGGGGCCGAACTCGGATAAATAAAGACTTCTTTATTCAACCGCACCTGAGGGAATGAGCCTCAGATAGGAGACTATAGAGATGCAAGACCAGCCAAGCTGCTGCCTCATTCTCTGCACTTGTCATAATGGTCTTTATTATATTTTAAAGGAACAGTGCACATAATATACATTTTTTTCCTTTTAGCATTTTGGGGGTTATTTCACGAAACACTAGGGATGGAGCAGACAAAAGGGGAATGGGATACAATGCAGATCAAATTCGAACCAGCATTTCCCATATGCACACCACAGCACAACATGTCCGGAACATTTGCACTAACCACTACATCACAACTCCAGCCTGACGGAGAAGGCGGTCTCTGCAGAACAAAAAGGGCATTTCCCAATCAGTGGGCATTTATCAACCACTTTACCTGACTGGATAAAATCATGAAGGTCCACTCCTAACCCCACCCCGAAGTCTAGCCCCCAGTGGGTTGGAGCGAATTGGGTAAAGCAGTTGAAATACGCCTACAGACTGGAAAACACCCTTAATTGATTGGGCAGTGCTCCCTAGCATACTGCAGAGAGCCATACTCGACCTGAGGGGGAGTTGGTTGTGCTGCCCTCAAAATCAACTTTGCTGTGATACAAGAAAAAGTAATTGAAAAAAATAGCTTGATGGCTCCACCCACAGAGAAATCTGATTGGTCCCAAATTTCACTTCACATTGCTGTAAATAAAGGGCGACATTTTGGGGGGAGAGCAAGGGGGCAAAGGGGGCATGAGAGCAAGGGGGCAGGGGGCAAGGTAGCCATGGAATCCCCTATGTCAGCCCTGCTGCAGTTTGGAGCAGTTAGCCAAGCCCAGGCCCGGTTCTACGGGGGTGTTAGAGGGTGCTAAATATCTGGAAAACTATCCAGTGCGCATTTGTGTTTGCACCCTGGAGAGCATCTAAACTTACTATTACAACTACTTACTTACTTACTACTTACAATGTAGCCAATCACAGACATATTTGTTGATTTCTTGAACGCAATGGCCAATCAGAAACATGTTAGTTGGTCAGGATTCACTCACCTCTGAAAATGCTGGAGTTTTTGTTCAGTGCAGCTCTGTGCACTCGTTAATCATCTCATAAAGTGCAGATGCGATGTAAATATACAGGTGCATCTCAATAAATTAGAATGTCGTGGAAAAGTTTAAATTACATTTATTTCAGTAATTCAACTCAAATTGTGAAACTCGTGTATTAAATAAATTCAATGCACACAGACTGAAGTAGTTTAAGTCTTTGGTTCTTTTAATTGTGATGATTTGGCTCATATTTAACAAAAACCCACCAATTCACTATCTCAACAAATTAGAATACTTCATAAGACCAATAAAAAAAAACATTTTTAGTGAATTGTTGGCCTTCTGGAAAGTATGTTCGTTTACTGTGTATGTACTCAATACTTGGTAGGGGCTCCTTTTGCTTTAATTACTGCCTCAATTCGGCGTGGCATGGAGGTGATCAGTTTGTGGCACCTGCTGAGGTGGTATGGAAGCCCAGGTTTCTTTGACAGTGGCCTTCAGCTCATCTGCATTTTTTGGTCTCTTGTTTCTCATTTTCCTCTTGACAATACCCCATAGATTCTCTATGGGGTTCAGGTCTGGTGAGTTTGCTGGCCAGTCAAGCACACCAACACCATGGTCATTAACCAACTTTTGGTGCTTTTGGCAGTGTGGGCAGGTGCCAAATCCTGCTGGAAAATGAAATCAGTGTCTTTAAAAAGCTGGTCAACAGAAGGAAGCATGAAGTGCTACAAAATTTCTTGGTAAACGGGTGTAGTGACTTTGGTTTTCAAAAAACACAATGGGCCAACACCAGCAGATGACACTGCACCCCAAATCATCACAGACTGTGGAAACTTAACACTGGACTTCAAGCAACTTGGGCTATGAGCTTCTCCACCCTTCCTCCAGACTCTAGGACCTTGGTTTCCAAATGAAATACAAAACTTGCTCTCATCTGAAAAGAGGACTTTGGACCACTGGGCAACAGTCCAGTTCTTCTTCTCCTTAGCCCAGGTAAGACGCCTCTGACGTTGTCTGTGGTTCAGGAGTGGTTTAACAAATTCCTTGACACGTCGGAGTGGTGTGGCTCTTGATGCCTTGACCCCAGCCTCAGTCCATTCCTTGTGAAGTTCACCCAAATTCTTGAATCGATTTTGCTTGACAATCCTCATAAGTCTGCGGTTCTCTCGGTTGGTTGTGCATCTTTTTCTTCCACACTTTTTCCTTCCACTCAACTTTCTGTTAACATGCTTGGATACAGCACTCTGTGAACAGCCAGCTTCTTTGGCAATGAATGTTTGTGGCTTACCCTCCTTGTGAAGGGTGTCAATGATTGTCTTCTGGACAACTGTCAGATCAGCAGTCTTCCCCATGATTGTGTAGCCTAGTGAACCAAACTGAGAGACCATTTTGAAGGCTCAGGAAACCTTTGCAGGTGTTTTGAGTTGATTAGCTGATTGGCATGCCTCCATATTCTAATTTGCTGAGATAGTGAATTGGTGGGTTTTTGTTAAATGTGAGCCAAAATCATCACAATTAAAATAACCAAAGACTTAAATTACTTCATTCTGTGTGCATTGAATTTATTTAATATACGAGTTTCACAATTTGAGTTGAATTACTGAAATAAATGAACTTTTCCACGACATTCTAATTTATTGAGATGCACCTGTAAGTTTCATTGTGCAGTATAGAGAGATTCATTGATTATAACAGAACTTTGTGTGATCGTGGGGAGCACCCTAAAGGGAGCGCTCTTTACCCGCTTTCTAGGCTATAAAACATTAAGAATTTGCATGAAACTTTAGCTTTGCGGACACATACACGCTGCAAAGTTTTGGGAATGACATCAGCATATTGATGCTAGATTCACTCTTGAAATAGCAGTGACTGACACAGTCATACCGATAGCAATGGACGGGGCAAAAATATATGTGAGAGCACCTCCACAGACAGCACACGTCCTGATCAAGATTCAGTTCAAGGACCAAAAATGTGTTTAAACTTTGAGATCTGGCTATATCAACCAGTAATATCCAGCAATTTATGAATGGCTTGAATATTGTGCCACATCTGATCGTTATTTTTATTCTTATTTTCGTGTCTCGCATTTGGTCTCAGCAGGGGCTTTCGCACCGGAGGAACCTTTTCATAGTTCCTAGAACTACTGGCGGAAGTACCTGTTTTTGGCGTGTTTGCACCGCAGGAACTAGGAACGTATTTAGTTCTAGGAACTCCATTTGGGGGAACTAAATTAGCTCCTACTGTAGAGCAGGGTCTAAAACAGTTCTATAGGAACCGAACGCATACGAAACACCAGCTACCCGGCATTTTTAAAAAGCCATGTAAAAATATTTACTCCACAAACATGGAAAACAGCGATAACGGCATCTTTTCTCAAGCTCGATGATATGTAACTTGCTCTTGCTCTTTTAATCGCATAAATTGTGCGTTTACATTCCATCTCCGTTATCACGAAACCCACGACACGCAACAAAAACAGCTCTGTCATGGCATTCTCCATTCACGGATTATTGGCGTTCATAAATGCCACGAATAAAGACATTGCTGTTCTTGCTATGAATGCAACCAGGAAAACAACCCGAGAGGGAAATTGGTTCACGGTGCGAAGCCCCTAACGAGTCCAAATGGACATCGCATCGCCATTCAAATCAGCAGCAAGAGTCAAAACTAGTCCACAGTTTAGTAAACACTGGCAACCTCTTTAACTCTTTCCCCGCCATTGACGAGATATCTCCTCAATTAAGAGCCAACGCTTCCCTGCCATTGACGAGTTTTTACGGCAATCCGTGTTCTAGGTGTATTACGGTAAGGAAAGCCCTAGCGCATGTCCTGAATGAGTTACGGGACTTCCGGGTCTTTAGGGTACGAATAGAAGACGATCGGCATAAACGGAAGGATCATAGATAATGTAGATCATATATAGATCATATATGTAGATCATGTTTTGACCATTTTGAATGTGATCGGGACGAAGTAGTCAGTGAGAGAGATGCCTTTACAGACACAGAAACATCTTTAGTTGTAACCGATAACCCGTCGATCTGAATAGGTGTGTGTGTGTGTGTGTGTGTGTGTGCATGATCTATATATAGATCTATATCTATCTATCTATTTCTCTCTCTCTCTCTCTCTCTCTCTCTCTCTATGTGTGTGTGTGTGTGTGTGTGTGTACAGTATATGTATGCATATGTATATATGTAGCCTGCGTGTGTGTGTGCGTGTGTGTGTATAATCATATGTATGTATATGTTTGTGTGTGTGTGTGTGTCTGTTTGTTCTGTTTATTGAATGCAATTTCAATTATTCATATAATTATTTACAGGTGAAAGAATATGACATCTGAATGTATTTTGCTTGAAAATGCACTACTTTGATAAAAATGCATTTTTCTCAGTTTTTTGTCCAAAATGTTGCATTTCTGATGAAACCTGCATTCAAATGGTGATAAAACATGAACACATGAAGATAGAATAAAACAGTTTTTTTTGTTTAAAAGCAGAGGCTTGGTTCTTTATTTTGATATATAATATGTTCTTATATTCATAGCAAAAAATATTTTGAGGGCCGTCAAATTTAGGTGAAAATCATCAAAAATGCTGGCGGTGGCTGGCAACTTTTTTAAAAAAACGCTGGCGGGGAAAGAGTTAAGTTATACGTGACTGTGTTGTATTAACTGCTGATGCAGTACAATAAGGTAAAACATTGTTTTGATACTTATATTCGTAAAGGCTTTTTTGAGAAAGAAATTTTGTGCATTTTTTGCAAAATCTTTTTTGGACATGGTGTTACGTTGTTGTGTGTAGAAACGTAACATTTAATGCACATGCCCTGACACCTCACTGACTGTTGGTGCTTATATGGGTTTTTTAAGTTTGAATCTGGCTTGCAACAGATTCAAGTTCCCAATCCTGTTCCTCCTCTTCCTGTGTTCTCTTCACTGTCACATGAAAAGAAAGTGGAAAAAACAATCCCCTGACAATTAGGCATCAGTCACTGAAAGTAGTCGTGTGTCCTTTCTTGCACTTTTCTTCTCTTTCTCATCTCCATTCGTCACAAGGTGTCTCTTTAACCCGCCGTCTGCACAGCTCCACAAAAGTTTGTACAAATTGGCTCGGCGATCTGCCTGCGTAATTGGAGCAGTTTTTTTTGCAGATGTGGAGCAGCAGTGTTTATTCGTAGTTGTGTCGAGACATGGTGTTGTGTAGATTAGGCGTTCAGCTTCGCTATCGGAGCTCATCCTTTACGCGGCGCAATCAGAGGCGCTGATCTGAGCCGGCCCTAATTAGCTGTCAGCTCTAAACTTGCAGTCGGGCACAAACAAGCAAAGCATAGCGCAGGCGATCATTTTGTCATTCACAATTTCTCTAGACCATGCTAGGAACAGTGTGGGATTCGCTTTAGTTTGTGACAACTAATGACTGCTGCCTTTCCTGATAGTTTAGAAAATCATTGGGGTAACTATGACACAAAATGAAGGATAAAAATGGTTTGCAACCATATTATTACTTAAGTCAGGGGAGACTTAGGAAGTAGTAAGACATTCTTATACTAATACTTAAAGCTATAAAACTAACACGTAGTTGAACTTTTATCCAAATTGCCTTAAAGTGAAACTGGTGTGACTGTCCCTCAGGACCAGCCTGGCTCAAAGAAACAATGTCAGGAAGAGCTTTATGGTTTTTCATAAAGTTATCAGAGATTTAATCACATACGGTTCCACTAACAATAAAGGTTTATTAGAAACTGCACTTCTTGTTATTGTTACTTCTGTGAATCAGATAATTGTTTTCTTACATGTAACCGAATGGGCAGTCCTTGGCACAGGCCACAGCTTTGCACTTCTTGTGACGTGGGCGACACTGGCAAACATCACAGCCGTGAATGTCAGTCTGGAAGCCAAAAGGGCATTTCAGAGTGCAGCTGGCAATTAGGCCACTGCACAGCTCTTCTCCTGAAGGTTAGAAGAAAACAGAAGAGACTAATTAATTACAGCTTTAGACATTAATTACCTTAATATACATGCTTTAAGATATACACATAGACAGGAAGGCAAAAACAAGAGAAATGCAATATAAGCTAATACATAAAGAAATTATAATATAATATAATATAATATAATATAATGCTGTATTTCCTTCACTTTTCTTCAAGTCATCTATTTTTTATTTTATTTTATTTTTATTTTATTATTTTATTTTATTTTATTTTATTTTATTGTATTGTATTGTATTGTATTGTATTGTATTGTATTGTATTGTATTGTATTTTATTTTATTGTATTGTATTTTATTTTATTGGAGTTTGTGAAGCAACCAACATTATATTATATTAATATATTACATTATATTATATTATACAAAAAAAAAAAAAAACAAGAACAATGGAGAATGTACTGGTGATTTTCTGCTAGGACATTACCCCGTAATTTTACAGATATTTCCGTTAACAATACAATGAAGCGCAAAATTCAAAATACAGGTAAAACGCCTGTAAAAAAATAAATATAGACAATTCCTTCACATTAATACAGCGTGCCCCTTTTTTTTTTTTTTTTTTTTTTTTTTTTACAGATTTTTACAGTGTATTATTTGTGTAATTCTGTATATGTGACCCTGGACCACAAAACCAGTCATAAGTAGTATGGGTATATTTGTAGCAATAGCCAAAAATACATTGTATGGGTCAAATTTATAGATTTTTCTTTTTAATATCATTAGCATTAGGATATTAAGTAAAGATGTTTCATGGAGATATTGTGGATTTCTTACCATAATTATATCAAAACCTAATTTTTGATTAATAATATGCATTGCTAAGAACTTCATTTGGACAACTTTAAAGGCGATTTTCTCAATATTTAGATTTTTTTGCACCCTCATATTCCAGATTTTCAAATAGTTGTATCTTGGCCAAATATTGTCCTCCTAACAAACCAATGGAAACAAACAAATCAATGGAAAGCTAATTTATTCAGCTTTCAGATGATATATAAATCTCAATTTCAAAAAAATTGACTCTTACAACTGGTTTTGTGGTCCAGGGTCACATATGTTGTATTATAACATTATATTATATTTGTATACTTATATTATATATTATATTTACTGTTAAACATTAATTAATTAAATTAAACATTTATTTTGTGAAGAAATTCATAGACAATTTATGTTTACCTGCAAAAAAAAAGTTTGTGAGAAACAAATTCAGTCAAGTGTGTCCAAATATGTTTGTTTGTCCGGGTGATACTGTTTTCGGCACATGTAAATATTGTCACATTCTTTACTTGCATAATAAAAAAAAGAAAAAAAAAAAGTGTATTTATAATCCACAACTAGGCTTGTGGTCTCACCCTAAATCATTAAAATCAGCATTATCTTTTCTTTTGACATTTGTCAGACTTAGATTCCCTCAGCCTATCTTAGCATAAAACAATCCCTTAATCCACCTGCCCTTCAGTATTTATCCTCATAAACATCTCTGCTAAAGCCAGTCAGTGTCTGGAGAGAAGAGCACTAAAGACCGCCTGACAGCGTCTGTATGTGCTGAGGAAGATGAAGCACTTCTCCAGTGACGTCACAGCTCACTTACGTGTCTTGCAGCTGCACGTCCTGCAGCCGCTGGAGTCCAGCCGGAAGCCATACGGGCAGCTCTTGTCCACCAGTGTGCAGTTGTCCAGTGAGCCGCAGGCAGGGGGCGCCATCGTGATGTAGGTGGGTTCTGGAAAACAAAAAAATTCCCCCAGAGGATGTGAGTCATTCTTGACTAAGTCAGATAGTTAAACAGACAGAGGAAGAATACGGGATCGTAGGGGCTCAAGCGGGACTACACTTATGAGTCATAAGAGGTAAACAATATTACACAGACTTTCTTTCAGTTTCAGTTAAAAAGATTGCACAAAAACAAAAATCCTGACATGACTTACTCATCCTTATGTTTTGAAGAATATCTAGGCCACTCATTTCAATATAATATAAACAGTGTTATTTAAGTATTATTTATATACTGTTATAATATTTGCAATATTTGACAGTGAATTAGCTTTTATTTTTATTATTATTTTTATTTTAAGTTTTCATTTTTATTTTGATGAGAATTTTTGAAGAATATCCTGGCCACTCTTTTCAATATAATATAACCAGTGCTATTTTAGTCTTATTTATATTATAATATTTGCAATATTTTAAATTAGCTTTTATTTTTATATTTTAAGTCTTCATTTTTATTTTGATGAGAATTTTTGAAGAATATCTTGGCCACTCTTTTCAATATAATATAACCAGTATTATTTTAGTATTATTTATATACTATTATAGTATTTGTAATTTTTTTTTTAAAATAGCTTCTATTTTTATATTTTAAGTTTTCATTTTTATTTTGATGAGAACTTTTGAAGACTATTCTGGCGACTCTTTTTCGTATAATATAACCAGTGTAATTTTAGTATTATTTATATACTATTATCATATTTTGCAATATTTTAAATTAGCTTTTATTTGTATATTTTAAGTTGTCTTTATTATTTTGATGACAATTTTTTTAAATAATATCCTGGCTGTTTTTTTCAATATAATATAACCAGTGTTATTTTAGTATTATTTATATATAATTATAATATATGCAATATTTTAAATGAGCATTTTTTATTTTTATTTTTTAAGTTTTTATTTTTTTATTATTAATTTGATGAGAATTTAAAAAAAAAAATGTCCTGGCCACTCTTTTCAATATAATATAACCAGTGCTATTTTAGCATTATTTATATATTATTACAATATTTGTAATATTTTAAACTAACCTTTATTTTTATATTTTAAGTTTTTCTTTTTTTTCTATTTTTAATTAGTTTCACTTTTTTATATGTCTATTTAGCCTTAATTTATTTTTATTTCAGTTTTAGTTTTAATAATTTTAGTACTTCAGCTTAAACTTGTTTAAAAAAAACAACAATTTTCAGTAATTTCAGTTTAAGTCACCAAAAACAACACTGCATTAAACAGATTTTTTCAACTAACCCTAAATAAATGAGAAAAAGAACAAATCTTATTGTCTTTGTTGACTTCCAATGACATCTCAGTCTAATAAAAATCCCAACTGGATAAAAACGATTTGACTGAATCGATTATCAGATTACAGAGCCGTTTAATATAGATCTTCATTGTATATCGATGACACGCAAACCATTTTTCCATTTAGTTTCTGACAAGTTTCTATTTAATCCCGTTCCTTCCGATCTAAAGTTGTATCACGTTCTGATAAAGATGACAAACAGTCAGACGGACAGATGGAAAGAAAGAAAGATGGATAGATAAAGTTGTCAAAGTCTGAAATGGATAAAAAAAACTTCAATACAGTTGATGGCAGCAGTCCAAAAAACGAACCATCATCACAAGAAATGAACTTTTTCACAGCGCGACCAGAATCTATAATTCGCCACTCCTGCAAAACCTGAACGCTTGTAGTACATGCTGAAATTACTGATTGAATTGATTGGTTTGTGCCTGTCAAACAGCTCATCCAATCAGCTTCCCTCTCGGTTCTTTTCAGTCCCCCCCCAATTTCATGATGAAGTACATAAGCAAACACGAGTTTGCTTTTCAATTTCTCTCGACCAACAACAGATGATCCATCTTAAAGGGACAATTCACACAAAAATGAAGATTCGCTGTCAGATCTTGCATATGGAGACGGTTTGGCTGTGTGTTATGCTAATTAGTAACTGCGGGTGCACGCTTCCTCGTAAAAAATAATCGGGAAGCATTAACATTAAAACGAGGACGAGAATGAATGTATGTGCATGCACTACTTGTACGCAATTATTAGTGGAGCAGACCCACTGTGTTTTGTTTATGCTCATTAAGCTGCTCTTTTAAACAGCATGCTGTCTCTGGTGGGCTGACCCTAGACCGCACGGCTGCTGGGAGACACTGCGGTGGAGAGAGACAGACTTGTGTCAGAATTTGCAAATGAGTCAAGACACGTACTTCTTTTGATTCGCTTGCACCGCACATGGAGAAGAGAGAGACACATGAGCTGTCAGTGGCCAAAAGAGACTGCCATCATTGTATTAATAACTAGTTGTTCAGTTCAGTTTAGTATACATAGTGCTTCTCCACCTTACGCTTGAGGATGCCCCACATGTGCTCAATAGGGTTCAGGTCTGGAGACATACTTGGCCACTCAATCACCTTCACCATCGACCCTTGCGAGGCCTGTTCTGAGTGGAACCCGTCTTGGAAAACCTCTGTGTGACACTAGCCACTGTACTGTAACTCAGTTTCAGGGTGTTACTGATCTTCTTATAGCCTAGGCCATCTTTGTGGAGAGCAACAATTCTAATTCGAAATGTGAGGGGTGTACTCACTTTTGTGAGATACTGTAAAAGCAGAAAATTGTAAGAGGTGTGCTCCTTTTCTCTCCCCAACTTGTTTCAAATGTAAAGACTTATGGTTATTAAATTAAAAACGAACTCTCAGCGATAAATATAAACCTAAGGCGATTCATTAAAGAGTGCTGTTTCATTAACATTTCTGTATCATTTGAAGCCATGTTGTCATTGGTGCCTGATTTTGTTTCTTTCTATGTGGCCCAACAACCAACAGAGCAGGCTCATATTCAAAGACTTTCAGAAATAAACAAGTGCATTGTATGTAAAAATTAAGGCACATCTTTAAATGTGGAATAATTTTGGTGCAAAACACTAATGGCCGTTGGTTTCGCTTCAAAACATGATGTGCGATCTTTGGGGGTTCAACCCAACCTGACAGCTTTCATTTGCTTAATTACACACGCTGCGTCTGGTACAATAACTTGCTTCTGACAGAGAGAGGGTGTCACCTTGAGGAAATGAGGTCTTCTAACAAATAATAATTAGGAAATAAAAATGCATAGAGTGCAGGGCAGCTGGCAAATGAGCTAAATTAAGCTGTCCTGGGACCGGGGGATAGAGTCAGGGCTGTGTCCAACAGGGCCCAGAGGACAGCTGCAGGACTGAGGTGGGACATGGACACACACCAGCAGCGGTGGAATGCTTTCAGTGCCAAAAGACACCACTGGAGTGGACGCATCTGATCACAAAGAAGGACAGACACACCAGCGCTTGTGCTGCAGATAAACTGAATATTCTGAAATGTTCCTTTCTAAAATAACCTCCACATGACATGAAGGTAAACAAAGAATTTTTTTCATTTTTTAGTAAGTGTTCTAATTGATTGATGTTATTTTAAATGATTTAATTTCTTATTTGACATTTTTTATGGTTTAATTAATTATTAGCTTTTAATTAAACTCATCAGATGCTTTGTTTAAAAAACCGTGCATTAAAGCTGAAATACAGCCTGAACGATGACAACAATAACGTACACTCACTAGACTAGTGATCATCAAATAACAGTTTGTTTTACAGACTTTATTTTAAAGTCTTTTTTTTTTTTTTACAAAACCTTTTGCTCTCTAGAAACCATGTCAGTTTCGGCTGAAAATATTTCAAGTTCAAGTGTTAGCATTATAAACACTGAATTAATACCAACATATGAAATTAATTAAATTAATGACAGAAAAATTAGGAATGTTGGACAATAAATATATAACAGGAATATAACAGCTTGACAGTAAACTGTTTTTGCAGTATTGTCTTATATTAATGTCCGTTAAAGGAAGACTGTAAAAAAAAAAAAAAAGTTATGTAAAAAACAAAACAAAACAAATGTACAGCCACTTTCTCCAAAATTGTTTAATTATTTAATTATGACAGACACAGCAATGCATCATGTTCTAGATCATCATGTTTGTAGTGTGCTCTAGGGGATAAAAACGTACAATATATATTTCAGACCTAGTGGAGTAATAGTAAATAATAATATAGTAAATAATTGTAAATGAGTAAAGTTGCATAACCTCATTATAACTTAGTGCCATCCATATAAATCATTATTATAGTTTCTATGGCTAGGACCTGCAGTTCCTAAAAGGATTTAAGTTTACTACTAGACTAAAAACAGTTAAAGTTAGCAGGTGCATAAGACGGCGCTACATCCCACTTCAAAACACACAATATTTTTTACACTTTTGTGAATATTCACCTGTCAGGGTCTTTGAAAAAATGATGAAAGGCAAGATTTTTACTGTCACACTGATAGTTTTTGCAGTGGATTGCCCAACATTGCGTTCGCCTCTTGGTCTTCTATACTCTTTGTACAGCGAACCAGTGTTGCCAGGTTCACGGTTTTCCGGCACAGTTGGGCTATGTTGAAAATGCAGTCGTGGGAAAAATTACAGAGCCGTGGGTTGCATTTTTTTGGGCTACTTTTGTAATGTACCGCTGCTGCCCAAAGTGTATGTAGACAAATAAAAATGAAAATAGAACCTTTTACTAATGTGTATGTAACGGATTTTAGATTTATGTATGTGTATGGTTGATTTTGAGTTAGTTAAACTTTAATAATTTTAATAATTTTCTTTTTTCAGGTGCTAGACAAAACTTTGTCAAGTCAAAATATTGATATATTTTAGTTTTCTAGCTTTTTTTTTTTTTTTTTCCCCAGATAAACTCAAAATGGAGCACAAACAAAGCCACTGATACACAATGTGCCAGTCACACAATAGCACAAAAGAAAAAACTTGGGGTTAAATAACACACTTACAAAAATAGATCTTGCTTTTTCAAGTCAAACAATGTTATTTAGAAAAATACAACAAAATTATAATATCCAATTTCCCAGCATTTAAACAATTTTGGGGAAAAAGAGAAAAAACAAGAAGAAAAAAAACACAATAAATGGAAATGACTAAATAACAGTATTGCTCTTTGTTCAGTTCAATCCTTCAATTCAAAAACAACTCAGTCCAAAGAGTTCAAGAAAGGAACAACAACAAAAAACCGCAAAGAGTCTTTGAATTAAAAAAAATATATAAAAATTTAACTCGGATTTGAAAAAGGTCTCAGTCCATACAAGTTCACACACACAAAACAATAAACCAGCATTAAGCACGCTGGATGAGTGCATGAATGTGTGTGCGTCGGGTGAACCTGAATGTTTGTATGTGTGTATGTGTGTAGCGTCGGCGTTAGGGGTGGCTAGCCAGCTGCTGAATAGACAACGCCATGGAAAAACAAGAGTTAGGGAATTTGAAAGTTCGATGTGGCTTCACGTAAGAAAGAAGTTTAAAATCTTAAAGTGGAATCTGCAGCAGGTGAACTTGTCTCGTCTGGAGATATGTTGCGACCGCCAAACCATGTGGACACAATTTTCTTTTGATTTTTTCGATCGCACTTACTCTATGCATACACAATCCAGCACACGCCGCAGCAGCCACATGCATCAGCCGTCAGGTAACACTTAGATTTCCATTCCCACACGCACCTTCACTTCCGTTTTACTCCTTATATATATCGTTTTCTGTTTTCCCAAACTTCCGCCTAATTGTGGGTAAGGTACAAGAACCGGCACAGAATTTTTTTTAAGTAATCAAAAAGCTGTCTGATTATATTACCTAAAATGTGTAATGTAATCAGTAACAGATTACAGTTCATAATTAATATGTACACAGACTATAAAGGATGAAAAATGCTGCAATTTTTAACCTGAATATCTTATAATAGTTCCAACTGGATCTTCAATACTAATGTAGCATAAAAGCGAACTGTGATGGGAAAAAGCTCTGGAATGTGTCCATCACTTTCCCAAATGGCTGCATGTAACATGCCACATGTAAATGTGAGGCGCAGTGAGAGCAGAGATCTCTAGACCTTGCCATCAGGTACGGCTATTTAAGACCTCTATCGAGGGGGATATCAGGCATCATTACAGCTGCCTTTTATTTCCCCATTTCCCATCTTGTAATAGGGCCATCTATGGCTCTGCTGAATGCATATGGCTATTTCTCTGCTTTACCCATCAAGATGAAGAAGAGAGTTCATCCTTGAACGGAGTAACAGTCCTATCTTTATTTTTGATTGCAGAACTGCTGTCACATGTCTGCCGACACTCGAGACAGGCTTTGTTATAAAAGGAACCACCAAGGTAACAAAAACAGAACTGTGTGTACGACTTGTGTGTAACAGAGTCATGGCCACACTAAACTGTTGTTCACCTTGGCATATGAATCTTTCTGTACACAAATAGCACTGGACATATTCAGTGACTGTAATCCCTAAATTAGTACTTAAAATTCTGGGTTTAAAACTAGTTGCATTCTATGATTAGAGAAACCTGTTTGTAAAAACAAGCAAATACAGTTTGCAATGCACTTTTTGGTTTTGTTTCAGAAAATATGGCCACATTACTGTACATAAACCTTACACACATTAACATGAGAATAGTGTCTGAAAATCATTTATTAACCTTGTTTATGTCTTATATCCAATTAAGCTTGTTTATGTCTTATATCAAATTCAACTCTTTTGATGACCATGTAAAGATAGTAAACCCAATAGGTTTTGCATCAAAAAGCCAAAAGAGAGGAATCCACTCAGTTATTGCCTTAGTAACTAGACGTCCAGAGATCCATTCACATAAAACAGTAGTCCCACCATTCCAAGAACAATTTTGAGAACTTTTTATAGCTCAAATCACTCACATTTTTTATACTGAAAAATAACATTAACAAAAACATAAGCTGCATATTTCTGCTTCATTCCACAGTGTGAGACAGACATTCATAGCAAGTGCATTGCTACATTTTTTGCAGTGTTAATTTTGACAGGCATTTTTGATTTAGTCTTAGTCTTGAGATGAAAATGCTTAATAGTCTTAGTCACATTTTAGTCATTTGAGTCTTTCATAGTTTTAGTCTAGTTTTAGTCGACGAAAAGTCATTACATTTTTGTCAACTTTTAATCATTACTTTTAGTCATCACTTTTAGTCAAACTGCAGTTACCAACATTTATTTAGGTAGCTATTTTATATGTGGTCTTCTAACAGAAATAGTCATTAATTATTCTCTCTTTAGACCAAATCAATTAAGCTCATGAGAAATTTGAATCAAGGATTGAATTTGGAAAAACTGGAATAAATTACATTTCATTTTTGGGTTGAGATACAAATTAAACTAATTTTTAAGATACAATAGGTTTACGTAACATGTTTACATTTATTTAACATCTTTTGTTGGTTAACATTAATGACACAGATAGGCAGGGCTCGAATTGAGGGGGGGGGGGGGGGGGGGGGGGGGGGGGTCATTTCGAAAAAAAATGACAAAAAGCATCCCCTCTGTAAAACCACCATTCCCCCTTACATCCCCTTTGGATGATTAATTTTGTGTATTATGTAAAACTTATCATGCACATGAAATGTTAAAATTCTCTATTTATGATCATTTACGAACTAAATAACGGCGATTGGCCAATCAGAACTTGGTACTGTAACAAACTGCGCACAAGCAGAAGCAATTTCGTCATTTTTCGCGCAAAATGATTCAAGCGCAACTTTGGAAGTTCTTTAAAAAAAAGACAACAGAAGGTATGATTTTTCCTTGATTATAACTTAGACATTCTCCTGACATAATGTATGTGTGACTGTAGGAGAGCTGACATTATCCAACTTAGAGAGAAAAAAAAACAAAAAAAAAAAAAACATCTTGAGAGTCCAAAAGCATTCACTGCGTGATGAAACCCATTAGAATACAGTTAGAATGCCCTTATAATTCCAGCAATGAAACAAAAATGAGTTGTATGAGTTTTTTCATTTTTATATTCATTGCACAAGCAATGTACTTTTCTATATATCAGCACATGTGCGCGAGGCCGCAAGCACAAATGTGTTATTAGTTTTATACAACAGTACATAGCAACACGGTGTTTCATTCTGTGAATGAATCAGTTTTTGAACTAATCGAGTGAGCCAGTGATTCAACGGTCTCACTTGTTTCGTTTCTATTGAATCAGCCGTTTTGAACGAATCGTTTGATTTGAATGATTCAGTAAGTCATTTATTAAAACAGGGACTTGCTGCCACCTACTGGTGGTTTTATTGTCATATTTATTTATCCATGACAGACCTAAATCAGCCAAGGTGCCAGCACAAAAACACATTCAGTAAAATATTGTTTAATTATCAATATTGACCAAAATTTCAGAACCCCAGAAGGAAAAAAAAAAAAAAAAAACCTTATAAATAACAGTTCATTTAATAAGGCAAATTATTCACTTTTCTAGACTGTTTGTTCTGCCTCTGGAAATATAGTCCAATCAGCGTTGAGTCACGTTCTGTGTAGTACCACCCCTTTTTGGGTGATTTCTGTCAGACTGAGAATCACCCTGAGTGTTCCCATAGACTTCCATACAAAGTATTTTTTATTTATTTATTTTTTTTCAAAATGCAGGTACTGCAATGCAATCTCTATGGGTTCCGGGAGGGCTAGCACTGACGTGCAGTTTCGTCATCATGTGTAACCTTAACTCGAGCAGCGATTGGTCGGAACAAACATACCGCTAATGATAAGAAATATGAAGTCAGGACTAGTCTGTATGGGCTTACCGGTGAAGTTTTGATGGATGATGATTGTAATGGAGGTAAAGACGATTACAGTCAGTGACATACATGAATCATAACTTACATTATTAGATGCGCGTGAGTCTGTTATTATTAGTGTGCAAATAAACCGTGTATGTGCACTCTCTGATAGCTTTATGAGCACATTTCAGTATGATCGCATGTCTGGCAAGTGTTTTATAATGGACACTCGCTGAAGAAGCGTGTTTTTATAGGAGTTTGCTATGTACAGTGGTGTATTGGCATCAATATTCACTCTGACAGAGGAACTGTTCACTGGTCAGTCATGTTGAGCTGCTTCATATCACCACACTCAACAAATTCATAATGTTTTTATTGATTTATTTTTTTATTTGTGTTTTGCTCTGTTTAATAATTCTGAATACAGATCCGTGTACATTTATATAACGTTAAGGCGACTGTGATAGTGGTCTGTTGGCATCTCCATGCGGTGCTGCTTGGTACTGCAGCTTGACTTGTAGTTATTTATATATGTATAGAAAATAGTCTAAACAAATGTACCATTTATTTATTTTTGTCACAGATTTTGCCTGTTGCACTGTATACATCAATTTTGAATTATTATTAAAATTAAAAACAAAATGTTTTCATTTTTCTTGAAAAAATCTTGCAGAAAATATAGTTTTGTAAGAATCATCCTCAATCTTGAATTTGGTAAAACAATTTTCTTTATTTAAAATGTTTAATGTCTTAATACTTTTCCTTTTGTTATACTGGGATAAATCATATCGGGATGTATGCTAAAATATTTGGATGTGGCGCCCCACCTAGAAAATTTGCCACCAGCCGCCACTGACCTGGAGGATCTATTTAAAGATCCTACATTACACTGTGGCCGTGGAGAATGGATGCCCAAATATATATCAACCCTTTAGTGCTACTACTGCTCCCTACTGACATTGAGCTGATGCTTTTATACAGAGCAACAATATACAATATTTATTACAGTGAAAGTAGCCCTGGAGCATCTTAGAGGCTTGCACAAGGGCTCAATTGTATTGCTTAATGAATGGCTCCTTGCTGGATTCAAACCTGCAACCTTCTGGATACCATTCTAGATCTTTAAAGGAACAGCTCACTAACAATTATAAATAAAACACAACAAAAGGTCAATAAAAGTCATCCATATCATCTCAAAAAATAGATTCTAAGTCTTCTACGGTTGGCCAATGAACGATTGTTGTTGAGTGTTGGCAACTAGTTCAGTGGTGGACAGTAACTATACTGGACGTATTTTTACTTCATTACTGTACTTACATTTTTAAGTGTCTGTACTTTGCTGGAATATTTCTATTTTGTGAAACGTACTTCATTACATTCCAATCATAATATTGTACTTTTTACTCTACTACATTTCATAAAAACATGTCGTTCCTTGTTATTTTGAACTGGAGAAATGGTCACGCACTACGAGATGTGATAACGGTGTCCAATTCGCGAACGAGCTGATTGTTTTCAATGAGCCTATTAAATCGGTTCACAAATAGCATTGGACGATTCATTGGCGAATTTGATTGAGCGGATTGCAGCTGTTCTCGAGTCAACAATTTACTGATTCAAATGATCCAGTCAGGGGTGTGTTTCCCAAAAGCAACTATGGTCACAAGTTCTGTCATTACCAATAGAGTTCAATGGAACTAATGATGTTTAGTTAAAAATGGTTTTGGGAAACACACCCCAGAGCGAATCTCCAGTTAACAAAAAAGGAACGGGAGATCCTCGAAGTTTGAGTAAACGCACGACTGATGGTGTGAAAGTAAATCACTAATGCTGAATTTTAGCATTTATTATTGCAAATGAAAATTTTTAGGCCATGAATGTCCATTGTTTGCGAGCTAAAGCTGCTCTAAAAGGCCTGATTAATGCTTGAATGTAGACATGCCCATATTTGTGCATTACCATCCTGAATGGGGAAGGTTTTATTTAAAAACTCAACATAATGTTAAAATAATGCAAATTAATGCCCATGCATCTACCCTGCTGCCGTAGCACTTTCAAATGATATAAAAGTAGTATGTCTGCATAACATTTTTCTTAAAATGCTAACACATTTTTCTCAATGTGACCTCTGTGTTTATATTGTATATTTGTATTTGCTAAAACACATTTTTTCTCTCTTTTTTATGTAATACATGATATATCTTGTTCTTTTCACTTGTTTGCACACTTGAATTATTAGTAATTATCAGTAGTTATCAATGTATGAATTGAATCAATCATGTATTTGTAGCAGGATGATAAAACTGTAAAGTAAATAAACATTCATCATTCAGTACTTTTTACTTTTAATACTTAAGTACATTAAAAATAAAGTACTTTTGTACTTTTACCCAAGTAAAATTGAAAATGAGTACTTAATACTTTTACTGGAGTAATATTTTATTAGGGTATCTGCACTTTTACTTAAGTACTTGATTTGTGTACTTCGTCTACCTTTTTGTCCGACTGAGCATGTTAAATCACGAACGGAGCCCATCGGTGAGAGAGATCTCTGATTGGCTTTTCAGCTTAGCAAACAGCACACAAGAAGAAAAACAGAGGTGACAAAGGCAAGCAAAAAATAAAGCAACTTATCAGACGTTTGTAGTGAGCGAGATTGGTGTGAAAATGCTTATACAGACTACTGCCACCTAGTGGTATGGAGAGTTATTTGTTTTCTCACACAGGCACAGAATGTGCGTCCTAGTTAGCTGTTGTCTTTGTACTGTTCAAGCGCAACATTTTGGCCCAGACAGAGGCAACGTGAGGCGACACCACAATCAGCTTTTGTTGCCGCTAGTTCTTTGATGTCGGTTTGTTGTATCAAAGCCTTAAAACAGTGGAGTTTAATTATTTAAATTTCAGTCTGTCGTCACACAAAGCTATTTTATGGCTTTATGTCATATCAGACCACTTTTATGAAATTTCTGGAGCTTAACAGCTACTTTTACTATATGAAAATACCAAGAGATTGTGCAAAATAACTTCTTTTGAGCACTGTGGTAGAACATGTAAATATGCACATAGACTGCTTTCATGTTGTGAGACAATCTGCTAAACTTCTTTTCTAAGATGTTACGCTCCATGGAAGTAAGATTACCATATCGGTTTCAACAACATGAAGGTGAGTAACTGATGGAATTTTCATTTCTAGTTGAACTATCCCCTTAACTGCTAAGCTACACTAGCCAACTAGCAAAATACAGAGTAATGAATTCATATGAAGCTCTAAGCGGTTAGTCACCTTGCCGTCACAGTGGGAGGATTTCGAAACCGTTTGAATATTTTCACATTCATGTAGTCTATCTGTGCTTAACCTTTCACTGCAGTCCGTGATGATGAGCAGGCACACACGGTGCCTTTGATCTACCTCTGCACCGCCCGGAGAAAGAGCGAGAGAGAGAGAATTCAAATAAAGAGAGAGCACTGTATTTGAGATGTGGTTTGCGATGCAGCGGAGGTATTGTGTGTATAGAACTTTGTATGGAAAGCCATAGTGCACTACCCCCTCACTTCACCTCAGTACTGAAGTGAGTGATCTCCACGGTCAGGCAGACCCATCTAAACCTCTAATTGCTTCACAGGCTGAAAGGCGTATGAAAGATTAATTGAAAAGGGGTGAATGTGAGCTCGCTGCTTTGTGCAGGGCTGCAGACATGCTGCTGTCACTCTCTGTCCATGTACTGCTCTCTTCTCCTCTCTCTCTCTCACTACCTCAACTAGCTCAAATAACCTTAAGTCTTACAGGCCACTAATCAGACAGTTTGCATCCCGATGCGCAGCATAAATTTTTTTGTTTGACAAACTCGCAAAAATACCTTTTTAAAAATGGCAAATGTTTCTGTGTAGTTGGAATGTAACACTTGTCTTGTTTGAGACATACTTCATCCTGCCGCACAAATATAATTTTATTTATATTATTAAACCATATGTAACATCATCAATGACTAACATAAGTAGATCATGTTGACCACAGTCAAGCTTAAAATCACTAAACAGTCAATGCAAAGTCTTTGGGATTTTTGAAAAGATTTATCATACACCAAGTATGATAACCGCAAGTCATACTGCTTAGAATCTGCTTCTCAACAAGCAACACAATTTGAGGCATCACTCATGTCCATAGCACATTTATTGACATCCCTAACCCTGTGTGTGAGCCACAGTAATAGTAACGCTTGCCTTCACTATTATCAAGCACCACTATGAGATGAAACACTCCAGGCATTGTTTTTTCTCAATATACTAAGCCGGGGCAAGAGAAGGATGCTTCATTTGCTTGGATCTTTAATTGGAAGGAGGATGAAGGTGCAGAGGGTAGATGAGACAGACAGGAATCCTATTACCCCCGGTGTGACTCAATTCCACTGGAATGGCCTTGATCATAACCAACACGACAGTTGGTGGAGCCTCGCCCCCACAACCACAAAAAAGCTGTGGTTGTTTAGTACGATTTTTCATAACCTCCTCCACACATATTGTCAGTCTGGCATTTAGGATGGCCTGATAAGATTGTTAATCGCTGTGAACAAGCTTTCCATTCCCGGCGATCCCAAGACTACAAGTAACAGGAGGAGGAAAAAACATGTAGCTTTTGTGATTTGAAAATCTAGACGGCAAACTGCGACGTGAGAAAATCTATATTCTCCAGCTCTTTTCAAAAGGATGATGTCATCGGCCAATCCCGGGAGAAATTCATTATCCGACATACCTGCCACTCATCTATCACTCGCTCGCTTCTTCCCATGTGTGAAATAACCTTTAGAAACCATATTTACAAAAATGTAGTCCACGCCCCGGCGAACCAACCTGCATTCCTGCATACCGAGGTGCACGTCCATACCTCGCGGTGCTTAATCAAAGCTTATGAGGAGATACAAAACGACGCGAGGCTCTCGCTCGCAACAAACACCAAGGGGAAAACCCAGCCAGCTGCAGTGGGAGTGGAAGTCCCAGGGGAAATATGATATTCCTCTGCTGGTGAGGGTAGGGAGCAAGGTCTAATGGAGGGAAATCCAAAGGAATGGTTTTGGTGCAGTGTTGCATGACAGTAAAGGAGATACGACACGATAGACCTGAGATATGAGGTGATGGAGATGTTTGGGTTGTGCTGGAAGTGGGTTGCTGGGGGATCCAGGTAAGCAACTGCCTGCATTGCTCTCAGACTAGTAGATTATTCACACATACAGTATGTGACTGGAATGGAAACTGAAAAACACTGCTGGAGAACACTGAGAGGAAATGGAGAGAGAAAGTGTTTGCTCTCACACACAGACACTAGTCTTGAGAATTCCGATTTATTTTAGTCTGATGGTGGTTTGTTTCATTAAAGCAGTTCGAAAAAATTCATTGTGATGTCCTCATCAGTTTGTAGGCAAATAAATACATATTTAGGCCCTGTCACAAATGGCACCCTACGCCCTTGTGGGGCTTATGATTCTACACTTTTGTGATGTAATGCCGCTTTGACTATCAGGTAGAAGTCTGCTGTGGAGTTTGCCTCAGATCTGCCTCAATGGAGGTCACATATTGGCTACTAAGGAGGCGGTTTCTGAAACCAAAAGTGATGAATGGGACACCCTATGGCAGAGTTCAGCTCCAACCAGCTCCAAAACACTTGCCTGGATGTTTCCAGTCAGTCTGAAGACCTTGATTAGCTGGTTCAGGTGTGTTTAATTAGGGATGGTGCTAAACTTTGTAGGACAGTGGCCATCTGGGAACAGGTTTGGACACCCCTGCACTACGGTCTAATGGACATGTGTATGCTTCAGCCACTGTAAGTCCACAAGACATCAAGTTCACTTAAAATGTGCCATTTGGGCTGGGTGTTGAACAGACTCAACCTACTCAGGTCTCAGCCTGTTTTTGACTACAACACTGAATTGATGCTCATAATTAGTGATAAGTGTCCAATCTATGACCCTATTGTCTGGCTGTTTAATTGGGTATAAAAAAAAAAAAAATCAAATCACATTGAAGGACTCAAACCATATCTAATGGCCAGAATATAATAGAGACCACTTGATTTGGGCCAGTAAACAACAATCTAGGGACCAACAGTGCAATATCCTAGCAAACACCCAAACGACCTAGCAATTGCATAGCAAGGCACTCATAGCTAGTGTTAAGGGTAACACTTTACAAATAACATGAGTTACGTAATCAGATTACTTTTTTCAAGTAACTAAAGCAGAGTCCTGCACGAGTGGGTACCCGACGGGTGAACCGCAAAAATTAACGTAACAGGTGGAATAATATTGACGTGTCGGGTGCGATTATTTTATTAGTCATAGAATGGGAAATGGTACATTAGCCTGTTAACAGAGGTTTTCTGTGTTCATATATTTAAGTAAAGAATGATTATTTTAATAAGTACCGCGTTTTCTTTACTCGTCTTATTTTTGTATTTGCAATCAATACGGCCTGTGTGTAGAAGCACTTTATATCTTTGTTCAAATCTATTAACAGTTAAACGATTAAAACTGATCTAGAAAAACTGAGCGACCACATTGCTACATTAAACTCTGTAAAATGTTAAGTTGGTCGCAGTGCCATGCACTTAATGCCTCATCTGCTGCCGTTCTAGACGCACATTAAAACTGAATTAGCAGCGCTCTTACTGCATGACTTCAGTGGCACCGGCGCAACTATAGGTTAAAGAACTTAAAACATAGGTACACAAGTTAACAGGTTAAAGTATCAGTTTAGATGTTAATATGGCAACAATTTACAATAAGGTTCATTTGTTAACATTAGTTCATTGAAACATGAACTAAGAATGAACAATACTTCTACAGCATTTATTAATCTTAGTTCATGTTAATTTCAGCATTTACTAATGCATTATTAAAATCACAAGTTGTGTTTGTAAACATTAATGTACTGTGAACTAACATGAACAATGAACGACTGTATTTTTATTAACTAACATTAACAAAGATTAATAAATTGTGTAATAAATGTATCGTTCATTGCTTGTTCATGATAGTTAATACATTAACTAATGTTAACAAATGACAACTTATTGTAAAGTGTTACCATTAATATTTATTCATCATACTGTTGAACTTGACAGTATTTTCTCTCTTGTTATTTCATAGGAGCTCCAAAGAAGACAGAGAAAGTCAGAGTCTTGTGCCCTGTGTTTATCTGAATCTTTATGTTTGTTGGGTGAAAAAGAAAAACTCAATAAACAAAGTAAAAAATAATTTGACTGATATCCCCCCCAAGTAATTAGTTACTTTTTTATGGAATAACACAATATTGAAATGCATTACTTTTAAAAGTAACTTTCCGTAACACTGCTCATAGACACTCAGAACACCTTAGCAACTGTTTAGCATTAACCTAGCAACAACTCAGAACACTCTAGCATCGTAGAAGTGAGTTTAAGCATTATGGTAGTAGCACTGTGTAGTGAGTGCAAGCTCCACTTGCAGATTTTATTTAGAAAACGTGTGTAATATGTTTCATGCTAATACTGAAAATCAGCTAGACTGGAGAACTAACCCTATATATTTATAAGATATTGTTGTTACTACACTTTTCCACGTAAAAAAGAAAGATTAATTTGTGATAATGACTTTTTGAGGTCGCTATCACCAATCGGAATTACCGTAATTACAAGATTATTGTAATTACAAGATCTTGTAAAAAGCATTTATGTCCTTGTAGAACTTGCAATTACCACGTTGTAAACTAACATTTTCTAAGAGCTTCTATTTGACTGCTGCAACGTCACATGGAAAATAGAGACACTTCAACAGTAAAAAGTAGAGATATTATAAAATTTCTGTTAAATAATTCCTATAATTGACTAATGTTACCTTAATACTTTAATAATGCACGATTAATCTGAAAATAAAAGATATACAATACAGTTTAATGTAGTCAGCACAGATTTGGATGACTAATGTCTAATGTCCTGCTAAAAAAACTAATTTATTAATAAAGCATTTATGTAATGACTGTTTCTTGGTGTATTGTGCTTTTGTCTACTGATTACTCCAATTACAGATATTCATTTTGCCATTATCAGTATTGCCATAGAAACGGAAAAGTCCAAGGACATTAGAAGGTCAAAGTAGAATGTCTAGATTGTTATCTGGTAATTACGGTAATTATGTGACGTGAGTGCGACTTATCAAAAAAAAAAAAAAAAAAGTATAAAATTATTAAAAAATAAATAAATAAATATATATATATATATATATATATACACACACACACACACAAATACATAAATACATACATAAATACATAAAATAAAAAATAAAACAGTGAATAAGTGACTACTAGATTTAGTCATCATATCACAATAGCTACTTAAAGATTCTTCTAAAATGTATATTTGTGTCAAAAAATAACAGCATATGAGTGTAGAATGAATTAACATGGCATCTTACTAAGCAAGACTAAACTGTAGCTAGAGTAGTTGATCCAGAAAGTGAAACTGACTATAGAAGAAGATAGTTTATACTGGCTATTGTGGTGTTTATGCAATGCCAAGATTGCAGTGCATACTAAAACTGCGTAACAATTGCGATCGGACACATTTCATAACAACACATAACTATAATTATCTGTGTTCATGTGCTGGCATAGAGTGTGTTTTACGTCCGAGAATAATATGCTCAACCCAATACAATTCCAACCCGCATCCATAAAGTGCATCTGTTCTTACCCTCACACACAGGGCAGCACTCTCCGGGCACAGTGACAGGATTGAGACAGCTGTGGCCGCAGGCAGCTGCCACACAGCGGGCCTCTCCACTCACACACTGGCAGAAGGTACAGTCGTCCTCACGCCAATGGTCTCCGTGAGCCAGAATCTGCCCATTCACATAGCAGCCGGCTAAATTGAGCATTGGGTAGATGGGGTCTGTATGGAAGAAGTTCAGAGAACAGAAAGACAAGATGATGATAGCTGCCAAACATCAGTACTGACATCCTGCAAAATGTTCCCTGCTGGAAAAGTCAGTTTAAGCTGTTTTAGAACATAGCAGATGTTTTCTATGTTTGTACAACCAACTGGTGGGTGGTTTGTTGCTGGTTCTGGATGGTCTACAAGTTTGCACAAGCTAATAACCAGCTTGGACCAGTTAATAACCAATTTAGGTCATCTAATAACTAATTTGGACCAGCTAATGACCAGCTGGGACCAATTTGGACTAACTAATTACTAGTCTGGACTAGCTAATACCCAGCATAGACTAGCTAATGACCAGCTTAGACCATTTAATGATCAGCTTGGACAAGTTTGGACCAGATAATGATGTGTACACAGAGATTCTGGAAAGTTTCTGTTCCTGTACCGTTCTGAGATTGCACGATTTTGTTCATTCACACTGTCAGAGCTTTACTGTGTTTCATGTTTTACTGTTTTCCTAAACAGCTTAAGATGGATTTTTCAGCAGGGTCATGGTTATACACTAACAAACACAGTTACAATAAAAGAAAACAACATATAAAAGGAATGAACCAACAAATCAATCCTAAACAGCAAAGTATTATATATTATTATATTATTACATTATTATTACATGTTATTATTAAGGTGCAGTCAGATTTATTGGTGTTCAGCATTTTTAATGGTCAAAATCAAGTAATGTCCACAGGTATTTTCTCAATATGGAATTTTGCTTGAGGGCAAAAGATTTCTTCACACTGATTTTACTTTGGGTTCAAGTTGATCATGAAAATTCACCACAATGGCAAGGCTGCTAGGTTTGCAAGTAACCTCTGTGTACCTTTTTTGCCTGTGAAATTTCACTAATTTGACCTCAAATTGGTGGTTCTCAATTGCAGGCTGGTACCCACTAGGCAAGGGGGCCCCAAAACAAACATTAGAGTAAGTGTAAACAAAATTTAACATATTTCATAGTTTAAAGGGATAGTTCACCCAAAAATGAAAATTCTGTGATTAATTACTCACCCTCATGTCGTTACAAACCCGTAAGACCTTCGTTTATCTTCGGAACACAAATTAACATATTTTAGATGAAATCAGACAGCTTTCTGACCCTCCATAGACATAAATGCAACTGACACTTTCAAGGCACAGAAAAGTTGTAAGGACATTGTTAAAATAGTCCATGTGACATCAGTCGTTCAACCGTAATTTTATGAAGCTACGAGAATAAGTTTTGTGTGCAAAGAAAACAAAAATAACGACTTTATTCAACAATTCTTAATTAATATCTTAATTTGTGTTCCAAAGATGAACAAAGGTCTTACGAGTTTGGAACGACATAAGGGTGAGTAATTAATGACAGAATTTTAATTTTTGGGTGAACTATCCCTTTAATTCATCTCCTCAAAAACAATATTTATTGAAAAATAAAGATTTCCACACTCTTGGAAAACATGGATATATAGTGCAGCCTAACTGTGAAAGTATAATTTCTAGAACTGGAAAGTCATGTAAATTAATAAAATTGTAATAAAACTCAATTTTTCTAGTTATGCCAAAGTAAAAAATTTCATCAGGTAGAAAAAAACTCTCATTCAGCACATCTTGAGCTAGAAATAACATGGGGACTTTGAATATTGTTGTGGCCCCAAAAAGGTTGAGAACCACCAGTCTAAGTTGTGTATTAAAATGATTTATCTCCTTCATAAGTCAAAACTGCCTATGAGTCAGCATACGGAGTCATACAGGCTTACATTTACCTTGAGCCGTCTAAATTTAGTTGGCTGATTTCATTTGTTTAATTCATGGCAGTAAAACTCTCAGGAGGAAAGCTACAGGGGAGTGGGGGAGTTTCACTTTAATTAACTACATAACAGCAAAATCATTCGCAAACTAATTTCAACATGACCACAATCTGATAAATATAACATGAGCGGAAAATGTAGCAAGGTAATTCCAAGCAGTAATGTATTGGACAACAAAACCTACCCACAAGAGAAGCATAGCAATCGAAATTACATGCTCCCTGGCAGCCTATTACAGGTTGTCTACAAAATAAAACAATGAACAGTTTCCCTGAACTAATTAGCCCTGGATGCTCCCTGAATTTGGAGAATGCAAGCACACAAAGAATTTATCCCACAAATTTACCGTCCAATCGACAGAATCTTCCCCATCACGTAATGCACAATATCTTCGAAGAAGTAAAAAACTAGTCACTCCATAATTGCTTTAGAATCCAGTTTTGGACACGGATGACACTATTCATTAAAATTCACAAAAATCACCTCAATTACAAGCAGAGCATCAACAGCAAATGCAAAACAGGCCCTAAGGCACAAGGCTAATGCTAAAGACAGCTTGATATCGTTTGGAGAAAGGTGCACATATGTCTGTTTACGCTCTTGATGAACTGTTTATGAAGAATAGGAATATTTTCTCTTTCTAACCTTCACAGACAGGACAACACTCTCCATCAGGGACGTAGTAGCGTTCGCAGTGGAGGACGCCGCACTGGGCCGTAAAGCACACGGACACCCCGCCCTGACAGCGGCAGAAGCGACAGGCGTCCATCCTGAACATGTCCCCGTCATGGTACTCCACTCCGTTGAAAGTGCAGGCCGGCTTCGTCTCTGCAAAACACAGTAATCCGGATGCAGTGCATTAGAGGTTGTCGGATATATGACTGGCAGCACAACAAAACAAACAGGGTCTTGATGACAGGGCCAAGATGAATAGTTAGTTATGGGGTACGCAGGGACCTAAGCGGTGTGCATTTGAGTCCAAGAGAGCTTTTAGCAGTCGAGTTTCAGATAGCTGTGGAATTGATGCTCACCGGTCACCATGACAACCCTTAGGTACCAAATTCCCCTTTCAGATCATGCATTACAATGGCTACACTTGTGTACATGAGAACGGCCTGCTTTCTGCTCCAAAATGAAGCTTAATGAAGATCTCTTTATATGTGTTCAAACTCTGAGGACTTATGTTAATGCAGATCTTAAAAAAAATCAAATAAAATAATTACGGTGGCTGTGACTCCAAACAAAAAATTAAAACCTCTAAAAAAGGACACTAAACTGATTAAAAAAAGACACTAAACTGATAAAAAAACCTGTTTTTAATTAGCATCTTTGTCTTGTCATTTTTTTTTGGTAAATTAACACATTCAATTCTTTTCCAACAAAGAAAAGTAAATAATAGATCACAAATACAACAGGAATGCACACACAGAACTCAATGCAATAATAAATACTAAAACAACTTTCCCCATACATTATGGTCATACCGTGATATTTCGCTTGTTGAGCTTTGATGATGATAAAAGCTCATACTGTAAATGAAATACTTTTGCCAAACATCCCATGTGAGTTTGATTTATAAATAAATTACCCCATAAAGAATGGGGTGATATATATTACTGTGAAAAATAATGGTTTTCTATTTTAATTTTAATAATGGTTTTCTATTTTAAGAATATCATTCTAAAATGCGGATCTATTATCAGTGTTGGAAATTGCTGCTTAATATGTTTTTGGAACTTGTGATAGTTTTTCCAAGGTTCTCTGATGAATAAAACATTTAAAAGAATATTTATTTAAAAATGGAAATATTTTGTAACAATATAAGTCTTTACTATCACTTTACTATCACTCTCTATCAATTTAACATCCTTGCTTAATAAAAATATTAATTTCTTTAAAAAAAAAAATTAAGAAAAAAATACAGTACTTTGTATTGTCCTTCAAACAAATTAAATTAAAAAGACAAATTAAGATTAAAAATTTTGCATAGGTCTTTCTTATGATAAATTAGGAGATAAATTATTATTATTTTTTATATATAAATTAGATAAATATCTTGTTTTGAGTATTACTGAAAGATATGGAAAAAATACTTTTTCTTATTTTTTAATCAGGCACAGTAATTGGTTTCAACACCAAGACATGTTTGATTGAGGAAATATGTGTCTCTTCCCCTCCTTGTGCGTATATTGAATGACACCAAACACGTCCTTGAAAACACCTCTGATCACAACATATTTGACAGAGCCAAGTCATCTGAAGGATCTCTCTGCCTATGACAACCAAGAGGCCTTGGAACATTCTGTAAAATCCTATCAAACGAAAGAGTGACAGATTATCAAAGCAATCCATTAAAAGAGGAATTATTAGAAACCTGGAGCCAACAAAAAGCACCCAGAGCCAAGAAAGAATTGATCTCTGCGCGCTTAACTGTTGAAAGATCAGCCAAATGCGGTGCACAGCGTTTTTAATTCCAGTGAATAATTTTGTCAATTAGTACAGGCTCAGTGAATTACCAAATAATCTGGTGTGGCAACTGTGAGGTTGTCACACTAGACAGGCTTCACAGAGGACTCAGTTTTCTAATCAAAGCTTTTTTTGTTCCATCAGCCTGGGTCTGTCACTCTCCTCTGGATGACTGCTACCGCTTCTGAGAGCGGCAACTAATTGGAAGGAGCTGCTTAAAAATCAATGCGCAAAATAATTTTTTTTTTTTTTTTTTTTTTAAAGTAATGAAAGAAATAACCCCCTGCCATTAGACAGCTGTAAAGGAATCGGATGCTAAAAAGGAGTTGTACAGGTGGTGCTGAGATGTCTATTAAAGGACAGCTCTCTAAGAGTGTAATATGTCAAGTGTCTTGTGTTAACAGGCGTCGTCTCTGTTGTATGAGCTTAGTGATATAGTACGCCAGAAGGATGAGCAGAAGGATTCATAGCTGTAATTAATTAAATAAAATGGTTTAATTGTTTATCACACACTTTTCAGGAACAGAAGGCATTAGATGTGTGCTATCTGGGCAATCAGCTGAGGAATAGGTTATCAAGAGGTCATTAGCTTTTAGTGTGAAATCCAAGATGGCAAAGAGATTACAACAAATTACTTATTAGCAACAGCAATACATTGATAATCCCTACACATCTTGGGAAGCAAGACAAATAACCTTAAAAGTAATAACCAAATAAATATTTGAACATAATTAAAATATCTCATAAAATATCTCACTCTCATGTTTAGAAGTTCAAGAAATTTTGGTGAATCAGTCTGCGAAGAATTGGCAAATATATATATTTTTAAACAGTTCATGTAAATGCAAATGTAAATGAACCAGTTGCAAAATGTATTCACTGATTCTCTGCAAACAGTTAATTAGTTAAAAATGATTTACTAATACTTTTGAGTATACTTGCCAATGTTAAATCACTTCAAAAAATTTTTTGATTCTTTGAATCCCTTGAAAAAAGACTGAACAATTCCTTTGAGTCTTTGCAAACAGCAAACTGGTTAAGAAATGATTAATTAATTCTTTCAAATCCTTGTAAACAGTGCATCATTTAATTTAAAAAAATTAAAAACTTTTCAATCCTTGCAAATTCAGACATTTATCAGTTCAAGTATAATCCTAATTGAAGATCCGCATTATTTTGTGCCAAATAAATACTTGCAAAATTAAATATTTTAAAAAAGATATTGGCCCTTTAAATAGTTAGCTAGCTACTTTTTGTTAGTTGCTGTCATTTTTTAAGGAATAGTTCATCCAAAAATAAGAATTCTGTCAAGAAAGAAAAGTAAAAAAATGTTTGGAACCACATGAGGGTGAGAATGTCATGTTTAGGTGAAATAACTATCCCTTAAACTACTTTAGATTATAAGTAGCTTGTAAATTTGTCATGTTTCCTCAAAACTGCTTACTACCCTATACTATCAATTCCTTAACCAATTCTCTACACTAACCCGTTCCACTCAAACTCCCTTTCACTTAACCCATATCCTACCAATATTATTTTTTCCATTCCCAACTCAATTAATCATCCTATCCTGCCCATTCCCTACCCAATTTCCCCTATCCTTCATATTCCCTACCCAATTAACTAAGACTTACAAACAATATCATTAAAAAAATCTAAATGCTTACGTTCACATTCATACAGTCTATGCAAGAAATAAGAGTAAACAGGATTGGCTTGATCTCTGCAATGAAGGGGCTCACGCTTGAGACTTGACTGAAGCTCTAAAACACCCCTCTGGACCTAATTATAGAAATAAATAGTGCTAGGGTGGCGGAAAGAGTGAAACAGCTGTTTATATATACTTTGCATTTTGATTGCAAGGGTATATGAACACACTTCCCTCATATGTTTGCTTGGAACTCCATTTTGCGGGAAGAAGTTCCAATTGAAACATTTTAAGGTTTTTGTTTGTTTTAACTTTTTTTAATTTATCTTAATGACACATAGGCGCAGTGGTGCGGCAACAGCCAGGACGTGTTGTGGCAGAGGGGAATAATTAGTGGATAGTGATGGTTACGTCAGAATTTTAACCTTCCCAGATGTTGAGTGCAGTGGCCTCATCCAAATGGATCTCATTCTTTAAAAATGACACAAGTGGCCACATCACAGTTAGACTCAGTGTTGGGTCTTTTAGAGGTGACTCTGACATGGTAAGGGCAAGGTGCGACTCGTTTCTTTGCTTTGTCTCATTGAATGTCAGTGTTTATGTAAAACGACTGCTTTAAACCCCTGCTGCATCTCATAAGTTTTCAAGATAAAGCCTGACCCAAGTCGTCTGGATGCCGTGAAAGATTTGTAGGAGAGCAGATAGCGAGCTCGCCCCCACTTGTTTTGCTAGCTGTTATGACCTCACAGAAAAATAAAAAACCCTGCAGAGAAACGGTAAAAGGGAGAATCTGGCTTTCCTGCCGCATTTCCGTTTTTGAAGGGCAAGCCATAAGTGCTGGTGTGTAAACAGCTGGCCGAGGCTCATGGAGAGCTGGTGTCTGCTCTAGGGCTTATCCTTCTCTCACCACAGTAGGACAAGCTGGTTTTTGAACAAATATGCAAAGTTTGTCAGGCTTGAGCTGGTGGCTCCATTTCTCAACCCACTGGCTGCCTTGATTTGGGACTTTATCCATCACAAAGGATTATACAACTGCAGCAAATTCCTTCATAGTTTTATGGAAAAGTCTTTGACTTGGACTTATTCCGGAATCCTCTGGCATTAGGGATTGGGTGTCATGTAGGGAGAACGAACTTGAATGAATTCTGTTTAATATTCGGAATTTCCTTCCGGAGCTGTAATCCTGTAACGACTCTGTCAGGAAAAAGAAAATGCTGATTCAAAATCTCAGTAAACTTTTTGAGGGGACTTTTTGGAGATGGCCAGGGTTGTTCTAGCATGGAGTGTGGCTCATTTCCGCATGTTCTTCACTGCCAAACAGCTAAACTGTTGTGCTCTGACTGAGTTGAAGGGTGCAGCAAGGTGTATTACCCCAAGAAAACCGTAAAAATAACACAAATACTCTAGTATCTGCATCAGTTTCTCAAGTCTTTATTAACACCTTCAGAAAAACAAAGATGAATGATACTGAGAACAAAGTCACCAAGGTGCTCATACTCAGTGTTGTACAAGACAAAAAACAGGAATCCCATACCATTCTAGCAATTTTGGTTGCTGACTGCAACAGCTTTAATTAAATATGACATAAAAAGAACTTAAAAACACCTTTAAATACTACTTCACACCACTGTCGTCTCTTGTGAAAGTCACACTATTTTGCCTTCTGTGTCAAAGGTGTGTCAACGTTTCTCTTTTTTTCTCTCTTTGCAACACCTGTAGACGAGAGGTACAAAAGGTACAAAAACTTGATATGACAGCTTCTTTTATTCTGTTCAGTTCTGAAGATTTGAGCCTTAGCACATTTTACACTAGTGTGTTACACTTCTAGCCTTGAAGGCATTTGTACATGGTGTGCCGATAAAATTACACAAAGTTGTGTTTATTTAAATTTCCATTTGTTCAAACAATGTATTAAATATGAAATTTATACACAAAATTAACTGAATACTGTTTTATGATGACGTGTTGCTGAATTCAAAATTTTTCATGATTCAAAATCATGTTCTCAATTGTTAAAATTAAAATAATGGCATATTTCTGTATAATTACAAGCAGTGAAGCAGTATCCAAAAAAGTATCCATTTTTTTTTTTGCGCACGTTGGTTGTACCACATGACTTTGTTGGTTGCACCACATGACACTACAGACAAAAAAATGTTTGAATTTTTGTCTGTAGTGTCATGTGGTGCAACCAACAAAGTCATGTGATACAACCAACCTGCACAAATACCCAGGGGTAAAACCCTGCAGACCCTCATGTGTCAAAGTCAATACATTAAGAAATATCAGATAATTTGAGCTTTTTATGACAAGGTTAGTTCAGGTTGTAAAATGTTGTATAGTTTTCCCACCTAGAAAACTTACTGATACTTTTAAGAATTAATGTTAGAGAAAAAAATGTTATTCATTTTTGCTTGAGGGTTCCACCACATGACATATACCAAAAACCCATATAGAAAAATCAACATTAATACAAAGAGTACATTTGTAAATATTTTACGTGTTTTAAACTATTTTTTTTCTTTATTGTGGACACGCTTATTTGCCATTGACGCTTATGCTTTAAGCATGCAGCAATGCCTTTACCATGTTTAAATTTATTTTACAGAATTCCTTAGATTTTCCTCTAAAAATCAGTGCAGATGATGCTAATAAAGTCTGAATATTTCATCTCGCTGATATTTTAATAATGTACAAGATCATGTACAAGCATCATCTAATGTAAAATTCAGAGTGGAAGAGATTCTTTCTCTCATCTTGAAACGCCACACCTCAGTGTAAATTAGTGGAAGAGAATGGTAACCATAGAAACACTACCCTGAGACGCTAAAGCCTAGTTTTCTCTGCCTCAAGACGATCCAACAGGTTCCCTCCCCTCCGAGGCCTTGAGGCCAACAGCTGTTAACTGGCCCCACCTGAATTGTTAGAGTGTATGACGGCACTAGCAGGGTCTGTACGAGATGAGGTAAGTGACAGAAGTCAACTATGTAATCTATATGACTGCCCTACCCTCCACACATCTGTATGGATACAAATTAAGAATGGCTTCTACCTGTTTTCTCATATGGCTTGCTGAAAACAGAGATATAGAATCGCACACACATACACACATACACACAGAGTCTTTCTTATTACACAAAGGCCATCTGAAGCAGGAGGAAAAAGAGCCCATTTATATTTAACTCTAAGAGTTTGACAGGATTGTGAAGAGGCAGTAATGAAATTCTCCATCTGGAGATTAAAACACCTCCACATCTCAGTCTCACAGTTCCTGAAGAGAGCACTGAAGTGCAACCTAAAATAACAACATCTATTACTGTTCAAAAGCTGCTAACCTTAACGTGGAGGATTTAAATAATCTCCCACCTCCAGTAGCAAACTTGTACTTGTGCAGATTCCTCGCGCTTGAGGTCATGGTTAAACATGGACCAGTGTGCACTAAATGTAATGTAGCAGAGGAATCACAGGCAGTCTTTCAACTTCCAACCAGGCAGCACAAACCGAGTCTCGTTGGGTCTTTAAAGGAGCCATATTGTATACTTTAGTAGCATTTTATATTTCCCCCGAAGTCCACTTTTATTGTTAGTTCAGGTTTCATGCACCAAAAACTGTTGTAATTTAGCTTTATATGACCATTTTCCTCCTCCTTTCTGTCCTTTAGAGTTAAAAGTGCTGTATTTTGGAATTCTACACTGCCCTGCTACCTGATTGATATCAATGAAATAGGCGTCTTGAGCAATCATGCCCGTCTCTGTGACTGCCAATGGCTCTGCAAACAGCAAAACAAGAGTCAAGGGGGTGCCCCAAGCTTTTTGGCCAGAAAACTAGCCAATCTGCCAGTGATCTATTTTGTGGGTTGAGGTTGTTGACATCTTTTGATGCTGACATCTTTTAATAGGACATCTGTATGAGGGTTTTCGGTAAATGGTGTGTGGTTGATAGCAGCAAAATAGCGGAAGCTAGCAAAATAGCAGCACCTTTAAACAAGTTATTTTTGCCACTGTGTAAATTTAATATTTCTATATGCAAATGACGTCTGTTATGATTGACTAACCTGCTTTTTGCATGTGAAATGAGGCCTAGTTCACAGTACTACTGGGCCAAACTGCTTAATGCTGAATAAGCGTTAGCATGCTAATATGCTAATAGTTGCGATGGTGTCATAACCATTCACCATTCATGCTGAAAAAAAAAAAAAAATAGAAACCATCACAGAATTTTACTGGTTATAATGGGAATTGTATTGGTTTTAATGGAAACTGTAATGGTCCCTGTGGGTCTCTACTGTCACCTTCTATCGGTGGTTTTTTGAAACCACTAAATCCTAATGCAATATGTACCAAAACACACTACAGGAAACCATTTTTATTGGGTTTAATGGTTAATAGTTGATGATTTGTAATGTTTGTTATGGTATTTGTAGTTAAAACCATTAGAATTTCTGTGATGGTTTCTATTGTTTTTTTTTTTTCAGCAGTGTATCAATAATACACTAATTTAAAATTAAATTGCCTTATTTGAATCATCAGATTTTTTGTGTACTTGTAGTAGCTTGTAACAAAGATACTTTTTTTAAAGTATAGCTTAACTGTAGTTGAAATGACAAGTTCTGTCATGAAACTCTAGATGGAGCAGGCTGATGGTTCGTTAACGCAAACAGATTTTATTCACAGCGTTAAACTAATTGCGTTAAGCTGATTTGTTCATGTTGCATATGCTGCCTATGAGCTTACTGCTTTACATTTAAATGGCTGGTTAGCATTCACAAGAGCAGTTAGCAGCGTGCTTTTAGAGTTCCTCTGAAACTCTCCACCTCCCCCGCTCCACCTGTATAGATCTGCAATACCATGCTAAAGTCTTCAGAGAGTTGTCATGATAGAACTACTTTAAAGTAGCTTGTAGCTTAGTGAACTAAAATTTCAAAATCCATATTCTGTTGCAAAACAAATATCCAAGGTGCATCAGAAATCGCATACTGTCTGAGTAGGTGCTATATTGGATGAAGAATTTTGCTACTATATTCTATAAGTATGACTGTGTGGTATGAATCTTGCCGGAAGTAGTAGGTCATCTGGGTACTTTTCCTAAATTCCAAAAGTGGGTTTTTGCAGCAATGCCACAGAAGAACCATTTTGGGTTCTCCCAAAGAACCTTTCAGTGAACAGCTCTTAAAAGAACCACTGTTTTCTTAGCGCGAAGAATGTTTTAAAAATCTAAAGAACCTTTTTTTCATAAAGAACCTTTTGTGGAATGGAAAGGTTCCATGGATAATAAAGGTTCTACCTTATGTTATCCTTTATTTTTAAGAGTGTACTGTTTTCTGAATACTGTGGACCGAATATTCATTTCACAAACTGTTTTTTACCTACTATATAGTAGGGGCATAGACACATTCAGATGCAAGGTTAGTGTCACACTAAGGGAAGGAAAAAACAATCTGAACCATGAAGAAGTAATAGATTTTGAAGGCCGAGGAGATTGCAGTTATCATCCTCCCAGATTCTTGAGATGCTTTTTTTTTCTGTGTTAGGTAGGAAAACGCCTCTCTAGAAGGACTCAGTCCAGCATTTCTTTTCTCTTCCTGTCCTACAGCCCAACAGGAGCTGCCTCCCGGTGTTTTTCAGGCTAGCTTGTTTTGGCTGCAGCTGCTGAGAGGCAGACTAAATAATGTGATAACGCGCCGCTCCACAGTTGCGCCTTGTGCTGCCAAGACCCGCCACTGCTCTGGACATGCAAATCACTACAACCGCACAACACCTGCAAATCAAGGCTAAGTTGTTGAGAAACAAAACAAAACAAAAAAGACGGCGCCTTTGTGTGCATGTTTTCCCATTTTTTATCAGTGAAAGATAGCGGCCGCTGTGTTAGAGCAGACATAAATAAGAGCCGAGTATAAAAGGGAGAGCATAGTGCCTACGGGGCCCGTCAATCATCGTAGGCTTCACAGCGCACACGTTATGTGAATGGCCCCTCTGTGACTCCTATTCGCGCCCTTCCTTAAAATCACTTTCCTCTTCCGACGATGCTTTCTCTGAAAAGAGAAAAAGAGATGCCCGTGCTTCTCGCTGGGCCACGGTGTTATGTTTACGCTAGCGGTTAAACTAAAACGTTATGTCATTTACTGGCTGAGCCTGGTAAAAACGTCTTATAATCTCTCGTAAGAATGAACAGCTGTTTAAGCATTTCTTTCAGAGTGATATGTGCCCTAATCCACACTTGTCCTCTGAAAGAGTGCGCATTGTTCCAAAAACATACGTCATTTGAGGCAGAACAACATGCTACTGTGTACAGAGCTAATCCTAATGCTAACCGCTTAAGCGTCGACAACACAAACAAGCTTCTCGTTGTTCAAAAGAGGATCAAAATCAGCACTCATAACCTCTATTACATCGCCCTTCTATCCTTAGGTTGAACAGCTCGCGCAAACCGCCAATCATGCACTTCTCCATGACAACCGCTCTCTGGGTAAACATTAACGTAATGATGGGGCTCGTAGCAGTGGGGCTGTATGAATCGGGACTGACAGGTGCGCCAGTTCATGAGTGAAGATGCACAAAGCTAATTATGGTACTAAAAATATCGCTAATGACAAAGCAAATCTATCATGCGCAAACATGGCAGAACAGCTGCTGTTTTGCTGCGGTCAAACAACATGTTCGCATATTCACTTGTTGATCAACACGTTCTAAAATTGTATGTGCTTCAATGCGACAAGTGAAAAAAGCTGCAGATTAAAAGAGTAAACAAACTTCCAAACATGCCAAACACTGTGGAGAAGCGCAAAAAAAAAAAAAAAAAAAAAAAACTATCTTTAGCAACACATTTGCTTGGTACATTACGAGATGCATAAAACTGTGAAATTCCTTGGCGTGGTCAAAGTTAGTTCACGTTCTGAAACTTTCGGAAAGGAATTGCGATTAGCTCAGTGTGGGAATGTTCTAGATTAGATGCACACATACACACACTAATCAGACCTTCTTATCTACTCCCTAAAAGGGTGACATCACTGTCTGAGAGAGAAATGTGGAGCACAAACACTGTCTGAGAATGCTCACTCCCTTGCCATCCCAAGCACTTGCCTTTGGAAGTGTGTGCGGGCGCCTTGGGGAGAGAATGAGTGAGCGAGCGACTGGCACAGAAAGATGGCATTCTGTCTGTCTGACATCTGCTGTTTCTAAAATCATCAAGCCGTGAATTTGTTCAGAAATGGCACGGTTGATCTACTCAAATATTCGTTGGAAACTTCAAAGTTTTGATTCTTCATGTAGATAACGTTTCCTGTATATACACTGCCCTGCTGAAAAAATACAGATGAAAGTGGTCAAGCTAGTTTTAGGAATAATAATGAATGGGGAAAACAAAAATGTAAAAGAAGTTTGACAATTTACAATTTAAGTCTATTGAACGTTAAAAACGGTGGCCATAAATTTGACTCATTATATGTTATACTTACAGGTATCCAGACCATTTCTGGCCTCAATATTACATACTTGGTAAAGTATGTAAACTTTGTTTATGTGATATAATTTGAGGATTATTTCTAAAACGTTTATCAAATACAATTTTTTATCATGTTTAATTTTAATTGTGATTAATTGCAAAGCACAAAATACTGTGTCATTAATTTGCTAAAATGTTTTACGTAATTTAAAAAAAAAAAACTATTTGATCAGCTTTTTCATGTCAGCCTGTTGGTCAATTTACATGTTAGTCACATGGTCTCTTTCTTTCTAAACAGGCAGGTTCTTTGTTTCTTTGTCAGAATAAGCTGCAACATGGACCCGAGTTTATGCTGACAGTCAAACATCTGGCTACACAAGACTAATCTAGACCATCTTGGACCAGCTAATGACCAGCTTGCAATATGTCCATGAGGTGCCAGTGTGACAAATCTACAGGGAAAAACTTCAAATAAACACAATATAAACTGAATTTAATAAGCCTCAAATCCTCATTAAGGCATGCCGCATTGAATAAATCTTATCACACATTACAGAGGACAGAAGTGAAAGATGCCGGCTCCTTCTTCCAATTAAAGATTCATAGAGACAGTTTCCAGCAGCCCAGCATTATGTAAATCAAATTAAAGGGATAGTTCGACCCAAAATGAATATTCTGCCATTATCTATTCACCCTCATGTCATTCCAATCCCATATGACTTTACTTAGCGGAACACAAAAAGAGAAATTCTGAAGAATATTCTGCTGGCCACTCATTTTATGACAGTATAATGAAAGTAAAAGAGGACTGTTGCACTTCAAAATGGTGGTTAATACGACTTGTGGACTACATTTGAAGACTTCTGAAGTCATACAATAGCTTTGCCCAAAGAAACCAGAGAAATCTGATTGTTCACTAAAAAAAGCTCTGTTCATCCTTCGTGTTCATGAGAACAGTTGCGGTGTACGATTTGTGAATGAATCATTCTTTTGAGCTGGATCTTTTTAAAACAATAAGTCAGTTAATCCAGTTCACAAGAAAACTGATTCATTTGAATGATTTGGTTTTCAAGTTTAACTTACAGATTCAATGATCCTTCAACTTAAAAGGTCACTGGAGCGGAAGATTTTTTTTAAGGATTTTTAAAAGATTACAATTTAAAGGGAGATTTGGCCCAAAAAAATATACTTACCCTAATACAGTATGTTGTTCTAAACCTTCTCATATTTTGAAGAACATTGGTAACATTTGGTTGGACATTTCTCAAAATGTCTTCTTTCAAGTCATATAGGTTTGGAAATCATTAAGGTGACAGAATTAATGATAAAATAATAACAGAATTTTCATTTTTGGGTAAAGTATTCCTTTAAAATTCTATATGTTTGTTTTATGGTGTTTTGCATTTTTTAAGCTAAAAAGCTTTAGTCTCCATTGACAGCCATTCCAAAAAAGAGTGAGTGATATATTAATCAAAATTTAGTCTTTTTGTTCCACAGAAGAAAGAAACAGAAGAATTTCAGCATCAGGTGACGTGACCGTTTGTGGTTTTCTCGCATCCATCTGCAGTGTATTCATCTGTTGTGTCAATTTGTTCATGCCACAACAGTCTCGAGAAGGTCACTCATCTAATGACGTCCATGTGATATCTTTTGAAAATTAATCAGTTTCTGTCCATCCAAGGGGATGAGTTCATTTTCTCTTTTCTTCACTCCTTCATGTTCACCCCCACCCCCCTCAGCTGTGGAATATGAGATCATCCTCTATCTACACTGTACACAGCCACCGGTGGCCAGATGTTCAATTAGCCTGTATTTCTGTTCAGAGCTTTGACGCTCCCCGCGCTGCTCTCCGGCCTCAGCGCTTTGTTCTCAAATCAGCCTAAGGCTAATTTCATCGCTCGCTGTGAAGACGACACACAACCTGGCACGTCACACCACGATGCTATTTATGCCAACTTGTTTATATACATACATGCTTGAAAGGAAGGTGACTCGCCAAATAACGAATATGGAAAAGCGAGTCCTTGGGTCGCACTCGCTTTCCCTTTGTTGGTACGTCTTTCATGTATTGTGTGCCCTAGGCCTGGCTATAGGTGAAGCAGGAAGGAAATAAACAACTAGAGGGGAAGTGGGATTGTTTTCATGGGTCCCTTTATTCAAAGCACCACTCTTGAGCCTTTGTGTTTGGATGGAGCCTAGATTTTGTTGTCTTCCTCTCGGCGGTTGTTTATCAACGAATATGGAAAAGGCCCAATGCGCGACATATGGCCTGGTGCTCGCTGATGTTTCCAGCTTTGATTTGGTGCTGATTTCCTGTGGCTTTTGTCCACCTGTCGCCTGCAGTCTCTTCATCTGAAAGAGTTCTCCACCACCTGCACACAGCTCTGCCCACAGTGACTGTGGGGTTAAGCTCTCTGTTTCTGTCCCAACTCTCAGAGCAGGTTTTATTAGTTAGGGAGCACTGTGTAGTGTTTGTGTACGGCTGTGCACAAGAGGCACAAGTGCTTTCAAGAAGTGGGGAACCGCGGATGTTACCTTATGAATAACAATATATTTTGTGCATGCTTTATATATATATATATTTTTAAATTTTCTGTTCAGTTTTAAAGCAATCAGTCTTAAACCTGTTGTTATAACGTCCGCTCATGTGAGTCTCTCTCTCGTTGAGATGTTCCATTTTCTTTCCACACTTCTCACCCACACAAACATATACCTAAATTGCAATGGTGGTCCAAGCCTCTTTTTTGGTACCACCACTTCTACACAAGATGTCACAAAAATAGAAGTGAACTAAACTTGCAGTGTAACATGTTGTCATTTTGTTTGAAAAGGGCACAGATAAATATATTTACCAGACTGTGCTTCTTTATTTTGAGTGTTTGCTCTCCATTTGCCAAAAAACAAAAAAACAAACAGCAAAGAATATGCAACCTAAATTCAAGAACTCAAACATACAGTATAAATAACAACTAAAAAATACAAATACCAAATTATCAATAATATTAACTTCAAAATATGTGATGTGATCTAGGAAAACCCTTTGGATGTCGCACTGGGACGGTTTCAGGAAATTCCAAAAATAGGTTGAATGTCAATTTTTTGTCAAAATTGGGTTTTCATTAAATTCTTATTCTATAACATGTCTATCTTCTCTGAAAATATCTTGGCAAAATTAATTTGTTTAGTGCAGAAAATAGCGATTTATTGTGTCAAGCAGAAAAGACTGTCTTTCTCTAGTTTGATAACATGCACTGCGGAGGTGCTTCTGAACTGTCTGGTTATGTATTATCAATGCAGAGTAGTAGAACAGGAGAAGAATTGGAGATAGCCTGCACGCTGTAATCTGTGACATTTTATGTACAGACACTTAATTTTCAAATGTTTGCAAGTGTTTTGTGTTCCTCTGGGTCATTTTGTATCTTTTACAACATGTATAGTGACTAAAATAAATCTTTTACCACAGTAAAGTGACTTGTGATACTTGACTGTTGTGCTTTTATTTTCATTGCGTCTCTTTAAACCAGTTTTTCTCAAAATTCTGTTCCTGAAAATCATAGTGATCAGCTAACTTCAGATAGCCATAACTTTTGTTACGTTCAAGCTATTGACGAAATAAAACTGGCTTGAACCCAGTTTTTATATGGTATCAAAACCTATAACAGGTAAAATTTCACCATGTGGTGGGTTTTCCTAGACTGCATCACATATAAGTATAAAAGGGCATAAAATGTTCAATATGCAAATGTATAGTAATATATTTTAAAATAGCTAAAGCTATTTTCTGAAATGATCAGAAAATTGCTGTTAATGTAGCTCTAACTACAATACTCAACCGACATTCACTTATGCCTTGCAGACACAGAAAGAGTAATTTGGAGAACAATAATAAGCTATGGCTTTTTGGGGTTTATTAAAACCATTAAATGTAAAATGAATTAAAATTCCATCCAATTAACATTAAAAACACTGCAAATTGATTTTTAAAGGAGAGAAACAGATGTAGTAAAAGTGTATGTTTTCTGTAGTGTGTTTTGGGTAATGTTCTGTTTGAGCTAATGGCTGGTCACTATGGCAGCAGCGACAGGGTTCTGCCCTCTGACTAGACGACCTTCCCAAAACACCTACACATAAACACTAATTAAGACTCACAGAAAACAGTACCTACCGTTGACACATTCAAACACATCGCAGCACCTCCCAGGTGTTCCATCGCCACGGGACACGACCTGTGGGGAAGTTCCCGCTGAGCACTGTGGGAAGGTGCAGAGGCCAGGCAAACACTCACATCTGAGTAGAAGATAGATAGAGAGAGAGAGAGAGAGAGAGAGAGAGAGATTCTGGTGGGGGGCCTGTCATACCTAATTCATAACAACAAAACACTCTCTTCTGTCACTCTGAAGTTATTAACTTTCAATGCTGAAATAATACAATATTAATACTCTGAGACACACTGGGACTTGAGAACCAGTGCTAAAATAGAGAAAATAATGTTTTTTGGACAATTGTTTTGCTTTAACCTGGATTATTAGCATGAGACAGGTGTAACGTCTAACCTTGACTGTGAGTGTGAGACAGGTTTAAATGTGCAACCTGGACTGTGTGTGTGATAGGTGTAACCATGTAACCTGGAGTGTGAGCATGAGAAAGGTGTACGTCTAACCTATACTGTAACAAGTGTAATGTCTAACCTGGATTATGTACATGAAATGTGTAACATCTCACCTGGATTGCCAACATGAGAGAGGTAATGTCTACCCTAAATTGTGTGCACCAGATTGATGTAACATCTAACCTTGATTCTGAGTGTGAGGCAGATGAAATCGTCAGGTGTAACACATTAACTGGATAGTGAACATGAAACAGTCTAACTTGGATAGTTAGATTGAGACGGGTGTAACATCTGTAAGTATTAAACAGATGAAACAGTCTACCTTGGATTGTGAGAGTGAGACAGGTGTAACATCTAACCTGAATTGTAAGTGTGAAACAGATGAAATGTGTAATGTCTAATCAAGACTAACAGCATGAGACAGGTATAGTGGTCTATTTGTAATTGTGAGAGTGAGACAGGTGTAATGTCTAACCTGGACTGTGAATGTGAAACAGATAAAACAGCCTAACAAGGATTGTGAGAGTGAGACAGGTTTAATTAGGATTGTGAACATGAGACCAGTGTAACAGGGATTGTGAGAGGTACACAGGTGTAACGTCTAATTATAATTGTGAGCATAAGACCGGTGTAACAGTGTAACTGGGATTGTAAGAGGTACAGAGGTGTAACGTCTAATTATATTTGTGAGAATGAGACTGGTCTAACAGTGTAGCTGGGATTGTGAGAGTTACACAGGTGTAACGTCTAATTATAATTGTGAGCATGAGTCTAACGTTGATTGTGAGTTGGAGATAGGTGTATCAACCATACCTAATTTGCAAACAGACATAACTCTAACATAAATTGATTATAAGACATGTGTAACAGTCTAACCTCAATTGTGAGTGTGAGACAGTTGTAACATCTAACCTGGTAGGAAGGGTGCAGCAGCCATCTGCTGTCAGTCTGACCTGAGTCTCATAGCTGTCTGCTGGACACTGGACAGGTTTCACTGGTGGACACTCTACTGTGCTGCAGTCTACACTGAACACTGAACACAAAACAAGACATAAAACATTTAGCACTTCTCATCAAAGCCTCTAATTAACACACCTCATCAAACTCTCATCCAAGCAAATGATTTACCTGTTATATCACACCATAAACTTCAACACATGCTGTTTACAGTGCTTAAGTCATTATATAATGTAGGTTTAATGTCAAACATTGAGTACAAAAAACAAAAATGAAATGGCATTTGCAGCAGGTTAACATCAACCAACTCACAGTTTCAGAGGTAAGTTATGATTATCTTTCAATGACACATTCTTCCGAATAACATCAGGAATTTGTATTAATTTGTATGAAATTTATATAAAATTTTTTAATTTCATCTAAATTTTACTTGTCTTTCAGAAAAGTGTCTTTTACAAAATCAACCCCGATGCATACGTGTCCTATCTACCAAAATGTCTCTGGAAGCAGAACTGCTCATGTATTTTCAACAGCCCATGGCTTTAGCGTGTCTCAAAGGCTTTGGCAAACACCCAAATCACAAAATCGCACTCTTTAGTGTATTGGGAAATGAATTATTGTTGTGTTTTTTATATGTCATGTTGAAGCCAAGTGCCTATCTCTACTCAAGGCTGCCATATTGCAGCAAAATACAGCATGACAGAAGAAGATATATTAAAATTAAGGTACTATGACAGCATCTTGAGATAACCTGCAAAGAATTCAAATCTATCACTAGCCGGTTCCTGGGGTTTACTCCCAAGACTCCATAACAATCCATCCATTGCTGTAGCAGGAAAAGAATTTGAGATTGTATAATTAAGAGAAGTTGACACTGCATGCTTTTTATTTTAGAAAAACCAACATAGAGGGATATTTCACCCACAAATGAAAATTCTGTCACCATAATGTATATTCACCCTCATGTCATTCCAAACATGTTGTTTGTTTTTCATTGAACATAAAAGTTGAAGCTCTTAGAAGAACCTTTACATAGTCATTGCCATACAATCAGGAATGTCAAAAATGAACATGATGCATAGAATTTTCATTTTTTGGCAAAATATTCATTTATACCATTCTAGTACAGGCTGGTTTATACTGGTTTGGTTGCTGCTCACCAACAAAACTTGACTAGTGGAGCTAGATGACCTACTTGGTGTATCATGTGAAGATAGAATCAAGGAAATCATAACACTTAACTCAATATCGGACTTTATTACCTGGTTTGCATTCGTAGAGATCACAGCACTCGCCGGGTTTGCCTGAGCTCTTGGATACCAGGATGTTGAGGTGCCCGGGCTGGCAAACTTTCCTCAGACACCCAGCTGGGCTACACACGCAGCGGCTGGGCAGGGGGCAACATTCACCTGGTGGAGCATAGCCCTCGATCAATATGGAGTCCTCAGGGCAGCGTGGAGAAAACTGCACCTCACATCTCGCCTTGGAGCAGTCCGGCCTTTCCTCTACAAAGAAAAAGAACGCAAGTTTGTCATTTCTGATGTTCAGCCATGCTTAATAGTTATTCTTTTCTCGTGAGTAAAAACTGGCAAGTAAATAAAGTTATTCAGAGTTACTCACCAGTAACATTATTAAGAACTGCAATATGGTTTAAATTGAATTGTAAGAACGATAGTCAGACTGTTGCCGATATAAGTGACATACACGATACAAATCAAAAACCAAAACAATCTATTAAAGAAAACATCTGTCAGGACCCACACTGCACATTTTTACCTCAAAACTCCATGTGGTTATACATATGTTGAATATTTCTCACATTAAGCCTCCAAAATTAAAATATGACATATTTGTCTTCATGTTTTTTTGTGAGAGGCACCATTTCATCAAGAAACAGATTAATTTGTCATGTATATGAGCTGTGACACATTGACACGATGTTTGTCACATATATGCATTAAAAAAGTATTAATAACCACATTGTCATGAGAACAAAATAAAATTAATGAAGAAGACAGTTTCATTGGTATGGTCAGTAAGGCTCTTATGCTGACCATGGCTGCATTTATTTAATTAAAAATAAAGTGAAATCAGTAATATTGTGAAATATTATTGCAATTTAAAATAACTGTTTTCTATTTCAATATATTATAAAATATAATTTATTTACTTTTAGTTGTATTTAGTTTATTTAATTTTCAGCAGTCATTACTCCAGACTTCAGTGTCACCTGATCCTTCAGAAATCATTCTAATACTCTTATCTGTTGAAAACAGTTGTGCAGATTTAACATTTTTGTGGAAACTGATACATTTTTGAGGATTATTTGATGAATCGAAAGTTAAAAAGAACAGTATTTATTTGAAATCGTTCAAAAGTGAGAGTAAAAACAAAAAATCTATTTAATAGATCATTGCTGAATAAAAGTATTAATTTCCATAAAAAACAACTAATTAAATAAATTTAAAAAAAATCTTAATGTCCCCAAACTTTTGACCAGTAGTGTATTTAAAGCATTTCTTATATACTATGGTCAATTCATTCTAAATTCACAGGTGGTAAAAAGTAAGAATACCCTGTATATATTTTTCTCAATTTCTTCCTAGTAATTTAAGATGATGTTATAAAAGTAGGACTGACTGACATTTCACTACCTTGAGCAGACAGACGATGAGCAGCTGCTTCACTCCCTTATTCTGAACTGAATATTGACCATGCAGGTCAAAGTCCAGCTTTTTATGAACACACTCAATTTGACCTTCCATCATTCAAGGCATGATTGCTTTTATTTGTTCTTTACAAGAGAACAACAAGCTAACAAAAGGAGGAAGGCAAAGGAATTGAAAAGGTGCATGAGAGAGACATAAAAAGAACCACAGAAAAGAAAACTCATGCTGATGTGAATGTGAATGAATGGCAAATGTCAGCAGGAGAGAAACGGCTGGCATGCTGTAATGCTCCTGTTGCTTGTGTGCTGTCTGATAACACTTGGCGGAGGGGTGTGTAACAACTCTAGAAGCGGCGCTACATGTTAAAACACAGGCGGCAATATTAATACAGCCACGGTGTCTGGTTTATGTAAACAAAGTAAACTGATATGGGCCATATTTTGGATTCTCCACCAATATATGCAGTCTTAAAGGGATGGTTCACCCAAAAATTAAAATTTTGTAATCAGCTACTTACTTTCATTTTATGTTTCTGTGAAAACTATGGACTACTTTATAATTATTTTTGAAGCTCTCCAGCAACACTTGTTACCAATATGCTAAATAACTAATTTTGTCTTCCATGGGAAAAAAAAAACTGCTTGTTTAAAGTGATACAAAGGAAAGCAGATTAAATAAGTTATTTCTCATTTATTTCTTCAGATTCATTTTTTGGTTGGAATGATGCTTCAAAACACTAAAAGTATTACATTACACAATAGTTTGTGTGAAAAACATACTGAAATTTTAAAATATATATATTCACTGTTAATTTTTTCTTCCAGTGAACTGTTAAATGCTGTGAATGAATCACTGAGTCAGAACAGATCAGTCTGATTCAAGTTTGGCTTTATGAACCAAATCATTGAAAAGAATGGCCTTAAAAGGACAATACTATTTCACCTATTAAAGTGCCAAGGATTTATGGTTTCAAAAGACATGGAAAATGGTACATGAGTTGCATGGTCCACTTTCATGGTATTTTCGTGTGTTTTATGTCCATTTTGAAACTTGTAAGTTCCAGTCCCCATTCATGGTAATGAATGGAAAAGAGCAACCATCACAGTCTTTAGAATTTCATCTTTTGTGCTCCAAGGAGAAAAAAATTGCTTGCTTAAAATGATACAAGGGTGAAAAGGTGATTTTTTTGGTTGAACTGAAGCTTTCAAGTTTCAAAACAAATGAAAAAACAAAACAAAAAACAAAAAAAACACTAAAATATTGTTGATATAGTTGAAAGCTACATTACGCAATCATTTGGTGTGAAAAATATACTGATTTTAAATCACCGATAATCTTTCCTTCTACTGTGAACTGTAAAAAGGCATGAATGAATTACTGAGTCAAACTTGAGAAACAGATCAGTGTGATTCGAGTTAAATTTCATAAAGAGATTCATTGAAAAGAATGGACTTCTATATTTCTCCTGCCAAAAAGACTTATATTGCTTGAGTTGCATGGACTGCTTTCATGGCAAGTTCATGTGTTTTGTGTCCATTCTGAAGCTTGAAAGTTCCAGTCCCCATTCAATGTGAATGGAAAAGAGTGACCTTCAGTAGGGCCGGGCGATATATTAAACGTGATATTCATACGCATCTAATCAGTAAAGCCGGTTCCGTGATTAGCGCTAAATCTCCATCACCTGTTTTCAAATAGAGCGCCATTTAATACACAGAGCCGTAGATCAGAATATCGCAATATCGCGTTCATTATTGCAGATGAATCGCCTTCGATAATGAATGCGATATTGCGTAGCTTGTCAGTGAACTACGGCTCTGTGTATTAAATGGCGCTCTATTTGAAAACAGGTGATGGAGATTTAGTACTAATCACGGAACAGGCTTTACTGACTAGATGCGCATGAATATCACGTTCAATATATCGCCCAGCCCTACTTCACAGTCTTCAAAATTTCTCCTTTTGCATTCCATGGAAGAAAGAAAGTACATATTTGGACCAGCGTAAGTGTAAGTAAATTATGACAATTTTCATATTCAAGTGAACTATCCCTTTAAAAGATATCAAGACCCCTTCCCTCAGAAACGCACGTATATAATGATCAAACAATTGCTCTGAAATGATGAATAGCAAAAAAAATGCACCGAAGGGCAAAACCACCGACTTTGTTGACTAAGGTTACATACTACGCAAGCATTACTCTGACACTGATTAATTAACTGCTAAACTTATTAAAGGAGATGTACTCAAGCCATTAAACACATTGTTCACCGCTTTGTTTGATCTTGTAGAAAAATGACATCTGATGCATGAAATGCATGTCTTACAAAGAGACTATGGCCTATTATTGCCTTTTGATGTGTTAGGAGAGGACAGTCCTCCATAGAGGTACTCTCTTTGGAGAGAGAGAGGGTGTAATTACCTTAAATGATAGAAAGAGACAGAACATAATGCTTGTGAATTCACAATAAGAGCAGTGAAGATAGATACCTCTTTAAAAAGCTCCTCATATTTAAGCACTGTGTTTATGTGTCATTATACAAGCGCCCAGGCTTTTTGTTCTCACCAAGGATTTAAGGACAATTACGACGGCATTATTTTTTGTTTGCTGGTAAATGCCACTTGAATGTGAAATGACTTGATACATGAAGATGTGATGGGTGAAAATGAGACGAGAGTGAATAAGTGACATGGTGAAGTGTCAAATGAGACATGTAGCAGTCATCATATGAGACAGAATATAACAACACCTTGCAGTGATGGAAGTGACATTTCATTTAACAAATGTATTAGACAGATTCTTTTATGGAAAGCGACTTGCAGTACATTCAAAATATGTGTGCTGCTTGGGAATCGAACCCATGACCTTGTCGTTCCTAGCGCAATGCTCTACCAGAGAAACTCATGTTATTTCACTTTACATTCTTGTTCTTGTCATTACAGTTCATTGAGCATAACACATACCTGCTCCATCTACGGCCATTAACAATTTAGCATTTTCATAGTGGATTGACTTCATAGTGAACAAAATTACAGGAGTTCATTTAAAGTTCATATGTTTATATGGCTCTCCAAGTAGCTGTTTAAACATGTTCAGAGAAACCACCACAAATGGAAGCTCCTCCATCCCCTTTCATCATCTGTACTTCCTCTCTCTTCTCAAAATATTCAACAATCCCCAATACATCAACAAATCTATCCTTCAGATTTAGTATATGTGTTCTTTCTCTCTCAAGAGTGCACTGCTGTAGATAAACAGCCTTTAATTTGGTTTTATACTCAGAGTACAACCCAGTGTTGAACCACAAAAGCCTCGCCGTGTACTATACATACATCTTACTTGGGGATATTTTTACCCCAAAAGGATTGTGGGAAATGCCTCAGTTGACTGTTGTGTGCTGAAAACTTTTCAGAACTTAATGTAACCACAAAACATACTGCTATCAACACTCTACGGTCTGAAAAACTGCATATTGAAAATTGACTAGTTGATGGGGTGCCTCAAGTACTAGTTAACTGGTCTTACATGGGCTGGTTTTTGTTCACTTTACATTGAGTGGACATGTTTCTTAGTCAACCAAAAGTCAGTCTGAATATGTCGGCTGTAGCACTGGTGCTATAAAAGGGATGAATTTAACACAACATATTTTATGATACACCTATATTGTAAAAAAACAAAAAAACAAACAAACATTATTACTATTTTAAAAAAAAAACAATAAATTGTGGAGGATTGAAAGTGTCATAATAAATAAATCAGCAACACTTCACTTAAAGCCTTTATATATAATGCATTATAAAAGTAGTTTTAATGCATTAATAATGCAACCTTATAATACCTTATATGATCTCATGAATAATTATAACCATAGTTATAATACATGATAATATGTATCTATTCATTGTTACACCTTTAGAAAATATGATGCATTAAAACACATGACAAATAAGCCTTCAAATATATTATAACGCATTTTATCTTTGGTTACAATTATTTATGAAAACATATAATGCTTACAACGTACATTATGAATACCTTTATAATGCATTATACATAAAGGCTTCATAAAGTGTTACCAATAAATATTTAATGATAATCATTAAAAATTTGTAAATGTCAATAAATAAATAACAAAAATGTCTATATATATCAACTTCCAGTCGTTATAAATATCAATAAATAAACAATTAATTCTCTAATGAAAAAAAAAAGGTTGTAGAATTAATTATTTATTCATTGACATTTACAATGACTGGAAGTTGATATTTAAAGGCATATTTATTTTTTATTGACACTTTTGATTAAAGATTTATTAATATAACACTCACAATCCTTCATAAAGAAATAATAAAAAAAAAAAACAATTGTTTTAAATTCTACAAATTGTTATATTATAATGTACAGTATAAAAATGAATAATATTTTTGAAGTTTGCTAAATATTACATTTAACATTGGCCAATATATATCCAATGCCAACTTCTATGGATAAAAAAAAGCCTATCATTGGCCAATAAACAATTGGGTACCAATATATCTCAAATGTTGGTTGCTGGCCCATCAATAGTCAACCATCATGATGATCCATTCATTTGGACTGTACTGCTTGCTGAGCCTAAATGGTTCTTATTAATTGCACCCTGATGAAAGAAAAGGTGAGAAAAACTCTTCCTCACAATGACCCCCTCCTTCGCTACGAGAGCTACCGCTCAGTTCCTTTTCATGTTTTTTTCACAGCCTTCGCTATGATTTCTGTTTTGACAATGACAGCTGTTCACCACTGATCACATGGACCTGGTTGCCAGGCATCTGCTGCTGAGATGGAAACAGATTGTTACATATAAATTCAATCTGGGAGCAGCCTCGACCCCTGGGCTTATCATACTTCCACCTCCTGAGATGCAACAGAACGCACATCTCCAGCCTCTCACCATAATGAAGTCCAGAAACACCTGGTACAGTGCGAGAGTGCAAAAGAACAGTAATGTCCATTTAGACACCAGCTGGACATCTATACGGTTCACATCTATGCCTGAAACATCGAGAAATGAAGTTCAGACATTGATTATTGTGCGATAATGAGCTTGTTCGTACAGAGCGCGTAATTTCGACCGATGAAAAGACTCACCGTGCATAATTATTGCCTATAGAAAAGCTGTTCTTCAAAGCACATCATCAAATCAGCCGTCATTGATGGAGACAGGGCTCTGGCTGAGAGCAGCAGGTTGGCTTGGCACTGCAAAGTCATTACTTGTTATTCCGCAGAGCCGGTGTAGGCTGCAAAGTCCTATGTGGCCACGGAGACCAGGGAGAAAGTGGCAGAGAAAAGCAAAGCCCATGGAGAATATGGAAAGCCCACCAAATTGCAAATAAACAAGCAGACAACTCCTACTGAGTAATCATATTCAGAAAGGTTCATGGGTGTAGAAGGGATTCAATAGGTGCAGTAGCTGTCAAATATACATGAGCATGATCTATAACTTTAAAAACACTGTTCTGGATATGTCATTTAATGCTTTACAGATCATTCTGTTTGTGCCCAAGCAAAAGCAACCAGATACTGTTTGGCAGTCCTCACACTGTTAAATGTCATGTATTTGCTCTGGTTTGGAGAACAAATCTTATTTGTGACGGCTTCAATCTTGTTGTCTTGTTGTGGACATCTATTATTCTCCGCCTACATCACAAATGAGTCAGCTAAGAAAACCCTTGATGATATTATATGACAGGCTAATGTGAAAAAAAAAAAAAAACATTTTCTTTTAAATTCATGTGTCATGTCATGACTAAAAAGATCTTTTTTTGCAGTCAGTTGTGTTTTTGATCACTAGTTGCAGTTTAATGCTTTGTTCAGTTTTGAATTTTATATCATCTACAATATGCAGAATTGTCTGTTTAGTACAAACCAAATTATGTGAAAATCTATTGTAAAGAAGTGTTTGCATCTTTCAATTCACTTTCATGGTTTTAACATGCTAGCTCTTGACTTTTCAAATATAGTGGACATGCATATATTTATACTATTTATATCATATACACTACTGTTCAAAAGATTGGGGTCAGTTAGATTTTTGTTTTTAATTAATACTTTTCAGCAGGGATACATTCATTTGACCAAAAGAGACAGTAAGGGCTACTGTTCTAATGTTACACTTTTTTTTTTTTTTTTTAACTTTCTATTCATCAAGAAAAAATATATCATGGTTCTACAAAATTATTAAGCAATATAACTGTTTTCAACACTGATAAGAATATGAAATGTTTCCTGAGCACCAAATCATCTTAGGATTTTAGGATGATTTCCGAAGGATCATGTGACACTAAAGAATGGAGTAATGCTGAAAATTTAACTTTGCATCACAGAAATATATTACATTTTAAAATATATTAAAATAGAAACAGTTATCAATAGTTAATATAATATAATATAATACAGTTAACAATATTAGTGTTTTTATTGTTTTTAGGTTTATATAGCATATATTTAATGCCATTGATTTTTTAGCATACCTGGAATGCTGTATTAACCTTAGAAATCAACTTCCTATTAAAATATGTTCTATCACCGTGTTACACTTATAATTTTATTTAATATGGATTTATGCAATACCTGCTGCCTGTACCAAACCAAGGCTTTTCCTTGCACATGCATTACATTTTGAAAGGAAAAGCTCCATCCCTGGATCATAGTGCTAAAAACCATAAAAAGCAGTTCATTTTATCATATAAAAATTAATTTAGAACATCAGTCAAACTCTGATTTGCCTTCCCACATGTCAGCGATCCATTTAAATGCAAAACGACAGAGAGAGGTTTGATGAAATGTAAATAAGGAAGGTGAAAGATCAGCCTTTTCAGCCTAAGGCAAACAAGAATGAGGAATGATTTGAGATGGTTCATGTTTTTCTTCACTGATGGAAGCTGCTCTGAAAGAAGCAAGGCACATCTGTACACAGTGTGCCGTTAAAGCACATTAACACTGGAGTGAGTTTAGCCACGTTCCAGAACACAGTGCTCTGCGTACATAGAGAACATTTTAAGGCAGTGGTTCTTTGGTTTTTGACTCCAAAGCCCCTTTGTCCAAGACAATATTCGAAGGTCCTCCAATCTAAGCTGATATGTACCTCTGGTACTTCTATTGTAAAATAAATGCATAGATAAGATGTGAGTTATAAATCTTTGTACATCTTTATTTTTTAGTGTTTTTAGAATTCTAATAAAAAAAAATTGTTAACTAAATGTAAATAAGTTTAAGACTTCCCGGCCTGCGGGTTGAGAAACACTGTTTTGAGTCATCATCGGTATGCTCTTGACATGGCAAATACTTAGTTTTGACAAAAATTCTTGCAACATTGAATGTATTCTGAACTGATAAGGAATTTCCATAATGCATTTCTACAAGCTTAGTGGAAAAATCCATCCAAGATGGTGGGAGATTATTATAGTTATTAAAAATAACACTTACATTTTACTTAAGTCTAAAATTAGTTGCTATTTATATATTTTTTAAATGTATTTTAAAGTAGCCTAGTTCTTATTATTTTTCTTATTTCTTCTTGCTATAATTTTTATTGCATATTACAGCATACTGTATATTGCGAGAGAACAGTGTAGGGTAAATTACTCTAAAAAAGTAATTAATTACTAGCTATTAATTACATCTTCAACAGTGCAATTAGATTTCTGTACCATTTACTCTCACCAAAAATTATTGCATTTCTTATTACTAATTACTTTCAAAATAATTAGTAATAAGAATTTCCCATATCAACCTCAACCAGTTGAACAATACAAGGATGGACATGAAACCACTCTTTAAATTCTTTCAAATAAACAATATAAAACTGCATAAATTATTCTTAAACTGTCCAAGTTGTTTGAAGGGGTAAGGTTACATTAAAAACATGCATTTAAGCATTAAATGTTACATTTTGATGTAAAATCCACTATTGTTTTTATATACAATTGTTCTATAGTCCCTACAGTATTTAAGCAACTAATTAAATTACAGAAAAAGTAAGAGTAATCCCTTACTTTACTTTTTCCGGGCAAAAGTAATTAAAATACAGTAATGAATTACTTAGTCATGCATTACACCTAACACTGCGAGGGATTAGTATACTGAATTTAAAAGCAAATACAATCTTAAAAATAAAGCTTCTTTATTGGCATCTATTGCTCCTTTAAGAACATCCATAGAAACTTTCCATTGTACAAAAGATTCAGGTAACACTTTAGTATAAGGACCAATTCTCACTATTAACTAGTTGCTTATTAGCATGCCTATTATTAACATATTGGCTGTTTATTAATGCTTATAAAGCACATATTATGCATGACCATATTCTACATCCCTAATCCAACCCAACACCCAAACTTAACAACTATAGTAGTCAACATTTGAAGTGGATCAAAAAAGTTAATCAAAGTTGTCCTAAGACAAGAATGGGTATTGTTTTGGTTTTAAGACAACTTTGATGAAAGGTTTTGATCCACTTCAAATGTTGACTTCTTTACTTTACTAACTATTAATAAGCAGCAAATTAGGAGATTATTGAGACAAAAGTCGTAGTTAATGGATAGTTAATAGCGAGAAATGGACCTTAAAATAAAGTGTGACCAAGGTTCATTATAGTGGAAAAAGGACCTTTAAATTATTAAATTATTCACACTCAAAAGGTTATTTTAAGAAAACCAAAATGGTTCTTCTACTGAATTCACTGTGGAAACTCCCATTTTGAGCCTTTAGTTTTAAGAGCATAGGTCCCCTTAGACAATCAAATACATTTCCTTTCATATTTTCACGCTGGATCCAGACACAAACCAGCAGAGAGTACATATAAAGAGAAATGAATCAAAATGAGTGTACATGGATACGGCCCTCCGATGACTCATTATGGGTGCTGGTTAATTGAGACAGTCAGAGAGAGCTCTTTACAGTCCAACAACTATCCACTCCACAATACCCTGCCCCTGGAGAACATCGCTGACACACTTCAACCAACCCATTACACACATCTGGGTTTGGAGAGCCTGTAATGGTCCACATCTGTAGAGTGCGCATGCCCAGCAGCGAGGTTGATTGAAGAGCACGCATGCACCAGAGCACACACGCGTTATGCCACGGTCCACATTTGCTGTGTAAATCATTCCATGCTCAGAGGTGCTGTTAGCACATCATCATCATCGAGCATCCATATGGACACGGCAACACTTTGTCCCTGTGTCTCGTTTCTTTGGCAACCGTTCACAAGTGTGTTTGGTGAGCCCTCGAACAGCGAGGTGAGAAACATCTTAACACGTTTTCAAGATGACCACATAAAACATTAGGGCGGGATGAAAACAGTCGCTGTAAGAGGGAGAGATGTTTTTCTTTCCAAAGATGGTAAGAGTCCACTATTATTCTGTATTATGAATGTCTAGTTCAAATTCTAGTAACATCATGAGTGCTTCTGTAGTACTGATTATTTTTCTATCATTGCTAAATGATTTAAAAAGCAATTTCGCCAAAGTGACTTTGCCTTTAATGACCAACATCTACAAAATAAAACCATTATTAAAAAAATTATAAGTGCTAAGCCCAAAGTATACTTTGGTTTTTACACATATGCTACAGTATGTGCGGTACACATGATGTAAATTTCATAATCCGTATAGTACACGCATACTGCACATGCACAGACATATTTTTTTAATCACGCAAACTCTGTAAAAAAAAAATTGCACTAATAAGTTTGTCCACAAGGTGGCAACACTGTGAAACACCTTTCACAGTCAAAGAAGAAACGAAGGAGATGGAACAACAACGAACCACTGGAGACCACAAAAATAACAATGACTGCACTGATGCTACTGTAAGGGGGTTTGAAGATTTGCACTCTAGTTAAAATCATTTAAACAAAAATATTTTAGTACAAAAACATTTTTTTTTAATCGCAAATAACCTGTGAAGAGAAATAGTGCACTAGACAATAGTGGTATAATGGTACACAAACATGACAGTTCGGTACATACCTCAGTTTTGACGTCACGGTTCGGTATGGTTTCGGTACAGCAGGGGGAAAAAATATAAAATGTGACCCTGGATCACAAAACCAGTCATAAGGGTCATTTTTGTTTAAACTGATGTTTATACATCATCTGAAAGCTGAATAAGCTTTCCATTGATGTATGGTTTGTATGGTCTAGGACAGGACAATATTTGGCCGAGATACAATTATTTGAAAATCTGGAATCTGAGGGTGCAAAAAAATCTAAATAATGTCCAAATGAAGTTCTTAGCAATGCATATTACTAATTAAAAATTAAGTTTTGATGGTATGGTACATATTTATGGTAGGAAATTTACAAAATATCTTCATGGAACATGATCTTTACTTTATATCCTAATGATTTTTGGCATAAAAGAAAAATCGATCATTTTGACCCATTTAATGTATTTTTGGCTATTGCTACAAAAATACCCGTGCTACTGCGACTGGTTTTGTGGTCCAGGGTCACAAATAGCTTTTTTAAAATTAAACTATAGGGAGCCCTTTTACATTACTATAAGGTTACAATTAACAACAGAGACCAGAATGTAATTACTTTTTATTTTTAAATATAATAATCGACACAAAAAAAAAAAAAAAAAAAAAATTGTATGCAAACATGTAAATTGCACATAATGCAGTTTTTTAATTAACTTCTAAATGATAAAATTTCTATTTGTTGTTGAAAAATATTTATTTACACAGTGGCTGTCATAACTTTTTTTTATAACATTAATGATTACATAGTCTATTTTCGCAAAAATGCTCTGCTCTAGACTTAATTTATCTAGTGAACGAGCTGTAGACACTGATGACTTGCCTGAGGTAAATTAAATGCTACGTGACATTTTGTTTACAAGCTGTTTTATTGACGTCTTTCCGAGGTTAAAATACTGACTAAGCGATTTCACGAGGCGTGTGATGTTCATTCATGTTTATTTTGCGTTAAATCTAATAGTAAAGAGGAAGGGATGATAACGCTCATGCGCATTCCACGCTGCCGTTTGAACTGAGGTGTTTATACGGAGATCTGTTACGCCACATCAACGAGCATCAAAACGCCATTTATTGTTTGAATTTCCTGAAAAAAAAAAAAATGGACATCATTTGGAAGGTGAGACTTTCTTATCAAAATTAACAATAGTTTCACTCATGCAGTGGTTAAAACATTGCTTTATTTGTTCGGTACACATGCATACTGAACCAAAAGACCCATACTGAAAATTTTTGGTACGAATACATGTACCGCTACACCCCTACTAGATAAAGATAAAATTTCTAGTGCTCATTTGTCAAGTACGTTTTCATAGATGCTATAAAATAGTAGTATAGTATCCTGTGAAAGTCCTTTCATGTATGTTAAACAATCATGTCAAAATTGTATACATTGTTCTCTACATTTAACTTTCCTTTAATAAATATGAAAAATTGGCAAGGAAGTTAAACATTTTCTATATAGTTCCCAAGACTGTGTGATGATTTACATTGTAAACTGTAAATTAGTCACCTTGTTGTCACCAAGTTTGTCACCAAGAAAAAAAAAAAACATTAAGAGTTTGCGTCAAAATTTAAGCATACTTTGGGCTTTCAAAGCAGGCTGTATATTTAATATTTGGCTAATATATAATGCTAATATTGCTAATATTTGGCTAATTTTGCAATTTGTAAATTAAGTAGTCGCCTTGATGTCACCAAGTTTATCTAAAAACTTAGAGTAATGACACATTTCTAGCATTACAACAATAAAAACAGTATTTGAGGAAAAAACTTGATGGGATGTTTTTATGACAGATGGCACCCTGTCACTTACACAAAATTTTGGCATTAAATGCGGTGTGAATTTCTATAAATGATCATTCTGTGCTTGTACAGACACTCCTGGTAGTTGAAACAGCGCTAACTATATAACGTTTTGGCATTTCACCACTGTAAACAAGAAACATGAATGCCAACAGTTTAACAGTAGCGACTGTAGACGCATTATAGCTGGCAAACCTCCGTTGACAATGGTGGCGACATGTTGTGTTCATGCTCATTAGCTGCTGCTTTTAAAATTTCGCTTTAAAAAAACCCGCTAAATGTTAAATACAGTTTCGTGAGAAATGTTTATGTCCAGTAAATTCTCAATTCACCGCCCAATAACAAGTGTGGTGAAAAGTTAATTTTCTACAAGGCTATAGTTCAGTTCCTCTGGGGCTGGTTGAAAGATGGTTTGGTTGAGCAGACGATGAGAAAACGAGGCGAGAGAGAGAGCGAGAGAGAAAATTGAGGGGAGTTCAGGGACCGGTTTTACAGCCAGATAACTCGCCTTCGGTGTGTAAGCCACACACCCCAGTGAGCAGTTTACTCTCCATTAAATGACACAAACACTGACCCAGTGCCTGGTTTCGCTCACAATACAGGCTTCTTTACCAGACAATAAGCTCAACATTACAGTCCACTGATGGGGAATCAGTCAGCTAAGTACCATTGAAAGGATTATTGCGGTTCTCTTGTAAGTACCTGCTCTTTGGGGTCCGTATCTTCAAATAAGAAAGCCACACGAAAAACACATACAAATATGGAGGGCTGTCAGTTAGAAAAAGCAGTTTTAAATGTGTAAAAGATGACCCTGATCCTGTTTTAGAACAGGCAGTGGAGAGGAATAATGCTGCAAAGACACAAGAGGATAGGGGAGTGCCGCCAGGTGTGGCTTTGCAACTCCACACAAGCTCCATTCTGTGACAAAACGCCCAGCGCAGGGAGTGTCTGAATCAACAGCATGTCTGTCTGTCAATGCTGAGCTCCCATTAGCTCCATCAGCCGCTTTTTCATGGACTGTTAGATTACAAGTCCCATGGAGAGGATGGTTTGTTTGTTTATTATTGGGTTTTTGGAGCTGACTGCGCTACGCTGTGTTGTCAAGTGCCTTACAAACTAGAATAAAGACCGATCTTGACCCAATAAGGCGCCAAATTTGGGATTTATGTTTTGGAGCTTATTGTCATCGTGACACTTAGTCGTGACACTATAATTATTATACCTCCAAGACAAACCTAAATTATTTATTCTGCCAGCAGGGTTCTTTTGGCACAAAAGCTCGCAAACAAAAACCAGGCTACATGCTGACAATGTTTGCATATATCAGCGACAAAAATTGTTACGTGGACTGACCGCAAACTGGACAAGGATGTATACGTTCAGCTTTTGCACTGTTTACAAATGGATGCTACAGTGGGAATTACTACAAATTTAGTTTCTTTACTGTCAGTTTTTTGACCAACTACTGTCAAGGTGCAGCAACAACTTGAAGAGAAACTTGCCAAGCAAATCAGTCGCCATCCACAATCAATTTATAGAATGTTTTTTGTATACTGTATACTGCAAACAAAATGGCAAAAGCTTTTTCATAACGACAAGCTTTAATCTGATTGGCTGGTTTTACACAACTTTTGGGAGTTAGAGATCAAGTCAAGGTTCTGTTTACAAGTTCCCTGGCTAGTACCAACTGCTTCCAGTGAGAAATGTTGACTGATTTGACAAATTTTGTGAGGTTCAGTGTACTGAATCTCTAAAGAGTTTTGAATGAGGCCTTTAGTAGCAAATAAACTCATTTCCATGAGAGCACCTGTATATTCGTACATACTGTGCTGTTTAATGGCTCAAAAAGTCAAATTTTGTTCACATAGACACATTTGACTCAAAAAAAACTCTTTCAAGTTTCAATTAAAATGGAAAAAATTTGGAGATTAATTCGTTCTGTATCCTGACTGCCAGGAATCATATAAAAGGCAGCCAATCTGAACAGAGCTTGGCAGATCCAAAAAACGCTTACCACTTTGAGTGGGCTGTGGGCGATCTGTGGGCTGAGGCTCGGAAGCATTTAACTTCAGTGGTTGAGAGCTTAAGTCTCCACACTACAGCAACAAGCAGATCAACAACACAGTTTGCAGAGAAAAAATGCTGACCAAAGAGAGATTTGGCAATCTCCTCCACTGACAGACTGATAACCACCGCTGTGAGGAGATACTTACAACCGATAGAGCAGATTAAAAATAGGCCAATGTTATACAGTGGTGACCGGAGACCACACCAAAAATCTGGATTCAAAATTTTAAGGTTTACGTTTTAAGATAAAAAAAAAAAAAAAAAAAATTAACAGAAAGAAAGAAACGTTATGATGAAATATGAAGAATAAGAATGATTCTGCACTTTTTCTATGTCACTAATCTAGAAACAGGTTCTATAGATCTAGATTTGTAATAAAGGTGAGCAAATTTTGACCATGTAATATTTGTACAAAAGGTTTTCTTGCTTCAAATGATGCACAAAATGGTTTTTGGAAGTTTAAAAACAGATGGACTATGGTTACTATAGTTCACTAAAAAAATGAAACCATAAAAATAAAATAAAAATCTCCATTGCTTTGAAGAAAATACATGTTAACTGAAATAAAACAAATACAAATTTCAAAATTTCTCATTTTCATTTAGTTTAACTATAAATAAATAAATAAATAAATAAATACTGTATGTTAAAAACCTCTTTTTGAATGTTGAAGTAATTTTAATGTGTAACGCTGCTTTAAAATCATGACACAAGATGTTAAAGAAAGAAAGAAAGAAAGAAAGAAAGAAAGAAAAAGAAAGAATTTTTTTTTTACATTGTAAATTGCAAAAAAAAAAAAAAAAAAAAAATTAATTTAAATTAAATTTTAATGAAAAATAAAGGTTAAAAAATTACTGGTGAATCTCACTCAAACTTTTGAATCTCACTGTATTTGCCAACTGTTGAATACCTGACCAGAATCTAAACAAAAGACTGGGAAAAGAATATCACTTTAAAAGGTACTAAAATCAAAAGTCACACAAATGTTCTCTTCACCTGAGAACAGCCCCACGATTTAAATACACTTGACTGGTCTGTAACTAATTCAAAGCTGAGCGGCTCTTTAGAGATGCATGTGCCTCGCAGGCCTAGCACGTGGCGTACTTTTCACTGCAGGTAAACACTGAGCGCTCCTCCAGCAAACACCATCATCTCGCTGACAGCCGGACCGCTGTCTCTTAGACGTTTGACACCACAGCAAGTGGAAGAGAGAGCAAGATGTGGACAGACAAAAAAAGGAAAAGACTTAAAACACAGTGGGAGGCAGGAGATAGGAAACCACAGCAAAACAGAGGCAAAGGATCGAGCGTGATAGATGTACAACACCACAAACAGCAAGAAAAAGAGAGGGGGAAAAACAGATGGAGTGAGGTGACAGAAAAGAGAGAAAGCAGACAGACAGGCAGAAAGAGATCTGCAGCTCTCTGGCCCATAGCCAGGCAGGACGAGGATCAATCTGTCTCTGACTACGCCAGAAGTCTCCATGAATAATGCAGCCTCATTCCCAGGCGTAGTCCTGCCTGTAATCTGCATAGCAGGAACGATTTTACCCCCAGGTTGCTGTTCCGCACAATCACCGCCGGCCTTTTTTATTTATTTATTTACTTTAGTTCATCAGGACGCGCAGACCCGTAAGATCACAGTCAGACGGCTGAGCTCCCCGTGCCGCGCGGACGTGAGGGACTGATGAATTACGAGCGCTGAACTCTCCTCATTTCTGTGTTTATTCCTTTTGTGTCTGTGTGTGTGTATTAAAAGAGAAAAGATACATGAATTGTCTCATAAAAAATGTCCTGGACTTCAAAACTCAAAAGAATACAATGTGAAATTATATTCAGCATAAACAAATGAAGCCTATTTTTTGGACCATTGAGATTATTAGCATATTTCACATACCCAAATTTTCATGACAGCAATGTTAATTGAAATGTGCATAAATTTAAATATATTTCATATAAAATTTGCTAATTTCTTTGCAATTCGCACTACAGTAGCTACAAAGAATGCTAAAGTGGATTTTCAAGAAATTATTTTAAAGTGCAAAAGAAAACGTAACTTAAAATGTGTGTGTGTATACAGTGGTGTGAAAAATTGTTTGCCCCCTTCCTGATTTTTTATTTTTTTGCATGTTTGTCACACTTTAATGTTTCAGATCATCAAACTAATTTAAATATTAATCAAAGATAACACAAGTAAACACAACATGCAGTTTTTAAATGAAGTTTTTTATTATGAACAAAATCCAAACCCACATGGCCCTCTGTGAAAAAGTGCTTGCCCCCTAAACCTAATAACTGGTTGGGCCACCCTTAGCAGCAACAACTGCAATCAAGCGTTTGCGATAACTTGCAATGAGTCTGTTACAGCGCTGTGGAGGAATTTTGGCGCACTCTTTGCAGAATTGTTGTAATTCAGCCACATTGGAGGGTTTTCGAGCATTAACCGCCTTTTTAAAGTCATGCCACAGCATCTCAATAGGATTCAGGTCAGGACATTGACTAGGCCACTCCAAAGTCTTCATTTTGTTTTTCTTCAGCCATTCAGAGGTGGACTTGCTGGTGTGTTTTGGATCATTGTCCTGCTGCAGAACCCAAGTTCGATTCAGCTTGAGGTCACGAACAGATGGCTGGACATTGTCCTTCAGGATTTTTTGGTAGACAGCAGAATTCATGGTTCCATTTATCACAGCAAGTCTTCTAGGTCCTGAAGCAGCAAAACAGCCCCAGACCATCACACTACCACCACCATAATTTACTGTTGGTATGATATTCTTTTTCTGAAATGCTGTGTTACTTTTACGCCAGATGTAATGGGACACACACCTTCCAAAAAGTTCAACTTTTGTATCGTCAGTCCACAGAGTATTTTCCCAAAAGTCTTGGGGATCATCAAGATGTTTTCTGGCAAAACTGAGACGAGCCTTTATGTTCTTTTTGCTCAGCAGCGGTTTTCGTCTTGGAACTCTGCCATGCAGGCCATTTTTGCCTTTCTTCTAAGCTCTTTCTTATGGTGGAGTCATGAACACTGACCTTAACTGAGGCAAGTGAGGCCTGCAGTTCTTTGGATGTTGTTCTGGGGTCTTTTGTGACCTCTTGGATGAGTCATCGCTGTGCTCTTGGGGTAATTTTGGTCGGCCGGCCACTCCTGGGAAGGTTCACCACTGTTCCATGTTTTCACCATTTGTGGATAATGGCTCTCACTGTGGTTTGCTGGAGTCCCAAAGCTTTAGAAATGGCTTTATAACCTTTTCCAGACTGATAGATCTCAGTTACTTTCTTTCTCATTTGCAGTGTTGGACACGTTACTTTAAAAAAGTAATTAGTTATAGTTACTAGTTACTTCTCACAAATAGTAACTGAGTTAGTAACTGAGTTACATCATTATAAAAGTAACTAATTACCAGGAAAAGTAACTATTGCGTTACTTTAAAAAAAAAAAAAAAAAAAAAGTTCAAATGTCAAATAACTTGGATGCCCCCAATATTAAATATGTTAAATTAATAAAATGGACACTAAATAGAATAAATTATTATTATAAAACATTGTACATTAATCTACACTGTTTATCTACTGACACTTAGCATCAGTCAGTCAAGCATTATAATATGATATTATGATAATTTAGCATTATATGATGATAGAACTTTAGTAATTAGAATAACCAAGTATGAATGCATATTTGTCATGTTGACTGAACTTAGGACTGGTGGTGGTGCTTAAGATATTGTTTGTCATTTAGTGTTTCTATAAAAAAAAAAAAAACGGGGAAAAAATTGATAAGATAACAAAACTACTACGAATTCTACAACTAATAACAATATAAAACGCACTAAGGATTAATGAGCTGCTGGGTTCATGAATATTAATCATGTAGTCTGCATTCGCTCGAATTGATTTGCTGAAATCAAAACAGGGACGATAATAGGTGAGCGCCAGTCAATGAGATTGTCGTTTGCGCATTAGTTCCGCCCACTACCAGAGAACCCGGCAGTTTTTAAAAGCTGAAGAATTCCAAAGGAACTCCGTTATTTTGACAGGAAATACAACAAAGAATATTGTTTACATGTAGCGCGCCAATTCTGCATGTTATGTAAGACTCTCTTGCTCTGTATCTTTCTTTGCGCATGAGACAAAGTGACGGCAAGTTGTGCGCCTTCACACTAGAGTTTACGGTACATCAATTACAGCTACACTGCACATCTATTCAGATGAAAAATACAATTCTAATAATATTATAATAAATTATAGTAACGCCGAATTTTATTGTCAGTAACGGTAACGGCGTTGTAATGGGGGAAACAGTAATTCGTTTGATTACTCGTTACTGAAAAAAATAACGCGGTTTATTTATAACGCCGTTATTGTTCCTGAATTTATTTGGATCTCAACATGATGTGTAGCTTTTGAGGATCTTTTGGTCTACTTCGAAAAAGTAGACCATTTCTTGATTGTGAACAGGTGTGGCAATAATCAGGCCTGGGTGTGGCTAGAGAAACTGAACTCAGGTGTGATAAACCACAGTTATGTATTGTTTAGTTTGGTTCACTAGGCTAAAAAAACACAATGGACCAACAATGGACCAACACCAGCAGGTGACATTGCACCCCAAATCATCACAGATTGTGGAAACTTAACACTGGATTTCAATCAACTTGGGCTATGAGCTTCTCCACCCTTCCTCCAGACTCTAGGACCTTGGTTTCCAAATGAAATACAAAACTTGCTCTCATCTGAAAAGAGGACTTTGGACCACTGGGCAACAGTACAGTTCTTCTTCTCCTTAGCCCAGGTAAGACGCACAAGAGGAATACGACAACTGTAGCCAAATTCCTTGACACGTCTGTGTGTCGTGGCTCTTGATGCCTTGACCCCAGCCTCAGTCCATTCCTTGTGAAGTTCACCCAAATTCTTGAATCGATTTTTCTTGAAAATCCTCATAAGGCTGCGGTTCTCTTGGTTGGTTGTGCATCTTTTTCTTCCACACTTTTTCCTTCCACTCAACTTTCTGTTAACATGCTTGGATACAGCACTCTGTGAGCAGCCAGCTTCTTTGGCAATGAATGTTTGTGGCTTATCCTCCTTGTGAAGGCTGTCAGTGATTGTCTTCTGGACAACTGTCAGATCAGAAGTCTTCCCCATGATTGTGTAGCCTAGTGAACCAAACTGAGAGACCATTTTGAAGGCTCAGGAAACCTTTGCAGGTGTTTTGAGTTGATTAGCTGATTGGCATGTCACCATATTCTAATTTGTTGAGATAGTGAATTGGTGGGTTTTTGTTAAATGTGAGCCAAAATCATCACAATTAAAAGCACCAAAGACTTAAACTACTTCAGTCTGTGTGCACTGAATTTATTTAATACACGAGTTTCACAATGAGTTGAATTACTGAAAAAAATGAACTTTTCCACCACATTCTAATATATTGAGATGCACTTGGATATACATATTATATATATATATATATATATATATATATATATATATATATATATATATATATATATATATACTACAAATATATAACAACTGTTTTCTATTTTCCTATATTTTTAAGAATTAGTTTATTTTAAGCTGCTTTAAAAATCAAAATGATAGTAAATACTGTAAAATATGATTACTTTTTTTTTTTTTTCCTCCAGTGATGGTAAAGCTGAATTTTCTGCATCATTACTCCAGTCTTCAGCATCACACTCAGAAATCATTCTAATATGCCAATTTGGAGCTCTTATTATCATAAATTGATATATTGATGAATAGAGGGTTCAAAAGAACAGCATTTATATGAAATAGATTTTTCTTTGTAACATTATAAATGTCTTTATTATCACTTTCATCAATTTAATGTATGCTGGCTAACTAAAAGTATTAATAATTAAAAAAAAACAAAAAAACATTTACTATAAATTTAAGAACGCTTAAGTGGATATACACCATACACACACACACACATATTATTCTTACCCAAACAGACTGTTATTTTGTGCACTGTAGCCATCCTTTAGCTATGCTTCCGTGCAGAATACAAACAATGCTATTTACAGTGATAGCACAGCTTAGCTGGCTTAGGAGAAAGTTTGTCATATTTTAAATTTTCTCAAAAGATTAAGTCTCTCAAAGCCTGCGAGCTGAGGTGCAGTAAACAGTACACATTCTCCACTCATCTGCTTTCTGCTCTGTCAAACACACCAAGGAGTGAGAACAACACCTGGAAAACACGGATCTTGTCTCAGTTTCTTCTTCTCTTCTCGCCAGGTTTGCTGTGAGTGAGTGAGTGAATCCATGTGACTTTATGTGTCAGTAAACGAGTATGTCTGTCTGTATTTGAGGGGTGGAGAACTTCAGGACCCAGACAGATTAGTGCATTTTAAAAAAAACTCTTCAAAATTGAAATGCACAGCGACTGGATTTGGCCTTGAATGCAAAAATGAGTGATTTCATCATCGCCTAAAACAGTTTCAAACATTCCACTCCTCCAGGAAAAAAGTGAACCTTTGTTTCACAGCAAAAACCTCCCCCTTGGCACAATTTTTGTTATGTTTTTTTCAGGTTAAGACAACAGATAAGAGTAAAATGCCAAGAATTCAACAAAAAGGAAAGAACAGACCTTTTGAATACCTTCATTCCCTGTGATACTGAGCTACATTCATTGAACTACATGACTAACGGTGTTATTTCTTACAGATGTAATATGAGATTTCCCAATTGAATTCCTCAACAGATTAAGTGTCCCTCTAAAAGTGAATAAGCAAACCTTGAATCTTAGCTTCTCAAACACTAGTCATTGTTAAAAAAACAGTTTATCATTTGCTTTGCCCGTTCTGACTGCATACAGAATGTCTTAATAAACACCATTGATTTTCTATGACTATTTTGACCGTAAAGTCAATACATATTTGTAGCAGGTTCAAACGGGAGTGTCAATAAAAAAAAAAAAAAATTATATATGTATATATATATAACGAAAAATAATGTTATGTGATGTAACCATTAAAAAGCTATAACTTTTTATACAAATATAATTTGACTTTGTCCAAAATAAATTTTAATTCAGAAATTAAAAAAATGCTCAGCTTAGAAGAGGTGAATTTTTGATGTCCAGTTAAAGGGATAGTTCACCAAAAATGAAAATTCTGTCACTAAAGGTCATATGATGGTGCTAAAAAGAACATTCTTATGTGTATTTGGTGTAATGCAATGTGTTTACATGGTTTAAAGTAAAAAATCCGCATTATTTTCCACATATTTTACATTAATTTATCTCCTCTAAGCCCCACCTTTCTGAAACGGGTCGATTTTTACAAAGCTCATCGGTGTGAAACAGCGAGGTGTGCTCTGATTGGCCAGCGATCCAGTGCGTTGTGATTGGCCGAATACCTCAAGCGTGTGATGGAAATATTACGCCCCTTACCATAATATGATGCTGCGTCCCCACGATGACACAAAAACACACCCTGGGGTCTGAGGTGATTTTGGGGCCCTTGAGATGTTTTGACATGCCCTGATATTTGTGCTTATTTCAGCTACTTAAAACATACTATTGACCAACATGTAATTTGTTTGTATTCAGCACAAACTGTGCTGCAATAATATGTGACCCTGATGGATGTACATGTTTGCATTTTTTAGAAAAAAAATATGCGTGTTTAGTAAGTTTTGGGGGGAAAAATGTAGCTGAAATAAGGCCATAAAACCCACACTAAATAGTTCTGAATAAGACTTTTGAGTAATTAGTCTTGTAGGCTAGAATATTTACTTCAAAATTATGTGAAAATCATTCTGCTTACTCATTCACAGAAAACAATATATTGATTTAAATTTTTAAAGACATGTTTTGTGATTGAAAGCCAATATGCGAGGGAGTGGCAATGGCCCTGAATATTAAGTGATTCTCCCCTGAGAGACAAAGGGCCCTCCCCTAATGGCCTCTAATGGCCCATCAGTGTGACTGTGACTTTGAGGCAGGTAAGACAGAATGTGAGGAGACTGAAAAAATGGGTTGTTTAAATTATTTGTATTTTATTTACAACACAGTATAATCAAAACATACATAATGAAGGTCAAAGACACATTGTGCACACTGACCACAGAGATGTGAACAGACTTTGAGTCATTCCTGCAACAGATTCTGTCCAACAAGTGAAACAAGTAAATCATACCTGATATTTACGTGTGTTATTTAAGTGTTTCTGCTTCTTTCCATGGATTCAAGAAGAAAAAAAACATAATCAGTAGTCAAGGAGCTTGTTTTACCATAGAATATCAGTGTAGTTGAACATCTGATGTTGGTACAGCGCTCTCAGAGGAAAACAGTTTGAAGAAAGTCATCAGGATTCATCTGTGGTTCAGGTACCTGATTCACTAAAATACAAACAACCAAAAAACAACAACAACAACAAAAAAAAAAAAAAAACATTTGTGAGCATGTTAATATCAGGAGCATCTGTAGGTTTTGTAGCCATAGACTCACGCATGCTTTGTATTATCATTAAAAAAAAAAGACATTTTATATCTGAGAAACTAATTATTATTGTTTAGCATGTTATTAAAATCTATTTCTGAACAGAGTAGGCTATTAATAATAAACATGTTCTAAACATACTTAGACTCATAGCATTGATCATGTTACAGTGTACACTCATATTACTTTTATTGTTTTATATAGAGCATGAAAACATCATCGCGCCGTAATCAATTTAAATACAATGACTTGCCTTTCATATTCAAAATGTTTTACTCGATTTCAAACATTGTAGTCAGGAATTATAGTTTGGGAAAAACCCAACTATGATTTTGTTGTCATATAGCCTAGTATGTATGGTTTTATAGTAGCCTATGATATAATTCTGTAGCCATAGACTCACACATGCTTTGTACTATAAAAAAGGATATTTTACATCTGAGAAACTAATTATTATTGTTTAGCATGTTATTAAAATCTATTTGTGAACAGAGTATTAATAATAAACATGGTCTAAACATTTTTAGATGCCTAGCATTCATCATGTTGTAGTTTGGGAACAACCTAACTAGTGTGGGACTATGTGTTCTTGTTTATGTCACAATAACACGTTAACTAATGCAAAAAAGAAACATTACTTACTCATCAGATTGATCTCCTCTACTCGATGAAATCTTGTTCTTCTTTTGAGGGAAATCCAGCCTTTACTCAGTGCGTCTTCTTGCAGAAACGGACAGTAGCCGTGACGAATGATCTCCTCACGCTTTGTTTATGTTGGGTGTTTACATGCGCACGTGTCTCACGTGGATATTTACATATGAATGGCGCGAGCCGCGAGGGGGCAGGATTGCATTAAAGATAATGAGTTAGACGGGAAAGACTGAACATCGTGTTGGTTTCATACGGATTACTTTATCACAGAATATTTGTTTTTGATAAGACTTACTCCATTTAAAAGCAGACACTTTAAGCTTTCTATAGATATAACTCCCATGTCTCCGTGTTGAGATTTCGCCGAGTTACAGTTCTTTTTAATGACGCGTTTCTAAAAGCAGCTCGCGGAGACGGCGAAGACAGAGAGCGCACCCTGTTTGTTTTCTTTATTTTCCAAAACCACAACATTTTGTTTTAATTGTGAGTGTACCCGAAAAAAATAGATACTTCAAAGTTTCAATTGATGTATAACACTTATCTGTATGACCAAAATCGACGGAGTATTTTTAGTGTCTTTCACACTGATAAGAAAAAAAATGAGCCGACCCCAGGGGGTTAAAAGCCATTTCAAATGAGGCATTTATTGCATCCAGTGGGGACATAATTACTGATTATAATGACTTATACTGTCTTTTTACGCGTCGCGTTGCATCGCGCCGCGTAAACATTACCATGTCTGCATTTGTGATTGGAGAAACACAAACAACAAGCACTACTTACACTCACATTTGAATAGTAAGTAGCAGATTCTTTAAATAACAAAACGTACTTACTGTGAGTCAGAAGCGCCAGACTGTCCTTGTAAAGTTGGAACTGCCCCACTTTTGAGTAAAAGCCTTTCTGCATGTAACAGTCGTGGTCCAGCAAGTGCTGTGCGAATAAACCTCACTCCCCTAATCTCAAGAGGCTCTCTAGCGACTGACGCTAGAGACCGTGGCCTGCAGCTCCCGCGCCGGAGACCGCGGTTCGAATCCCGCTCGGAGCGAGGCAAGTAGGACCGGTTGCACACAATGTTCAGAAAACAATCCTCCATGAAACTCGAATATGTGTGTGTTGTACTGCTCTGGGACAGTGTTGTAAATAAAATTCAGCCACAGATTTCTTGTTTTGGCAGGCCAAACAAAGTACTTTTTCTTTTGCATTCAAACACACAGCACCTCTCCACGACACGGCGCCGGCGGAAGCAACAACACTAGAGCGAGAAAGTGACGTCTTCTTTCTTTGGGTCTACATTTGGGCGGTGTTATGCAAATCTTCCTACATCGTGACGTAGAGATGTGGGGGCGTGATAGAACGAGCTGTTTTAGGTAGGTGTGGCTGACTCTTAACTTCAATAAAGAATATCTCTTTGGATTTGAGACTTTAGTCTTTGCAACTTTATATATCTTCTTTATGCACCAAGAGCTTGTAACACTCCAAAGAGAAAAGAAAATTTGAAATCGCATCATATGACCCCTTTAATTACTTACCTCATGTCGTTCCAAACCCATAAGACCATCATTCATCTTCGGAACACAAATTAAAATATTTCTGATGAAATACGAGAGCTTTCTGATCCTCCATAGACAGCAACGCAACTGACACGTTCAAGACCCAAAAACACAGTAAGGACATTGTTAAAATAGTCCATGTGACATCAATGGTTCAACCTTAATTTTATGAAGCTACGGGAATACTTTTTGTGCGCAAAGAAAACAATGCATGGTACTCTCGTGAATGTGCGTGTCAACTGACACGGTAGAGAAGAAATTGTTGAATCAAGTAATTATTTTTGTTTTCTTTGTGCACAAATACTATTCTCATAGCTTCATAACATTACGGTTGAACCACTGATGTCACATTGACTATTTGTCCTTACTACCTTTCTGGGCCTTGAATGTGTCAGTTGCGTTGCTGTCTATAGAGGGTCAGAAAGCTCTCAGATTTCATCTAAAATATCTTAATTTGTGTTCTGAAGATGAACGAAGGTATTACAGGTTTGGAACGACATTAGGGTGAGTAATTAATAACAGAAATTTCATTTTTGGGTGAACTATCCCTTTAAATAATTAGTAGACAAAGTTTCCATCTAACAAACCAAGGGAAATGTGCTTGGTCGATCATGTGGTCTACCAAATCAACCTAATAGTCCATGTTGGTCAAGCAGGTCAAGGCTGGTAAAGCACAAAAACAGTCAACATGTTCCAAAACAAGCCTGACCACCTTAAGCTGGCATGACCTGGATTTTCCAACAAGGTTGGGTGATATTTTATAAAAATGTCTGGAACAGCCTTTGAAACTGCGCGTTTGATTACACTCTGAGATTTTAAGATACATGGGCAAATTTCCACATTATAACTGTTGTTTTAATGATAAAAGGACACTAATTTTGTGAACTTGGAACCTCACACTCTGAAACATCACTTTGGACCATTATAAACCATAGTAAAAGTAGAGGACATAACAGGAATACTTAGGAATACTTTCAGAATGACTCAGTACTACACTCCACCCACACATGGTGGGAAAACATTTTTGCCCATTTATGTCAGTCTTACACCCACAAACTCTTCACTCATTGTAACCAGTCAGTCAGCCTGTCATGCTCTAGTCTCTGGGTCTGGTGGACCAGTCTTCATCAAAAGTAAGACAGTGAATGAGTCGTCTTGTGTTGAAAGGAACTGGAGCATGATATGTGCGGCTCAGATGGAAAAGCAGATGAAATAGCTCAGCCGAGAGTGTGATTTAAAAAGGCTCTGTTCAGAATGAAATCGGCACCCTGTGTGAGGAAATGACTAGAGAGATTGCACAACGCTGGGTTAAAAATGAAACGAGAAGCTTAAGCTGCTTGGCAGCAACGGCCTCATTTCTATGATCAGGTCGCTTGAGTCCCAGATTTCCCAGAGCATTAAACTTGAATATGAATAACTACTTTGTGTCATCTTTTTTTCTTGTAACGCAAGCATCACTATTACAATCGCTCATACTTAGAGTTTGAACAAACCCTGAAAGTTAAGCATCAAACTTGGGTGTGTAACTCATCTCACTACAGAAATGAATGATATCTCTCATCTAGTGGTTTATTTCAGGAGAGGTGTGCTATACTTTTCTAAGTGAGAAGCCTTATGTTTTTTTGCTTGATGGATGACAAAACTGTGGGAAAAAAAAATCTCATAGATTTATATTTTATCATACCTAGAGACAAAGTCATACATCACTGCAGTTTTGGAGAGTCGTACCACATGACTTTTTTTTTTAATTTTTACAAAAATTAACCTTGACTTGTCAAAAATTCATGCAGGTCTAGAGGGGTCATCACTAGAAATGTTTCATGTTTTATGTTATTAGGGGTTCAAGCACGTAGTGCATTGAAACCCTGTTGTAATTGTTAGGATTTTTTTTTATTATTTTTCTCCAGTAAAACTGATCGTGCAGCCCAAACCGTAAGGCCTAGAGAGCTGAAACTTGGTCAGAACGTAGTAGTATTGCTCGCTACTCAGATCCAAAGACTCGCCCCAATCGGCCTATCGGGGTGCTACAGCGTTCAAAAACTCTTCTAGACCGTTTGTCGTATATTCAAAAAATCTACACTTTTGGAATCCTTGGGTCAAGACGCACAAAAGCCCAGAAAATTATATTCGCTCTACGAGGTCCGGTTTTCCCGCAATTTTGAAGTAAATTCAAAACCTACTTTTGCAAACTAGTCCTAGGTTTTTCACCCGATTGGAATCAAACCACTGCAGAAATATTCTCTGGACAGTGAATACCAATAACTATCAAAAAAAAGGTTGAAATTTCAACTCACTGTCACATAAGGAACGTTCGTAAGGGGCAGGGCCATTTTTACTAAAATCGCTATAACTCCTGAACGGAATGAGATCTCTTCACCAAACTGGGTACACATGTACGAGCTCAATCTTTGGTCAAATAATTTTTTTTTTTTGCGCAGATCTGCCACTTAGTGGCGCTATAAGATGGAAAAAACATGAAAATGGCTATAACTACACAACCGTTGGTCCGATCAACTTGAAAATTGGTATACAGTGCCTTTGTCCAATGTGCCATAAGAGTCTATGAGGACATTGGCGTATCTCAAAAAATATATAAACCTGCCTATAAACCCTAAACAAAAACTCGAAACTTTATGAAACTTGGTGAAAACATGTGACTGATGACTCTTAATAAGCATGCCAAGTTTCATGGAGATTGGACATTAGGTGGCGCTATAACAGTTGAAAAAGTCTTTGAAAACAAGATTTCTGTAGAAAATGTCCTCAAATTGCAGAACATTTTCAAATATTTACACAAACACTAGATCTTCATAACATATGATAGAACTCCTCATTCTGAACAACTTTGCCTCTGGGACTAATGCTGTCAATCAAATCATTTATTATATATTCTAAATTATGTTAACCCTTTCGCTGGTGAGTTTAAAATATTCTAGCGGTTCCCCCAGAGTGAGTTTTTTTTAGGTGACCGTTATTTTAGAACGTTGCCCCTTACTGTTTCCATGGCGACGCGTCATGCTTGTCACGTGACACACCGCGGCCACAATAACAATGTAAGACAGATGGATCGTTTTTATTTCGTTTTATCTTTTTTATTTAAAATATTCACAAACTTGCTTACCATGTCATGAACAATCTGATATTCCGATTCACAAATATGTGCAAATGAGTGTGTTTTGTCGTTAAAAAAACCTTTATAAATGATCTTGATCGTGATCTGTAACGTGAGATGGGCGCTGCCATGTTTGTTCGCGCCGCAGTTCAGAGAGTCCTGTCAGTCGGATTTACAGCACGTGAGTTCATCAATTTCTCCCGAAATACACGGAAGTAAGTGGCTGGTGAACTGGGTGAAGAATAGAGTGAACTTTATAGTTACTTACACTATGTGTATCTGATATGAATAAAACACATCAGCAAATTAAATTTGAATGGATTGTTATTGTTGCTTCCATAGACATATGTGTGTATTTTACAAGCTCTAAATGTATTGTTTTACCAGTACTTACGTATATTTAAATGTCTGAAACCTAAAATATACATTATGTGGTTAAGAACACTGCATTGTTGTGATAATATTACAATCGCAGCGCACGTCTCTCTCTGGCTCAGCACCAGTAAATGCGCGAAACCACAGTTTGAATTTGGCAGTTGTGTGACGTCATCGAACGTTCTAAATCCCATATATGGGACCGTACTCCCGGGGGCACGGAAATAAGAATCCCATATGTGGGACTGTACCGCTCAAAAGGTTAAAAACCTACTTTTGCGAATTAGTCCTAGGTTTTTTGCACAATCTCAATCAAACCACTGCAGAACAATTCTCTACACTCTCTATATCAATAATTATCAAAAAAATATAGAATTTTGTCCTTTGGTTAGCTATAACAGGGTCATTTAGAAAAGGGGTAAGGCTACATGTACCCAAATGCCTATAAAATCTAAATGAAAACTCAAAACTTTACGAAACTTGGTGAAAACATGTGTCAGATGACTCTTAACAAGCATGTAGAGATTCATGGAGATTGGACCATAGGTGGGGCTATAACATTTAAAAAGGCCTCAAAAACACAGAATTTCTGTAGTAAATGACCTCAAATTGCAATAAAATGTTCATAATATTCACTTATACACTATGTCTTCATATCATACGATAGATCTTCTCATTCTGAACAACTTTGCCTCTAGGATCACTGCTGTCAATCAAACTGTTCTTTAAATATTTGAGATTATTTAAAAAACATACTTTTGTGAACTAGCCCTCAGTTTTTAACTCAAAATAGTGTACCTAAAGGCTTGTTAATACTAAAAGAAAGCCCACAAATTCTCACAATTGTGTAAAATTATGCATAATTTCATTCTAAACAAGCATGCAAAATTTAAGAGAGATTGGGCAAAAAATAACACTATAATAGTTATAAAGTTTAAAAACACATTGTATGAGAAATTGCAATTTATAATCACTAGATGGCAGCAGAAGACCACTAATGGGCTTATTAAACTCTAAAACACTACCGTTCATAGGTTTACTTATGGATTCATGCTTAAACATTATAAAATCGCTGTTATAACATTTTAAATCTCATTGAGTCAAAGTTTACCATTTTGTTCATACAGACAAAATCAGCTTTTACAATTTTGCCAGATTATGATTACAGTGAAACATGAAAATGACATCTAAACTTTTAAAAAAGAGAAGACTTACAATAAGTTTTGTGTCACCTATCACTTACTTCAAATATTTATATCTGCAACAAAATGTTTGTGCATGTATGTCTGTGTGTGTGTGTGTGTGTGTGTGTAAATATGCTTACAGAGTATTAATATACTAGTTTAATCATTTAATTTCAGTGTGTGTGTGTGTATGTGTGTTGTGTGTCTGTGAGCCTATTCTCCATTTTGGATGTGTTTGTGTTTGGATGTGTCAGCCATACATCCAGGTTGGCCTAGACCCTAAAAGAATAACACCTTAAAGGCCTTAATGTGCTTGAACCCCGGTAATCACTGCTTGAACGCTGCTTAAACCCCAGCTATATTTTTTTTTATTTATTTTTTTATTCATGTACTTACTTATGCACGTTTCTACATGAATTTGTTGGCTGCGCCACATGATTTTGAGATGGAGGACATTAAAAAAAACAAAAAAAAAACACTGTATTACTGTGTAATGAAGCACAGTAAATACATTAACAAATAAGTAAAATAATGCCAAACTACCCCTCATTATTTTAATTCATTATGATTATTATGACAATTATGATATCAGGACAGTTGTAGCACCCACCTCACAAAAAAAAACAAAAAACAAACAAAAAAAAACAATAAAAAGCACAATAAAAAAATAAAAATAAATACAATAAAATGATAAAATAAAAAAAAAATAAAATTTTAAATCTTTTGGGGACTTTATCAGTTTTAGAAACATTTAAATATTAATTTAGGTAAATATTTTCTATTATAAGTACACACACCTAACTAACTGGTAATTGGCAAAAACTTGAACTTAAACTTGAAACTGTTTTTGCATGATTCTCACACATCTCAGCAGCCCGTCTACGCTTCGAAAACCAATCTATGATATAAAACAGTTGATGAAAGGAAGGAAACAAAACAATTCTGTGAGCTGACAGAAAAATATGTGATGCAAAGTATGATTCATTACCAAAGTGACAAAAGAAACTCCGCAAGCTCTAGACATCTCATCTCCACATTATTATAGGCTGATAAGAGGTGCTTTTAATGCAGGAGCCAATTACAAGAAGCGACTCAGTCTGATAAGCCATCTGCTCGAACATCCAAATACTCCGACAGTGGTATTACATGATGAATCAAATAACGAACGCCAACAAAATCTTTTCTGTCCCCTCCACAATAACCTCAAACATTACGAAGATAAAAAAACACAACGCTGTCAGCTTTGTAACAATGCGTCAGGACAGAAAGTTGACTCCACCATCTACCCCGTCCTTCAGTTTTTTTCTCTCTTTCACTCTATCCTGACACTCGTTGGCCCCATCGTTCTCTGCGTTTTTCACACTGTCCTTGATGCGCGTCATTTCACTACCTGCCTCAATGCCACACTTCCTGCATTCCAGCACGTGGCCAGTCATGCAGAACGCAGTGCCACTAGGACTCAAAGTCACAAATGATTTCCCAACATGTGTTCTGCTGGGTTATTAATAAACGCGGTGGCATGGAGCGAGGCCCGGCTCTGGGCAGGAATGGCACTAAAAGGACTTACACGGACTGGAAATCAACAGGCCCCAAACAGAAGAGTATCTGTGTGAGGCTGGATTGCACAACCCGTTGCAGAAGGTGATCTTTTCGCCCCCTATGAGCGCTACGGGAAATGAGCAGGAAATCGGGGTTACCGCAGATTAGGGGATGTGCCCCTGGAAGAATATCAGACCATATGGTATAGTGCTTTGCCATTACACAACAACAACAATAACATGGATCTATTCGCCATTCTGGTCTCTGAAAAGAGGCTCTGGTGTTACAGCTAGTTGTGGCCGTCTGAGTTTGGGGGTTGTGTTTGAGGGCCATTAGCACATGCTATTACATTTAAGGTTCAGGTCAGGGCGCTCCACCAAAGAGAAGTATAAAAAGAGTGACACTTTCTCCATTTGCCCTCTTTCACCACCATAATGTTCTCTTTGAGTACAGTTTCCCTTGAGAAGCACACAGTATCACAAGTATCTATAGTACATGACATTGTTAAGAAGAATGCACAATATTGACCAGTGTTATGGTTTTTAAATGATCAAGGTTAGTATGAATTTAGTAGCAAATAATCATTTAAAAAGTTAGGTGTCTTTTGTACTGTGAATTTTAATGTTTTAATAGCTGAATTTATTTACAATTGTGCATTTATTAATTTTAATGCAAGCATCAGCACATTTTATCACAACAAAGATACCATGGTAATCAAACCCATGATCATGGCATTACAGGAAAAAAAAAAAAAAAAAAAAAAATTATATATATATATATATATATATATATATATATATATACACACACACACACACACACACACACACACACACATATAAATAGAAGTATGCATCTACAGGTGCATCTCAATAAATTAGAATGTCGTGGAAAAGTTAATTTATTTCAGTAATTCAACTCAAATTGTGAAACTCGTGTATTAAATAAATTCAGTGCACACAGACTGAAGTAGTTTAAGTCTTTGGTTCTTTTAATTGTGATGATTTTGGCTCACATTTAACAAAAACCCACCAATTCACTATCTCAACAAATTAGAGTACTTCATTAGACCAATAAAAAAAAACATTTTTAGTGAATTGTTGGCCTTCTGGAAAGTATGTTCATTTACTGTATATGTACTCAATACTTGGTAGGGGCTCCTTTTGCTTTAATTACTGCCTCAATTCGGCGTGGCGTGGAGGTGATCAGTTTGTGGCACTGCTGAGGTGGTATGGAAGCCCAGGTTTCTTTGACAGTGGCCTTCAGCTCATCTGCATTTTTTGGTCTCTTGTTTCTCATTTTCCTTTTGACAATACCCCATAGATTCTCTATGGGATTCAGGTCTGGTGAGTTTGCTGGCCAGTCAAGCACACCAACACCATGGTCATTTAACCAACTTTTGGTGCTTTTGGCAGTGTGGGCAGGTGCCAAATCCTCCTGGAAAATGAAATCAGCATCTTTAAAAATCTGGTCAGCAGAAGGAAGCATGAAGTGCTCCAAAATTTCTTGGTAAACGGGTGCAGTGACTTTGGTTTTCAAAAAACACAATGGACCAACACCAGCAGATGACATTGCATCCCAAATCATCACAGACTGTGGTAACAACACTGGACTTCAAGCAGCTTGGGCTATGAGCTTCTCCACCCTTCCTCCAGACTCTAGGACCTTGGTTTCCAAATGAAATACAAAACTTGCTCTCATCTGAAAAGAGGACTTTGGACCACTGGGGAACAGTCCAGTTCTTCTTCTCCTTAGCCCAGGTAAGACGCATCTGACGTTGTCTGTGGTTCAGGAGTGGCTTAACAAGAGGAATACGACAACTGTAGCCAAATTCCTTGACACGTCTGTGTGTGGTGGCTCTTGATGCCTTGACCCCAGCCTCAGTCCATTCCTTGTGAATTTCACCCAAATTCTTGAATCGATTTTGCTGGACAATCCTCATAAGGCTGCGTTTCTCTCGGTTGGTTGTGCATCTTTTTCTTCCACACTTTTTCCTTCCACTCAACTTTCTGTTAACATGCTTGGATACAGCACTTTGTGAACAGCCAGCTTCTTTGGCAATGAATGTTTGTGGCTTACCCTGCTTGTGAAGGGTGTCAATGATTGTCTTCTGGACAACTGTCAGATCAGAAGTCTTCCCCATGATTGTGTAGCCTAGTGAACCAAACTGAGAGACCATTTTGAAGGCTCAGGAAACCTTTGCAGGTGTTTTGGGTTCATTAGCTGATTGGCATGTCACTATATTCTAATTTGTTGAGATAGTGAATTGGTGGGTTTTTGTTAAATGTGAGCCAAAATCATCACAATTAAAAGAACCAAAGACTTAAACTACTTCAGCCTGTGTGCACTGAATTTATTTAATACACGAGTTTCACAATTTGAGTTGAATTACTGAAATAAATTAACTTTTCCACGACATTCTAATTTATTGAGATGCACCTGTATATCTGAAATTATTCATTTTATTTTTGCCACTTTTTATTTAGCGTTTAGTATAGCATCATGGTGTAGTACTACACTATAGTATATTACACTACAGTATGGCAATATAAAAGTTATAGTATAGCATAGTATAGAGAATAAAGGACATTTTTGTCAAAAAAGGGAACTTTTTTTTTTTTTTTCGCAAGACGCGAAATATGTACCGCCAAGTACGTTTTCTGACATATTTGATGTGAAATGACCACTGGGTGGCGCTAAAAGAGTGTTCATTTTTTTCCCCCGGAACAGATGAACGTACATATGGTATGTTTTATGTGACATTGGTTTTGTACGTTTCACCGCAGTTCTGACTTGAAATGTCCGTTGAGCAGCACTATAAGTCTAATGCTCCGTGACGTTTTAAAATACCGTACCATCTGCACTACGCCTAAACCTACCCGATAGTATGAACAAAAGCAAATGTGACAAAAAAACTGAACTGCAAGCATGCCGTTTTAGAATTGTTTTTTAATCTCTCATCTTTCAGCTTTTTCATCGTGAGTCATGTTTTTCACAGGATTCGTACCGAAGGATTCTGCATCCTAAGTCCAATTCCGTACTGGCTGAGCTACTGAGCAAAGCTTGTTACTTACGGAAAGTGAAACATATGGAGCTGTAATCATAACGGTGTACGAAAACGATTACAAGTGCTCGATGTTTTACCGCCTCTAGTGTTCAATTCTGTAGGAAACTGCAGTGATATGTACTCATTGGTACGTACTTGACGTCTTGCGAAAAATTTCCAACAGGTATGTTTTCGTCATGAGATCAGGTAGCCTATTCAATAGCAGTGTAATTTATACATTATAGTAATTATGATTTGAATTTTTTGAATTATAGTAATTATGATTTAATTTTAACTGTAATTCCAAATTTTGTGTGTTCTTTTATTATTTTTTGTTTGTTAAAAATATTTCTATTTCTATTATTTTTATTTTATTTTATTTTATTTTATTATTTTATTTTTACATTTCTATATCTATTATTTTATTTCTACATTTTACTTTTAATATTTAAAATGTATTTTATTTCAGCTTTTTTAATTTACAAAAATTATAGTTTTTGGTTACTGTTTTAATTTTAGTTTTATTTAATGAAACAACACTGTTTGACAGTAAATCTAATTTATCTAATATCTAATTTATAATATCAAATCAGTAACCAACCATATGGAATATGCAGCAGTAGAAATATGAAAAGTAAATTGCAAACCATTCATAATCAAGTCTACACATCCTCCAACTTTTGCATGTTATTTTTTTTTCTTTTTTGATAATGAATTTTGATAATGCTAATTGGTTTAAATCCAATCTGCAAATTTATGCACACTTCCCCCCACAATCAGCACAGAAAATGCAAAACAAGTATGCAGATTCAGAATGAGCCTGACCTTAACCAAAATAATTGCCAGCTATCATAATCCCATAATCTTCTACAGATTCGTACAAATCGCTCCGGTCATGGACATATTAAGTGTAGTAAAGCAGGCACTGTATTCCTTCAGCGTATGGGACATAAAAACCACCAAACTGTCAAATAAATAGCAAACCTTAATAAAAAAATTGAGTAAAGACTGCTTTAAATGCCCCTGCATTCATCTATTCATCAGATTTTTTTATCCTTGACTTATATGAGAGTGAAACACAGCATGCAGAAGTTGCATGGAAAGAAATCCCTCTCAAATCATTTTTCAGTGACACAGCACGCGCTCCTCACACACATACAGACAGACACGCACTGAAAAAAAAAAAGCTGTGGCTGGAAAAACAAAACAACACACTGAGTGAATTAATCATTTCAATAAGAAGCCAGTGAGTGGCTCAGCGGAGGCAGATCAGCTGATTGTCATCGTGTGAGCTCTACATCCCCGGCTTTCTGTTTTCTTTGCCACTTTCCTCTCGCTTTTTGGCAAGGCGCCCCGCCGTAATCTTTCTCCCTCAGCGGCTCTCTAATTGAATCTGTTTAATAAAACATTCCTCTAATTGCCATGTCAGATCTGAATCACTGTATGACCAACAAAGGCGCAAGCAGAGATAGCTGCTCTGAATCACCCTGTTTAGACCAATATGGTCTCACATAATTCAGTTTAGCCCACAGATAACCGGGGAACTTAAACCCTTCAGTCGTGCGTTTCTTCAAACACTGGAAGATGGTTGATAAACTGAATAGTTTTGAGGTAACGAGGGCTCTCCATCACTGACAACTACACATGCAATGCTGTTACCTAATTAAGGTGCTATCTACTCTAATTAGAATTTAAGATTAAGATTAGTGTGTCCCAAATCAGAGTACACTAAAAATAGTATGTCAAAGGTTTCGGATGTTGTACTAATTCTGTTGGATTTTCAAAGACTGCAGCTGTTATGCAAATTAGCTATTTTTCCCCATAATTCCATGCGCTACAGAAGAATATCTTGACTGTGTTCAGAATACAGCTCTAGATTAGTATTTAAGATGGTGCAGTATATGGTACGTTCAAGTCATGTTGGAAAGAAAGTATTTATGAGTTGAGCACACATGAATGTCACCACAGTTGTAAAAACAAGCGGGAAACTCTAGATTTATTTGAGCCCAGAGTTTCTGAGTTGGGGGTATTTCAATCAGAAAACGGGGTTGGACATATCATCTGTTTCGGAGTTAAATTTTTTAAATTAATTAAAATTAGCTAAGATGCATGTACAAAATAAATAACTTAATAACTATATAACATCAACAACAAAACCCTCAGCTAACTAACTACAACCTATGACCTGAAGGCAAATTACTACCTGGTCTCATGAGGAAAACATATGTTTTGTAACTTTTTCGCGAGACGCAAAATACATACCAATAAGTACATATCACTGCAGTTTCCAACAGAAATAAACACTAGAGGCGGTAAAACAGCAAACACTTATGATAGATTTCGTACACAGTTATGATTACAGCTCCAAATAGTACCAATAAATACATATCACTGCAGTTTCCAACAGAAATTAACATTACACGCAGTAAAACATCGAACACTTGCAATCGTTTTCGTACACAGTTATGATTAGCTCCATATGTTTCGCTTTCTAGATGTAACAAGCTTGCTCAGTGGCTTAGCCGGCATGGAACTGGACTTAGGATGCATCGGATATGTCACGAAACGTACATGGCAGTACGTATTTTGCGTCTTGCGAAAAAGTTTCCAGAGGAATAGACTTTCAATGGAGAGTCAGAAATCTCTCAAGTTCATTAAAAATACCTTTATTTGTTTTTCCAAAATGAATGAATTTATGAATTTATGGGTTTGGAATGACATGAGGATAAATAAATGGTGACAGAATTTTTATTTTTTGGGTGAACTATCCCTTCAAGATTGCAGTCGGTATCACACACTACAAGTATTATGTCTTTTAAGAGTGGCAGACATAAACTCCCACAAGAGGCCTTTTAAAAATGTTATATCACCACTTTTACCCAGTTTTAAGGGGAAAAGGCACAATAAACAGGCTAGGTTGGAAAAAAATGTATTTCTCAAGTAGAAACTAGAGAAATGTAGAAAGAAAATAAGTTGCGAAAGTTATGCCCCTGAAGCCACAAACAAATCGTCAACAGCATGGGGGAGAAACAGCGAGAGAGACGCCACATTAATGACGAAAAGTAAAACTAGCAACCATTTATTTCCCCACGGTCTGCCACATACACTGATGTAATACGACCGCTGTTACGTTAAAAAAAACGATAAAGCTTTCCAAAAGATTCATCTCGTAAAGTCAGTCACACATCCTCTCTCTTTTTGACACATACATAGATTATCACATTACCACATATATTCACAGCTGTATGACATTCTGCAACATTATCACATTCTACAGTAGGAGAAAAAGGTGCTAACTGGGGCCTGTTATAATATTTTTTGGATTCGATTCTCCACCACTAGCCATCACACTAACATTGATTTCTGTCAGGCTGTACCTTAGTACCTTTAAAACAGTTTGGAGTTGGAGAGGTGGAGTAATGTTGGGATAATTGTCTCAGGAGTGAGGTAAGAAACTGCATATTTGTCCTTGAACTGTGATTGACAGGATTAGAGGAAAACAATCTTTCCTTTGGAATTCCATTTAGCTGAATCAGGCAGTTTATTAAAAATCTCGCATAGTGCTGTAAATCATATGTGCTTCCAAAACAGGTTCTGACAAACCATTAATCTAACCTGCTTGTGCAAACAATAAGTTATTCACGTGTCTTTTCTCAATCACTATTCATGATATCAAAGAATGCTGAACACACTACCTCCATTCACCCTGTGAGTACAACTATAAGAACATTATGTATGTACAGTAACTGTAAGAATATGAAACGGCATATGACTCGCTACAGGAAATATACACGAGGTCTTCATCTCCCTTCCCTCATAAATGGATTCCCTTTACTTTTGTTCCCTGGTTACACATAAGGTCTCTTACAATAACTAAACCTTTTGGACAACGTGCAGCTCATTTCTTAACATAGAAGTAGATTTTTGAGTGAACACATGTGAGTAGTGCTTGCCTGTGCAAAGACATTAATATGTGGCTGCTAAGGTGTTCTGAGTGTAATGTGTTGCTCTGCAGTTTCAAGGGTGTTATTGGGTGGATGCTAACTGGCCTAAGTCAAAAGAGCCAACCCCCAAGTTTCTAGAGTCATGTACACACTGCAAAGCTTTAGGAGTGAAAACATCTCAGTTACGTACGTAATCCTCGTTCCCTGAAGGAGGGAACGGAGATGTCACGCCGGTAATGACCGACTTTGGGATCTCGATTAGAGAGACCAATCCACTTCGGGTGTAAACTAAATGAGCCAATGCACATTGGCATGCGATGATTGCATCCAGCTGCCGCTGATCACAGCGTGAGTAAAAGTAGGCAGCAGGTGCAGCGCATATTCAGGTTTTCGCTGAGAAGCCGAGCCAGTGTCCTGGCCGCTCAGCGGTGGTACAGGAGCCGTGGCGATGGGACGCGACGTCTCCGTTCCCTCCCTCAGGCAACAAGGGTTACATACGTAAGTGAGACGTTCCCTTTCAGTCGGTCACTCTCGACGTCACGTCGGTAATGACCAACTTTGGGATCCCTACCAAAGTGCCATGGATACTGCCCCTTCCAGTGTCTTGTGTGAGCCTCCTGCACCCTTTCTTGGTGCAGGCCAGGGTCACGACAAGAAGGCCAGCCACCGTTGTCGTAGCACTACCCACTCAGTGAAATTGGATATCACTGGGAAAACGTACCCATTCCACTTGGAACAGGAATGTTGCGGAAGCCCCATCCTTCCCGAAGGAGGTTTCGGAAGCACTTACACATATGAACAACCGTTTAGGTGCATATGGAAGATTAGAGGTAATTGCAACTCTCTTAAAAATGGCAGAAATCTGCCAGGGAAACACGGGCTCTGAGGCTATGCCATAGAATTTACACATATGGGATCCATTTAGGTCTCTAAATATGGAACCCAGCCCTCTACCGGTTCTCACGGATTCATCAAGTGAGGGCCTGGTGCCAGACGCTCTGCCACGTCTGGCTGCTGAGGGGACGGAGGAGCTCAACAGGGTCTACAGACGAACTCTCTGAAGCGGTTTTAGCAAGCCGACCCGAAGCCGGAGCCTCTCAGTGTTTCTACCCGTTTGAGGTGAGAACACAGGAGAATACCGGCTCCACACGAAGGCTATAGAACCTAGTGAACGTGTTGGGGGTCACCCAGCCCGCAGCTCTACAAATATCTGCCAGCGAGGTGCCACGAGCTAGCGCCCAGGAGGATGCGACACTTCTAGTAGAGTGAGCTCTCAACCTGAACGGACAGGGCACACCCTGTGCCTGATAAGCCAGGATGATGGCATCCACTATCCAGTGGGCCATCCTATGCTTGGAGACGGCATTCCCCTTCTGCCAGCCTCCGTGACAGACAAAGAGCTGGTCTGAGGTCCTGAAGCTTTGTGTCCTGTCTACGTAACATCTCAATGCTCGGACGGGACAAAGCAAAGCTAGGGCTGGGTCTGCCTCCTCCGGGGGCAGCGCTTGCAGGCTCACCACTTAATCCCTGAAGGGAGTAGTGGGAACCTTGGGCACATAGCCAGGCCAGGGACTCAGGATTACCTGGCAGTCAGCCGGCCCGAACTCTAGGCATGAATCATCACCCAAAAATGCTTGCAGGTCCCCTACCCTCTTGATGGAGGCCAGTGCAAGCAGGAGCAGAGTTTTCATTGATAGAAACTCCTCAACTCCTCAACAGCTCAACTGACTGCAGAGGCTCAAATGGGCCCTGCTGTAGTTCTTTGAGCACTAGAGACAGGTCTCAAGAGGGTATAGAGGGGGGTCATGGAGGATTTAGCTTTCTCGCCCCTCCTAAGGAACCTGAGGACCAAGTCATGCTTTCCCACCGACTTCCCTTCCACGGGATCGTGGTTGGCAGTAATCCAGCCACATCAACTTTAAGGGTGGAGGGAGGCAGCCTTCGCTCCAACCCTTGCTGCAAGAAGCACAGCACGACTCTGATCGGGCATCTTCGGGGGTCTTCTCGGTGAGAAGAGCACCATTTGACGAACAGGTTCCACTTCAAGGCATAAGTGTGTCTCGAAGTCGGTGCTCTCGCCGAAGTGATGGTGTCAACTACCTCTTGGGGTAGGTCACCTAGAACCTCCGTGTCCTGTCCAGGGACCAGACATGCAGTTTCCAGAGGTCTGAACGCGGGTGCCACAAAGTGCTCCGTCTCTGAGTCAGTAGATACTTCCTCAGAGGAATCTGCCAAGGAGGGGCTGTCACGAGGAGCATCAGTTCCAGGAGCCAGGTCCGAGTGGGCCAGTACGGCACCACGAGCAAGACCTGCTCCTTGTCCTCCCTGATCTTGCACAGTGTCTGTGCAAGAAGGCTCACTGGGGGAAACTCATACTTGCAAAGGCCCCGCAGCCAGTTGAATGCCAGTGCGTCCGTTCTGAGTGTTCCCTCGGTCAGGGAGTAAAATAACTTGCAGTGAGAGTTCTCTGGACAGGCAAACAGGTCTACCTAAGTGGCTCCGAAACATCTCCAAATCAGCTGAACCATCTGGGGATGGAGTCTCCATTCCCCAGGGAGCGCAGCTCGTGACAGCTCATTGGCTGCCTGGTTGTGCAGGCCTGGTATGTGAATGGCAAGAAGCGACCTCAGATGCTTCTGACTCCAGAGGAGGAGGAGGTGGCGGGCGAGTTGCGACATGCGACGGGAGAGTAGACAACCTTGTCGGTTGATGTACGCAACGGTCGCAGTGTTGTCAATGCGGACCAGCACGTGTTTGCCTCGTAAGCGCCCTTTGAGGCGGTTCAAGGCAAGGCGTACTGCTAACAACTCTAGGCAGTTGATGTGCCAGTGCAGATGGGGGCCCATCCAAACCCCTGACACTGCATGCCCGTTGTACGTGGCCCCCCAGCCGGTGGTGGAGGCATCCATGTAAACCACAGCATGCCTGGAGACCTATTCCAGGGGCACTCCTGCCTGAAGAAAAGAAAGGTCTGACCACGGGGTGAAGGTTTGGTGGCAGGCCGGTGTGACTCGGACCCGGTGAGTGCCGTGTTGCCACGCCCACCTTGGGACTCGGCCATGGGGCCAGTGTTGAAGCGGCCTCATATGAAGCAGCCCCAGCGGCGTGACTGCCGCTGCAGCAGCCATATGCCCCAGGAGCCTCTGAAATTGTTTCAGTGGGACTGCCGTCCTGCTCTTGAACGAATTCAAGCAGTTCAACACCGACCAAGCACGTTCCTGTGTGAGGCGTGCTCTCTGTTCGACCGAATTCAACTCCATACCGAGAAAAGAGAACCTCTGCGTCGGGGAGAGTTTGCTCTTTTCCCAGTAGACCCTGAAGGCCCAACTGGCTGAGGTGCGAGAGCACCAAGTCCCTGTGTTCGCACATCTGATCCTGAAACTGAGCTAATATGAGCCAGTCATCGAGGTAGTTGAGAATGCGAATGCCCTGTTCTCTCAGGGGAACAAGGGCTGCCTCCACAACTTTCGTAATGACACAGGGCGACAGGGACAGCCCGAAGGGCAGGATCTTGTACTGATATGCCCAACCTTTGAACGCAAACCGCAGGAATGGCCTGTGGCGCGGAAGGATCGACACATGGAAGTACACGTCCTTCAGGTTCACCCAATCTCGGGACGCACCCGAAGATGCGTTTCTGCGTGGACATCTTGAACGGAAGCCTGTGAAGGGCTCGGTTCAAGACGCGCAGATTCAAGATTGGTCTTAACCCATCGCCTTTCTTGGGTACAATGAAGTAAGGGTTGTAAAACCCTGTCCTCATATCGGCTGGAGGAACCGGCTCTATCTCATCCTTCGCCAGTAGGACTGCGATCTCATCTGCCGCCTTCACTGAGGTGAAGTGGATGCCCCTGAACTTGAGAGGGTGCCGGGTGAACTGAATCGCATAGCCGAGTCTGATGGTCTGACAGAGCCAACAAGATGGACTGGGAAGTGCTAGCCAGGCTCTCAGAAACCATACAAGTTGGACCAGCGGAACCACCGATGTACCCGCGGTGGGGCAGCGAGGGGGAATGCAGGGACCCGGTCCATGGGCAGACTGAAGAGGGGTCTGAGTGTGCGGTGCAACACTTACCTGGTTCCACGGTTTGGCAGAGGGTGCGTGAGTAGGGCCTTTGATGACTCTCTCGAACCGCCCGCTGCTGCCTACTGACGAGAGAGGAGGATGAGTCCGGTGTTGGTCCGTCCGCAACTCTCCATGCCCTCTTGGGACCCAGAGACAGAGAAAACTGCTTTCTTGTTGAGATTTTTGGAAACAACAGATTCTCCACCCGGCCCTCCTCTGGGGGAGGGAGAGGTGCATTCACCATCCCCCGAAGAGCAGTTCCCTCTCCCTCTGGGCGGGGAGGCCTGCCTACGCCCAGCTCCACAGCGCTGCTTGACTGGAGGCTGCTGCGGATGCAGCGCGGGAGCGGGAGCAGACGCAGGGGGCCACCCTTGGCGACGAGCAGGCTGGGGGCACTGCAGCTGGCGGACGGGTGGAGGCAGCAGCTGCCCTGCCCAGGACGTGTTGGACCACTTCAGTCTGCTCCTGTGCAGCTGAGAACTGTTTGGTACAGGGACCTTGAGGTACCAAACTTTGTTGGCGTCCCCCATGTCGACCAGACACAGCCAGAGGTTGCGCTCCTGGACCACAAATGTGGACATCGCATGACCCAGAGACCGCGCAGTGACCTTCGTCACTCATAGCGCGAGGTCAGTAGCAGTCCAAAGTTCTTTGAGAACTCCTGGGTCATGCCCACCCTCGTGCAGGTCCTTCAGTGCCTTGGCCTGATGAACCTGCAGGGTCTGATGAACCTGACTACTGGTCAGGGCAAACGAGTACCTACATACTGGGAGGGGAGTGACGGCCTGCCCCACCAGGTGGCAGCGGTACTTGGACACAACTGCATCGCTACCGACCTCTCCACTGGAGGGATCTAAACCCCCGCGCTGCCCCACCGTCTAGGGTGGTGAGGGACGACGAGCCACCGGGGCAGTTTCAGGCAGTGAAAGGTGCCATCCACGACCCAGTAAGCTCATCATGCACCGCCGGGGCAGGACGTGTTTGACCGCCTCAGTCTACCACCTCAGGGTTGGGCCCTGAGAACCAGCGCGAGCCACCCCGAGAAACCAGTCGTCCAACCTAGAGGGTTCAGGACACGGTGGAGGTTTCCACTCGAGCCCAATTCTTTCGGCGGCCCGGGCAAGCATAGCCACCATTTCCAGATCCGTATCCGGCTTTGCTGGCCACCCAGAAGGTGGCAGCGTTGCCGGATCATTGTCGCCGGAAGGGTCTGGCTCACCCTCCAATGCAGCGATCGACATCCAGTCGTCAAGAGGAGCGCTGAAGGATACCGCTGGTACGCTCTTTGAGAGGGCCCAGCGCGTTCCCTCAGCTGCTCAACTGGTTGCGGAGCGCAAGAGGAGCGATGGTCCCTCGAGGGTTGGTTCCCTGGAGGGCTTGCCACCACTGTAACCCTCAGACCACCCGTACTACCGCCTGAAGTAGTCCTTGCCTGTCTGCAGCCAGGACGAGTGCCAGATCGAGGCAGGCAACGGAGCTCCACCACTTTTGAGGTAACGGAGCCTGGTCCGCAGCTCCGAGATGATTATCTTCCCGCAATGAGAAGATAACCCATCCACGAACGCCACCTCAGCGTGCTTTATGCCTAGACATGTGAGGCAGCGATCATGACCATCACCCTGCGCCAGGTAACGACCGCATTCAGAAACGCACGGGTGATACGCTGTCTATAGCAAGACCCAATTCGTCTTTATAAAGACGTAACGTCGAGTTTGCCAGACGCAACGTCGCCTTTAAAAAGATGCTCCCGTGAAAGCTCTTTTAGGGAAAAAGCTCTTTTAGCGTGCTGAAGCGCACAGGGGAGATGGCCGCCTGCAACACAAACAGGAGAGAGTGCAGCCTGATGTGTGCAACCCACTCGACACGCGAAAACCTCCACCGCTGCAGCGCCGTACCGCCAACATGGAGAGCTCTCAAAGAGCGCGCTGAACTCGTTCAGTCTTCTTCTCTCAGTAGAGTAGGCAGGAGCAAAATGATGTGATCGCTCGGCTCCGAAGCGAAAAGCTGAATATGCGCTGTACCTGCTGCCTACTTATACTCACGCTGTGATCAGCGGCAGATGGATGCAATCATCGCATGCCAATGTGCATTGGCTCATTTAGTTTACACTTGAAGTGGATTGGTCTCTCTAAGCGAGATCCCAAAGTTGGTCATTACCGACGTGACGTCGAGAGTGACTGATTGAAAGGGAACTGATTTTAAATGCAGAGTGAATCTGCTAAATTGTCATTGCAAGTGTGAACAATGCACAACCAAATTGCGTCACTATTAAAATAACAGTACTAACCAATTTTAAATGCAGAGTGAATCTACTAAATTGTCATTGTAAGTGTGAACGGAAAACAACCAAAATGGATTCACTACCAAATGACAGTACTAACCGGTTTTAAATTCAGAGTTAATCTGCTAAATTATCATTGCAAGTGTGAATGGAATACACAACAAAAAGGGAGTCACTACCAAATTGATAATACTAACCGGTTTTAAATTCAGAGTGAATGTGAATATGCTAAATTGTCATTGCAATTGTGAATGGAATACACAACCAAACTGGATTCACTACCAAAATGACAGTACCAACCAGCAATGTTTTGGTATTTTGTTGTTTTAAATAAGAAACATGGATGCCAAATGTTTAGCCTGTCTAGTTTTAAGTTGGACATAATTGTAATCTGGTTGTCACAAACTAAATTTTTCAGGAGTGAATCCTATTTTTAGAATACTATTCTCAGTCAGGCCCATAAATTGCCAAAATACAGAACAGGATTAAACACAAGAGGAGTGACAACTGTATTTAGCTGCAGTGTGTAAGTGGAGCTCCTCCAAATGTTGTTTTAATTACCTAAAACTAAAAGTATTAAAAACATTTTTTGTTTATTAAAATAAGCCAGAAATAAAAGAAAAATATATTAGATGAACAAAATAAATGAAAATTTTGAAACATTGCTGTGTTGTCTAACTGAAATAAGTTGAAGTACTACAATTAGTGAAAGTGAAATAAGATTTTTTAATAAGATTTTATTAAAAATAATTAAAAACAAAAACTACTAAAAATGACAAAAAAAACATACTACTAAAAATTAGTGCTGTCAAAGTTAATGCGTTAATAATGCGTTAACGCAAATTCATTTTAACGGCGCTAATTTTATTAATGCGTGATTAACACAGCGCGCATTTTCTGTTTGAACCTGTGGTTGGAGAAATGGATGGAGATGCTGTCAGTGTTGCCAACTTAGCGACTTTTCAGACCCCTTTAGCAACTTTTTTTGTTTGTATATTTATTTATTTATTTTTTCAAAAAGAGCCTAGCGACCAATCTTTAGTTTTTGCCCAAACCTTATTTAGTTTCTGAGACTAGCCGGTACTGTACATCACACAAGCGCGAGCTCTCTCTTTCCCGCTGTGCACACACCTCTCTCTCTCTCTGCTCTGTTCAGCATGTAAAATTCTCTGTGTTCAGAATTTGTAAAATGCATACAATGAGCGAGTACATCACGAATTCATCTTCCAAACCGCGTTTTTGTCTCATCCCGAATCACTACGGTACACTTATAATAAGTGCTTATTTTTGGGCTATTGTGGCCTGGTCGGGTCTTCACCGCTGCGGAGTAACACATATCTGCGTGAATCACCATAGACATAAACTTAGAGAAGTAGCTCCGGTTAGAATGTTCTTCCACGGGATGCGTGCAGTTCTGTTTATTAACCGCTAGAGCGCCAAAAGTTACATAGTGCTGCTTTAAAACCGATATTATGTTGCTTCTCTAATTTTACATGCAAGTATATGTTATAAAATGTTTAGGCTATTTGATTTCATCAGACGACGGCTCGATTATAAATCAGGATTTTTGTGCAGATTAACATCTTGGAAGGTAGAGCTGGTTATGCAGTCTTAATGGTTCGCGTTTTAGTCACTATTTCATATTCATCCTGTTATCTGACAACAGAAAACTTATCTATGAAAAAATATATCCATGCAAACAGTTTTATTGAGAATTTAGCTGCATCAAAATACAGTATGTGGGCACAGAGAGGCAAACAAATGTAATAATAAATAATAAATGTACATTTAGCATGTTCAGGAGAAGTGAGCTGCCCTGTAGTGTGAAAATGTAAACAGGCTTGTCTAAGTCAATTGCTCAGTGCAAATAAAGAGAAGTAATGGGAACCTGGTATTTCTATGTTCTTTTTTCACGTGTGTAATAGACATGAACAAGTTCTTTGAAAAACATCTATGACCTTTGAAACATGTCCAGTCTTCATGCTCTAGATTAACTATGGTTTCACTAATAATAAACATATATTGCATAAAGCATCCATATTTGTCCATGCCCATGTAAATTAGAGTATTAAAAACTTAAAGTATTAATTTAAGGTACATTTAGAACAGATAAAAAAGTGTGATTAAATTGTGATTAATCGCGAGTTAACTCATAACAGTCATGTGATTAATCGTGATTAAATATTTTATTCGATTGACAGCCCTACTAAAAATATAAAAACTATAATTTAAAATATTAAAACTATTACAACTAATACTGAAAGTTACTAGTTTATAAATAATTTTAAGAATGAGGATCTATTTTTTTCCCCAAAATCAAAAGTTGTAATGCTTAGAAAAGCAGCAAACCTCCAAATAAGATAATTCATGCCCACATCACAAACAGTGAAGCAAAGTTTAATAGTTATGGTTAAGAATTAATTCAAATGTCTAACCCCAAGTATGAGCAATTGTAATAATGATGCCCGTCTTAGCAACCACTGCAAATTACATCGACTGGCCATAAATGTTGGTCTTGCCACTGACCAAATTGCTCCACACTACATTCGAAACTGTTCTGCTCTTGACAAGCTCTCTCAATAATTACGGAGAAGATTGAAGCTGCTCCTCAACAGTCTTTCACACCTGGGCAATGACCAAAAGATGCAATATCAGACTACTGACTTTGTGGTAATGAAAAATTTAGATCACCAATGGAAGATGTTTGAATATTAAGTAAATCATCTGCTGAGGATAAACTATTTGTCTGTTCAGTAGATTCCAGTCACTGTTTCCTATGGGACCACGTGGAAGCAGTTGCATTTTTATGTAAATGGAGTGACCAAACCTATATTTCTTGTTTATGTCACACAAACACACAAAATGTGCAGAGAAGAGCCCAGGAGAATTATACTGTGGAACTATGCTGTGATCTTGCCTATTGAATTTACCGTTAAAATCTGCTGCGACTCTCAGTTGTCACAAACCTTCCTGTCAAGACCAAACCGGTCACACGTGACGAAAGTGCAGCACTATGGGAATTCATTGTGCTTCTGGCTGGGGCTACTCTCTGCTTTAATGTCCTATATTTCTTCAATGCTCTGCTTGTTCAATGAAATCCATTCCCAAATTGAACACTACCTCAAATAAAGACAAACAGATGTCAACATAAATAATGTCCTTCCTGAGGAGGCTGCGGTTTCAAACCAGCAGTTTCAAACTTTAAAAAAATTGGAACCCCTGTAACTCAAAATTGAAGGCAGCACCAGTACAATTTTTACTGCTTTAAAGCAATGCTTCACCCAATAATGAAACTTCTGTCATTATTTTCCTGCAGATGTGAAATGATCAATGCATTTAGCAGATTGTAATGCTGTGCAGAGAGGGTGATTACAGAGAGGGCAGGCGGAACATGTCATAATGATTATGCTGAATTAACGATTATTAACAGTCATTATCTGTCTCTCAGAGGACACGGCGCTCTGCCTGAAGAAACTGTGCTGATATGTTTCTCATGGCGCTTGAAGTGATGGTTCAGGATGTGATCGCCCACTTAAACCAGCTGGACAGCTCAGCTGTAGACTCCTGATCACATCAGAGGAGAGGTACATCTTTCCGACTAGTGGTAACAGTAGAAAAGAAATGTTATACAGTCCACTCCCAGTCTCAACTTTTGAATGCATGCCTATGCAAGAAGGCAAGAGTTGGCAAAAATCATCAGTTTTGGAAGATTGTTGCTTCACAGATGCACGTTTGCCTGAAAACAAAGTTTTGTTTACAAGTTGCCCGGCTGCTACATTGAGTGGTACAATTCTAATATTCTTTTTTTGTCTGTTAAATTGATAGCAGAAATTCTGACTGCACAGTTTATGCACATTTTAGTAGAGAAGTGATTTGTGTGTAAACTGATATAAACAAAAAGTATGGATTAACTAAATCTATTAGAAATTAGCCATAGAAAATTGCTGTTTATTTACAAATTTAACTTGTTTTCTGTTAACTTTAGACTGTAAAATATTAATACTTTACAATAAGGTTCAATTTAAGATAATGCTACACAAGCAGAGTGCATGTCTGTGTAAATTGTTCGTAAAACCATTCTTACATAAATTATTGCAGTGCACCATAGTTTTACGAAAAGTTTTACGAAATAAGACTATTGACACAGAAATTTGTTGTGTTTATCATAATTGAGGCCTGCTTTCTTCTATTTTCTATAAAATTTACATCATAAATTGTCAATACTTTACAATAAGGTTTAATTTAAAATAATTCTAACAGCAATTTCTGTGTAAATTGTTCGTAAAACGATTCTTACATAAATTATTGCAGTGCACTATAGTTTTACAAATAGTTTTACAAACTAAAACTATTGCCACAGAAACTTATTGTGTTTGTTTATCATAATTGAGGCCTGCTTTCCTCTGTTTTCTATAAACTTTACATCATAAATTGTCAATACTTTACAATAAGGTTTAATTTAAAATAATTCTAACGGCAATTTCTGTGTAAACTGTTCGTAAAACCATTCTTACATAAATTATTGCAGTGCACCATAGTTTTACGAATAGTTTTACAAACTAAAACTATTGCCACAGAAATGTATTGTGTTTATTTATCATAACTGAAGCCTACTTTCTTCTGTTTTCTGTAAACCTTACATTGTAAATTGTCAATACTTTACAATAACAGTGATTTCTGTGTAAATTGTTCGTAAAACCATTCTTACTTAAATTATTGCAGTGTGCTAGTTTTACAAATAGTTTTATGAACTGAAACTACTGACACAGAAATTTGTTGTTTGTTTATCATAACCGAGGCCTACTTTCTTCTGTTTTCTGTAAACTTTACATTGTAAATTGTCAATACTTTACAATAAGGTTTAATTTAAAATAATTCTAACAGCAATTTCTGTATGAATTGTTCACAAAACCATTCTTACATAAATTATTGCAGTGCACCCGTAGTTTTACGAATAGTTTTACAAACTAAAACTATTGCCACAGAAATTTGTTGTGTTTCAATTCAAACAGCGATTTCTGTGTAAACTGTTTGTAAAACCAATCTTACAAAAATGGTAGTGCATCCATCATTTTACAAACAAAAATAATGGATTTACCACTGCCACAGAAATTTATTGTGCTCATTTTTGATAATTGACGGCTATTTTCTTCTGTTCTTTATAAACTACACTGTAAATTTTCAACACTTTACAATAAGGCTCCACTTAAAATCAAGTTTGTGAACATTAGTTACATTTGTGTATCATTAATTTATACATTTGCTAATTAATTTTTGACATTCTAAGTTGTATAAATTAACGTTAATGTATTATGAATGAACATGAATAAAGAATAATAGTATATTTATAAATTAACATTAACCTGGATTAATAAATACTGCATAAAGTAAATGAATTGAACCTTAATGCAAAACGTTAACCTGTAAAACTTTACACTGTACCATTATTGTGAATGAACTTCCACATTGTTCCACTAGTATCAGACTAGTAACACTGATTTCAGATTCACTCCCTCCTAAACATCATCTCAAAAATGAAAGAAACAAACAAACTCATTGTTCAATTTACAGATGGTCAAGTGGGCGTTTCTTGGCCAGAATAAGCTAGAGAGTCGACCTGATTTTAGGCCAATACTCAAAAGTCTGGCTCTGTCAGACTAGGCCCTTCCAAATTTTAGGCCTGGGCTTTCATCCATTGTCTCATCTGAAGCTTACCCACTCTTGTCATGGTGCTCGCAGAGCTCTGATCTGAACGTACAGGGTGCGACTGGCCACGTGCCCTTTCAACCTGTGTCTCTGTGCATTACAGCTTCAGCCGTTAGCCTTGATGGGCCCGCATAAATCCACCCACTTCCTGTCAGATACATGTTATAAATGAATGACACCAGTGGAAGAACGTAGGAAAGATTTCATTTTTCCATTTGTGTTCTTTCTGCTGGCAGGGCAGATGGGAAGGTGATGGATGTGTCCATGTGAGGTCTGGGCTGGTGAGGAGCGAATGCAAGAGCATGCCGAGCCAGCGTGTACCACCCCATGTCGTCAAAAACCCGCCAGCCGCACAGCATGCATACATCAACGGGAACTGACGTGGCGGAAAGAAGGAGTGAGCTGACAAGCAGATAAGCGTGGCACTGACAGGTCTATCTATCACATGTCTTTATTCGTCATGTTAAGGTTTGTTTTTTTCAAATGACTGGACATCTGTGCATTCATATGTCTTTTTTTCTGAGGCTCTTCTCTTCATTGAGAACTGAGTATTACAGACATAGTTCACCAAAATAAATAACCAAAAGTTGCGTTAAGCAAGTTGTGTGAAAATGTGTCAAGCCAGGTTTGATACAATGGCTGCAACACGTCACTGGTTTTCATGTGTCTTGCAATAAAATGCGCCATGACAAACTGGAATATGCACATATACTAATGAGATTTGAAAACTACTGTAGAGGATAAGATGTTTAGTGAAAAACAATTTTATTTAGTTTGTTCCCCATAAAAAGTTATTGTACGACTTGGAATATGATACACAAGTCATATAGACCACTTTAAAAAAAAAAAAAACTTTTATGGTGTTTTTGGTTGCCAAAATAAAAGCTTAGTGGTTTGATGTTTAAAAATAAAGATATTAAAACAGCTATAAATATTAGTAATCATTTTATTGTTGTACTGTGGAGTTATTATTATTATTATTATTATTATTAGTATTAATAATAATAATAATAATAATAATAATAATAATAATAATAATAATAAACACTCTTTTTATTTTACTGTGAAATATTAATATCTTATTAATACCAAACATTTCACATTCTGTTTAATATTTTACAATTATTATTATTATTATTATTATTATTGTTGTTGTTGTTGATAAACAAATGAATGAACGAATATATTATTAGTAGTAGTAGTATTATAATAAACAAACCAACTAACTAACTAACTAACTAACTAACTAACTAACTAACTAAATAAATAAGTAAATGTTTTTACACACACTTTTTTATTTTACTGTGAAATATTAATATCTTAATAATACCAATATTTTATAGTAATTTATTTAGGAGTGCCAACATTTAAAAAAAATTCTCCATTTGTGTTCTACAGAAGAAAGAAAGTCATGTGGTTTGGAATGAAATGAAGATGAGTAAATGACCAAATGACCAATTTTTTGTGTGAACTATTTCTTAAAATTGAGACCCAATGTAAAAAGTCTAGATTCTGAGTAGATAAATCAATAAACAGACACCTCAGCTGTCATATTGGTGGTTAAATTGAAAGACATAACATTCACCTGTTTAACACAAAGCCTTTTGACATTTTCTCTTTGTGACAAAAGCGATAAAATGAAACAGAGAATTACATTTGACATTTCAATTCAAAGTATCTGATGTGTTTCTTTTGTGCCTTAATCTGGTGCAAAGGAATGGCAGCCATTTTGCATTTCCCTTGGAGACCAGTGGTTAAGTGGAAGGATAAGGATCAGGATCACAAAAAGGCCCCTTACAATTCAAAATAACATCTACAGGATAAATGAGACTCTCAGGGCGCTCGTATTTCACCTGTTACGAGGACTATTTGAGATGGATACTATGCCAGTTGAAAAAAAGTCTCTCAGCAGTCGATCTCATTAATGTACAAGCTTTGCACAGACAGATAAATCTGTAGTTAGCTATGTGGCATTTCTAGCATTCGTGCCTGTCTCGCAGTGAATCAATATTGTTGACCTTTACTGATGGCAGTCATATTGAAAGCCAAACCATCATTTGCCTGAAAACACACAGACAGAAGTATTGAAATATTGAAAGAGACAAGGAGACTATTTTTCCCTCAGGGTTTATATACAGTGGTTTGGAACATTACTAGGGCTTCAGGGAGCCAGTGGCTCTTTTCCAAACTCCAGAAAGGTCTTAAATTCAATACAGTTGTCAATTACTGGCTGCTTCAAATGTATGGGTTAGGGGTGGGCGATATACCAGTTTGACACCATAAACTGTTACATATTTTTGAGTATGATTTCTATCATGTTGTATGCCAAATCTCGCTTAAAAACTGATTTGCTGCGACCAACAATTAAAAAAATTGGATGTAAGAATGCCTAATTTTTTAGCTGAATGTTAAAAAGATGCTGAACAATACTGATTATATTATTATTTTTTAAATGTTCATTGCAATTTATATAACCGACAAAAAATATATATATTTATATATTTTTAATTATATGTTTATATATAATTAAAAATAATATATAGTTATTTTGAACATTATTTGAAGTGCTTTGCAATTTATGTAACTGACAAAATGATATACATTAATAATAATAATAATAATAATAATAATAATAATAATATACATAAAGTATTAATGGTGTCAAATCGATTAATCACGATTAATCACATCCAAAATTAACGTGTGTTTACATAATATATGTGTACTGTGTGTGTATATTCATATTTATAAATATATATAAATATATATTACATATATTTCTTAAATATTCATAAACATACATGTATGTGTGGGTACTGTATTGTATGTAAACACAAACTTTTAATTTGGATGCAATTAATCGTGATTAATCGATTTGACAGCACTAATTGTTTGTGTATATGTATATTAGTACTAGTTTACACACACACACACACACACACACACACACACGTATGTATATAAGTACTAATATAAAAAAATACTATATATTTACTTTGAACATTATTAGTCATTAGGACCTTTCTATATTTTCAATAAAAAAAAAAAAGTGCATAATGTACTATATATCGCTATAATTTCCTGATAATAATGTATGCTCATATCAGTCCAACCTTGCTTGATAATGGGATGGAGTTTTTTTGTGGAGTGAAGGTCTCACTTCCCTGTTCTTAATACCGTCACCAATCCTCCCAACAGCAGGGCATTCTCTCATACGCCTACAGTGACATTCTTTCATCAGACTGTTCAGGCTTTCCAGACTCAAGAGTAGCCTCAAGTCCAATACTAATATACTGCGAGGGGTGTGTATCTGTGTGTAAAGAGGCAATGAGGCAAGAGAGGACAGAAAGAGCGATGAATTCAGGCACTGAGAGAGAGAAGATGATGAAAAGGAGCTCAATTAAAGAAGCTGTGGCATGTTACACATTCCAAACAATAAGTCATAACATGCTCTCCAGGATAAATCCACAACAAATATTTGGTTACAAAAACCAACATAACCATTAGACGGCTAATGCTGTCTTCTGACAAGAAGATTGTGAACTAAAGAAAATAAAAAAATAATTAGGAAAACAGCCTTTTCAGGAGCAGTATCTTTTTAAGAACAAATTCACCTAAAAATAGTAAATGTATTATATTATTTATACCCCATCATGTCATTCCAAACCTGTATGACATTCTCTCTTCTGTGGAACACAAAAGGAGAAATTCTGAAGAAAGTACTTATTGCTCTTTACCTTGTAACTCCAAAATGCCAAAAAATGGCCATAAACGTTGATGAAAGTAGTCCATATGTCTTGTGTTCTATATTTCAGAAACTAAATCAACCAAAATTATATCAATTTTCACAGATTTCCCCATCTGCCACAGGTTTATGTTAAAATATGGACTGCCAAGACACACTGTGCCAGATTTAACATTAATGACGTCATACATATGCCATATTTAACTGCATTGAAAACAGCAGCCAGAATAATCTATAAAATAACCTAATTTGAGCTCCAAAATGTAGGCCTAAGTGTCATTCAGATGTTTTAGAAGGACCTTTGCTTGTTTTTCTACTAGAATGTACATCTTGTTCTTCAGATCTTTTTTAAAAATAATATTTTATCTCTGTGCCAAGAGGGATAACTGATGTAGGTAAATTACTGTGGATAAACTGAGCTTTGAAATCCAGTCTTGTGCTACGTCTAAATGTAGCCTCAAGTGAACCATGTCAAGTTCCTCTCTGCGTCTGAATCAGGGGCCCGATTTTCCCTTCAAACCTCTTGCTTCCTTCATTCTTCCAGAATAAGCTCACTGAGACTAAGATATATTTTTCTCTTTTTTTCTTCTCTGCAATGAAATTTTGTCGCAATGACACAACAAACTTTCTTTCTCGGCCAGACTGCCTGTCAAAGCGACACATGACCCACTGGGTCTCTCCACAATCGACAAACAATAAGCTCTTGTTTTTGCACATTTCATGTTTTTTCCCCCTCACAGCTACTTTGGTTGTGAATTATGCGCTCTGAGGAAAAAAGGTTAATTTTCTCCTCATAACCCACACACACTTTTGTCAAAACAAGCACACACACAGACTCACAGTTTTCTGTGTACACTGTAAACAGGCAGCACTGACCTCTCCGGAGCTGAAATGGGTTAGTGGAGGTCACTCTCGAACAACAATTCAAAGCTCTTTTCTGATCTACAGTCACCTTTCCCGAAGACCACAAAAAAGGCATCAGTGTATTTGAATAGCTGAGACCTGTGAGCAGTCAAATAAGCACATTAAATAAATGTTTGGTTAAATGAGATCAGCATAGTCATTCTGAGAGAATGAGACCTGAACTATCACTTTGAGGCCTGAAACTTGAATTCAGTAACTTGATTATAAAATACTGTTTACTGGAAATTTTCATCCTCATTTACTTCACAGCAAGGGTGGAAAACATCGTAAACGCAGATGAAAGCCCCATTAGATAACAACAATTGGCAAAAATTCAACAGCTTTAACACATCATATTAATTCTCACAGTTGTTAATATACAAAGCTAGCAAAACTGTGTAAAAATAACATTGTAATGCCACAAATTCTATTTGAAAGAACATCAATTAAGGAAGCATCCACGTGTTCAATTATAACCAACTGGCAAACCAAACCAATCCAAAATCAAAGAAAAGCCAAACCAAACCAAAAACAAAAACAATCAAACAAATTCAAAACAAGGCAAAGCAAAGCAAAGCAAAGCAAAGCAAAACAAAACAAAACAAAACAAAACAAAACAAAACAAAAAACAAAACAAAACAAAACAAAAAACTTTTGGATTTTTAAATAGTGCATGATTTAGATGTAAGTAACATCAACACTCACATCTTTGCAAAAACAATGACAGTAACAGTAGGCATGCTGTTTTGAAAATTCTAATTCAAACTAGGTTTAGAAAACAAATCCTGTTGGAATATTGCTTTTTTGCCATGATTCAGCACTGCTTATAACGATCGGGAAACTAAATATTCAAAACCATCAGAAATTAAGTTGGCAGTGAGTATTAATTATTTACTATATTCTAGTAATCCTTATAAATATAACAGAAGCTGAGAAAAAAAAAACTGTAAATAATGTAGAACATTTTTCAGTCCTTTGACAATGTGAAAAAGTACAGCTTCTGAATTTTCCCCCAATTGATCATTTGACGAACTGTCAGAATAATTGATAAAGCACTCAAAATGAATTGTTAGTTGAAGCCTTGAGTGTCTCATCTGTTATATCCATTCAGATTCAAGACAACAGGATGTGTACGATTCCTCTTTCCTGCCAATTTGACAATGCAACCTCTTCCCCAAAGCAACAATTAGAGTTTCTTTGTAAAAAGGCAGATACAGAAATCTTTCAATTATACTGACATGGTCGCTCTGGCCCACATATACATTTTCCACACACCATCTGATAGAATTTTCAAAGTACACAGAGCGAGCAAAAAGCACTCAAGGACCACACTGTGAGCCACTGAGAGAGAGAAAAAATAAAAAAAAGCGCTCCCTTAAAGGTTCTGTGTTATCTTTACCAATTTAAAGGACAAACGAGTGGCACGCTTCGACGGGCCGCAGTGTGATTCATCTTTATCAGCAAACCACACCAAACCCTCAGACCACGCATCTACTGCCAGACACCACAGGGACACCAGAATGTCAACAATTGACTTACAAACAAAACGCCTCACTTCCCCCCAAAATATCATCACATCTGCCATTTCAAGTCCATAGCCATTGCATCCCGCCTCAGCACTGAGTAATTGCTGGCCTGAGGCGGAAATCACGAGGAAATAAGCTTATCACAAACGCAGCAGTTTTAAAGCTCTTACAGGAAATGAAAGAAACTGACCAAACTAAATATGTTATCTGTAAAGGAAGCAATTATTGTAGGCAAGTGTCGGTCTAAATGTCAAACTTTTAAAAGAGCGGTTCGAGGTGCACATCATTTATCCTTTTCTGTCAAAGAAAGTTTATGAGATGTTTGCTGTGTGGCATTAAAGCAATGAGCTGCAAGAGGTCACATGTTCTTACATGTCCTAAAACAAACAAAAAAAAAACTTCACATTGTCAACAATACATAATAAGACAACTATAAATGATATTATTGATAATAACAAAATACAATGGAAAAAGTATGTGAACCCCTTTGGATTTACCTGGATTTCTGTATAAATATCTGAATGAACGCTGTGTAATTTGATCTGTGACTTACTGTAGTTAAGGCCCATTTCCACTATAGAGTAAAAAAAGAAAGGTAACTGCGACTTTATGTCTTGTAAAATTCTTGACGTTTGATTCTGTTCAATCCACTGTGAACACAATGAAGGCCCCTGGGGGTCCATATGTCCTCACCAAAATATGGTAGCGATATTGAAGTTGGCTCTTTGTACTTAAAGCACTGTACTGAGGGCCTCTGTGGGACTCATGAAGACCATGTGAGCCCCTGATATTTTTCAGCACAAGAACATCATTTAAACATGTGGATGTACTCTTTTTACTTGTGGTTGTTTAAAGGGATAGTTCACCCAAAAATGAACATTTTGTCATTAATTACCTACCCTCATGTCGTTCCAAACTCGTAAGACCTTCATTCATCTTCGGAACACAAATTAAGATATTTTTGATGAAATCCAAGAGCTTTCTGACCCTCCACAGACAGCAATGTAAATGACACATTCAAGGCCCAGAAAGGTAGTAAGTACATCGTTAAAATAGTCCATGTGACATCAGTAGTTCAACCTTAATGTTATGAAGCTACGAGAATACTTTTTGTGCGCAAATAAAACAAAAATAACGTCTATTCAACAATTTTTTGTCTTCCGTGTCAGTCTTTTATGCGCATTCATGAGAATACCATGACACAGCAAATTTGCGTGACCAACAACTCTACAGTTACCAGTTAACTTTACAGTGTGCTAACATACTGTAAAGTGTGCATACATGTTTGCTTTTATCTGCATTTTACAACAAATCTGAGTGTTGCTTATCCAACAAATGAAAGTTGGAGTTATCTTTTATAACGTGAGATTTTCCACAGTTAAGTCTGAATTAAACCGCTTCAACTCTACATGATTCTCATATTAAAATAATTAATTATAAAATTTGAAATGAATTTGATAGTCTTTCATACTGAACGGGTTATGCTTCTAACAAGTGGCACTTTTGTTAAGCTCTAGCTGTGCTGTACTCCAAACACTGCCCTATGAAATCCATCACTGGGAAGTAACAGCACTGATGTATCTGCAGCTCTGTTGATAGGATTATCCGCATGTGACAAGAATCTCTCAATCAGCTGAGATGAACCAGGCTGGGAGACCCATGTCAACATCCGACCTGTCCTACATGTGTCAGAGGCTTGAAATCTTCCATACCAGCGAAGCTGTCAATACCATGAACAGAGAGCAGATTAATAACCGCGAGGGTGTTAAAAGATTAATTATTGGAATAAGGCCACTGGGCTAATGGTGATTTCAGATAATGTATTTCGATTGCCATTGTTCCAACCACAAAGGGTACACTGGCCCTTTTTTGCAGTGTTGGATCGTAGAGGAATGTAGTTCACTGGGCTTCACCAAAGCTCTGACTGGGTCACAACACTGCTGGGGGTTCGACTAAACCCAGAAGAAACTTTTAGTGCTAAGAGGTTGCTCTTTCATTGGCAAGGAGTTCTCAGCTATGTATTAAAGTCACTTTGGTCTCAGATTTTTCTGTTAAAATTTCTAAGAAAAAAAAAACAAACAAAAAAAAGACATAAAAAAATGGTTGATGTAAGAGTATAGAGCTATAAAATAATGTGGATAGCATAATTCAAATAATTTGGTTTTGGGAAATTTGAATGAGAATTGTTTTGAGTTGACATTTTTTAGGTCTGAGATATTAGAAATGTAGTTTTTGCACTAATGTTTGTATGCTAATATGGGTTTGAAAAACTTATACCACTGTATAAATACTGTATAAATAAATAAAAACTGTTTCAATTTAATGACTGTAAAATGTCACGTGGTTCAACCATCAAGTAAAACATATACATTGAATACACTTGATACATCAAGTTTTTAAATTTATTTATTTATTTAAAACATCATGAGTTATTAATTTATAAATACTATTCAAAATATTTTGTTTTTATTTATTTATTTATAGTTTTATTTTAAAGTTTAAGTTTAAAAAAAAACTTATAACACTGTATAAATAAATTAAAACAGTTTCAATTTAATGACTGTAAAATGCCATGCGGTTCAAACATCAAGTAAAACATTTTTTCTTATACATTGAATACACTTCATACATCAAAAGTTTTTAATTCTATTTATTTATTTATTTCATCATGAGTTATTAATTTATAAATACCAATCAAGATTTTTAGTTTTTAATTTTTTTTATTTAAATTTTTAATCTTAATTTTAATTAAGGTAAATTATTTATTTAATTCTTTCTTTCTTTCTTTCTTTTACAAACAGCATTAGGTATTACTTTGCTAATATTATTCAAGATTTTTAAATGTAATTTTATTTATTTATTTATTTATTTATTTGCAAATATCATGAGTTATTAATTAATATCATATTATATATATATATATATATATATATATATATATATATATATATATATATATTTGAAGACGTGGCTTACATTGACTTTTCTCGGAGGAAAAATCTTATAAGCTTGAAAATTAAAGCAAAATGACCCTTTTACCTTTCTAGTCTATCAGCAGTCAGTAAATGGTGACCCCGCTGCAAATACATTGTAATCAATTAATTAATTGTAAGTCGAGGTCTAAGTCCTACAAAGCTCCTTATACTGCGCCCGGAGGATAAGATGTCACGGTCACCAGCAGGGACACAGCAGCTCACACGCTACTAAACTCCCAAACAAGATTTATTTACAAGGTAAATGAAAAAGATTTGATTTTAAAGGCGATAAGCTCTAAAGGAAGTTCTACTGACAGGTCTCTGGCAGAAAACTGCACATGGTAAAGGTGACGGAATCAATGATATTAACACCACTAATTTTCCGCCTCAGGAGAAAGAAGGGAAACTACTCATGTCGTGCAGTAGAGCTGACCCTGCAGATGTGACAGGGCCGCATCCTATTAACACCTGTTTGCGATGTGGCAGCACTCTGGTTCTCACAACGTCTAGCATGTCCAGACGCCTGGACAGATTGATGTAAGCAAGTTTCCAAAGCCGCATCGCCTCTAAATCTTGGCTCCTGTGAAGAGGAAGAACACATTCGTGCTGAACAGACAGTTGTCCTCAGACATTTACGACTGCCAAAGTCAGGGAGGATAAAATAACACGCAGCAAGAATGTTGTGGATATTTTTACAGACCTTTGAAAAACCAGAGATTAATTACACTCTGCCCCCACAAATAATTAATTAATGCTTACAACACTAAAAATGAGGTTATATATTTATATGTAAATAATTCTAAATGTATTTATTTATTTTTTATTTTATTTTATTTTTTTATTTTATTTATTCTTTATATATATTTTTTTTTTGGCATTTTTAGCAGCCGTGAATTAATTAGCGTGCTGACAGCTTGCTGTGCTCTTAGACAGCTGGCATGAGAAAAATACTCTAAAAAAAGTTTACTTCAATTAAAAATTAAATTCAATCCCTTTAAAGCACCACAGACACATTCAGAGAGACATGTTTCACCATTGCATCAACGTTCTTCCCCTTTTTTAACATGTAGCCACAAGCTGCACTTTTAAAATGTCATGCCAAGTTAAAAACAGTGTTTTTCAGGCTAAAAATAAGTCTTGAGAAACCCATGCTTTCGGTTTCATTCAGCTGTGCTCCGTCCAGCTGCTATTGAAGATGCTGTCTGACATAAAAGCATCTAATTGCTGTTAGGTGAACCTAAAACCAGTCTAAATATACAGGACTTCTTTAAAACAGATATGGATTATTATATATTTAAAATAAAATTTTAGAAAATGTAGTTTTGCATTTTGATTTGAATGCACTTTTTTTTGGCCGTTAAGTGTGGCAGCATAAGACAGTTAAAAATTAGCATCTCTTTGATGATGTTAGAGTTAGTTAAATCTCAATTTTCAATGCATTCATTTAAAATTCGAATGCATTTGCATTATGAAATATTCACAGAAGTCCTTGCATGGCATTTTTATCATCATTTAAAAAAAAAAAAAATACAATACGTTGGAAATGTTGTTTTGATGCACTGTTATATTTGTGCATAGACATGAAAATTCATGGAAATTAATGATTATTTTTAACTTTATTGAAACTGTAATTCTGGCATCTACTTGTCAGCAATGACTGTTCGATCAAAATGATGGTTCATTTTCAGAGCCATTTCAGAGCGAATACATCAATATTGTGTATATGTATTATGTATATTGAATATGGTCCAAAGGGAGAAAAATATTGTAATAGTTTTTCAGGAGTATTACCCAGCCCTAGTCATGTTTAGAACAGAATACAAATTTTGAAACTAGTAGCAGTAGTTTGTTCATGGTGCACACACCCTCACACATGGAGCTCTGCCCATGTTCCACATCAAACGGCTGAATGCCTTTGCGTTCGCCTCTACGGGACAACAGGGAAAGTCAAAGTACAGTACTTTCAGGCATTCCGTTCTTGGGTTTGGCCTACCCCCCACGCTCTCTTTGAAAACAGGACATTGTTAAAACAGAAACATGTTGCTTTTGGCATGAGAGTCTGCTCTCTCCCTGCATACAACGGGGCCTGCAATTAGCATGGCCGGCTCCCCAGAACAAATATTCTCCACTGTAATCCTGCCAAGGCAGCAGAGACATAGCTCTACTGCAAGAATGCTTGGCATTTCCTTTAATGTGCTTTGGCCGAGCTGGGTCAGAAAAAACCAACAGTAACAGCAGAACAGAGTCCCACACAACAAAACTTCCTGTTCACGCTCACTTTCTCTCTTGAACACACACACTTTTCCTATAGAAAGAAAAACATAATTCCATCCCCCCCATTCTTTTTCCTGCTACTGTTCTCTATAGGTTTTATATTATATTATATTATATTATATATAACAGGCGTGACATAAGTATATGCCAAATAAGCTTTCTATTTCCATAGAAACCTCTGGCAAAATTTCAAGTTATATCTTTCAAGTGACTGTTTCTAAAAGTAGTGCATTCATCTACTTACCGAATTACTGCAACCTCTAGGTCAGGGGTCTAAACTGGATCAGTGGAAGACTACCATTCACCTCCATGTTAATTTCAAATACAGGCTCTCTCTAAAAGAGGTGCAGTACATTCCCTTACCGCTGTTTAGCCCAGTCATTTCACGTTTACAGTAAAATTGCCTTGAAAAACCTGGGCTCATGTCCTCAGAATTCTCGTTTGATCCAGAGAAGCCTGCAAGTTTGATGGTCAAAAGCACTCTACCGTTAAAACAAGTGCTTGACACCCTGAAACTAGCACTTAGACCCTTTCCCCATCTGTATTTCTTCAAAATTTTGAAAGAATTTTGAAGAAATATCTCTCTGCTACAAATACATATGAACGACATACTGTCTTACACTCTGAAGTCCCTTTAAAGTCATTTCAGTCGGCGGCCATCTTGGCAACAGGGATACAAGTTCAGCTGCTGTCTAATTTATCTGTCAGTGACATTTTAAATTAGCAAACAAATCTGACAGCAACAGTATCAAACATTTTCATAGACATTTTCGTAGCCATTCTAGAATAAATAAAAACAGACAATGCCTCTATCTACGGTCTCAGACTCATTTTAAGACATGTTACCATATTCAAATCTATTCCTATTGTATTACACACATTTTCTCCGTCAATATGTGTGAAAATATACCAAGGGGCACAGATTCTGTGTGGGGTTAACCTTGGTTGGCCAAAAATTGAATTCTTTTATGTGTCATAGTATAAGTATTAACTTCTCAAGCAAATGGATGTGACTAATTAATTCTGAGAACCTTGACTAGTGTCTCAGTACCTCAAAGATCAGTCTTTTTGCCATCATTTTAGTCTCACTTAAACCAATTATCTTTCAATTTCAAAACAATTTTCTTGCTAAGAACCGCCCACTTAGAAAATAAAAGAGTGACTGACTAGTCACAGTTTTTTTCTTTTTACGTGCCATTGGGTTTATTTAAAACAGATCATAATACAATAACAGATCAAGCAGGATGCAGAAACTAACATCTTTCCATCAGGTCTGGTGATGATTTACTGCTCTGGAATATTTTTTTACCCTGAGAGAAAATCTACTTAGACACCAAAGGTCAACATATTATTACGGTTTTATTGGGGATTGATTTCCTGTAGTACCAACAGTAGCAGAGAATATGGATGTCATTAGAGAACCTTGAAGAGGGCACTGTGACGGTATTATCAATCTTTACCATCCTTTCAAAAGACCCCACTCCTCACAGTACTGGCTGAAGAAATCCAAGAGGTCACAGCACTGTTCAAAACAGAGCCTGTTCCGATGCGCCTCTGATACTATCAATAGCACTTATCTATTCAGTGTTTTCCCTTGTGTCTGCCAGCTTCCCGTAAACACAAAACATTCCCTTGTGAGGAAGGACGTTTTTCCATCAGACTGAATAGGGTGAATGACCTCGAAGAACGAGCCCATATTTCAGGTGATTCTGATTTGGTTGCACGTGCAGTTGCTTAAATAGACTTCTTTCTCTTCCCTTCACCAGCAGCGCCAAGAGAACAGTGGAACTGGAAGTACGGGATAGAAGTTAATCATATTACGGCGATGGCTCCACTTCTGTGTGACAGAAGCAATTGTTTAATGTAAAATCAATAAAATCTCACAATGCCTGCTGACTCTAGACACAAAAGATGGCCAGGTTGATGAATCACGACAGTAATGTTTTTCTTATGCAAATGATAACTGCTGAGCGCATACCATTACAACACTGCAAAACATGTGCTTTGGCCCACACTCCTCATGGCACTGAACGCAAACAGATGTATGAGGAGATTGGAGTAAAAACAACTTTACGCAACAGCCAGAAAATGTATCACGTTCTCAAGCGACAAAAAGTGTATTATGTATGCCAGCTAGGTGGGTAGTGTCTCTACATGCTCTGTGAAAATCTTTTTATTTATATTACTGAACTTGCTTTGGTCTAGCATGAGCAAAACAACTGATTTTTGATCCCCATAACTGCATTAGAACTGACAAATCTTCAGATATGAAACACTAAAAACACTAAAACAAATATAATAACATAAAATAAGTCTTTTTTATATTATCTGAAAAATTGAGAGTGGTGTTTGTCTTATTGGAAAAAATTTGCCTCTATCTACAATTTAGCAAGAACATATCTATACATTAAATTCACAAAAGTTTCCAGCTACAATGAAAATTAGTGGCAGTAAAATACCAACAACTTTTATTCCTTTTAAGACATGAATATGAGGCAGATTATTGATTAATAAAGACATTTTTTGCATGGTTACTTACACAATACTATGTTATAACCTCAAAACACTTTTACCATAGTGCATGATTTGTAAACTAATATATTTTGATGTTTGCATCACATAACCAGCTTCATATGCATGGCTTTTCTAGTGTAGTAAACTTGCTCGGTAGCGCATCTGGTACAGCACTGAACTTGTGATCTAGAGAGCTCAGGTATGAGTCCCATGAAAGTGCTCAAAGGCTTTTATAAGCAAGCTAAAAAGGCATGTTTACTTCAACAAATGCATTTTTATTTTGTTTGCTTTTGTCAGTTAGGTTTCAAGTAGGGTTTAGTGTAGGTGGTACTTTTTTTCCAAACAAGATATAACATTAACTTACAGTGCCGGAGATTTTATTTCCAAACAACCAACGTAATAAAACATTGTTACATTCACGTTCATCTCTTTCAGGAAAAACTGAACATAGTGCCACTCTTTGGACATTTCACTTTGAAACTTGCAACGAGCAATGTAATATCCTTTTGCTGAAATTTTGCCACAGGCATGTTTTTCCAATGAGCATGGGGTTGCATATCTGTGGTTGTTAGTCTGTTGCCAGGGTGGTCCAAGTCAAGCCCACCACCAACTCCCTATGATATTTTTTTCAGCAGGGAATTGCTTAGTATATGTCTGAGGTTTTTGTCTGTTTTATCAGCTTGCCACAACTAATTAAACACTGTAAAGGGACAAAGACTTCAAAATGATAGACAACAACAAGGAGCAACTCATCAACAGAATTAAGTAATTATTAGACAAAACATTTCTAGTAACTTGACAACTCTACAAACAGACAAGCAAAACAACATCCCAGACTAGACACAACATCACAATAAACAAGTGACAACTGCAACAACTCTGAAGCACTAGTCAAAACAACATGACAAGCACCTATTAGTAAAACAAAACAGGGAGTAGACCTTCAAAAATAGCCACCGCCTGCTTCAGGGATGACGGAAAGCACACCTGCCGCAATAAAACAACAAGGCCCTGCACCTGTTGCCAGGACCATTGTGATAACAAGCATGTATTTTTATATTTAATTGCCAGTGTGCCACCAGCTCAGACTCAACGCACAGGCACGCTCAGAGAATGTGAGCAAGTATCCATCAGGGACCGCATTTTTCAACGCAACATTTGCATTCTGATAGCTCTAAAAGGAGCCTTATCAGCCTCTAGTAAATCAGCTGTTTGTTTGTTTAATCACAGGCTTCTAAAAAAACCTGTCATATAAGCAAGATACCTCTTTTGCTACCCCACCCTTTATAAAAGAAAGGGAACTAGAACAAACAACCATGTAAAAACAAGGGGGAAATAAAAAACATGGCTCTGGGGATTTTGAAGACGTTGTTATGCAGTTTCTTAGGAAAGCCATAAAATATGCTTCTGTCGCAAAAACAAAGCAAAACTTTTTGCGAAAAGAGTATTTGTTTGGGGTTCTTATTTAGGGGGAAGTTTAAACAAGGAGACAAAAACAGCTTGGGAAATGACCTACTGCACAAAAAAACGAAACTGCATTGACTGTCACTGACATTCTCAGTTTTATTAATATGCATTTATTTAAATTAGTTCACAGGTTAAATCATCCCTTCACTGATGCCAAAAATGAACACTTAGATTATTTTTGCATTCTCTCAAAACTAATAAGGAAGCTTATTCCAATTAGCAAAGCTAATTATAGATAATTAAGAAGAATGCATGGCAGAAGAACGCATCAAATTCTTGATATATTTAATATCATGTGAGTTTTACCTTGCAACAGTTGTACAGGGACTCATTATAAAGCCTGTTTTCGAGTATGCTCACAAAATGAAGCAATCGAGAGTTCAAACACATATTTTAAAGATGAAACCCAACAAGGACGCATTAAACAGCATGATGACATTATGACTACTGCAGAAAGACATGCGCATGCAGGTACAAGTTTTACGCTAGAAGTAGACAGAGAAAAAAGATAATGAGAATGGAGAAATAAGAGGTACCTTCAATTTTCTGCAGGGCTGTCTGACAGGCTTCCTGGCTAGCGAACTCAAATGGGTTGTTGCATGTTCGTACACTGTCACATTCACACTTCCCATCAATGATGTTACAGCCCGTAACCAGGTTTTCATTGCATGGCTCAAAGCCCAAGAGCTGGTCGTCATCCCAGTTTTCATCTGAGCGAAAATGAAAGAGACACATATCAATGAGGACGCCACAGAAACAGAAATTCGCAGTAATATATTACCAGATCAAACAGAGTAACCAGATTTTAAAATTCAGAATCATCCCGATACATTTTCACAGTATCATTAAAACTGCGGGTTCCTCAAAGCCAACAGGTCTGGTGATGCTGAAGTAATGAGACTACTGAATGCTAGAGTGGAGCACATGGCCAATTACATGTGCATTTGAGGTCCAAGGAGTATCGTAGAACTCGTAAATAAGAGAGAAACGTAGTCTTGTTATAAAGGATTATGCAGTTCCTACGTTTCTAGCCTCTCACGACTTACACGATAGATAAATGGTGGCAGAGAGCAGCACATTTTCAAAATAAGAATGACCCCGACCCTGAAGACGCTTCTATCTGCCAGCAACATTATGAAGTCTTATTTGCAGTGCAAACACACATTGCTGATACAAGCGCTGGTACTTCAGCCCACTGCGTGTTCACCTTATTGGTGCGCATGCATGTTTGTGTGCTTAGGACAGATGAATACACTCAAGATGGGTGCATACCAGGGTTAGCTGATATATTGAGAATATATATATATATATATATATATATATATATATATATATATATATATATATATATATATAGATAGATAGATATAGATATAGATATATAAGACATTTAATAAAAACTATATATATACAAACATACTTATATCAAAATTTTGGGATCAGAAAGATTTTTAATGTTTAAGTCTATTATGCTCATCAAGGCTGCATTTATCTCCAAAAATACATTAAAAAACAGTAATATTATGTAAAATATTATTATAATTTACAATTTTTTGGTAACACTTTAGCATAGGGACCAATTCTCACTATTAACTAGTTGCTTATTAGCATGTCTATTATTAACATATTGGCTGTTTATTAGTACTTATAAAGCACATATTCTGCATGACCATATTCTACATCTCTAATCCTACCCAACACCTAAACTTAACTACTACCTTACTAACTATTAATAAGCAGTAAAGTAGGAGTTTATTGAGGCAAAAGTCGTAGTTAATGGTTTGTTAATAGCAAGAATTGGACCTTAAAATAAAGTGTGACCTATTTTATTATTATTATTATTATTATTATTATATATACTTTAAAATATAATTTATTTCTGTGGTACAAAGCTGAATTTTCATCAGCAATTACTCCAGTCTTCAGTGTCATATGATCCTGCAGAAATCATTCTAATATGCTGATTTATTATCAGTGTTGGAAACATTTGTGCTGCTTATTTTTATTTTATTTTATTTTATTTTATTTTATTTTTTGGAATATGATACTTTCTTTAAGATTCTTTGATAAATAAAAAGCTACAATAAAATTAAAAAAAACAGCATTTATTCATAATATAAATAATTTCTTACTGTATATAGTTAAAATAATAAATTCATTATTTTTTTTTAAAAAACATTTTAAAATATTTAAATATGATAAATACAACTGTGATAATTATTTTAATACATTTCTTAAGGCCAATAATTTTCTATGCAAGACCTCAGTAACATAAATGACAACTGAGTTGAGTTTCAATGAATCAGTCCAAAACACTGATTTACTTGCATATACATCAACCAGCCCTAGTGCATACTAAATACCAGCGCATGCATGCAGATGCATCTGCATGCATGTAATTTGTGTCTGTTGGTCTCTGAGGAATGCAGCCCGCTTGCCAATAAATAACGGGCCTTGCGCATCTATGAGCAATTCGGCTGTTGAGTCAGAACCGTTTCTGCAGAAAAATGCCTCATACTGCAGAGCAACCTACAATTTGATTTAGCAAAAATGAGAATACTTGAACTACAAAATTACTTTGTTTTGTATCCATAACTTCTCAACCCCTGGGTGGGTCACTTTAAATACTCCAAGGATAAACAAGTCGTGGAAAAACACTCCTCTCACCCGCCCCGTGTCCGTTTATTGTAGGGTCAGTCATGTGTTCAGCTACCGGTGCACAGCCGCACACTTGCAGTTCACTGTTTCGGTCATCTGGATATGATGGGTGTGATTACAGCTGTACGGCACAACATCCATAACGTGGGCCGAAAGAACACAAGCCTATCACTATCCCTGTCTATAGGGGACTGTGAGCATGTGTGAGCTTGTGATCTCTTAACAATCAAGGACTGAAAGCTGATGTTCCAAAGCCCCTGCGCTTGTTGTTTTCACCAAAGCCACAGGGGTGAAATCCCCAAATAGCTGCTGTCAACAGCTGATTCTTCAGTAACTAAGCATGGCTCTCCAGACCAGCTCTGGGTCGTTTAGCTGGGCGTGGAGGGTTGAGTCTCCTGCCAAACAAGGGTTGTCAGTAGCCTGGCATAGGGTTCACATGATAAACACGTCGCAGCGGTCTGAACCACACACCGGGATTCGGCTTGGCGTGTTCACAGACAGCATTGCCTTGAAGACCTCCTGGGAAGTTCCTTCTTACGAGTTCAGAAATCATAATTACAACATGATGTGCATTCAAGTGATTTGAATTCAACATTCAACATTTCAAGTGAAAAACTGACACACTTTCAGATTTCTTTCTCTATTTCACTTTCTGAGAAACACAATGTTTTTAGTGCTAATGCAACAGAATGAAGTGCATAATGTACGTAACAGATGTGTTAAGTGTTTATTTTATTATTCTTGTGCTGCCATGCACAATGAATGATGAGAAACGCCAAGCCATGTCAGCTCATAAACCAGCTGCATGAGCAGTATTTACTAGAATTATTCACTACACAAAATGCATACTAGTGATGTCAATCAATTAAAACAGTAATCAAATTAATTACATGATATGCTCATTAATTAATCAAATTAAATTACAATATTTGCTAAGAAAAGCCCACAAATTAAGATAATTCAAAGATACTATTGTGGCAGACGAGCAAATCATTAAATAAACATAACTAAGTAATTAAGTAAACATTGCGCTACCTGGTCTCATGACGAAAACGTACCTCTGGAAAGACGTGAAATATGTACCAATAAGTACATATCACTGCAGTTTCCAACAGAAATGAACACTAGAGGCGGTAAAACAGAGAGCGCTTGTAATCGTTTTCATACACAATTATGATTACAGCTCCATATGTTTCACTTTCTGGATGTAACAAGCTTTGCTTGGTAGCTCAGCCGGCACAGAATTGGACTTAGGATGCGGAATCCTTGGGTACGAATCCATGTCAAAAACATGACTCACGATGAAAGAGCTGAAAGATGAGAGACAGAAAAACAAGCTAAAACAGCATGCTTGCGTTTTTTTTTTTCTACGTCACGTTCATATGGTACGTTATTTTAAAACCTCAGAGAGAATTAGACTTATAGCGCCACATTTCATGTCAGAACTGCGGTGACACGTACAAAACCAACGTCACATAATACGCACCATATGTACGTTCATCTGTTCCAGGGAAAAAACAAACACTCTTTTTTAGCGCCACTCAATGGACATTTCACACTGAATATGTCACGAAACGTACATGGCGGTACGTATTTCGCGTCTTGCAAAAAAGTTCCCAGAGGTACGTTTTTGTCATGAGACAAGATTGACATTACAACAATATTTGTTGTATTTCCATATTAAATGTAAGACTATCACTGGTGTTTTCAGTTAAAAGCAGATATAGCTTTTTAAGTAACGCTGTTCGAGGCTTCAGTTTTTCCATGCATGACTGAAGATGGGGTCTGGAGTTTTTCCATATTTAATGATTTCAAAATAATTAATCACAATCAATTATTATGCTAAGTTAATAATCTTAGTACAGTATAATTGTAGAGCAAACATTGACAATTACAACTTCAATCATGACTAATTTGCTCCTATCATGAGCCTTTAATTGACATGCCCCCAAAACCCAACAAAGAAAATCTGAGCTCAATATAATATAATTTCCCACTGGAAATTACAACATTGTGGAGGCTTCAATGTATGTTCTGAAAATAAAATCAATCAGACACAACTTTACAGCAGGATTACTGTATTGTAGTCCCAAAACTATAACAACCATCATAGAGACTTTACATTTACTAAAACCAGACAAATAACCCTTTAAGTCACAATGTAATGGAAGTAGCGACAGATTTTTATTTTTTTTTGGTAAAACTTTATTTTAAGGACCACTTCTCACTATATTAACTAGTTGCTTATTAGCACGCATTTTACTGGCATATTGGCTGTTTATTAGTACTTACCATACTCTAGACCATACGACCATATTCTAGATCCCTTAACCCGACCCTGTACCTAAATTAACAACTACCTTACTAGCTATTAATACATGTAAGTAGCAAATGAGTAGTTTAATGAAGGAAAACTTTTAGTTAATAGTGAATATGTATTCTCTATTCTAAAATGTTACAATTTTTTCTTAAATTTCTGTATTGTGACATACATCTGAGTGAAATAGGTTATCGAAAAAGAAAAAAAAAAAAATTAATGCAGGAGCTCGATTTCATTTATCAATTGCTCATTAGATGAAGGCAGATCTGAATTACAAGCTTGTAAAATAGGGGCGGGAGATTCAACCAGAAGACCAACATAAACAGTACGTCACAAGAGAGAAGTCTGTCGTTTCACTGGAAGGATGAGTTGTGATATTTTGATTAAATTCTGAGATAAAAAAAAAATAAACAAAATAAACTAACAAAATAGACAGGGTGAATTTCCACTTCATGCCAATTTTAAAATATTTTCACACTCTCTGTTTGAAGCATACCACAGATTAATGTGGTCAGAGATGTGAGTTATAACAATAACAGTTTTAGAAAGTGTGACTGCTCTTATTACATTCTATTAGGAATTCCAATCAACTTGTTTTAAAACTGAGCGAAAACACTATCCTCTCACATTACCTAATATAGATTGTCTGGTAGATGAAGAGGCGGTACAAAAAAGCTTGTGAAATCACAAAAACTGGAGGAATAAAATGAGCCCATTCAACACAGCGGTTCTTCATAAACAAACACAGTGAAAAGTGTTGTTTTGCTGATATCAAAGCATGATATCAAATCGCTACTCGTCCTCCGCTAGCTGATACATGGCTTTCCTGCTGTACTTTGCAGTGGCACCTGGTTGTTATCAAGGCAGGAGTCCTTCCTGAATCAAGAGATGCTTGCTAATTTGCAACCAAACCAATTAATTACTCTGTTGGAAAAAGACAGCATTTTTAACACCCAAGTCGTTAAATGCTACTCTGCAACTAATACAAGAAACTGAAGACAGGAAGACAAATATGCTCATAACAAATCAGAAAAGCTATTAATACTCCAAATCTTGCAATAAATTCAACATGAAAAAGTAAAAAAGTAAAATGTAGGGCATTCAGACCATCTACTGGAAAATGGTAAGCAATAAGTAAAAACCAACCTGATCTCATGGCAATTTGTACATATTTTACGAGCTGGCTAATTCGTAAGATCTTTGCTTAATCGTATGTATTTTACAAGTTTCCCAATTCGTATGAATTTGCATGAATTACCTACTCCTAAGCCCGACCCTAAACATACCTGTCACTGGGGTCTAGACAAATCGTATAAAATGATACAGGTGAAATTTTATGAATTCGTACGAATTAACCACCTTGTAAAATACGTATGAATTGGTCATGAGATTGTGTTGGTAAAAAGAGCCAACAAACTCCCATGGTAATTCGTAACAATTTTACATTTGGCGAACTGGTGGCTAATACACATGAATTTGTACAATCTCAGTTGTAGTTTTTTTTTTTTTTTTTAGATTTAGGGTTGGGGTTATGGAATTAATTTTATGCTTAATTTTTTTTCCTCAAATTTTTATACAAATCACATTGTACGAATTCGTAAGAAATTGCAACCTCATAAAATAATGTTTTCTCATGAGATTGGGCTGAAATAGTTTAAATAGTTTATTTAAATTTCAGAGATGACTCTGTTTGAGTATGTAATGCACAATCCAACCAATTCCTGCTCCTTTTTCTTCACTGAATATCCTGATTCACTCATAAATATGTTACATTACAAAAGCAAACGGGCTGCAAAGCCAATTCAGAGTTGACTTCAGCAACAGAGGACTTTTTTGGCAAAAGTGACTACAGTCCGTGTCCTCTCTTCATTGTTCAAACACGGACCCCCTTGTGTCACCAACTCTCCAGCCTCTGAATTATATTCCGGAAAAGTCCCGCCGGCCACCACGCAGCACCCCCTGAGGACACTTAGTACTCTGAGAAGCAGAAGAGAGACTTCAGGGAAGTGCATGACAGGGAAGCTGCCGAGAGGGGGTACACATTTCCGCTTGTCTTCACTGACTACACCAGACAACCGGTTTTCTCTCAACAAATTTCAGCCTGCCTGCGCTGTCCCTTTTTGTGAAAAAGAAGAAAAACATAGGCAAACACATGCACTTTGGCTGGCAGCAATGCTCTGCTTTGAAAAATATTTCACCCCAAGATTCTGTTGCCAGTTACTTATCACCATGTTACTCTAGACATGTATTACTGTTCTGTTACATTACATTTTTTCATTTATCCAAAGTGGCTTACAAATGAGGAACGCAACATGTGATTCAACACATAAAACACGCAATAAAACACGTAAAGTGCTCATAATACAAAGTTTCAGACATCATTCAGAATAGTACAAGCTACAACAGGGAGGGACTAGGAAAAGTGAAAGCAAAGAGGACTTTTATTCCACAAAGAATAGGGACTAAATCTTCAAAATAGTCACCTGATCTAAATCTCAAGTAGTTCACCTAAAAATTCTGTCACAATTTACTCACCCTCACCATATTACTCCAAACCTGTATAACTGTTCTGGTCTTTTATTCCATGAAATTACAAAGAATGGGGACTAAATCTTCAAAATGGTCACCTGATCCAGATCTTGAGTTAGTTCAACTCACTGACTCAACGATCCATCAGTTAATGGCTCACTGGAGGGGAAGAATATCAATAAATAACGACTTTAATTTCAGTCTGTTTTTCAGAAGACTTGGAATACAACACACATTTCATGTGAAACATTATTATGGCATATTTACAGTGCTTTTGCATCCTTTTTGAGGCTTGGAAGCTCCAATAATTGCAAAAACAACTAGTTCATTCTTTAAATTTAATTCTTATCAATTTCCTTTTGAATTTAGCAGATGAAACATGACTTTTGGAGAAGGTTTGGAACAACATGTAGAAGGAACCACCGGCATGAAGAAGCAACCACCCAGAAAATCCTAGCAACTTAACAGTAACACCCTGAGAACCATTCTAGAATAATTAATAAGACATTTGCATGTCATCACCACCCTTATGCTCTTTAAAAAAAATCTAATTAAATCTGCAAATTCTGAGCACACCTGCTAGCAGAGTTGGAGAAATTTACTTTTAAAAATGATGCATTACAATATTGCATTAAAGCTGCAAGCAGCGATGAAAGGGCCCTCGCACCCAGGCTCACCACCACCCCGTGGCCATAGAAAAACAGCGAACAGCGGGCAATATGCTTTTAAAGTGGTAAATATAGGAGGAATGTGTCAAAGTCATTTATATATGCCAAATTTCCTGCTGCCAACAGGTGGTGCTGATTATAACTGAATTGTGGCATGTAGAAATCTTCAGGCCAGGACTCTTACCAGACATGTGAAGTTTGGGGCAGATCGGACATTGCATGTTTAAGTTAGTGTAAAACAAGTCATTTCCTGTTGCCAGCAGATGGCACTATCATTTTAACTGAATGTTGGCCTTTAGATGTGTTCAGGCCAGGACTATTATAAAACGTGTGAAGTTTGGGGCAGATCAGACATTGTATGCATGTGTTACAACAACTTCCAGTGTCATGGTATTAATAACTTGCTTTAGTAGTTAGTAAGTGTTGCTAGCATGTTTGAGCATTATTCTACCATGTTTAGCACACAATGGCATATTTTACCGTGTTGCTAATAGTGCATCACAGTGTTAAACATGTCACTTCCTGTTGCCAGTAGGTGGCGCTATAACTATAACCGAATATGAGCATGTAGATGTCTTCAGGCCAGGACTGTAATCAAACATGTGAAGTTTGAGGCAGATTGGACATTGCATGCCTAAGTTACAACAACTTCCTGTTTGATGGAGTTAGTAGCATGCTTTAGCACTTAGCTAAGTGTTGCTAGCATGTTTGAGCATGTTTCTAACATGTTTAGAAAACAATGGCATATTTTACTGTATTGCTAATAGTGCATCACAGTGTTATTGACAATAGGTGGTGCTATGACTATAACCGAATACAGGCATGTAGATGTGTTCAGGCCAGGAGTCTTATCAAACTTGTTAAATTTGGGGCAGATTGGACACTGCATGCCTGAGTTACAGCAACTTTCTGTTTCTCTGCATTAATAGCATGCTTTAGCACTTAGCTAAGTGTTGCTAGCACATTTTAGTATATTTCTAGCATGTTGCCAGCCTATTTAACACTTGCTGACACGTTTTAATTTGCTCCAAGGAGTCCATAACAGTGTTAAACATGTCACTTCCTGTTGCCAGCAGGTGGCGCTATGACTATAACCGAATACGGGAATGTAGATATGTTCAGGACAGGCCTCTTATCAAACTTGTTAAATTTGGGGCAGATTGAACACTGCATGCCTGAGTTACAGCAACTTCGTGTTTCATGGCGAAACATCAAACTTTGTCAGGCCGCCAGGGACACGCCCCTTGACGAGTTGTTGGGTTTGGGATATTGAACCAGGAGACTTTTTTGTAGGTATTGGTGCATTACATGTGTGTACCGAGTTTCGTGCATGTACGTGAAACGCAGCTCGAGGGGCACTTCATTGAAATTTTATAGGTGGCGCTATCGAGCCATTTTGCCACACCCACTTCTGAAACCCATATCAGATGTAAATTGTTGCCAGTTCTGATGCGTGTGCAAAGTTTCATGAGTTTTGGAGCATGTTTAGGCCCACAAAAATGCGATTCACGTTGGAGAAGAATAATAAATGGAGCAATTCCAATAGGGTCCTCACACCATCGGTGCTCGGGCCCTAATTATTCCATATAAAAGTAACTAATTGCGATACGTAGTTACTTTTTAGGGAAAGTAATGCATTAAGTTACTTTTGCTTTATGTTTTGTCACCTGGGCTAGGCTGGCTTATTTACTTTTAAGATAAAAAAAATCAAAAGTTATATTTTTGGCAACTGTAAAGGCTCTTTCACACCAAAAGTGAAATTAATAAGCCTCAGCCTGAAGGAAGTGAATCTGCACCTCACTCCCAATTTCTCTCAACATGGGGACAAGAGAAGTGTGAGAGAATAGAAGGGAAAACAAAGTAACTTGCATTACTTATTTGAAAAAGTAACTTATTTAGTTATTTTCTTATAAATAAGTTATTTTCTTGTAAATTTAAAAGTAATGCATTACTTTACTAGTTACTTGAAAAAAGTAATCTGATTACGTAACTCGCATTACTTGTAATGCGTTACCCCCAACACTTCCTGCTAGTGAGGAACAATTAAACTGTACGTCTTAAAATGAATGGAACGGTTCCTAACACTCTACCTTGGATTACCTTCCTAGTTTACTTGTATCTTGAACTGCATTATGTTTCCCCAATCATCGCATAACCTTTATTTAGATGGGTCATTTAGCGTTTTTGGCACAGGAATGCTTTAGACAAAAAGCACTCCTTCTGATAGTGATTACTGCCAATGTGGAGCTGCTTTGTTAGCAGACAGAGTCCAGGGTTTGTATGGATGACATTAATACGGGCAGGCACGCTTCATTCTCTAGGTGTTCTCTGCAAACAGATTGTGTATAATCACGTTCCATTCTTCCCAGTCTGAAGCCATTTAAATGATAAAGACCACTGCTTTTCTCAGTCAGGAAGATTATGATTTTAGCCCGGTGCTGAATTAACAGTAATGTGGTGCAGTCAGTTGGGGATACGAACCGTCAAGCTCAAGGCTCCAATTCCAGATGGGTGGACAAGGTGAAGCTTCAGTAAATATACTGCTGCATAAATGGTCAGCGCGAGTATGTCAAAAATTTCAACCATGCATGTCATGGAGAAGGATGTCAGCTGCACAAATTAATAAATTATTTTCTTACAGCGCAACAGAACTACAGCAAGGCAAATGTAGTTTCCAAGGTTTTTTTAAAAAAAAATAAAACAGAGTAAATATGTATAGGCACAAAGTTATGTAGAAATTCTGCAAACTAATTTTACACACGTTTTAAATAAACATTATAGCATACAATATGAAATATGATATATATTTTTATTTAGGACCAGCTATGTTATCTGAATAAGTAAGAAAATATGTGCTAATAATCATAAATTACTTACCATGTTCAAGATTTTGTGTTAGTGGTCTAAAATAGAGTACTCTGCATTTCGAATTTCATGCTTTTTTCAAGAAATCAATTAACAGAGCACTCTTGAAGGGATAGTTCACCCAAAAACTCTGTCATCATTTACTTACTCTCATATTGTCCCAATCCTGTATGAAAGCAGGCATTTTGAAGAACAATTATAGACCAAAAAAGATGTTTTACAGAAGAAATAAAGTCATACAGGTTAAAAATGACATGAAGGTGAGTAATTGATGACAGTATTTCCATTTTCCACTATCCTTTTTAAGGGTTTATCAAATCTCCAATATCAGCAGGCACCAAATAATAATAATAATAATAATAATAATAATAAAAAGTGGTGTCAGTATAATAATCATCCCTAAAAAGCAGCATGCCAAGTCTTTAAATTTCTAGATGCCTCAAGTTCAACTTAGATGTTAATTTCTGGATCCATAATAGGTCTTCTACTGAATGGCTTCATAAAAATACAGCAATCTGTGCTTTACAAGACACATTTTTTTTTTTTTAAATCTGATATAATCATCAGAAAACTTATGTACGTCAACAAAACCTATAAAGCAGTTCTACAAGAAAACCACAGTAAAGCAAAAACAATCAACGCGTTTCATAGATTTGAAACATTTGCGATTTGGAATGTCTCTTGAAAAATAGTTTAATAATAAGTATAACACTGGATGTAAATCACTAGCACTGCATCTGAACTGATGCTAAACAGAGGTTGTGTAAAGGTCTTTTCTTGTTAAGATAAGGCCTAAAGTAACTCCCAAGTACAGCCGGCTTCACACAGGGACCCCTGACTGCTTTCCCTGAATAGAGAAGCGAAACATCATACATCACTTCCCAGGGAAAGCTCACCTGGAGGGTCCTGACACTAAACCCCCTGGGCATTCCATGTGATGTGCTTGGTAAGCCCATCTCCAGAGAAGCCTGCGGGGCATTTCAAGACCATCATCTCGAATGTATGTGTTCACTGTAAACAGCCTGTCCAAAGTAATCTCATGCTTTGGAATGCACAGGAATTTATGGACTTGGACATGAAGCATACGGTCAGTTCAAACAGAAAAAATGCTTTTGTTGTTTTCTCCTCCACCCCAGTGGATTGTGGTGCTCGATTTAAAGGAACAGTTCACCTAAAAATGAAAATTCTGATTATTTACTATGTGTGTCGCACCAAACCTGAACATATTTATTTCTTCTGTGAAACAAAAAAAGGGATTCTTTTATATATAACGACTTAAATTTTTGTCTACTCGGCTTCAGATATGAGCCACTTTACTGGTGCTTTTTGAAGCTTGACAGCCCCAGCTGTCAATCACTTTCATTTTATGAAAAACATGGCCAGGATATTCTTCAGAAATTCACCTTTTGTGTAATACAGAAGAAAGTAAGCCATACAGGTTTGGAACGACATGAGGGTGAATAAATGATGACAGAATTTTCATTTTTGGGTGAACTTTTCCTTTAAAGACCAGTACAAATCTTTGATGTCGCATAACACAGAGAACTTTGAGATATTCATAATTCATGGTGACTCACGGCAGGCACGGTCTACAGCAGATGTACTTTAGAGACTAATTCACTGTTAAGACCCTCTGAGGTCTTAGTTTGTTGGGAGGTGAGGGTGGAGGTTAGCAGGACATGGCCTATACTGGCATTCGCTGCGCTCTCTCATCTGACTCATTTATCTGACAGCCATAGCTGTGGCACTCAATGCCGCAGTGTTTTCTTGGCTGAATTACAGCAGATGTCACTCCGGCAGTTCCATGTCAAACGGTCGAGACGCCTCCAATTTTCATAGCCAGCCAAGCTGAAACCTGACCCGTGACATTGCAAATCATGTCCTCTGACCAAGTCGGCGTTCCAACTTGGACTAGGCCTAACAAGCGACGGGACTCTTTAGAGAAAAAGTAGACTGGTACATCGAGCAAGCATGCAGAAAATGTTACGGTCTGTTCGAAATCTGTCTAAATAGCTAATATGACAGTTTTGATCATTGCTGTGCTAGTTTTAGATCTCTAGGGTTATTTTCTTGAGATGACACCACATTCTGGTAGCTGCTTCATTAGTTTGCAAAGCCTGCAAAGTTTCAGTAAAGATTTATGGCTTTGATTCTTTCTTCAACAGCAGAAACACAACTTAAAAAATGGTGACAGGCCAATAAATTGGCTGATATTTGACATGACAGCATGGTGAATAGATAAACGACTTCAGTTTTCAAAAATGTTGCATTCTGAGTAACTATTGCATAGAATACCTGGTTTTACTTTCAGAAACTGTGGGTTACCTTATTATTTGCTTATTTATGAGGTCAATAACATTGACTAGACTGTGAAATGTCATGTAAATCGGCTCTGGCTGTTCTAAGTCTCTGAAAACTATTACTTAAACAATATAATCTTTTCTTCTCTCCAGTTAACATGTTTTCCAATTCATTTATCTCAGACGCAGAAACTAAAAAGTGAGTGAACGTTTATTTAACAATACAAAGCTCATGAATATTTAATCAGGTATGCAATGAGCAAAACAATGTGCTTCTATCACCATATGGTTTCACACTGTAAACACGCACTTGAGTAGGGCTTCATAACCCAGGGTTTAAAAACACCCTTTCAAACTGAAATGTACTAAGCCAGGATTAAAAGGAATGTGAAGTACAGAGAGAAAACCCCATACAGAGAAGACCCTGAGCTAAGACAAACGCTTGACAGCACAATTAACTGAATCAAGGTGAGGTGAGTAAAATGCATCCTGAGAAGCAAAGCCTCATGACTGAGGGTATTAGGAGCGCATGTGCCTCGACGGTCCGATGTCAAATATACTGGCTGAGGCGCAAGTGAAGTTGCATAGCAGACATTCCGATGAAAAACCAACAAGCCTCGGCGGAAAGAGCGAGGCTGGCACCACGTCCAAAAACAGCACGGAATCCGTTAGCCATACCCCAAAGAAACGGAAAACCGACATGCTGCAAACACATTAACCAGCTTGCCTCTCTTTCACTCCACTCCAAGCGACCATCATGTATGCAGGCAGGGGAAATGTGTTATTGTGTACTAGACAGGACCGACGCTGACATTCAGCCTCATGCCAACAATATCCTCCCCATAATGGCTTTACAATCACATTACGATATCTAATGAGAGTTGATAGCCTAATGGTTAATTTCTACTCAAATTAGCTGTAATCACGACACATAATGTTCAGGAGTTTTTCTTTTCTCGAAGCTGAGCTACCATACTGTTAACATCTTAATGAACGACTCATTGTATAGCAGATTTAGCGTACTTTAGACTATTTTATTTTCCTTTCCATATGGACTGTGGCAAGCCGCTTTAACATTATCACTTTTTTTTCAAAGCTAACAAGTATCAAATTTATGTTACAAGTAGCCCTACCTATTAAGTAAATACTCCAATAGTGACAAATAAACTTTTTCAGTTTCACTAGTATGAAAGATCAACTAAATACAATAGCAACAGAGGCAAGTCGACTTATAGGGATTTGTAGTTCAAATATGGATTATTCATATCCAGCTAGTCTGTATTCCACTAGTCTCAGTCGTCACGTCCACGGACCGTTGGCTAAACGTCTGTTGCATATGGCACACAAAAGTGGAAACACTTCAGGAGTGTCGAAGTCGTCATCGGATTGGTTGAATTATACAGGATTTTCGGGAGACGTGTGTGTTCTTTAACGTTCCGCCTAGAAACAAAGATGCCGTGGCGCCAAACCCCCTCACGAAAGAAGAAAGCCGTCGTTTTTACAACTGTGACGACGAGCGCTTATCAGGATCAAAAAAACGCTGGATTTTCAAAAGTATGTGAAATATTTAAAGTTTGTGGTATAGAATCTTTAAAATATGTCCGAGAGTTTTACACACTGGTGACATTTCCACGCCCCGAAACGTGACGCTGAACGAAACGAACTGTGATTGGTTGACATGTCGGTCAAACTGCCTCATGGGCGGGCCTTGGCCAATGAAAGCCACCATAGATTCCAGACCTTCAGCCGTCAGTCCACGAGTATTCCACTGTTGCAGGTTATCAACTTTATTACTACGTTTTATTAGTAACTAGGCCTATCAATGACATGATATAAACTGGTTACAAATGGCATACACAGTTGGAATTACATTGTAATCTTACTAGTATGAATTGTAACTAGTGGGATAAATGTTACTAGTAAGAAACTGGGATATATTCTGGTGTCAAACAAATAAATAAAACCTAGTAAATCTTGAATGTATGCTAGTAACTATAATAGATTCTACCATTAGGCTACTACTACTAACAACCACCAATGGGAATAGAAGTGAATAGTTCATATCTGAACCACAGATTTCCAGAATTCAGAGAGAAATATTTGCAATTTGTTCGCAGTAACAATGGAATACTTCCTTGTCACTATTGGGATATGACAAGCACTAATATGAAATAATTACTAGGTCCTGAAATTAGCTGACTAGATACTATTTGAATACATATTCTTACATCTATTTAAAAATAAGTAAAAAGAGCAAAATGATTAGTTAGCTTTATGGGGGGGGGGGGGGGGGGGGGGGGGGGGGGAGCGTTAATATGGCTTGCCAGAACACATCCACTTTGGTTTGGTTTCCCCAATAAATACAGACAGAGGCAGAAGTGATGTGATTTATTTAATTCCTTTGACCATAATTAGGCGCGATTGAAGCAATGAATGACTTTCAAAGAGTAAATGAAATGTGTATACAGACCTTCACAAACTCCAACCTCGTACTGCGTGATGGAGCCGCCGTTTAACGGGGGTCTGATCACGCACCGGAGTCCGCGGTCGCAGGTCCCGTACAGACCGTAAACGCCGCCGCAGCTCTCGTTCTTCTGCTTGGCACAAACCGAGCAGCAGCCGCAGATCCCCAACACCACGGAGCCCGTGCAGTGCTTGGGCTCCTCGCATTTGGACTTATCACAGGGCAAACAAATGAGCGCCCGACTGTTCTTCGCGATCAACACCACAAGTTGGAAAATCAGCATGCATTTCATAAGAAGATACATCCTGGAGGAGGCCATGAAGGAAAAGTGAAAAATATAGATATCCAACCCACCCCCTGTCCCCCAAACTACACGATGAGGAGCGGATCCTCCAGCCAAACCAACAAATAACAGAAAACAGCGACTCTGGACGAGCGCGAGAAATGTTCCGTTCAGAAAGACGCGTTTTCTTGTCGAACAGAATAATACGGCGTTCCTGGCGTCAAACTTTTGTTGAAGAAAGCCACCAAAAAGGCACCCCCTTCAAACGAATAGCACCAGAAGAACTATCCCACGCTGTACAACCAGTGCATGGCTTATGCGTCACGATTTCTGCACTGTTCCGTCCAGTTTGTTTTCGCGTAGGAAAACTTTCCTCACGCGCCTCTTCCTTGGAGTCTTTCGTATGCAAGCTTGTCCTGCGCCTATAAAGCCAACGCGCGATGTTTTTCAGTAGTGCCCTGTCGAAGGAAACGCGGTCCTGTTATTTTTTGTTGCTAGCAGAGATTCATTCAGCTGTGCGAATAAATGTTTCCAGCGATCGCGTCCGTCTCATGTCTACCGCTTGCGCTCGCTGCTGAGCGTTGAGCTCAGTCCCTCACCGTGACCTCATAACGGAACCACTCCCATCTCGCATTACTTTGCTCCACTGGAGAGTTCGTTCAGTCCAGATATGAGACACAGGAAATGCTGGTAACACGACACGCTCAGACGCAGGGGTCTGTGATATAGTTCCCGAGGTGCACGTGTGGAATGTGGGGCCCGCATAACTTTGAAAGAATCTCGCGTTTGTGTGGCTGCGCACCTTTAGTACGATTTGCTGAAAAGGATTGTTATGTCTTGCTTTGCCCGTACATTGTTTCTTAACATCCAAACAATGTTTTATTATACAGTAGGAGTGTTTACAAACCATATCAGTGAGACAGCCATGTTAAAACAAATCCTGTCATAACTAGTCATCCAAATTCAGAATATGTAACATAAACATGTGTTTTGTCATAAAATATGATCAGAGATCGTTATCTGGGTATAAACAATTCTTAATGGTGTTATTGTGAGTCTTGGACAAACCCATTGCTACAATTCTCTCTCAGAAAAAAAAAAAAAATGTACCTTTAGGGGTACAACAGATTGTCACTGGGGCAGTTCCCTCAAAGGGACACCTTTATACCTTCTTTACCCCTAAAGGGTTCATAATATCATAAGAGTACATATTACTTCTCTAATACTGTGTTTCCCAACCCTGTTCCTGGAGGCACACCAGCACTACACATTTCACAACTTTTCCTAATCAAACACACCTGAATCAAATCATCAGCTAGTTAGTAGAGACTCCAGGACCAGAAATATAATGGTCAGATAAGGGAGACATCCAAAATGTGCACTGTTGGTGTGCCTCCAGGAACAGGGTTGGGAAACACTGGTCTAATACACCCTTTGGGATAAAGAAGGTCCAGAGATGTCCTTTTGAGGGTACTGAGGGTACCTGTAATGGTGCATTTTTTTTTTTTTTTTTTTTTTGCATACATGAGTTCATATTAGTGGCCAGTAAATTCACTGATCTCTCCCCTACACACCGGTCAGCTAAATGTACTGGAAGTGTCCAAAAACCATGTTTATACCTGAAACATGCATTAACAATGTAATTTTCATACATTTGATTAAATAAACATTTAAAGCCTTATTTACTTTCGTTAATATTACATGTTCCTGGTTATATTGTGAACGATCAATTAGTGTATTTTATTCCTAAAGAAAATAATTTTCATCAAATAATTTTCATAAAAAAAGGTTTTCATCAAAATCTTTTTGCAAAATATAACCACTTGCTCTTCCTCAGTAACAGCTTTTTTTTCTTCTTCAACATTCAGTTTCAGATTATAAATGTGAATATTTATTTTAAAATATAAATAAAACAGAATCTTAAATTTTAAATAAAACATAAAACACATTCAAATTAATTTAATGTTCAATCTTACACTACTTTCTTAAGCAAATAAAATAAAATATCACTAAAAGTACTGTCTAAATTTAGATTTATTTTTGATCAGCTATGTTTAAGTTTTTAAATTCATTCAACTTATTGGATCATCTGCTGATCTCATGTGAGTGACAGGTTGCTGGAGGGGATGGATTATTGCCCAGTATACACAACATCAGAGAATTGCGAGGGGGAGGGGGCATTAATGTTTTTGATTAAAGATTACGAGGGTTCATGAATTTTTTAGAAACAATGATGTGCATGGATAAATCATTTATAATAAACACTGCAATATTCCATAAAAATCAAGAATTGTCAATTTTGATTTGGTGGTGACTCTAAATCACAATCGTACAAGTGAGCAGTTATCTGCAGCATGCTGTATCTCACATTCGACGCCCCATACTAAAGCTTTTCTCTGCAGAGTTATATCAGTGCTATCAGATGTCATAATCCTGTAGATGATGAGTGATATATGTGGTAAAAGCCAAGAACGGCCTCTCTTCTTGCCTTGAGAATTTGTACAGCAATCTTTGAAGAAATCAGATATCTTTGGATTATATTTGCTCTTTCTTTCATCTCCTCTCTTTTCACTGCAACAGTGTCCTGGCTTTGGGCGGTAGCCAATTAAGAATAGCCTCTATACAAGTTAGCTATGAATATCTTTGCCAAGCACAAGATCAGAGGCTGGAGTTGGCATCTAGATATAGTTTTAGGCTGTTTGGTTGCTGCTAAATGGATATGATTGCAGACACATTGCCTCTGTTAATTCTATTCTCTATGCAGGACATGCCGATCCCCAGAGGGGCTCAAAGTAAGACATGAAGCCGTTTTGATGCGGAAATGCTGTTTTTATCAATCGATAAACCACAGTCTTGGCCACCTTCAAATTTTATTTCTTTTCTTTCCTTCCTTTTTTCACATAAAATTTGAACTTGTCTGTGAGATTTAAGATTTTTTTTTTTTTTGCCTATCCTCACTGGTGTTAGATATTTCAGAGAGTATTTGAATGCAGCAATACCCAATAGGAGTTTTTTTTTTTTTTTTTAAGGAGGGATGGGATGCAAAGAGTACTGCTCAGAGCAAAAACATACAGTTTGTTCACATGTAGGCCTAGGCTTTGACGTTATTTCCCAAAAGGCAGTAAAACTGGTAGCAGTTCTTGGAGCCAATGAACACAGAACTGTGAGAGTGTATATAATGTGAGAAATCTTATAAAAATTTCCCTATAAACCAGTACTTAAACCAGACAAATAGATTTTTTATAGAGCTTCAAATTAATTCCTTTTTTATAGCTACCTGTGGTATTGTTATTTCTAAAGGTTGTATATTATGTTGTGCCAAAGAGAAACATCCAAGCTCCTCAGAGAGGTAAAATGTTCGGTCTAAATTTAAACCCATTTTGTTGAGTTTGAGTTCATATTGAAATTTCTTTTGATTGCAGAATTTGGTATTTTGGAAGGTCAGTTTGAGACATTGTAGCAAAACCTTCTGAAACTACAGAAATTATGTTTTGTCAAAGAGACATCCAGGCTCCTTAAGGAAGATAAAATGTTGGTCTTTTTTATATATTTTTTTAATCTATCTATCTATCTATCTATCTATCTATCTATCTATCTATCTATCTATCTATCTATCTATCTATCTATCTGTCTGTCTGTCTGTCTGTCTATCTGCCTATCTGTCTGTCTGTCTTTCTGTCTGTCTGCCTGTTTATTTATTTATTTAGCATGGTTCAGTTTGAGTTCATATTGAAATCACTTTTGATTGCAGAATTTGGTATTTTGGAAGGTCTTGGCACAGTTTGAGATATTGTAGCAATGCCTTCTAAAACTACAGAAATTATGTTTTGTGTCAAAGAGACATCCAGTCTCCTTACGGAAGATAAAATATTTTATTTTATTTTATTTTATTTTATTTTATTTAGTTTGACTTCGTATTGAAATCATTTATTTTTTATTTTTTTATTTATTTATTTTTTTTATTAGCACATTTTAAGATATTGGGTCCTTAAAGAGGAAAACATGATGACTCTAAATTTAAACCCATATTTACATTTTATTTTATTTTGAGTTCATATTGAAATCTCTTTTGATTGCAGACTTTGGTATCTTGGCAAGTCTCAGGCAGCACAGTTTGACACATTGTTCCCTTCTGAGAAGACATGCAACATTACTGGAGTCTTTTCTGAAAGAGAAAAATCCAAGAAGCAGGAGATTTCAACAACCCCCCATTTGCGCCAATTTAATCTCATTTCTGCCTACAAAACATGCTATTACTTTTAACTATTAGGAGGTTTTTTGTTTGCACAGGGTTTCTTAGTGCACAATTTTCTTTGGGAAACGACACTGACATTGCGAGGAGGAGTTAACTGGCACGATGCTCCGGGTTGTTTTCATTTGGATGTGTCTAATTGTTTAATGATGTTAGGTGCTGGCTAATTGAACACCCACTGTTCCAGTACCACTGTTTGTTGTGAAAGTTCCTGGGGAAACAGCCACCGGTGTTCCTGCACCCCATTGAATTAGCCCTGATGAGGCTGGTCTTATCAGCCATCTCCTTTCAGTCACAATATGACCCTCAGAAGTCCTCCCTTGAAACCGACAACATTATGTATGCCAAGGACGGTGAGGAATGCTTCCCAACGAAAGGTCCCTCGTGCACTCAGCATAATCTTGGTCATCAGCCCCCACGTATCGTGTTCAAATGAGGGTAGAATCTCTCAAATGTCTTGGGAAACTGCTCATATTTAGTCAAACCACCCCAATCCCATTTAGCAGGCTTTTAACAGCTGTAGCCATCAACAACTCAAATATGTAGGTGGCATTCCCGCTGAGGAACAAGATTAGATTTTACATTAAAACGACTAAGACTCTGTCTTTCGTAACGCAAGACTTAACACACTTTCTTGACATGTTTACCTGTCTAGGCTGTCTCGTCAAATTCAAACTCTGAACGACCAGTGAGCGTCTACCTGCGGCGATACAGACGTCTGTCAACGTCTGACGCCATTAACGACACCTTCCTCAAAAATTCACCAACGCATTGGCTCAGCACTTACCAGCCCGCTTTCAATAATCATTAAGTCTTTTCTCTTTCACCTCTCAGCCTCATTGTGGTTTCCAGGTACTGAATGACGGTTGGCTATTGTACGCCAGAAAATGTCCTAGACAGCTCATTTTTTTTTTGTAACTTGGAGGACAGTCTGTGGCTGTATTGTGTTATATGTAAATTTTAATCTCTGTGGCATCTCCTTTGTTGGAGCTGCTGTATTTAACGCAGATGATTTGATATTGTTTCCCAGCGGCGGCACTTGTGAGCCTGTATCAAATTCACAGAGGTCAGTGGGGGAAGAGAGATGGAGTGTTGAATAAAGCAGTGAAGCGTCTGATGTTTTATGGAGATTTGCAGCCTTGTGTGTGTAATCGGTGGCTGATCCTACTATTACCATCAGGTCTGTTTCCAAATGCTTAACCACCTCGTTCTTTCTCGCACAGCTGCCTTCTGTATCATTTGCGCAAAAACGCGCACAAACAATGTTTAGGTTGATTAGACGAGTACTACATTAATAGTTGTTATTCTCGTTGTCCCTCCCATGGCCTTTTTGCACAGCAAGTGTTCACTTTGGCATTTACTTCTTCGCTTTTTCTCTTCATGCACCACAACAGTGGCTTAGATTAATGGCATATCTTAAATTAAATAACAAAAGCCAAATGCAGTCTGCTCAGGATAGGGCAAAATAAGGGACAGAGGAAAAAAAAAACTCACAAGAAAACAAATAATTAATGTTGCACAAGGAGTGACGGCTCCAATTCATGAAGCAATTTTATTCCCTGGCCGCTGAGACATGCAGAAGCTGTAAACGTTGGGCCAGGGAGCAGCATGAGGGTGCAGAGGAGCGCTGATGACAGCCAGTAGACTCATTGTGACTGGAGCACTGGCTCTGCAGCCGCTGGGCTAACTGCTCCATTAATCATCCACACAGGCCTGCACATCATCCCCCCCCCCCCCCCCCCCCCCCCCCTCCCCAAATGCACAGCAGCAAAAAGCCAAGCATTTATCCCAAAGTGGAAGGAGTACTGGAACCTGCTTACTACAATCTTTGCTAGTTTCTCAATGAAATATTTCCACTTCAATGGCTCAAAATTACAAAATTACGATAGATAGATAGATAGATAGATAGATAGATAGATAGATAGATAGATAGATAGATAGATAGATATATAGATAAACAAATTGATTGAGCAAATGATTTAATGACTGAATTAATGGCCTCTGAATTTATTCCTGAATGAATTGGTTGAGGAAACAATTCAATGACTCACTCATAAAGACAATGGCTGTATCCAAAATTGCATACTCTCTGAATAGGTACTTTTTTTGAATAAGTAATTACTTAAAGACAGTTTAAAAGTATGTTCTATATACAGTAGTATGAATGTAACATAATAAATTCATCATGTTGTCTTTGTCATGTAACCTACCAGCATCAGTTTTGTCACTTCATCTCCAAAATGGGCTATGAATGCTATTTTATGTTGATTTATGTACCTGACATATAAACGTAGGTTAACTCACTCAAAAAGACAATTGCTGCATCCAAAATCACATATTCTTTGACTAAATTCGTACAACCTTACTTTCATGCTGTGGAAATCGAACGGAAAACAGAAGACAATGAGCATAGCACTGAAAAGGGGCGGAGCTACATAGATTTACAGAAATTCTAAAACTATTTGTTTGTGTTCCACAGAAGAAAGAAAATCATACACATCTGAAACAGCACGAGGGCGAGTAAATGATGAGAAATCTTCATTTTGAGGCACAGTTTCACTTTTAACAACTAAATCGACAATCCTGATAAGGTAGATATTATATGTAAACTTGTGCCCCCATTTTACTAATTCAAAACATGGTAGAGCCTCCTCTTATCTATACTCACTTTCACAAGGGTGTGAACCACGAGGTAGTACACTAAGAATAACCCCTGCAGAAACTGTCTCATGTTGAAAGCATCTACACTGAATAAACGTTTTGTGATGACAGAACAATTACTTCATAATTGAATTTAAGGCTCATTGTCCGTGAGGCACAGAAAGCTTGGGCTAATGGCTTTCGTTGAAATGACAGCCAGCATTCATCTGCACTCATCAGAGCATTCCAAACATCTCAACCATTTCCCAACGGTCCAATGTTTATACACTGGAATGCAAGTAAAATGGGCCTGATAATTATCAACATAACTTTGGATCTGATGATTTTAGACTGTACAGTTGAACACATTGCTCTTTATTCACAGCCCATGATAAGATACAGACACACATGTATGCATAAAAGAAACAAAAAATGTTCCCAGACAACATAAACAAGGAATAATCAAGATAAACATATTTACTTCAAGGTTGCTTAAAAAACATGACCACATCCTTGAATATATTTCAAGTGTGGTTTCCTTTGAAACACCAGCCACATGCAAACTCTCTGACACACTGTGACGCAGAGGGGGTTAACCCTAACTGTAATTTTTCCCTTGTGTCTCATACCTTTTTTCCCTCGTCTTTTTGTGAGCACATGACAAAAGAATGTATGGAATGCCAGTGAGCGCGGCGCCAGCAGCGTTTCCAGTAGCACTGGCCGATGAGAACTGGGAGGGTGGAGGTGGGGTCGAGCCTGGAGACTGGGCTTTCTTTACTGTGTTTGGGGAAATTACTGCTTTTTTTCCATATAAAGTAGTGCATTCCACAGGCTGACTGGCAAACTAAACCTCCTCTCGCTTCGTAAAGGGACAGAATAGAGACATAAGGAAAGACACATAAAAAATGAAAAGGGGAAACACATTCCTAAATCCTGGACGTATACAGCACTTGAAAGTATACAGTTACAGGAAAAGACTCTGAATCAGACAAGTAAAAGCATTCAGCTGTATGACATCATTTCCTCAAGTGCACACACAGGTCACATTCTAAAACAAAACATGAGGTCTGTTTGAATTGTGAATGATACAAAATGTAACACTGAACCAAAAAGGTAGGAAAAGCACTATATTGTTGGGCACAATGAATCAATAAATCAATAAATAAATTGTTTCTTAATGAATCAGTTACTAATTGAGCCATTTAGGTGAATGATTTAATGACTTACTCATAAAGACACTCACTTAATTTGTTACTTAATGAATCGGTGGATTGAGCGAATGATTTAATGACTCAGTAATAAATACGACCATTCAATTTGTTTCTGAATGAATCGGTTGAGTAAATAATGCAATGACTCACTCAAAGACAATAGCTGTATCCAAAATGGCATACTCTCTGAGTAAGTACTTTTACTGAATAAGCAATTACTTAGAGACACGTTCTATATAGTATGAATGTAACATACTAAATTTGTCATGTTGTCATTGTCATGTGACTTACCAGCATCAGTTGTGTCGCTGCACTACCAAAATGGATTATGAATGTCCTTTTATGTTGATTTATGTACCTGACATATAAACCTATGTGATATACACAGATGAACAGGTTATTGACTATATTAATCACCCAAATGTATTTTGTGTGATTTTTTAATTGATTTTATGGAAAGAAACAGCATTGCAATATTCTTAGTCAATTTGACTGTTAGCTATTGATCTGTTAAAACCTGAAGAAAAAGATGCTGCAGGGTGAAAATGAGTCTGAGATCAAATGGAGGAACATATACAAAGGTCTCCATTTCATAAACAGCTTTAGGGTAGGTCAGTCATTACCCTATGCGAAATTCAGGGTGATAAATCCAAAGTTACCCCCTCTGGTAATGCATGCCTCTCAGCCTTGGTCATAGATGGCAGTTCATTCAGATTCTCTAAAAGAAGATTAAATTGAATTTCACGTTATGTGCAGATAAAATTCAAATCGCATATTGCCATTATTTGATCTTTTCAAATTCACCAGTGGAAAATGTGTTTTCTTGCAAAGAGGTAATTTTACACCGTTGCCTCGGTAGTCGTAAGGTTCAGTCTAGTGCAGCATTTCAGTATGTTTTTTTTTTTTTTTAAGTAAATGATATACTTCCCACATGCTTCAGCTCAGACAGGCTTGCACTGAAAACTTCGTTTTTTTAATAAGACGTTTGCCTTAATATACAGTGGGTACGGAAAGTATTCAGACCCCCTTAAATTTTTCACTCTTTGTTATATTGCAGCCATTTGCTAAAATCATTTAAGTTCATTTTTTTTTCTCATTAATGTACACACAGCACCCCATATTGACAGAAAAACACAGAATTGTTGACATTTTTGCAGATTTATTAAAAAAGAAAAACTGAAATATCACATGGTCCTAAGTATTCAGACCCTTTGCTCAGTATTAAGTAGAAGCACCCTTTTGATCTAATACAGCCACGAGTCTTTTTGGAAAAGATGCAACAAGTTTTTCACACCTGGATTTGGGGTTCCTCTGCCATTCCTCCTTGCAGATCCTCTCCAGTTCTGTCAGGTTGGATGGTAAACGTTGGTGGACAGCCATTTTTAGGTCTCTCCAGAGATGCTGAATTGGGTTTAAGTCAGGGCTCTGGCTGGGCCATTCAAGAACAGTCACGGAGTTGTTGTGAAGCCACTCCTTCGTTATTTTAGCTGTGTGCTTAGGGTCATTGTCTTGTTGGAAGGTAAACCTTCGGCCCAGTCTGAGGTCCTGAGCACTCTGGAGAAGGTTTTCGTCCAGGATATCCCTGTACTTGGCCGCATTCATCTTTCCCTCGATTGCAACCAGTCGTCCTGTCCCTGCAGCTGAAAAACACCCCCACAGCATGATGCTGCCACCACCATGCTTCACTGTTGGGACTGTATTGGACAGGTGATGAGCAGTGCCTGGTTTTCTCCACACATACCGCTTAGAATTAAGGCCAAAAAGTTCTATCTTGGTCTCATCAGACCAGAGAATCTTATTTCTCACCATCTTGGAGTCCTTAATGCGGGCTTTCATGTGTCTTGCACCGAGGAGAGGCTTCCGTCGGGCCACTCTGCCATAAAGCCCCGACTGGTGGAGGGCTGCAGTGATGGTTGACTTTCTACAACTTTCTCCCATCTCCCGACTGCATCTCTGGAGCTCAGCCACAGTGATCTTTGGGTTCTTCTTTACCTCTCTCACCAAGGCTCTTCTCCCCCGATAGCTCAGTTTGGCCAGACGGCCAGCTCTAGGAAGGGTTCTGGTCGTCCCAAACGTCTTCCATTTAAGGATTATGGAGGCCACTGTGCTCTTAGGAACCTTAAGTGCAGCAGAAATTTTTTGTAACCTTGGCCAGATCTGTGCCTTGCCACAATTCTGTCTCTGAGCTCTTCAGGCAGTTCCTTTGACCTCATGATTCTCATTTGCTCTGACATGCACTGTGAGCTGTAAGGTCTTATATAGACAGGTGTGTGGCTTTCCTAATCAAGTCCAATCAGTATAATCAAACACAGCTGGACTAAAATGAAGGTGTAGAACCATCTCAAGGATGATCAGAAGAAATGGACAGCACCTGAGTTAAATATATGAGTGTCACAGCAAAGGGTCTGAATACTTAGGACCATGTGATATTTCAGTTTTTCTTTTTTAATAAATCTGCAAAAATGTCAACAATTCTGTGTTTTTCTGTCAATATGGGGTGCTGTGTGTACATTAATGAGGAAAAAAATGAACTTAAATGATTTTAGCAAATGGCTGCAATATAACAAAGAGTGAAAGATTTAAGGGGGTCTGAATACTTTCCGTACCCACTGTATACTGAATATGCTGCTGCCTTGATGTATTGTGTCTTTCAAATGATTAAAAAAATAATATTTATTTAACCCTCATGTTGTGTTCTGACTTTCTGGCCATTTTCATTTTTCTTGATAATGCTAGTTAATGTTATTGCAATGGACTAAAACTTTCTGACTTACATATATAAGTCAGATATATATATATATATATATATATATATATATATATACTCTTATACTTTTATATGTATACTTTCATAGATATATAACAAGGTGGGATATATATATAACCTGAACCCCTTGGCACAGCAACAAAGCCTAAACGCCAGTGAAAAGGAGATACAGCCACAGAACTCAGCACCTCTTTCTTTGTTAGACTGAAGTGCTGCTCCACCTTTACTCAAAGCATGAGGTCGGATTCTTCCTGAAACAGCACTGAGAGCCGAAAGAATCAAAACAAGTCAAAGCGCTCATTCCGTTGGAGTTTGTGAGATGCCATCAGAGAAGTCACTTGGGTTCATTCTTCTCTTGACACTTAATGATCAACAGTAGCCAGACACAAACCCATAATCTGGTAATGTGTTGGGCCCTCATAGCAAGCTTCACTGGGCAGCTATGCCGTAATGACGCTCTTGCCCTCTCTTTTCCGTGTGCATGGAGACGTGAAGCTTCACAACATCGAAACAATATGGACATAGATGATGTTTGTTTCTGGCCTGGTAAAGTCAAAGAGACGATCATTTCATCTCATCAAGTTTGATTCACTTCACCCGTCCCTCTAAAATACATTCAAATATGCCTTCAGTAAAAGATTGGTTTTCAGTTTTTGCTTCACAGAGACCAGAAAGTCTCCTGCATTTATTTCGTTATTTTTTTCTGATAGTGTAACCTCATAATACACATTACAAAAAAGATAACTATAATAAAAGCTGTTTGTACTTCACACATTTTTGTTTCTATGTTACACCCTAATGTACTTTTAAAATAAGCAGTCAATACATCTCAGGTCTTTTAATGCAGTCCGTAAATTCACAAGCCTTCATAAACACACTGAATTGTTGTGGCAATAACACTCGCAGTGCATTTTGATTCAGCTCGTATATTGATGTAATATGCATCCTTTGCTATTTATAGCATCATGTTGCTTGTCACATTTCAGAACAGACAGAATTCCCTGTTTAGTGGATGGTGTATTGTCAAAGTGATCTAATTAGATATGTTCTCTTTAACAAACCGCCAGAGGCAGCTCTGTAACCCTTCAATTTCTTTAGCCCGTCTTTCTAAACAGGATTTAGATTTCATGAACCTCATTTGTCTTCTCAGAATTTGCTGTTGCTTTTTAAAAAACAGACTTTCTCAAGTCTCTATTCAAATATTTGGGCTCTTTCTATCAACCATCAAAGGCTGTGAAATTGTTAATCTTTAATCCCATAAAGCCTACTGTAGCATATGTAATACATGGATTTCTAAGGCCTCTATATTATCAACATGATCAAAACTTTGCTGAAAAACCAGTTGCACACAGTCTACTATGTGCCTTCTGTCATCTGATTTTTAGTTCGTAAAAGGCCTCTCAATTCTAAAAATGCATTTCAGGTTGTGGTACACGTCTTTTTGATGTGAAATCTTTAATAAGCTGAATTTAAGAATAACATTTATATTGTTAGTAATATTTAAAAATGAACATTTACTGAACCAAAGCAACTTAGGTTTACTGATAAAACAGTCTTTATATATTATTATTTACAGTTGTGCTCAAAATTATTCATACCCTTGGTAAATATGATCAAAGAAGGCTGTGAAAATAAGTCTGCATTGTTTATTCGTTTGATCTTTCATTCAAAAATCACAAACAAAAAACAAAAAACAAATCCAACATTTAACTGAAGTAAAAAAAGTGAAAGTGGGGGAAAATCGCATTAGGAAATAAATATTTTTCTCTAGTACACAATGGCCACATTTATTGGTACCCCTAGAAATTCTTATGATTTAAATATCTCTAATTTTTTCCCATTCATATTTGCATTTTTTTTTTTTTTTTAGCACACCAGGGTGATTATGAACATGAAATTGTCCAGCTTTGGCTTCCTGTTTCACAGGAATATAAATATCATGAACACAAAGGCCAAATTCCCTTAATCATTGATCACAAGGTGTAAAATCAAATAATATATTTCTGATGTGCAGAACAAAAGTGCTGAACTTCACAAGTTTAGAAAGTGGCTGTAAGAAAAGAGCTAAAGTATTAAAAATCCCCATTTCCATCATCAGGGCAATAATTCAGAGGTTCCAATCAACTAAAGATGTTACAAATCTGCCTGGAAGAGGACGTGTGTCTATATCGTCCTAATGCACGGTGAGGAGGAGAGTTTGAAAAAAAAAAAAAAAAAAAAAAAAAAAAAAAAAAAAATATATATATATATATATATATATATATATATATATTCACAAACAGCCCCTACATCAACACATGTTATTCAGGAAGGTTTCAAGAAAAATTCTCCTAGCTCATCCAAAAACAAACTCTAAAAAAAGAGCTTTTTAGCAGCAAACACTCAAGATTTGTTTGGTGCACACAAGGATAAAAAAGTACCCCATGTGTACAATGAAATATACTGCTGTATCTTTAGGGTTGTGGGCCTATTTTTCCGCAGGAGATCCTGGACATCTTGTTTAGATACATGGCACCATGGATTCAATTAAATACCAACAGATAAAAAGTTTAAAACTGACTGTCCATGCTAGAAATCTTATAATGGGCCATGGTTGGATCTTCCAACAGGACAATAATCCACAAACAAACATCAAAACCAAATCAAAAAAGGTGTCACTGAGAACAAAACCAAGCTTCTGTTATGGCCAACCCAGTCCTCTGACCTGAACCCTATAGAAAATGAGTGAGGTGAACTGAAGAGGAGAAGCACCAACATGGAGCTGGGAATCTAAAGGGTCTGGAGTGATTCTGGATGAAGGAATAGTCTCTGATCTCTTGTCAGATGTTCTCCAAACTTATCAGGCATTATAGGTGAAGATTCAGAGCTGTTATCTTGGCAAAAGGAGGTTGCAAAAAGTATTGAATAAATGGTATGATTAAATGTGGCCAATGTGTATTAGAGAAAACATTTATTTCATAATGAGGTTTCGCTCCCATTTTAAATTCTTATTCTCCAATGAATGGTTAGATTTTTGTAAATTTTTTAAATAAGAGATCAAAAGGATTAATAATACAGATTTATTTTCACAGCCACCTTTGATCATATTTACCAAGGGTATGAATAATTTTCAGCACAACTGTATATGCATTTTATGTATGTTCTCTGTTATATAAAGCTATATGCTATATTACACTACAAGCTTTCAGAATTTCATCTTATTTTTAGTTATATAATTAACAACATCTTTCACCTAATTGTTTATTTTTGCTCTTTTTGTCCTCCATATTTTCACCATATCATAATATATGGGCTATGATGTATTAAATATGATACAAAATATAAAATGCATTTTGGTTTTTTAATGATTTTTTAAAATTATGTATTTTGTTTAAACATTCAATAAACTGTTCTATTAAAAAAATGGTCCCACTTTAATGTAAAAACATGTAAGTACACAATAAGTACATTGTATCAAATTATTAATTTAAATATAAGTGCACAGTAGATAAAGAACCTTAATATAAAGTATATATAATTCTGACTATTATTTCATATGTCGGGCTTTACACGTTTAGTTTTGTTTCATCAATTAGCCTGTATTTTAATTTTACTTCGTTTTCTGGTCTTGTTTGTGTTCATTTCACTAATAGTACCTCATCTTGTCAATGTCTAGTTATGCTAGTATAAGCCTTAAAAATAACAAAACAAACTTGACAAATGTACACTATTTCTCTTCCAGGAAAATGGATCCTAAAATGTTCCTGTAACCGGTGAAGTATGGAACTAGCAACCAAGGTCATGGATTCAAACCGCAGGTAACACATACACATAAAGCAAAATGTATATGCTGAATGCATTAGTTTGCAGTTAGCCCCTGCTGCCAGATGTCATTACTACACCATCAGACAGCCATTCAGAAGTAATCAATGTATTACAAAATAACTCATGCTTTTAAGAGAGAGGCCTCTTTAAAGTGTGTAATGATGACAGTATGCAGGTTGCATACTTCTTGGGGTACAACTACTGTAGAACTCCTTGGATTGATGGGCTCTGATGTACACTAAAGGCTATTGTCTATTTAAAAATAAGAAAACCTTTGTTATGTCCATAACTCTAACCTTGAATTTGTATAATTCTTAGTAAACTTCCCCCGTAGTCACTTCTTCTCAAAGCCTCTATAATTATTATTATTATTATTTAAATTCAGCATTAAGTCTCTTTCAGCAGTGAGAAGAACTAGAATCTTAAAAATTACATTGCAAAAAATGACCCATAAAAACTTTCGTTTGTAATGCAGTTGGTATTACATAATATTCTTTTAAATAAAATAACTTGAGTAGCACTAGTTAATTTAGATGACCACATGAAGCACAGGTTACCTGCCAAAACATTTTTACAGTGCTTTTTAAGAAATCATAAGTGGCTTAGTCAGCAAGTGAAAATCTGCATAGAACTCTTCGTGCCCCCTCAGATTTTTACCCGAGTGGATTTTAAATACAACTTCCAAAAAAAAGAAAAAAAAAAAAAAAAGAAATCTTGTACCTTTGGAAATTGCACTGCATGTTTATTATAGCATATAACATATCTAAATTTGAATCGCAACATCCAGAATTCATTTGCTTTCTAACTAAAGCTTCAGTCATCATCTCATCCCCCCCTCAAAAACTTTTATTCTGTTGCCTTAAACAAAATAGGTGCCTGACACCGGTGCTCCTCATGTTATCTGTGTGTAGCGCGCTTGGTAGAGCAAAAGGACGTCATGCTGCTGACTGTGGCTCCCAGAAGAACGGGTCATCCGACCTTCATGTGTGCGCAGCAGGGTTCGTGATGACTTCGCCGCATGCTGCAAAAAGGTCCCCTGACATACATACACTAATTAATGTTTAAGAGCAAGAAATGAGCAACCTTGGACTGTGTGTCCATTAGTTCTATAATCATTGTCTTTTATATCAGGACATTTATACATGTGCAGTCCATTCAATGATATAATATGAGCCTCAATTTTCTGTGCAATTTTTTGCACATTTTCTCTCTATTCCAGGTAGGTCCCTAATGTGTTTTGATATCTTTTGAGTATGATGTCATGAGACTCTGGGGTGTGTGTGTGTTGAGCAGGTTTCGGACCCTGATGCGTGATGCACATGTAATAAGAGCCGCTATGGCGAGCTGTTTGCTGCGTGTCTGACCTTGCAGTGCATTTGGGCTGCGCTCATGCATAAATGCAGCCTCTTACAGTCCTTTTGGACATCATTATCAAACGATACACCTACTAGACAGATATTATTTGTTGGATGTTACTCTGATAGATTACACATCAACACTGTTGGTGTGGCTGCGAATAAACTAGAGCACATTAAGCCGATCTGTTTCATATCCTTTGTTGTTTTCATCATAGCACTCATTTGCGGTATTATTCTTCATTTGAACAACATAAAGCTTAATCAAATGCATCCAAATGTTACTGAGAATGTACGCCTCATAAAAACACATCCCACAATTCTTTCACACCATTGCACCGTGATTGTCTGCTGCCAGATTTAACTTTATTTGAACTGAAAACAATGTGTGCATGCACCACTATGGTCTTTAGGTATTCCAGGACTGTGAAAATGTCTTGCGTGCCAAGAAAGTGATATAAATTGAGAATTTGTATGCTGTGAAAACAATTGCCGGTAGCAGGAAATCTACCAAAATTCATCTGTAGAAATAATTACAGCTGGTGATATGTGGTGGAAGCTAATGGCAGTAATAAAAATGTTAAAAGCCTTTGAATATGAGGCCAAACCATAAGACATCAATTTGGTTGTATTAAGGCACATTTCTACTTAGTTTAACACTAAGTACTTGGAAATGGGGGTAATAAAAACAAGACAAAGTGCAAAGTCTTCTTGATCCAAAATGCATCTGCTGAAGCTCATCATTATCCATTCGTCGCTGTAAACAGTTTAAAAAAGAATGGTTTCAGGAGTCATTTAAACTTTGTAACTTTAATTATAATATTAGAAAACATGAATGAATGCATGGATAGACCACAAGATACTGTAGATAGATGCACAGACAGATAGATGGATATAAATAAACAGTACAGACAGACAAATGGATGGACGGACAGACTTAGATAGATAGATAGATAGATAGATAGATAGATAGATAGATAGATAGATAGATAGATAGAAACAGACGGACGGACAGATGGACAGACGGATAGATAGATAGATAGATAGATAGATAGATAGATAGATAGATAGATAGATAGATAGACAGATGGACAGACGGATAGATAGATAGATAGATAGATAGATAGATAGATAGATAGATAGATAGATAGATAGATAGATAGATAGATAGACAGATAGATAGACGGACAGATGGACAGATGGACAGAAGGATAGACAGATAGATAGATAGATGGACAGACGGACAGACGGATAGATAGATAGATAGATAGATAGATAGATAGATAGATAGATAGATAGATAGATAGATAGATAGATAGATAGATAGAAACAGACGGACGGACAGATGGACAGACGGACAGAAGGATAGATAGATAGATAGATAGATAGATAGATAGATAGATAGATAGATAGATAGATAGATAGATAGATAGATAGATAGACGGACAGATGGACAGAAGGATAGACAGATAGATAGATAGATAGATAGATAGATAGATAGATAGATAGATAGATAGATAGAGACAGATGGACAGATGGACAGACGGACAGAAGGATAGATAGATAGATAGATAGATAGATAGATAGATAGATAGATAGATAGATAGATAGATAGATAGATAAATAGATGGATAGACGGACAGATGGACAGAAGGATAGACAGATAGATAGATAGATGGACAGACGGATAGATAGATAGATAGATAGATAGATAGATAGATGGACAGATGGACAGAAGGATAGATAGATAGATAGATAGATAGATAGATAGATAGATAGATAGATAGATAGATAGATAGATAGATAGAGACAGATGGACAGACGGACAGACAGATAGACAGACAGACAGACAGATAGATAGATAGATAGATAGATAGATAGATAGATAGATAGATAGATAGATAGACGGACAGATGGACAGACGGACAGAAGGATAGATAGATAGATAGATAGATAGATAGATAGATAGATAGATAGATAGATAGATAGATAGATAGATAGATAGATAGATAGATAGATAGCAAAAAAAATGTATTTCATCATAATATACTATACAGGCTGCTTTTTAATGCTCGTCAAATGAAGAAAGAATCTTTTTTACAGCAAACAGATGTAGTTACATCATCAACCAGCAGAGGCTCAGTGGCGAATAAAGCAAGGTCATAATTTGGTCTTGAGAGAATTTGATAAAAAATGTTTGTGTTCATACAAAATCTTTGACTTGTGATCACAGACTGATGTCTTGGTAAATCTGAACTCAGAGACACTTCTGAGATTTCTTTTCAGCATAAATGAAGTTCGATTATTATTTTCAAAGTCTCCATTTGATGACGCAATTCAAAAAGGAGATATCACTTGAGATATCACTTGTGGTTTTACTTTCCTACGGGAAAGAAAATCCGAACTGGCACCTGCATTTCAAACAATGGGATTCATTTAGCGTTGTATTTCAGATCTAATCAACAGTTTTAAGCTCCATCAGAGACTCACCTCACGGGATTCATCACCTATTGGTATCAACCCAAAACACACTAACAAATGAGTACACGTACATGCATGAATTCCTGATTTATCAGCCACAGAGTCAATGCAGTTAGGTGAGAGACCAAGAACTGTTTTATGTAGAGGTGAAGCAGAATCCCAAGAGACAGATCAGAGGGAATTATGATGAGAAAGAGAGAAAGAGAAAGACCTAGTACAATGCTTACTGCATCAACACTTCAAAAGCCGTTTCCTCCCCACCACCCTCTCTGAATTAACACAGCAAAAAGAAATAGAGATAATTTATGAAAGCATTTACAGAAAAGATCATTGCCAGATCAGAGACCCTGACTGATGGACTCATCTAATTCACATCTAATATAATGCAATTACCACATTTAAAACTAATAAGAAGCATTTTATCATTTTAAACCACATAAATTGAAAGTAATATAGCTAGAGTCAAGATCAGGTTTTGAAACTGAATAGGATATAGAATAGAAAACCATGCAAAATGTGCTGTAGCGTGACAGGAAACCTGCTCTTCTGAGAACACCATTTTCTCAGTGAAAAGGAAAACAATAAATTCTTAACAAAACATGCGAACTAAGACCACGAGATGACGCATGATTCACTGCCCATCCAAACAGAAGAAAATGAGCGAAAGAGGTTTTAAAACAAAAATCATTTTCTCTCATAAACAGCGCGTACGTCACTGTTTCTAGTGGTCTGTTTACAGAGAGGGTATTCCTGTTTCTTTCATTTTGTGTGTGGCTTTTATGCACTTAAACTTTTATCTTTAGGAGCGGATGAGTGCGAGTGTGTGCCTGGTTCATCATGCCTAACAGCTTTGCGACATTTTCATCAGAAGAGCAGCACTAGCACTATTACAAACTTTGTGCTAAATACGTCGGCCGTTCAGAGAAGGTCAGACCATTAATCTCACCCTTCAGGAGAGCTACAGTGTAGTTCGTTTCGCACGTGAGCACAGTGTCCTAATGTATAGCATGGCTGAGGTCCAAGAAAAAAAAAAAACTGTTTCTTTTTACAGAGCTTTTATGTTTGCTGTTTTATGAGGTAATTTGCAACAATTACAGTTTTCACCAAGTAGAATATGCAATCATTATTCATGGCTGTCTAGTCAGATCCTCGCCACCGTATGCATCCTATGTAATGGTGTAGAAATAATTTGAAAGTGGAGGTGGACACATTTAGACAGGGGCATTGATTATCTACCAAAAAGTGGGGACAGCAAAAGGAATTCGTAAAGCATTGTTTTTTTTTAAAACCTAGTAAGTTGTCTTGAGTGTGCCTCAGAGTAAAAAAAAAATAAATAAAAAGCTGTGACTTTATTTATCATATTTGCAAAAAGTCACATTTCACAATTGCAGCTTTATTCTTGTAATTGCGATTTCATGTCTCACATCTGCAAATTCATTTCTCACAAATTTAACTTGTGACTTCATTTCTCATAACTGCAGCTTCATACTTTCTTGTAACTGTGATCTATTTTTCACGATTGTAGATTTATCTCTCACAATGTGACTTATATTTCACAGCTGTGATGTTATTTCCCAAAGATTTGACATGTAATTGTAACTCATAATTGCAACTTCATACTTTATTTCTTGTATTTGCAAATATTTCTCATGACTGTGCAATTATATATCACTGTGACTCCATATCTCACAATTGTGACATTACAGGTGCATCTCAATAAATTAGAACGTCGTGGAAAAGTTAATTTATTTCAGTAATTCAACTCAAATTGTGAAACTCATGTATTAAATAAATTCAATGCACACAGACTGAAGTAGTTTAAGTCTTTGGTTCTTTTAATTGTGATGATTTTGGCTCACATTTAACAAAAACCCACCAATTCACAACAACAACAAATTAGAATACTCAACAACATCTCAACAAATTAGAATACTTCATAAGACCAAAAAAAAAAAAAAAAAAACATTTTTAGTGAATTGTTGGCCTTCTGGAAAGTATGTTCATTTACTGTATATGTACTCAATACTTGGTAGGGGCTCCTTTTGCTTTAAGTACTGCCTCAATTCGGCGTGGCATGGAGGTGATCAGTTTGTGGCACTGCTGAGGTGGAATGGAAGCCCAGGTTTCTTTGACAGTGGCCTTCAGCTCATCTGCATTTTTTGGTCTCTTGTTTCTCATTTTCCTCTTGACAATAGATTCTCTATGGGGTTCAGGTCTGGTGAGTTTGCTGGCCAGTCAAGCACACCAACACCATGGTCATTTAACCAACTTTTGGTGCTTTTGTCAGTGTGGGCAGGTGCCAAATCCTGCTGGAAAATGAAATCAGCATCTTTAAAAAGCTGGTCAGCAGAAGGAAGCATGAAGTGCTCCAAAATTTCTTGGTAAACGGGTGCAGTGACTTTGGTTTTCAAAAAACACAATGGACCAACACCAGCAGATGACATTGCACCCCAAATCATCACAGACTGTGGAAACTTAACACTGGACTTCAAGCAACTTGGGCTATGAGCTTCTCCACCCTTCCTCCAGACTCTAGGACCTTGGTTTCCAAATGAAATACAAAACTTGCTCTCATCTGAAAAGAGGACTTTGGACCACTGGGCAACCGTCCAGTTCTTCTTCTCCTTAGCCCAGGTAAGACGCCTCTGACGTTGTCTGTGGTTCAGGAGTGGCTTAACAAGAGGAATACAACAACTGTAGCCAAATTCCTTGACACGTCTGTGTGTGGTGGCTCTTGATACCTTGACCCCAGCCTCAGTCCATTCCTTGTGAAGTTCACCCAAATTCTTGAATCGATTTTGCTTGACAATCCTCAATAGGCTGCGGTTCTCTCGGTTGGTTGTGCATCTTTTTCTTCAACACTTTTTCCTTCCACTCAACTTTCTGTTAACATGCTTGGATACAGCACTCTGTGAACAGCCAGCTTCTTTGGCAATGAATGTTTGTGGCTTACCCTCCTTGTGAAGGGTGTCAATGATTGTCTTCTGGACAACTGTCAGATCAGCAGTCTTCCCCATGATTGTGTAGCCTAGTGAACCAAACTGAGAGACCATTTTGAAGGCTCAGGAAACCTTTGCAGGTGTTTTGAGTTGATTAGCTGATTGGCATGTTGCCATATTCTAATTTGTTGAGATAGTGAATTGGTGGGTTTTTGTTAAATGTGAGCCAAAATCACCACAATTAAAAAAATCAAAGACTTAAACTACTTCAGTCTGTGTGCATTGAATTTATTTAATACACGAGTTTCACAATTTGAGTTGAATTACTGAAATAAATGAACTTTTCCACGACATTCTAATTTATTGAGATGCACCTGTATTTCTCACAATTTTGACTTTGTATTTCACAGTTAATTTCTCATACTAGCAACTTCATGCTTTACTTCTTGTAATTGCGACTTTATTTCTCATGATTGTGCATTAATATCTGACTTAACATCTCACAGGTTTGACTTAATTTCTCAAAATCTTGACATAATTGTGACTTTGTTTCTCATAACTGCTACTTCACACTTTATTTCATACTAATGCACATTTATATCTCACAGTGTGACTTCATATTTCACAATTGAGACGTTCTCACAATTTCAATTTATATTTACAATTTCATAACTTATTTCTTGCAATTGTGACTTTATTTCTCACAACTTCACATTAAGTCACACTGTGTGACTTCATATCTCACAATTGCAACATTATTTCTCACAATTTTGACCCACAATCACAACTTCATACTTTATTTCTTGTAGTTGTGACTAGTACTCACGATTTATGTGCATTTGAAGATGTGCATTTATTTCTCACAATTTAGACTCATAATTGGAACTTCATACTTTTCTTTTCTTGTAGTTGCGACTAGTAGTAGTAGATTGTGCATTTATTTTATATCTCAGTATGTTACTTCATATCTCACAATTTTGACTTCATACTTTATTTCTTGTAATTGCAACTATTTCTCTTGATTGCTCATTTATTTCTCACAGTTTTGACTTCATATTTGACAACTGCGATTTCATTTCTCATTATTGCAACTTCATACTACAGTATATTTTTTAGTTGTTTTTGCTGTTAATTTGGAGATTGATCAGGTATTTTTCTTTTTCTTGACTTTTCTTTGTGGCCATTTGTTTATTGTTGTTATTGATTTGGTGAGAGTCTATTTAATTTTGTGGCCTGTTATGTGTATTAATATTGACTTTGTTGGTAATTCTTTCTTTCTTTCTTTTTTTCTTTAGGAGCAGGGTGAGCCAGAGTGGGCGGGCTATCTGGTGTGGGGAGTAGAAGCTCTCCCTTTTTGTCCAAAGTGTGGGGTGTAGGTTTCACTTGCAGTGTAATTTTACTAGAGTGTGTGGGTGCTTGGGAGATTTCATTCACAGAGGGCTGGTTCATCGTGAGCTGTTTTGATGCTCAATGTTTAGCCTGCCCACTTTCTGGGACACCCCAGCTCAGTTAATAGACCTTTTTGATTTAATCTAACTGATTGTTTTTCTTTATTGTTGTGGCTTTGTGTCACTTGCCATCATTTTGCTGCTTTCTCTAGCCATGGTCTTTGTTTTTTTATTTATGATCTAATATAGCTTCATTTGGTACGTATCCACGCCTCATTGTTTAGTGATTTGTGGGAGTGAACAAGCTTGCGTGTCTTTCTTTGATTGGTATTTCCCCAGGTGTTCAGCCAGGGGTGGCGTAGTCACTACTAGTGATACTTTAGTAATCTAAGCCTATACACCTTTATGCCACATATGTCTTCATATCTCACAATTTTGACTTCATATTTTATTTCTTGTATTTGCGAATTTATTAACACACAATTGTGTATTTATATCTCACAATGTGACTTCATATTTCACAACTGCATCTACCTTTCTAATTTACTTTTCTATTTTCCACCATCTTGAATACATTTTGTTAACTAAGCTTGTAACGGTGTATTTTGGGTGAAGATGTGACACTAGCTTAGATTTTGTCATCTCAGAAGGCAACATAATAATGCTACCTATCAGCCATCACGCTTATAGCCCACTAGGTTTTGGAAAGTGGCGATTAAGATATTACTGTTATATGTGTGAAATGCAGAACAGAGGTAATATATATCTGAGTGTATATGTACACATGTGCATATGCACAGTATAAGCATATATTATGTACACAACATGACACAGCACACTCACATCTGCCAAGTATTGTGTTTTTCAAGCTGAATAATGTTTAACGATAAACCTCATTAAACATTTGACCAGGAATTGAGGCAGTATTGAAGAAGACAGATCTATGAGAGTGCCGTATGATAGACCAGTCCAGTGCGCAGACACAAATAAGACTCCTCAGCCAGCGCGCCTGTGTAAATATTTGAACTCTACCCAGCAGATATCAGGGCCTCTAGTGAGAAAGACACTAGTTCAGGTGAGAAAGGGTTCATTCCCATACTGCATTCCTGCTGCCTATGATCTCTCCCCACGGCTCGTGTATTCACGCTCTGCATACGGATTGGAGGTACAATAAGTGCACAAACAGAATGAAACCATCGGGGGTGCTGTGCAAAATGTCTGTTATTGAATTACACATATGACTGTCCTAAATAAAGGGTCACTTCTGAGTTGTAATTTTGTTTTTACCATATGACATTTTTTAATTACAACCCCAGCATTTTAGTTTTTTAAAACCCCTAGAATTTTTTTATTTTTATTTTCTTATTTTTTGTGTTGCACCTGTTTTAATTTAAATTAGTTCTCTTTCTGCACTGCAAAACAGATCTTAAATAATACATGTAATAATGTTAGTGTTCATAATAAAGGACTGTGCTTAAAAAATCTGCCAGTGGGTCAATAAAAAATACATTATTCAAAATAAATTTTCTTATTATGCAGTTTTGCTTCTTGGGTTACTTTATTATTTATTATTAGATAAAAAAAAGATAATTATTAAGTCTCAACTGATATACTGTACATAGTGGTTGACATCAATATTTAAAGAGTAAGATGACTAATGCTTGATATAACATATCTTGACAATAATATACTGTATACAATACAGCTTAGTAAATATAATCTAATGTACGCTATGACACAAGGAAGTGCTAGCACATCTGTTAATTTGTCACTTATTGCATAACATGATACTGTGCCTTAAGGAATGCTGATTGTTGTTGTTTGGATATTACATAACATATCTGGATATCGAACAACATGATAGAGTAAACTGTAGCTAGTGTAAAGAATGGACTTTTTATCAGTTCACAGTTAACCTTCCCTACATAGCAGAAAGGGAGGGGCTTAAGGTGTGAAAGCTGTAGCAGCATAAACAGCCAAAATGTAGTATACAGTGCAAGTGCACATCATTTGGGACTAAACTAATGGATCTCAACCAGGAGGCCCGGGCCCACTAGGGGCCTCAGAAAACTTCAGTGTGGGCCCCAATAATCAGAATGCAAATGCTAAAACTACAGTGGCCGAGAGAGCTCAAAGCACTGCAAATGAAAAAAACACCAACAAATTAAAATGTCTTCATTAGTTTGACAACACATGTGCTGCAAATACTCACAATACGACCAAATACAGTAATGCACTGCAAATACAGAAATGTACAGCAAATACTCACAATGCGACTAAATACATAAACGTGTTGAAAATATTCACAATGCAACCAAATACAGAAACGCGCTGCAAATACTCACTACACAACCAAATACAGAAACACGCTGCAAATACCCACAACGTGACCAAATACAGAAATGCACAGCAAATACTCACAATGCGACTAAATACATAAACGTGCTGAAAATATTCACAATGCAACCAAATACAGAAACGCGCTGCAAATACTCGCTACACAACCAAACACAGAAACGCGCTGCAAATACTCACAACGTGACCAAATACAGAAATGCACAGCAAATACTCACAATGCGACTAAATACATAAACGTGCTGAAAATATTCACAATGCAACCAAATACAGAAACGCGCTGCAAATACTCGCTACACAACCAAATACAGAAACGCACTGCAAATACTCACAACGTGACCAAATACAGAAATGTGCAGCAAATACTCACAACTCGACCAAATACAGAACTGCACTACAAATACTCTCAACACAACCAAATACAGAAATGTGCAGCAAATACTCACGACGCGACCAAATAAAAAACGCACTGAAAATACTCACAACGTGACCAAATACAGAAACTTGCTGCAAATACTCACAACGCAACCAAATACAGAAACAAGCAGAAATTACTCACAACACAACCAGAAATGTGCTGCAAATGCACACAGATCACATCAGAAATGTTTAAGGGAACATTATTATGAGTTGTGAGTATTTGCAGCACATTTCTGGATTTGGTTGTGTTGCAAGGATTTGCAGTATGCTTCTGTATTTTGAGTATTTTCAGCACGTGTTGTCAAGCTGATGAAGATATTTTCTTAATGTGCAGGTGCTTTTTCTATTTCCATGTGTTTTCTTAAGTTGCAGCGTATTGAGCTCTCTGTGCCACTGTATAACCCCCCACTAAACATAAAGATGTACAACATTAAACTGACATCATTAGACAACATTAGTATCAGAGGTACATTTCAGGAATCCTTCAAATATTGTCTTGACATCAAAAAGTTTGAGAACCACTGGACTAAACTAAAGTTTTTGTGTTATTGGATCATACTGTACGACACTTTGCAAAAGTTTACAAAAAAGAAACCTTTGACAGGCTATAACTGAAGCATGAATATCAATGTGCACTTCAATATTCGCTGCAGTAAAACCATTTGTAGGAAATGGTTGCGCCATTCAAAGGACATTTTACTTTGCACGTTTAACATTCTGAAAACGCATACTGCAGAAAGAAGAACAGTATTCTCACAACTCTGCTTTTTCTGGGGAAGTGTGACTCTGTGGGGGATGTGTTCATAGGGCAAATAAAGGCCAACAGTTTTTACAACCACAAAGTAGAACAATTCGTGATAAGAGAATGTCGAGAGAGACAATTTCCTCCTGTTCCAGCTGACATGCATGTGACAAACCTTAGAGAGCGTTCTTTAACAAGAAAACAGAGTTCCTTCATCCACTATTCCCTTTGGACAGTCTGAACGCTTGACATGGGTTTACTCTACCTAATACGACTTTAATATTTTAAGAGACTGTTTCCTTCGTCCTTCCTTGTTCTGTCACTGCAAAGTTTGAATATGTCGGCATGGAAAGAGAAACTAAGGAGAGTTGTTACAGTGGAGCCGGTGATTTTCCTCTACATGACTAGCACTTTCATCGTAACACCTGCATATCAACAGATGATTATCACAAAGGTAGGAGAGCTGCTACTGTTGTGATTTAAACCAGGAAAAGTAAAGAGAGAGAGTGAAAGGCAGAGACATTAATCAAGTCGGTCCGGCGAGTCAGTGTTTTGTTCTTTGAACTGAAAAACAGGTCAGCAGGGTCCAGTTCTAGTACACAAAACGGAAATGCCCGAAGCAGAACCACGGAGCGCTTGGAGAATAGCAGTGGAGCTCGAGATGTACTCAAAACCCAAAACTACAGCAGGCATTAATCAAGCCGAACCGGCCATGACAGTCCCAGAGCAAAACAACAGGCGCTGTGATCACTCATGCACCAGATTAAACAATCGCTGACAGTCATTAGTCTGTATTCTGTTGCTGAACTTAAACATTGGCTATGCTTGAGAAACTTCAGTATCTTTGTTTTAACCTTGTGCAATAATTTTACTCTTTTTTTTATAAGCTGACATGTCCTGCGATGTGACATACAACATTGAAATCTTTTTAAACAGCTTTTGCTACTTAATAATTAAATATAATATTAAATATAATAATTAAATTAAATTATATTTTAAAATAATGGGAAGACTACATGAAAAATGTATACATTCAATTTTTTTGCTTTCCCATTTGTTCCAATAGCAAAGAAAACAAATGCTTTCTGTAATTTAATATAACACAAAACAGAGTGTTATAATCCATTTTATTTATTTATTTAGTTAGTTAGTTAAATTAACATTAGAAGTGTTATTTGCAGTTTTATAATTAAATTGTAATTGAAAATAATTGAGAGACTACATGGAATATTTGTACTTTCAAAATTCATATGACATGCCATTAAAACAAGTAAGTGAATGCAAAAAGATGATTAAAAATAAATCCAGCTTGGCTCATGTCCCATTTTCTATTTCATTTTAAATAATATTTTACAGTAAAAGTACATGTATATATATATATATATATATATATATATATATATATATTACAGTTACATCACTTTTTGTACTTAAATCTAAAACAATTATATAGTTATTTTTCATAGGTAATGGTAAGTTTTTAATGTAGCATTTTAACAATTTACATTTACTGTAGCAAATTAACTTTTACATTAAAGATAGTAATATTTTTTACTGTTTAAATATATGAATTTTGAAGTTTAAATGAATGACTTTTCTTTTCTTTCTTTTTTTTTTACATTAATAATAACTTTAACTTTTGTCTAAAAAGAAACTAAAAGCATCAAAGTAAAACAGAAAATGCAGGAAAATAATATGTGTTGACTATAAAGACATTTCTATGAATATAAGTAATGCAGTCAATATATGCATTTGCTTAAGGGTGACGCTTTCCAAAACATGCAGCTGTTTTTAGTTCCTGCTCTTGTCATAATGCATTTTTTTTTCTTTTCCTGAGCGAGTGTCCTTCCTTTCCTCTCTCCTTTAAATTCTCGTACCCTTCCAATGAACTCTGCAGCTCCACACATAACAGCTCTCAGAAAAATGTGGATGAATATATCATATGAATGAGCACAACTCCACGCAGTGAAAACTGTTCAAAGATTAAAGATGGTCCAATCATTTATTGCAAAGTGCTCATTTAAGCCACTCTTAATGGCCTTGATTCTTGCCATTTACTCCTTGATATCATCATATTTGTGAGGTTGCAGTTCGTGAGCTTCCCCGAGGCTTGTTCTTACAATAACTGAGGGCGTCCCCCGGCGCGATGACTTACTGCTTGGGTTGTGCATCATTCCCATAATTCCTTAGAGCATCATTACTGACACTGAATAAAAAAATTAGAGAAGTAGAAAGACCTCAAAGCTGACCTAAGATGCAATACCCGAATCTCGTTTGATAACATTTGCTCTAACTAGAAAAGGACTGTTAAATGTCAAGATGTCAATGTGGCTAGTTTTGTACAAAGTGCTAAGCCTCACCTTAAAAATGCTACTGACCTACAATAACTGTTGTCATCTAAATTTTTATCAGACCAGTTTGTTGTTATCTCATATAAACATGTTATGAACAATTTTGTATACGCAAAATCATATGAGCAGGAGAGCTGTTGAGCATGAGCCTTTTTATTTTATTTTAGCACGAATTTAATGCCAAGGTCATAAAACACAAATAACAGTGCAATAAATGTTTTTTTTTTTAATTTATTTATTTTTTTTAATGAAAATCTGAAAAACGTATGACGTTAATAACTGTTGAAATGTGTCAACACAGTCCGCGATCAGGGTCCATAATGCTCATATTCAGAAAAGGCATGGTTGCAATATGCAGCTTCAGTTTGGTTCAGTTCATACAATATTATTCAATAATAGTGTGTCTGTTTTTGTTCCAAACAGAACCAGAAAAGAAGCTTCTCTAAGCGACATACAATAGTGCTCTAGTGATGTTTCATTCAAACTGAACCAGTCAGTTGAGTGAATGACTCAATGATTCACTCGTAAGATATCTGTTCCTGAACAAATTAGCATTTTTTTTTAACAAATCGATTTTGTGTATGAATGAATGATTCACTCATAATGAAAGTCACTACTGCCATAATGATTAAAATGCAAAAAATCACACAATAATGGCAATTCGTAACTTTTGTACATTTTGGCAAATTGACAGCTAATTTGTATGAATTCATAAGATAGCATGTGCACGTTTTTGTACAATCTGCTTATACTGCAGTAATGGTCGTTGGAGCTTTTTTTTTTTTTTTTTTTCTAACAGTCAAAATTTTTTGCAGAAATCACAATTCATTCTAGTCCCCCCAGCACTTAGCATCCCAATGTTAAAAATGAAACTGTTAGCATTAGCAATGATTTCCCTAGTCAGATTCACAAACAAACAACTATCCAGGAATAGTTCATCCAAAAATGGAAATTCTGTCAGTAATTATTCACCCTCATGTCATTCCAAACCCATAAGACCGTCGTCCGAAAGCTCTTGGATTTCATCCAAAAATTTGTGTTCCAAAGATGAACAAAGGTCTTACCAGTTTGGAACGACATAAGGGTGAGTAATTAATGACAGAATTTTCATTTTTGGGTGAACTATCCCTTTAATGAATCGTTCAAAATGACTCACAAACTCAATAGCAGGGTTTGAATCAATCTATGAATCATTCACTGAATGAACTCAGTCTGCCCACTTACTGAACTGCAAATATAACTGCTTATTGAAATGAAGAGTTGTGAAGGATTGTATCAGTACTAGCATATTCCCAACATTTTTTTGTATTTTTTTTTTAATTTACTAGTAAGTAATAATTCAACTAAAATACATTCATAGCTACATATGTATCTACTGTATACAGCTGTGGAAAAAAATAAAATACCATTTGAAAATTCTCATTTTCTCTGGACTTACGATTTATATTTACTTTATGTGCTGGAGTAAGATGTCATTTTTGTTTTATTCTGTAAACTACTGATGGCATTTATTCTAAATTTTAAATAAAAATGTTTATTTAGAACATTTTAAAAACATTTAAAACATTTTCTAACAACTGGTCAAAATAACCAAAAAAAAGATGCCATGTTTCCAGACATGTTTATATTCATTTTTTTAACTCCAGAAAAGTTAAAAAATAAATATTTTCAATGATATTTCAATAAATATTATTATTTTATGCAAAAAAAAAAAAGAAAAAAAAAATGTTATCAGACCTTAGAATAAAACAAATTTATATATATCTAAAAATATATATTTTACTCAAACCCATACCTAGTAAATCTAGTAAATCCAGAGAAAAAAAAATAAAAATGGAATAAACACACACACACACACACACACACACAGACAAACAGACAGACAGACAGACAGACAGACAGATAGATAGATTGCAAAAATAAAGTGATATATAATAAATAATATAGAATAAACTATATTACTTGTTCTAGATAGACCTACTCCTACAAGCTCAGACACATTTAGCTTTTATTGTTGTGTTATTGTTACTCAACGTATATTGACGTTTATATTTGAACTTATTTTTAATTACTTTAAATACCTTTTGTCTTTTGTAGGTATGTCAAGAATTGCTCAAGAATGATACTATCTGCAATAACCCTGAGCACTACAAAGGGGACGAGGAGGTTCAGACGACAGCTTCCTACATCCTGCTTTTGTTCAACGCCACCCTCAGCCTGGTCTCCATCCCTCCCGCCATAATGCTGGGCTCCTGGTCTGACCGCGCTGGCCGTCGCTGGGTCATGGCGCTCCCGTCTGTGTTGTCCCTGTTGAGTGGGGGGTTGCTCTTGGTGGTAGACTTGTTGGAAAACATCAGTGTTTACTGGACCCTGATGGCTGCTGTAACAACAGGCCTGACAGGTGGCCATGTCTCCATTTTCCTCAGCTCATTCAGCTACCTGGCCGACCTGACCATGGGCTCCAGCTCCAGTCGCACTTTACGTATGGCAGTGGCTGAGTCCATGATATTCGTTGGAGGCACAGTGGGCTTCTTATTGGGTGGATTCTTGGAGCAAGAATTCGGACTCAAGGCAGCGTTTGGGGCCTACATTAGCTGCCATGTCCTGGCGCTGCTTTATATTGTGCTTTGGCTGAGAGACCCTACGATGGGAGAAAGTACATGTATAGCTCCCTATAAAGAGGATACAGCTGAGCAAGGTTCTCAAGCAGACAAGTCCCATCTGTTTATCCTAAAGTACGCCGAGCTGTCTTTCAAAGCAGTGTTCAAGAGGAGGTCAGGGCAGGACAGATTGAAATTACACTTTCTCATTCTCTGCACCTTCATAAATAACCTGGTGGCTATTGGTCAGTGCAAACTCACACATTCACTAACACAATCACAGAAATGTACACTATAGCCCAGTGAAAAAAAAAAAAAAAGGTGTAGAAATCTCCGAAATTTCACAATTAATTACAAAGAAATGGCAAGTAACACATTTAATTAAATGTGAAGTGTTTAAGTAGAAAGTCTTTAATTGTATTTTCTTGTAAAATTTACTCAACCTGGTCTGATGACGAAAACATATCTCTGTGAACTTTTTTGCAAGACGCAAAATATGTAACGCCATATATGTTTCGTGACATATTTGATGTGAAATGTCCACTGGTGGCGCTAAAAGAGCATTCTTTTTTTCCCCTGGAACAGATGAACGTACATATGGTATGTTTTATGTGATGTTGGTTTTGTAGGTGTCGCTGCAGTTCGGACTTGAAATGTCCATTGAGTGGCGCTATAAGTCTAATGCTCCGTGACATTTTATAATAACATACCATTTGCACTACACCTAAACCTACCTGATAGTATGAACAAAAGTGAATGTGACGTAAAAACGCAATCGCAAGCATGCCATTTTAGCTTGTTTTTCAATCTCACATCTTTCAGCTCTTTTATCGTGAGTCATGGTTTTGATGGGATTCGTACTCAAGTATTTCACATCCCAAGTCCAATTCAGTGCCGGCTGAGCTACCGAGCAAGCTTGTTATGTCCGGAAAAAAATGAAACATATGGAGCTGTAATCGTAACTGTGTACGAAAACAATTAGAAGTGCTCGCTGTTTTACTGCCTCTAGTGTTAATTTCCGTTGGAAACTGCAGTAATATGTACTTATCGGTACGTATTATTTTCGCGTCTTGCAAAAAAGTTCCCAGAGGCACATTTTCGTCATGAGGCCAGGTAGAATTTAATATAATAATCATAGTTTTATTTGCAACTTCAAAAAAAGTTTTTTTATTTTTTTTTAAATTTTTTTTACATTGTATATATATTCAGTGTGTCAACATTATGCAGGTGAATCTCAAGAAATCTGTCAAGAATGGAAGGGAAAAATGTTTTTATTTGATTTTATTTTTTTCTTTGCTTCATGAAACTGCTTTCATGAAACTCACCAGTAAAATACTGCAAAGTTCCTGTAATTTATAGTAATTGTAATATTTTAAATTATTAAATAATTTTAAATGAAAACGTATTTATTTAAATAATTAATTATTTCTAATATTAATAAACATTTTAATTCCGCATACACTATATTATAAATAATTTTAATAATAAATGGTTTAATACTGTATATTATAAATACAAATATTACCATAACCTATACTTTTTAAAAATTTTTACTTTCTAATTTTTTTTTTTCTTTCTGGCAAGAAATTATATAATAATATAATAACATGTTGCTGACCTACTGGAAAATCTGTTCTAGATTTATTTATTGTAATTTACATTTTTATTTACTATTCAAAAACAATTGTATTTTTTATTTATTTATTATTTTTAATATTATTTTAATATTATTAAATTGTATTTTATTCTATCATTTTTTATGTTTATAATCGTTCATAATGTCATTTTAAAATAAAATAAAAAATAAATAATTTTAAATAATATTTTAAATCATCATACCTTATAATGTAAACAATATTAATACATTGAATGATTGAATACAGTACAACAAATACTCAAAAATCTGTTGGAGCCTTATTTTCTTTTTTGATTTCATGCTTTAAACCATTCAGACCTTAACACATTACCTTTTAGTAAGAGGAGTTTAAAATGAAATGTGAAATAATGAAATAATACAGCATAAGCTTTGAGATGGCTGAAATGAATTTTCAGTGCAGCTAATATGTGCCCCGTGGTCGAGTTGGCTGTTTATGATGATAATACTGCTGAGGCACTGCAGGGAGGTTTTAAAGCACTCAATCTGAGTGTCACTCCTGAGGCCAAAGAGATCGAGAAAGAGAGAGAGAGAGAGAGAGAGAGAGAGAGAGAGAGAGAGAGAGAGAGAGAGAGAGAGAGAGACAGTGATGTCTCTATCAATTTCCATAAATTCTTAAAATTAGATATCAGTGGTCCTTATATCGCCTTTAATTTTGCCAAATATAATTGTCGTTATTTTTATAGGTTCATAATTGTTCAATCATCTCGTTTGAATTACACTCTGTATTGCTTTGAAAAACATTGATCTTTGAAAGTGGTGGCAATAAAGAACTGGAGAGAGAGGGGACATTATTAATAATTTGCTTTTATGTGCATTTGTCTCTCCAGGGGATCAGTCGATCTTGCTGTTGTATTTGATGTATGAGCCTAGAGAGTTCACAACTGCACTGTTTGGGATATTTAACTCTGTGAGGATGCTCTTGTTGGTAAGTGGTCTTGTTTAATGCAGTAATGCTTTCTCTGATGACTCATGTCTCTCAGATAACTCAGAGTGGAGATCAGTGGATGTCCTTGAAATACCACTAAATCTTTCGATTTCATCCTCAAACAGCAGTGGCCCTGCAGTACGGCCATTGACTGGACACAGCTGTGTGTCTTTGCCTTCTCTTTATTTGAGTTTCTTCTCCAGCACACACAGCTGAGCACAATGCCCTTGCACACACATCCCTTTGATAACCAAACGTATGTTCTTTATGATTATTTATGGGACGTATACATTCACATGCTGTAAAACCAAGAATGTAGCTTATTGTGGACACTGTCAGAAATGTTTAGTCTTTATGACTGTAAAAATAAAGTCTCCTAAAGGTCTCAAATTAGCAAATGATTGTCACATGATGTCAGTTTAAAATATGTTTCTTAGGGCCAGTTTTACTAAACAGGGCAAATTAGCGCGAGAGTGCAATTCCAAAATAGCGCCGATGGACGTGGAAATTTCTGCGGGTGATTTACTAACAATGCGCAAATTAAAGAACACAGACTCAGAGGGCTCCAGACTGCGACCAGATGGTCACATCTGCCAGTGCGACTAAATTTTGTAAGCGGTCGCACTGGCGCGACCACCGCGCTGTTCAACTCATAAGCGCTGTCATTTCTAAACATCAAACGACAAACAAATCTACTCACTTGAGCTGCGCAGCACGGACCGTTTATCAGCTCGGACCGCAATGCAAACAAACTTGTCCGAACTCAGAACAGCTTTACTCGGGAACCAAAGTTGATTTTGCGTCACTGTTACTGCTCAGTGCTGCGAGATTCAGTGAGAAGCGTTTGAATTCGCTGCAGAATGAATAAAGATTGCCGCAAGATCTAGTGAGAATCATTCAAATTCTGCCATGAATTCTGTTATAAACATCGCTGACCTATGTCACAAAACCAGTAGTAACGCTAACTGTAACAGGCAGAAATAGTCGAATGTTATTTCCAGCACTTTAAATCTCTAACATGATCCAATTTGAATGTTATTTTTAATGTGATGACAAAACATACTTTGTGGTAAACAAACGCTTATGTAAAATTAAAAAAAAATACATCAAATCACCACTATAACCAGTAGATGGCAGCAGAGGAGCACTTATTAGCTTATTAGTCATTTATTTCTACTTTTTGCTTTATATTTACAAATTATAAAATCACTATTATAAAATATCAAATAATCAAAAATGTTGTCAGAGTTTTACCCTTTTTTGTATGAAGAAACGTCACAAAAGGCCTTGAAAAACAAACTTTTCCTCAATTTGCAACTAAATCACACATAATCACTTAAGTTGTTCGTCAGTTACTATAGAGGAATAATGGTACATTTAATAAGAGTAGAATATATACATTTTCTATATAAAAATTAGATTTTGCACATGTTGCTGTTGCTAATAAAATTAAATTTTGTAAGCTTCCCAACTCAAGCTTAGTGCTTTACTGTCAAATCTGTATAAACTTGAAATAAACAAGAAATGAACATGTAATATTAGTAGTAACTGCACTTATTAATGCAAAACAATAGTAATTTTATCATTAAATTATCTATATTTTTAATACTCCCATACATCACCCCCCAGCGCTACCAAATCTGCTCTTGGCGCCACCATCTGTAGAACTTAGTGGCGCTGGTGCCACTGCTTTCAAAGGTTAGTCTGGAGCCCTGCAGATGCAACATCTCATTTACATATCGGCCAACGCAATATACCAATCGCAAATAATGAATAAAGAAATAAAGAAGCCACAGTACATACCGGAGGACAAAGAATGAAGGGTTGCAAGAAGTTTTGATAGACCTGGTGACTCCTAGTTGAGGGTTCCAAGTCGTCTTTTAATTCCTGACATTAAAAACAACATGGCTTGGCAAACTATTTTTTCGTGTTCTTCTTGCATTCCAAATAAATTAATACGTGTGGAAAAAAAAATCTTCTTCCTTCTACCTCGCGCTCTCTCTTCTCTGCGATGTCTCCTCCTGGCAACAATAATTGCAGCCATTTCAAGCTCAAAATATAAGACATGCTTTTTTTGGGCGTCAAATAATGGTGCCAGTAATTTGACGAGCACAGACGTTAGTAAATCTCGTTGCGTGATTCATTTGAATACTCTCCTCACATAAATTTTGTGTCTGAAAGGGAAACTCCTACAAATGCATATTCAATAAGGTCAGGCGCAAAAATAACTGTGTCCACGCCTTTTCAGTGTTAATTCTTCACTGCGCGTCTTTAGTAAAACCTGACAGTACTATTTTAACGCCAAAAGACGGTTTGCACTTGCGCAAGCTGTTAGTAAAACTGTCCCTTAGATAAATAGTGCTGGGGAATATATATATTCCCCAGAACTATTTCTATATATAGTAAGTTATATTATATTGTAGTTAATTTTTTTTTGTTTACTTATTACACTAACCTTCTAACAAAAAGTGTTTTTTTACTGTCTATTTATTTTCAAAATTGATTATTATTATTATTATTATTATTATTATTATTATTATCATTATCATAATTGTATTATTAATTTTTAAATCTCCCAATGTGACTCTTTATCTCATATTCTAATTATATTTCTTGTGAAGTTAAGCTAAACTGATCAACTGTTACCCTTGTCATGGTCCAAGTGTTGAAGTCTTTAGTGACATTTTAAGTTATTTAATTAGTGATATTATTAGTTACAGTAAGCAATTTTCTCTATACACTTTTGGGTATGAGTTTGGGTCCAGTAATACATGTACGAATTAATGAATGAATTTATTTATTCATTTTTGTTTGTTTGTTTGCTTGTTTGAAAAAAAATGATCACTTTCATTCAGCAAAAATACATTAAATTGATTAAAAAATGCACAAAGACTTTTACATGGCTGCAGAAGAATTTTTTTTTTTTTTTTAAGTATCATGGTTTCCACAGAAACATTAATTTTCAACATTAATAATAAGAATAAGAAATGTTTTTTGAGCAGCAAATCAGCATATTAGAATGATTTCTGAAGAATCATGTGATATTGAAGACTGGTGTAAAAGCTGCTTAAAATTCAGCTTTGCATCAAATAAATTACATTTTAAAATATATTAAAATAAAAACAGTTATTTTAAATAGTAATAATATTTGCATTTTAAATGAATGCAGTCCTGGTAAGCATACAGTTAAAGACTTAAAAAAACACTAAAAAAAATCTTACCACCCCCAAACTTTTGAAGGTTAGTGTAAATTTCTAATAGACAATATGCAATGAAGCATATAATATTGAGCAATACAGTATGGTGTGTTTTTTGGGAAGAAAGTCCATTTTTAAAACTATGAGAATTATGATTTTTACTATTGATTACCCTTTCAAAAAAATCACTGCCTTGTTCCTTCAGCGCGACATTAGCAGAATAGCTTTGCAGAGCGAGTCTGTCTGTACAGCAGTAGCGATGGGAAACAGTTTGAAGTCTGCTTTGTTTTCGCCATCTGTCATGAGGAACCCTTCCTCTGAGCAGGTCAATGCTGTGTCTTAGAGTGACACTTAAACAAAGCCTGCCAGTTAAGGAGCACCCTTCCTGATTGGAGAGGTGATGGCTCTCCATTTATATCAGGATACACCATTGGGGCTCCAATCGCTCGGCTGCCTTTTGTGTGGAAGCCGAAGGCATCGATCCTGATAGAACCTATTATACACTCTGTCTGTAGGGGATGTCAGGTAGCGGGCCGCCACCCAATACACGAAGCGAAAAGTTTTAATTAACCGCAATTGAAAGAGTCAATTGGGGAAAAAAAGCGAAAAAAGCACAGACAAGGAAACTTTTTTGAATACAAAGGGATCGTGGAGGGGAGCTGATCTTGTGCTTCTAAAGATTTAAAACATCAAAATCTTGGCAGGTCTGGCTGCGGTGAGCACACAGCTCCACGCTCGCGGTTTTTATAAATGGCTGCGGGGCTGGAATTGACTTGTAATTAGGGTGGCGTGGAGTTGGTGAGGAATTATTAAACACTCCAGGCTCAAATGAGTTGATGAAAGTAAAAACATGGAGCGTTGACCTTTTCCGTTGAATGTTTATGCATTCCCATTATGTTTTCTGCTGCAAATCAGAGGCGGTGGCAAAGTCTGTTGACACCGGGCCCTCGCTGGGCATGGGGGTAATTAAATCAGAACTGTTTGCATGAGCAGTCAGGGCAAATGAGTCATGGCGTACGCCTCTCATGCATGTTCGCACGCAAATGCAGGTGAGTTCGCTTTCAAGTGCTCTCTGACGTTCTGAGTGAGGCAGCCTGACTGTTTTTGACACTGTTTCATCAGGCACAAACCCTGAAGGTTAATTAATTCACTGCTTAGGTTTAGATGCGTCTGAGAGAACCTAAATATTTATGGGCTTTGTTTTCATACAAGCTGAACCACAGGACTGTGTAGTGCTTATGTATTCTAGTGCGGTGCTTATGTATTTCCGAGATTACACAGCTGTTATATTACATTATTCAACATCAGCATCATTTTAAGCATTTTGAATTATACATAGATCTTAGTACTCACCAAATGATTGGATTTATGGACGATAAAATGGATGAAAAATCCCATAAATTTACACTGTAGGAGGGAGCATAGACATGTCTCTCTTGGGCAACCACATAGCAAATATTAAGAATGCACTAGAAACCACCAAGCAATGCTAAAATCTCTCAGAAAACTGTAGCAAACGCATTGGAATGTTATGGCAGTGATGTACCCTAGCATTGTAGCAGCGAGTTTCGCACTATACACCAGACCATTATATTTTGGAAGGGATACAGCTAAAACCGGAAGCTAACAATAAATACAATTTTCTGCCTATTAGATGTGTTTTATTACAATTTTTTTCAACTGCTTATACACAAAATCTTTACTTGTCACACAATTTCTGAAAGCTGACACTCAAATACCAGAACCACACATTAAATATCGGCCTTTGACACTTCTTGCAAAACACAACACACAATTCTCTATGTAACACACAAAAATCTAACAGGAATTAATATTATGGCAAAGATGTTTGCAAATGTTTTCTTTTGATATTTCCTTTGATATTTTGAATGCAGTGCTTCATTTTGCAAGAGATGTGAGGCATTTTGCATTTTGCGTGTGCAATTCTTGGATTTGTGTGTAAAGTTTTGAAAAAAAAGAAGCAAAGTTTTGAAAATGTAAGCAGTTGAAAAAAACCTGTAATGTCTACACCTACCCCAACCCTAAACCTACCCCTTACAATAATGAAAAAACAGTAATTCTTGCACAGTGTGACAAAAATTATGCTATATTGATGTGCGCATGCCCAGTAGCCACATCTGTATAACATCTAGCCTTAACCCTATATTTTAAAATGTAAAAACAACTAAAACGCTGTATTATGTATGCCAGGCCAGTAGATGGCGATGTAACTTTTGTAAAGAAACACTGTGCACCTATGCACATACGCGTTCCTATAGACTTAACACGTATGCATGCACATGACATCACTTTTCACAACTTCACGTTTTTGTTGTTTACACAGAGACGACAACAGTATCATTTTCAAAAACTTTGAAATCTGTTTTCAAAAGTTTGTGTTTTCAGACCCCCAAAACGCCATTGTCCTGTATACATGACCAGCCAAAAATTCCTAAATGTATAAACCCCTAAAGGTGGTTACTCTAGTCCCACCTTACAGTTAAATTAGCCAAATGAATTTTTGAGGGATGAATGAAAGTCTCACCTTAAAAGAGTCAAGCGCATGTTTCACAGAGGAATGACAATCACATTTGGAAAGTCAAAGGTGCAGTCACATTAAACGTTGTTCTGTGAATTTTCACCTCCAAAATCTAATCATTTCAATGTCATAATGTAAGTAATCCATGTGACTGGGATTTTCGCAGAATATTTTCCTATCTGGTTCACGTTGGTCATGTTTGGTTTGAAATGGGTTTACATCGTTACACTATTGACAGTGGATCCATTTTGTCTGCAACATTTTAGCAAAATTACTGTAATGTGACTGCACATTTATAGATTAAGTCATCTTTTTCATTTGTGCATCATCTGTTTGTTTACTCTTGAATATGCATTAGCTTGGCCAGACTAAAAGAAATATTGTTAAGCTAAAAAAGCTTAATTTATTATAAATTTTATTTATCATCCCTGTTGTAAAAACAGGGATACCGGTCTTTTTCTTAGATAGTGTTATCAAGATGGCCACCGAGTGGACCAACTTGCCTTACAAGGGACTCAAGTGTTTAAATTTTGGTTTAGTTTGTTTTAGATATTTTTTAACATTTTTAGCATTATTTTAACAATTTTTAAATTATACATAGATCTTACAGTGAAATGAATTGGGGTAACTAACAATGGATCCACAGCAGAATACATAATAATGTATCCCTATTTAGCTTTTGTTCCATTACACTATTTGCTCTTTTTCAAGGCGCTTAAATACAAAAGTTTTAATGAATTGAACTGCAACCAAATGGAGGCAGTTTTTTTCATCTTGGCACAGGCTGTTCAGCTCTAACCTGCTGTGCTGCTCTCTGGCAGGGCTTTGGTCTGCTGGGTCTATTTCCTGTGCTGATGAGGTGTATGAAGGAGATGACATTAGCAAAACTCAGCGCTGTCTCCAGAATCGCCTCTTACGTCCTACTCGCCCTCTCAAGCAACACATGGATGGTCTTCCTCGGTAAGCTCCCATCACTCAAATGACTGAAATGACTCAAATGATTTATATAAATGATGTATTGACATAATGAAGCTCCTTGCAAAGTTATTGTGCATGAAGAATGATCAAAAAAACCATTATGTCAAGTTAATGATGCGGTAGGGTCAATGATGTGATTTATTGTGTCCAGACCTATTAATTTATTCAAAAATACATTAAATATGCAATATGCATACATACAGTGTCTTGAATACACATATTCTATGATAAGCTATTGCTGATTTCTGAATTAAAATTAATTTTAATCTTTTCTCGGTGGCATAAAGTAAAAAATATTCCTGAAGCAAAATAATATGCTATTTATTTATTTATGAATGACTGAATGAATGAAGAAAGTGATATAACTTAATACTGTAATATAATTATTTTAAATTATATTTTGTGTTACACTACCACCCAAAAGGATTTTTGTAAGAAATTAATACTTTTATTGAGCAAGGGTGCAAAAAATGTATAAAAAATGACTGTAAATACATTTATAATGTACAAAATCATTTTATTTTCCAATACATTTTGTTATGAACTTTGTATTCATCAAAGAATCTTGGAAAAGTGTCATGGTTTCCATAAAAATATTAACTGCATGACTGTTTTCCTTGATAATAATAAGAAATCAGAATGATTTCTGAAGGATAATGTGACACTGAAGACTGGAGTAATGGCTTAAAAAAAAAAATAAATAAATAAAAAAAAAAAAAAAAAAAAAAATATATATATATATATATATATATATATATATATATATATATATATTTGAACATTTTTGACCATATCAAAGTCTTTTAAAATATATGTATTTTTAATATGTTTGTTATTCTTTATTTTTAAATCTGGCATGGTGGTGATTTTGTGGCAGTGTGTCATGCTATCACATGGTAACGTGGGAAGGTTTCACACTTTAAGATGGTTAGAAACAGCACAACTGACCCTATTTCAAATCTGTCAGCGAACATATCAAAGCACATCTCTCTTCCCAAAAACAATGTAGATTTCTTTTGTCAGCATGTGACACGCACAAAGCAAATGTTTCCCACTCGAGGCCAACAGTCTTCACTTGAGCTGCCTGTTTTAACAAGACAGTCAAATGGCTAAATGTTTTGGAAAAACAGTCTACCTGACCAGACTTTTTATGGTTCACAACTCCTTGCCTTGTTCCAGGGGGGCTTCACCTCCAAAGAGGAGTTCTCAGAGTGGTAAGTAATGATAACATTGTGCCGGCCTTCATAGACGGCCACTCTCAGGGAGAGACAGCCAGATCGGCGTTAATACTGTTAATTAAATAAATGCTTGTGGAAATTGTTATTCTAATCGATGTGGCAGACGAAAGCCTTTTAAAGGGAGATGAGTGGCGGCTCTGATGAATAATCAGTGCCAGGGAAGGTGGAATTTGCATGCTGGTCTTTTCTGTTGGCTGTGATAATGAGGGGCACAGCGGCGGCACACGGGAGTCATAACCTCCATTCTGAAAGTACAGCGCATGTGTGGTGTGTGCAGAACCGACACACACACACACACATAGACACGTGCGCACACAGATACACCCCACCGCATACGCATCAACGCAAATACAGAAAATCTTTTGTTCTCTTGAGGATCTGCTTTTCTTGATCACGCATGATCAGGCTGCTGCAACGAGCGAGTGACTTTTCATTCTGAGACATTAGGAGAAGCCCATGCTTTGTAATCACAATTACCTCGCAGAATTTCATACATATAGATTAAGCTCATGAATTATTGAATATTCCATTTAGATTTACTTACACTGGTTAGCATTCCTCTGGTCTCACCAGAGATAGTTAATTGTGGCTTTATGTTTAACTTTAAGTAATGTTTCTTAATATAGTGTATGCAGGTCTATATATCAATATATTACATTGTTTACTGTTAATCTTAGCCCTTTTATGAACTGGTTTGTGTGGTCTGTCCTGTGGTTTTATAGTTGCTGTAGTTGGCGCTCCTTCTGGTATCAGCCAAGCAGTGATTCGTTCTTTGTCTTCTGCCATCGTAGGAGCTGATGAACAAGGTATTGTGTTATAAATTCACAAATTCAGTGAGAGACACCACAAAAAATAAAATACTACTATGAACTGCCAAATCATAGTTTTTGGATGGTCCTTTTGGAAATTAATGTTTGTAGTAAGACCACAATAACAACATATTTACTATTGTCTTAATGTAATATACTATCATATTTAAACCTTTTACCACAATATTTCAACTATGATATTTACAGCTAAACTTTTATAATAAACATGATAATAAACCTGCCCATAAACTTGGTTACTGCAGTTTTACTATAGCAACAGCATGGTCAGTTTTCATAAGGGATACGTGTTAGCATGGTAAAAAAGTATTTTTGGTAGAAATACTGTGGTAAAATTATAGCTTTTGGATATATACCATGGTAATACAATTTTTGGATGTGGCAAGAAGGTGATGATCATGATTTTTGGATAGATATAATGGTAAAATCATGGTTTTTGGATGATCCTTTAGGGAGTTATTTTGCCAAAAATAGCTATGCTATTTATAGTAAAACCAAAATAACCACAAATTATTGACCATATTTTAACCATGATATTTGTAGTAAAACTATAGTCATAAAAATGATAATAAATCTGAAAACAAACAAACAAATGAAATACATGGTTTTAGAATAGGGTACCATGGTAATAGCACATGTTCGTGGACATATACAGTAGCATAATAATAATAATAAAATATATATATATATATTTTAGCCTTTTTAGAATGAACCAATTGTATTTGTAGGAAGACCACAAATCTACTTTTGTTTTACTACAATAACTATATTTAAACAAACTGTGACATTTGTATTAAAACTATGGTAATAAAATCACAATAAAGCTCCCAAAAAGTTAAAAACAAAGCCGTTTTATGATATTAGGTTAATTTTCAAAAGGGAGATGCCATGATAATAGTAACTTTTTTTGTTATGGTATCATGGTTAAATATGTATTTATGTATCCAGAAATAACATGGTACAAATGTGGTTTCTGTATAAATACCATGGTAATACCATGTTTTTGTACATGTACCATAATAAGTAAAAACATCTATTGTTTGTAAAGTTGTTGTGAAACTAAATGTGTTATTAAAAAAAGCCTATACAAATAAATTCAATTGTTTGGAATCTTAGAGGGAAAACCATGAATATACAGTATTAATCAGTCAGTACCATGGTATTATCATCTGAAACTATCCCTGTGTGTGTGTGTTTATTAGAGTGTATTGCATTGCGTAATGTGTGCATCACAGCATCGCTTTCTTCTCCCTGTTTGATCTACAAGCCCACAAATGAGCTGAAATATCCTGAGGAAACTGCAAAGTGTTTTGACCTTCATATGACAAATAGATTTGAGTCATGCCTTTCTTCTAAATCTTTACTTTCTTTGACATTTGTTTCTGCCTGATAACATAGCTAAAAGCCCAAGATTTAATCTCCATTGTCCTTTCACAAATCCTTAATGAGAGGCGTCGCAGTTTGCATAATTAACTGGGGAACTGAACACCGGCTTTCTCAAAAAAAAAAAAAAAAAAAAAAAATCATAGAATTTTCAAACTCGGCTAAGTGGAAAACAATCCAGGAGGAACAGAGCAACAACAAACAACATCTTGAATACACTTTCATATTCATATATCCACCTCAGCATGTTTCCACTACTCACGCAGCGTGCAGCTGTAAGCCAAACCGAAATAAAAGATCCATTTAGTCTGTGGTCACAAACATCTTCCCATTACTTTTATTTATTTTCCTATTGATGCAAGAGTGATACAACTGTGAAAGGACACAGTGATGACAGGCCATTCCCATCCATAAATGCACTGTTTTCAGCGTGCAAGCCACCTCTCTCCACTTTGACAGCCGTTTTCCCGGCTTGTGTCTCGGATTGCATGTGTCACTGAGTCTATTGCAGTTTCCAGTCATTCCGGGGCACTCACACGACTTCCAGCTCTGGTGAAGATCAATAAGTATTGCATGTTCCAGGCACTTACGGGCTGCCCTGATGCTCCGCGACTCATTCTGCTCCAGTTAGTCAGAGCAGTCACGAAGTTCAGCGGAGCTCAGGGAGATATTTTATCAAAGTGGATCAAACCATTATTCATGCCAACGATCTACTGCACAGACCTCAGTTTCCACGGCTATTATTCTTTCATTCAGATAAAATCATAGGTTAGGAATTTCAGGTGCATCCACGGCATATTAATGAAATGGCACTAGCTTTATCCACACCGTTTGAGATATCTTTATCAGAAACACATGTTTTTAATTTAGGACTAATTGTTGGGCTCTGCTATGTATTCATTATTGATCCACTTTTATATACTATTATGTGCTTACATCAAAAAATAAGTACTGTATTACAAATCACTTCTGCTGCTATTGAGGTGGGATACGGGTAAGGTTAAGGACAGGGTTGGTGGTATGGGTAGGTTTAAGGGTGGGTTAAGGTGTAAAGGATGGGTCAACAGTGTAATTATAAATGTAATTACAGAAATTAATTACAGATGTAATTACATGCAGGTATTTTTAAAAATATAAGTACAATGTAAAAACATGTATGTACACAATAGATGCGTTGCACCAAATGATTAATTTAAATGTAAGTACATAGTAGTTAAGGCCACTTAATATAAAGTGGGACCCATTTATTTGTTGGTTTATTTCAAACAAAATAAATGTATTAGAATGAATGAATGAATAAATATTAAAAAAAAAAAAATATATATATATATATATATATATATAAAAAAAAACATGTTGGCGCAATTAAGCGTTATGACTTTACAAAAGGGGAAAAATATTGATAGATATTGATTATTCTGGTCAGAAGAGAGAAAGAAGTCACACAAAGTGACTAGTTTCTTTAATTTAACATCAATGTAAAAACATAAAGAGTTAAAAATTTACATTATTATTATTATTATTTAAATGAGATGTAAAAAAACTTATTAGATTTATGATGTTAATAACTGGAAACGTGTCAGCACAGTCCATTGTCCAATGGGAACTCCGATAAAGCCAAGCTTGAAAGCACTGTCAGTTGATTTGGATAAAACTGGCTGTCAGATGTATCAATGACATGTAAAATATGGACACAATTTAACAGAAGTTTGGTCTGAATTTTAGTATAAAGAATACTTTCTTTGTCCCATATCTTTGCCCCTTAAATTAATGAGTACAAAAGACTTGTTTTAATCCCTTATAATAGTTATATAAATATTTACGACAGCTTTTTGTGTTGTGATTTCCCATTCATGTTTTTAAAATAGTTTATTTTCTCCTCCTTTATATAATGAACCCACTAGCTAATTTTAACATTTTACCCTTATCAAAAAAAAAAAAGTAAATATAATAATAATAATAATAATAATAATAATAATAATAATAATAATAATAATAATAATGTCTTAATCATGTAAAAATGCAATTCACTAAAATGTATTTCTCTCTAGCAAACTAAGCCTGGTTCAACTGAATTTCTGTGTTTTCTCTGAATCTTTCTCTGTTTCACATCTTTATTGACTTATGATGTCCTCAGGTGCCATGTTCTCCTTCTCGGCCTCAGTGGAAGCGACCTGCATCCTTATTGCAGCTACGATCTTTAACGGGCTGTACCCCCTGACCCTGCCTACCTTCCCCGGGATGCCCTTCATCATCATGGCAGTCTTCATGCTCATCGTGTTCATTCTCTTGCAGTAAGTGAATCATTCCTTTATATGGAAACTACCGCAAGTACAATATATTGTAATATTTTGAAATATTATTACACAATATAATACCAGTTTTCCATTTTTTTTTTTTGTAATTTATTCCTATAATAAATTTTCAGAATTCTTTATCATTTCTCACTATTATCAGTGTTAAAAAGGGTTGTGCTGATTGTTTTAATGATTGACTGATTGATTGATTTTCATGATACTTTTTTAGGATTCTTTGATGAATAGAAATAAATAAAAAAAAAAAAAAAATAGTAACAAATTCTTACTCGCCGCAGACTTTGTATTGAATGTTGAAAGTGTTAATATGCTTGTTGTCAATCCCCACAAAAATCCTTTGAGAATTTCTAAAGTTTTATAAAAGGTTAACATTACTTTAAGAGACTTTCATGTCATAAAGTCATAAATTACATAAATTACACACAGCCATACTTTAAATGTAAATTTATAATCTGTGTTCTTTAAAATTTTGCTAAGTGCACCGTAGTGCTAGCGAAAAAAGGAAAAAATGAAATAAACCTAACTGCACAGTCATTCTGCGTCCAACTTGTTAACTATTCCTGAACTAAACAAGTAGTGGCTGTTGTCTAAATCTACAATGAAATCATTCTAAAGCACACAGCAGTTTCAGAATGTTATTTGAGGTGTGACTTTGTGTAATTTATGTTGTAGAACAAAACAGGACTCTTCAGGTAATGTTATCCACAGACTGCTGCTCTAAAAGCCCATTAGAAATTCCTGAGAGAACCCATGGCTCAAAAATGCTAATTCTCTTCTGGGTATTAGGGCTACAAACTGAACACCTCTATTCAATTTATTTGTATAGAGCTTTTCACAATACTTATTGTTCAAAAAGCATGCTTTAGAAAGAATAGTGCCTTAAACCCCCAGTGAGCAAGCCAACTCGACACTGGCAAGCAAAAACTCCCCAACATATTTAAATAGATGAGGAAGAACCTAGACACAGTTGGAGAAACTCTCCTTCTCACATATTTAAAAGCATACAAAAATCCGTACATGTATGCATCCGAGCAGATGTAATATAGCTACATAATATTAATAAGAATTATATTCATTATTGGCTCATTTGTTTTTCAATTAAATGTCATGATCAGTGTTCTCCTATTTTTCTCTTCCAGAATTCACAATAGTGCCTCAGATATACAGTGTGATTGTTGGCATGGCAACTCTCTTGGTCAAATGAGGTCACAATTATTGTCTAATTTTAATGTTAATTGCTTGCCTGGTGTCTGGGATAATTGCATTAAATATTCGTTTTGAGGTAATACCAAATAGTTTAATAATACCAAATAGAGCCATAGTTTAATTGAAAATACAGAAAACTAATGTTTATTTTAATAGCTGGTTAATAAGATACTCACATAAACCGTATTGTCTTTCAAAAATACACTTCATACTGAATGTGCAGGCATCCAGGAACATTGTCTCGGGCCTTGTGATGAAGATGGGCCATTATGGTCATCTGTGGTTTAGTAGTACATCCCAGTGTTTTTTTTTTTTTTTTTTAATTGGTTTTGCTTCGAGATCAAGATTTTATGAGAAAAATGTTTAGCACACAAAATAATTGAACTTAGTTAAGGTAACTAATGTGATCTTTTAATGCAAAGTTCTTGTATGCTACTTGCGAACCACAATATATAATAGTTCTAAAATGTGTTTTACTTTGAAGTATGTCTGCATCTCCATTGGTTTTGATTTTTATATATTTGGAGAAGATGAGCATGACATTGTGTGCTAATAGCATAACATAAATACTTACATTTGTCATGTGGAGAAATACAGACAATGGCAAATTAGATATTGTTCCATCTCTTGTGTATTCTTCAGCATTTATAGTGAGAGAGAGATCTTAATACATTTGTACTCTTCTCCACATGTGATGAGAGCACTACATGCCTAAACTCAATCTAGCCACTAAGGTCTAGTTTCAAACAGTAGATTAATGTTTTCAAAAAAAAAAAGAAAAAGTTCTTTAAGAGTTCTTTAAAGGTCATTTGGTGATGTCAGTATTGTAGACTTTTAAGGGAGGTCAGTGTGGCTACACTGGAGTTTGTGCTTGTTTAAGGACCTCAGACTGTGGACTTCTACCAAAACACATTACTATGTGTGACTCAACCGGAATACATTATGTTACATTAGAGCACGGTGCTAGCAACACCAAGGTCATGGGCCCAATTTCCAGGAAATGCATGGAGTGATACAATGTATACTTTTAATGCAAATATAAGTTACTTTGGATAGAAATATCAGCAAAATGTATAAATGTAAAGTCAATGGTATACAGTATTGTTTGGACTTTCAAACTACTTGATCTCATGACAAAAACGTACCTGTGGGAACTTTTTCGCAAGACGTGAAATACGGATCAGAAAGTACATATCACTGCAGTTTCCAACAGAAATTAACACTATAGAGGCCGTAAAACATTGAGCACTTGTAATCGATTTTGTACACAGTTATGATTACAGCTCAATGTGTTTCGGTTTCCAGATGTAGCAAGCTTGCTCGGTAGCTCAGCCGGCACTGAACTGGACTTAGGATGCAGAATCCTTGGGTATGAATCCCATCAAAACATGACTCAAGATGAAAGAGATGAGAGGTTGAAAAACAAGCTAAAATGGCATGCTTGCAATTGCCTTTTTTCGTCACATTCGCTTTTGTTCATACTATCAGGTAGGTTTAGGTGTAGTGCAGATGGTATGTTATTTTAAAACGTCACGGAGCATTAGACTTATAGCGCCACTCAACGGACATTTCAATCAGAACTGCAAAGACACCTACAAAACCAACGTCACATAAAACGTACCGCACCATTAATATGTTCATCTGCTCTGGGGAAAAAAACTGAACACTCTTTTAGTGCTGCTCAGTGGACATTTCACATCGAATATGTCATGAAACGTACATGGCGGTACATATTTTGCATTTTGCGAAAAAGTTCCCACAGGTACGTTTTCGTCATGAGATCAGGTTGCCTTCAAAATATCTTCTAATATGTTTCAAAAATAAAGGTTTTCAATGACACAAAGGTATGTACAGTACCTTTCAAAAGGTTTTTGATGAAATTAAGAAATTAATACTTTCATTTAGCAAGGATTCATTAAATTGACAGTAACAATATTTCTATTTCTATAACAGGAAAGATTTATAAATGCTGTTCTTTTGAACTTTTTCCATTCATCAAGGAGTCTTAAAAATGTTTTCCACAAAAAATATTAAGGTGAACAACCGTTTATAGAAATATGAAATGTTTCTTGAGCAGCAAATCAGCATATTAGAATGATTTCTGAAGGATAATGTGACACTGAAGACATGCTGAAAATTCAGCTTTTCCATCTGATAAATAAATTACATTTTAAAATATATTACAATTATTTTAGAATGTACAATTGTTAGTTTAAAATGTAATAATATTACTGTTTTTACTGTATTTTTGATAAATGCAGCCTTGGTGAGCAAAAGAGACTTCTTGCCCAAAACACAAAAAATTCTTACTAGCTCCAAACTTTTGAAAGGTATAGTGTAAATTATGACAGAATTTTCATTTTTGTGTGAACTATCCCTTTTAAGCTCTTTCTTATACACATTTGATAAGAAAAATTAACAAATGGTATGAGACAGTAACATATTCATCCAGTTTCACCCAAAACCAAAACTCTTCTTCTGAAATTTGTGAGTTTACGGTCTGAATCTAGGCGGTCTGCATTTTATCTCTGGTATCTTTAGTTCATTGATCCAAAAAGATAATCTGCTATGCGCAATCACAGTAATAGTCCTTTCAAGGGGTTCCCTGAAAAGCTTTGATCTAACTGACGCATTTGTCAAGTTGGCAATAAACAGCTCTACCGTCTCCATTATCAGCCTTCAAATTGATTCTGACATGCATTTGATGTTCTTCCTCAGACTATATAATTAAGTGATTGTCTTAGGTAATGAAGGCATTAAGTAATGTACACCTGCAATAAAGTCTGTGTGTGGTGGGTAGTGAAGTGTAACATGGTTATCACACCCAGGCTGTAATTACACCACTAATGGGCTGTTCCTGGAGGCAGTGCCCGCTCAGGGTCGTGCAGTCTCCTCTGCGTCCCGAGCAGCCCACTATTAAACCTGTGCAATTCAGAGGAAGACATACGGTTCTTAATCCATACTTAATCCATTATCCTGCTAGGAAATGATACGTGTCAAATCAGAAATTGCAGGCCGTCTTGTGAAAACTCAAATTACACCCTTTGACGTTTGGCTTTTTTATTTGCCTCGAGTGAATTTGAGAACGGCACCTATAAATGCAATATAAGTTCATTGGAAAAACATGCCTCTGCCTACATTTTTGCAAACTTCCAAAAACATCCTTATACAATACATACAGTCCACTGCAGTTTCCAGCTAAAATGATCATTAGTGTAATACTTTTCACACAAATTATAATTAAAGGCGTAGATTATTGATTAATAGAGAATTATTTTTGTGTGGTTCCTTGCACAATATGTTATGACCTCAAAACAATTGGGTATGGCTTGAATTTTTCCGATTCTCATCTATTCTAGTTTCAATTTCGACAAGCTAAAAAAAAAAAAAAAAAAAAAAAAAGATTTATTCTGTCTTTTTGCAAAACTTTCTGTTGCAGCTGAATACCATGAACAAAATCAGCAGCCTACAGAACAATTTGGTTTAAAAAAAATGCCACAGCAAAATCAACTAGACTAACTCATATAAATTTTAAACATTATTATTAACAAGTGTACAGTCAGTAATAAAATAAGAACATTTAAAAGAAAAGATAAATACAGCTTAAAGTTCTGATACGGAAATTGAAATCAAATGTAAAAAAAGCAATGCATAAGTTTTCTTTTTAAAAATAAAATTTTGATTAATCCTCATAAATTTAAAAAAGTCATTCACTCAAGATCAGTAAGTGATTTTCTTTTGCTCTTTGATTAACTTTAGTGACCCAGATGGAAACAGGTTTATTAGGCTGCTGTCACTTTAAGACTGCACGAATGCGATATACTGTTACAGATCCATTTTCTTTCTCAAATGTTTATACTCATTTAAGACAAAACCAGCAGTGTACACGAGGATCTTTTGACATAATTTTGTGTGTATTTGCCCGTTTAAGCCCAAGAAGATGCGAAAGAGTATGTAATTCAGTATTTGATTACTATATGAGAGGCGGCTTTTTGTATGCATGTTTTAGATGTGTTTGCAGCACGAAAACAGTGCACGAGTGCCGAATTGAGTTCTTCTTGCACTTTAATATTCACATTAAAATGCGCACACAGGAATCAATAAGTGGAATCGAAATGTGTATCATATTGAATCCATGACTCTTAAAAATTTGGAAATGTTCTAAAATGGAACCTCGATACCCAACCCTTTTTACCATAGTACATAATTTGTAAACTAATACATATGCATCACATGTGTAAACTTAATATGTAAGGCTATTTAAAAAAAATCTTACTGACCCTAAATCTTTAAATGGTAGAGTGTATGGACTTTCTTTCAGACAAAGTAAACTTGCTCGGTAGCTCACCTGGTACAGCAGTGCACTTGCTATGCGGAGAGCTCAGGTATGAGTCTTGTAAAATATGAATCACATCACTTCATAAAATAATAAAAATACTAAAACAAAACAGCATAATATGGTATGGTTGCCACAGAAAATGTGTTTCCATCTCACATTTACTTTTGTTAAAAATATTGGTTAGGTTTAAGGTAGGGCTTAGTGTAGGTAATACATTATTTTCAATTGCAATTTTCAAACTTCCACGATACATACAACAATCAACATAATAAAAAGTTGCCAGAGTCATGTTCATCTGGTTCAAAAAAAAAAAGAATGTGCTGTTGGCACCACTCACTGTACATTTTACTTTGAAAGTCTCACAAAATGTGCAAGAAGCAAGACAATCATTTTGCCGAATGTTGAATGTTTTTCCTGGGTTGTATAAATGCCTGAACGGCGTGGGTTTGAACATCCCTGCACTACATAATTCCACTCTTATTGACATGAAAAAGCTTTTCAGAGAAAACAAATGTGAAACGTGACTAACCACTAGTTATTTTGTTCGTTGTCATCAGTGCCAAGAGCTTCACCACGGTTCCATCTCAGCCGTCAGGGATGTTTCTATTTCACGTGTGTGTGCTTGTGCGCATCTCGGGATGTCAGTCAAAGTGAGGAGGAATTGCAGAGTGTATGATACCTGACCCTATGGAATATTGATGAGTCTGAGGAGAAATAAAAGAGAATAAAAGAAAAAGTAATGACAGAGTCCGGGTGGGTGAGTAAGAGCAGTCTGCCTCTGTGGTGCCACTGACTCAAATCAGAGTTTACACAGGGACTCTGGAGACTGCAGACTTAAGACCGGTCTTAATCCATCCATCAAAGCCTCTCTCTCATTACACTCCACAATTACCGGGACTATGAAGGGCTTGTCTGTTAAAATCTAACTTCAAACAGTCTTTTTTGTATTTAAGCGCTTAGGCCCTATTTCTTTCCCCTTCATCTGGCCTCATATTCAGGATTTCGAATATGATTATATCTGCTCAAACACCGTAACTAGAGCTGTACTGTTTAGAGAGAGTGTTTATACCGGTGACACGTGACTCAACGACGATGCAAAATGAGGCTGGATTTTAGAAATAATAAAAACCACACACTGGCCCCATCGCCCTAAGCCTCCTCTGAGTCCTTGCTTTGGTGACGTAATACCGTATATACTGTTTGGTAGCAGAAGGCCATTTCAAGTCGGCAAGACTGCAGGTGTGCCATTTGATGCAGGACTGATTATTATTTGAGGAACATAGAAATACAAAATGGACATTCATTCTTTGAAATAAAATAAAAGGTTTTAATGCATGACGCTACAGGAGAACCTTTTTAAAGGGTTAGTTCACCCAAAAATTAAAAGTCTATTATCATTTACTTACAATAATATCCGTCCAAAGCTGTAAGACTTGCGTTTATTGTCTGAACACAATTTAAGATGTTTTTAATATGTTACCCAGGACCACAAAACCAGTCTTAAGTAGCACAGGTATATTTGTAGCAATCTCCAAAAATACATTGTATGGGTCAAAATTATCAATTTTTCTTTTATGCCAAAAATCATTAGGATATTAAGTAAAGATCATGTTCCATGAAGATATTTTGTATTTTTCCTACCGTAAATATATCAAAACTTAAGTTTTTATGCATTGCTAAGAACTTCATTTAGATGTTTTCTCAGTATTTAGATTTTTTTGCACCCCCAGATTCCAGATTTTCAAATAATTGTATCTCAGCTAAATATTGTCCTATCCTAACAAACCATACTTTAATGGAAAGATTATTTATTCAGTTTTCAGATGATGTATAAATCTCAATTTTAAAAAAAAAAGACCCTTATGACTGGTTTTGTGGTCCAGGGACACATATTCTCTCATTATTTTTGTCCATCGGTTGAAAGTCCATGCAACTAAAAATTTCAAGCTTCAGAAAGTCATAAAGACATAAGTTCATAAGGCAATCAATTTGAATCAAGCATCTCAAACCTTTTCTGTAGAGACACGATCACTTTATATGGTGAACAGATTTAATCTAGGCTAGTAGTCACATATATAAACATTGATCAATGTGATGAAGCTCATCAAATATAGATGCATGAATGCTTTACACGCAAGAACCAATGAGGTTATTGTACAGTATGCTGCATATATTGTATATGTAGTCTATATATTATGGCTGTCGATTTAACATAATTTAATTAATTTATAATTAACAATTAATTATATATAGTATTTTTTTATGAAAGTGCAATACAAATGATACAAATGAAATCTAACTAGATTATCTTATATTTTAAGACATATGCAGTATATCTAAGATACAATAAATATATATTTTCCAGGTCATATTTTAATCATTTTCTTTAACTTTAATACATTGACTATATATTACCAAATTATTTAATTTTGGAAACAACATTTTTCATCAGACTTACACTCCTGAATGTCTTACCCCATATACTTGTACTGTACTACATTATTTTGCAGTTTAAAACAACTGTTTTCTCTTTTAATATATTTTCAAATGTAATTTATTCCTGTGATGCAAAGCTGAATTTTCATCAGTCATTACTCCATTATTCAGTGTCACATGATCCTTCAGAAATCATTCTAATATTCTAATTTACTGCTCAAGAAACATTTCATAGTTATTATTATTATTATTATTATTATTATTAGTTGAAAATGGTTGTGCTGTACAATAAAGTGTGGAATGTGTGGATGTATTTTTCAGTTTTTTTCTTCAGAAATATTTTGTGAAAATTTTAATTGTCTTTATTGTCATTTTTGATAAAAATTTAATTTGTCCTTGCTGAATTAAAAAAAAAAAAAACTGAAAAAAAAAGTCTTTTGAACAATAGTGTACATGTCTACATTGTCTGTTAAAATAATACTATAAAACTATAGGCAGTGGCATGATGCAGTTTCAGGTAGATAAGACTGACATTTAAATCTGTACACAGAGTATTACTAAACCTCGTGTGATCATTTAAAGTGGATTTATTCTGCCTTTCGATGAAAACAAATCCACAACTCAAGCTGGACCTTTATTGCAGAGCTTGAAGCTAAAATGTGCATGGCAGTTGGTCAATACATCCCCCTTGTTTTAATTGTTTATTTATTTATTGGTGCTACTGAAGAAATGTGTATTGGCGTTAGCCTAGAGGGAAGTACAGTGTTGAGATCCTTGGAGTAAATTGTGTGTCTGGTTACCATGGCGGCACCATGAAAATGAGTGTTGCCTTGCGCTGTGAATCTATAATGATGGAGAGTTCCAGTCTGGAGATTATAAAAGAGATTTGTGAGAGCCGTGGCCAAAATATACACTGCTTTGACATCTGCACCTCAGGTTTTGTAAAGCGCCCCTTTTTCATGTCTCGAAATTCATTTCACATTGCAGAGCGTTGTTAAGATTAATGTTTGATGACTCTTGACTTTATTGGACAGACGCGGGATGCGTATGCGTGGCTTTGAATGCAGAGAGGAGGTCTTTTGCATGGCTGCCTTTAAATATGCAAGACCCTTGAGACTTTGTTTGTTGTTTCAACTCCTGTTCTATTTTCATCATGAATAATTATGCTTTTTTTCTCAGCCAAAACAACAGCATGGCAGTTTTGGAGGTGTAGGTTATGGCCCAGTGCCTTAAATGAACCTGTGAACTGAAGCAAAAAATGTGAAACTACACAGGGTATTTAAAACTTACATTTAATATTCCAAATGTGCAAAAATAAAATAAAATTCAACCATTTCAATTTAACATGAGTTAATTTAATCACTAATCATTGAATAATTTGCATGCAATTTAATAATTACATAATATAGTTATTATTATTATTATTATTATTGTTGTTGTTGCTAAAAAATATTATTTACAATTATTTACAAAAACTAATTCAGTTGCATGTTAGTTCAATTTCGTGCAAAATGTAGTTACATTTAATTGAATGCATAATTCTAAAATGTAAAATTTCCAATTTAAAATAATTAAAAACACAAAAACATTAAATGTTACATTTAGTTATATTTCAAGTATACAAAGTCACAATAAACTATATTAAATTAAACTAAAATTTAATTTTATTGTAATAATTTTGTTTAAAACAGCTGTTTTTGTATAACAACAACAACAACAACAACAACAACAACAACAACAACAATAATAATAAAATATTGTTTACAATTTAAAAATTTTACATTTGTTACATTTAATTATATTTAAATCAAATTAAACTATATTAAATTAAACTACAATTAAACTTTATTCTAATAATTTTGTAAATTCTAATAAAAAGCTGTTTTTCTATAATAATAATAATAATAATAATAGTTATTATTATTATTATTATTATTATTATTATCATCATTATTGTTGTTGTTTATAAAATTGATCAAATTAAAAAGTTTCAAAAAGTGATCTCAAGTCATTAAATTAGTTATTAAACTGCATCAAAGGAACAATTTGCTTCAGACTCTTTCACAATGCAATGGCAATTTCGAATGTGCTGAAATGATGAACATTTCTGATACGATTTTGCAATTAGTGCCCTATTCAACCTCAGTGTGGCTCAGACAACGAGATTCAACAAAACTGGGACGACAGCAATGCCAGTGGCCAGCTAACACTGTTCAGCACCTGTACTCTCTCATTAAGCATGAAAATAAGGGCCTATCTCACTGTCTGCCGAAGCCAAATGCGTTCAGACTGAGCCGTGTGACACACCTGCACTCTGCCTGACAACAACAATTAGCCGTCCACACTGCAGCGCAATCCAACCCTCTGCTGAATCTGTTTAATTAGTGTCATTCAAGGGCTGCTTTGTTAAAGTCTCTTTTTGAGATTGCATGTGGAGGAAATGGCTTTTGCATATTTATTATTGACCTATAACAGAAATAAAAACTATTATGCTCTTACACCTGTGCTTTTTCTCATATGCTCTTGCCTGGACAGCAAACCTAGAATATTTATCAGGATATGGAGATGGATTTAGATTAATGTGTCTGGAAATGGGAGAAAGTGCTTCTCTGATTGCATATTTGCGAGTTGCAAGCAAATGACTAATTCAGCCAGCTGTTGTTGTCAAAAATATTAGTCAAATTTATGTATAGCCATTACATTTACTAACCTGACATCCTGGCATCTTCTCCATTAGAATCTCCTTTTGTGGAAATGGATGCAACCTGGTTCTTCTACTCGCTTGGATGTTTATTGTAAACCTTTACTTTAACTAATTATTACTTCATGCACAGTACTTTCAAATAAGAAACATACAGTGGTGTAGTCTAGTATTTTTGTAGTGTGCATACTGTGATTTTTCCCTCCCTCACCTGTCCCAAAGCGACACCCCATAAGCACTACTCACTAATGTGTACAGTATGCATCTCCATGTAACTGACAGCATTCTGAAAGTGATATCAACATGCCAATTTATTATAAGCAACACAAGACAGCCAATGGCGTTTACAGCTGGGGAGACTGGACTGATTTTCTACTGTTAATCATCTAACTCAGCCAGTTAAGAGCTACATTTCCTGAATATGGTCCCTGGAGCACAGGTTTTATCAGCTGGCAGTTTTCAACGCACATTTAAAGGGGTCCTATTATGCTCTTTTACAAAGTCTTGATTTTGTTTTGTGGGTGTACTAGAACATGCTTTCATGCTTGGTGGTTCGAAAATCGCATTATTTTTCACATAATTTACATTAATACAATACCTTCCTCCCCAGCCTGACACAAACGGCTCGATTAGTTCCGGGTTTGATGAAGGCCCGCCTTCCGAAAAACGAAATGTGTTGTGATTGGTTAGCTGTCCCAGTGCGTTGTGATTGGCGAACAGCTTAGACAGTGTTTCAGTTCTGCCCCGCCCCTTGTCAAAACAGCAAGCTCATCAATATTGCCATATCAATTCAGACCCCGAGAATATTGAACAAGAGGATCGCGCAGAACCTGTGCACGCACGGATATTGCAAGACATATTAAAGTGGTAACATTATTGTTGTTTTTTTTGGGCTAAATCACGTTTTAGATAGGATGTCAAGCTTAAAAATAACTGCATTTATATGTACAGATTAGTACAACAACAGTAATATTTATTATGTTTATTGTTCTTTAATTCTAACGTTATAACATAAATTGCAGTGAAACTGTTATACAGTTGAATTTATTTATACCATAGTCCCACAGACTTACACTATTTGTGGCGGCATATATATGCAAATTAATTTTCTGCCAGCAGTAGGCGCTGTTGGAGCGGGAGAGAGTGAGGTTTCCCTGGTAACGCTGCACACAAAGCAGAGCTGCGCTCACAAACACTGCTTTATCATTACATTACAAACATTACATGCAAAATGACATCCAAAACTTTCTGAAGAGAGTCAATTTCCATCAGAAATACAGTGATATAAAAACACCCACACCGGGTTTCGATTTTGAAACGTGCATTCGAATTTCCGGAGGCAGGATTTATTTTAATGATATTCTAATGGAAAAATTTGTGATGTCACAAATACAGGAAAACAACTTTGTAGTCCAAACGAGCCATTCGTTGTAGTTCTTGAAAAGGGATTTTTTAAAAACAAAATATCTCCCTTTGGAGTGGACTTTGAGATTTGTAACTTTGTAGATCTTTTTATGCCCAAACATACACACTACACACTGACTAAAATTCAAAAAGTGAAAAAGCATAATAGGACCCCTTTAAAGAGTGCCTGTTTTTAAATTTCCTAGCCTGACCTTCAGTCCACAGGGCTGGCCAGGAGTTCTCATCTCTCTCATCATCTGAAACAAGGAGATATAAACATTGTATTCAGTTTAACTGCTGTACACAGACACACACACACACACATCTGTGTTATCTCTCCTCTTTTCCTGCATTCACTGAACACTGCACACTAATGTTACTGAAGTTATTAGCTAGTTATGTTGGCCTGAGAAAGTCAACATACTGTTGACTGTGTGAAAGATGCTTGGGACAGTTGACTGATCTGTCACTGCTCCCTGGGCCGTAGCTGGGGTTTGCGGGGCCCCGGTGCAGGTTGTACCTGTGGTCCCTGTTTGAAAGTGTTTAATATATGTTTGTTCTATATACTTATTTGTGCTATTTGCACAATGTTTAAGTTTTTTCAAGTTTGTAGGTGTCCAGGTACAGAAACCGAATAATCAAATATAAAATAGCATTTGATAGTCCTCACTGTATAAATTAAATATAGATTAATTCTTGTTAATCTACAAAGTAGTTCAGTAAAGAGCTGTGAGTGATTTTCTCTGATTTAATTTCTTGGATTGACATTAAGGACACCGACAGCAGCAAGTAAATTAGGCACGATCACTTTAAGAGACAATACATCCAATATGATACACATCCGTTTTTTTTCTCAAATGTTTACGTTCACTTAATTGTACGTTTGCTCTCTATGTGCGCACCGAACACGGCGCGCGAGTACTCATTTGAGTTTTTCCGCGTCCTGTGTTTGAATGCTTATAAACTCTTTTGAATGTTTAAATGGGCAAGGCATAAAAATGCATGAAATTAAGCTTTCGTAGTGACACACAGCAGTGGCGCATTTTTAGGATGGCCTCAGCCAGTCATTTGAAATGAAAGATGCGCAATAGCACTGGTCAACAACAGAAACACAGCGTGATTTTCAAAAAGTGAGTGCTTCAATCACAACACAGACAGGGTGAATTTATGAATGAATGTGTGAAAGTTCTGTCACAAGATGTTGTTATGTATCCTCGCGCTTTTTAAGTGGGTATACGGAAATCCTTGACCTTTGCTAGTGGGTATACCTACGTATCACGTAGACTACACCACTGGAAACATACAAATATATTGTATATAGTATACACAGTATAACTGGAAGGAAACAATACTAGGGTGTTGTTAGTGGTTGCTAGGACATTGTTATGCAGTTGCCAGGGAGCTGTAAAGCAGCGGTGTTAAATAATGGGTCAAATACCAGTAATTTGACGAGCGCAAACGTTAGTAAATCACATTGCGTGATTCATTTTAATACTCTCCTCCTGTAAATTTTGCGTCTGGAAAGGAAACTCCTACAAATGCATATTCAATAAGGTCAGGTGCAAAAATAACTGTGTTCAAGCCTTTTCAGCGATTATTCTTCAGTGTGCGTCTTTAGTAAATCCTGACAGTACTATTTTAACTCCAAAAGACAGTTTGCGCTGGTGCAAACTGTTAGTTAATCTGGTCCTTAGATTATGTTCGTTTATACATTTACATTTCTTAACATTCAAGGTCTGCTCATTCATCCTGTGTGTTAACATTACTTAAAGCATTAATTTCTGTGAACTAACATTGAACAGCACTTTATTAGTTACTAAATAAAAGCAATAGAGCGTTTTTGTGAACCTCATAGTAAAAACCATTTCAACATCAGTTAATGTGTTTCTAATTATTGTGGGCTCTCTACTAACATGATTTATCTTTATTACGTAATTTATTATGCACTTTTGTGAACCCTGTTTTATAATTGCGGCCTACTTTAACATTATTTGATGTGTTACTAATTTTTGCTGGCTCTTTACTAACATTATTTAAGAGGAAAAGAGCATTTATTAGGAATATTTCAGGAACTTGTCTTGTTCATTGTTCATGTTACGTAATGAATTTATTGATGATAAGAGATTCAGCTATTAATGTTAAGAGAAACATTAATATATGTACACGTTAGCATTATCAATAATTAATGCTGTATTAAGTTCTTGTTCATTGTTAATTAATGTTAACAAATCCAGTCTTAAAGGGATAGTTCACACAAAAATTATACACACGCACACACACACACACACACACACACACACACACACACACACACACACACACACATTTAAATTACTTCTAGCTGTATAAGAATTAGGGTGCAATACCAGTGAAAAAAACACATAACAGTTGAATTTATAATATTACTTAATATTATTGTAATCTTTATTACTTCATTATAATATTATTTACTTAATATTTTTTATTTTTATTATTATTTACAGTTATGTACAAATGTTACATGTAATTACAAGTAGATTTTTTGTAATTAATAATGAATTTAAATTTAAAATAGCTACCATTTGTAATTAAATAATAATTATTTTCAATAATATTTACATAAAAACTCAACACTAAACATACAGTAAATTGTTATATTTAGTTACATCCCAAATATACAAAAATATAATAAAACTACATTACAATCTATTAAATTAAAATAACAGGTCTACTTGCATACAAGTACTGCAAGTAGACCTGCACAGGAATGGTGCAATACCAGTGGAAAACATATAACACAGTTGCATTTGTGCATCAAAAAAATGCAATAAAACTAATTTTGTCTTTCCCCACTGAGCGTCAAGAAAAGACTTCAGCCGCTAGTGAAAGCCACAGAGACAGGAAGGTTTTAGTTTGCCCTTGACATTGCATAAACCTCCATGTGAATTATGAATGGCCTATTTATGACACCTGGTGGCCTGCTGCCATTCCTAAGCCAGCACTGAATTACACATACAACAAGATATTATTTATTTATTTGTTTTTCCTTCTTTATTCGACAATGATATATTTCTATGACCAAATGTTATTATTTTAAAATAAATTACATGCTGATGTCAAACTAAAATCTTGTTAAATCACTAGGGGAGGCTGATTTACATGAAGTGTGGAGTGTCTCTGTTCTGTCGCACCTCCTCTTCTTGTGACTGATATGTCTCTCTGTTGGCTTTTAGGTGGATTAGTGAGATGCCCGCCACTCATCCTCGCCTTGTGCTTTCAGACTGAATCTCCTCCTTCTGGGTTATTCTTTCAGCACAAAGTGGATCCATGATTGGATATTGCATGCTTTTCTGTGGCAAACTGATCTTCTCTAAAAGTCTCCACGAAGAAAAAAAAAAAATCCTTTTTCATTTTTTTCCACACATATTCCACCACAAACCAAATTGTGAAACTCAGATGAATTCACCAGTTGCACTTTAAACTGATTCATATGTAATATATGTAAGTACTGTATAATAAATAACAAACTACAGAATGATATCATGCAGAAAAGACTCTCCCTAAGTTCTTTAGAGAGCTGAAATGCACTGTGGTTTGCCTGAGCGTGTAGTGAGAAAGCATTAATAACCTCTTAATAAAATTAGAACTGTGAAAGGTCAGCTCCAGAATTGGAAGAAGTAAATGAGAATCGCTGCTCTGAATCGTTCTCCCCGATAAGCCATTCACCACAATTATACTGACATAGGGTAGAATCCTGGAATCGTTGGACAATTAAATACATTTCATGCATAAAGTTGAGATTTAAGTTGAGTTTAAAAGCATTTCTTCCATTAACTGGGCCACAGACGTCTTTTTGTGGCTCTTCGTCTCAGAACTCAGAGTGGCAGAAAACCACATGTGCTCTGCTGTCAACCGCAAAACTTAAATCAAAGCTAGTCTGTTGGGGAAGGAACTAAATATGGAAGGGAAGATTACGTGGTAGGTTTGTTTATGGACTTTTGAAAAGGTACTGTATGTTTCTTTTTCCAAAATTTGCATAAGGCTGCCATGAATGACGTCCTCAATGCGGATGTCAACAGTTGGTGTTTAAGGTACAGCTCTATTGGTGACAAACCAGTCAAGTCAACATGAAACAGTGTTTACATCCAAATTTACTTCTGAAATCTGATGTATTTTCAAGTGAAACAGGATATTTATTTGGGGAAAAAAAAAATGTTGAGCAGAAATTGATTTTATTCATTGGAAATTGATTGGATGTGTCTGTATGACGTGATTGGAGGGTAAGTTAAAAACAACAACAACAACATATTTTACATTAGATTAAAGATTAATATAAAGAATAATCTTAATCAATATTTTAAGATCAATCTTTAATTTTAGTCTTACTGTTTTATATATATATATATATATATATATATATATATATATATATATATATATATATATATATATTTAAAAATATATTTACACTACTGTTCAAAAGTTTGGGGTCAAAAGAAATTAATACTTCTATTCAGCAAGGATGTACTGAACTGATTAAAAATGACAGTAAAGAATTGTACATTGTTCCAATAATAATAATAATAATAATAATAATATTATTATTATTATGGTTGTTGTTGTTGTTATAAACAAACGAACAAGCAAACAAACAAACAAACAACTAAATGATGGTTTTTAAACTTTCTATTCATCAACTAACCTTATTAGATTATACATCAAATAATCAGCTTATTGGATTCGCGAAGCACTGCTGAAAATTGAGCTTTGCCGTCACAGAAATAAATTACATTTTAAAATATATTAAAATAGAAAACAGCTATTTTAAATTATAAAAGTATTTTACAATTTTCCTGTTTTTACTGTATTTTTGTTTAAATAAATGCATCCTTGGTGAGCCAAAGGCATCTTTCAAAGACATTAAAAAACATCACCAACCCCAAACTTGTTGTTGGCGTATTATTATTTCTGATAAACTGCGCATAATAGAACCAAGATTGTCTATTAGAAAGTAAATAAGGTTAATTTCTGCTTTTATGGTGACTTTAAATCACACAAATATGATTATTGATCACAGACATACTGTGTGATCAATCATCAAAATGGACCGTGATACTCTCCTATTCATCTATGTGTAACACTAATTTGCTTATTAAGCTGGTGATTACAAATATACTGAAGGACAAAATACCATTTCATTGAATGACACTCCTTGCTGCAGCTCGTCCCAATCAAACCTGCCGCGTTATGATGTAAAACAGTATCTTGAGCCTGCTTGATATTGACTGGCTGATTGTGATGGGAATGAAAATAGAAGAGCCTTTGGAAGTGCAAACGCATCCAGACAGACATTAGCACACAAGCAGAAACGTGAGCGGCGAGGGCCAGCGTTTCCCAAAACTACCATCTCTGATAAGGCTGAAGAAAATCTCATTACAAGCGATACACACACCGCAAACGCTTCCCATCAGTTGTAATTATCATTGGTATACCCAGTGCAAGCGCTGGCAAGATCAATCCAATCACGCCACTGCAGCGTGACTGAAATTGAATCGTATCGTATTTAAATGATCAGACTGATAAGGTTTCGGCAGACTGAAAATGCAGAGTTGGGTGAAGTTATCTTCACAAAGCCGTTTAGAGTGTGCTGGAATCATAGCTCCATTTTGTTCCTCCACAATAATGGAGGCAGTGCCATGTCCACATCATAAAGCCGGTGCAGCTCTGTGTTTGTGTTTCAGGAGACTGCACTGCCCTTGAGCCCCGGGTACAGATGATGCTGACACCCACTGTAATGAGGAATAGAAGACGCCATTAATTGCCTGGCATGCGTTGTGAAGCGGTCGAAAAAGCCATGCAATCTACAAGCATCTCTCAGAGCAATATCTATGCATAAGTATAGAAGGGAATCATTATTTTTTAATAGTCTTCCCTAATTGCAGCTCTGATCAATACAATTCCACACGGCCGGATGGAACTGCAGAGGACTTTCTACGGCTTTATTGCATCACTGCCTGCATTAGTGCTGACCACAGAGGGTTTCTGTGCCAAAAGTGTTTGACAAAACATATCATTTGAATGGTATTGAGTGCTGTATTGAGGCTGGTTTAGATGCGAAGAGAGATATCATGATGCCATCATCTTGAAATTCAGAAGATTTATGATCGAGATGCTGTTTAAAGATCTTCAAGTCATCTTGGTTCACAGGCATAAATGAATCTGTGACTTCTTTTACATTTCCTGTGTTGATTTTAGGGGGGAAATGCAAAATGGATTTAAATATGGTAGTAAATGTGTAAATGTTTAACAGAAATAAATGGCATAATGAAGCAAAATAATAAGACAAAGTATTTACTAAATGCATACACAAGGCTATATATGCAGATTTGAACACACAAATATATATTGTCAATATTGTACATGCTTTTTATGTGTGTGTGTGTTTGTTTCCAAATATTTTAATAAAAGTAACCACGAGTTAGTTGGTAAACAAAGCAGCAGTCTTTTTTTTTTTAATTTTTAATTTTTTCATAATCACATAAACAATACTATCTTTATTTTTCATTTTAGATTTGCATTTAAACACATATCACAAATGACACAGTTAATGTTAGGTTAATTGGAGTGCCACATAACAATATGGGTTAAATACAATGCACCTCCACAGACTGCATTCCTTCAGAATTTCCTGCAGAAGTTTCTTAAAAAAACAAAACAAAAACAAAACAAAACAAACAAACAAACAAACAAAAAAAAACACTAATCTTTATATTAGTTATATATAACACCCAATTATATGAATCCATGTGCTTAGATTCATACAACATTAAATTCAGAGGATTTAAAGTTTGAAATTGAAAATATTAGATTTATTTAGTCCAATTAAACACCTACAGCTGTTTACCATAATGTTATTTATATACATTGAACATATTTAAATGTTGCCTGAGGTTTACTATATTTAACCCATATAGCAGGTTCTGTATCTTCTGTGTTTAATTACTTATTATATTTCTTCCAAGCAGGCACGAGCACAGATAGACCTCAACTGGTGCTCTAGCATCTGTTCTTTTTCTTTTTTAATTCTATATTTTAATTTTTATTTAATTTGTAAGTTCAGCACCCTGCGGAGCAGCATCCACATCCTTCCACTGCTTTCATTTGTGAGGAAATATTAGTGTTTATCTAAAGCTTCACCATTTTTTTTTTTTACAACACATATTTAATATATTTAATTACACAAGCAAGAGTGCATGTGAATATTCAGAATATCAGCATGATTGCAAATGTAATATTATTTTTTTTCTACAACAGTTCAATTAACAAAACTTAATATTAATTCACAGATTTAGACACAATATTGTCAGTTTTGACTGTTTTTACTCTATCTGAAAATAGCTCCAAACAAAGTAGAACAATTGCGTCTCCAGCAACACAGAGTGTGCTTTGTTCTCGATTGATTCAGCATTTTTCAATGAATCGGGTGAATCAATAATTTAATGACCCATTCATGAAAATACAATAAGCACTTGCTTTGTTAATGGTTGAATCAGTTGTTTTAAATAAATCAACATTTCATATTTCTGTAATCAAAACTTTATATTTAAAACAGTAATCTCATAACATTATTTATAGACTTGCAATTATGTAAATGCATTCATTCCACCTCTGAGCTGCATTAAAACGGCTGTGTAAATGCATCTAAATGCCACTTCAGATGCAGCTTCTGTGCCACATCTGCGGTACAAAGATTTTTTTTTTTTTTTAAATACTGACTTTACCCTACAGTGTTCATTAGTGTAAGTAATCATCTACAGTATGTATTTTTTTTTAAATAAATTATTACAAGAAGGGTGTTTTTTTTTTTTTTTTTTTTTTTTGCTATAACACCTGCCCCACCTAATGTCTGTTGACGGCTTTGCCTCCAATCCTCCAGTGGTTTTCAGCCATGACAGCAACAGAGAGTTAATGCATCAAGCAAAGAACACAGGTGTACTGCCATTTTCCAGCAGCTTCCTCAAGACCTGCTGTGTTGTTGGTAACTGCATTGCTGCATTTCACAGATGGTAAGAAATCCAGTGGAAATGTTATTAACAGATATTCTCCTCTCCAGGGGAGGCATTCATACAGTTCATACTGTACAGCATACAATCTCTCCCCAATGCCAAACACATAAAGAGAGTCTTCAAACTGTGGCCCCTTGGCCCTGAATTAAATCAGATACTTGTGTGAAGCATTTACCATCATACCTCTGAATCTGAAGGGCAGAAGAGAGAAAGAGATGTAGAAATCCAAGAGAGAGAAATGGAAGAGGAAACTTACCTCCTTGACACCCGCAGACTCAAGACAATCACGTCTGACACGCAATTCATCACTTGTCAGACAGACTTACGGCAGTGAGGACACAAGGCTTGTAATTTTAAAGCACTTCACATGCATCTGTTTGTGGCAGAGACCCATAAAGATTCCTTTTAAATACTTCAGTTGATGCACTACTAATAAGTATGCTTAAGCATTAAGGTTATGAAACAACAAAAAAATATGTAAATTACGTGTACATCTTGTTACATGTTATTTCAGTGATAAACTCATCAATTGTGTGCCTTTGTGAAAGCCATTTTTCCTTGATCAGTGGAGCATACAGCTAAAAGGTTTTGCCGACCCAGGATATTTTATTTGCCCGAGTCGGTCAGTGTTTTGGATGACTGCAAACACAATCAGTCAAGGAACTGCTTTCAAGCGAGGCTGGAGGGAACAGCAGTGCAAATGGTACATCGCCTCAAATCAATCAACTTTAGATAAATATATGTGTGTGTAAATTGCAGGTTTCATGATGTTCCTATTTGAAATTCGTTTCGAGATGTAGTTAATTTTGGATGATGAGTGGAAAATATTAATATGCTGCAAACTGCTTTACATTTAAGACTAACATGACCACATATGTTTCAAAGAGCACATTCCCTTACTCCCTTATGTATTTATTTTAGTTTAGATTAGAAACATTATCATCAGCAAAGTGGAAAACTCACATGTTGTCCCAAACCATTATTAATTTCTCTCTTGTGCTGAACACAAAAGAAGATATTTTGAAGAATGTGGGTAACCAAACAGTTGCTGGTCCACATTGAACTTGATAGTAGGAAAAAAATCCTATGTAAGTCACTGTGGACCTACTGTTTGGTTTTCCACGTTCTTCAAAATAGCATTTATGTTCAGCAGAAGAAAGAAACTCACTCAGGTTTAAAACAACTTTTGAGTAAATGATGATATAAAAATAAAACACTATGACAGAACTGACAGACAGATGACAGAATTTTTTAGGAATCAGTCTATATAGTGTTTTATTTTTATATTTGTTCATTCACCCTAAATACACCTATTGTACCTGAAAATAAAGCACTGTTTGTTTTATTTGTATTTTATGTGTATTTGTAATGTGTATCTTTGTTCTTAGTTTTTAATAAGAAAGATAAAATAATGACAAAGACTTTTATCTTCACCCACTTTGGCCTAAATATCTGCCTTTTTTTTTCTTTTTTTTTGTTGTTACCTTGAAAGGCTTTGTCTTTATAATAGGGAAATTAGTTTGGCTGTAATGCTCAGACAACTTGCAAAATAGTAAAACCAACATGACAAAGAATCGTGATAAAATCGTGAATCGTGATATTTCTAAAAAAAAAAAAAAAAAAAAAAAATTGTGATATGATATTTTTTCCATATTGCCCACCCCTATTTTATGGTAAAAAAAAAAAAAAAAATCTTAAAGCACTGCTTAGTGACACTACAAATGCATAAAATATAAATAATACAAAATAGTTTAATATCAAAGATTAAGAAAGCTTTATAGAAAAAGCATTATATTACTATATTAATTAATATTATGTAATATTACTACTAAAATTTGTCTTCTACTACAACACTAGCAGCACTGCCTCTGCAGCTTCTCATTCTCATTAAAAAGACACAAGGACACTCTTAGTTTTCTAGTAAGTACTGGATTAACATACTCTTTTATTACACCACACATACTTTAGTTTCTGACATAATTCAGACATAAAAAAAAAACAAAACAAAAAAAAAAACAGTGAGATGATGACCTATCAGCTCACTGGTTGTTTTTTTATGTCTGAATATTAGCTTAATTGTGTCTGTTGTAGAATTTTAAAAATCATCATAAAGCTTTTATTGTTTCAATCAGACTCTTATGATGGCCCATTTGACTCTGCCACTGAAAACTGCCCAAATGTTGCTCATAACTGCTTAGCTGTTGATGTGGGTGCTACTGTATAATCTTATCTGGAGCACAAACACATATTTTAATGCAATCCACTAAAATTATTTCAAATAATAAAAAATAGGTATACTGTTCAAAATGAAAACATCTGGTTGTGAAACATTTGTGGAACATGTTCAGAGTTAAGGTCATTCTCTATACCTGTGGTTACTTTGCTAGGACATCTGTGTGAATTTGAGAGAAACTGACTTCATACATCGACTAAAAATCACCTTGACACCAACTTTTTAAAGGTAGTTGCAAAAAGAAATGTGTAATACTGGTAAATGATGTGGCTGTACAGCACCTTTTACTTACAACTACTTACAGCTGTTTGATTTCCAGGCTCATTCGTGAGAGCAGGATGCCATCTTGCATATTCAGTCAGAGCAGATGCTCTCTAATTGAATCGCATTAGACTTCCTAATGTGACCTTAAATTGTGAATGACGTTTAGATCTAATACTATCATATAAACACTCATTTATTCAGATCTTGATTTGCAGTTAGAAACTGTTCAGTAAAGGACACGGCTGACCTCCTCTTCCTCCACACTCCTCTCATTCAGTCCTTCAGACAGTCATTGCCTCCAGGTGTCTAAAAACTGAGGTTGTCCTACATGACCCATTCACCTTTCCAATCCACACAACAGCAAGTGCCTATAGCTCACTTGCTTCAGTCAAAATATCAGGCTCAGCATATAATGACTTAATCTTATTCTTTTATAAGAATGATTTACTCTGTTTTTATGTGCTGGTTTGGAAGCCGCAATTACAAGAAAACTACAACTGAGAGATATAGTCCCACTTATGAGAAATAATAATGAGATTTAAAGTCAAATTGTGAATAAAGCCACAATTGTGCAATATAAAGTTGCATTTACAAAATGTAGTCACATTACGAGATATGAATTTGCACTATTACAAGAAACCTGAAATTGCAAGATATAATCAAAATGATGAGAAATAGTCAGAATTACGAAATTTAAAGACAAATTGTAGTATATACAACCTGATCTCATGAAGAAAACGTACCTGTATGAACTTTTTCGCAATTCGCGAACTACAGTACGTAGCGCCATGTACGTTTCGTGGCATATTTGATGTGAAATGTCCACTGGGTGGCACTAAATAGTGTTTGTTTTTTTCTCCAGAACAGATGAACGTACATATGGTACGTTTTATGTGACGTTGATTTTGTAGGTATCACCGCACTTCTGACTTGAAATGTTCGTTGAGTGGCACTATAAGTCTAATGCTCCGTGACGTTTTAAAATAACGTAGCATGTGCACTACACCTAAACCTACCCGATAGTATGAACGAAAGCGAATGTGACATAAACACGCAATCGCAAGCAAGCGATTGTTTTTCCATCTCTCAACTTTCAGCTCTTTCATCGTGAGTCATGTTTTTCACGGAATTCGTACCCAAGGATTCCACATCATAAGTATAATTCCATATTTTTTTTATTACATAATATCAAAATTGCAAAATATAAAGTCGCAATTGCTAGACACATTTGCAGTTCTGATAAAGTCACATTATTAAATTGAATTCACTTTTGGGAGATACAAGTCACACATACAAGAAAAAAGTCACAATTGTGAGAAATAAAGTCACAATTACCATTTTCCTTTATCTAGGGTGGAAAGGGTTTCCATTTGGTTATAGTATTTGACAAATGTCAAAATAAACAAGGATAAGTGTCATAAAACACAATACTCACTATCACAAACATTCCTATCCAGATGTGATTACATTTCTCAGGGAAAAAAAAAACCAAAAAAACCTTGAGATTCAAACTCACAGTGTTTCATATGATTGACACCCCCATAGAGTAGCTGAGCGAGTTATTAAGTAAATTATTCATGTCACTCTTATGTATGGCTGGTTTGATCATTAGACGCACAGGGAGTTTTAGCACATATCAGCCTTTAAGAACATTAAGATGTCACTGGCACAACAAACGCTGTCATGTGTGAGCCAGGTACATCACCTCAAGGTGAAAAATGGCACATCTTGTATTGATGGTTATGTGTGACGTGTCGACATGCTACAGCATGCAAATTACATACAAAGCCGCCGGAAGCCTTTATGGTGATCAAATGGAATACAAAACAGCTGACTGATGAACTGAACTACAGTCTATAAGACTGCCGCACACTGAACAAGTCATCTGGATTACCAATTAGTCTGAAATACGGCCTAAACGGCACCTCATAGAATCTATCAGCATATTTTTAGAGACTTAAATGTTTACAATTCTCTTCGTCATTAAATATTCAATTCATAGATTGATGTATATTAAATTTGTTATTGGTATTTCTTTAACACATTAACTAATTTGACTTTACAGTTGTTTAATTCTGATTTAATTCGGATCTAAGGACCGGTTGGAGTCATTGTGGCAGCACACACATCATTTCCTGATAAATGAAAATGTGCTGAACTCACTCATCTGTGATGTAATGTCTTTTCCAACCCGAGGATTCTTCAGAGGATTCGTAAAGATTTGTATTTCTCTAAAATTCTAGTTGTGGAGAAAGTAATTTCTAACTGTAGCTTATTATTTCAGATAGAATCAGGTATGAGCAGGGTTTAAACTGTAAGAAAGTTTATCATCATTAAATGAAACAAAAACCTTAAAACACATTTTCATCACAAAAATAAATAAATAAATACATAAATAAAAATAAAAATAAAAATATAAAATATAAAATATAAAATATAAAAATAAAATATAAAAAACTTATTTCAGCAAATTTCAACATTTTTTTCTTTTTCATTAGTTAAGTTGAAGTAAATTAAAATAAAGTAAAAAAGAAACTTAATAATAATAATAAACTATATAGACATATGTAAATAAGTAATAAAAATCACAAAAATGCCAAAAAAGAAAAAAAAAAAAGAAAAAAAAAAACTAATTCAAAATATTCAAATTAAAAAAAATGCAATAGTATGTTAATGGTGCTAAAACTAAACAAAAAGCTTTCATAGCTTTCATTTACCAATTTTTCATTATATAATTCATAAAATATTTGTGTTTATTTATTTACCTTTATGTAAAAGAAAATTGATATAAAACAAATGCTAAATAGTGTGGATTTTGAAAATAACAAAATAAATACATTAGAAAATAAAAATCACAAAAACGTAACAACAACAACACAAATTATATCTGATTCAAAATATGAACAAAAACTACAATAGTATATTAATAGTACTAAAAGTTAACATGTAACTCCAGTGTTTTTTTACACTTTTACGTGTAATTTTATTTATTTATTTAACAACCTTTATGTAAAATAAAACTAACATAAAATAAATGCTAAATGGTGTGGATTTGGTTTCATCTGAGTGACTTCACAGTGATTCTTTTGAATCGATTCACCAGAAAGATTCGTTCAGATTCCTTCACTGACACTATCTTCAGGTTACATCTTTCTGCTGGTACGTGGCGACAAATGACTTACAAAGACCCTGAGTCATTTAAATCATTAACTAAACAGATTCATAAATAACACTGAATAAGGTATTTTTTTGTTTGTTTGTTTTTTTTTTAACTGTCTGATGGTAGAATTTATAATTTAATCAAAGCTGGAACAAACTTGAACAAATACACTAAATGCAACTACAAAAGAAGACTGCATATCAATTAATTTACAGTGAGTCAGAAGAAAATAGCAACACAGCAGCATTTTTCAAAAAGTGGACACAAAGTGCTGCAGGGACTTGAATCTGTGACTCATTGTGACTCATGAACCATCCAAAAGAAACTGATTCACAGTGACTCTCACTTCCCAACCTTACATACCAGAGAGCAATTTAAAATGATAATTTAAGGAGGTATTTGCACTAGGACATTCAAATTTAATATGAACATTGCATTTATACTTATCCACATACATGTCTGCTACTATTCCCATGCTGTATGCAAAAATAATTAATGAAGATGGCATATGGCAATTAGTGTTGAATTTTGCGGTTGCCTGAATGTGAATGAAATCACACTTGTATTACGCATGCAAAACTGACATTTAGAAAATTCTCCACCACTGTGAACACTCCGCAATCAGATAAATCTAAATGGCTATATGCTAATATTTGGCTCTTATATGCTGAAAGCCAAAACTGAATGAACATATTTGTAAAGTGGTACACAAAGGCCATGATTTGTATACAACTATGGCGACTGACCTTTTCAGTGCATACAAACTCCCTCACAGCCTCAAACCAAACATTAGATTCTAGCACAACTAGAAATGGAGCCAATGAGGCGAGATTTCCTCATTTCTCAACTTAGATCATCAGGCCAGGAAAGTTAATGTGATCCATAGCATCACCTCACACTTCACACACTATACAACTTCCATTTGGAGGATGCGTTTTCACATTAGCGGCGTGAGGACAGCTAGCCTGCACAGACCAGTGCTCTGCACCAATCTAAGCATTCCCTTCGTATCAGCTCTGAAGAATTAGTTACACAGAGCATCTTATAAAGGTTTTATGGCTTTCATGAGGATATCGGGATCCATTTTGTTTATACATCATGTGTCTTGGTGCATGAAATTGCTTTTTTCCCCTCATGTTTCCTGTTACAATAAAACATTGAGGTATAGACTCCGCAAGAATATTTTAGCAGGAAGAAATGCCAGGACTCTTGATTATGACTCCAGCTATGAATGACAAAGGGTTCACCTCAGGCCACCGACACCATAAATGACCAAATATGTACTGTAATTTGTTTCGTACACATTACATTGGGGATATCAAATATATCTACGCCACTTAAACTGCTTGAAGCATTACCCTATTTCAATTTATTCATAGTGCCTTTTTTTAATAATACATTTTAGGTTCCACACAAGTAAGTGAACACAAATGGGTCTTTATTACTATGCAATGAATTTTGACAGTGGTAATAAATTATATGATTAAACATTAAACACTTTTTTAAAGATGCAAATCATATTGTGGGCATTTATAAGACATTGTTTTAAACTAAGAATGGAAAAATGTGTTTTGGCCATTCATTTACATAACAGCATTTTGGGGGCCTGAAAACAAGTTTCAAAGTGCAAGATTTCAGTTGTTTTCATGAATCTGTGTGAACTGGGATCGTTTTGACAATGTTGTCATCTGTATGTGAAACTAGAATTATTAAAAAAAAAACTTTTTAGTGCATTGCTTTTGTGTAAACGCACCTTTAGATAGTGTTGTTTTTCACACTATCACATGTAAAATACATGGAGGAATTTTAAATAATTTCAGTACTTATTTCAAATTTTAGCATTGGATTTTCTGAATTCTTTTTTATGGCATTAGGTTTCGGTTTAACCCTAAAAGGGGTGACGTATCCTGGGGGTACAAACATTTGAGAGGCTGTGGGGAGAAGCAAGGTAAGTATAGGTCTCATATTTGGTTTCATGCTGAAAGGGTGTTTGTTTATATGTAATATTTAGATCTGGTGACTTTGTTCATACGGGGTCTGAAAACCAGTCAGTATCTGGTGTGACCACCATTTGCCTCACGCAGTGCAACACATCTCCGCATAGAGTTGATCAGGTTGTTGATTGTGGCCTGTGGAATGTTGGTCCACTCCTCTTCAATGGCTGTGCGAAGTTGCTGGATATTGGCAGGAACTGGAACACGCTGTCGTATATATGCCGATCCAGAGCATCCCAAACATGCTCAATGGGTGACATGTCCGGTGAGTATGCTGGCCATGCAAGAACTGGGATGATTTCAGCTTCCAGGAATTGTGTACAGATCCTTGCAACATGGAGCTGTGCATCATCATGCTGCAACATGAGGTGATGGTCGTGGATGAATGCCACAACAATGGGCCTCAGGATCTCGTCACGGTATCTCTGTTCATTCAAAATGTCATCAATAAAATGCATCTGTGTTCGTTGTCCATAACATACGCCTGCCCATACCATAACCCCACCACCACGGGCCACTCGATCCACAACGTTGACATCAGCAAACCGCTCACCCACACGACGCCATACACGCTGTCTGCCATCTGCCCTGTCCAGTGAAAACCGGGATTCATCCGTGAAGAGAACACCTCTCCAAAGTGCCAGACGCCATCGAATGTGAGCATTTGCCCACTCAAGTCGGTTACGACGACGAACTGCAGTCAGGTCGAGACCCCAATGAGGATGACGAGCATGCAGATGAGCTTCCCTGAGACGGTTTCTGACAGTTTGTGCAGATATTCTTTGGTTATGCAAACCGATTGTTGTAGCAGCTGTCCGGGTGGCTAGTCTCAGACGATCTTGGAGGTGAAGATGCTGGATGTGGAGGTCCTGGGCTGGTGTGGTTACACGTGGTCTGGGGTTGTGAGGCCGGTTGGATGTACTGCCAAATTCTCTGAAACGCCTTTGGAGACGGCTTATGGTAGAGAAATTAACATTCAATTCACGGGCAACAGCTCTGGTGGACATTCCTGCAGTCAGCATGCCAATTGCATGCTCCTTCAAAACTTGCAACATCTGTGGCATTGTGCTGTGTAATAAAACTGCACATTTTAGAGTGGCCTTTTATTGTGGCCAGCCTAAGGCACACCTGTGCAATAATCATGCTGTCTAATCAGCATCTTGATATGCCACACCTGTGAGGTGGATGGATTATCTCGGCAAAGGAGAAGTGCTCACAAACAGAGATTTAGACAGATTTGTGAATCATATTTGAGAGAAATAGGCCTTTTGTGTACATAGAAAAAGTCTTAGATCTTTGAGTTCAGCTCATGAAAAATGGGGGCAAAAACAAAAGTGTTGCGTTTATAATTTTGTTCAGTGTATTTCCAATTTTTTTAGGGGACTTACATGTTGTTAAGCATTAGCTTATTATGTTTATGTTGAAATTTTATGAATCTCATTTTATGAATCATTAATTTTTTCATAATCTACTTGTAAATATTTGCATCTCAGGGGAAATGTTGCACTTTTAGGGGTGTAAATCAATATATTTTTTACATATAGACTCTGTGGTCTATAGATTTTAGACTTTGTAGCCTATTTCAGAAAATCAGTTCAGTACTTAAAAGTCTTAAGTGATAATTTATTGTCAATCATTTAATCATTAATCATTTAGTTAGCAATATTGAATTTGGTTTTAGGTCAACAATACATGGATTTTTTTTCCAGGCATGTACAGTATATATACACACATATGCATATGAATCTATGAAATAAGATACTCAGCAAAAACACATATGAAAACCTATGTATAAAAAAATTTACAAAATATATATAGTTTGCATATGCATTTTTGTTTAGTATTGCATTTCATACATCAGGTTTTTATGGCTCACATATGCAGTTCATTGCAGTGATTATTGTGAGAAACAAATAAACCTTCCTCAAAAGTCATATTTAACATTTACTTTGTAACATAAAGAAATAAATAAATACATACACTACTGTTCAAAAGTTTTAGATCAGTAAGACTTGTAATGTTTTTTTAAAGAAGTCCCTTATGCTCATCAAGGCTACATTTATTTGATCAAAAATACAGAAAAAAAAAAAAAAAAAAAACAGTAATCTTGCAAAATGTTATTACAATATAAAATAAAGGTTTCTATTTTAATATAAAGTATAATTTATTTCTGATGCAAAGCTGAATTTCCATCGGCCATTACTCCAGTCTAAAGTATCACATGATCCTTCAGAAATCATTCTAATATGCTGATTTATTATCAGTGCTGGAAACTGTTGTGCTGCTTAATACTTTTTTTCAGGATTCTTTGATGAATAAAAAGTTAAAAAGAAGAGCATTTATTTATAATAGAAATCTTTTCTAACAATATACACTACCATTCAAAAGTTTGAGGTCAGTAAATTATTCTCTCTTTTTTTTTTTCAGCAAGGATGTGTTAAATTGATAAGTGATAGCAAAGATTTATATTCTTAGAAAAGATTTATATTTTGAATAAATGCTTTTCTTTAACTTTTTATTCAAAGAATCCTGAAAAAAAGTATCGCAGTTTTCAAAAAAATATTTGGCAGCACAACTGTTGCCAACATTGGTAATTCTAATAATAAATCAGCATATTCGAATGATTTCTGAGGGATCATGTGACACTTTAGACTGGAGTAATGGCCGATGGAAATTCAGCTTTGCATCACAGAAATAAATTATACTTTAAAAGTATATTAAAATAGAAACCATTATTTTATATTGTAATAACATTTTTCAAGATTACTGTTTTTTTTTTTTCCCTGTATTTTTGATCAAATAAACGCAGCTTGGATGAGCATAAGAAACTTCTTTAAAAAAAAAAAACATTACAAGTCTTACTGATCTAAAACTTTTGAACGGTAGTGTACATACCGTCACACTCCACAAGGAGCACGGAATGAGGAGACGTTGGAATTCATCAAAACAAGAGTCTTTAATCATCCAACAGGGAACACAGGGAGCGTAGCAGACACAGAACACATGGAAATGACATTTAAGAACCGACCAACACTAACTGAATGTACAAGACCTTAAATACACAGATAATTAATTAAGCACTGGTTCAGGGGATGAACGAATTAGACTTGACGAGGACAGGAACAGGAAAATAACCAAATAAGGGCATAAACACTGGGACACAGGGAGCATGTGGGGAGCAAAACACACACACAGCCAGTCCAGACTCCTGACATATCGCCCCCTCCTGGAAGGTGCGTCCTCGCACTGTAGAAACAACATGGGGAGGGGAGGGCGGGAACTAAGGAGGAGACTCAGGAGAAGGACGGATATCCGGGAGGAGGACCACGGGCAGATACCAGGGAGGTGTTGAAGGAGGGAGGAGCCAGGGAGGAGACAGGAGGGGCCCGGAGCAGGAGGAGCACAGCAGGACCCAGGCCACAGTCATGATGCCATGACCTCTAGACTGGACTATTGTAATGCACTGCTTGCTGGTTGTCCTGCATCTTCAATAAACGATCTACAGGTAGTCCAAAATGCAGCGGCTAGAGTCCTTACCAGATCAAGAAAATATGATCATATTATCCCAATTTTACAGTCTCTGCACTGGCTACCTATTAAGTTCCGTATCAGTTACAAAATATTATTACTTAACTATAAGGCCTTTAATGGGTTCCTGCGTACCTAACTAGTCTTCTACCACGCTACAATCCATCACGCTCCCTAAGGTCGCAAAACTCTGGACTTTTGGTAGTACCTAGTATAGCAAAGTCCACTAAAGGAAGTAGAGATTTTTCGCATTTGGCTCCCAAACTCTGGAATAGCCTTCCTGATAACATTCGGGTTTCAGACACACTCTCTCTGTTTAAATCTAGATTAAAGACACATCTTTTTGGCCAAGCTTTAAAATAATGCATCTCATAATCGTGTATTGCAGTTATATCTGATCAAATGCACATTATTATTCTTTAGCTTGGGTTAAACAAATAAATTTTGCTTGGTTGAAACAGCAGCTAGGCTAATTATGTCTCTATTTGTTTCTCTGTTTCTGCCACAGGATTGACATCCCGTGGTAACTAGGATTTACACAAGCTTCAGTCTGGATCCAGAACACCTGAGAAGAGATGATGCCAACACCTCAGAGGACCTCAGACGATGCCAACCCTGAAACAACATACAGAACTACCAAATCTTGCTATAAGTTTGATTTCAACATATAATAATTGCTGTTAACAGTGTTCATCGTCTGTTTGATTACGTCTTTAATTGATTTTTCCGTACATTTTTGCCATATGTACATTAACTGACATAGTCACCAATGAAAAGCTACTACTAAATATATTGTAGAAACTTAATTTTCTGTACAGCGCTTTGCAACGATTTGTATCGTGAAAAGCACTATACAAATAAACTTGAATTGAATTGAATTGAATTGAATTGAATTGAATTGAATTGAACTGAACTGAATTGAATTGAATTGAATTGAATGGAATGATGACGGCCCACAGTGGAGCCGACAAAGGGAGGAGCCATGGAGGAATGGCCGCCAACTCCAGGGGTCCCGACAAACGGCGGCGGAGCAGGTGGTGGAGTAGCCTGAGGCGGAGACAGAGAGCCAATGAGCCAGGGGGATGCCGAGGATACGGGGGGCCAGGGTGGAGCCGAGGGCTCTGGCAACCGAGGTGGAGACGGAGATCTGGAGATCTGTGGCGGAGCCGGAGTGACTGAGGACCAAGGTGGAGCTGGCGGGTGGAAGGAGCCCAACGGAGCCGGTGGTATGGAGCAACGAGGCGCAGCCGGAGGAGCAGAGTCCTGAGGCGATGGCGGGTCGACGCCCGACCAAGGCGGAGCCGGAGGGACGAGGGAGCCCGGTGGAGCTAATGGATCGATGGGTGACGGTGGAGGCGAGGGAGATAGGAGCCGAGGTGGAGCTGCTGGGTCAACGGGCCTTGGAGGAGTCCGGGCCTCGGAGGCTGGAGGCGGAGTTGAGGGATACTCCAGCCACGGCGACGCTGGAGGATGGCAGACCCGCAGAGCTCGCACCGTATTGATGGTGGGCTAAGGGTGAGCAGAGGGGCTGACAAACGACAGCAGGAGCGGAGCAGGAGTGGGTGGGAGGGCAGGCATTTGTGAGACTCTGGGCTTTTAGGGCTAAATTCAGGATCAGGAGCCCCCTCTGGGATGAACTCGGGAACTGGAGGGCGCTTTCGAGGAGCGGCACTGGAGTTTCCTTTCGAGGAGCGGGCACTGGAGAGCACTCTGGAGGCGCGGGCACTAGAGGATGCTTTCGAGGAGCGGGCACTGGAGTGTGCTCTAGACTGGACTCGGGAACTAGAGCCCTCTCTGGGCTTAACTCTGGAACCGCAGCCCACCCTGGTCTGGACATGGGAACAGGGGTAACAGAGGGCTCCATAGTAGGAAGGAGGAGAGAGGGCAGGTTAACATACCAGTCAGTTAGGTCCTCCTCCGCTTTCCATTCACCCAGATCTGTATCCAGCTCACATTCAGCCACGGTGCAGGGGGCGGAGCTCCACTCCGAGCTCTCACCGTCCACGGCTTGCTCCCTCGTGGTGGGCACTGTGGCTGGCTCTTGCACCTAGTCTGACGAGTTGGGCTCAACATCCGGGGCGATCCTCCGCTCAGTCACTCGGCTTTGCACTGGCTTGTCGATCACAGTGGGAAATGGCTCTCCGTCATCGGTGGGCTCGGGCTGATGCTCCGCACCGTGTGGAGTTGGTGGGCTGGGTTCTGGGTCAGGAGTGGATCTGGCGAGATCATCCACGGGCCAGATGGTGAATGGCGATCCATTTCTCGCCAGAGTCCACTCCACGAAGGTGGCGAAATCCTCTCGAGGATTCCAGAATTTTGCTTATTAAAGTTATTATGTGATCAAGCAAGTTTGAGTGGTGTGTGGGATTTTTCATTTATTTAGTTTATTCGTCCTTACCTATATTATCAGTCCATATGACACAATGCTTTGATATCATCTAGAAGACTTGAATAGTGCAGAATGCGGACTGTTTTTATGGTGCCTTTCTATTGGTCATATACAGTATTTGTCCTTTTGCAGGAGCTTCACATCTATCATTTTAAGGAATAGAGCTCCAGTTGTAGAAAAGAGTATACTAATTATTTTGATGATGAAAAATACAGTAAACGGTACTGTGAAATATATAATGTTACAAAATAGCTGTCTTCTATGCCAATATATAGTAAAATATAATTTATTGCTGTGATCAAAGCAGTTTCACTACTCCAGTCTTCAGTGTTACATGATCCTTCAGAAATCATTATAATATTCTGATTTGCTGCTCAAGAAACATTTCTGCTTATTATGAATGTTGAAAATTGTTGTGCTGCTTCATATTTTTGTGGAAGATGTGATACCATTCAGTCTTGGGTAACATTAAAACATATAAACTTATATTTTTTCTTCAATAAGGTTGCATTAAATTGATTTAAGTGACAGTAAAGATATTTACACTTATTGTGATGTACTTATATTTCAAATAAATGCTGTTCTTTAACTGAGAACCGTTATACCAATAATAAAAACCATTATTAATAATTGATCACAAATAATAACTGATAATAATTAAGCAGCACATTAAGTAGCATTAAAAGATTTATGAAGGGACACTGAAGACTGGAGTAATGATGCTGAAAATTCAGCTTTGATCACAGAAATAAATTACATTTTAAAATATCCTAAATTAAAAAAGCATTCTTTTAAGTGTAATATTTCATAATTTTATTGTTTTTACTCTATTTTTTTCATAAAATAAAGGCAATCTTCTTGCAAATAAATAAATAAATAAATAAAAAGCCTTATTATTTCAAACTTTTAACCACCAGTGTGTATATAAAATAATGAATGTGAATTAATAAGCAACTTATTTTTATTAGGCCTATCATATAAATCACTTTCCTATGCACAGCACTCGAAAGCAAAAGTCTTCAGATTTACAGTGTTCTAATAAGACTGAGAATGATTTTTTATAGATTTTTAAACATTTTCTTAGACACGTGAAATCACGGAAGAAAGCCTATATAGAGATATGCATTAACTCTTATCTCTTATCTCATGAACACTGCTATATTATGTACATTGTGACGAATAACGTAAATGGCATTAAAATCTGCGTAATTCAAAAAGGCCAGTATAGTTTGCATTCCTGAAAATTAATATCTGTCGTTTAACATTTTATTTATTCATTTTTTTTTTTATCGTAAACGGTTGGCAAATATTGCTGAATTGTCTCATCATGTTTAGATGCTTAAATCTTATCTCAGCTCGCATTCAAGTCGCACGCAGTTCAGCGTCTGTGAACATTAAATCCCGCCTTCTACATTTTGATTGGCTATTTCTAACATTTTGACACTGACGAGCACTTTTGAACCGCTGCACTGAGCCGGAGCGCGCTAAATTAGTTAGAATTTTTGAATCAAGCCACGCGGCTCATTCGTCTGGGCCGATGGAAGGATATACATACATTTACTACAATTCATTTATATATATATATATATATATACAGTATAGTTAGTTATTGTTCCTTTAATATGTCATTCTGACATGCAGGCAGAATAACCTACAATATGCACAAAATACAAAACAATGGTAGCAACAGAGCAGATCATATCGAGCAGGTATACCGTCCGTTTATGAACGCTGCCAATGTGGAAAAATAATTCCTGGTATTGTGAAAAAAGCATAATTGCTGTTGAGCATGGCACACTTTGAGCAGTGCTGTCATGGTAACAGTTTGAAGAAAATCTTGCTGAGCAAGTTAGTTAAAGTCAACATTTTTATAACCAGTTACTACAGATCCGGTTTAATCGCACAGATATATGTAATTTTATCACCCCCTTGAGTATTGAGGTTTGATACCACCACAGCAACTGATAGCGCATTTTAAGTGTGCTCTTTGGAATGTATTTGTGTACTTCAGTCATTGATTGACCTTAGATCTATTTGATGTTTTATTTTTTTGGTCTACTGACACGAGTCACTGCACAAAAGGTAATTTGGAAGCCCAGACTGCGCAGGTGAAAGGCAATCAAACACGAGGGCAGAGAGATTAATGAAACTGTGCTTGTGGCTTTGTCACATTTAAACAATAGCAGAAAGGCGACGCTGTTGCTGCCATTTTGTGATGCATTGTTTGACATTAAGGCTAATTAGGCTATACATACACATTTGTAAACACTGCTTTATCCTCCTCTTCGATGTCTCTGCGTACCCACAGCATCATTTTCTCAATCAGACAGACACAAATTGAAATCCAAAGCTCGTTTCGGCTCTTATGTGACCCATTATGTTACATAGTGCCTGAAATGTGGATTCTTATGTTTATGCATGATACCTGGATAGGCTGCCTAGTGTTGTATCAGTGGAGCTTGCAAAACAGTGCGCTCATCTTTGAATTAATTAAAACAGTGCCTCAGTGAAGAAAACACAGGCCTACAGCTCCAATTCACACCCACCGCATCGCACATCAGGGAATATCTGCTTTCTGAGACCCTACAAGCTTTGTGTTACCTTTATTTTATTTAGATAAAATAAGATACCCTGCTGTGATTATAGATGCTTGAAAAGAGATATGTAGGGCACTAAAAAATTAAATAACAAATAATAGGGTTCTTCACTTTGGCAAGTAAATTAGTTTAAGAACACTTTTTATAATAATGTAATTTAATTAGAACATATTTACCTAATAATGTAATTCATTAATGCATATATATATATATATATATATATATATGCTTATATAATGCTTATATATAACACATTATAAAATATAAAAAGCAAAAAAGTGTTTTATAGAATATAAACAATATTATATTTTAGAATTTTAATAAGATATAATTTAATTTGATAATATAAGCATTTACTTTAAATAGATTATAAATACTTTTAAATAGTTTTTTAAATATTTTAAAATCATTTTAATAAATGCAAATTATTGATAAAGATTATAAAATTATTATTATTTTTTAAAATATAAACAATATTGTATTTAATGATATAATACTAATAATACAATCTCACAAGTTAAGTCATTTTAATCATTTAAACTTTTATAATTACATAATTATATTAATATATTACATTTTTTACATATTTACATTTCCTATGTTAATTTTTTTTTTTTTTTTTTACAAATGTATTACATATATTATACACACATGCACACACACACACACACACACACACACACATAAGTAAATATATATTATACAATATTAACAATATTATGAAAAATGTATTTTTTTAAACACATTTTGGTGAGACGATGTTTAAAATAAATTAAAAAAAAAATTGAATAATTTGAAACTATTAATGCTTTTTAATTTTCAGCTGTCCAAAATCTTGCTAAAAGAGCTGAAATGTTAATATTGTATCGTACACACAAACAAACAAAAACAGACAAATGGCTAATAATTAGAAATGAAGACTTCACTTCCTGAAAGAACGATAATTTCATCATGATGTATTTAAGTCATTTCAAGTAAATAAGTAGTAAAGTAATCCTGGGAAGACATTTGTTATTTAACACCAGTCCAAAGCCAGACTGTATCCTCATTCTTGTTCGAAACTATGTCTAGACATCTTTGAAATGTTATTTAGGAATTTTTAAATGACATCTAGTAATTTGCGTTTGCTGGATTTATTTATTCCTCAAAAGAATTAAGGCTTGGGAGATTAATTTGACTACTTTGAAGTCTTGGAGTGCTCTCGTACATATTAAATTCATGTTTACTTCTAAATGCTCATAAACTGCAAAAATCTGTTGAAGATGCACACGCATATCAAGAATATCCGCTTGAATGCGTGCATTTACATGCATCGGTGCAAAAGATATCAAAGAGAACACGTTCCCAGGGAAATGTTAGATATTATGACTGCTACTAATTTCCATGGGACAGGATGAGTTGCAGAAAGACAATATACAGGGGTGGGCGGGCAGAACACATCTTCAGAGGAGGCAGGATTAAAGTGATGTAGATGAACATCAAAACGTGCTGAGGGACTTGTGTTTTGTGTGGGAACATGAAAAAGAACTTCCTGATAGCGAGGCCTCTTGGCCCATTATGGCATCTCTCTCATAGAATTTTAACGAGCTCTCCAGCAGCGGTAGTTTTTGTCTTCCCGCTCTTAGGGACGACTTTAATGTGCTCCCGACTCTACCGCTAGAGAAGAGACAGCCTCTCTGCTTGAGTTTAACAAACTCGGCTTTACCGAGTCCTCACGTCCATAAGCAGCACCATCACCGAGCCTCTTTTCTAAGGTTACGACATGTTTTCCTCGCTGTCAGAAACTCTCGGATGTAATTCCGAGTGATATCCGGGAATATTTTGCATCAGTACTTCTCAACCGATTGGATGTAGGTCCCAGATTTTACATCACAAAACAGTGGTAAATTGTTCATTGCATTTAAATAAATAAATAAATAAATAAATAAATAAATAAAAATAAATAAAACTTCGAACCAAACTGTATAAATGCCAAAAATAAAATAAGATAGAAAATGTAAGAAAATAAGAATTGCAAGATATGAGAGAGAAAAAAGAGAGATATAAAAACTTTTTGTGATAAGAGTTATGAGACATAAAATCATAACTGTGAGAAAAAAGTCAAACTTGAGAGATGTAAATGGCAGAAAGGCAGAATTGCAACATGTAAATGGAGAATCGTGAGATATAAATGCAGAATTGTGGGCTATTAAGGCAGAATTGTAAGATATAAATGGAGGATTGTAAGATATAAATGCAGAATTTTGTGATATAAACTCACAATTCTGAGAAAAAAGTCAGAATTGTGAGATATAAATGCAGAATTGTAGGCTATTAAGGCAGAATTGCAAGATATAAACAGAGGATTGCAAGATTTAAATTCAGAATTGTGTGATATAAACTCGCAATGCTGAGAAAAACATCAAAATTCTGAGATATAAACTTCTAATTGTGAGAAAAAGTCAGAATTGCGAGATATAAATTCATAATTGTGAGAAAAGGCAGAATTGTGAGATATAAACTTGTAATTACGAGGAAAAAGTCAGAATTGTGAGATAGAAACTTGGAATTACGAGAAGTCAGAATTGTGAGATAAAAAGTTGTAATTATGAGGAAAAAGTAAGAATTGTGAAATAGAAACTTGTACATACGAGAAAAAAGTTAGAATTGTGAGATATAAACTCATAATTACGAGAAAAAGTCAGAATTGTGAGACATAAACTCGTAATTGCGAGAAAATGTCAGAATTGTAAGATATAAATTCGTAATTGTGAGAAAAAAAGTCAAAATTGTGAGATATAAACTCTTAATTGTGAGAAAATGTCAAAATTATGAGATATAAACTCATAAATGCGAGAAAAAAATGGTGAAATAAAAGGTTGCAATTACGTTTTGGTAGAAATGGGCTTTCATGCTTACCAGCCAGTAATTCACAGGTCAAAACAAAAGAAAACAAAACAAAGTGGTTTATTTTCAATGCATTTAGAAAGATTTCTGCATTTACAGTCAAAATTAGCTATTCATTGATAGTTATTTATATTTATGAGAGACACAAGTCCCTTCATTCAGTAGAACAACACTTGAGAAGTCTATCCATGTTGCAAGTAAGTTTTTATTTATTATAAAACATAGTTTGTATTTTCTTTAACATTTTTATAATATTGTACATGTTTTTTTCATGCATCCTTTAATGTCAACAAAAAGTTGATATGCCAGTTTATTTCAGCATTTATATAGCTTTTTGTTATTTGCATTTAGCATTGTTTTAGCCAAATCTAAACAGACCTGCAGTCAGTATTTTATTTTATTTTATTTTATTTTATTTTATTTTATTTTATTTTATTTTATTTTATTTTATTTTATTTATTTTATTTTATTTTTGGTTGTGACAGAAAACTTCTTGGTTACATATATAACCCTTGTTCCCTGAAGAAGGGAACGGAGACGTCACGTTGGTGACCAACGAATGGGATCTCGCTTCGATAGACCAATCTACTTCGAGTGTAAACTAAACGAGCCAATGCACATTGACATGCGATAATTGCATCCAGCTGCTGCTCGTCACAGCACGAGCATAAGTAGGCAGCAGGTGCAACGCATACTCAGGTTTTCACTGAGGAGCTGAGCCAGGAACCCGGCCGCTCAGCGGTGGTACAGCAGCCGTTGCGACAGGATGTGACGTCTCCGTTCCCTTCTTCAGGGAATGAGGGTTACATATGTAACCGAGACGTTCCCCTTCTGTCGGTCACTCCGAGTCACGCCGGTGACAGACGAATGGAATCCCTACTAAAGCGCCATGGCTGCTGCCCCTTCCAGCGCCCCTCGTAAGCCACCTGGTCCCCCCGCAGCAACTGGGGCAGAAGATAGGACAGGGCTTACGTGGAGAGAGTCTCTTACTGTTGTTCCACTAGACCCATACGGTAAGACTTATTGGATAACACTGGGAAAGCGTACCCTTTCCAGGGACACTGCGGAATCCACATCCTACCCGCAGGGAGGTATCATGTGGAGATTACACGTATGGACTGGGCATTAAGGGCAGTACAACATATGGAATGTCTCTGAGGTGGCTCCAGCCCAGTTAGGAGGCAGTCAACATCGGCAGGGACGGCAGAGAGGAATCTGCCAAGGGAAAGACACAGGCTGGCCGAAAGGGGAACCATACCGTGGAAGAATACATACATGTGATCACCATGGGGATCACAACATATGGCACCTAGCCTAGCACAGGAGTTAACCAACAGGCCACTTTACGAGTGTTAGGCCTGGCACTGGACGCTCCACCATGTCCGGCTGCCGAGGGTGACGGAGGAACTCCACAGGGTTCGCCATATGGGGAATTGATCTGAAGAGCAGAATAAGTGCATGTATCTGGACCGTAGAGGGGACTGGCGCAGCAAGCGAGACACCGAGCAGTTCTTCTGGCCTTACTGGCTACTTGAGGCGAGTACACGAGAGGACACTGGCTCTACACGAAGGCTATAAAACCTAGCAAACATGTTGAGTGTCGCCCAGCCTGCAAATCTACATATATCTGTCAGCGAGGCGCCCTGCGCCAGTGCCCAGGACGAAGCAACACTCCTTGTCGAGTGTGCTCTCAACTCCTGGGCAGGACACGCCTTGGGTTTGATATGCCAAGACTATGGCTTCCACTATTCAGTGGGCCAACCTCTGCTTGGAGACAGCCTTTCACTTCTGATGGCCTCCGTAACAGACAAAGAGCTGCTCCGAGGTCCTAAAGCTCTGCGTACGGTCCACATATATGAGCAAAGCACGAACGGGACAGAGCAAAGGTAGGGCTGGGTCTGCCTCCTTCGAGGGCAGCGCTTGCAGATTCACCACCTGATCCCTGAAGGGCGTGGTGGGAACCTTGGGCACTTATCCGGGCCTGGGTCTAAGGATAACGTGAGAGTCGACCGGCCCGAATTCCAGGCAGGATTCATTGACCAAAAATGCATGCAGGTCCCCTACTCTCTTGATGGAAGCCAGTGCATTTAAGAGCACTATTTTTATTGACAGAATTCTCAGCTCTACAGACTGCAACGGCCGTAAGCACCAGAGGGAGGTCCCAAGAGGGTACGGGGTCAGGTCTCGGCCTGATGATCAGGTTGTGCTTCCCCAAATACTTACCATCTACAGGACCGTGATGTGCGGCAATTGCAGCAACATACACTTTTTGAGTGGAGAGAGACAGCCTTCGCTCCAACCCCTCCTGGAGGAAGGAAAGCACAGCTCTGATCGGGCATCTCCGTGGGTCTTCACGGTGAAAAGAACACCATTCAACGAAAAGGTTCCACTTCAAGGTATAGGCATGCCTCGTATAGAGTGCTCTTGCAGAAGTGATGGTGTCTACCACTGCCTGGGGTATATCACCTAGGACCTCCGCGTCCCGTCTAGGGACCATACGTGGAGGTTCCACAGATCTGGACACGGGTGCCAGAAGGTGCCCCATCTCTGAGAAAGTAGATCTTTCCTCAGAGGAATGCACCAGGGAGGGGCTGTCGCGTGGAGCACCAGTTCTGGGAACCAGGTACGGTTGGACCAGTAAGGTGCAATTAGCAGGACCTACTCCTCATCCTCCCTGACTTTGCACAATGTCTGTGCAAGCAGGCTCACTGGGGGAAACGCATACTTGCTGTGCGCCAGTGCATCCATGCCGAGGGTTCCCCCGGTCAGGGAATAGAACAGCTGGCAATGGGACGTGTCTGGAGAGGCAAATAGGTCTACCTGTGCGTCTCCGAATTGTCTCCATATCAGCTGGACTTCACGGGGATGGAGTCTCCATTCTCCCGGTAGCACATGCTGCCGTGAAAGCTCGCCAGCTGCACGATTGAGAAGGCTCGGAATGTAAATCGCACAAAGCGACCTCAGATGCTTCTGATTCCATAGGAGGAGATGGTGGGTGAGTTGTGACATACGACGGGAGCGTAGACCACCCTGGTGGTTGATGTACGCAACGGCCGCAGTGTTGTCCATATGGACAAGTACGTGCTTGCCTCGTAGCAGCATTTTGAAGCGGCCCAGCGCAAAAGACGTACTGTAAGGAACTCAAGGCAATTGATGTGCCAATGCAGATGAAGCTGCATGCCTGTTGTACGTGGCACCCCAGCCTGTGGTGGAGGCATCCGTGAACACAACAGCATGCCTGGACACCTATACTAGGGGAACTCCTGCCCGTAGAAATGCAGGGTCCGACCACGGGCTGAAAGCTTGGTGACAGACCGGAGTGATCGTCACTCGGTGCATGCCGCGTTGCCACGCCCATCTCGGGACTCGGCCGTGAAGCCAGTGCTGAAGCGGCCTCATATGATGCAGTCCAAGTGGTGTTACCACGGCTGCGGATGCCATATGCCCCAGGAGCCTCTGAAATTGTTTCAGTGGGGCCGCTGTCCTACGCTTGAAAAAATTCAAGCAGTTCAGCATTGACCAAACACGTTCCTCTGTGAGGTGTGCTGTCAGGTTGACCGAGTCCAACTCCATACTAAGAAAAGAGATCCTCTGTACTGGAGAGAGTTTGCTCTTTTCCCAGTTGACCCAGTTGATTCCGTGACTGAGCCAGAATGAGCCAGTCATCCAGGTAGTTGAGAATGCGAACGCAGTGTTCTCTCTTGGGGACAAGGGCAGCCTCCTCAACCTTCGTAAAGACGCGGGGCGACAGGGGCAGCCTGAAGGGAAGGACTTGGAAGACATCGCGTCTCGAAGCGGGGTCTGGGTGTGCGGTGCAACAACTACCTGGCTCCACGGTTGGACAGGGGGCGCAGGAGAAGGCATAGCCTCCTTAAACCAGGCCCTGCTGCCCGTTGGCGATAGAAGAGGGGGATGAGACTGGCCAGGCATAGCGTGGCACAATGTCATCCGCGCCCTCTTGGGACCCAGAGATGGTGGAAACTGCTTTTTTTTGGATGGTTTGGGTACCGCTGGCTGAAAGGCCAGCGACGGAACAAAAAGAAAAGGAAACAAAAGATTCCCCACCTGGCCCTCCTCCGGGGGAAGGAGTGGTGCCGTCACTATCTCCTGAAGAGCTGTCCCTTCCACCTCTTGGTTGCCCGTCTCAGGGCCGCTTGCACTTTTTCTTGCCGCCTGGTTTGGCAGGGGCCTGGACGGGTGGCGCCGCACCCCTGTCGCCAGCTCCCCGCTGTGGCCTCGGTGAATGCTGCTGCTGAGGCTGAGCAGGGGTGGAGGAAGCCGAGGGAGGGCGCCCTCGGAGACGAGCAGGCGGAGCAGCCGCGGCCGGCGGCGGGGTGAAGGCAGCAGCGGGCCGCCGGGACAGGATATGTTTGATTGCCTCCGTCTGCTTCTAGGCAGCCGAGAACTGTTGGGCAAAGCTCTCGACTGCATCCCTGAAAAGGCCAGCTTGGGATATAGGGGAGTTGAGAAAATGATATTTGTCGGTCTCCCGCATATCCGCCAGGTTCAGCCAGAGGTGGTGTTCCTGGACCACCAACGTGGCCATCGTCTGACTGAGGGAGTGCGCAGTGACTTTCGTCGCTCTCAGGGCGAGGTCTGTCGCTGCGCGCAGCTCCTGCATCAGCCCTGGGTCAGAAATACCCTCGTGCAACTCTTTTAATGCCTTGGCCTGATATATCTGCAGCAGTGCCATGGCGTGCAGGGTGGAGGCAGCTTGTCCAGCGGCACCGTAAGCCTTGGCCGTAAGCTCGGATGAGAACTTGGAAGTGCTCCTCAAACACAATTGCACTGCAACCGCGTGCTCCACCAGGGGGACTGTCTCATAACCCCTGGCTGCCCCACCATCTAGGGTAGTGAGAGAGGAGGAGGCACCAGACCGGTTTCGGGCAGAAAAATGTCTTCCACGACCTGGTTACCTCTTCATGCACTTCCAGGAAGAAAGGCACCGGAGCGGGGGGCTGACAACCAGATACCAATCATCTAACCTCGACGGCTCGGACACGGTGGCTTCCTCCACTCGACCGCCTCGGCAGCCCGGGAAAGCATAGCTGTTAATTCTGGGTCAGGCTCGAACAATGCTACTCTCCCCGAAGGGGGCAACGCAGCCGAGTCCTCATCCCCAGACTCCAGCTCACCCTCCGATGCCGCGATCAACATCTGGTCATCCGGAGACGCCCCGCATGAAACGGTCGGACCCCCATTCGATATACCGACACGTTCACACGGAAGCTCCATGGCTTACGGCATGCTAGATGAGTGGGAGGCCCACGGAGATTCACTGGGTGGGTTTGCCCCCACTATAACCCTCAGGCTACCCTGACTGTTCACCGAAGTAGCTCTCTTCTGCAGACCAGAAGAGCAACTAGATCGGGGCATAGGTAAGGGGCCTCCACCATTTTTGATGTACCGGAGTCTCAGCCTCAACGCCGTGATGGCCATGCCGCTACAGTGATGGCATGACTCACCCACGAAGGCTGCCTCAGCGTGCTCAATGCCCAAACACGTGATGCAGCGATCGTGACCGTCATCTGGTGCCAGGAAACAACCGCATCCAGAAACGCACGGATGAAACAGCATCTTTAGAAAGACGCACCGTCGTCTTTACAAAGACGCACCCGTGTATGCTCTTTTAGAGAAATTAGCTCTTTTAGTGCTGAAGCGCACAGGGAGACCACCGCTGCAGCGCTGTCACACCAACACCAGTCGACAAAGCCTCTTCCCAGAGCACTCGTTGACTCATCAGAAATCACTCTCAGATGAAAGGCAGAGCAAAACAATAGAATCCCTCGGCTCCGAAGTGAAAGCTGAGTATGCGTTGCACCTGCTGCCTACTTATGCTCGTGCTGTGACGAGCAGCAGCTGGATGCAATTATCGCATGCCAATGTGCATTGGCTCGTTTAGTTTACACTCGAAGTAGATTGGTCTCTCGAAGTGAGATCCCATTCGTCGGTCACCGATGTGACTCGGAGTGACCGACTGAAGGGGAACCACTGTTTTATGACCAAGCCTTTTTGAGAAGCATATTCTGGCAGTAAAATAACTTAGATAAATACAAATAAAGACATTGTCCATTTTTTCTGTTTGTGGTGACAGTTTCCGAACCATGTGGACCCATGTTTGTGTATTTTAAGGTCATTTTTTGTTACAAAACAGGTTATTAATCACTTCGCAGGGATGCGCCTTAGAAAATGTTGAATTACACAAGGTTCTTTATCTCTATGTAAATATTATGCTAATAGAGCTGAGCTAGTAATCTTAGATGCTGTGGTGCTTTTCATAGTCGACAATAGAATGAAAAGGCAAAATGCGTCAGCTGCCTTGTGCTATATGGAGAGCAATAGAACTGTGGTGACACATGATTGATGAGGTAATCCATCTATAGGGTTATCAGTCGAGTGCAGTTGTGTTGCGTCTTTTCTTACAAGCAAACCCACCTCATAGCTCTTTCTTCCTCTTCCTCTCTTTCATTTTCTGTCTCTTTCAGTTTCCTTGGGCAAATAAACACGGCTGTCCAGATACCATTATTTTCGTAAAGCATTGGAATGCCGTTATCTAAAAAAGGCCCAATTTATTGATTATGCCACCCGGTGGGCTGTTCGTGGGTCAGTGCTCCTTCAGGGCTCAGCCCAGACCTATGTGAATGCGTATGGGGCATCTTTGTGTAGAAATACTGGAATATTGGACACATATAATGAAATATGAAATTGGTGCTTTTTTGGTAGGATGATTTTTAAAGTAAATTTGGTAACACTTTAGTATAGGGACCAATTCTCGCTATTAACTAGTTTCTTATTAGCATGCCTATTATTAACACATTGGCTGTTTATTAGTACTTATAAAGCACATATTCTGCATGACCATATTCTACACCCCTAATCCTAGCCAATACCTAAATTTAACAACTACCTTACTAACTATTAATAAGCAGCAAATTAGGAGTTTATTGAGGCAAAAGTTGTAGTTAATGGACTGTAAATTTTTGAAAATATTTGAAATATTTGGAAATATTTTATTATACAAACAAGGCTGTCGCTAATGGGGTGAAAGATGGTGATGATTATAGGGGCCCACGGCTGTGCTGTGCGTCATCATGAAAGGTTATCATTTGCACATTTTTAAGCCTTGCCAATTTAAACATTCAATAGATTTTAAAGCATTCAAGCACAAGGTGCGAAAGAACACAACTGAGTACTCGCACACTGTGTTCGGTGAACACATAGAGAATTGCATCTTAGCACACAAACACCAAAATGAGTTCTCTTTTAAGTCTTCTTGCACTTAAACGAACAAATACACCTTGCCAATTTTAACATACAATCACAAAAAAGATGCAAAAGAGCTTAACCACATGCTGTGTTCTGTGCGCACAGGATGCACACAGAGAGTCGCGTCTCACAGCCCTTGAACACACTATTAGGTTTTGCCTCTTCTTGCACTTGAACAGACAAATACATACAGAATTATGATGAAATACCTGTCTTGGTGAGTATTCTCGAAAAAGTGTCGGTTATGTCTTAGGTGAACGTAAACAGTTGAGAAAGAACAGCAACAGTAAACGGCAAGAGAATGTTCCGAACATGCCTCTCATCTATTGGAACTTAAATAAAAACAGAGAATAGGAGCTCTTATCATCCGCTGTGTCATTTTTTTTTAACACCATATATGATATTTTTTCACACACATACAGTACATCTGCTTATCTCTCAGCATGAGAAAACGTCTGTTTTCCATTTTTTAGGTTTAAAACAGACCAATTCGCGGCACAGCGTGAGTTTGCAAGCATCATTACAGTGTAAAATGATGGACATATAGACATACAGAATCATACCTGAAACAGAAAACTAATAAATACAGTAATTTTCCCTCCTCACTTCGGAAACTAAAGTCTTTCACACAGACGAGCGCCGCACACACATCAACACATATCCGCATGAGAAGCGTTTATTAGACGGGGGAAGTGCGGGGTCTCAAAATTAAAGATGAAAGATGCAACATAACGCCAGCAGGGCCGTTAATTCTGCCGAAACACATAATAAATGAAACAGTTTTGATGCTATATTATTGATTGTTTATGTTGCTAAGGGTGGTGTTGCTCAGTGATACACAGAACCGTTGGGTGAAGCGATCATAGCCGTGCTGTATCGTGAATAAAACACAGCTGCTGACCAATAAGAATCGAGGAATGGAACTAACCGTTTTATAAATAGAGAATATTATACAATATTTTACATTTGATTTCTCGGTACCCGAACACCTACAAACTTCAAAAAAAAAAAAAAAAAAAAAAAAAGTAAACATTGTTTAATTTGTATCTTTGTTCTATTCATTTATTTGTGCTATTTACACGATTTCAAACAGGGTCCATGTGTACAACCTTCACGGGGCCCCGCAAACCCCAGCTGTGGCCCTGCATACAAATAATGTGTTCAAGCTATCCAAACTATTCAAAAGACTCTGAAATCAGATACTTCCCTACTATATAGTAGGTGAAAAACTGTGAAAAGGGAGGTATGTCCAAATTTACTGTATCCATAAAACAGTAGGCAAAAATTCTGAAGTGTGCATCCAATGGACACTTTTTCCAACGGGGCCACGGGAGAAGATTTTAAATGTCAGTCACGTGACAATGACATCATGGCAAATGTTGCACATCTGGATTAAATTCATACTACACACATTCATATACAGACAATATTTTTTTTTTAGCAGTTGTAAAGTAATCACTTAGACAGACAGACAGACACACAGATAGACAGATAGATAGATAGATAGATAGATAGATAGATAGATAGATAGATAGATAGATAGATAGATAGACAGACAGACAGATAGATGTTTCTGAGGGAAAAATGTCCAAATACTCCAACTATATTCCACATACCATATTCTAGTGGGTAAAACAAGGTGATTAAAATGTTTGAGCTGGTACAGACTTGTGTAGATGCTTAGAATAAAAGTGTGATCTCATTCTCCTCACTCTCTCACTCCTACTTTTTCATCTCGCTCTCGTCTCATAAATACATGAGAAAAAAAAAAAAAAAAAAAAAAACATGTTAAAAAAAATCCTGCGCGAAAGCTTTGGAAGCTCACCACTAGCACCACACATGCTGCTAACCCAAAGAAACCGTAAGAGAGTGGCTCACATCTATAAATAAAATGCAAAAAAAAAAAACAAAAAAATAAAAAACTGGTAGTATTTCAGGCAAAAACCCAGGGCACGAAATTCCAAGCTGTGTGGTAGCCGTCAGGCGAGCATGAGGGTGGATTCAGTGGTTTGAATGCTGGATGCCCTGTGGAGTGGAGTAATGTGTTTTCTTCATTCATTGGCACCTCAGGAAAATCATGAGAAGATTACGCTGGTGCAGCGGCTTCCCAAGGATATAAAGTGACCTGGTTATGGTGATGTCACCAAGTAACGGCATGCGTGATGGCGGTTTGATGTTTAAGCTCCTGTTAGCGTGGAGCGGGAGGGTGGAGGGTGCTATTGCAGCTTCTTAGCAGGTGCCTGAGGCAGCACCACAGGCTAGAACTCACTTAGAATGGATAGTAAACTACTCTGATGTTGTTTGCAACGAAATTCACCCTGAAACTCAATAAATGATGCGCCCTCCTCAGGCTCGTTTACTTCATAAACAGAAGTGAATAGACAATGACTATGTTCCATACGGGTGGTTGGTGCTGTTTTTTATTTATTTATTTAATTATTATTATTTTTTAAATCAGCTTGTGCGATTACTTTAGCTGAATGTCAGAGCTTATGCTCCCCAGTACAATCAGTGCTGGAGGGGGGTTACCTGGAAATGTCCTGAATGCTTAAAGCTTCTTGGATAACAATCTTACGGCTTTCCAAAACTGCCTAAAATCTCAGCTTGTCCTCGACTATTTGATGTTTGGACTTGCATATCTGTGCTAGTTTTGGCTATTGTGAAACGGCAGGAATGTGTCAATGAGATTTGGCTCTGTTTATAACATTTTTAAATGTACTTGTGTTGTAATCACTGGCTAGAACTGCTTAATGTTGTTTTCTCGACACATCAAGATGAGTTAGAACATAATAACTGTGTTCGGCAACACAAAGCAAAGTTTTTTTTAGTTTTGTTTTGTTGAGCAATGTCATAATATAGACAAAGACATTGAATGCTCAATTTAAAATTGAGTTTAAATTCAAATGCAATATTATATATAATACTTACAATAATAAATATAATACTTAATATATTATTATATACTATATATTAGCTACTTTTATAACTGCTGTTAACTGCTTGTTTTATAACTGCTGCTTTTATAACTTTCAAATGCTGTTGTGATGCTGTTTTTACACTGATTCCTGACTTTTCATATTGTATTTCATTTAAAATAAATATATTTTTATATCACTTTTATAATAATAATAATAATAATAATAATAATAATAATAATAATAATTTTATTATTCTTATTCTTAATCTTATTCTTATTATAACCACACCTCTAAAACTTTAAATAATAATAAGAATACAATATTTTTACATTTATTCCAAACTTTTCATATTGTACATGAAAAAAATTAAATATTTATTATTTATGTTAACAATAACATTATTATTATTATTATTATTATTATTATTATTGTTGTTGTTGTTGTTGTAGTAACCACCCCTAGTATTAGTTTTTGTACTGTGATAAAAAACTAAAAATAAAATAAAATAATACTTTTTATCATAACTGCCACTAGTATTAGCTTACCTGGTATAAAACTTTAAATTATAATAATAAATGAATAATAACATGAATAAACTTAATTATTATTATTATTATTATTATTATTATTATTATAGTATTAGTTTTTGTACTGTGATAAAAAAAAAAAAAAATTAAAATTAAATAAATAATAATACTTTTTATCATAATGGCCACTAGTATTAGCTTACCTGGTGTAAAACTTTAAAATAATAATAATAAATGAATAATAACATGAATAAGCTTAATAATGTAACAATAATAACAATAACAATAATAATAATAATAATAATAATAATAATAATAATAATAATAATAATACTTTTAATCATAACCACCACTAGTACCTGGTGTAAAACTTTAAAATAATAATAATATATGAATAATAATATGAATAAACATAAATGTTCTCAGCTTGACTGCTGCCAAAATGAACAGATCTCGACTAGCCGTTTGCTGGCTTTGAAACAACTTCTTGATTCATGAAAGAGCAGAGACCTTGCAGAAACCTGTGAATAAACAGATGGAGTACACACTACAGTGGCCCATCAGCTTATGTTTGGAGTGGATAGAGCGAAAAGAACTCCAATTTTTTTAAACACAGAAATTTCAATATTTCCCCCCCTGCAACTCATTCAAAAACACCACTTAACATATTTACAACCAAAAATCTGCAGGCTATTTAGAAGAAGAGGACTGGGCTGGAATTGTAATGTTTTATTTTTATGTAAGGTGTATTACACATTCTGTCCTTTGAAAACTTCAACACAATATTAATTTTTAATACCACATACATTGGGGGGTGGGGGGGGGGGAATTCATGAAAAATCATTTGTGAAAAATGTATTATAGATTTGCACATCACAGAAATTATAAAAATGTTAGCGTTCTATTTAAAAAAGCTTTTAGATAAAAGAGCTTTAGCTAACATATTTAGTAACTGCTTTTATTTTTTTGTTAGTTTGCTTGTGTGCGTGTGCTGTTGAATACAGTAACTTTCCAGAATTTTTTTATTCATTTGGCCATTTTATGAGGTGACAGAATACAAAACTCAATTTTTCCTTTATTCATATGGTAGCACAAGTATAAGTCATGATAAATTACACAGATAAAGAATCAATTACACATCTGTTGTGTATCCTTTTCTCTTCATTTTGTTGCATTAGCCCTAAAAAAGTCCTGTCTTTGTCAGTAAGTGAAACAACATGCTTTTTTTCTGACAAAAATCAATTGAACATCTTAATTATGACTTCCAAAATGAGTAGGCAAGATTTGAATGCAGCATGACATTATGTATCAGCTATTGAATATTATATATTTTAATTTTATTTTATTACATGTCTCTTTTGAATACTTGATTTTGATTGATATTTTTTTTAACATTGACCATTGTTCATGGACTTGCTGATAACTGCGTTTCAGTTTTCATTATTAATATTACTCTAATAAACGTGCAGTGTTCATCTTTTTGATACACTGCAAGAAGAAAAATAAAACTGTAGAAAAACGGAAAGGTACTGGTCATTTTTTGCCAGGACATTTTCTGTTAATTTTATGGACATTTCCATTAACTCTAAAACAACAATGCAAAGCGTAATTCAAAATATGGTTAAAACACCTGTGAAAAAATCAAAATGGAAAATTCCTTCATATTAACCCAGACATTGGGCCCCATTTTTGCATACCTGTACATTTTTAGTACTGCAGCTTTAATATATTAATGCAAGCAACATGTTAAAATAATTAAAACTCAAATCAATATTCATGTTGTCACACTTCACGGGAACCAGGAACTAGGAGACGAGGAATACACAAAACAAGAGTCTTTAATGATACAATCGGGGAACATAGAGCACATGAAGACATTCAAGGACCAACAAACACTAACCGAAAGGACAGGCTTTTAAACACAGGATAATTGGGGAAGACGAGACACACCTGGAATCAAATTAACAATTAGACTGGGGAGAAACAGGGTCACAGGGAACACATGGGGAGCAAAAACCACAACAAAACAGTCCAGGGACGTGACACATGTATTGTATCATGTATAGTTAGCTTAATTTTGTCTTTTTTCATCAATTAAAAAACCTGAATTCAATGCAACACAATGTTATACACATAAACTGTCCTTAATGTACTGAAACCTGCAACCTGATCTCATGACGAAAACGTACTTCTGGGAACTTTTTCACAAGATGCGAAATACGTACCACCATGTACGTTTCGTAAAATATTCAACTTGAAATGTCCACTGGGTGGTGCTAAAAGAGTGTTCGTTTTTTCCCTGAGCAGATGAACGCATGGTACGTTTTATGTGACAATGGTTTTGTACTTGTCACCGCAATTCTGACTTAAAATGTCCATTGAGTGGCGCTATAACTCTAATGCTTCATGACATTTTAAAATAATGTACCATCTGCACTACACCTAAACCTACCCGATAGTATGAACAAAAGCGAATGTGATGTAAAAACGCAATCGCAAGTATGCCATTTTAGCTTGTTTTTTGATCTCTCATCTTTCAGCTCTTTCATTATGAGTCACGTTTTTCACAAGATTCGTACCCAAGGATTCTGCATTCTAAGTACAATCTCGTGCCGGCTGAGCTACTGAGGAAGCTTGTTACATCTGGAAAGTGAAACATACTGTATGGAGCTGTAATCATAACTGTGTATGAAAACAATTATAATTACTCAATGTTTTACTGCCTCTAGTGTTAATTCCTGTTGGAAACTGCAGTGATACGTACTTTTTGGTACATATTTCATGTCTTGCAAAAAAGTTCCCACAGGTACGTTTTCCTCATGAGATCAGGAAGCAACCCCCTAACAGTTTTTCAAAGCCCGTCAGAGTTTAAAAACAGATTTACAGGGATATATAATATATAACATGTTTAATAAACTTACATATTTAATTAAAATGTAAAAAAATTATATGTAAAATTATATCTTCCTCTAGATCCTGATGGGACATGAAAAACTCTCAGATTTTGGTATGTTGATGGCAGTTTATGTGTATAACAGTGAGCTGAATCGAATTCAGTTTTTTAATTAATGAAAAAATACAAAATTAGGCTTAAGAAATGTACTATGAAGATATTATTTGATCTGTCTAGCACCTTGTCTAAATTGCACATAAGCTGGCATTTTTCAGAAGACTGCACCGAAACCGAAGTTTGAAGTAAAGTTGGGTTTTTGCAAAGCAGGTACTTTAAGAATTACCTGGCAGGCAGAAAAAGGCCATGCACTGGAAATGAAATCTGTTTTCTGAGATCAAAGAAAATATGGCTCAGTGGCCCGTTGCTGCTTCTTGGTCTGTGATGCCTGTTTCATAGGCCATTAGCCAGTCATGGGCAGAAAGGCAGGCGGTCTCCTCCCGCTGCGTGCATTCAGAGCGATGTCATTTTCCTCCACACGCCGACGATGGCCCGCACCGCAGTACCGCGGCGACACAGCCTCCATCATTCATTTTCACATGCAGAGGAGTAGTTTAACTGCCATGGCCTCGCACGGCATGCATTAGAGACGCACCAGCATACTTATGAGGGCAGGACCAGTGGCTCAGATTCACTCGAGCTCAAAGAAAACTTTTAATGATGGCAGTAAGTAAAAGGGTGGAATTCCCGGAGGGTGAGCACATTAGTTTGTGAAAATTTTGTAGGAGAGACAAAGATGCCTGCGGCTAGCAATGTTGCTGTGATGTTGGTGTCGCACATTTGGTGGCATCGATTGTGTGACAAATACAGTTTATTTTGTGAAGAAGCAGCTTAAGGGAAGCTCTCACGCTGAGGTCCAAAATGACAATCTAACCCAGAGCAATGCTGACAAATGCATTAGTACCTGTGGCAAAAAGACGTGCAGGACTCTGGGATCATGCAGTGCTATTAGAACTTCTTAAAAGCAAACTACAAATCTGGGTAAATATAATTAAAGATTATATATATAGCATTCTAAATTTTTTGTTCATTCACTAACTGCAAAATGTGTCTGTCAAAGCAACTGTTCAAAGCAAAGCCAGATAACGTATTCAGCAAAATACCAATTAAAAAAGTAAAAAGTTTGCAACCTTGCAAAGTAAAAGCATTACATATAATAGTTTCATGTTGTGGAAACCCATTTCTGCCAAAAAAAAAAAAAAAAAAAGGCTTTGGTAAATCATAACTATGACACAAAAAGCAATTTTATTATGAGGTATTGTCATTATCAAGAAATGTCTAAACTGACATACTTAAATACAATTACGAGATAAAAAACATTATTACGACAGTAAAAGTCGAAATTGAGATAAAAAGTCCAAATTCTGACATAAAAAATCTTTAAATTATATCAAAATGTAATATTATGCAGCTATAAGTTAATAATTATGACATAACAATTGGAAATTATTATAAAATCTCAAAATTATAAGATAAAGTCAATTCTAAAATCCAACTTTTCAACTTTGTTTTTCATAATTGTAACTTTTTATCTAATCGTGACTTAGTATCTCAAATTTTCAGCTCATGATTATGGCTTAATATCTCATGATACTGGTATTCTATTTTATGTAATAATTATGATTTACAAAGCATTATTTTTTTTCTTATGTAGCAGAAATGAGCTTCCATATCCATATAGATGTAGAAGCACCTCAAACCATCTTCAACAAGCCTCATTAAGTAAAACGATGAGCTTTAACATCTCCACATAATGCAGATAACTAAAAGGGATATCAACAACAACAATAGCAAACAGCAAGAACAAAAAAAAAACAAAAAAAAAAACACATGCCCTGCACTTGATGCATAATTTATTCATGCTACAGTGCATGCTGGGAGCTTGCAAATCAGCAAACTGTTCAATATGAAATATTGAATAGATTTTTTTCAGACATCTCTGTTAGTTACTTACAAGGAGAATATTGTGAGCCTAACTTGTGTTTTTATAGTATGGAGATCCAAAGTACATTTTTTTTTTTTTTTTTTATAACTGTGACTCAAACAACCTGATAAACTGGACAAAATATAACTGCATGTTTTACGGTCTACAATTTTAATAATGCATTAGCTTAAAAAAAGTATTGTTAAATACTTTAAATACTTAAACATTAAGTTTGCCTTTAACTTTTAAGTCTGTTGATACAATCTTTATCACTATTATCTGGCTTTGTGGAAAATTTACATAATTGGCAGATGGACTGGCCTATGCTTTGGGCTTAATGATTCATATTAGATTCTGTTTTTGTATGACTTGCTTTTAAAAGGTGACCTTTAAAACATGGTAATAAACATTCCACAGCTTAATGGAGATTATATTGTTAGTGCTGTTAAGACCCACATCAATAAGCAGCAGGAGCAGGAAACTGGAAGTGCAATGCGGACAACATCTTCATACGCATCTAGAGCACATATCAACAAATATGAGAAGCTCCGATCTGACACTTTACAAGCAATAACTATCTCCATAATGGAGTACATCACAATGCTAAAGAATGCCTCTCTCAATCTACCACATTTTAATATGGATGTACATATCTCTTTTTTTTTTTTTAATTTAAGTATCTGACAGGTCAGGACAGGAAGGGGTTTGCAAACTGTCTATAAAATTGAGATAAAAAGCTATATATTTCTTCAGCAAACTCTTATCGGGCAATTGTTACTATAAACTTCAATTGATTACATCTGAAGAACAGTTCTTCAGAGACCATAACAAATGTTATCAGATGTTGAGATGATTGGTCCAGTATGAATAGGTCTTCCAGGATGTATATACAGTATGCATTTAAAGGAACAGTTCACCCAAAAATGTCAGTTCTGTCATCATTTACTAACCCTCATATCATTCCGAACCTCCACAAAAAAAAAAATCCTCCAAATATAAAAATAACGTAAAAGTGAATTTAATCTTAAAAGTAGTCAATATTAAATACTGTATGTGTGTTATGCAAAGACCTCCAGTCACCTCCAGTAAGGTGTTCATTCTCTAAATCATGGTGACTGAATCATTGAGTTTAGCGAGTTGAACCAAATCAGTGAACAACCTGAGTCAACTGGTTCTATAAAAAGTTTTTCATTTTTATTTATTTATTTATTTTTTTCTATGAAAACAAATAATTCTTCTCCTTGTCAATTTCCATACTGTCCCAATGGGATCTGAGGTGTACGCATGCATAAAAATTAACACAAAAGTAAAAGTAATCATAAAAGTAGTCCATTTTAATTGTGCACAATATAGCCCAAATAAATCTTCTTAATCATAAGACGAACAGACCAATGTTTAATTTGTTATTCAAAGATAATCTTCCCCTCCAGTGAGCTGTTAACTCAGTGAGTCTTTGTGACTAAATCAGTGAACAAACTTTTCTCAGGAACTTTCATGACTCTTCAGAGTCATATTGATCAATTTTATGATATTTTATAGTGCTTTTGCATCCTTTTTGAAGATTAAAATGACAATTTACCCCAACATTAAAATTCTGTCATTATTTACTCACCCTGTTGTTGTTCCAAACCTGTATGATTTATTTCTGTGGAAAGATGTCTCAGTGTTTTGTTCTCCTACATTGTTGTTTTGGACCCCACTGGATTTTCTTGAATGAAAAAAAAAAAACATTCTTCAAAATATCTTCTTTTGTGTTTCATAGAAGACAGAAAGGTTTGGAACCCAAAGGGTGAGTAAATGATGACAGAACATTCATTTTCTGTGAACTAATCCTTTAAGAGGCACAGTTAATGCTTGTTGCAAACTGATGAACAGACGGCAATGATGAGCCAGCAAAACCTGTCCTGGCATCACAATGGCCCGTGCAGCATAATTCAACCCCATCATCCAGCAACTCATTAAAATGTGCTTATTGGATGAGGCTGAAATGATCCATTAATACGAGGCAAAGACTTCATAGTAAATTATCCACTGCAGCTCTGTGGCTTTCGTAAACACATATGGCGCAGCCGCCGCAGTTCACGTCCTCTCCAGGACAGCAACGCCCTGCATTTGATCCATTCATCACTATTCCCGCATGTTTGCAGCAGCTTAGGTGACCTTTAATTAACTGTGACTTTCAACATTGTAACAATTATGCCTCGCGCACGCCTGACTGGCTTCCATTTAGCACAGAGAAGCTTTGTTATGACTGTTTATAATTGAGAATGTGGAGGCTGTTGAGATACTACGGTTATCATTAATTGGGAGAGCGCATATACGAGGAGTATGTAATTGCCGAAGAATGGTTTGTTCTGTATAGTGTGCTCGAGCATCCATGCTGTGATGATTGTGCCATTTCGTGTTCTTTTCGATGTGGAACATTTTGTGCGTTATCGCCGTACTCAAAGCTCCTCCAGCTGAGTGTGTGAATGACAAGAGATCGTTCTGTGGAGGAATGTGTGTTTCTGTGTGTTTTTTGAGAGAGAAAGCACAGGTGGGGTTGGGTGTATTGGAGAAGGTGATTCTAATATGCAGTGTCCACATCAAAAAAGAACAAGCTGAAGGTTGAAGTTGGACAGCTGTGTGAGTGGATAATGCTAGATTCAAGACATGTTCTCTTCTAAAGGAAGCTAGACAGGTTAAAAAAAGGTCTGCTGGTGGATGGTGGATATTTTCCGAAACTTTATAGGAGGTAAAGAAGTTAGAACTTAAATGTGTAAAAATACTTCCATCTCAGTTTATCATGCAGAGACATGTTGGCTCAACCAATGGTGTGAGTTTGGGGCAGGGCTGTGTGTTTGTCTGACCAATGAAGGACTGAAAGAACAATAACTTTGAATCAACTGGTCCCAAGGTAATTACTGGTGGATGTAGAAGTTAGCGCACTTTAAATTCACACAAATGATGACAATGGTTAACTACAATGAGAAAGTGAACAAAACACATGGTCTTGAATTTTGTGTCTTTTTATGGGATGCCTGTATATTTTGCAAATTGTAACCATACATTTCTATATATTTCAACTACCAAAATCTGTATTTTACCTTAAAACGAACTGATAACCACCGTAATATATAACTCAAGAACCAAATCAGTGAACAAACCAAAACTGAGTTAACTGATTCAATGATCCATCTCAAAAGAATGATTCAAACAAATCAGACATCTCTACTTTTCTGATGAACTTTCCTGACTCTCAAATTGCTCCAGAATATATGCATTTTACCTTAAAACAAACTGATAACCACGGTAATATATAATATAGATGGTGCACAGGGTCATACACAAAAAAAGACAAAACACCATAAACACACACGCAACACAAATATAATACAATAAATGTTAACTAAATAACAGAAAATATAACAGCTAATGCACATTAAAATTTGAAGAAAAATTTGAGGAAAATAAATGATTTATAGAAAATATAATCATAATAATGTTTCACAGACACTTCCGGGAATGTCTTTTGTTTCACTGTAAATTATATGTTAAAACCATTACTTGAACACATATGTAGAACTGTATGTTCTAATATTAATCAATTTACAGTTTTTCACCATGTAATTAACAGGTTTTTACTGTAGCATTGCAGTATTTGGTAACACTTTATTTTAAGGTGTCCTTGTTACACGCTACATGTACTTACTATTATAATAACAATAAATTATGCATAATTACATGCAAGTAACCCTAAAACAAACCTTAATCCTAACCCTAACCATATACATGTAGTTAATTAACATTACTCAGTATTTAAATGTATAATTACACTGTAACAAGGGCACATTAAGATAAAGTGCAACCCAGTATTTTTCTGTGAATAATTACTAAACTTTTTGTCTATTTGTGACTATTTGTCTATTATGTTCAGCTTGAATAATTTGCTTTGCTATATTACTTTAAAATCACTTATTTAATCTAATGCAATGACATTCACAGGCCACTGTATATTATCTTGAGGCCACTGTATATTTTGGTCAACAATCCAAAACATCCCAAAAGGGATTGAACATACGGACATTTATCAGGAGAATTCCACCTAAAAATAGAGGTAGAATTGCACATCCTTCCTTTCACTTCCAACACCATACTACAGTAAATCTTTCTTCTTCCCCATTTCATCCATTAAAATCTTTAATCATCACCATATATTTTTCATCTTAACACTTTTTTTATTATCTCCATAAAGTCTCTAAAATTCTCAACCAAACCATATCCTCCTATTCCCATCTTTTCTTATGAGCTTTATTAGTGTCTTATTTGCAAATATATTCCCGGTCTGAAACCAATATTCTAAAATTTAGCTATTTTTACACATATGCAAGCCAGTACTATCAATATTACATTAATTCCCCTAGAACTACTTCAGGAAGCTACTTCCTGAAAGAATCATTACTGGATAGTTTCTCTACACTGTACTTGCTCACTCAGTTACTTATTCACTATTCCCTGGATAGGAAATGCCACAAATATGGGTTAGTGAACAAAAATGAGTTTGTGAATTTCGGACACTGCTGAAAATACTATACAGTATGTCGGAGAATGTTCCGGAGCTGTTGTGGAATGATTTATACTGTTCAAAAATACCATTTGGGGGTGGTAAAAATTTGAATGCTTTTGAAATAAGTTTCTTCTGTTCACCAAGACGACAGTTATTATCAAAAAGACAGTAAAAATAGAAATATTGTGGAATATTATTACAATTTAAAATAACTGTTGGTTGCACTTTATTTCAAGGTGTCCTTGTTACAGTGTAATTATACATTTAAGTACTGAATAATATTAACTACATATACTTACTATATGGGTTAGGGTTAAGATTAGGGTTTGGTTTAGGGTTACTTGCATGTAATTATGCATAATTTATTGTTATTATAATAGTAAGTACATGTAACATGTAACAAGGACACCTTAAAATAGTGTTACCTAACTGTTTCTATTCTAAATTTAAGCTGAAATTTTCAGTAACTATGACTCTAGTCTTTAGCGTCATATAACCTTTCAGAAATTATTCTAGTAAAGTTCTAAAGAACAGAATTTATTTAAATATAAAAAGATGTAAATCTCAATTTAATGTATCCTTGCTAAATGATAACTACTACTACTACTACTACTACTACTACTAATAATAATAATAACAAAAAATCATGCAGACCCCAAACTTTTGAACAGTACTGCATAGTGCATATGCACAATACGGGGGATAGGGATTGATTTTGGGACACAGTTTTCTAAATTAAATTGAGAATTGGGATTTTCACATTAATGTGTACTTGTGCACTTTTGACTCTGTCTTTTATTGTGAATATCTCATTTGTAAAACCAAATTAGTTCTAAAATAGGATCCATCTGGTACAAGCTGTTTCACAGATAGTGTCTCCATCAAAACAGAAAAAGTATTTTACAAATTTTTTGTTTGTCTGCCCAGGGCAGTGTCCCAGCTGAGGGCTTGCCCGATCCTGCAGCGTGCGTATGTGTTTGTGCCTCCTCTCATCTGTCCTAATGCCATCCAAACCGTCTGCTTCTCATCAAATCTGGCAGAGGTGCCATCTTCAATTCAAGCTTTGCGCCTCAGTGTGTCTCTCCAGCTCTTGTGGGCTCAAGTCTCCTGTCTGTACTGGCAGAGTATGAAAACACTCACTACAATTCAGAAGGTCTCACTCAATCTTGGCATAAGTAACACCTGGTTTGAATGAACAGAATCAGGGGCACCGTAAGGGGGGGGGGGGGGGGGGGGGGGGGGTTAGGATGATTCTAAGGGCACGACGATGGAGGGGGGCCCACCGAGGGGGAATGTGATCGCGTTCTTTACAGCGGCGGCGAACCGCGATTGCGATTTTTACTGAGGGGGGCCCAAGTGGATATGCTGTCCAGAGGGCCCAGAAACCATAGCGGCGCCCCTGAACAGAATTCAGACAGTTCAGAGAACTCACACAGTTTCAGCTTGATGAAAACCAATTCCAGTGTCACACAGTGCATATTTGATCATTTTGAACCAAGATATTCAAATTTCAGAAGTCTGAAGCAATGTAAAAACAGCCAATTGGAATTTAAGCATGCAAGCACACAAATAGTCTCAGATGTAAAATCAATTAAATTTTTTACAATTCATTTTTGTTGGGGTCAAACTGTCCTCAAACATAATGAATTTCATTACAATGGATACCAATCATACATAAAGTAACTTCAATAATATCTGCCTGATAGTACAGTTAGAACAGTAAGTTCAGAGGAATGTACAGTACTAAAAGAATTTGAAAGGAAAATAAGAGGTTAATTCTGAAATTACTATAATTATTTTTAAGTACATCATCAGGGTCTCAGGGAGTCAATCTCAACAGAACATGAGGGTTAATGAAGTTCATAAACACTTATAGTATGTTGATTTCTCAGCGGTGCTCTCACACATTAAGTGGATTTAAAAGTTTAAAATTACAGTGGTAAACATTAATACAGTTTGTATTAATTTAGTTTTGCTTTTAAACTTCTGATATTCTCCATTATCGCAAATATTGCACTAAATTTTGCTAACTGAAGCACAGTTTGAGTTTTAAATATGTAGCAAGCTGTCTGTCACACTACACCAATCAGTGAAGACAGTATTTGAATATGCAAATCAAGAATGTTGGTGATTCAGAATGAATCCACTAGTGATTCAGAATAATTTACAGTAAGAATCATCCCATATCGATAAGCACAAATTCTGGGGAAACTAATACTTCAAGATTATTAAGAAATAATATATCTCATATATATCCTATTTCTCTACCCATTCCATGTAATTTAAATATAATTTTACATTCCGTCTTCACTGCAAGAAAATGACACAGGACAACAACACTATAACAACCCTAACAATTATAATCAACAAAGCTGTCCGTGCTGCATTATAATTATAATCAACACGGTCACCTGCAGTGTAAATGGCTGCAGGTGTTTATTGTACAGCATGTTATGGGTCAGTGATACTTTTAAAGGGATAGTTCACTCAAAACGAAAATTATGTCATTATTACAGCATGTCATTCTAAGCCTGTATGCATTTTCCCCCCAAAATAATTCCTGACACAAGCTATTGTATAGCTTCAGAAAACCTGGACTATCATGTATGGACTGGAAAAATAACAGTATGTTTGGAATGTCCAGAGGTAGGTAGAGTACCCAAAAACTGTACTCAAGTAAAAGTACTTATAGAAATATTTACGCAAGTAAAAGTAATAGTCTGAACAGTTATTGAGTAAGAGTAAAAAAGTACTGGATAAAAAAAAAAAAAAAAAAACCTACTCAAGTAGTTAGTTACTAGTTACTTTGGATCATATACTGAATATATATAGTCTATTTTTATTTAGATATATAGATAAAATTTATGTAATGTATATATGTGTACATGTGAAGAGTTTGGTTCCAAAATGCGATAAACGCCATTTTTAAAAAAATTGAGTTTCCGCCAAAATCAGTGTTGTATCTGGTCGGTATTGAAAAGTCCATTTTTAATTTTACGCAAATTACGATATCTGACGTGTTATTCTGTCATGTTTTCTCCCTTTTTTTCCAAACCGCAACAAGCGCCAGTCTCCCTTCTCTGCAGAACGCGATATATCCGCTCAACCAATCACAGCGCACCATTCCATGCATCGTAAACAGTAATGGTGGCGCTTAGAATACACTCAGCATCCTAGTTTTCCTCTTCTACTTTGTACTTTGTGATCAAAAAACAAACAAAACGATAAATCGCATGTGATTGTCATGCAGTAAATCTCCATCACGTGCTTTCAGATGGAGCTGCATTTAATACACAGAGCCATAATTCACTGACAAGCCACGCAATATCGCGTTCATAATCGAATGCGATTCATCTGCGTTATGAACGCGATATTGCGTAGCTTGTCAGTGATCTACGGCTCTGTGTATTAAATGCAGCTCCTTCTGAAAGCACGTGATGGAGATTTACTGATAATCACAGAACCGGCTTTACTGACGAGATGCGCATGACAATCATATGCAATTTATCGTGCAGCCCTAATGGATTTATTGCATTTTGGGAAAAAAATAATCAGTGTTTATTACAAATCTTTGAAAATCAAAATCTGGATTTGTATTTGTAATGTTATTATAACCTAAAGATGCTATGTGAAAGTTTGAAAGAGAAAATGGTTTTCATCTTGCCAATTTCTTGGTAAAGAAAATGTCTCTGTTACGTATGTAACCCTCGTTCCCTGAAGGAGGGAACGGAGATGTCACGTCAGATGACCGATGAAATTGGGATCTCGCCAGAGAGACCAATCCACTTAGAGTGTAACTAAACAAGTCAATGGACATTGGCATGCGAATATTGCATCCAGCTGCCGCTGATCGCAGCGTGAGTATAAGAGGCAGCAGGTGCACCGCATTTATTCATGCTTTCGCTGAGGAGCCGAGCCGGTGACCCGGCAGCTCAGCGGTGGTACAGCGACTGTGGCGACGGGACGTGACATATCCGTTCCCTTCTTCAGGGAACGAGGGTTACATACGTAACCGAGACGTTCCCCTTTCAGTCGGTCACTCCGAGTCACGTTGGATGACTGATCGCAAGACTGTGCGAGTATGAGCCAGTCGTCGAGATAGTTGAGGATGCGCACCCCCCGTTCTCTCAAGGGAACAAGGGCTGCCTCTACTACTTTGCTGAAGACACGAGGCGATAGGGACAGCCCGAGGGGCAGGACCTTGTACTGATATGCCCGACCCTCGAACGTGAATCGCAGGAATGGCCTGTCTCGCGGGAGGATCGAGACATGAAAGTACGCATCCTTCAGGTCGATCGCTGCAAACCAGTCTTGGGGACAGATGCACCCGAAAATGCGTTTCTACATCAACATCTTGAACGGCAGCTTGTGGAGCGCACGGTTCAAAACTCGCAGATTCAAGATCGGTCGTAACCCACTGCTTTTCTTGGGCACAATGAAGTAAGGGCTGTAAAACCCTGACCTCATATCGGCTGGAGGGACCGGCTCTATCGCATCCTTCGCCAGCAGGACTGAGATTTCTGCACGCAAGACAGGGGCATCGACGGCCTTGACTGAAGTGAACCGGATGCCCCTGAACTTGGGGGGATGCCGGGCGAACTGAATCGCATAGCTGAGTCTGATGGTCCGCAGGAGCCACCGGGACGGACTGGGGAGCGCTAGCCAGGCTTCGAGAGACCATGCCAGCGGAACCAATGGGGCCACCGACGTACCCGCGGTGAGGCAGCGTGGTGGAACACAGGGATCTGGCCTGGGGCCTGTGATGGCCTGGCCTGTGACGGCAGAGGGCGGGGTCTGGGTGTAAAGTGTAACACTCACCTGATTCCTCCTCGTGTGGGAAGAAACGCAGGAACCCGGCTCGAGGCTTGTGACAGCCCGGCGTGTGATGACCTGAAGCGGGGACTCGAGTGTTATGGCCCTTACCTGGTTCTACGAATGGGCAGAAGGGGTGCTCTTGGGCAACCCACTGCTGCCTGCTGGCGAGAGAGGAGGGGGGAAGCGATCCCGTGATGCACGGTTCACCACTCTCCTCCTCTTGAGACCCAGAGATTGAGGATGCCGCTCTTTAATTGATGTTTTTGGTACCGCTGGCTGCTGGGCCAGCGGCGGAACAAAAACTAAATGAAACAAAAGATTCTCCACCCAGCCCTCCTCCAGGCGAGGGAGTGGTGCAGTCACCATCTCCCGAAGAGCAGTCTCCTCCATCTCTGGGTCGACCGTCTCAGGGCCTCTTGCACTTGTGCTTGCCACCAGGTTTGGCAGGGGCCTGGACGGGCTGGGCATCTTGCCTGCGACCGGCTCAATGACGCTGCCTGGTGGAAGGCTTCTGCGGCTGCGCGGGAGCGGGGGCAGCCACAGGGGGGCATCCACGGTGACGAGCAGGCTGAGGGGCTGCAGCCGGAGTGGAAGCAGCAGGTTTCCTCTGGCACACGATGTGTTTGATCGCCTCAGTCTGCTTCTGTGCTGCCGAGAACTGCTGGGCAAAGCTCTCGACAGCATCGCCGAAAAGGCCGGTCTGCGACACGGGAGCATTCAGGAACTGTACCTTCTCCTGCTCCTTCATGTCAGCCAGACACAGCCAGAGATGGCGCTCCTGGACCACTAGCGTGGACATCGTACGACCCAGAGACTGTGCAGTCACCTTCATCGCTCGAAGCGCAAGGTCTGTCGCAGCATGCAGTTCATGTAGAACCACCAGGTCGTGGCCACCCTCGTGCAGGTCTTTCAGGGCTTTGGCCTGGTGGACCTGCAGTAACACCATGGCACGGAGGGCAGAAGCCGCCTCCTCCCCACAAGCTCTCTGGGTCTAGCTCGGATAACACTACCACACCCGAAGGGGGCAACGCAGCTGAGTCGTCATCCCCGGAGAGAGAGGGCTCGCCCTCCGATGCAGTGATCGACATCTGGTCATCAGAGGGGTCACCGAAGGAAACGAGTGGTGCCCTCTGTCCTGTAGAGGGCCCAGCCTGTTCCAACGGCAGCTCCACCGGTTGCAGAGTGCTTGAGGGGTGAAGAACTCTACTTTGGGAAGCCCTCACCGTGATCTTCAAATCACCTCTGACTCCACCGGATGCAGCGCCGCCCCGGGTGTCGGGACGAACCCTGGATCGCGGCAGAGGGACTCCGCCATGTTTGACATAGCGGAGACTTTTATGCAACTCCGAGATGGTCATGTTCCCACAAGAAGAACATGAACCATCCACGAAAGCTTCCTCAGCGTGCTGAATGCCCAGACACGTGAGGCAGGCATCGTGACCGTCCTGAGGCCCCAGGAAATGACCACACCCAGAAACACACGGGTGATAAGACATCTTTAAAAAGACGTGATCACCCGTGTTGCTCTTTTAGAGAAATGCTCTTTTAGAGAAATTGTTCTTTTAGTGCTGAAGCACGCAGGGGATCTGGCCACCAGACACTCCAGGTGTGGCTGTCTGCACGATCTTTATTGAAGCCACTAGACCATGAACACTGCTGCTGTTGCTGTAACGCCCTCACTCGCTCATTCTCTCTGGAACACCGAAGTAGAGAGCAGTAGTGATGCACCACCGCTCAGCTCCGAAGCGAAAGGATGAATTAATGCGGTGCACCTGCTGCCTCTTATACTCATGCTGTGATCAGCGGCAGCTGGATGCAATAATCGCATGCCAATGTCCATTGGCTCGTTTAGTTACTCTCGAAGTGGATTGGTCTCTCTGGCGAGATCCCAATTTTGTTGGTCATCTGACGTGACTCGGAGTGACCGACTGAAAAGGGAACACATTTTTTCTCAAATTAATCAAAATGGATTTATCGTGTTTTGGAACCAAACTCATCATATACATATACATACATACATACATACATACATACATACATACATATATATATATATATATATATATATATACACACACACACACACACACACATTGCCAAAAAAGATTTTTTGTATTTTATTTCAGTGATGCAAATCAGAATTTCATCAGCCTTTACGCCAGTCTTAAGTGTCACATAATCCTTCAGAAATCATTCCAATATGTTGATTTATTATCAGTGCTGTTCTTTTTAGCTTTCTATTCATAAAAAAAAAAAAAAAAAAATCCTGAACAAAATGCCACAGGTTCCAAAAATTATTAAGCAGCAAAACTTTTTTCAACACTGGTAATAAATCAATATATTAGAATGATTTCTGAAGGATCATATGACTCTGAAAATTGGAGTAGGCCTACCAGCTGATGAAAATTCTGATTTGCATCACTGAACTAAATTATAATTTAAAGTATATTCATTATGTAATATGTATATATGTGTATAACCTATGACATGGAGAAGAGTGAAAATTCCTAAAGACCCTACTGAACATAACGAAACAAATGCACATTGACGGATCTTCTTCCATCTGTTCTGCAAAATGTAAACAAATGTATATTTCTGTAAGTGTAAATATTGTGAAAATATCAATATTAATTGTGTCTAGGTGTCTAGGCAAAGGTATTCCTTGGAACAGGTTGCGCGCTGCTGCGTAGAATGCGGGTTTGATGGGTGTTCATTTCATACTTTGTGACAGCTTATTTAATGTATAAATTATACATTGTATTTAATGTATAAGGTACATGTCCAACAAACTGATAATGTCATAGTGGTATCGTGTACTGTAATCGAATGTAGCCTATCTATACCGTGGACAGCACACGCGGTGTTCATCTAATAAAGATCTTCATAGCTAGAAAACAATTGCCTTTGCAGATTTGCTTTCAATTGACTGTAGATCCAAAGCCACATCTTCAATGCTCTTGATGTTCTTAAACTTTCTATTACAACTCTCAGTAAGAACCACTTCAGATGACTCAACGTGTGCGGCACGTTTAAACTGATTCGCGAACCAATTCCCTGGTTTGCCAACTGGTTTGATCAAGCCTTTGAACAGAATTGACTCAAAAGAATGAATCATTCGCGAATGGGCATTGCTCATTGCCCAGAGAAAAGTAGACGACACGTTTGGAATAAATTGAAGCACTTTTAATTTGTATTGCATTAAGATAAAGTAACGAAAGTAGCGTCGCCCACAGTAACGAATTAAAAGTACTGTTTTTTTCACTAAAAATGTACTTGAGTAAGAGTAAAAGTACCCATCTTTAAATATACTCTAAAAGTATTAGTTACCCAAAAAATTTACTCAAGTAAATGTAATGAAGTAAATGTAACTCGTTACTACCCACCTCTGGGAACGACATGACAGGATTTTATATTTTAGGCAGACTTAAGGGGCCAGTAAGGAGAACTCCTGGTCTTTTGTGGATGAACGACTTTGAGTTCCTTGTTCCAGAAGTCCGGTTGTGATAGGAGAAATTGGTTATGTTTTTCTTTGGGAAAGACAGTAAAGTAAGGTCAGTCTTCCCCCAAAGCAGCTGATTAGTACTGCCCTTGTGGTTGTCTAGTGGTGAGTTCTAGGTTGTTACTATAAACCTTGCGGTTTTGATGTGATCTACAGGGTCAAAGTCAAGCTTTTCACAATTGTACTGTGTAAGGCTTTGCTTTAGAATTCTCCGGGGAACTGTCATTACAGCTGCCATCCTGATGCTATAGTTTTTGAAATGAATAGCATCTACTGACACGCACATGTGCTTTATAACCTAACCACTGAAATCCTAGCTGAAGCCAGACTTTAGTATGAGACAGGAAGGTGTCAAAACAACTAATCAAAGTTTGTTTGTCAGCTTGGTATCTTGTAAACAAAACTGTTTCCCAGTGGACTGATAATATTTTGACTCCTGGAAGCTGTGTAAGAGCCATTAAAGAAAAATTAGCACATACGCAGATGCCTGGGGCCCCAAGCAGTTAGAGGGCCCCCTCCCACATATAAATGTAGATAGAGGGCCCTAATACCAAAACTCTCAAATAGGTCCTCATAGGTTTAATATATAGTATGTTCATGTACTGGGGTCAAAGATGTAATAGAGGGCCCCACCTTTAAGTTGATTAAATCATTACTTTTTAAACTTTTTATTTATTTATTTATTTTATTTTTATTTAATTAATTTTTTTTTTTTTTTTTTTTGTAATGAGAATGTGACATTTAAATAATTATTCTTTTTTTTCATACATAAATTCCTACAATTAAAATAATAAATATTTTTTCACATTTAACATTGTTTTTTGCAATACAGTAATAATAAATTTGACATTATTTAAAAAAAGACATATGTAAATATTTAAAAAAATATATAAAATATATTTTATTTAATATATATATATATATATATATATATATATATATATATATATATATATATATATATATATATATATATATATATATATATATATTCTCCATATTACAGAACAAGAAAGAGAACAAGATTACAGAATGAGAACAGGATTTGCTTTCTAAGGGCCCCATCTGTGAGAGAGTACAGGGGCCCCTGAACTTTCATTACAGTACACATAAGTTCCTACAATTTAAATAATAAAGCTTTTTTCACATTTAACAATTAAAAACTAACAATTTGTTGTTGTTGATGTTGTTGTTTTTGTTATTTTTATTTTTATATATTACAGAACAAGATTACAGAATGAGAATGAAATTTGCTTTCTAAGGGCCCAATTTGTGAGAGAATAGGTCCTCATAGGATTAATATATAGTATGTTCATGTACTGGGGTCAAAGATGTAATAGAGGGCCCCACCTTTAAGTTGATTACATCATTACTTTAAAAAAAAAAAAAAAAAAAAAAAAAATATATATATATATATATATATATATATATATATATATATATATATATATATATATATATATATATTTATATATATTTATATATATTTTATTTTATTTTATTTTTGTAATGAGAATGTGATATTTAAATAATTATACTTATTTCATACATAAATTCCTACAATAAAACTTTTTTCACATTTTATATATTAGTGCTGTCAGTCGATTAAAAAAATTTAATCGCGTTAATCACAGTCCTGGACTGTGATTAATCATGATTAATCACAAATTTAAAATACTAGGATTTACCTGTAAATGTGTTGAAATGAAGAAATGCATGAAAAACTAGTTTAAGGAAACAGAACCTTTCACACCTCCGCCAGGTATGAGACATAATCCACATTATTCTTTTGTTTTTATTCAGCCATTATTAGCCTTTATACTGGCAATAAAACGTTTACTAAGCCACATCGCTTCAATCCCATTATATATTTACCCAACTATTATCAAAAGTATTTCTAAATAAATACAACAAAACATTTTCTTGCGACCTTACGTGAAGTATTATGACAAAATGCATTATGAAGAATTGGACCTGTTCTGCAGGTGCATTAGAGCTAATATTAGCATCATGCTTCATAAGACAATTTATGAGATTAATAGTACACTTTTACTCAGAACTCACTTTAAACCAGCATCGAGTGTTTGTAATAACTTCCTTTTACGATCACATGTGGAATTTGGTGTTTACTTTTGTTAAAATATGCTACTTATAGCCTTTCATATCGCTGCACAAATTAGCATTTCAGATGTACACATTCATCTCAAGAAAATCACATACAAACCATATCCTATCGTAATCGTGTGTTTATTATCTTATATAATCTATAGTGGCTGTTGTCATGTTTATTTCTGCTGTGTAATAGCTTTAACATGTGTGTTCTGCTGAAACTCACGTTGTTTGTGATGTTTACAACCGCCTCTCCGTTCTTAAGTTGCCAGGTATACATTTCAAGTATAATACACATTAGTAAAAGGATCTATTTTAGTTTTTATTTGTCTATATACACTTTGGGCGGCCGCGGTACATTATAAAAGTAGCCCAAAAAACCGCAACCCGCAGCTCTGTAATTTTTCCCGCGACTGTATTTTCAAAATAGCCCACTTGTGCCGTTACCCTGGCAACACTGGTTCACTGTACCCTCATCACACAATGATAGATAACCTTCCGCGCTGCGATGACGGGAAGAAGTTGGGGTCAAACCTTATCAAACGATTAATTTGCGTTAAAAAAAATTAACGCATTAAAATTTTTAGATTAATCGCATGCGTTAACGCGTTAACATTGACACTCCCTAATATATATATATATATATATATATATATATATATATATATAATTTTTCGTTCAATACCAGGGGGAAAAAAAAGTGACTATGTATGTATGTATGTTTGTTTGTTTGTTTGATTGTTTGATTGATTGATTGATTGATTATTTATTTATTTATTTATTTATTTATCCATCCATATTTCAGAACAAGAAAGAGAACAAGATTACAGAATGAGAACGGGATATGCTTTCTAAGGGCCCCATCTGTGAGAGAGTACAGGGGCCCCTGAACTTTCATTACTGCATACATAAATTCCTACAATTTAAATAATAAAACTTTTTTCACATTTAACATTTTTTGGGGGGGATTACAGTAGTAAAAAATGTGAAGTTATTTAAATATCAAATTGTTATTATTATTTTATTTTATTTTATTTTATTTTATTTTTATTGTTGTTGTTGCTGTTGTTATTATTATCATTTTTTTTTTCATATTACAGAACGAGATTATGTGAGAGAATACAGGGGTCCCTGAACTTTCATTAGTACAATTTAAATAATAAAGATTTTTTTCTTTCACATTTATTTTTATTTTTTATTTTATTTATTTATTTATTTATTTATTTATTTATTTATTGCATTACAGTAACCAATTTGTGAGAGAATAGGTCCTCATAGGATTAATATATAGTATGTTCATGTACTGGGGTCAAAGATGTAATAGAGGGCCCCACCTTTAAGTTGATTAAATCATTACTTTAAAAATGTAATTTTTGTAATGTAATGAGAATGTGACATTTAAATAATTGTACTTTTTTCATACATAAATTCCTACAATTTAAATAATAAAGTGTAGCGTTTGGACCAATCAGGCACACATTTGTTCATTAGATTTAACAAATCAAATTAGTTATTAGATTAACAAATAATCACAGACCCCTCACCCAACACACATTCTGGGTGCCGGTATGTCTGTGATGACTCCAGGCCCCCGGTTCCATAGCAACCAACCTGATAACACTAGTTTTATTGCTCTAAGGAATGCGGGCCGAGCAACACTCACCTCATTTTCCCTTAGGAAAGAGACATTATGCCCTAAAAATGGACTCTTCTCTAGTTAATTCATAGAAAAACCTTTCTTTGAATGAACACACATATCCTCAGGTCACTGTGTATATTGTTACTGTTCTTGTATATTGTCTTTTGTACTGTATCCTGTTTTATGCATGCTTATGATAGATCACTAGTTAATATTACCTCACTTATATCATGTTTGATCTCTATCAATTCGTCTTCGGATGATCTAATTGAGAGTGTATATTATATGTTGCTACCTATGCAACATATGTGTTCTAAGAATCTTTAATAGTTTGTATATCAACTTCCAATCCAACCCCATGCAAATTACCATGCTCAGAGACAAAGAGTCGTAAAACCTTCCCTCCAAAGAGACTGGAGTCCATTGGCTATTTGACTCCCCAGAGGTGTGACCTCTATACCAGATAAAGTTCTCACACACAGGTCCGGCCTCCTCTTCTGAAAAAACCTCCTCTTCTGCAAAAAGCTCTTCTGCTATCTTCTGATTGCACCGTGAGGGACTCACGGAGAGCATAAACCGGTGCGGGCGCGCCCGGTGGGCCCGTGGGTGATCTCCCCAGCCTGGGAGATGACTCTTGACCACATCTTTATTTATTTATTTATTTATTTTTTGCTTTACAGTAATAAAAAAATGTGACATCATTTAAATATCAAATTATTATTATTATTATTATTATTATTGTTGTTGTTGTTGTTATTTAATCTTTTTATTTTGTATTTATTGTTGTTGTTTTCATATTACAGAACGAGAATGAGATTACAGAATAAGAATAAGATTTACTTTCTAAGGGCCTCATCTGTGAGAGAGTACAGGAGCCCCTGAATTTACATTATTTTTGGTCTTTTTTCTTCTTCTGTGTAATGTAGAATATTATATTTTGAAGATATTTGAAAATATTTTGAAGAACATTGGTAACCAAAGAGTTTTTCACTTTTGCATGGATCTCTTTTACCTTAAAAAACTTGATTAAACTCGGCTAACATCACAGTTTTAATCTTTGTTAACCTGATCTTAACTTTGTCAGGTATTAATTGATTAAATAATCTGATTCTCATGATCTCTAGCATTCAGCACATAATCTAGCCTGAAGGAGATCTGCCATTACAATTATAAAGCCCAACTGATATTTCAGTGTCCAAAGCCTCTTTCCCATATCTAATCATCCTTTTCACTCTATTCATCTGCTAATGCATTATTTATCTTGGTGGGTCAGATTTGTAATTATTTTCAAATTAGTTCAAGATAAACAATTAACTGCTGCCGTGGCCTGATATAGTAGCTAAACTGCACTGGAGGTTTTATCGTTTTTGTCACGGTTAGAGGACAGCGGTGTCTGACCATGAAGGCCTCCTTTTGTGACTGAGGCCATTCGTCTTTCAATATGACTCCATTCCATTTGGAACACAGCAGGCTAGAAATTGGTGTAACAATGAGGCCAGAATCGCCATCCTAAAAGAATACCCAGCAGACTCTTGAAACTACAAGACTGTATTCAAATACTGCAATGCTTTTCTATTACAAAACCCAAAAAACACGAATTACTTGTACAGCTTAAATACACTTATTTTATAATATACTTTCATGAGAGGATGGCCAACTCCATACATTCTCAGAAAAAAAAAAGTGCAAAAATTGTTCTTTTAGGGTTACAGCAACTCGTCAGTGGGGCAGTACCCTCAAAGGAACACATTTGTACCTTCTTTACCCCTAAAGGATTCATAATAGTACCATAAGAGTACTACCTTAAGGGTGTATCGTCTCGGTTACGTATGTAACCCTCGTTCCCTGAAGAAGGGAACGGAGACGTCACGTCGGTAATGACCGACTTTGGGATCTCGCTTAGAGAGACCAATCCACTTCGAGCCAATGCACATTGGCATGCGATGATTGCATCCAGCTGCCGCTGATGACAGGGCGAGCATAAATAGGCAGCAGGTGCAACGCATACTCAGGTTTTCGCTGAGGAGCCGAGCCGGTGACTCGGCCGCTCAGCGGTGGTACAGCAGCCGCGGCGGTGGGACGTCAAGTCGGTCATTACCGACGTGACGTCTCCGTTCCCTTCTTCAGGGAACGAGGGTTACATACGTAACCGAGACGATACACCCTTAAGGTAGTACTCTTATGGTACTATTATGAATCCTTTAGGGGTAAAGAAGGTACAAATGTGTTCCTTTGAGGGTACTGCCCCACTGACGAGTTGCTGTAACCCTAAAAGAACAATTTTTGCACTTTTTTTTTTCTGAGAATGTATGGAGTTGGCCATCCTCTCATGAAAGTATATTATAAAATAAGTGTATTTAAGCTGTACAAGTAATTCGTGTTTTTTGGGTTTTGTAATAGAAAAGCATTGCAGTATTTGAATACAGTCTTGTAGTTTCAAGAGTCTGCTGGGTATTCTTTTAGGATGGCATCTCTGTTCCCTCTTTCAGGGAATGAGGGTTACATAGGTAACAGAGACGTTCCCTTTCAGTCGGTCACTCTCGACGTCACGTCGGTAATGACCGACTGGGATCCCTACCAAAGCGCCATGGATGCTGCCCCTTCCAGTGTTCTGTGCGAGCCTCCTGCGCCTCCTTTTGGTGTAGGCCGAGGCTCGCAACAAGAAGGCCAGTCACTGTCGTCGTAGCACTACCCACTCAGTGATCTTGGATAACACTGGGAAAACGTACCCGTTCACTTGGAACAGGAACGTGTGGAAGCCCCATCCTTCCCGAAGGAGGTTTCGGAAGCACTTACACATATGAACAACTGTATAGGTGCATATGGAAGATTAGAGGTGATTGTAACTCTCTTAAAATGGCAGAAGTCTGCTGGAGAACACGGGCTCTGAGGCTATACCATGGAATTTACACATATGGGATCCATTTGGTCTCTACATATGGAACCCAGCCCTGCAAGATGTACTGCTAGCAACTCCAGGCAGTTGATGTGCCAGTGCAGATGGGGGCCCGTCCAAACCCCTGACACTGCATGCCCGTTGTACGTGGCTCCCCAGCCGGTGGTGGAGGCATCCCGTGTACACCCAAGCATGCCTGGATACCTGTTCCAGGGGCATTCCTGCCCGAAGGAATGCAGGGTCTGACCACGGGATGAAGGTTTGGCGACAGGCCGGTGTCACTTGGACCCAGTGAGTGCTTCGTTGCCACGCCCACCTCAGGACTCGGCCATGGGGCCAGTGTTGAGGCAGCATCATATGGAGCAGCCCCAGTGGCGTGACTGCCGCTGCAGCTGCCATATGCCCCAGGAGCCTCTGAAACTGTTTCAGTGGGACCGCCGTCCTGTTCTTGAACGTATTCAAGCAGTTCAATACCGACTGAGCATGTTTCTGCGTGAGGCGTGCTGCCTGTTCGACCGAGTCCAACTACATACCAAGAAAAGTGATCCTCTGTGTCGGGGAGAGTTTGCTCTTTTCCCAACTGGCTGAGGTGCGAGAGCACCAAGTCCCTGTGTTCGCACAACTGATCCCGAGACTGAGCTAGTATGAGCCAGTCATCGAGGTAGTTGAGAATGCGAATGCCCTGCTCTCACAGGGGAACAAGGACTATCTCCGTAACTTTCGTGAAGACACGGGGCGACAGGGACAGCCCGGAGGGCAGGACCTTGTACTGATATGCCCGTCCTTTGAACGCAAACCGCAGGAATGGCCTGTGGCGCGGAAGGATCGACACATGGAAGTACATCGTAACCCACCACCTTTCTTGGGTACAATGAAGTAGGGGCTGTCAAACCCCATCTTCATATCGGCTGGAGGGACCGGCTCTATCGCATTCTTCGCCAGTAGGACTGCAATCTCTGCACGCAAGACAGGAGCATCGGCTGCCTTCACTGATGTGAAGCGGATGCCGCTGAACTCAGGGGGATGCCGGGCGAACTGAGTCGCATGTCTGTCACACGCTGAGTCTGATGGTCCGCAGGAGCCAGCAAGAAGGTTTGGGTAGCCAGGCACCCAGACACCGTACAAGCTGGACCAGCGGGACCACCGACGCTTACCTGGTTCCATGGTTTGGCAGAGGGTGCGTGAGTAGGACCTTTGATGACGCTCTCGAACCGCCCGCTGCTGCCTACTGGCGAGAGAGGAGGATGAGTGTGGTCCGGTGTTGGTCTATCCGCAACTCTCCATGCCGTGTTGGGACCCAGAGACAGAGAAAACTGCTCTTTTGTCGAGATTTTTGGAAACAAAAAAGTTCTCCATCCAGCCCTCCTCCGGGGGAGGGAGAGGTGCATTCACCATCTGCAGAAGAGCAGTTCTTTCTCCCTCTGGGTCGCCCGTCCCAGGGCCTCTTGCTCTTCTGCTCATCGCCAGGTTTGACAGGGGCCTGGACGGTGGGGAGGCCTGCCTCGGCGACGAGCAGGCTGGAGTGCTGCTGCCGGCGGACAGGTGATGGCAGCAGCTGCCCGCCGGGGCAGGATGTGTTGGATGGCCTCAGTCTGCTCCTGTGCACCCGAGAACTGCTGGGCCATGTTCTCGACTGCGTGGCTGACGAGGCCGGTCTGGGACACAGGGACCTTGAGGAACCGAACTTTGTCGACGTCCCTCATGTCAACCAGCCAGAGGTCGTGCTCCTGGACCACAAGTGTGGACATCGCACGACCCAGAGAACTCGCGGTGACCCTCAACGCTCGGAGCGCGAGGTCAGTTGCGGTTCAGAGCACTTTGAAAACTTCCGGATCGTGACCACCCTCGTGCAGGTCCCTCAGTGCTATAGCCTGAAAAACCTGCAGTAACGCCGTAGCATGTAAGGCGGAGGCACCTTCTCTGCAGGCCGAATAAGCATCACCGGCCAGACCAGACGAGTACCTACAGGCCCGGGAAGGGAGGCACGGTTTGCCCTGCCGGGTGAAGGCGGTATTAGGACACAACTGCATCGCAACTGACTGCTCCACAGGGGGGACCCCCATATACCTCCTAGCTGCACCACTGCCGAGGGTGGTGAGGGAGGAGGAGCTAGCAGGTCGGTTTCTGGCAGTAAAAGGTGCCGTCCATGACCTGGTAAGCTCCCCATGCACCTCCGGGAAGAAAGGGGCACTGAGAACCAACACAAGCTACCCCGAGAAACCAGTCGTCCAACCTCGAGGGCTAGGGACACGGTGGAGGTCTCCACTCAAGCCCTACCCCGTCGGCGGCCCGGGAAAGCATAGCCGTCATTTCCGGATCAGACTCATGCATTGCCACCGTCCGGAGAGCGGCAGCACAGCCGAATCTTCCTCTCAAGAAAGCTATGGCTCACCCTCCGATGCAGCGATCGACATCCGGTCGTCGGGGGGAGCGCCGAAGGATACCACTGGTACGTTCTTTGAGAAGGCCCAGCGCATTCCCTCGGCCGCTCAACTGGTTGCAGAGCTTAAGAGGAGCGATGGTCCCTCGAGGGTTGGTTCCCTTTGCCATCACTGTAACCCTCAGACCACTCGTACTACCGCCTGAAGTAGTCCTCGCCTGGCTGCAGCCAGGACTAGAGCCAGATCGAGGCAGGCAATGGAGCTCCGCCCCGCAATGGGAAGATAACTCATCCACGAACGCCACTTCAGAGTGCTTTATGCCCAGACACGTGAGGCAGCGTTCGTGACCATCACCCAGCGCAAGGTAACGACCGCATCCAGAAATGCACGGGTGGTACGTTGTCTATAGGAAGACCCACATCGCCTTTACAAAGAGGTAACGTCGAGTTTGCCAGACGCAACTTCGTCTTTAAAAAGACGCACCCGTGAATGCTCTTTTAGGGAAAAACCTCTTTTAGCGTGCTGAACCTCACAGGGGAGATGGCGCCTGCAACACAAACAGGGGGTAGTGCAGCCTGATGTGTGCAACCCACTCGACACGGGAAAATCACCACCGCTGAAGCGCCGTAGCACCAACACGGAGAGCTCTCAAAGAGCGCGCTGAACTCAGTACACAGAATCTCTTGGATTATAATTTGCAACTAGACGGATGTACTGTTACTTCCTCTACAGTCAAAAATCTGAGTGTTAAATTAGACAGCAACTTGTCTTTTGAAAATCATATTTCCCATGTTACAAAAACAGCATTCTTCCATCTTAGAAACATTGCCAAGCTACGAAACATGTTACCTGTTTCTGATGCAGAAAAGCTAGTTCATGCATTCATGACCTCTAGACTGGACTACTGTAATGCACTGCTAGCTGGTTGTCCTGCATCTTCAATAAATGATGTTTTATTAACAAAGTTCGGGAGGAGCACGTTCAGATAATTAACCTAATTAACACAAGAGGAGCACAATCAGTAATCAAACCAGTTAACAAGATAAAAGGTGTGTATATATACACAGCAGATTCACCTCTGTTCCTTGACAGTTTTCCAGCATTCGTTTTTTGCTCCTTTGCACGATGTCGCAAAACGAACTGTCTCCATCCAACGAGTCTGGATCATCCCCGGATCCTACACCACAACCTGCCGGCCCCAGTATCACCACTCCTCCACCAAATGAAGCCGCCGAGCTCGAGGCTTCATCGCGCAGCTGCCGCTCTGCTCGGCTAGCTACGCGCTCACCAAGACGCCGAGGCCAATGCTCGCCTCCACCAGCAAGACCTCCAAATGCTTCGCCAGCATCCTCCTATTGTTCAGCAGGGTCATCAATTCCTCCTATTGAGAAATGGACCGTATTAAGCTTGAGGCAATCGCTGATCAATTCCGAAGTGCAATTCTCGCGAAGGATGAACAAAGCAGAATTGTACAATCTCTACGTTACCTTGCGATCAGTCAACCTCACGCCAAAATCCACTGCAGCCTCAAAGGGGGCCAACAAAGCGAGCAAAGCTCGTAAGATCCCGGGTTTGCTTCTCTCAACTCCTCCTTTATCCCGCTCAAGGTCCGGTCCTTCTCGAGCACCGGCTCGCAGCGGCAGGCCTTCAGCGAGCCTGGGCCGCGCCCCAGAGCTTACCACGGCAAGACCTCGCACATTTCCCATTTTGGCTCAACCTTTCACCGCGGCTCTCCCTGCCGCAGCGCCGAATGCAGCCGGCCCTCCCTCAACTTCTTTATCTGGTCCTCCAGCTAATGATAATCCCTTTTCTTTTCAGTGGCCTCCAGCTCCAGTGACAAACGCTAGCGTGAGGCTGCCTCCGTTAGCGGCACACGCTACACAGCAGGGTATCTCAAACCCCGCCCCCTTCCCGTGGCCCAGAGTAGCTGAAACAAGCACGAGGCTGCCTCAGCTTGCTACTCAGGCACACTCATCTCAGTATTTTCCTCCTCCTTTCTATTACAACCTACCACCTCAAATTTCAGAGCCCGATCCAAGCGTTAGGTTGCCTCCGCCGACAATCGCGGCTCCTCCTCTTCTCCCTCTCTCCTCTTTACTGCACTCAAAATCACCATATTCTCTATTTACAGCAACACCTCTACCTGTTTCAGCAAATGCTGTCGCATTGGAGCCTCCACCAGTAGCTCACAACATCCGGGCACAGATTCTAGCAGGTGCGGACATAGACCTCTCAAGTCTTCTTTCCCTGATTCCTGCGCCTGAATCTAACCGACAAATGGACTGCGGAGACTTTTCAGTAACTCTCAAAAATCAAAACCCACTATCATCACGCATACTGTCACTTTCCAAATTCACCATTGCATTCAGCTGCTACACTGAAATAATCTGCTCAGCCTTCCCCCATAGGCGGCGCGAGCTGAATGATTATTTGGTGCTAATAGCTGAACTCGCGTTGTCCTACGGGGGAGGGCATTTCTACACCTACCACAAGCTCTTCTCGGCAAAATGTGCAGTACGAGTCTCACAGTGGAACCAATGTCCTTACTGGGGCGCAATCGACCCCGACCTTCACAGCAGAGTGTTTCTGGGCTGCAGAAACATCTCATGCGCGGTCTGCAGGTCAGTGGCTCATTCCACTATGCTATGCCCACAAATGAACCCCTCTATACTCCCCTGCCCAGTCTCATCCCCAGTTAAATCCACTAGCTACGTGCCAAGACCTGCAACTAAAGTGAATCTGGATTTCAGAAGGAATGCTCCTTCTACCGATAGCAGGCAGACCTGCCACCATTTCAACATCGGCAAATGCGCCAGACAACGTTGCCGGTATCTGCATATCTGCAATTTTTGCGGCGGTGCTCATGCCCGTCATATATGTCCTGTAAGTCCTGTAAGAAAATCAGCTAATAAAAAAATCAAAAAACTACTTATCTACTCCTGTGAATATCTCTCAACTATCTATCGAACTATGTAACCACCCAAACACCAAATTCACTAATTATCTGCTGTCCGGCCTCAAACACAGTTTTAAACCCGGCGTAGAATGCCCACTTTCTGAAAGCATTACATGTTCTCTCAAATACCACGATATTGATCACGCGATCGATATGTTAAAAATAGTAGGTCACGGCGCTTGGATGGCAAAAATCGACATCACCTCAGCATTTAAAGTGATGCCCATCCACCCGGATTCGTGGCACCTTTTCGGGGTGCACTGGCGCGGGAAATTCTATTTTTCGGTGCATTTAACTTTCGGATGCAAAAGCAGTCCCAAGATATTTGACATGCTATCAGAGGCCGTTTGTTGGATTTTATCAAACAATTACGCAATCCCTCACCTCATTCACTTACTCAAAGATTTTTTAATAATCTCGCTTCCCGATGCCATTCCAGCGGCACACATCCTTTCAGTTCAAAAAGTTTTTTCTGAGCTCGGTATCCCCATTGCCCAGGAAAAAGCTATGGGCCCTGCCACTTCCATCGAGCTCCTGGGGATCAATTTAGACTCAGTCAAATTCCAAGCATCTCTGCCCAAGGAAAAAATCGACAGAATAATTCTCGTAGCATCCACCCTCTCAGATAACCCAAACTCTTCAAAACGTGAACTCCTATCCTTGCTCGGCTACCTTAACTTCGCCATGTGTATCATCCCTCAGGGCCGCCCTTTCATTTCACATCTGCTCTCCCTCGCGTCCTCTGTTTACGCGCTAGAGGATAGAATTTCTATGAATCAGGCATGTCACGATGAACTCTCATTATGGATAACATTCCTTAAACAGTGGAATGGCTAAACCTTCTTCTGCAACAATTTCATATCTTCCCCTGTTGACATCCAACTATTCACAGACGCAGCTCCCTCTGTCGGTTTCAGGGGCTTCTATCATGGGCGCTGGTTCGCATCCCCATGGCCCCCCCAGCTCCAGGACACAATATAGTCCTCAGCGCTGTTTGAGCTTTACCCTGTCGTAGTAGCAGCCTTCCTATGGGGGAAAGAATGGACTGCTAACAGTATTTTAGTACATTGTGACAATGAAGCAACAGTCCAGTGCATCAGTAAAGGCCGTACTCATTCACACGCTCTGATGCCTCTTTTAAGACGCCTCACCTGGATCTCAGCATGTGACCAATTTATCATAATTGCCAAATATTTTCCCGGTTCAAAAAATCAAATCGCTGACTCTCTTTCTCGTTTTCTGTTTCAGAAATTCAGGACGCTGGCTCCAGATGCGGACCAATTCCCAACTCCAGTGCCTCACTATTCAGAACTAATATTTCCGTAGCCCACCCGTTAAAACCCCTTCTCGACGTATCGCTCGACACCATCCTCCAAGCAGTGTCTCCCAGAACCCTCCAATCTTACGTGACAGCATGGAGGTGTTTTAAATCATTCCACCTTTCATACAACTTACCCTTTCCCAATTTTTCTCTTCTCTCAATCTCCTCATTTGTCTCCTACCTTAATAGCACTAAGGGCCTCCTAGTTGGGTCCATCAAAGGGTACCTAAGCGGCCTCCAATTTTTTCACAAACTAATTTTCGACACTTCCTCTCCTGAAATAAACAACTCCCAAATCTCCCTATTGATCAAAGGAATTCAACGATCTCAACCCACCCACCCCGACTCCAGACAACCAATAACACTAGACATTCTCAAAAATGTATTCATACCCTCCGTTCAGAATACCGGCCCATCAATACAGCCCGCACACTCGACGCTACGTTTATCTTGGCTTTTTTTGGTTTTCTCAGATGTTCAGAACTTGCTATCACTTCTAAATTCAATCCAAAAATCCACCCCACCATCTCAGACTTATCTGTCCTCGACAGTGAAACAATCTCCTTTTTGATTAAACAAAGCAAGACGGACCAAGCCAGGAAAGGCCATTTTATCTATATTTTCAACCTCCCATCATCAATCCAACCATATCAAACTATTCTTGCATATATCCAGTCTAGAATCTCCCAAGCAAAGTCCACTATCGAACCCCTATTTCTTGACGACTCCAACAAACCCGTAACTCGATTTTGGTTCCAAAAACACCTCAAATTTGTTCTCCAACAGAGCTCAGCAACCTCAGCAGCTCAGAAAGGCCTCTCTAAGCATCAAATCCAAGCTCTCGGGCGATGGTCTTCAGACGCTTTCAAAAGCTACATCAGGACCAATCGATCGCACATAAAAAAAAGCCCACCAAACCCTCATTTCATCCGTTTACCAAACGAGGCTTACCCATCTGACACAGTGGGTATTGAACTTCCGTCAGACACTGCAAGCGCCTCCCAGTCAGGAAAACATTGGCTTTTTCCGTCCGTCTACCAAACGAGGCTTACCCGTCTGACACAGTGGGTATTGAACTCCCGTCAGACGCTGCAAGCGCCTCCCGGTCAGGAAAACATTTGCATTTCCGTCCATCTACCAAACGAGGCTTACCTGTCTGACACAGTGGGTATTGAACTCCCGTCAGACGCTGCAAGCGCCTCCCGGTCAGGAAAACATTGGCTTTTTCTACCAACGAGGCTTACACATTTGATGCAACGAGTATTGAACTCCCATCGGACGCCAACAAGCTCTTGTGGCCAGCACTTCAAATTAGTTCAACCATCCATCGGCCAGTAAGGTCCACCCATCTGACGCTGCGAGCTGCTCCCGTCAAAACTACGTGGACCTTCCCGGTCAGTCGATTTAAGCCAGTCTACTCTGCCATCGACCAGTAGGGCTCACTCGTCCGACGCTGTGAGCTGCTCCCATCAGAGAAGCGGTGTGAGCCCTCCCGATCGGGCTTCCCAAATCATGTTGCTCCTCATCCATCGGCTAGTGGGGCCCATCTTCCCAACGCTGTGAGCTGCTCCCATTGGAAGCAGTACGGGCCTCCGGTCTGACAACCCAAACACGCTGCTCCTCCATTATTGGTCGGTAGGGCTTGCCGATCTGACACCACAAGCTGCTCCTGTCAAAAAGCGGTTCGAGCCTTCCCGATCGAGCGCCCCAAATCATGCTGTTCCTCGTCCATAGGCCGAGGCCGGTAGGGCCCGTTCACCCAGCGCCGTGAGCTGCTCCCATTGGAGTTTATGTGGGCACTCCTCGTCAAGAGACTAAGTTTCTTCCTGAAACGCCAGCCCGCCAAAATTTTTGGTGCTCATTTTGGGGGGTGGGGGGGGGGGGGGGGGGGTTATTTCGTCGGGCGGCTGTCTTTGCTATGTTGCTTTTTTGGGGGGTACTCAGGGTTCGGGCCAAAGTTCCGAGCTCGGAGCCCTCCCCTCGGACAGCACGCCAAATATGCATAAACTTTATTCTATTTATTATATGTAAGTGTGAACTCGTGAAATGATGTTTTATTAACAAAGTTCGGGAGGAGGACGTTCAGATAATTAACCTAATTAACACAAGAGGAGCACAATCGGTAATCAAACCAGTTAACAAGATAAGAGGTGTGTGTATATATACACAGTAGACTCACCTCTGTTCCTTGACAGTTTTCCAGCATCCCTCCGCCACCCCTTCTCCGCACTTACATCTATTCCTGTCCTAACCTGTAGGGGGGGGGTACTCAGGGTTCGGGCCAAAGTTCCGAACTCGGAGCCCTCCTCTCGGACAGCATGCCAAATATGCATAAACTTTATTCTATTTATTATATGTAAGTGTGAACTCGTGAAACAAGCTACAGGTAGTCCAAAATGCAGCGGCTAGAGTCCTTACCAGGTCAAGAAAATATGATATCATATTACCCCAATTTTACAGTCTCTGCACTGACTACCTATTAAGTTCCGCATCAGCTACAAAATATTATTACTTACCTATAAGGCCCTTAATGGTTTAGCTCCTGCATACCTAACTAGTCTTCTACCATGCTACAATCCATCATGCTCCCTAAGGTCGCAAAACTCTGGACTTTTGGTAGTACCTAGGATAACAAAGTCAACTAAAGAAGGAGGTAGAGCCTTTTCACATTTGGCTCCCAAACTCTGGAATAGCCTTAACATCCCGTGGTAACTAGGATTTACACAAGCTCCAGTCTAGATCCAGAACACCTGAGAAGAGATGATGCCAACCCCTCAGAGGACCTCAGATGATGCCTACCCTCAGACAACATACAGAACTACCAAATTTCGCCATAAGTTAAATACATTAAGTTTCTACAATATATAAATATATTGTAGAAACTTAATTTCCTGTAAAGCTGCTTTGCAACGATTTGTATTGTGAAAAGCGCTATACAAATAAACTTGAATTGAATTGAATTTAATTGAACTCGTTCCATCTTCTTCTCTCAGTAGAGTAGTCAGGAGCAAAACGATGTGAATGCTCGGCTCTGAAGCGAAAAGCTGAGTATGTGTTGCACCTGCTGCCTATTTATGCTCACGCAGTCATCAGCAGCAGCTGGATGCAATCATCGCATGCCAGTGTGCATTGGCTCACTTAGTTTACAATCAAAGTGGATTGGTCTCTCTAAGCGAGATCCCAAAGTCGGTCATTACCGATGTGACGTCAAGAGTGACCGACTGAAAGGGAACTACTCTACATTACTAATATGAACCATTTAGGGGTAAAGAAGGTACAAATGTGTCCCTTTGAAGGTTCTCCCCCAGTGACAAGCTATTGTACCCCTAAAGGTAAAATTTTACACATTTACACTAACAGTGTACAAATATGGACTGGCTTGAAAAATGTCTTTGAATACTGAACAATAAGGTATTCAATGAGGAATTGCATTTTTCATTTCAATATGAAAAGACAAAACATTCAGGTGAATAAAAAATTATATTCTGGATTTTATATATGTTTTAAGACCATTCAGAAGTTTTCAACTAAGAAGTTTTGCATTGTAGCATTATTTTCATGACAGTAAAGTAAATTTCATTACTGTATAGATAAATTCCTACACTTTTAATAATAAAGCTTTTTTACATATTTAGCATATTTTTCTTTGCATTACAGTAATGACAATGTTACATTATTTAAATATAAAAATATTATTATTATTATTATTATTATTATTTACCACAGTAAGGAGAATGACTTTTTTGCATTATGATAATGAAAATGTGTGATTTATTAGCTTGACACTTAAGGCCAGATTTACTAACAGCTTGTGCCAGCGTAAACCGTCTTTTGGAGTTAAAATAGTACTGTCAGGATTTACTAAAGACGCGCAGTGAAGAATTAGTGCTGAAAAGGCGTGGAAACAGTTATTTTTGTGCCAAACCTTATTGAATATGCATTTGTAGGAGTTTCCCTTTCAGACGCAAAATTTATGGGAGGAGAGTATTAAAATGAATCACACAACGCGATTTACTAACATCTGCACTTGTCAAATCACTGGTATTTGCACCATTGTTTAACGCCCCAAAAAAGCAAGTCTTAAAGCAGGCGCTAATTTGTGCTGCTCTTGGTAGATTATGCTGGTCATTATGGAAATGATCTGGCTGCGTCTGTGTTCATTAATGTGCGTATTGTCAGGAAATCACACATAGAATTTTCCCCTCCCATGGAATTGCGCTCTAACGATAATTTGTCCTGTTTAGTATACCTGGCCCTTTATTTTAATTGTCCGAAACATTTACTTTATCTTTGTTGATTGATTGATTGATTGATTGATTGATTGATTGAAAAGTGAAATGTGGCCTGGATGACATTCACACTTGTTGAGAGAGAAAAGGCTCTGAAATTCTCTTCTATTCATATTCGTTTCAAGTCTTCCTGGTGGAAATAACAATGCGGCAAAAAGTGGTGGTGCATCAAAATAGCCTGTAACCAAATGCAAATACTACGCTCTATCTGTCTAGCAGCTTTCACCTCTAAGAGACTAAATACATCTGAACTCAGATCACCTTACTCCCCTAATATTCCCTGTTTTATAGTTAACCCCTCTCATATCCCTCCATTAGTCATGTTACTTTGCTACCATTCTCTTAGCTAATTTGGAACAGGTCTTGTTCTTTCCGGCCCACTCAAATCCATGCAGAGAGGTGTTAAATATATGTAGAAATCCTCCGTCCTGATAATTGACTCAACAAATGTGCTCTCATCTGAAGCCAGGTGGGTAAATTGCCATTCGAAACTACCACCACGTCAATATGAAGCAGGAGAAAATGGGCTGAAATTTGTAAGTGGATATTCTGAATCCATTTGCATAGGCTTACATTCATCGTAGACAGACAGTCGTAGATGTATTCAGAGATATATATATATATATATATATATATATATATATATATATATATATATATATATATATATATATATATATATATATATACATACAAGCACACACACACACACACACACATACAGTATATATATATATATATATATACAGTGGTGTGAAAAATTGTTGGCCCCCTTCCTGAGTTTTATTTTTTTTTTTGCATGTTTGTCACACTTTAATGTTTCAGATCATCAAACAAATTTAAATATTAATCAAATATAACACAAGTAAACACAAAATGCAGTTTTTAAATGAAGGGTTTTTTTTTTTTTTTTTTTTTTTTTTTTTTTATGAAGGGAAAACAAAATCCAAACCCACATAGCCCTGTGTGAAAAAGTGTTACTCTGTGGACTGATGAGACAAAAGTTGAACTTTTTGGAAGGTGTGTGTCCTATTACATCTGGCATAAAAGTAACACAGCATTTCAGAAAAAGATCATCATACCAACAGTAAAATATGGTGGTGGTAGTGTGATGGTCTGGGGCTGTTTTGCTGCTTCAGGACCTGTAAGACTTGCTGTGATAACCATGAATTCTGCTGTCTACCAAAAAATCCTGAAGGATAATGTCCGGTCATCTGTTCGTGGCCTCAAGCTGAAGCGAACTTGGGTTCTGCAGCAGGACAATGATCCAAAACACACCAGCAAGTCCATCTCTGAATGGCTGAAGAAAAACAAAATGAAGACTTTGGAGTGGCCTAGTCAAAGTCCTGACCTGAATCCTATTGAGATGCTGTGGCATGACCTTAAAAAGGCGGTTCATGCTCGAAAACCCTCCAATGTGGCTGAATTACAACAATTCTGCAAAGATGAGTGCGCCAAAATTCCTCCACAGCGCTGTAACAGACTCATTGCAAGTTATCGCAAACGCTTGATTGCAGTTGTTGCTGCTAAGGGTGGCCCAACCAGTTATTAGGTTTGGGGGCAAGCACTTTTTCACACAGGGCCATGTGGGTTTGGATTTTGTTTTCCCTTCATAATAAAAAACTTCATTTAAAAACTGCATGTTGTATTTACTTGTGTTATCTTTGATTAATATTTAAATTTGTTTGATGATCTGAAACATTAAAGTGTGACAAACATGCAAAAAAATAAAAAACCAGGAAGGGGGCCAACAATTTTTCACACCACTGTATACATATACACACACACACAGTATATATATATATATATATATATATATATATGCACTCAATAATAAGCATGTGAAACAGTTGTATGATGCTTGTTGTTTTATGTATTGTTTGATATTAAAGAGGAAGCCCGCTGAAACAAGCAGGCAGTAGAGAGGCCAGTTTTATTTGAATTACCAGTCCGTAAGATGTGAGTCCCACAGTGCCAGTAATTTGAAGTAAAAAGCAGCTTATTTTTCTCTCTATTTCCTGCAGCAAATAACTTCAAGTTAAATTGTGATTGTACTGTAAATTGCCCTGTTTTAATTAACATTTTTCTCCGCAGAAGACCTCATAGGACCTGCCATTATGCTAGCAACAGATGTTCTCCAATGTTGCTGTTAAACACAAGTCGGAGGGGTTTAGAGGTTGCGTTGCACACTCACAAATGAGCCAATTTAGCATTAGTATGCCTCTGAAGAGAACCATCCGACTAGAAGCCCACAGCCGCGATCCATGCAAATATTGATTCTTTGTTTTGTATTAGCTAACAGCTAAGCTAACATAATCATATTTTCAGGCAGATGTATGAGACTTTATTTGCAAAAAAATCACAAGAAGTTAATAGAACTGTGAGTCTAAAAACCCTAAAGAGACCTGCTTTTAGATTTTTCCATTAGCACTGTAACTAATTTGCAATGTTTTCTCAAACCTTTAGTCCAGCACAAGTGAAACATAAACAGTGTCCTAATAAAATCAGAACACATCCTGAACAGAGTGTTAGTGCTCTGCGAGTAACCTTTAACAAATAAGCTAGTGTCTGTATGATTTCATGAAAGGTGTACCTCCTGATAGCTTAAAGAAGTCATGTTTTCAATATGTGAACAGTGAAATGTGTTTTACCACAGTTTGAATGTCATCTCGGAATATGTTTATGCACTCTAAAGGCTGTATTCCCTCAACAAAGGTCCACACAATGAAGCACAAGTAGATAGAGGTGGGCAACGAGGCAGCGGGAAGCTTATAGAAACATTCTGCCGTTATGCACCGTATATTTTTCATAATGAATCCTACTGTGCGCAGCCATTCTGCCACATTGATTCATTTCATCCTCGGGTTGATTCAGATGAACCACATGAGTGCAGTTTTGCATAATCTGCTTTGTGTTTTTTATATTTTTCACGCCAGGAGATTCCTCTGTGTCAATGATGTAGTTTGATTTCAATTAGTCACTCATTGTTCCTCTACTTCGCCTGAGTTTCTGGGCTGAGAGAATCACAGTTGTTCCACTCGAGCTGAGGAAATCTTTGCCCGCTGTGCTCAAGTGTGCTCTGGGAAGAGGTACATCAGGACCTGTAATGTGATGCTAACAGTGCAGGTCTGACTAAAACCTTTGTCTCCTTCCTTACCGTTGCAGTGTGAAGGAATGCTACTGAGCATACAAATGCCCAGCTTTCAGAAAACTTCTCAGATTTTGTACGCCTAAGATAGGAAGTGAGAAGGGCAGGAACTGAAGAAAACAGTAAGTTAGGTTTGAAAAAGAACTAATCGTTGGATTTGCCAGTTTGCAAGTTTTTTCTTCAAAACTGTTCACAGAGACAGCAGTGCCTTGATCTGAATGCATTTTTCTACACTATACTATTATTGTTGTATTATTGATTCCAAAGTTGTTATTTACTGGTATTACAATGGGGACTAGTCACGAGTCTGACTCATTTCCACAGATTAGTTGTTTACAATGGTTTGGTTCAATGAACCAAAATAAAAATTAAAAGAAAATGTATCTCTTGACTTAAAAAGCTTTTCAAAATGTTTTAGTAAAATGCTGTTAAACCCAACTCTGGTTCATATGTGATGATATATTGATTTATGACGAATATTTTTCCACATTAACTGAAATTAGACCACATAGTGTAGGAAAAGCAGCTTGCAAGTTTCTGACATACACACCACCATTCAAAGTTTTGGGTTGTTGAGATTTTATTTTATTTTATTTTTTAAGAAATTAATACTTTTACATCAAAAGAAATAGTAAAGACGTTTACATTGTCAGAGAAAATTGATATTTCAAATAAATGCTGTTCTTTGGAATTTTATATTCATAAAAGAATGGAAACACACACACACACACACACACACAAATAAAACAGTTTCCACAAAAATCACAGGACACAAGAATAAATTACATATACAATATATTAAAGTAAAAAAAAAAAGAAAGAAAGAAAATGTCATTTTAAATTGAAATAATATTTCACAAATATAACTGTTCTTTAAAAATCTTACCTGCTCAAAACTTTAGAATTTTAGCGAACATGATAACTCTTTTGATACTGTTTTACAATCATTCTAATTCCCTATGAGAATGTTTCAATCATTTAAATTTTTTGTCATGTTCATACTTTGATGACTTCATTATTGTTCTAAGAAAATGAATTGGTGTGTCCAAACTTTCTGATCAAGACATCTTGTTCTAGCTAATCAAAAGAGCTTTTAACTCAACCGGTTAACACTATGCTAAGCTAGTAGGCTAAGGAATAATGTTTCATTTGACCATTTTTTTGATTCAGCAATAAGATATGCGATAACTTATTATCTACCTGTTCTCATGAAGAAAACATAACTCTGGGAACTTTCTCGCAAGACGTGAAATACATACGAATAAGTACATATCGCTCCAGTGTCCAACAGAAATTAACACTAGAGGCGGTAAAACAGTGAGCACTTGTAATCGTTTTTGAACACAGTTATGATTACAGCTCCATATGTTTCGCTTTCCGGATGTGAAAAGCTTGCTAGGTAGCTTAGCCGGCACAGAACTGGACTTAGGATGTGGAATCCTTGGGTACGAATCCCGTGAAAAACATGACTCACAATGAAAGAGCTGAAAAATGAGAGATTGAAAAACAAACTAAAGCATGCTTGCGATTGCATTTTTACTCCACATTCGCTTTTGTTCATACTATCGGGTAGGTTTAGGTGTAGTGCAGATGCTATGTTATTTTAAAACGTCATGGAGCATTAGAGTTATAGCGCCACTCAATGGACATTTCAAGTCAGAACTGCTGTGACACCTACAAAACCAGCGTCACATAAAATGTACCATACGTATGTTCATCTATTCCGGGGAAAAAAACGGAACACTCTTTTAGCGCCACCCAGTGGACATTTCACATTAAATATACCACAAAACGTACAAGGCGGTACGTATTTTGTGTCTTGCGAAAAACTTCCCAGAGGTACGTTTCCGTCATGAGACCAGGTTGCTTATTATTTAGAATACATTTTTAATACACAGAGCAATTTTCTATTACTTCTTATCAAGCACAAATAAAAAGTTGTCTTAACCAATGGAATTGCATTGAGGTCCAAGTCTCAGTCCATTCCTGTCACTAGTGACAAGTCTGGTTCTGCAAGGTTATATACAGTATGAAGACTATGAGTGGCATGGTTATGATTACCTTCTGCTGTGCAACCAAAGGCATTATGTCCTCTCCTTACATTTTCCAGTGATGGACACAAGGAAGGGAAATGAGAAGGATGTCAGCACAACAGCAGACGGGCAGTATTCTGTTCATGCTTTCCTGCAGCCCAGAGCCAATTAATTGCAGCAGTTAGTATGAGTTGGCTAGTGTGGGTTTTGTGACCTTCTGACGTCTGTCTGTACTGCGCTCAAATTTCCAAAGACTGAGGCGCCACCTGAAGCCTTCATCTTTGACCCAGACCCTTCCTGTTGACATTGTCCCCTGACAGATCATTACTCAGGCTACCTACATTTACTGGAAGAGCTGATTATGACAAGACTAACTAATTTTCATTCATCCAGTCAAGGTCCTTAATGTTGTCCAAGATGTATCAGAATTCAGCAGGATTGGACACCTCTGGTCTAAATTATGAGATTCTTTGACATAATTATGAAATTAAAAACAAAATGATGACGATACTACAATAACTTTCAGATAAAAGTCAAAAATTATTGCATAGTAAGTCTATAAAAGAATTAGGTAACACTTTAATTTGATAGTCTACTTTAGACAGACAATCTAATTATTATAAGTAACTTTGCAACTTGTCAATTTATTCTACTAATCCTAACTCTAACCTAATAATCTACTAATACCCTAATGAGAGTTAATTGACATGTTGGGGAAAATTAGTGAGATTTAGTTGACGTATTTGCAAAATAACTCATAGTTAGTAGAATGTTTAAAGTGAACGATAGAAATAAAGTGTAACCCATAACTATGACATAAAATTCATAATTATGACTTGACTATGACTATGAGATAAAGTTCAAATTGAGATAAAGTCATAATTATAGCGTAAAAACGTGAAATAATGACATCAAATGTCAAAATCGAGATAAGGCATGTGTAAAAAAGATAACACTTTTGACTTTTGTGTCATAGTTATGACTTTTTATTTCATAATTTCAGCTTTATCTCATAATTATTACTTAATATGTCAATTTCCATAGTTTATTTTCATTATGTATAAAGACACATTGATGTTATATAGCTTCTCAGGAGTTTCTTGTTCTGTGTGGAACACAAAAGAAGATGTTTAGCAAAATGTCCAGGCTGCTGTTTTCCATAAAATGGAAATGAATAGGAGCTGTCCAATCCCTGGGATCATGATGTTATTGCTGTGCTGAATAGCTGAGAACATTTTAAATGATCTCATTGTACAGTATATAAAATAGTATAATTTTTCTACATTTGTCACTATAATTTTATATGATCATTTATTTTCCTCTGTTCTGCCTGACTGGCTGAAGCTGCAGTTTCTTTGCCATTTATCAAATAGTTAATAGTCACAAAATTACATCAGCTTGAAGCAGAAGGAAAAAGGTTTGAAGGAAGCTGACAGTGGCTCAGCAAATATTCTCAGAGTGTTAAAAGGGCTAAAAAATACATGACTCCTCTTCATCGCAATATTTTCCACCACAGGATACTCCAAATGCTATTTGACATAGCAACAAATCTTTAAACATTTCATAAAATGTATCCCTCTTCAACTGTGCCTGACAAGGTCAAATTGATTCACTGAATCTTGGCACAACAAAAAAACACGGGCCAAAGCGTCATTGCTTTACTTCTGGCTAAGTCTAATGCAAGAGATGATAAGGAACACTCGGCTCCAGTGCTCTCTGACAAAGTTATTTGATGAAGACAGATGGTGGAATTGGCTGCCAGCTTGGTTGCTGAAATCATATTAAAACCATTTTTTCCCCCCAAGGAATGGATTATGATATATGGGAGCCCAGCCTTGAGACAGTCACCCACTGGACTGACCTTGAACCTCTACATATGTGCCTGAGCTCATTCTCTCTAGCAACAGATCCTCAAAGATCCACTGAGAATTACTGTGCTTGTCATCGGTGCTCCACACTATTGTCCTCTCCTTGAGACAAAAATGAGGAATGAATGTTAAAGCACTAGCTCACATAAAAATGAAAATCTGCCTTTTACTTAGTCACACCATTTCAGACCACCAGGATGCTGTTGTTTTTCAGTGGAACACAATAAGAGAAGTTACAAAGAATTTTTACAGAGCTCCATATAACCGGAGAGTAAATAAAATGCAAAGGCTGATTTGCATGTGCAGCGTTGAGAAAAAAGACAAAGTGAGGTTCACCACTGTATGGAAGATCATTGTCACCTCAGATTAAAAAAAAAAAAAGGGAAGAAGGAAAAAAAATAAGAATAAGGAGACTAAATTACAAAATGACAGAAAGTTACAGCCGTTACATTTAAATTGACATGGTAGTCACATTATTAGTCATAAAGCCATAATTATGAGAAACAAACTAAAGTCACATTGCAATAAAGTCACATAATGAGTTATACTCGAAATTATGCAAAGTAACTGTTGTGTTATTATTGTGTTATCATATATAAAGTCACAATTATTTAAAAGTCACAATTGCCATTAAAAAAATTGCATTGTAATAAAGTTGCAAATGTGAAATTTAAAGTTGCAAGTTGCAAGATGTAAAGTCACATTGTGACACTGACAATAATAATTAAGTCGTAATTATAAAAAACAAATTGTTTCACAATTATATCATAATTGTGCCATTTTAAGTAATAAAGTTGCAATTATGTAAAAGTCACCTTTTTGCCATGTAAAGGTTACATTATGATACATGAAGTTACACTGTGAGATATAAATTCAAAATTGGGAGATATCAAGTTGCAAATGTGAAATTTAAAGTCGCAATTGCAAGACTTAATGTCACATTATGACATTGACACATAATCACATTGTATGTTATAAATTTGCAGTTATGTAAAAGTTGCAATTGTCCCATTTGAAGTTAAATTGCGATATATTAAGTTACACCATGAGATGTAAAATTCACAATAGGGAGCTGTAATGTTGCAAATGAGAAATTTAAAGTTGTAATTACAAGATTTAGAGTCACATTTTGACATAGTGACATAAAAGAATAAAGTCGCAATTATATAAAAGACACAACTGTGCCATTTAAAGTTACACTGTGATATATGAAGTCACACTAAGATATCAATTCTTAAAATAAGATATAAATGGAAGATATAATTGTGCTTTTTAAAGTAAAATTCCCATAACTGAAAACACTGTGTGTTACATTCACAGTTGAGAGATATATAGTTGCAATATTAAAACTTAAAGTCACATTTACAAGATTTAAAGTATAGCTGCATTATGAGTTAGAAAGTTGCAGTTATTATTCAAAAGAACCGGTTGCAACAGTGACATTTAAAGTTACAATGCAATAGAAAGAGTTATATTGTGACATAAAATCAATTAGATAAAGCTACAATAACCTTTATATTAACCGCTCTTAGGAAGAATCTGGGTTCGATACTAGGACAGGTATTAGGTATTATATTAGAGAACTAGAATGCTGTATTTCCTAAGATAAGCTCTGTAGCAGAGTGTATATATTATGCAATAGTAGGGTGTAAAGTGCAGGCTGTCATAAATATATGAATGTACAGTTATGGACTGTGTATATCAGAGCATCTGTAATTGTATATTTTCTATAACATCCCTGCACAAACATTTCTCATGCGGCACAAGCACAAACCTGCATGTTTCCATATGTTGAAATGAACATGCATAATTCAGTAGAAGCGTTTTCTTCAGGATACAATGGATAGCACTGTATTATTTCTTTACATATAAGAAAAAAAAACAAAAAACAATAAATCAGTCTTCCATAAACATTACAGCACATTTTCATTATAGATGGTTGCAGCCGCATTGTATTCCAGTCAATATTTGGCTCCTCTATGAATAGCTCCCACACATTGGGTTATTATTCATTTACATGAATAATAACAGTGTGATAGGAGGATAGTCTGGCTTGTCTGAAGTGATTACAGAAAAAGCATAAGGAGGGTTTCATTAGGCCCCAATGATTTTTTCATGGTGTGTATATATAACCTTCACATTAATATTTCACCTGTTTCACCCTGCGCTGGAGGCATTTCGATGTTCGTTTTTCCAAGCCTTTTAATAAAGAGAGGCAGCTCTAGTTCAGGATAATTCATGATACAAAGTAGAAACATCACGGTGCACTGCTGTGCCATGCTAGGAGAATGCATTATTGAAGCTCTTAGAAGCTATCCCGCTATTGATGAATTATGGAGCACGACTAAAACTAGAATTTTGTAACTTTTCACATTTATGATATCTGAAGTTTCAAATGCAATGACTCTCTGTATATCATCCTGTGTGGCTTCCTCTTCAAAGAAACAACATTCATTAATGACATTCTGAACTGTTTCTCTCGCACCAGCGCATATAAAGTTACGCAACTGAGCCAAGTTCAAACTACAAAACAAAGTTTTGTCTTAAAAGGATTTGCTGTTCTTTCATGCTCTAAGTTTGTGACTAATCTGCAACAAAAGCTCCACAGTGAAGTAAACTTACAATCGCAACTGCTACAACAAATTTCAAACTGGTTTCTAACATTTGTCAGGTATGCGCACTGTCCCAACTAGCAAGAAAGCAGTGCTGGACAAAAGGCAATAAAACTGTGATGTGAGAAGGTGAAAGAGCACATGAGATTGCATTATAGGGATAGTACACTCAAAAATGAAAATGCTGTCATTAATTACTCACCCTCATGTCGTTCCAAACCTGTAAGACCTTCGTTCAGCTTCAGAAGACAAATTAAGATATTTTTGATGAAATCTGAGAGCTTTCTGAACCTGCATAGACAGCAACGGAACTAATATTAGATGATAGGAAAATCTATATTTCAGTGCTTTTGCAAGCAAATGTACTGTAAGTGAACACAAATGTTTTGAGAGCTAATGTTTCTTGCCGGAACACAATATTTTTGCCAGAGAACGCAGAAGCGTTGAAACATAATTTGCCTCCCATGTTTTTTTTTTTTTTTTGTTTTGTTTTTCTGGAAGTTTTCACCGTATACGTCTTATGAACATGCATATGTTTCTTCACTTCTTATGAACTTGTCAGTAAAGGAGTAAAAAAACATATTTATTTATATAAGGGCTTTCTCGGCTTTTAAGCTGACACTAAACGCCAAAATCTTGGGTAACCCATCTATTTGTATTATACTATTTGCATGTATCATTTTTGCTTCATTTACTAACACATTATTAAAATCAAAAGTTGTATCTGTTTGTATTATTTAATGGACCTGAGCTGAAATGAACTAACAATGAAAAGTTCATTTTTATGAACTAATGTTAACAGGATAATACCAAATACTGTATGTATTGCTGAATGCATTAACTAAAATGAACTAATTGGACCTTATTGTAAAGTGTTACCCAATCTGGTTCTGAATAGATGTAATTCACATGTAAAGGAATATGTGAATCAGATTGGAAAACTTTCAAAATCTGAAATTACATTGGATTAATTCAAAATAGTGCATGTAAACATATTTAATGATCAGGTCATGATCCGATTACAATGCATTTTGGGTGAATTTACTTCTGACATCCATGTGCAAATCAGGATAGAAACAACTGCAAGTCCTTCCTCCATTTTGTTTGTTGACATGTTTTCAATAATCAACTGTGTCCATGAGACTGTGAACAAAATGCATGAATGTAACTACAGTCGGGTAGGAAAATGACAGTGTAATTGAACTGTCTGTTATTTGTTACGTACACGACAGAAAACAAGAAACAGAGTCTTTAAATGTGACATACTCTGGGCTTGGCTTAACTTACGCTTAGACTTGAGTTTAATGGCCACAAGACTATGCCTGCAGAAATGTTTCTTAGATCCGTGAGAATATGAGCAGAATCTGAATGCTATATAGGTGATATAGTGGTATGTTGACTCTAAGGTGGGTTTTATACTTGGCATTGCAAGTATTTATGGTACATAGATTTAGTCAGATGTCTTTAAGCCTGGAGCTGTATTTATGAAACATCTCAAAGGATCAGGTTCCTGTTTGAAGCAGTCTCGCACTGAATCACAATATCTAAACTGCTCCAGCAGCAGCTATTCCTCCACAATATGCCTTGCGAGGTTTCCTCTTTAAACAGTCATGTACAGCTGCTATTTGTTCAAGCAGAACAGAGGAAGCAAGGAGATGGAGGAGATGTGCTCTCAGTGACTTATCGAAAGGGGGAGAAAAAGATGCCCCCTGTTGTTTTTCTCTGTAATTAAAATGTTTATTTCATTCAGGGACCCAGTTTTTTTCCACCAGCCAAACAAACACCTCTGTTTTGCATATGTTCAGAGCTAATAATCTCAAAGCTGAATAATAGATGATGTTTTCTCCCTTGAAATTCTGTGTGTGTGTCAGAAATAACAAAGATAGAATGTTTCTGTGGCTAATTGAGATGGATTGCTGATCTATGGACCAATAAGTGTCATACTCAATTAAATATGATTATGATTTCTGTTGGAGCATAGAGCATGCTCTTGTGGCACATTAGAGCGGTTGTGTTAATAGGAATAAAGGTTTGAATCTGGCTCGATTTTTACTCCCATCATATCATCCCTCCATTTCTGGTCTGTTTTTTTTTAATATAAAATTATTACGTTATAGTATTCGTTGGTATCTGCCATGTTGGACTGACACATCAAAAACTAGATAAGAAAATGTGTAAAGATTACAAAAGAGGCAGTAATGAATAATTTAAGAAAAAATGTCATTAGAAATCCTAAATCTTGACAAAGGTGACATTTTTTAAAGGAATATTATGGGTTTAGTACAAGTTAAACTCAGTCGATGCTCTTGTACTGTAGCATGATGTTGATAACCATGAAATTAATTTCCACTTGTCCCTCTTTTTCTTTAAAAAAGGAAAAATCTGGGTAACAGTGAGGCACTTATAATGTAAGTCATGATTTTAGTGTGAAAGTTTTAGTTCCCCTTCAGGAACGTGAGCTGTGTCCGAAAACGATATGGGAACGCCTTCAGTGTGACCGTGCTCTGAATCGCATGTGTAATCAGTCCAATGGATGGGCGAGACGACACAGGAGGGGTGACGTAACGACCAGGAAGCTTAAAAGCACGTGTGGTGGAACCGGCGTCAGCTTTCTGTCATTAAGCAGCCGCTCTGTGTGTGTTGTCATATCAGTCTGTGTTGTGAGTCTTATTTAGTGTTGTTTGTCCTTATCACTATAAGCTCACCATGTCGAAGGCTTCTAAAAAAAAATGAAGCATTTGGGCAAGAACAGATCACGTTTTAGACTGTGTGATCCTCCCTGCCCTCACTACATCACGAGCGGGGATACACACAGTCTGTGCGTGGTCTGCTTGGGAGCAAAGCACGTTGAGTCGGCTCTCGAGGGAGCCTACTGTGTGCACTGTGAACGCATGCCACTGCGTACGCTTCGCTCCCGGAAGGCTCTCTTCTAGGAGGAAGCCTTCACCAGCATTCCCTGCGGTGCTGGCCCTGCTTCTGCACTTGTGGGGTTCGCAGTTGGATCTGGTGGAGGGAATGGAGATGGGAATTGCTCTGCGGTTTCTTCCCCCCGGACTCAGGGCTCGACGCTTCGCCTCTCTTTCTCCGAGGAGGTTGATGTGGAGAGCGTCAAGGATGTGCCTCAATCGCCCCAGTACGAGGAGCTATTGGAGGTGGTAACTCGTGCGGTAGCCAAGCTGAACATTGACTGGCCCGCCGAGAAACAAGCCGAACCACAGAAAAGTAACTTAGACGAACGCTTTCTGCGCGTGAGGCCACCACCTCCACGCCGGAGCCTGCATTTTTTCACCGATCTCCACACTGAGGTGTCGAGATCGTGGGGACGGCCATTCTCTGCCCGTGTCTTCATCCCCGCCTCTGACTACTACTGCAATGTGGCGGGGTTGAGTGAGCGTGGCTACAGAGCGATGCCCCGGGTCGAACAGATGCGCGCTATCTGTCCCCCAGTGCGGCATCGTCCCTGAAGGCTCCGGCATTGCCCACCAAGCCGCTGCGCACATATTCAGCGTAAAGGGTATGCGGCAGCAGGTCAGGCTGGTGCGTGTCTGCACACTATAGCTGTGTTACAGACGTACCAAGCCGACCTGCTGAAAGAGCTTGACGAGGGGGTGGAGATTAAGTCCAATGACACTTCTGAGCTGTGGCGGACTGCTGATCTCTCCCTCCGCGCCACCAAAGAGACCTCCCACGCCATTGGGAGTGGCAGCAGAGAGGCATTTGTGGCTGACCCTGTCCGATATGAAAGAGAAGGTCAGGGTCTGCTTCACGGACGCCCCGCTTGCGCCTTCTGGCGCCGAAGAGGTACCAGGAGGCTCGTAAACAGGCGGAGGTGTTCCAGCGGTTCCTCCCTCATCGCTCTCTGGGGGCTGCTGGTCGGTCCTGTTGGCGGTCCAAAAAGTCCTGATGTTTCAGCCTCAGGACGTCTGAGGGCAGCCCCTACTGGGGTGCAGCGGGTCACACCGCATTACACTGTGCCCGTCTCGCATCAGTGCCCTCAGGGGATCGTTCTGCCAACCCTGCCAGATCTCCAGGGCGCAGCGGTCTCCAGCGAGCGCTACTTTCAATTATGTCTGCCCGGAAACGTAGCGGAGCAGAGAGGCTCGCCACCTCTTCGGAGGTCTCTAGGACAGTTAGATCAGTTGTCTCCTGCCGGTGCGCCACTTCAGGGCACCGATCTAGCTGCCCCAGTTACACCAGAAGTCAGTCTCGAGAGACTGATTCCCTTAGTAGACTATTTAGCAGTGTGGAAACTACTGCCAAATTTGTCTCAGTGGGTCCTGCATACAGTAGAAAAAGGATATCACATTCAGTTCGGCACTCCACCGCCGTGTTTCAGCGGGGTCATTCCTACTCTGGTTGGCCCCGAGCAAGCTCTGGTAATGGAACAAGAAGTGAACACTCTGTTGAGAAAGGAGGCCATCGAGGTGGTCCCTCCTCACGAGAAGGATTCCGGCTTCTACAGCCGCTACTTTATAGTTCCAAAGAAGGATGGGGTGTTGTGTCCCATCCGCATACTGAATTCCATCGACAATTGGTTGATTTTAGCTCAATCAGAGCAGATGGCGGTTCGACATTGAGATGTTGTTTTCGTTCATATGGTGGAGCTGGGTTTGAGAATGAACGCCAAGAAAAGTGTGCTTTCTCCATTACAGAGAACCACTTATCTGGGTGTGGTGTGGGATTCGACCACGATGCAGGCACACATGTCCCCTGCTCGGATCGAGTCCTCACAGCAGTCAAGAGAGTGAAAGAAGGCCAGTCACTCACTGTCAAGCAGTTTCAGAGACTGCTGGGGCTGATGGCAGCTGCGTTCAAAGTGATACATTTTGGCCTGCTGTACATGAGACCCCTACAGTGGTGGCTCAAGACCAAGTGGTTCTTCCCAAGGGGAAACCCGCTTCACACCATCAAGGTTACATGGAAATGTATTCGTGCCTTAGACGTGTGGAAAGAAACTTGGTTCTTGTCTCAGGGCCCGGTGTTGGTAGCTCCTTGTTGCCGTGTAACGCTAGCGATGGACGCGTCCCTCACCAGTTGGGGAGCGGTCATGAGTGGCCACCCTGCCTGCGGTCTGTGGAGCGGCCACCATCTCACATGGCACATCAACTGCCTGGAGATACTGGCGGTGTTTCGAGCACTCAAACACTTTCTCCCAGACCTAAGAGATCGTCATGTGTTGGTGCGCACCGACAACACAGCGGTGGTCTCTTACATCAACCACCAGGTAGGTCTGCGTTCGTGCCCTTTGTACAAGCTGGTGCACCAGATCCTTGTGTGGTCCCAGGGCAAATTCCTTTCGCTGAGAGCAGTGCACATTTCTGGGCATCTCAATATGGGAGCAGACGTCCTGTCGAGACAGGGGCCGAGGCCCGGGGAATGGATGCTTCACCCCGAGGTGGTGAAGCAGATATGGAGAGTTTTTGGCCAGGCTCAAGTGGACCTCTTTGCGACTCGAGAGACATCGCAATGTCCCCTCTGGTTCTCTCTGACTCACCCAGCTCTTCTGGGACTGGATGCTATGGTGCAGACTTGGCCGAGGCTTCGTCTGTATGCTTTTCCCCCGATCGCTCTGCTCCCGGGAGTTTTGGAGAGAGTGCGCCGGGACGGGGTCCGTCTACTGCTAGTAGCCCCATTCTGGCCGGGCCGAGTATGGTTCTTGGACCTGATTTCTCTCCTCGACGGCTCTCCATGGGAGATTCCCGTCAGGAGGAACCTCCTCTCACAGGCGGGCGGTATGATCTTTCATCCCCGCCCGGAGTTGTGGAAACTGTGGGTGTGGCCCCTGAGGGGGCACAGCTCACAGCTTCCGGTCTCTCAACCGAGGTTGTTGAGACAATTCTCCAATCCAGAGCTCCCTCAACGAGGAAACTGTACGCCCTAAAGTAGAAGCTTTTTACTTCATGGTGCGGAGACCGCCAGCTCAACCCAGCTAACTGCCCGATTGGTACAGTTCTGGAGTTCCTGCAGGCCCGATTCTCCGCAAGGTTAACCCACTCCACCCTAAAGGTTAACGTGGCAGCCATTGCGGCCTACCACGTCCCTCTTGTTGGCCAGTCAGTGGGTAGACACCCCTTAGTTACACGTTTCCTCCGTGGTGCACTGAGGTTGAGGCCTCCAGAATGGTCCCAAGTTCCCCCGTGGGATTTGACTGTGGTGTTAGAGGCTCTCTGTAAGGCTCCATTCGAGCCCATTGAACAGATATCTGGGGTGCGTTTCCCAAAAGCAACCATGGTCCCAAGTTCCGTCATTACCAATAGAGTTCAATGGAACTTACAACCATAGTTAGGTAACGATGCTTTTGGGAAACGCACCCCTGATCGTCTTCTCATGATTAAGACTGCCTTCCTTCTAGCTCTGACTTCTCTGAGGAGAGTCGGAGATCTGCAGGCCCTGTCAGTCGCCCCTTCTCATCTTGACTTTGCGCCCGGCATTGCCAAAGCATTCCTATAGCCTCGAGCGGGTTATGTACCGAAGGTTCCCTCTGTCACACCACAGCCTATCATACTGCAGGCCTTCTGTCCTCCTCCCTTCAGGGAGCCCGACCAGCAGAAGCTTAATTGTATGTGTCCAGTTCGAGCATTGGACACGTACATCCACAGAGCTGCCCTGTGGAGAAGGGCGGACCAACTGCTTGTGTGCTATGGTCCCCCCAAGAGTGGTCTTCCTGCTACTAAGCAGACCTTCAGTCGGTGGATAGTAGATGCCATTTCCATGGCCTATGAGTCCTCTGGTCTCCCCTCACCGATGGCAGGTGTGCCTTTGCAGGACATCTGCAATGCTGCGGGGTGGTCCACGCCCCTCACGTTCGTCAGGTTCTATGGCCTCGACAGGCGAGCCACTCCGGGCTCTTCTGTCCTTTCGTCCTAGCAACACACTAGGCAGGGACTTGTCATTCTGGCGGCGTGGGCATCTCGTTCCCATAGCGTTTTCGGACGCAGCTCGAGTTTCTGAAGGGGAACGTCCCAGGTTACGTATGTAACCATGGTTCCCCGAAGGGAACGAGACGCTGCGTCTCGAAGTCATACTTCCACCGCATGTGCTTTTAAGCTTCCTGGTTGTTACGTCACCCCGCCCGTGACGTCTCGCCCATCCATTGGACTGATTACACATGTGATTCAGAGCGCGGTCACGCTGAAGGCGTTCCTATAGCATTTTCGGACGCAGCGTCTCGTTCCCTTCGGGGAACCATGGTAACATACATAACATGGGACTTTTTTCTATGTATATATCTAATTTTGATAAAACCATAAAGCTATCAACAGATTAAAAATAGTTCACAGCTCAAGCAATACACAAAAGAATTAATGCACAGTAAGTGCTTTTATGAAATTATAAGCTTCACACTTCTGCTTTCAAATCCTCCAAAATTGGTCCCATTTACATAAATTGTAAGTGCCTAGCAGTAACTGCTAATCTACATTATGCCACAAATGCTGCCGATTGAGCTTCACATGTAATAAACCTGGAATATACTTTTGAAAGTTAATGTTGAGACAGAAAAGAAAAAATTAAGGTAAAATACCTCTGTCTTTGTGGTACTTTGTACAACTCAAGAACATAGTATTGTCATTCCCTATATTACGCAGTAAAACATAGTGCCTAATTTCTTGTTGCTGAGAACCACACAAAGAAATGGAAGACTCTTTTTACCTCAGATAAATAAATAAATCATCAATCAATCATACAATTGTAAAATAAAGTTCACACTGTTAAATGTAAAGGTTCAAAAGTCGCAACTGTTAGATATCAAGTCGCAATTACAAGAAATAAAGTTGCAGTTATTAAAAGTGCAATTATTAAACGTTTGCTCTGAAGCAGAAACATGCTTCCAGTAAGAAAGTATTAATTTCAGCTAAGTAATTAATATTTTAGTTGGGACTTGAAGATTCTGTCATTATTTACTCCCTCTAATGACATTTCAAATATGATTTACATTCTTCCATGAAACACACAATGAGATGTTTTTGCTTTCGATAAAATAAAGCTGCTTTCTTTCAATAAAAAAAGACAGCAGACAGTAGTTGTCAAAAACAAGTCGTTCTTTGAAAACTGCACCTTTTGTTATACGAAAAGGCACACTTTAATCTAATTTTACACAACACAAATAGTGCATAACCACTTTATGCTGTCTTTTTTTTTGTTTTCTCTTTTTCATAAACATGCATGCCAAGCTAACTTAAAGAGTCCTTTCTTTTTCATGCATTTGTGCTGCTGTATTCCCGAAGATTCACGCATTATTTAGAGGCTATAGCGTTCATTGTAACTGGGCAGCACAAAAACTGCCTTGCTTCTGGTTTCTGGTAATCTTCAGTATGGTATAGCATTAGTACAGCTGTCATCTCACATTCACTCTTCTATCGAGACTAATGACGTATTAGGGAATGTGCTTCAGGGAGCCAGAAACTAAATTCACCATCATCTAAACTAGCAATGAAGTTTTGTAAATTAAATCTCAGCAGAGTAGCAGGCTTTGATGTACGTAATGGAAAGATCTATGAATTGAGTAGGGTAGCAAATCATATCAGCAAAATCAAGCAAGCTTCATTTTTATCCTCGTATTAGATTGGCATCCTTGGATGCAATTTACCTCTCGCTGAAAACATTCCTGATGCAATAGTTTCTCCACCGTTGTCGAGTGGAAATTAACACTATTTGACACATTGCTTCTAATTCAGTCTAACCAACCAAATCATCTCAGCATTGAGAAGGAAATTGTTTTTGGATTAAAATTAAAGTACTTGATACCTGTCTGTTTAATTGTATTGCGAAAAGAAGCAAAGACATCTCAGGGAAGGCCCGTGAATCCTTTATTTTGATCCGAAATGATGTCGCAATGGATTGTGGGTAATGTCGGGGATTTCAAGTGCTTAGTGCTGGAGTAAAAAGTGTTCTCTTTTGGTAAACATCCAGTTTGGCTGCCGATGTGAAGTCGAACACCTGCGGTGAGCCATGACAAATCGGACCTGGAGAATGAGAGGCATCTCACACAGCAGCGTATGCAGGGCCTTCCAGACAATGTTGGCTCGGCAGGTTAATCCTGTTCATGAGCCTTGTGCTTCTACAACATGGTTTCTGTCTGTGCAAAATTGGCTAATCTTTTATTTACCTGAATATGTAAAGATGTTCTGAAATGCTGAACAAAGCTGCGCTTGAATATGTAGATTTAGTCGTTTCCAAGACATAGTTCAGCCAAAATGAAAATTGTATTTCTTATTTATTCACTGCAACCTCAAGTTATTAGAAACCTGTATGCTGTTGTTTATAATGAGGAACACAAAAGTAGGATATTCATGCAGCTCTTTCCATACAGAAAAAAAGGACAAAAAAGCACAATAAAACAAAAATAAAATAAATGAAGAACAAAAGAGCAATAATAAACAAGCAAGCACAATAAAAGTGGTCCATCTGAAGGAATCAATGCTGTTTTGGCATCAGCCACATCAATTATGTCAATGACATTTTTGCAAACATAGGCTAGACTATGGCTTTTTTTTTCAAATTTGTTTAAGGGCGTGTTCACACTTTGAACTGGCTGGTTTGGTTCAATTAAAACTAATTCTGATGCGATTGCGTTGTTAGTGTGGTTCTTTTAAATAATTTTGACTAACCAAATCTGCCATTTTTGTCCAACAAACAACCCAGACAGGTGAGTAGATTAACGTCGGTAGACTTGAACTTGAAAAATAGTGTGCACTGACATCTTTCCACAGTGGAAACAAGATACCTTCTGATGTTCATTCATGTATATTTCGTGCTATAACTAGTAAAGAGGAAGAGACGATCGGTTCAAATGCCATGAGGCGCTACAGCGATCTATCACGACACATTAAAGATCCACAAAACAGTATATATTTTTTGAATTTCTCACAAAAAGTAAAAATTTGAAAGCTGACACTTTGTTTCATACCTAAAGTAACCTGCGTGAGAACATGATGTAGCAAAAGTAACGAAGGGGGGCGGATTGATTGACAGGCGATCTGACCAATCATAGTGCAGAATCCTCCATCTTGCCCGACAAACAAATCAAACAGGACAGTAGATTAACTTCGGTGGACTTAAACTTGAAAAATTGTGTGATGTCTTTCCACGGTTGAAATAAAATACGTTCTGATGTTCATTCATGTTTATTTCGTGCTTTAAGTCAATATGAAAAGATGATTGGTTCACGTTTAGCTTGAACTGAGACAATACAGTAATCTGTCTCGACACATTAAAGAGCCACAAAACAGTATTTGTTGTTTGAATTTCTTCAAAAATGACAAAATTTGAAAGCTGACATTTTGTTTCATACCTAAAGTAACCTGCTCTGTCTTGTCTGTCAGCGTGTTGTCAGTTTCCTCTTTGCTCCACAATGTGTGTGAGAACATGATGTGGCGTGAGATCCCCATGGCTTGTTGGACGTAGCAACAGTAACAAAGCGGGGCAGGTCTTTGTGAAGAGTAATTGTGAATGCTGCCATCCAAACCTCGGTGTACACCAAACAAGCGGACCGAGACCACTGAAACGGTTTTGGTCCACTTCCAAAAGAATTCTGGTGTAGTTTAACTGAAATATGAACTCAACATGGACCAAAACCATCTAAACAAATCCAAAACATTATTTTCTCACCTCAGGAGCTATGACAAGCAATATGAGATCACAATATTGCCCATCAGAGTTCAGTACAGGCTTTTGCAACAACCGTCTCCATGCAGCGGGTCTTTATTTGTGTGCACATCGGAGAAAAACCTGCCATTGTTTTGATTCCTTTACACATCTTATAAGCTCTTCGTGGGTTCTCAGCTGGTAAAAATACCTTGATATATATACACACATATATAAGCACGCAGCATTATTCAGGATGTTATGTAAGACCCATTACAAGATATATCAGGTTGAGACTTTATCCTTATGTCTTATGTTAAGTTTAACCACTGAATGTATAATTTTCTTTTTTTTGGTCTGGCCCAGGAGAATCAAGTGTGAACACACCCTAATATGTGATTGTTTACTAATTGTTCTAGCAACTTATGATGCTAATTGTCTTGATATATCCACACTTTGTCTTGTTATGTTGTGTCAATTTAAATATTGCACCACAAGGCTTTATGGGAACAGCATTTTATCTCATGTATACACTTGTATATGGTTGATGTGAAAATAAAGCTGAAATTAAGAATTTTAGGAATTAAGAGCATAAGGCTTGAAACAACATGAAGATGAGTAAATAATGACAGATTTTGTTTTTTTATTTTGGATATGAACTCGAAACGTTAAAATTAGAAAACTGTGAGTCATGTTGTGCTCTGCTGCCATCAGGATTATTTCTGTCTCGCTATATTGTGACAGAATTGGTTGGGACACGATCTTTCTGACAGTTAATGTTGTGAGAGTGCAGAAAATTCCTTGATTAAAAAAAATACAAAACATGCTTGACATCTCCTGATCATGCTGAACAATTTCACGCAATTTCATTGTGTACGAGTCTTATCAAAGCGCAAACATTCGCCAGTGAAATGGAAGCCTGTTCAAGCAAATGCATGCAAAATAAAATCTTGCCTTGTCACTGAATTACAGTGGCTTTGAGAGCTTTGGCAGACCATAATAATCCAGTCTCCATCTGTACTCGCTGTGATATGCAACATTAATGCGGTGGTAACCTGATCCGAACTGTAAGCAAGCATAATTCAGCCCATCTGGCCATCATTCAGAATCCCTGCCGCTGATCCCAAAATAGAAAGACAAAGAAAATCACCCTAAGACCCACAGAGATATCAATATATGCTCTAATTTGGATGAAAATAAGGCTGGATGTTCAAGTCAACATGATACAGCATTTGCATTCTGTATCACTTTAGCATTAAGATGCATTTCAGTGAAAAAGGATATTCAACAAAATAAAAAAGTATAGAAAGTAAATTATTTTATCCACTGAGAATTGATCGGATACCTGTACGAATAAATTAAATATGCCTTCAGCTTGCACACATGAAGGAATTTCAGGGTTACAGGATGAGCTTTTGTGGGAATTCCTCCCCTCTTTTCTTTATTCTCCTCTTGCTTATTGTTCCAGATATCACCATATAGTATGTGTGTGTCAGATTGAAAAGAGAATGTGATTCAAAAATCAAGAATACTCCCAGCTTTCTGCAAGTTGTTATTCCCACTATATGTATTTTGATTCCTTATCATATGGGATATTTCTTTGTTTGTGAATGTATACTGTATAAGCCAACGCCTGAAGCAATAAACTTTGAAGAAGTTTGAACATTGTCTCTGTGGTTATCTTTCTTTCCACAACTGTGCGTTCTAGACTGAATGGGCTGAGAGAGTATTCGATGGTGCTGAGAGATAAAAAAGAACAAAAAATAACCATAATGTTACATACCAGATGGTTGGATAATAATTTGCACCAAAAATTTGTTTTAAGAAAATAAACCGTTTTGATTGGTTGCCTTGGAAACTACGGCTTTTTGAATTAAAAATATATTAGCTGCTTACTGCGTACTACAAAATAACGTTTTTGCAAACTGCTAGGTTCTTTCTAGAATCTAAAATGGTTATTCTATGGCATCACTACTACGAAAACCTCCTTTGTAACCTTTATTTTTAATAGGGTAATTATTATTATTATTTTTCTCTTGAGCACAGATGGTACAAAATCTTATATCAGTACATTTAATGAATTGCTATGCTCTTCATTTTGTCATTTCATCTAAATATCAACATTTGTAAAACATAGTCAGTCAAAACAGTTTTGAGGTTAATTGATATAATTTTGTGTCTCTGGAAAATAGTGATCTTTAACATTATTATCAAAAAAAAATCTGCTTGTTAATGAAGCACAATAAGACCCTTGGGGTCTTATTGTAGTTCATGAAATGATTATTCAATAATTCCATGAGTTAGACGTATAAATATTATTTATTAAAATCAATTTATTATTTATTAAAACCTTAATTATTTATTTTATTTATTTATTACTATTTATTAAAAACCTGTAAGCTAATTGTGTGAAATCATTCAATTTGAATTCATAGTATTGCTATTATGACATATTTTCAATGAAAATGTGGCCAATTAAATATTTGTATAGCAATATACCTGTATGTAACTCATAGGTTAGTAAATTAGTAAATTAAAAACTAAACTGTTAAAACACAGTTGAGTTTTAAGAATGATATCAAAAGTAATTTACCAGTAGTGATGTAAAATGGCCTTTTTGAATAATTTTACATTTTGTGCTATAACAACTAATTTAGCAAATATTTCTATAATGTATTTCCTATAATAACACATTGACTGCTGCATCATCATCCTACACATGCTCAACTACTATGTTAAATGACCACACCACATTGCATGTTTAAAATAGGGCTACTTATTATTGATCCATGTTTTTGTGCAAAAACAGTTGTCAGATCAATCAAATAATGTGCTCGTGGTTGATATTCCCTTAAACTTATTATAAAAATGCACCTCCTGTGCTCATCTGATCATTTATCATTACGTAATTTTTTCATTATTTGTACCTTTTAGGAACAACAATGCAGACGCAAAAATAGATATTTATATATAATGGATCATATTTTGCCATAAAAAGGTGACATCTGTGCTTCCTCATTCTTTAAAAGCACCAGCCGGCACTGATAGTATGAATGTTATATACTGTAGAAATAGTACAGTAGTGTAGAAATATGCCACTGATGTTCGATGTTCAAGCAAGTTGCTATTATTTATAAATAAGAATGAATCAAAAGCTGTTTTAATGAATTTAAGTGTGAATTATGAACTCAGTGGGTGAGTAATAAATACCAAACTTAGCATGACACCAGAAAAGTGGCTCCATAAATAATATATAAACAGTACTAAATCTTTGATAAATGCAAATGCTATGTAAATCTGTGAAAGGAAGCTCTCGCTCGCTACTCTCCCTTCCTTTGGTGAGGGCTGAAATACGTCTACAGTCAGGAAAGAGTCACTGCCATGCAGATCTGAACGAGGTCTCCTTGTCTGCGGCCTCTGCAGTTTTAGTGTCAGAACATGCTGACATTGCATATCGGTGTAAAAGACACACGCTCAGTGACAATACGTCAGAGCAGCTGTCAGAGAGCAGTTAATTTCCCATCTGTATTCATGCCGCCTGTCCAGGTGAGGCATAACTCTGAACATCCTGCACTCTACTCTATTTAATGCCTGTGTTTAACTGCCAGGTAATTTTCTCCAATGACAACAACAAACCAGTTAGGGTAAGTTATCTGCTTGTTTGGAGTCAACAACACAAGTCAGTAATTTATTCCCAGCACAAACAGAATGCTGTATGATTATCCTGAAAGAATGAAACTACTAATTATAGAAACAGAAAAAGAGCTCTCAATCAGAAACTGAAAATGTTTTTATTTCCTCTTTCATGGATAAATTGCAGCTTTTTTATTGTTTTGCTGCAAGTGCTTTATACACTACTGTTTGTTTGGTAAGATTTTTAAAAAGTTTTTTGAAATAAGTCTAATGCTCACCAAAGCTGCATTTATTTGATCAAAAACACAGTAAAAACAGTGATACTCTGAAATAGTATTACAATTTAAACAGCTGTTTTCTACTATAATTTTATTTATTCCTGTAATGGCAAAGCTGAATTTTGAACACATTACTTCAGTGTTCAATGTTAAATGATCATTCAGAAATCATTCTAATATACCAAATGCTCAAAACATTTCTTATTATTTACAATGTAGTAATATATATATATAATCTTTTTATTTCATTTTATATAAAGTTATATTTACATTTTTTAGCATTTGATGAATAAAATGTTCAAAAGAACAGCATTTATTTGAAAATTACTGACTCCAAACATTTAAGAAAGAGCCAAACTTTTTACATTTTGACTTATTTTGTTTTAAGAAATTTAATATTACACCACTTACTCACCAATGGATTCTTTGCAGTGAATGGGTACCATCAGAATGAGAGTCCAAACAGCTGATCAAAACATCACAATAATCCACAAGTAATCAATGGGGAAAGCAAAGTTATGGATAGAGTACTTGTATTTCAGCTGGAAGCAACGGTTTGAAGTTAAAAACATCTTGATGGATTTGTTTCTTACAAAAACACAGCTTTTCACTTTAAAATACATTAATTGATGGACTGAAGTGGTGTGGATTACTTGTGAATTATTGTGATGTTTTTATCAGCTGTTTGGACTCTCATTCTGATGGCACCCATTCACTGCAGAGGATCCATTGGGTGACTAATTTTTTTCTGCAAATTTTCATTTTTAGGTGAACTATTCCTTTTAACACTTAGGCTACTATGAGCTATTTTTTTATTGTTTTATTTTTTTTTTACCTGGACCACACCATGCAGACCTCTGGTGAATAATGCCAAATGAGTCTCTGAATCTGCAGTAGCATGATATGATCCAGTTCCTGCAGAAGCGCCTGATTAACTTGTTGGCCGATGTGAGAGGGTCACATCTCCATTCTGGAACAGTGTGTCAGTCCTGCTCTAATGTGGTCACTTGAGGGCAGCCAGATCTTGGAGAGTCATTTGTCCTGCCAGCCTCCTGAAACCTGCTATGCAGTTGAGGCACAGTGACATGGTTCACTCCATATGACTGGCACTGCCTTCAGCACGCCAATGGACCTTTCCCTTGCTAAAAAAAAAAAAAAAAAAAAAAAACTCATTACACAAACTAAGTGTGTCCTGCCCCTTGTTACTATATAGTGTGTTTGCTTTATAGCCAAAATAAAAAAAAAACCTCCAGAATGTTCCTTTAAAGTTAGGGTGCTTAAAAAACCCTCTAGTAATCACCACTGACAAACATGACAAAATAATGATCACTCACTAGCTTGATATCAGAGAAAAAGTGTCAATCAACTCCACAATATCATCATTGTTCAGGATCCAGATATTACTGCTGGCAAAAGGGTATGTTTAGGTCATAAATGTGTTTTTCTTGTGGCTGTTTTTTGAAGTGGATAATGATCCAGTATATTCCCAGAAAAGAATCGTTTTAGCAAATGAGAAATGACTCTCCAAACCCTCTCTCACTGCACAGATTACACAGGTTTCCATCCTGTTTTGTTAGAGGACATCTGGGTATTCTACAACTGCTAATGCATCATCGCAAACAACATCTGAAAATGTCTGTTTCATGTTAATGAGGATTTTTTTTTTTTTTTCTAGAAATACAAAATAACAACTTTCCTAAACTACTTCAATCAGTGCTGTATAAATCATCCAGGCTTTATAACTTTCATCAATGTCTGATTTCAACTTGGTTTGACAACTGAGTTTTTAGTAGAGCCTGTTTTTACTGGACCACCCAGACTTATTTTTATAATGCATTAACAAAACATCTTACATTAAGGCATATTCTTGAAAAAAAAAAAAAGAATATGAAAAAAATGTAAGAGCTAAGTGATTGAAGAAACTACAGTACATCAAAACAATGTCTGATGTTTTAACTTAATGCACTCTGATAAATGTGCTGCTAGAACAAAGTTTGATGAAGTTTATGAGCATCTGCCAAGAAACTTCTCTGTTTACGACCCTTTTAAAGTCTGGTTGGTTTTACATCAAAATAAGAACCTAAAAAGTCATTAGACGTGTCACACAAAATGAATAAAGTTATTGAATCACAGTGCAGAAAGCTGCTTCATTCAATAATGTTCATTGTTATTGAATAAAGCAGATATCATCAAGAGTTTCAATGCATTTCAAGCCACCATTCACAACATAAAAAGTGAAATGGGTGACAAATGAAATTTGAAAAGCATCATTCACCACATAAAAGAGTAGAAAAAAAATAGTTTTATAGTTTATATCTTAAAAAAAAAAAAAAAAATCAATCTTAAGCGTCATTGGTTTCTTCCTTTCCCCTAAAAGTAAGGGACTTTGCTATGAGGAATATTAAAAATATGCCAAAGGATATTATCCAACCAGTAGCCAAAGATAAGATGAAATCTTTACATTAATTGCATATCATATGAATGTAAAAACCCATAAAGGGAAATTAAATGTGTATCAGGGGAGGGCTGCACTGTTAAATGTGACAATTTATCTTCATTTTAACTGTATAATTGGCCATAAATCCTTCTGCTGCATTGTGATCTGATTTTGCATAGCAAAGTTAATTCCTCCTAACTAGCCTCTGACTGGCTCATATTGCACTTAATGCATTTTGCTTATTGAAAATATATTCACAGGTGGTCACGACAAATTACAAACAGCTGTGCAGAACACTTTTTAAAATTGTTTTTGCGAGAAGCATTTTAACATTGTAAAGGGAACAGATCCAACAGGTACACAGAAAACCCTGAACATTGATTATCTGTCAGAAAGAGGTTACAGACTGTTTTAGGACATGCAGGGATTTTGGGCTTTTACAAATATTTAAACCGGTTTAAAGCTGATGTTATTAACAAACAGATGTTCCTGCTGAATCAAGTCCGTTTAGAACACCAAAGCAATTCCATTATAAGAAATTTTAATGGGAACACTATTTGGTTCTTGATTATATGAAATAGTTTTGTGTTTTCTAAACAATGGTATTATGACCATTAAAGTCAACATGAAAATTTGGTAGCACTTTAATATAGAGACCAATTCTCACTATTAACTAGTTGCTTATTAGCATGCCTATTATTAACATATTGGCTTTTTGTTAGTACTTATAAAACATATTCTGCATGACTATATTCTACATTCCTAATCCTACCCAATACCTAAACTTAACATCTGCCTTACTAACTACTAATAAGATGCAAACTAGGAGTTTATTGAGGCAAAAGTCAGCTTGTTAATAGTGAGAATTGGACCTTAAAATAAAGTGTGACTGAAAATTTCATACATTCATCTATTTTCTAAAGGCATTTTATTAAGAACGATACATCACACATTTTGGTATTTATTTAGCTTGTCATTTTAATCTGAAGTTTTGCAAGCTAACCACACAGTGTGCAATTTCAACAGACTGCTAATTTAGCAAGCTAGCTTAAGGCCCTGATGTACTTCGCTTAGGGGTAAACAGGAGTTTGAGATAGTGAATATCCCAACAGGATCTATGCGACGTTTAGATGAATATGTAAATGTGCTGCACACTGTCCTCTCAATAACAAAATCACACAACAAAAATGACAGTATTGAGAAAACAGCAGTTAAGAAAGCATCTGATCATAGCGGATTGGATATTTTTGCACCTGCTCTGCAATTCAGCCCTCCTGTCAAGTCACATCATGTTTATATAATACAGTATACAGTAGATAAGCATTACCATCTGTCCTCTATTTCCTGGACATGTCCTCTCGAATTTCACTAAAATGTTTGGATTTTGGCTTTGTTTTCCTGTTGCTTTCATACTTGCTGGTAATGACTTAAAAGTAGTTTGACCCATAGTGTGCAGGCACTGTACATAATCAACCAATTGTGCCATGCAAGAAGTTGGGATCTACAGGGAATGTTCAAAGTGATGCAGATACATGTACATAGAATGTTTGAGGACTGTAGAGAGCACTTCAATAAAACAAAGCCGAATATTTTAGGCAATTTAGAAATCCATGACAGGACATGTTTGGGAAAGAGGACACATCGTCACCCTACAATAGACTCTTTTAAAGCACAGGTCTCCAGCCTTGTTCATGGAGAGCTACCTTCCTGCAGACTTCAGTTCAAGTCCTGCTCCAACACACCTGTCTATAATTATCAAGTTTTCCTGAAGAAGTCGATTAGCTGGTTCAGGTGTGTTTGATTAGGTTTGGAGCTGAACTCTGCAGGACATCAGCTCTCCAGAACCTTCTTTCAAAGCAGCAGGGGTGTCCAAAACTGTTCCTAGAGGGCCACTAGCCTGCAAAGTTTAGCTCTGACCCCAATTAAACACATTTGAATCAGCCAATCAAGCGGTGCATTCCAAATGAGATATATCACCCTCCGAAGGGCACTTCGGAGTGAAAACAATCATGGCCGCCATATTGAAGGGTTGTTCCAAACAAAAGTGCTCAAAACTAGCCACTTCAAAGGGCCCTTCGGAATGAAGGATTTCAAAGGGTACAACTGATGGACACTTCGGGCCCCCATGATCCTTTGCGCAGATTCTTTGCATGATGATGGCGCCTCCGTGTGGGCACGGGATGATGACGCAGAAGGGCACTTCAAGAAACAGTTGTTTGGTCCCCTACACCCTTCAACCCTTCGAAGGTCTCACTCCGGACGGAAACCCACACGTCCTGATTTTGCTGAGTTAGATGTGTTCCTAGGTCAACATATTTTGTTGACCCTGGAACAACATTTTAATCCAAAAATTTTGTCTTGGCCATAGCTCTACACCTAAACCTAATCTTACCCATGAGTAATCCCTAAAATCAGAGGAAATGATAGATGAATAACACTGATGTACAAGCACCAAACACTGATTGTAAGCCTAAACTTCACAAAAACTATAAACTGGTTCTTCAAATCTGATTGGTTAACCACAATGTTGTTCCAGCGTCAACAAAGATGTTGATCCAGGAACATGTCGCACTTGGTAAAATCAGGTTTTGCGGGTAAACCCTTTGAAGGGATTAGGGCATAGGGATGAGGCCTTCTGAATGGAACGCAGGGAAGGTGTTCAGACTCACAAGGAACTTCCAGGCAAATGTGTAGGAGCTGGTTGGAGCTAAACTCTGCAGGACATTGGCCCTCCAGGATCAGGATTGGACATCCCTGCTTTACAGTATTAAACATGAACAAATCAGTGTCTCTATCAAATAGAATTATAACTTCAGTTTCTACTATAAAGCAGTTTTTGGCTGTTTTTACTCATGGATATCTCACCTTGATGGACTGAACAGAAGTAATGAAAAGAGTAGTTTTTTTTTTTTGTTTGTTTTTTTTTACATCAAAGTCCCAGAATTCCAGAGCACACCTACATGTTAGTCACCACAGACCAATGGTAGCTTGAAGGTCTTAGTTTGCTTTGGAAAGCTGTTTGGAACTCCATAAACAAACTCCAAACGAACTTCATTTTGGCCTCATTTTGTAAGAAAAGATATCACTAAAGTTTGCTCTTTGATTTCACTTGAAGTATTTTGAGGCCTTCACCCTGTGTAGATCACAGCAAACCTTACTGCTTTTGATAAGGTGTTACTAACAGCTGCCTCTTGGGATCCTAGATGGACTCGATTCAACAAGGCCAGGGGTGTCCAATCCTGCTCCTGAAGGGCCAACATCCTGTAGAGTTTAGCTCTAACCAGCTCCAACACACTTGCCTGGAAGTTTTGAGTCAATCTGAAGACCATGATTAGCTGGTTCAGGTGTGTTTAATTGGGGTTGGAGCTAAACTCTGCAGGACAGTGGTCCTCTGGGAACAGGTTTAGACCCTGCTGAACAAGGCAGACCAAATTTTTCATATGAAATCATTGTTTTAATGAAACGTGAGCAGGAAGTTCTTCTTCTTCTTTTTTTTTCAGAGAAGCAGAAGGAAAGATTTGCATTTACAGTAACACTTTAGGTTAGGGAACACATATTTAATATTAACCGAGGGTTGTACCTCAATAACTCGTAATTTGATGGTTACTGATAGCAAGTAAGGTAGTTGTTGTAGTAGTTATTTTTTGAAATAAGGAATAAGGCATTAATACATGCTTAATAAGTACTAATAAACAGCCGATATGCTAGTATGCATGATAACAAGCAACTAGTGAATAGTGTTTCCTTTCTAAAATGTCACCACATTTACACAAAAAATGCAATGTGGTTTGAAAGAACACAAAGCATTTTGAACCCCATTTTCTTCACCTGTATTTAGCACTATCGAACTTTAGATTGCTCAAAACTGATGTTAATACTAGCTGTAAATGAGTTTTATTTAGGCTCACAAGAGGGCAAGCTATGATTCTTTTTAATGGAAATGTAAGCTGTTCTACAAACAGAACATTAGCCATGTGCTTTAGCCCTGTGCTCATCAACCATTTAACATTGTGTGCCCTTAAACAGGCAAATTATGTTTCCAAAGTGTTGTTTTGGGTAATAACTTTCCTATGGCCCATTTCAAAGTAATAAACCTGATTTATTAAAGGGCAAAGCAAAAGCAGAGCAGTTCTCTGTGGCTTGCCTTGTTCGTTTCCCTAAAGGAAGAATCTATTAAACACTTAGCTTTACCTCGCCCTTCATTTCATTAATAGGAGGCACAGATGCTGGGGTCTGCTCCGGTGAGATAGGATGGGTGGCAGGAATAGCAAAACTACATTAGGGAATACTGGCTTTGAGGAGGTCCACACCACTCAATCTCACATTCTCTCCACATGGCGGGAGAGAGTGATCAGCAGCACTGCTGTTTTTGCAGAGCCAGCACTGGCCCCTACTTAGGTAATACTGGTGTCATTATTTAAGCTGTTGGTGATTAATCACAGTCTCTATTAAAAAAAAAAGGAGAGAGACAGAGAATCAAATCTCAGGGAAGAGAAGTTAAATTATCTCACTGAAGCAGGTTCCACCCTCTCAAGTATCAACTGCAGAGGAAAATATAGCTGCCAATATTCCGGTCGTATTCTGCATTTCATGCATCAGCTCTGCAACTTTGTCTTTTTCAGGTTTTTATTTTATTTTTTTATTTTTACTTGAAGTGTGACAAAGTCTCTGCGTATGATATTGTAGGTTTGTCAGTCAGGGAATGTTGGCAAGAAAACAGCCGATGACAATGTAAAATAACAATTGAATCTCTAATGGAGAAAATGGTAATGTGAAACCTCTTTCTTTACCCTGTGGAATAGTTTGGTGAACAATTTTCTGTGTTGATGTTCAGTGGGTCCAAACGTTTGTGATTACCTGAGAAAATGGTTTCAAAACCCACCTGTGTATACAATTTTTTAAATAAAAACAAGTATAATCACCACTATATTACAGTGGTTGTATCTCAGAAATGTGTATAAACTGTATATGAGTCAATGAAAATAATTTTAAAAATTGTTGATTGTATTCATTTTGGTTTCATATTGTTTTAAAACTCATTTTCAAAAAAAAATAATAATAATAATAAAAAAATAATAATTATGTGGTTTAACAATCAATCAATCAATCAATCAGTTAAATGTAATATAAAAGTAATATGTGACCCTGGACCACAACACCAGTCTTAAGTAGCACGGGTATATTTGTAGCAATAGCCAAAAATACATTGTATGGGTCAAAATTATCGATTTTTCTTTTATGGCAAAAATCATTAGGATATTAAGTAAAGATCATGTTCCATGAAGATATTTTTTAAATTTCCTACCGTAAATACATCAAAACTTAATTTTTGATTAGTAATATGCATTGCTAAGAACTTCATTTGGACAACTTTAAAGGCGATTTTTTTTGGTTTGTCATATCCTAACAAACCATACATCAATGGAAAGCTTATTTATTTATTTATATAGCTTTCAGATGATATATAAATCTCAATTTCAAAAAATTGACCCTTATGATTAGTTTTGTGGTCCAGAAACACATATGTATTTTCTTTAAATCTTGAACACGTGTGAGTGTATAGATATTTATCATTAAAAGTTTTTTTTAAAAATATTATAATAAATACATATTTTAAATAAGCTTTTAAAATAGTTTTAAAATATGTTTTTCAAAGTAAAAAGTTATTTAAAAATAACACAAATTAAACATGCATACACCATGGCGCTGTTAAATGCTTAATTCTGATTGGATGATGAACGCTGGGAATTTCTTAGGAATTTCTCCACGCAGATTTCGCAACAGTTTCAAGTTTGTCACGTATTTGCCGCACTGACCAATAGGAAGCTGCTTGATTTGAAGGATGTTAAATGCTTAATTCTGAGTGGTTGATGAATTTTCCAAACAGAAAACTTCTTGATTTAAAGGCTGTTACATGCTTGATTCTGATTGGTTGAATAAATATCCTAAGGTGTGCAATTATGTTTTACGAATTCACGTGATGGTGAAAGATTTCCACGTATTCGCCACATTGATCAACAGAAAGCTACCTGGTTTAAAGGCAGTTAAATGCTTAATTCTGATTGGTTGATGGGCATTCCAAACAGAAAGCTGCTTGGTTTATAAACTGTTACATGCTTCATTCTGACTGGCTGATGAATATTCTAAGGTGTGCAATTACTTTTGGAGAATTCGTGTGAGGGTGAAAAATTCAGCAAAATTTTGCCGCATTGATATGCTTCATTACATGCTTGATTCTGATTGTTAAACAAATGTTCTGAAGTGTGCAACTATTTGCTGGGAATTCACGGGAGGGCAAAAGATTTTGCAGTGGGTTCAAGTTGGTCACACATATTCACTGTGTGACCAACAAATAGCTGCTTGGTTTAAAAGTGACTTCTAAGTGAGCTGTGCTTCATACATCGCTACATTATTGATGAAATATATAGTGTATAGCATATATGGCATGTCACTGTCAATAATGATATTTGGTTTGGCTCATCAAGGTGAGACATTAGTTGTAACTGTAGCTGCAGTATGTCTCTGCTGTCAGATACGAGCACACTCACTTCCTCTGACCTTTTCCTGCAATATTTTAGCTGACAGGAAGTTCACATGCAACATTTCCACTTCAAAAGGATTTATAGCAAAATTCAATTTTCTGCCTTCATTTTCACAGTATAACATGGTTTTGACACAGCTGACCTTGCCTCTGCTTTTCGATTTAAAACAGTCCATTACAATGTTTCACGCTGGTACTCCATACTTCTGCTAAACCTGATTGCCTAAATAAGACCGCTATTGTGTTTTACCGTTGATGTAGTTTCCTTTTATTATACAAAATTGCTGTAAATCTTAATAAAATCAGGACGGCATCAGAGCATAATAGCTGTTTGAAGCTCATAGCATTATCATAACAGACCATAGCGCCATTAAGCATAATTGCCTAAATTTCCAAGCCTAGGAATGCTTTCTTTAATTCCTAATATGATTTCTCATCTCTGTGGGGGATTACGTTTTAAAGAAATGTCTCCTCTTTTATTGACAGCAGAAATATTTCAGTTGGCTTCAAGGAATTAAGTTATTATGTAGAGGAGATTAGGAATGCAATCATTGTGGGCTTTGAGACAATTTTGCAGCGTTATTGTGAAGTAGCCTGTAGCACATATGCCCTCAAAATGTCTTTTGCACGCATAGAAAGACATACTAAAAACACTGTCTGCATGCTAAAAAGCTAATTTTTAAAAATGATTATTAAATCATATTACACACAAAAATATGAAACAAGTACAAACAGCATAATCAGAAAAACAGCATAATAAGTATACTGATTTTTAAAATGTTTTTTAAAAGTCTCCTATGCTCACCAAGGCTACATTTATTTGATAGAAAATACAGCAAAAACAGTAATATTGTGAAAATGTTTTACAATTTTAAATGTGTTACATTTGAATACATTTTAAAATGTATTTAATTACTTTATCCTTTTTATGGCAAAGCTGAATTTTCAGCAGCCATTACTCCAGTTTACTGTCACAAGGTCCTTCACAAATCATTCTAATATGCTGATCTGTTCTGATACTTTTTTTTTTCTTCTTCTTTTTTTTTGCTGGAAACACAGCAACCTGTTATAGTACGAATTGGTGAAGATGTTCATTCCTTGAATTTGATGCAAGGCCCCAGGTTCAAAACCAATCCATACATACTTTTGTAAATAAATCAAGCAAAATTGATGTATATCAGAAACAGGGGCATTTGGTAGCATTTTATTAGTGATTTTCCTGGAACAGGGAGTGAATGGAGGATGTTGCTCCAGGCAAATATGTTGTCTAGAGGGAAAGATTATACTTCATGTAATGAACTTGAAAGGATTTTTATTTTGAGCAAGTGAGATGTACATGAAATGGAATGAACTGAAAAACAAATAGCATTTTTCTTTCTTTTTGAATCAAAGGCCTAACGTGACCCCTGAATAATTAAATCCTTTTGGTTTTAAAAATTCTCTCCTCAATTTTATCGCCATGTAAGGAGTCTGTCTCTGTTTATTTGCTGTAATAGACTCCAGAAAGATCAAAGGCACAGCAGAATAAGGAGTTGTCAGAGTGTGGCACTCAGAGAAATTATCTCTTCATGGATGTAGATTATTGGACAAGGCCTTAAGGGACATTAGCTTCATTTGCATCTCTGCCATCTCCAGCTGAGTATGTGCAAGAGTGGGCTTTGAATCTGTCCGGTTGGCAGTGTCTTCTTATCACTCCATAGTTTTGCAGTGGTACTGAGGCCAGTCTAGAGAATGTGTTCCGTATCAAATTCAGTGTGCCCAGGGATGAACTGGCTGGAATAGCAAAAATAGGAAGTTGTGATATGGGAAGACAGCCCTAGGGAATCCTTCTTTATTGATAAGCAACAACTTCTAAGTTCTAAGTTCTGCTGTGAGTTCATGTGTATAAAAGGGAGAAAAGGTTTGTTATGCCATAACTAGCGACCATAATATCATAGAACCTTGGCACTGGGCTGTTTAAACTTGGGCTGGTACCTATAGAGCACCCTAGAGACCATCTAGCAATGACTGAGCTACCGTACAGCACCATGCTAGAACAACGAAGCAAATTGCAAAGCAGTACTGCCATTTAGCCATTGTTCCCCAGTAAAAAGGGTCTAGTGACACCCCTGTAATGTACAGTATGAACTTTCATTCTGAGATCTGCAACAGATTACATTAAACAGTGTTATTAAATTATTAGTGTTTTTAAAACTCTGGTGCTGCTCATGTGGCAGTCAAAAATGACTTTTTGTTTTTTGCTTTCTTTTGTTCTCAATTAAATGAATATATTATATTTTTGTTTGATAATGTTTTTAATCTAAACCAGTTGTGGTCCAAATTTCAGGTTGATCTAAAAAAAAAATTAACTTTCAGTAAGATTTTGTTTGGGTGCAAACGTTTCCACTAGATGAAATTCACTTCCTATTAAAGGAATAGTTCATCCAAAAATGAAAATTCTGTCATTAATTACTCACCCTAAAGTCGTTCCAAACCCTTAAGACCTTCGTTCATCTTTGGAACACAAGTTAAGATATTTTTGATGAAATCTGAGAGCTTTCTGAGATTTCCTCCATAGACAGCAACACAACTACTACGTTCAAGGCCCAGAAAGGTAGTAATGACATCATTAAAATAGTCAATGTGACATCAGTGGGTCAACCTCAGTTTTATGAAGCTACGAGAATACTTATTCGCAAGAGAAGAAATCATTGAATAAAGTCGTTATTTTCTCTATAAGCAATTTACTCTCTCTATAAAGACCTATGCAAAGCATGCTGGGACCTACAAATTCCCTGCCCATTTGCAGTTAATAATCATGCTGCTTTAGCTAATTTTAAGTAAATTGAACAACCAGCCTGCAACAAAGTGCCTCAAACAAAACTCATAGTATCTAAGATGCGATGCCGCTAACCTCAAAGACTTTTGCCAATCTAGTCATTAGATCTTCTCTCATTATATTAACCTGGCATATTGCAAACATGATTGCGTTTCCACAAAAGATGATCTCCAGAAATTGCGTAAATCCAGCCAATCAGATTAGAAGTTGCTAGTTCGAGAAAGTAATATCCAGTTTTATGTGCATTATGCATAAGCCTGCTCTGCCAACCACCCACAACACTTTAAAACTGTGTCAGTTCAGCTTGCAGGACGAGCGCCTCTTTTATTTCCCTCAGAAAATGTACAAATTCATTGCTGTGCCTCAAGTGCTTTTGTTTATCTGAAGATTTATTTTCACTTTTCCGTTCGGTGTCGTCTTCTCTGCCTCTGAGGATTGTTGCACGAGACTTACAGACATTCGGTACATTTTATATTTACCCTGGCATCCTGTACTGCTTGTTTAATCAGCCAATGTCATTTCTTTCTCCTAATCGTATCTTCTCTTGCCACTACCTGTTTTGATGCTGGCGGCCGCCATCAGCAGCAACATCGCCTCCGTCTCCAACTGTACTGACACACAAATAGCAAGGCACTGCTTGTCAGTACTGGCATTCTCATCAGTTTCCCATATTCCCCCTTCTAGTTCAATTCCCATTGGATATGTATCTGTAAATCTGAAATGTCGCCCTCCAATTCCATCACCTCCAGGAGATCTGTTTTCCCTATTTCCGCCTCAGCATCATCTTATCATGGCTCCTGCTCAGATAAGTCTACAATCTGCAATAATGGTTACAACACAGCTGAGCATGCTGAACTTGCTTTGCACTTTTGGACTTTTTATCCTTGGAGTGGCAGGCTCATGTGAATGAGGCTAACCGGGTCATGCTAACCGGCAAAAGCTCTTGGCTTCTAACTACTTTTCATAATTCAGCCAATTCCCGATGGATACAATCAAGCCCAGCCTTGTCTATTTTTCTTGTTGAATACAATTTCACTCAGAAATACAGATGCAAAATGGGTTGAAACAGCGTTTTGTTTGATTATAATGGTCGCAATTCAGCCAATGGCCCACTGGCCTCCAGCTGCTAATGAAACGGCTGCTACAACGCCGCGGGTCCTGAAGAGGTGAGTCGTCTGTGTGAAGGGTTCAGCTCTTGTTTTTCCAGGTGTGACAGAGGTAATCATAGGCTTTTTGCTTCATTGTCTTGCAGGTATTAAAGTTCAGACCCTGCTGCTGACCAGTAACACTCACAGCTGGTTGCTCAGTGGTGTTGTTTCATAAAAGCATATTGATTATATAATCAGTACAAAGCAGTACATGATTTAGATCAGTGAAAATGACTGATGGTTGATACAGAAAGCAGGTCACCTGGCACTGAATAACAAAATCATTTAACCACTTTTGTAATGGATAATCACAACCATGTAGTATCAGCATTTCAATAAAGCTACTTATGCCTGTGTGCTAGAGGAATGTTATGGCATGTTGTGTTCTTAGGCACAATGTAAAGCATAGTAAAATCACTGTAATGCATACCCTGGAGTGGTTTATTGCTTTTATTAAACATCAAAAAAATCGATTTACTACTAGTATTACTGCTATCATTTGATCATTTCATCTATCTATGTGACTCTAAAGACTGGCATTATGGCTGCTGAAAATTCAGCTTGGCCATTACAGGAATAAATTACATTTTATAATACAGTATATTCAAATATAATTTAAATTGTAATATTTCATTTTTTTCTGTATTTTTTATTAAATAACTGCTGTTAAATGATTCCTCCATAACATTTCCCTAGTTTTGCCTTGTGAAGACATGCATACATGAGGCATATTATGCTTAATAAATCAAGAGAAGCAGAAATCATGATCATTATCATTAAAATACAATTTATCATGCAGCCCTATGACTTTCCATAACTGATTCTGTTATTTTCCTGTTTATCATTGTGAAGCTGCTTTGACACAATCTGTGACTTGACTTGACATGATACACACTCTGCTTTCACTGTTTGCTTTGAGAAGGAAAATAACCCAGTAAAACCAGTTACGCAGTTTGTTTTCAACAAAATAGAACCAGACCTCATGAGACTAAACAGTAAAAAATGCTGAATGAAAATAGAGAGCCATCATGTCAACAGCCATCGGCTATTCAAGAAACCCGTGGAAAACAAACACTGAAGGTCCTGGATCATTTGGCTTGGTTTGGCATCGGTGACATACCGAAAACAGATGATTTCATGACTTACCTGAACATCAGTCCAGATCTGATCTGAGCACTGCTGGTCTCCAGATACAGCTGTCTGGATGCCATCTGCAGGTTCTCCAGGCCTGTCAGGTGACTGGGCTTGTAGTCTCTGTGTTCTGAACATTACAGCTGACAGAGTCGCTTTACGTCGGCCGACGTTCTAATAAACACACGACAGCTCTCCATTTCCGCTGCCTGATTGCTCTGCCAGAGCCAATGGAAACGACTGTCATAACGGCGAAACCAAAAAATAATTATATAAATAAATGGTGAGAGCTCTCCTGATTACATTCAATCCTCACACAATAGCATTTGTTCTAATGTAACACAGGAAAAATAGCTGTTTACCATTCCTGTAGAGTCACTTCCATTAGGACTAATGTCCGGTGGAGTGCTGCAGTTATTTCAGAATAATTATTTTGAATTCCCGTCTGCAGTAAACCCTTGAATTGATTGGTACACCCACACTACAGCACATACCTAGCTGTTCAGATGATTCATAATAGTACACAACACTGGAGCCTGTAATGCTGAGCACAGGAGCACAACTCAAGACTTTTGTATATTTCTGGCTCCAGAGGAAGGACACATATTTATCTATCAGACGGTGATGCTCATCTCCTGTTCTCACAAAGCAGCAGTGGCCTTCATCTTTCAATGGAGAAGGCAAAACGAAAATTAACAGCTGCTTTCTTTCTTTCTCTAGTGCAGTGGAGGTAATCTAACAGTCAATGTGGAACTTCAAAAAAAAAAATAAATAAATAAAATAATTTCTGCAAACTCAGCATTTATCATCTGCAAAAGTCTATCTGAGGATCTGGGGAGTGTTTTGTGAGTTATTTTAACTTTCTGTGCAACTGTTATTGGGACATTGCTGTTCTTCATGTGAATAGATAGAAAGTTTTATTGTAAATGTTTTTTTACATCACATTAAATACCTAACTATGGGATGAATTTGATAAATGATAATTCAGCACAGAAAAAAGAACATATAAGTTAGTTGTATAAATTATTAAAATGTAAGTGTATTTAAAGTAGCTAAATTAGCATAATTAAGACCATAGCTCCAGAGTTGCTGATCAACTGCTATTAATTGTCATTATTGTTGCACATTCTCATGTGTTTGTTGGCCTGTCGGTCATTTCGTGTGCAAGAAAAGCTGTCTGCGAATTGCTCGCCAAGCAGAAAATATGCTGTTGCTGAAAGATGTCCCTTACTTAAACTCACATTGTATTTGATGCGAAACTAACTTACTTAATAAAGATGCTACATTTTTTTCAAATATTTTTTTACACTTCTGCATTTTCACATCTTAAACTGTACTAAAACATGCCAACCCAGAGTTACAGTTGTTTTTTTTTTTTTTTAAATAGCTTTCCTGTAGCTCAAATAGTAGAGCATGGCGCTAACAATGCCAAGATCATGGGTTCGATTTCCAAGGAAAGCAAGAGCTGATCAAATGTAAAAACTGTAACTTGAATGCTATGTAAGTCGCTTTGGATAAAAGCATCTGCTAAATGCATTAATGTAAATGTAATTTTCAGGAATGCAAACTACTACTGGCCTTTTCGAATTACGCAGATTTTAATGCCATACGTTATTCGTCACAATGTACATAACATAGCAGTGTTCAGCAGACATGAGACAAGAGTTAATGCATATCTCTATATAGGCTTTCTTCCGTGATTTCACATGTCTAAGAAAATGTTTAAAAATCTATAAAAATCATTCTCAGTCTTACTCTAGAACACTGTAAATCTGAAGACTTTTGCTTTCGAGTGATGTGCATAGGAAAGTGATTTATATGATAGGCCTAATAAAAATAAGTTGCTTATTAATTCACATGCATTATTTTATATACACACTGGTGGTTAAAAGTTTGAAATAATAAGGCTTTTTATTTATTTATTTATTTGCAGGAAGATTGCATTTCTTTGATCAAAAAAATACAGTAAAAACAATAAAATTATGAAATTACACTTAAAATAGTGTTTTTTTTTTATTTAGGATATTTTAAAATGTAATTTATTTCTGTGATCAAAGCTAAATTTTCAGCATCATTACTCCAGTCTTCAGTGTCCCTTCATAAATCATTTAATGCTACTTAAAGCTGCAGTCCTTAACTTTTTTTGGTTAAAAATTATCTGAAATCAATATTTGAGAAAGTACATAACCAGCCAGTGTTCAAAACTATCGCCTTACTTTAGCCCGATTCACAACGGTTAGCTTATAATAATGTTTTCTAATTTGAGTAGCACGAGTCGGTTTCCGCGGGAAATTCGAGCATGGCACTGCGTCATTACGTCACATCTGTAAACATGAAGAAGTTGACCCAGCTACTAGGCTCTGGCACCTGAGGATCCTGCAGGTGGTGGATCATTTATAGCCTTTTCTCACAGCAGCTCGAATAATTAAACTTATCATTTTGATGGCGGATTGTAATCCAGATAGGATTATGTGTTTATGAAACACATGTGAATGAAATTAAATTATATTCCAGTTTTAAATGTGGTTCTGATTACAGATAGCCAACGTGGGATTACACAAGTTTTTGTATTTTAAATAGAACCAGTTTGAAGGAAGATTAATTTGCTTTTTGGATTAAAAGAATTTCTTAATATGAAATTTGAATGGTATGACAACTAGAATTAGACTGTACAGAAATTGAAATCTACACGCTAATACTATACTCACGTAATGCTGATGTTGTTAACATTAATAATTTGAGAACAAAGTATAATAATAATACTTTGCACAGTTAGATGTGATATGAGCTAACTGAACTGTAGATTTAATCACTGTTGGTAGCGCGATTTATTGCAATGTTTTTTTTCCTCAGTTGGGCAGAACAAACGTGGCAGACTTGTTACTTGTTAAGAAGGCAAATTACAGTGAAAATTCTGATTTGGGTCATATAGTCCAAGACATAGGCAGTAAATATCCACACCGGTGCAGTGACTGACAACTACACATTCACCTCAAAACATTAGATTCATCCGCGCTGGAGCCGTGCCGGAACACCAGATCACAACCCCGCGCACTGAAGATAATTCCGCAGGAAACTGCAATTCCAGGTTTTCAAACATAGAGGGCGACAAAGAGGTAAAAGTTACGGACTGCAGCTTTAAATAATTTGATAAAAGTTTTAGCAATTATCATGATATGAAAATATCACGAGATACAAAAATATCAATGCACATGCCTAAGGCAAAATAACGAGCTAGCATTTGCTAGCACATCGGTTGTCATAGTAATAATTCACCATGTCCAAGACTTTAGCCATGGATGTTCCGCCAATTTTAATTTTTTTTTTTTTTTTTTTTTTTCATGATGGCAGTATCCAAATCTGGAAAGATTTACTGTAGACAACAGAAAAACTGCAATGTGCCCTGCTGCTAAAGTCTTCTTGTCTAAATACTTGATGTAGCATCCAGTTTTGCAAGAAATTATGAAAAACACATAAAATCAGATCTGATCCTTTAGGCTAAGATGAATTTAGAAAAATCCAATTTAATTCGATTTCAAATTTCAAATCACCTGGATTGGGTTTGTGAAAATGGGATTTTGTGAGGTTATTTTCCTGTTCAAAAGTCAGATTTCTGGTAATGTGCCTTGCAATGAAACTGAAAACTGCAATGAAACTGGCAAACTGTAGACGAAAATGTGTTAAGGAACAATTTAGCAGAAATGAGACGCCGAAATGCTGTCATTAAAGAGTCTTAATAAGCTTGTACACAATTATCAACTTCAGAAACATCATGAAATATACAAAACTTATGCATCAAAGAATTTGGTCATTAGAATTAGCAAAAGGTAATAAAACAGAAAAACCTTCCATATATCATCAAAAGAGACACTATTAGGCAGACTAGAGTGGAGTTGAGTGTGGGAGATAAAGGGCTGCCTCTCCAGCAGCACAGCAGGTGTAATGTGACAGACAACTGATTAATGATGCGTAGTTTATTTCGGCGTCCATTAGCTCAGAGGAGAGCAGAAGGTTCAGCCTCTCGTTGTGGGGTGCTGAGACGCCAGAGTGCTGGAGAGAAACACAACTGTGTTAGAAGAACCTGCGTGGCCTTTCACTGGCCTCTACACCCCTAGGGTATCTTCCTTCACTTCATCAAACACCTTTGGCCCCCTGTGGATGGCCACTCATCTGTTGTCAAATTGAAGCAAAGAAAGTCTAACAGTCTAGGCTATATTGCCCACACAGAAGTCTAGTGGCAATTATATATATATATATATATATATATATATAGGCTGGTGGTGGTCGATATGACCAAAATCTTATACCAAGAGTATCATGAGTAATTTCATTTCACAGTATACAATCAGGTCCATATATATTTGTACACTGACACAATTCTCATAATTTCAGCTCTGTATGCCACCAGAATAGAATTAAAATGAAACAATCAAGATGAAATTGAAGTGCAGACTTTAAGCTTTAATTCAAGGGGTTGAACAAAAATATTAAATAAAGTGCTTAGGAATTACAACCATTTTTATACACAGTCCCCCCATTTTCAGGGGCTCAAATGTAATTGGACAAATAAATCTAATCATAAATAAAATGTTTATTTTAAATATTTTGTTGAGAATCCTTTGCAGGCAATGACTGCTTTAAGTCTGGAACTCATGGACATCACCAGAGACTGGGTTTCCTCCTTTGTGATGCTTTGCCAGGCCTTTACTGCAGCTGACTTCAATTGTTGTTTGTTTGTAGGTCTTTCTGCCTTTAATTTTGTCTTCAGCAAGTGAAATGCATGCTCGATCGGGTTGAAATCAGGAGATTGACTTGGACATTGCAGAATATTCCACTTTTTTACCTTCAAAAACTCCTGAGTTGCTTTTGCTGTATGTTTTGGGTCATCGTCCATTTGTACTATGAAGCACTGCCCAATCAACTTTGCTCCGTTTGACTGAATCTGGGCAGAGAGTACAGGTGCATCTCAATAAATTAGAATGTCATGGAAAAGTTCATTTATTTCAGTAATTCAACTCAAATTGTGAAACTTGTGTGTTAAATAAATTCAATGCACACAGACTGAAGTAGTTTAAGTCTTTGGTTCTTTTAATTGTGATGATTTTGGCTCACATTTAACAAAAACCCACCAATTCACTATCTTAACAAATTAGAATATGGTGACATGCCAATCAGCTAATCAACTCAAAACACCTGCAAAGGTTTCCTGAGCCTTCAAAATGGTCTCTCAGTTTGGTTCACTAGGCTACACAATCATGGGGAAGATTGCTGATCTGACAGTTGTCCAGAAGACAATCACTGACAATCATTGTTCACAGAGTGCTGTATCCAAGCATGTTAACAGAAAGTTGAGTGGAAGGAAAAGATGCACAACCAACCGAGAGAACCACAGCCTTATGAGGATTGTCAAGCAAAATCGATTCAAGAATTTGGGTGAACTTCACAAGGAATGGACTGAGGCTGGGGTCAAGACATCAAGAGCCACCACACACAGACGTGTCAAGGAATTTGGCTACAGTTGTCGTATTCCTCTTGTTAAGCCACTCCTGAACCCCAACATCAGAGGTGTCTTACCTGGGCTAAGGAGAAGAAGAACTGGACTGTTGCCCAGTGGTCCAAAGTCCTCTTTTCAGATGAGAGCAAGTTTTGTATTTCATTTGGAAACCAAGGTCCTAGAGTCTGGAGGTCTCATAGCCCAAGTTGCTTGAAGTCCAGTGTTAAGTTTCCACAGTCTGTGATGATTTGGGGTGCAATGTCATCTGCTGGTGTTGGTCCATTGTGTTTTTTTGAAAACCAAAATCACTGCACCCGTTTACCAAGAAATTTTGGAGCACTTCATGTTTCCTTCTGCTGACCAGCTTTTTAAAGATGCTGATTTCATTTTCCAGCAGGATTTGGCACCTGCCCACACTGCCAAAAGCACCAAAAGTTGGTTAAATGACCATGGTGTTGGTGTGCTTGACTGGCCAACAAACTCACCAGACCTCAACCCCATAGAGAATCTATGTTTGTCAAGAGGAAAATGAGAAACAAGAGACCAAAAAAGGCAGATGAGCTGAAGGTCACTGTCAAAGAAACCTGGGCTTCCATACCACCTCAGCAGTGCCACAAACTGATCATCTCCATGCCACGCCGAATTGAGGCAGTAATTAAAGCAAAAGGAGCCCCTACCAAGTATTGAGTACATATACAGTAAATGAACATACTTTCCAGAAGGCCAACAATTCACTAAAAGTGTTTTTTTTTTATTGGTCTTATGAAGTTTTCTAATTTGTTGAGATAGTGAATTGGTGGGTTTTAGTTAAATGTGAGCCAAAATCATCACAATTAAAAGAACCAAAGACTTAAACTACTTCAGTCTGTGTGCATTGAATTTATTTAATACACGAGTTTCACAATTTGAGTTGAATTACTGAAATAAATGAACCTTTCCACGACATTCTAATTTATTGAGGTGCACCTGTATATCTCTATACACTTCAGAATTCATCCGACTGCTTCTGTCCTCTGTCACGTCATCAATAGACACCAGTAACCCAGTGCCACTGGAAGCCATGCATGCTCATGCCTTCACACTGCTCCACCATGTTTCACAGATGATGTTGTATGCTTTGGATCATGAGCTGTTCCAAGCCTTCTCCATACTTTTTTCTTCCCATCATTCTGGTACAGGTTGATCTTAATTTCAGCCGTCCAAAGAATGCTTTTGCAGAAGTGGTCTGGCTTTTTTAGATGTTTTTTGGCAAAGTCTAATCTGGCCTTGTTTGCACCTTGTGGTGAACCTTCTGTATTTGCTCTGGTGAAATCTTCTCTTGATTGTAGACTTCGACAGTGACACGTCTACCTCCTGGAGAGTGTTCTTCAGTTAGCTGGATGTTGTGAAACAGTTTTTCTTTACATGGAGAGGATCTTCCAATCATTCACCACTGTTGTCCTCTGTGAACGTCCAGGCCTTTTTATGTTGCTGAGCTCACCAGTGTGTTCTTTTTTTTTTTTTTTTTCTCAGAATGAACCAAACTGTTGATTTGGCCGCTCCTAACGTTCCTGCTATCTCTCTGATTGATTTATTTTCTTTTTGAAGGCTAACAATTGTCTGTTTTACTTGCATGCAGAGCTCCTTTGACTGGATGATGTGGGTTCAGAGCAACAGCTTCCAAATACAAATGGCACACTTAGAATCAACTCCAGACCTTTTACCTGCTTAATTGATGAGGGAAAAAATGAAGGAATAGCCCACAACTGTCCATGAAACAGCTTTTGAGTCAACTGTCCAATTACTTATGGTCCCTTGAAAAAGGGGGGAGGTACATATTAAAGATTTGTAATTCCTTAACCTTTCCTCCAATTTTGATGAGAATACCCTTATATTAATGCTCAGAGTGTGCACTTTAAGATGTTTATTATATAACTGTAACTTGAATATGTTTTGGTCAACAGCTAAAATAACAAAAATTGTGCCTGTGTCCAAATATATATGGACACGCGATATATAGGCTATCACAATATAGTTTTTTTTTTTTTTTTTTTTTTTTTGCTATGTGAAGGATTTTTTTTTTTTTTTTTTTTATCAACAGTTTTGAAGACATTGAAATTCCATAATTCTCATCATCAATTTCAATATCACAAAAAACTAATCACATAAAAAACTAATAATACCCTAAAAATAAAATAAGAACAAAGAAACAATAAACAGGACAAAAACTACACTGCAAAGACATAAATAGACCTACATGAAAAAAAAAAATACTTCTTAAACTGTATGTTATGTAGAAAAACCCTCTGGTGTTTGAGGGGTTTTGGGGCCCTGGAGAAGTTTTGACATGCCCTGACATTTGTGTTATTTCAGTATCTTAAAACCATGTTAATGTCTAAAGTCGACATGACTTACTTCATTTAAAAGTAGACACTTCAAGCTTTCTATAGATATATTTATTCGCTTAGATTCAGGTTGTTTTATTTACGTGTTTGTGAAGAAAGCTGACATAGGCTGCAGAGAGAGTACCCTGTTTGTTTTCTTTATTTTTTCAAAAGCACATTGTTTTGTTGTTATTATGACTATACACAAATAAAAGTAGACCCTTTGCAGTTTCAAACGATGCCTTACTCTTATCTGTATGATCAAAAATGATGGAGTATTTGTAGTTCTTTTTTGCGGTCATCAAACCAACGGTCATCAAACCAACCCCCCCCCCCCCCAAAAAACATGACAAACCGCATGTCTGGTGCGGTCTTTGATCCCAGAGGGTAAAGTTAAAAGTGATTCAGTCAAGAGTAACAAGATATTTTCTCTCTTTTGTTGTTTAATAAACAATGACACAGACAGCAGCAGGTTTATTATCCTGCAGTCATTTTAAGACAGAATGCGTGGATCTAATATACTGATATACATTTTTTTCTCAACTATTTATATTTACTTAAGACATAATTGACTGTGTTTACAGGGATATTCACAAAGAAAGGCATTTTGTGTATGACAAGCTTTGTTATGGCACAGCACTATGGAGCCATTTCAGTCTCATTAATAATTCATGCAAAAGAAATGATGCACACATGCGTAACCAAATTGCAACATGCATGAAACCTAATTCACGTGCACGAATATATATATATATATATATATATATATTCACAAAAACCAATTTATGTGCACAAAATAAAAATATATATTCATAAATTACGTTTCACAAACGCAAAACACAATTCACAGATGTACAACTGTGCACAAAGTTTTGAATGTTTAAAATGTATGAGTACATCCTTGACTGTGAATGTGAATCGCCTTGGATTTGTGTGTGTAATTTTGAGACTTTCCTGGCAGCTAACTCCTCCCACGCGGGTCACTCGTACTCTTTAGTCAATCAGATTTGAGCCTCTCAATCGACCAATCATAACCCGCCCTGGGCGTGCTTGGATGTTGCGTCATCAGCGAGACCACAGTTCAAGTCACGCTTTAACAGAGGTATGTACAGTTGAACATAGTAAAGGTGTATTGTTTTATTTTTTTTAATGTTTACTTAAGTTTAAGAAGTTAAAGCGGTCGTGTAGACACACTCGCTAATGTAACCAATGTAAGTCAGCGGCTGCTGTTTAGTCCAGAGAGTATTAAGATAGATATAGATAGATATATATATATATATATATATATATATATATATATATATATATATATATATATATATATAATATTTATCATTATTATTTAATACAGAATCATTATTCACGTGGATACCATACCATATTATGCTGCATTCACGTGCTATCGGAATTAACGTAAATACGAGCTTCCTAGTCGGAAATTGGACATGAATGGCCTTAGAGAGGCCTTATATGGCCAATTTCCAACTTGGAAACTCGTATTTAAGGTAATTCCGATAGCACGTGAATGCAGCATTAGGCTATATTACATTCATAAACTAAATGTAAAGCATAAAATAGGGTTTTGACTGATGAGACGTTGCAATGAAATATAAGATTATGAAAATACAGTTTCTGGTCTGTTTTTGTTTTTCGAGGTCAAGAACGAGCTGTCACAGCAGAGTTTGTTTTGTGAGTCAAGTCCTGCGATGTCACGCATTCAGAAGCTGTTGCTGTGTGTCATAATATGCGCACATTGGAGGCAATGTACATTTCATTTAAGTTTGTTTATGCTGCAGATGACTATTTATTTCAGAATTGTGAGGCTGATGATGTACAAACAGCTGCTGAGACACCCCTGACACTACTGTTCCTACTTCATCCCTTTACTACAAATTATAAGGTGATATGAATCTATAAGTTTTATTTGGATTTGTAACTCTTTCAAAACCCACCCATTTTGACAGTTTCAACAGATTTTTGAAGTCATGCATTAATACTACATTTGCTTTAGAAAATTACCAATGACTTTGTAAATGTCCAAGGTGTAAAGCCTTGTTATGCTTTGTTAAATTTTCCTGTTATTGTTCTGGTTTCATGGCAGAAATAAAACATTCAAAACAAGTCGGATGTTACAGTTGCTGTATAAGTTTTATTATTTTGAAGTTTTCTGGCCAATGGCCAAATGATAAATACATGTATCAGTGTAATGCAATTATGTGAAAAGTTAATGATTATGTACTGTATGTATATCTGTCAGGACATGCCAGATTTTGGTCTGATAAAGTAGCTATGTTTACTCTTCTTTTACAAGAGATTCAGACAGGGAACAATGAATACACATAACAACGAATACATAAAGAAATATAAAGTACATAGAAGACAAAGATTAATGTGAATGAAGACGTCTGTAACTGTCATCCAGATGTCGTGCCAAAGTGTTTAAATCCTAAAAATATGCAAAGAAAACAATTAACATGTATTAACAGAACACTGCCTCCCCTTGCACAAATGGTGAGTACAAACATCCTGTTATTCATGGGGTCTAGTCATCATAAAGAGGACAGGGCCAGTGCGAAGCGGGAGCTAAGCCTATCTATTGCAGCCGCTGGCACTTTAGCAAGTGTGTCTATGTGACCGCTTCAACTTCTTAAACTTAAGTAAACATTAAAAAACAATACGCCTTTACTATGCTAACTGAAATGAGACGATCAACTGCACATACCTCTGTTGAAGCGTGACTTGAACTGTGGTCTCGCACTGATGACGCAACATCCAGGTAGGCACGCCCAGGGCGGGTTATGATTGGTCAATTGAGAGGCTCAAATCTGATTGGGTAAAGAGTAAGAGTGACCCGCGTGGGAGGAGTTCGCTGCCAGGAAAGTCTCAAAAATACACACACAAATCCAAAAGCGATTCACATTCACAGTCCAGGATGAACTCGTACATTTTAAACATTAAATTTTTTTTGTGCACAGTTGTACATCTGAGAATTGTGTTTTGCGTTTGTGAAACGTAATTTATGAATATATATATATTTTTTATTTTGTGCACGTAAATTGTTTTTTGTGAATATAGATTTTTTTTTTTTTTTTGGTGCACCTGAATTAGGTTTCATGCATGTGAATTTGGTTATGCATGTGTGCATCATGTCTTTTGCGTAAATTATTAATGAGACTGAAATGGCTCCATACAGCACGGAAATTTTAATGTGAACATAACCGCAAATGAGATGACAGAACAAAATTTCTACAGACTGACGAATATTTATCGGTTTCTTGTGTCTACTGGTCTACATCGCCCACCTTTCTTTCTTTCTTTCTTTCTTTCTTTCTTTCAGAAATGACAGTAAAGTCTTTCACATTGTTACCAATAAATAAGTAAATAAATAAAAAATCTATTTCAAATAAATGCTGTTCTTTTGAACTATCTATTTATTAAAGAATCCTGAACAAAATATATATATATATATATATATATATATATATATATATATATATATATATATATATATATATATATATATATATAATAATAAAAATATCATGGTTTACACAAAAATATTAAGCAGCACAACTGTTTTCAACATTGATAATAATAAGAAATGTTTATTTAGCAGCAAATCAGCATAGAACTATTTCTGAAGGTGCATGTGACACTGAAGACTGGAGAAATGATGCTGAAAACTCAGCTGTTATCACATGAATAAAATGCATTCTAAAATATATTAAAAGAGACAGGTCATTTTAAATATAATAGTTCATAATATTTCTGTTCTTACTGTATTTTTAATCAAGCATTTTTATTTGTATTTTATTTTGTAAACTTTTTATTTGTATTATTTTATTATATATTTTTATTAATATTATTTCATAATTTATAATTCTTGAATTTACACACACACACGCACACGCACACACACACACACACACACACACACGCACACGCACACACACACACACACACACAGCCCTTCACAAAAGCTAAGTAAGCTGATAAACTGAAGTCCAAAGCAATAGGACACTACATGTTCATCTTAAGGGAAAATCAGTAATTTTATTATTCCTATACCTATAAAAAGAGACAGTGAGAAGTAATTTCTGCAATGACTCAATAATGTGACATGTAAAATGTAGCTGCTGAGTATTTAGCAATAAAAGTATGTTCTTTCAAAATTAGATTGTACATTTCATAATGTTCAATAAGAAAGCTTATATGGCTGTCTTTGTTAAATATAGTCTCTATTATTATATATTATTGGACCACAACTGTAAATTTTGAGCTATTTTATTGAATGGTGTTTCTTCTCAAAGAGAAAAGACAGAAAACACATCATATGAACTTTTACGTGTTTTATGTATGTATGTGTTCATTGATTGATTGATTGATCTTGACAGTGGTGGTTGCCAGCCTCTTTCTTTATACAAATATATCAGACTTTTCAAGGTTTATATCTCCTCATTCTTGCCCCAGAAGCACAAAAGGGAAATTCTGCTTATGTATGTTGGGATTTACATGAGGATGAGTAAATCATATTTTATTATCAGAGTCTCTCTGGTGTGTCTGATTAAAAAGTTTGCAAACATCATAGGCTGGTCTGGCTTCCTTGCAAATACATTGGTCTTTTACAGTACTTGTTGGCTAAAGGTCAAAGGAGCGTAGAAAAAGCTCCCCACCTCACCTATGACGTCACATTCATAACCTCCTTTCCCGCTCTCTAGTCAATTCTGCATAACTGCAATCAAAACAATGCCTTTACTGGCAAATGTCTGCATTTCTTCGCCAAGTACTGTTATCAGGACAGGAGTAATTTAAGTCAATGCCATTTAAATATCATTGTGGATTTTGTCTGTTTAATTTCTTTGTTTAGATGAACGCCAAGAATTTTCAAAGTACTCAAACAGTTTTCTTTTTGACAGGAGCTGTATTGTGTTTACTATTGAGACACGGCTTTAAAACTTATCAGGGTGTTCACAAAGGAAGCCCTCTTTCATTTAAAAACACAATTGAATGGAACAGAATGCAGGGGTCTTAAGACATTTTATTTATTTGTCTGTTTGTTTATTTATTTGTTTGATGGAAGGTAAACCAAAGGTGAAGGGGTGATGCTATGTTTAATCCAATTTAAAAGAACTAAATTTACATTTCCAGGACACAAAAGTGAAAAGGTTATAAAGGTTAAAAATGAAAACAGTCTAATTTCAACATGTTAAATTGCAATAAATTAATAATTTTTTGCAAAAACATCATACAATTTACTGCAGAAATTCCACTCTCAATATATTTTTTACTATCTAATTATTATTATTATTATTATTATTATTATTATTATTATTTGAATAAACCCTTATTACAAACATTTGTATTCCATCAGTGAGAAAACATTTGCTTATTTATGGAGATATATTATCTCTTTTACATTGAATTGCAGAAAAAAAATACAACAAATAAGATTTGCACTTTCAGTCACATGCACAGAGCCGCTGTTACATAAAACTATGACTTGGTGGTGCTCAAAAACACACTAATTTGGTAAGCAACAGTGAATCACAGAGAAAAAATCTGGAACTCTTGTATTTGGTGTTGTTTGATAAAAGAACATATAGCGAACACAAAAATCTGAATGACTATTTGAAAACACTGTTTGATTTCCTTTCTTCTCCATGACAAACAGGTTTCAGAAACAGAAAGTTGTGCAGCGCTTTGTGTCCCAGAGTAATTGTGTATTTCTACTTTTCTATAACAGAATGGGTTTGCCTTTGTATTCAGTCATCTGCTGTTTTTTTATAGATTGGGCAGAACAGACAAAGCGCATGCAAAAATCAGACCGAATCTGAACAGACCTTCAGAACCCAGAAATGGTTCAGTGACATCAATCTATATGTTTACTGTGCATACATAAACAATCAAAAAACAAAAGAGTGCAGATAAACTATAAGAACATGTCCTGCGTGAACTGTCATGTACCTTATTCTTCTCTTTTTTGAAAAAAAAAAAAAAACATCTGTTTGACGTCAGAATTTGGCCCGTTTGGTTGATGTGAAAACTGCTTTCTGAACAGCTGACGTCTAACAGGTCCACGCCAAAAGTGCCCCTGAAACAGCACTGTCCAATTACAGAGAATTCCTGTTTCATGATATCAAAAATGCTGGGACTCAGAAGCTGAAACATAATCTTGTTTCTTTTCGGCAGACAAGACATATGTAAATCAGTGGGTATCAGTGGCATCTCATCACCTACTGTCTGTCTTCATTACAGTCTACAAAAACCTGTTGGGGTTTTAGGTTGAAGCTCATTATGATTCAACGAGTTCATTGGTACAAATCTGCGCTCATTATACTTTTGCTAGCACATCTGTCACACACGTCCGCACGCCATCATCAGGCTCATGAACAGCTGGAAACAACTGTGAATCAAAGCTAAGCAGACTCCAGTGCTTAGTCATATGTCCTTGATTTAGAGAGTGTGGCCCGTCTGTCAGTTTGACTGTAGATTGAAGCAGGTAACCTGCGGCTTTGAATACAAATGTGGCCATCGTTGCCAATTCTGTTTAAACATTAAAAAAATAAATAAATCAGATGAACAACAGTACAGATGCTGATGATTGCCTGTGTACTGCACTGAGTGCACTACTTGCATTTTTATATTGTAAGACGAGAGCTGTATTTTGAAAGTTGGTAAGCTGCCTCCATGGTCATTACAGATATGCTCCAGCCACTCTTTTAAGATACCTTCTTTTGCTTAAATTTGAAAACATGGTGTATCTGTTCTGTAAGAGGAAAACCCATAATGCACTGCAGAAAGGTCAGTGAAATAAATTCAAGATTGCGAATCATAAGAAAAACAGAAATAACTACTTTATTCAACGTGTGTCCAAGGCTGACACGGAAGAGAAGAAATTGTTGAATAAAGAATTGTTGTTTTCTTCATGCACAAAAAGTATTCTCATAGCCTCATATAATTAAGGTTGAACCACTGATGTCACATGGACTATTTTAACAACGTCCTTACTGCCTTTCTGGGCCTTGAACATTGTAGTACCCTTGTTGTCTATGGAGGGTCAGAAAGCTCTCAGATTTCATCAAAAATACCTTGATTTGTGTTCCGAAGATGAACAAAGGTCTTATGGGTTTGGAACGACATGAAGTTGAGCAAAGGTCTTTGCGCACTGAGTCCAAAATTTCGTAGGCATTTTTTCATATTAGTCATCCTAAAAATTTGTCACACACAGGAACCTTGCACACTAGGTCTGATGAGTATTAATTAATCTGTTTCGAAACAATTGGCAAAACAATACAAAATGGAGTCTTCAAGCAGTGAGGATGATTTTGTTGTCCTCTATCTTCTTAAAAAGAGAAAAGGAGGAGGAAATATTGAGTCCATTTAATCTTAAATTAGTTAATTTGACATGGTAGAAATAACTGGTGAGAAGTTTAATTGCTTTAAGAGAAAAAAAAGAAATTAACAAATTGCTTAATTACAGGGCCAACAGCACTCAGAATGCAACACATAATTGTCTGATAAATTTTTGAATAATTTTGAAACATACTTTTGAAGCAACAAATATTTACATTCACGTTCTTGCATACTGCAGCACCGGTTCAAGGGTTCAGCAGTGGTGCGAGTGCTCAGGAGTGACATGACATGCTGTACTTAAGTTCTGGGAAGTGAATATTCTGATAGAGATAAATGGGTGGAGCGCAGCGCTCTCTCTCGTCGCAGCTCTTATTCACATAGCTCAGGATTCATCCATGCTCATCATTTGTTCTGTTTAGTTTTGGGCAGCTAGGGAATCGATACCCGTGGGCCTGAACAAATCACTCCTGAGTGCATCACCACCGAGGATCATTTAACACTGTCACATAGGTATACACGGACACACACAGGCACCGTGAACCGTATCTCCCTGTATAGCTTACACATACCCCTTGTTGAAGAATGCAGGGAGGAAAGCTATCTTTTAGGGACTGTGAAAAGACTGCGGCTCTTAGCAGGATGAAACATGGGAATAGCCACAGCATGGTGTTGTGGTAGCAAGCTCGGTCTGAGGTAGAGATTAATAGGAGAAGGATAGAGGAACATTACCAGCAGTCAGGGATAAATGGCTGAAGCTTGTATGTGCTGTAAACTTTATTAATCTGCTACACCTGCTCAAAAAAGTAGCTCTGCGAAGAGCCGTTCATCAGAAGCAAGCCATATCGGGGGGTCAGAGAATCAGTTATGCACGGTGTTCCTCTTTTGGAGGGTCAAGTTATTACTTCCAGAGGGCACGTAATGTGGAGGAGCACTTAACGGTCAATGGGGGGAAGTGCTACCTGCAATGAGGACATGTTCGGGGCAGGCTTGATAAGGCACTTCCTGTGTAATCCGCCGTAGGAGCTCAGAAACAGTAGGACATTAAGATGAAGAGGTGGAATTAGAATGAATGCAACACATTAGTGAGGCACAATAGTTCTTGGAGTGGAAAGGAAAGTGGGGTAATTCCTCTCAAAAGCATTTAACATTTAAACCAACTCTTGTTCTGGACATAAACGCTTGACTCTCCAATAAGAATCAATGAGGTGACAGTTGGGAAAGGAAAAATTGAGCATAGGTCAATATGGTAAAACTTGCTGAGAAATACAGCTCAGACTAGCCTAAGATGGTTTGTTGGTGTCCCAGTCTGGACAGCTTTGATAGTTGATAGTTGGGACATTGTTGAACATTTGTTGGCCCAGTTTCCCATCTAAGAGCACAAAGACGCTACAATATTAAGTTTAAGTAGTGGAGAAAGAATGCAACACATTAATGAGACACAAGAGCTCTTGAAGTGGATCTACAAGGAAGAAAGGAGAGTTAAATCCTCTCAAAAGCATTTAAAATTTGAACCAGCTCTAGTTCTAAAAAAAAGACGCTTGAATCTCCAATAAGAAAAAATGAGGTGACAGTTGGGAAAGGAAACTTTGAGGTGGTCCACAGGACAAACTGAAAGAAATCTTGCTGAGAAAAACAGCTCAGACTAGACTAAGATGGTCTGTTGGTGTCCTAGTCTGGACAGCTTTGATAGTTTAGGAGTTGGCTGTGATTCACCAAGTCACAGCCAATGTCAGGCCATTATTGAACATTTGTTGGCCCAGTCTTTATGGTGTTCTGCATCGCCGGCACTAGTCAGATTTTTGGCTGATTGGGTGTGTTGAATCACAGTCGACACCTCTGTGTCAACCTATCTAGGAGCACAGAGACAGCACAACGTTAAGCTGAAGAAGTGGAATTAGAAAGAATGGAACACATTAATGAGACACAAGAGCTCTTGAAGTGGATCTTCCAGGAAGGAAAGAGGGGTAAATCCTCTCAAGAGCATTTAACATTTGAACCAGCTCTAGTTCTAAAGTGAGACGCTTGACTCTCCATTAAGAACAAATGAGGTGACAGTTGAGAGAGGAAACTTTGAGGTGGTCCACAGGTCAATGCGTTAAAAAAGAGGGACATTTTGCTGAGAAAAAGGTGCAGTCAAATTAGTGAATTTTGGCAGGCAAAAAAAGTTCACTGTTTATTTTGAGAGTTCTGAATCACTGCTCACTTTCAGTTGGTGAACTTTGCAAATTCAAATGACAAACCTCAACCCGCTGTGTCGCAATTTTTAATTTTTTTTTTTCCCTTCAAAATTACAGATTGCAAAGATTCCTACTGAAACTTGATTTCTATCATAACGTCCCAGTCTGGTCAGGTTCGACAGTTTAAGGATGGTGACACAAACCGATCAGCCACTGGCCAATGTTTTTACTGTGTGTTCCACACCACCGGCAGTAGTCCGTCCACCATCAGCATCTTTTTGGCCGATTGGACATGTGGAATCATCATCGGAGAGAAGTCATTCTGGTTGGCTGTTCAGTTTAGTGAACGAGTCCACTAGAAGAAAAATTAAATGTGATGAAAGCAACAAACTGTGAAGTCAACATTTTCATCTTATCAGAACTTTCCAATATGAGAATATTTTCATAATGACATGGCCGTCTAGAATAAAGAGAGTCAAAGTCCAACTGCTACAGGCATTTGTCTTTTGAAAGGTCAAGATATTACTTCCAGAGGGCATGTAATGTGGAGGAGCACTTAATGGTTAATACGGGGGAAGTGCTACCTGTGATAAGAACATGTTCAGGGCAGGCTGGTTAAGGCACGTCCTGTGTAATCCCCCATAGGAGCTCAGAAACAGTAGGATATTAAGATGAAGGGGTGGTATTAGAATGAATGCAACACATTAATGAGACACAAGAGCTTTGAGTGGGTCTTCAAGGAAGGAAAGTGGAGTAATTCCTCTCAAGAGTATTTGACATTTGAACCAACTCTAGTTCTGGAGAGAGACACTTGACTCTCCAATTGGAACAAATGAGGTGACAGTTGGGAAAGATGGTGGTCACAGGTCAATGCAGAAAAAAAAAGGGAAATATTGTTAAAGAAAACTGCTCAGACTAGCCTAAGATGGTTTGTGGATGTTCCAGTCCCAGCAGCTTTAAGACTATGACACACCAAGTCAATGTTCGGCCAATGTCAGAGTCATTGAACATCCGTCAGCCTAGTGTACATTGTCAGTACTATTCAAACTTTTTAACCAGTTGAGCATGTTGAATTGGCGTTGGAATGGTTAACTAAAGGCATAATCCTGACATAATATATGCTAATATACATTGACTTTTTTTTTTTTTTCATACTTCTTGGAAAATGGTGTAGACCAGACCACTGCTTCTATTCGATATATCTACAAATGCACCTGAGTTTCCTGAGTAACCACTTTTAAACAGGAATCAGTAGAAGTGAAGAATTAGAATCATATTTCTACTTTACAGCATGGCTAGCAGCAGGACTTAATTTGTGCCGGAACAAGCCAGATCCTGCAGCTACGGAATTGGATCTGGAATCTATTTACCTATCTCATTTGCTTAATGCCAGTTAATGTAAATAGTAATGTTGTCTATAACTAGCAAAATCCTCATACAGAAAAATAAATAAATAAATAAAGTATTTATCTTATCTTAAATTAAATGATACTTATCTTAAACATTTAACTCTTCACCACTCTATATAGAAATGCTATTTCAATGCACCTGTTAAATGGGCTCTTTCTAATAGAAGTTCAGTTACTTCTCCCATCAACCTGCATCAATGTTCCAGAACCCCATAATTTACAAATTAAGCACTGGCTAGCTGTCATTCTACGCTGCACTCAATTACCTCAATTGAGGCATGTCACTTACTAATGCTAAGACATAGATGAATGATTCAAAAGAGCTTAACTACTGCTATTTGAAGGAAATATCAGCGGAAAGTACCAGGTGTTAACAAGAATACCGTATATTAATTGAGCCTGCAAATTAAGGACCTTGCACAATTTTTCACATTACTAAAATGAACTGCAAAATAAGTCTTTATTTATACTTTGGCACTACTGACAAGAAGATAATAGACAAGGCCAGAGACTTAAAGATCTCATGAAATCACATTTTTCTGCCATGTGCCATATGTATTAATGGACAAAAGTATTGGGACCCCTAATTATTGAAATCGGGTGTTTCAATCAGACCCATTGCCACAGGTGTATAAAATTAATCACCTAGCCATTGCAGTCTGCATTTACAAACAGTTGTGAAAAAAATGGGTTGTTCTGAAGGGCTCAATGATTTCAAGCATGGTACTGTGATAGGATGCCACCTTTTTAATAAGTCAGTTTGTGAAATTTCATCCCTTCTACAGTAGTCAACATTTGAAGTGGATCAAAAAAAGTTCATCAAAGTTGTCCTAAGACAAGAACGGGTATTGTTTTGGTTTTAGGACAACTTTGATGAAACATTTTGATCCACTTCAAATGTTGACTACTGTAGTTATTCTATGGGCAACTGCAAGTTGTATTTTTGGAATGTGGAAGCCTCTAGGTAAAGCAGCAACTCAGCCACAAAGTTACAGAGTGCTGAGGCACAATGTGTGTAAAAGTCGTCAATGCTCTGCTGATTCCATAGCTGAAGAGTTCCAAACTTACCCTGACATTAATATCAGCACAAAATCTATGCGGTGGAAGCTTTATGGCACTGGTTTCCAAGGCCAGGCAGTTGCGTGCAAGTGCCACATCACCAAGTACAATGCTAAGCATCGGATGGGGTCGTGTAAAGCACGCTACCAGTGGACTTTGGAGCAGTGGAACAAAGGTTCGCCACTCCTGTCTTTTTGGGCCAGTATCTGAATGATACTCTTGGTGTGGTTCAGGGCCATCAGTTCTGCTTCCTCGGTTCAGTGCCAGGTGATCTTGGGTCTTCCTCTCTTTTGTTAACCCTCTGTCATCCAGAAAAGAGCAGTCCAGGAGATGTCATCTTGTTCCCTCCGGATGACATGTTCAATTAATCTCCATTGCCTTCTAGTGATGATGGTGTCCATACTTTCTTGTTTGGACACCAGTAGATGTTGATTAGCTATGGTTTTGGGCCAGAAGATTTGCAGGATTTTCTGAAGGTTCTTTGTGTGGAAGGTTGACAATTTGGTAAGGTCGCTCTCGGTCATTCTCCAACATTCAGAAATGTAAAGTTCTGGTACAGTTAGTGAGGGTGCTATATAAGGACCTCCAGACATTGTTTAACATTCTGAAGGTGTTTCTGGCCTTGCTGAGATGATTCTTGATGTCACTGCCTGTTCCTCCATTGTGTCGAACTGTGTTCCCCAGGTAAATATACTCCTCAGCTGTGGAGATATGTTCCTTCTACTTATACTAGTGAGAAGTTGGGAGTGTTCAAGGCCCTCACCTCTGTTTTCATCTTGCTGATCTTCAAGCCTATACTTGCTGTGCATATATGCTGAGATGAGAAGTATTCTCCTGCATGTGTTGGGGAGTACGTGAAAGTAGCACCAGGTCGTTAGCAAAGTCAAGATCTTCCAGTGTTGAGAAGAGAGTCCATCTGATACCTCTTGGTATACCTCTTGAGAACATTGCCTGCATAACTGCATTGTGCTAAGTGTAATTTGATTAACTGAAATTTTATTAAATTAAAATTGGTTAAATTTGTCTCTTTATGAATTTATGCTGCTCTTTAATCAAATTTTATTTTAAAAAGTCCAGTTTAATCAGTTCCTGTGAGAACCACATGTCCCGAAGACCACAACGTCAGTCCAGATGAACTGGTAACAAAAGAGCAAACTGCAGCCAAAGCCGGTTCCTGTAGCTGAGCCTCACACAGGGACCACAGTGCATCCAGCGCCCCGCAAATCACCAGAAGCCTGTCAGAGTCCCATTCCTGTGAGAACCACGTGTCCCGCAGACCAGAACATCAGTCCAGATCAACTGGTAACAACAACAACAACAACAACAACAACAACGAGCAAACCGTAGCCAAAGCCGGTTCCTGTAGCGGAGGACAAACACAGGACAAACCTCAGTGTAAGCACGACTTAAGCGGATACGTCCATAAAATTACATCACATTGACATTACAATTTCTCCTGCTCTCTTATTTCACTTGTCACCCTCTAGTGGAGAATAGGAATTACTATTTTTTTTTTTTTTTTTCCCCAAATTAAGTCTGTTAACTACCTTAATTTTAAAGGGGTTACATAAATGCATATAGAGAACAGAAAAAGTAAAGTTAGGAGTATTAATACAAACGCCACTTTAACTGAGATGAAACCGCAAAAAAGACACTTTAAAATTCCTGAACAATCAATCAGCTAAAAAGACCTCTTCATGAGGAAAAAGAGTTAAAGGCAACTGTGTTTAAAGGGGAAAAACGGTCAAATAATAATTTTGATTTCTAGACCAGTGTTTCCCAAGCCTGTCCTGGAGGACCCCCAGCCCTGCACATTTTGTATGTCTCCCTTATCAGACACACCCAATTCATGTCTTGCATTCTCTACTAACGAGCTGATGAGTTGAATCAGGTGTGTTAAATAAGGGAGACATACAAAATGTGCAGGGCTAGGGGTCCTCCAGGACAGGTTTGGGAAGCACTGTTCTAGACAATTGCATATATACACAGACATATATAATATGAATATGCTAATATGTATATTTCACTGCATCAGATATATAATTGTAAGTCTACTTTTTTTTTTTTTTTTTTGTCTGCACTTTCAAATTGTCTTGTAAATAATAAAAGAATCCACTAAATAACAGCTTGTTTACTGTCTAGTACAGGGGTGTCAAACTCAGTTCCTGGAGGGCCACAGCCCTGCAGAGTTTAGATGCAACCCTAATTAAACACACCTGATCCAGCTAATCAAGTCATTAAGGCTTATTTGAACACTACATGGTTTGTGTGTTGGAGCAGGTTGGATCTAAACTCTGCAGGGCTGCGGCCCTCCAGGAACTGAGTTTGACACCCCTGGTCTAGTAAATACAGATCTGAACATGAAATGTAGCATATATGTAACTACATAGAGAACAGATGAAAACTACTTTAACTGTGAAAGCACAGGAAATAATGATTAAAAAAAAGAAAGAAAAAAAAAAACAATATTTAAGTATTTAAATTATGATTTTGGTTGGTAGACAATTGCAAAATGCTCCTAAACATACAACATGCTGACTTTCTCAGGATAAATACACAGGTTTATAACAATATGCAGTTCCTCTCAAATACCCTCTCATTTTCAGGTCGGCGAAATCTTCAGGCCTTCGCTTGATACGGATCTTGCAGCAGCTCCTATACTCAGAGTTTAAACAACAACATATTTGATTAAATATAATAAATGCATGCATCACAACAAAACAACTCCCATCACATTTAGGCATTTAGCACATGCTTTTATCCAAAGCGACGAGTACAATAGAAGCAATCAAAACCAACAAAAGAGCAATAATATGCAAGTGCTCACTTAACCAAACGCAGTACGCATAGCAAGGGTTGTTTTAACAGTAAATAAAAAGAAAACAAGTAGATAGAATAGAAAAGTTAGTATTACTAGTAATGAGACTATTTATAAATGCCAGAAAGTAATTAAACAACAATGATTACAAAGCGAACACGACAGTACCCGTTCAGATGATTTACAAACTGTTTCCATCAAAACATGTTAATAACTTAAACCTACTCAAAACAACAAACCTTTTAAAATGAAAACATTCAAATAAATAAATTTGTCTAATGAATTAAATTCTGAAGCAGTGCTTACCTCCAGCCATTTGCACAAAATTCCTCGACAATTCGTATTCTTATTCGTTTTTAATTGGCAGTTCGCATTCTTAATAAATCAGAGACTTATTATATCCAGGTGTGCGCATAAGTGATACGCAGGTGCCCATGCGCAACTAAAATAAAAGTTGTGCTGGGTAAATAAGTTCAGACCAAAACTTCTGGCAAGATGGCACATTGAGAAGTCACATTTGTTACATGCTCTCATTCAAATCCCGAGTTTGTCCAGTTTGACAAGTTATATTCCATCTTCACCTGCTAATTTAGTAAGTTAACATACCCCAAGCTGTTTGAGATCATGACTGATGTGGAGGAACATTGTTATGCAATGCACATAATATCTCTTGGTTCAAGCAAAAGAGAGAGGAGCTGACTCTGAACATTTATAACATTATTGTATTTATAATCTTCAAATAAATAATTTATAATTGTATGCATGTTGGTTCTATAAATTTATGCTGTTTATATAAACATCATTATATAAATATATATAAATAATACTGAATAATAATAATAAATATTATTTTTAAATTGTATGCATCAATAATTGCTGGTGTTACACTCAGATTATTGATTAATATATTGTAATATTTCAAGTATTATTTAGATGTTATGTTATAATATAAATGCTTTTAATGTCACATTTGATCAGTTTAATGCTTCCTTGCTGAATAAGGGGGAAAAGAACTTTTGAACAGCAGAGTAGATCTACTAAAATTTAATTTTATACAGTACATTAACATACCAAACAACACCAAATGTTTCAAAACAGCTCACGTTTAATGAATTCTATTACTTGAGAAAGTTTTTATTTCAATGATTGTAAAGAAAATGGAATGGATGTCTTTTATGGTGCTGCTCTTGCTACTCTTTTACTACATAAAGAATAAGTTGCTTAAGGACATGCATTACAGTGATTTTACCACTGTTGAAGAGGTTTTAAGCATGTTTCACGGATGGCCTCTAATGGCTTATTGGTTTAATACAATTGGTATAGAGAGCAACCTGACACATTTAATGCACTACAGCAGATCAACTCCATTCAGCCTACCATGAAATATTATAATCTTCACAAGCCTTTCACAAAACTCAATTTCAAGGTATGATAGAGGTTACAGAAATACAACTTCACTATGATGTACAAAAAAGAACTGGATATTCAGTCAAAAGTATCAGTGGTGTTACGTGAGTATTTTAGCGACAAACTCGCAGTAGATGAAAACATTTTTATTAAAGGTTGAAAAGCAGTCACCCATGAACGTATCTTCCCTACACAGCGACCTCTCAGACATTAGTAAAAAACGAAGAGTTCAAGTTATCATTTTTTGATGCTCGACTTGCTCTTATTCTCTCTGAACCAGCAGAAATCAAACCAAATTGAATGAATATCCAACATTGTCTAGTACTAGTACACTACCTGTGATTTGAATCAGATCTGCTCTTCAATGTCTGCTGCTGTTACCATGAACCTTGACCAGTCGATTCTCAATCCATGGATACCTGCACACAGTCATATCAGACAAGTGTGGTACACTGCTAGTAAGCCACACCATTTATGCTTCAAGAATTTTGTTGCACCATGGGATTTCATTTACCTTACCAGTAGCACAGAGTGTCCATGGACTAATGGGCTCGCTTAAAAAAAAAAAAAAAAAAAAAAAACAAGTTAGCAAAGCAAAACTGCTTATGAAGAGGCAGAAGTATGAATATAATCATCAGTCTGTTGTGAAATGTCATGCAGTATGACTCCCTAAAAACTTAATGAGCAAAAAAATACTTTTTACCTCTAAATATATTTAAATGTTTCTTTTCAAAAATAATGATAAAGATGTATTCAAGGTGCAAGAAAAATTTGTTACTTTTAAAGCGGTGGTCACACTAGACTTTCAGCACACAAAATTTCTACACAAATCCAAATCGCATGGATTCCTATTAAAATGACTCAATTTTGACCAACAAAATTTTTAGAGCAACAGTAAATATGCCTTGGCTTTTGCATGTTGAACTTTTTTTGAAAATTCTATAAATCTTTGTCATAACCATATGAAACCAACATGAAAAAGAGGATTGTGCAGATCATGAAGCACCATTAGTGAACTACTGAAGACTGAAAGGTCTCGCAGACCAGTGAATCAAAAAATATAGCAATATTTGGTACATTTGATTGTTTTTTGTACCACATCCAGTGGTCAAAAGGATGGATCCTCACTGTGTAATACCAGTCGCAAATGTAACTTGAATGAGTGGCACACTGAACCCAAAAGAGCAGTATCTTCTGGTCTACACTCCTTGTCGATCAAGGGTTGCTCTTACAGCATGATAATGACCCTAAACATACAGTATTCCAGGCTATGTCAGAGCAAGAAGAAAAGGATTCAAATGATGGAAAGGAATATGGAATAGCCAGCACACTTGCCAGTCCACATCTAAACCTCATCCAGCTGGTTTGAGAAGACTTGTGGGAACTTTCCAAAGCCCCCATTGACTTCAACTGAAGAAAGATACTTTTTTTTCTACAGTGATAAAATAAGAGTTTTTTTTTTAATCTCCAATTGTTTATTTTAGACATTGAGACATTAAACGTTTGACCAGTAGTGTATATTTGAATAACTGATAAGCTTTAGTAGAAAGTAGAACAAAACAAAACGATCAATCTACACACTTGGCTTGTTAAAGCTGTTGTGTTTTAAAAGATGCGCATTCATTCTAAACTGATGGAGTCACAAACTCAATAACTCATTTCTTTTACTCTAATTGCCAGTTTTTTAAGTGAATAAAAAATTTCCACTATGATAATTTGATTGTTTTGCCTACGCAGTTGAAACTTGACATTTTGCTTTGTTTGGTTGTGTTGTATTGTGCTGTATACTGTCAATGATGCATTCTACTGTCACATATAACAGTCAAGGTCACCAAACTCAAACGCATTCTTAAAGGTGTGCTCAGTATTTTTTCTGTTTCTGTTACTGGAGACTTTTGCTCATGAAATTTGTAAAATTATGCTTTTGCGTGATGTTACGTCCATAGCATCAGGTTGAAATATAAAGACCTCTGGCATATCAAATAGCACAACATAAATTAAATATTACTTTGTGCACCTTTAGTTCTATTTATTTGCTATGCTAATATCATATATTATATGCTCTGCATCAAATCAGATTAAAATCAGAGAGTAAGAAACACTTATCTTGATGTTGCCATATGTCGTTGCTGGTTTTCTAGTGTAATTTTACACATCTGTCACATTTCTAATTTTCATGTTTTGCATCTGGAGATTTCATGTAAGAAAGTGTGTGGATGTCAGTTTGTTACACATTCAGACTGACATGTGTGTAACAGTCCCTAATATGCATCTTTACAAAGCCTTGCTAAAATACTGCAAAATTTTTCTACTTGTTTTATAATACATAATATATTCATCTCACTGGAACCAACCTGCAATGAATACAGAGGAAATTACCTAGGAATTAATCATACCCACTGATAATGATGTTTATTTGCACACCCTGTTGTTTTGACACACGGTTCAAGTAAATCAGGGCATGTTATTTTTAGATATTAATATACTTAAATATAAATGTCATTATTATGAATATTATTGATATAAATAAGGTGAAACTAAGTGTAAATTGTTTCAATCCAATACTTTATTTATTAATTTTTTTTTTTTATTCATACATACATAATAACAATATAAAAGTTATTTTTGTGAGGTTCCAATAGCAAAACAACATGTGCACTGCAACAAGGAGGTAGACATGCTGGAAATGATATCAAATAAGATGAAAAGATAACTAGCTTGATGTCGGTGCTGATAGCATTGTGGGCAGCATGCCAACATATAACTTGGTTGCGCTACGGGCGTCCCGAGTTCGAATCCTGGCTTGAGGACTTTTCCTGATCCCGCCCCCCTCTCTATCTCTCCCACTTCACTTCTACACTGTCCTATACTAATAAAGTCAAAAAACACCAAAAATAAGGCTCCGTTCACACGGAGAAGCATATAGCTGTATACATAAAAATTTTGTATCGTATTGGGATTTCGTCCAGACGGATCTGGCATTTTGAGAGCCTGAAACTGCTATTTTTTGAAACCAGGCCCCAGAGTGGATAATTCTGAAAACGACAGCTTTGCATTTTCGTGTGTACAGCCAATCCGTATATTTTATGAAACGATGATGTCATCACTCCACGTCTCGACCATAGTCAGACTCAAACCTAGTCAGAAGCTACTGAGCCTATTAGCCTTACTAACTTTACTAGCTTTTCTTGTTGTTGCGCTGGGTTTGTATACAGTGCGCAAGTTTTATGTGCATGCTCCAAGTCTTCTTCTCCATTTTTAATGTATCTCTGTGGCAGAATTACAGTGCGACATACTGGATGCATGTATACTACATTGTTTTGAGTCGGTTTCAGTAGTTCCGTGTGTATGCAGATATTTCTTGAGATGACGCCGTGTTTACGGAAGAACGAGGGGAAAAAAAGATCGGATAGGGAAGTTTCTGGCTTTGTGTGGATGAGCCCTAAATCTTTAAAAAAAAAAAAATAAATAAAAATAAAAAATCAATAAAAAAAAAAGATAACTGGATTCCTAAACATTTCGGATGCGTAGCGAATATTTACTAAAACTAGACTAAAATTAGCAAATGTGCAAAAGTTTAGCAAGTTTTACACAAATTTGCCCCCTCAGAGAGTAACAAGCTTCTGGCTTTTGTAAACCTTTGTCACCTGTCATTTCCGCATCTTTGATTTACCAAAAGTTGATCAGTTAAATTTTTTTCAAAACTTGGCACAGACGTTTGTTGTCAATTAAAATTTCTACCCATGACAGATGGTCTTACGGTCATGATGAAAACAAAGCATCTCAGAGATGTCGGAGTACAAACGTGATAAATGGACGGCGGTATTTCCCTATTGGCAATGAGCTGTTTCAAATACATTCCGAGTCATTTCGTGAAGATTATATACGTTTTATATCCTTTCTCCTCTGTGAGCCCATGCTGCTGCTTTGCAATGCAGCTCAGGTGCCAGGCAGCTCAATTCTCACTTAGTTCTTCCTGCTTTCAAGCCGTTCTCCTTGGAGCGTGGCGGGAACGCATCTGATGTTGAAATAATCCATTACATTTGATCCTTCACGCTGTGCTGTTCGTCGTGTCGGAAAATTTTACAGTATTTCCCGACTGTATGTTCAGCCCAAAGGACATCAAAAGGAACGTCAGACCAGCGAGCATATGTATCACTGTCAAGAAACCATTTCTCAACTCCGCCAGGACCATTTTTATGCCTACACTGCAGACATGGCAACCTCGGCATGTTTTATATTCAAATCAGGGCGGCTCTGGTTTTAACTGTGAAGTATGGGAGTATAATAGTGTGTGCGAATGCATCTTTCCTACATTAATATGGTGCCTTAGTTAATCTCACCACATCTGGTGTACCATAAGGCGGTGCGCACCCGACAATGTGTTTGCTTTGCTCAAGTGGCTATGGGCCGTGATTAACTGAACCTCACTGAGAGGGTCCGGGCTCCACTAATGTTGTCTTCATCACCTCAGCCGCACAACTTGGCTCCTAAACTGAAATGTCAACGCCCAGCCGCCCAGCCACCCAGCCACCCACAGCCCGATGTGCACTCTGAAGATTAAAAACCATTTCCATCTCGCCAACAGGACTACGTGTATAAATGTAGCTTTTCATATTGTCAGAGATGAAAAAGTTAAGCATAACATACAGTCAGCTGGCTATAATTGAAAAATATACCAGACTGGGTGGATTAGGACTTTACTGGGTGGATTAGTTTACTTTGCAATTATAATATAAAATACTGATTTGATTTGACATCATTTATATCACATTAAAGGGGTCCTGTTATGCTCTTTTACAAAGTCTTGATTTTTTTGGGGGGTGTACTAGAATATGCTCTCATGCTTGGTGGTTCGAAAATCGCATTATTTTTCACATAATTTACATTATTACAATACCTTCCTCCCCGGCCTGACACAAACGGCTCGATTAGTTCGGGGTTTGATGAAGGCCCGCCTTCCGAAAAACAAAATGTATTGTGATTGGTTAGCTGTCCCAGTGCGTTGTGATTGGCGAACAGCTTAGATGGTGTTTCAGTACTGCCCCGCCCCTCGCCAAAACAGCAAGTTCGTCAATATTGCCATTTCAATTCAGACCCCGAGAATATTGGACAAGAGGATCGCGCAGAACCTTTGCACGCACAGATATTGCAAGACATATTAAAATGGTAACATTATTGCTGTTGTTTTTTTTGGGCTAAATCACGTTTTAGATAGGATGTTAAGCTTAAAAATAACTGCATTTATATGTACAGATAAGTGCAACAACGGTAATATGTATTGTTTATTATTCTTTAATTCTAACATTATAACATAAATTGCAGTGAAACTGTTATACAGTTGAATTTATTTATACCATAGTCCCACAGACTTACACTATTTGTGGCGGCATATATATGCAAATTAATTTTCTGCCATCGGGAGGTGCAGTTGGAGCGGAAAGAGCGAGGTTTCCCCGGTAACGCTGCACACAAAGCAGAGCTTCACTCACAAACGCTGCTTTATCAGACATTACATGCAGGATGAAATGAAAATGACATCCAAAATTTTCTGAAGAGAGTCGGTTTCCATCAGAAATACAATGATATAAAAACACCCGCACTGGGTTTCGATTTTGAAACATGCATTCGAATTTCCGGAGGCGGGATTTATTTTAATGTTATTCTAATGGACCACTTTGTGATGTCACAAATACAGGAAAACAACTTTGTAGTCCAAACGAGCCGTTCGTTGTAGTTCTTGAAAAGGGATTTTTTAAAAACGAAATATCTCCCTTTGGAGTGGACTTTGAAATTTGTAACTTTGTAGATCTTTTTATGCCCAAACATACACACTACACACTGACTAAAATTCAAAAAGTGAAAAAGCATAATAGGACCCCTTTAAAGCTATTCCTCTATTACTTTCTCTAAACAGATTGTTTTCTCTTCCTACATTACAGCAGAAAAAACAATCTGCTTAGTAACAAGACAAACACTGCAATAATATAATATGTATATTTTTAATCCACAAAGTAACATTTTTATGGACTAGTGAACTACCATATTTATCTACAACATAATGTCTTCTTCTATTTTATATGTAACTTAGTAAATTGTGTTTGTATGAAGCTTTTTGTTGAAGCATGTCATGGAAAAGTTGAGAAATAGTACAAAAAAGGAATATGCTGTTATTCTTGCTGATACGATACGTTGATAATTGTGTTGATAACAGATATCCTACAGTATAAATGGCCGTTATTAAAATTCTATAAATTACACTAAATTAAATGCACTAAAACAAATGCTATAAATTTAGGTACCACATTATCAAGCACAGTATGAAATATGGACATTCATTTTAAGATTTTCTAAATATTACATTTAACTTTTTACTTTTAATTAAAAAAAAAAAAAAAAAAACATTACTAGTGCATAATAAAATACCAAACCAATAATTATTACAGGCTAATTTTCAACCTGGTCTCATGACGAAAACGTACCTCTGGAAACTTTTTCACAAGACGCAAAATACGTACCGCCATGTATGTTTTGTGACATATTCAATGTGAAATGTCCACTGGGTGGCGCTAAAAAAGTGTTATAGATATGTGAACGTAGATATGTGACGTTGGTAGGGCTGTGCGATATTGAAGAAAAATGCAATACCTTGTTAAATAATGCGATATTCGATATGCGATATGATATTGCTTTAAATGTGTGAAATCAATTTAAATTATAAAAATATTTAATACTAAAAATTATATAACCAATCTATATTTTTCACATTAAAAGAAAGCATCACTACAACTTCAGTCAAAGGTTATTCAGTCAAGCACAGCTTGTCAGTGAAGCCCGGTTCTGTGATCAGTAGTAAATCTCCATCCAAAGGCCAGAGGGAGCTCTCGTACTGAAACTCCAAATATGCCCCGCAGAAGAAAGGTAATGCACATCGTTCCAGGAAATTCCTAATGCTGCAGCTGAATAAACAGAAGATTGAGCTGCTTTCATTGATTCAACGTGACTAATAAACACACGACTATGACAATATCAGTTCTTCTTAGAATTTTCATTATAATAAAGTATATTTATAATGCAATGCTAATCGACATAGCCTTTATGCCTGCATAGAATACTATGAATTAATATGGTGCGTGCCTTATTCTGTGTAATAAGCCACATCATGTCAAAGGAGGATTTTATTGCAAACACTCGAATGACGTTTTGAAGTGAGTTTGGGGTAAAAACATTAAATGTTGTCTTTTGTTGGAAAAGAGGTTTTTTCAAGGATATTTGAGGTGTGTTGCTTTTTCAAATGCACGTTATAAGCAACTCAAACTCGCAGTGCTTTCAGAAGGAGCAACATTTACTACTGCTTATGTGTGCACTTCAGGTGTGTGTCAGACAGTAGACAACACAAGATCACAAGGGGTTGTTTTCTGCAACTTATTGCACTTAAGTCTTTTTAACATCAAGTAAGTCACGTAAGTAACAGTCGCATACCCAGTCTATTCTATATGCGTCGACCTAAAACATAACTTTTTGCAACGTTTAGAAGTAGCCTTATTATTAATAATTCAGATATCGCATGCCTTTGCGATATGCATATCGTGATATGTACATTTGCGATATTTTGATCATTTCGATATATATCGTGCAGCCCGAGATGTTGGTTGTATAGGTGTCACTGCAGTTCTGACTTGAAATGTCCATTGAGTGGTGCTATAACTCTAATGCTCTGTGACATTTTAAAATCACGTACCATCTGCACTACACCTAAACCTACCCGATAGTATGAACAAAAGAGAATGTGATGTAAAAACACAATCACAAGGCGGCCACCTACAACAACCACACAGACCTGCAGGAGTACACCGAAACTGTGACTGCTTACATCAAAAAGTGCATAGATGATGTGACAGTCACCAAAACCATCACCACACGTGCCAACCAGAAGCCATGGATGACAGCAGAGGTTCGTGGGCTGCTAAAGACCAGAGATGAAGCATTCAGATCAGGAGATAAAGCAGCCCTCAAAACAGCAAGAACCAATCTGTTTCATGGCATCAAGAAGGCAAAACATCAGTATGCTAAAAAAATCAACAATCACTTCACAGACAGCAGAGACACTCGGACCCTGTGGCAAGCCATTCAGACCATCACTGACTACAAGGCCCCGCCACAGGCCAGTGACGATGACACATCCCTACCAGAGGCACTCAACCACTTCTACTCACGATTTGAGATACAGAACGACACACCTGCACAGAAACTACTCACATCTCCAAACGACCAGGTACTCTGTCTCTCTCCAGTCGATGTAAGGAAGACCCTATCCAGGATTAACCCACGAAAGGCTGCGGGCCTTGACAACATACCTGGACGTGTACTGAAAGACTGTGCTGCACAGCTGACGGATGTCCTAACAGACATCTTCAACATCTCGCTGAGCCAGGCAGTCGTCCCCACGTGTCTCAAATCCACCTCCATAATTCCAGTACCAAAGAAGTCACCACTCAGTCATGTGATATTTCAGTTTTTCTTTTTTAATAAATCTGCAAAAATGTCAACAATTCTGTGTTTTTCTGTCAATATGGGGTGCTGTGTGTACATTAATGAGGGGAAAAAAATTAACTTAAATGATTTTAGCAAATGGCTGCAATATAACAAAGTGAAAAATTTAAGGGGGTCTGAATACTTTCCGTACCCACTGTAGGTCGACCTACAGCTAGCTGATCAAAAGCCTTAGCTAGTATAAAATGTTTTTTTTTTTTTGTTTTTGTTTTTTTTTTGTTTTGTTTTTTGTTTGTTTTTTAATTTACTTGCCCGACCGGACAAAAGTCCTGATTAAATCTTAAGTGACAAAAAAAAAAAAAAAAAAAAAAAAAAAAAAAAACAGCGAAGCATCGAAACAAAAAAAAAAAAATGATACTACTTATTTTATTACATTCAACGTAAACGGCGATTGATAATGGAATGGTATTTCTGGTATCAGTCGCGCTGTCTATCTCTTTGTGAGAGACTTCAAAACAAATGAGCATAACAGCACACATGAAGAGACACTGAGGTAAAAATTCAAAATATGTAGTTTATTTATAACATGATATAGTTAAGTAACATACCAAGGGAGCTATTTTGCTGAATAGTCTCACAATTGCAAATGTTACATTGATTTTAGTTCAATAAACAAGTAACGTTAGTTAGTCAAGTAGTTAAGTTACTTACATTTTAGACACAATATTTACTGTCTTCTTCTGTTTCACCAACGAAAATAGTTCCAAACAAGGATCACAGCAGAAATATAGCACATTCTCCTAGCAACACTCAGCGGTGTTTTGTTACTGAATGATTCAGCGTTTTGAACGAATGACTCGAATGTATGACTCAATGACTCACTCATTAAGTGAATTACCGCCACCTACTGGTGGTTTAATATGTTGAAAAGTATGCATTTTCCTCCCAACATTTCTTATTTGTATATTATAAATGTATTTTAAACATTAATTTTATAACATTATTTATTGCAGTTGTAATTTTGCAGTGTAAATTATTTAATCTGACTGCTAACATAATTACAATTTATTGATAAATTGTAATAATTTGACACAAAAGGTGATGCATATATTTAAAAAGTTTAAAAAAAAATAGGCATTTATAAAGGTAAATATAAATATGCAGATTTAAGTATGTAAAAGCTGATAGAACACTGATGAAATATTGCTTCAGAATAATTGTTTACACCACCAAAAATCTCGGTGATGTGGTAGTTTTGTGGGGATATTTTGTGGGGAATATTGTCTGTTGACATGAAAAGTTCACTGTATATCATAGTAATAAATAGCGATTAATTTTTTTTTCTTTTTACATTAAACACATTAAATATTAGATATATGTATGTAATATAATGTGTATTTCCAATACAGGTTTAGGTCTTAAATTTCATATAAGTTGGTATTAAAAAGGTCTTAAAAAGTCTTAAATTTCACTTGTTCATATCCATAGAAATCCTGATTCGTACCCAAGGATTCAGCATCATAAGTCCAATTCCGTGCCGGCTGAGCTACTGAGCAAGCTTGTTACATTCGGAAAGCGAAACATATGGAGCAGTAATCATAGCTGTGTACAAAAACAATCACAAGTGCTCGCTGTTTTAACACCTTTAGTGTTAATTTCTGTTGGAAACTGCAGTGATATGTACTTATTGGTATGCATTTTGCGTCTTGCAAAAAAGTGGTAAAAAGAGATAAAAATAAAACTGCAATAATCTTTGTTTAAAATGAAAAAAAAAGTAAATAAATAAATAAATAGTATAGTATAGTATAGAGTATTTTGACATGTAAGCAAGTTTTTCATTTACTTTTTATATTTTGGAACAGTTCAAATGTCCCATCTTTTACTATATAAATTAAATAGAATTTAAAATATGGGCCCTTGCCATGGAACAAATAAATATATTTTAAATATACTTATATATAAGTACACCTTTTAACTACAGTATATGCATTTATGTCATGTCGCATCTGTGCTCAAAAGGCAACATTTTTCTGTTCGTCACCTCTTAGATTGTGTGATTCGGAGCTCATAAGTGGCAGCTCGACACCATTTTTCACACAATATCTCAATCACACTTCATGAAATAAGCAATTAAGTTTTCTTACAAGCAGTAAACTTAGACTTGTCGCCATGGTGCTGATGGGAGCAATTTGGAAGTGCATACAGTTCTCTCTGCCTCTCTGTGGGCTCAGTTGGCTTCATGCAAAAGGAACCAAACACGAGAAAATCACCCTCATCTCTGCAAGCAGGTCAAGTGGAAGCCTTTCCAGTATGATTAGAGATGCTTCTAACAGTTATGACATGTGACTGGCACATTTGATTGACTGACCCGCACACTGACTGAGCTTGCTGGGAGAAAAGCCTGCAGGTGGGTCAGTCTGTCTGATCTTTGAAGAAGTCAATGCACTTACACTGACAGCCCAATGCTCACATATACAGTATGCACAAGACTATCCAAGTGTACTTATTCGCTACACTTCAGGAACTGATGCAAAAGATGTTTGACTTTTGAAGCATTTTATAGTTGCACAAACATTTATGAATGTGAACATACCCAAAACAAAAAGTAAAAAATTTCTTAAAAATTCAAGAAATACTAGTTTGTATTGATCTGACGAGTGAACTCACTGAATTTGTATACTGAATCTACATCTCACACAAATAAGTCCTGAAAATAAGTGCAAAATAATAAGATACAAATTTGCGAGTGATTAATTAACAAAATGAATCAACATCTGACTCACTCACTTTCACCAGAGCTAAGTGAACACTTTTTTTTCAAAAAATGTTTACAAAAAAAGAAAAAGAAAAAAAAGTGGGAGGGAAAGTCACTCTCAGTACCAAAACACAAATAGGAAGAATAAACTGACCTAATCTCCATTATCTTGTTTATACTTAGAATGGACTCTTCTTTGATGCCACCATAATGTCAATTATGAAGGTTGCGTCGTTTATTTTCATAAATGCGTGTGCGAGTTCAGCTCTTGTGGGCAGGCTGCATGCTTTATGAGGTGGCAGATAAAGCAGAGAGACTTTGCAGCAGCCAGTAAAAAGGGCCAGTGGCTGTGTCATAAGACCAGAACGTGGAGGCGGTGATTACGGCCTCATTGGGCTGTTAGCAGGAATGGGCCAGCCATATTTAGAGACCCATAAAACAGAGGCAGGCTGACAGCTTTACAGCATGTGGTAATGCTTAATGGAAGCTCTCCTCCGCAGGCTTATTATGGTAAAAACTGCCAAAAAAAAAAAAAAAAAAACCTTTAAAAGCTTGAAAAACACGAAACAAGGCATCAACATGACTTGTCTGACTGTACCTACTTTAGGTCAAAATGCTCCTGACAACATTATATTGCTATTATTGTTTAAAAGTAAACTGGGAGAAACTACTTTAGTGGATATTAATATTGTTGTTATTCTTTTTAAATCGACAAGCTTTAGATTTCATTTCATAGATAAGCTCCATAAACAACAACATTTTTATAAACTAGCTCATCAGCCACACGTAATTAAGAAGAACCAAAAATTCTAATTATGTCATGATTTACTCACCCCACTATGCTCTTCCGAACTCGTTGGACTTTCTTCCTTTCTTGAAACGGTGAATTTCTGAATTGTTACCATGGTAAAGGCTCAAACAGTGGCATGTAGATGAAACATAGAAAGAAACACAGAAGACCATGAAATACACTGATTTTATGGTGTATATGAAAAACATTCTGATTTTATATTGTTATAAACATTTGGGTTTTTCAACATACCTTGTTAAATGTTGTCACGTGACCCACATTTACCATGGTAAAGGCTCAAACAGTGGCATGTAGATGAAGCAGGAACACAGAAAACCAGTATCAGAAATACACTGATTTTATGGTGTACATGAAAAATATACTGATTTTATATTGTAGTAAACATTAGGGTTATTCAACAAACCTTGTTAATATAATGTTGTCATCTGACCCACATTTACCATGGTAAAAGATCAAACAGTGGCATGCAGATGAAAAGATTCAAGAATAGAAATACAGAAGACCAGTATCAGAAATACAATGATTTTATACAAATTAAAAAATAAATAAATACAGGTTTCATTTTGAAATCAATATTTTGTTTCCTGAACTTACCTTGTTAATTTAATGTTGTCAACCCATATTTACCATGGTAAAGGCTCAAACAGTGGCATGTAGATGAAGCATAGAAAGAAACAAAGAAGACCAGTATCAGAAATACACTGATTTTATGGTGTAGCCTATACAAATGAATGATATTCTGATTTTATATTGTAATAAACATTAGGGTTACTCATCATACCTTGTTAATTTATGTTGTCACCTGACCCACATTTACCATGGTAAAGGCTCAAACAGTGGCATACAGATGAAAAGATTCAAGCATAGAAACACAGAAGACCAGTATCAGAAATACATTGATTTTATGGTGTATAAAAATTAAAGATATTCTGATTTTGTATGGCAATAAAATATTTTGTATTTCGTTTACTGAACTTACCTTGTAAATTTAATGTTGTCAACCAACATTTACCATGTTAAAGGCTCAAACAGTGACATGTAGATGAAGCATAGAAAGAAACACAGAAGACTATTATCAGAAATACATCGATTTTATGGTGAATACAATGAAAAATTCTAATTTTATACAGAAAAATCTAAAATATATTTTGTGTTAATTTAAACAAACGTTCATGATTATTTCTTGCATTTCTACAGATATTTACCTTCTTGGGAAGACTTTGCTCATCCTCATCGCACACAAGGACTAAAGACTACAACAACACTACACTGTGTTCCAAAACATGATGTCATAATAGTAATAGAATGTTCAGGTGCAAATGAACATGGCAACGGCTGCTGCTTCATGTCTTCATTTTACATCATTAGTATGTTACACATGCTCTGCTGTTCAACTGTACAATCCTATCAAGGAGCTCTAAAATAGTACAGAGCATATGATTGTGTTTTACTCGAGTTGTGAATGAGTTTGAAGTTATTATTCTGTCGTTCTATTGTTTTCAGTCTGTTGTTCTATCTATTGTTTTATCTGTCTATTGTTCTGTCTCTCTGTTGTTCTATCAATCTATAATTCTATTGAATAAATTTTAGAGCCTAAACAGAAGAAATGATTATGCGCTATTTTATGGTATTTCTTTTTCTTTCTTTCTTTCTTTCTTTCTTTCTTTCTTTCTTTCTTTCTTTCTTTTTGAAGCTTTAGTCACACATAACTGTCCTTGGAAATGTAAAATAGTTCCATATCTTATTCCATTCCATTAAGAAATACTGCATACTGGTTTAGAATGATACAATGTCATTTAATATTACTTATTGTGGCCCCTGAAACTATTTAGAGGAATGGAAACAGACCTTGAATGTGTGCACTGGAGTCTAAGGACATTCTTCCCTATATGTCCAACTACATAATGAGTTTTATTTCAGATTTCAGCTTTAATCAAAATGAGAGAGAACGAGAAAGGGAAAAGAGTTCCTAAAAGAGTTAAAAGGAGCGTTTTTAGACAAAACAATGAAATGTTCACGTTCATAATCTGAATAAGCAATGAAAGAGAGTAAACATTTGTATTTCTGTCCTCAATAGAGCATGAAACTCAAATCCAGCTCAAAATTTCCCCCTTGGGCTGAATTCTACAATTAAAGGAGTAGGTGGGATGGAGGAGGAATGTCAGAAGAACTGTCAGATTGAATGTGGAGCAGTAAAATGCAGTTTATATGTCCTTCGTGTTGTGATTGGTGGGATTATATAAGCACACTCCTCCCAAACTATCATTTGGAACTCAATTTAATACAGATCTCTCACTTTCTCTCTCTAAAGCTCTCGACTGGCTGTCTCATTCCCGGTAGGACCAGTCAAGGGTGAGAGCAGCTCAACTGGGTCATTACCCTTTGGCCCACGACAGCACACAGCTGACGCAGATAAGTCTGGGCCAGCAGAAGCGTGAAATGCTGTTCAGATATCACTCACACCACAATACAATCACACTTTCTGTCTCAGAGCATTGGAAACAATTCGAGGAGGAAAATGAAAATTCTGTCATGATTTATTTGCCCTGATGTCATTCCAAACTTGTACTTTCTCTTTTTCTGTGGAACACAAAAGATAACATTTTGCAGAATGTCCTGCATTTCCCCAAAATGTTGTAAGAGTAAGTAGATTGTTTAAAAACCATTGGCACTATTGCTATATGATCAGCTTAGACTTATGCTTTGACAGTTTTTCATGCAATGAAAGTGTCAATTTTACTGTTGTCAATCAAAATTTCTCCCAACATATCACTAGATAGATAAACAGATAGATAGATAGATAGATAGATAGATAGATAGATAGATAGATAGTCTATAGATAGATAGATAGATAGATAGATAGATAGATAAAGTCACTTAATAAAAAAAACTAAATAATTTTAAATGCTAAAAGTGAATTTAGGCATCACTACATTATAAGGTTATATTTGACAGTGTTATTAAATTATTACTGCTTTTTAAAAGAATAGCTTTAACCCTCTTATTGTGTTCGCGTCTAATTGACCCGAAAAAGATTTTATTTTTTCCCGAAAATACTAGTTAACGTTTTTGCATTGGACTCAAACTTACTGACTTTGTTCACATAGGGTATAAGTACTTCTCATTATTTTTTTTAGAATTTTCATAATTTTTTGTGGGTTTTATTTCACCTAGTAGCACTTGTGGTGTTCCTGGTCAAAAATGACCGGACTCCAAACAACTGCTTATAAATCTGTCATTATGCTATATTATCACTAAATACTGGATTCATTCTTTTTGCCAACTTGTTTTCTTTCATTTAGGACTGGTTTTGTGTTTCTATTTGCATCTGATTAATCGTAAGCCTCATTTATCTGAGAGTAGGCACCTCATTTTTTGAGTGAAAAAATCATTCTTTATGAATAATTTTCACAATATTAAACCAAAAATTATAAAGATTTGCACTGTTTCTCACACTAGTGTGCTTTAATGTTTAATCAGGAAGTTTGCTTTTAAATGCTTTTATTTTGTACAAAAATTGCAAAAAGTCACACTTGTGGTGTTCCCGGTCAAAAATGACCGGACTCCAAATAATTGCTTATAAATCTCTCATTTTGCTATATTATCACCAAATATTGGATTCATTCTTTTTGTCAACTTGTTTTCTTTCGTTTAGGACTGGTTTCATGTTTCTGTTTGCATCTGATTAATCGTAGGCCTCATTTATCTGAATGTAGGCACCTCATTTTTTGAGTGAAAAAAAACAAACATTTTTTATGAATAATTTTCACAATATGAGATAAAAAAATAATTATGAAAATTTGCACTGTTTCTCACACTAGTGTGCTTTAATGTTTAATCAGGAAGTTTGCTTTTAAATGCTTTTATTTTGTACAAAATTGCACAAAATCACACTTGTCAAAAATGGCCGGTCATTGAAAGTGAATGGGGAGGAATGAAAGTAAGAGAAACAACTAGTATTCAGGAGCATGTTGTGCTTGCAACATAAAGGTCTTGGACCAGTGCATGTGTGGATGCATGTATACTCATTTTTGACCGGGAACATCACAAGATTGACAGGAGTCCAAACACAACCAGAGGGTTAAATGAGCATTAGATGATGGTAATTTAAAAGTGGAAATGAGAATGCAAAATTATCAGTTTATTAAAGAATACCTAATATTTTCCAATATCCAGTGTTGATATAATGTGCATCCCTAGTTTTTTATATATATATATATATATATATATATATATATATAAAATATATCTGGTGGCCATGACAGTAACTTAATGCATTTTGTTGTCTCTTCAGTATAAGTAAAGTACTGAAGATAAAAAATCCTCAAACATGGAGACGAGCAGATTGAAGCTAATTCAGATTGAATGCAACATGTGATGTTTCGGTCATGCATGGAGGTAAATTGGACATTGATTAAATTTATAAAATTGCAAAAGCACTTGAATGTTTTATATATGTAAAATGACATTTTATTTGTAATGAATGTGACATTTCAATGGCATGCAGTGACTACTCATGTGATTATTATAAATGCGGATTCAGAACATCATATTAATTTAGAGAATACATATAGGTAGGTGCATAATTTGTGCTTTTTGTGGTCCTCCATGCTGTTCCTCTCTTCTTAGTGTTTTAATACCGCCTGCTAATGTGCTGCATTTACATAAAAAGTTGACAACAGACCTCAATAACTAGCATTTACAGCTTTAGCTAAAAACACTCCAAATATATATATATATATATATATATATATATTTTTTTTTTTTTTTTTTTTTTTTTTTATAGATTATATTAGTTAATTAGCATCAAGCTGCTGCTAGGTGCTGCAATGCAAATTACAATCATTATTTCCAATGTGTTGCCGGAAGAATGGGTTTAGCCTCAATTAAGCTTCAATCTAAATGTTAGGTGACTATAATTTATGAAGCAGGTCATCTTTTGTTGGTCTTGCAACAACAACACTCTCTGAAACAGTCCAAACTCAAACTTTAATGGTAGGATTTTATTTTGGGTAAACAAACTTTCAAATTCCATCACTTATTTATCAGTTCCCTTGTTTTTAGATATTGTGATGCATGTTTGTATTATTAAAATGCTGTATTATGTATTTTTTCAACGAAGTACAGTATATAGAAAATAACAATGTACACTATTATAAAGTTATATTATATTACAAAGTTTAAAGAAAATGCAGTTAATGCATGCTAAAATTTTTTTAGAAAAAGTAAATATTAAGTAAAATATGAAGTAAATATTGTAGGTTAAAGTTCTTTGCACTTGTAAGTCTTAGTTTAATTAAAAACTAAATGATGTGTGTAGTTCTAATTTTAATTTTATTAATTAAATTTCATTTTAACATATAGACTATCGAGTTTTGATTAACAACTTGAAATCTGTTCCAATCTTATGGTTATTTTATCCAGAATTGATGTTTCTCTTTTTATGTGCTATTTTATTACCACAACATCCAACATTATCGCACGACAAACTCGTACATATTTTCCAAGATGATTAATTCGTACGTATTTGTACAACCTCGCTCATGCGATTTTGTACGATTTGTCTAGGCTCCAGTGAGGGGTAGGTCATTCATATGAATTCATACGAATTGGGGAACTCGTAAACTACATACGATTTAGCAGAAATTGTACAAATTCATATGAGTGAGGTCATACGAATTCATATGAATTAGCCCCCTCGTAAAATATGTACAAACTGCCATGAAATCAGATTGCAGTATCAGACCAGTGTTAAAAGGAAGTTCAAACAGTGGCACAGCAGTCTCCCCAAACCATTATACAGAAAACACTAATTTACTTTAATAGCTAATTTATCTAACTTCTACCTCCAGTCCCACCTTGTTATCCCTGTCGACTGACTGCTACCTCTGGGATTGAACCCTCTTTAGCAGTGTGGACTCAGAGAAAGTCTCCTTTCTCATGACGCACATTAACTAGAGAGATAGTGTCAGCGAGGTCAGCGCCAGCCACAGACCTGAAGGGACATAAAGAGCCCAGCACAAAGCTAAGCTCCATTTGCCAGACTCAACCCATCTGAGCTGCTGACATGCTCAGAGGAAGTGATTCAGTAGGTCACTCATGTGGCGGCGCTCCAGTGGTAATTAGAAGCAGTAAATCTCCATATAGTCCAAAAAAATGAACATATGGCTAACGGTGATAAGGGAAGTTTAGCTGTTAGGGTGTTAGGGTTGATAGGGTGTTCAGGGCGGTTGCCAGGTGGATACTTACAAGCCCAAGTCAAAAGAGCCCACCTTCAAGTCTCTATCTGGCTTCTACATTCAGTTTGGGTAATGGGTAAATCATTGGGCTGTATGTATTTCATGGTGAAAATGATGGTGGTAGAATTTTTGACTCATACAACCTGACTGGAAATGACACACAATGTTATCTCAAATTATGAATTTTATTTAATACCATTCCATATACAAATTATATATACTTTAACGGAGTGTCTATTTACACTAGTCTGCCTTGTTGGCAGAGGCTATTTACACTAACTTCACCCACCAACGTGTGATTGGGGTGGTCAACACTACAAAAGATGCTCGTTAGTCAACAGTCCCAGTGGCGTAGGTGGTAATTAAGTGCATGCGTTTTGACATGATTGACCCGAGTTCATGCCTGCCTTTTGCCGAACTTTTTTTCTCCCTTTTCAAATCTCATATCACACCGGAAAGGCATTTATTTTCAATAAAAATGAAGGAAATAATCAAAATTGTTGAAAAATTAAGTACTGGGTAGGGTTATGGCAAGTGTAGGGAGGGATTTATTGTCCCAAATTATAATTTACACTCAATACATTATTATTGTGTACTGTTTTATAATGTACTACAATACTGAGGTGCAGACAATTGCCACTCTTTGCAACAAGTAGTATAAATAGTATAAAAAAAAAATCCATCGCTAAGAAATATGCTATTTGCACTTAGTATAAATAGTATCTATTGTTATTCACACTTAGTGCAAATAGCCGCTGCTATATTTTAAAGTGCATATTGCAGGTTAAAAAAAAAATTCAAATGAATATATAAACTTGTATGAAAATACCATATAAACCGTTAATGCAGGATTTGAACATGTTTTACAAGACGTGAGGGCACAAATTTAGAAGAAAAAGAGGGAGTCGCGTGCCGCGCTCTGCTTTGAGCGGGTGTGAGTCAGTGTGTTTTCGGTAGTTATTTTTATTTCAATTTATCATCATCATGGTAAATTATTGTGTTTGTGGAGGTTGCACAAACTCCAGCCTGTCAGGACATCGAGTCCACAGGTTTCCTAACAAGAAATAGGACAGTATCTTCCTGGCCTCGGTGCATTTGTGCAGCTGAAGAGACTGGACTTCACTAATGCTTCAAAAAAACGCGGTGGTGTGTAATAGCGATCACTTTACACCGGAGGATTATCATCCCGGGGATATGATGCAGTTCAACATGGGATACCAAAGCAAGAAGTGAGTGAGACTCGAGCTGGTGCGGTTTCTTCAGTGCACACAGCAGCATCAGCGGGTCCCGGTCAGACATGATGCTCCACGAAAATGTCAACTGTGCACTGTAAGTCTTGTTTTTTAACATTTGCTAACTACCAAATCAGTGAACATAATTATTTAATTAATGAGACACAACGAGATGTGTATAAGTTGTTGTAAAGCACCGCAGCTAGCTTGTAAGCATTAGGAAAATATTTTGTAAAACCGTGTAAAAATGTTACCGTATGAGAAGGCATAGCTGGTAAGTTAACCTCAGTTTGCTAATATTATAACCATATAGTGACAGCTTAGTGACATTGTTTGCACAGCTAATTGGTAATTTTTTGTCATGTGGTGTGTTTATAAGGCTTTGGAAGACGGGAGTGTGAAGATCTGAAGCAGTGAAGGCCAGCTGTTATGAACCAGCTCTACTGGACTGCAGCTTCCACTCCTGATGGAGATGCAGATGTGATGGAGGCCAAGTGGAAAAGCATGATCAGCAGTGAATGTGATATAAACTTGTTTTTGCTTCTCCCAGCATATGCATCAGGCCTCATAGAGTCTCTGAGAGAGGAATACTGCAGGTCACCACAGACTCCACGAGAACGCAGCACTGTCTTGTCTTCCTCTACACCTGCTCCTCTTTCCAGATCCCTCCAGAGGATCAACAAGATGAGGCTGATTTATGATTTAGTGCTGTATAAATAAAACTGAATTGAATTAACCATAAATGCAGATCTGCTTGAAATACTGTATCTCTGATGTAAACTTTATAAACAAGTTTTTATACAGTAAAACAATTTGTGATTGTGATTTATTTTTTTATTGTCACCAAAATGGGGCCATTCAAAACATTTATAAAGTCCTCCTTGCTTTATAAAGTCTTCTAATGGCTGACACAACAGCCATTGCTTGATGTGCCTGCTCAGAACACCATAGGCCCAGCGGACAACTTGTCTGTATGCTGTCAATATTGATTGTCTTATACCTATGGCATCAAAAAGTGTTACTTACTGGTAGTCATGACCTAAATATAGGCAACTTGTAATTGAGAAACAAAATTATTCAGATTGTTTTAATATTCAAATCTTTAATTTACTATGTATTTATACATACATGTATTTAGCTCAGAGTAATAAATGATCTCTGTCCTAAACATGTGTCTTCTGGCCTGGAGAGGTCTATGCTCCTGTCTGAAGTGCATATAGGCTATCTGTAGCACATATGGGTTCAGACAGCAAGCCTCAAAGCCTGGGTGCAGAGTCAGACAGTGTGGGGGTCACATTCTCCATCAAGACCCAGTATGTAACGTATCTAACTCCCTGCAGCACTGACTTTCCTTGCATTTACCACACAAGCACCTATGAATCAAAAACGTGTTTATTTCTCTCTCTCCTGCAGTGATGAGAAACCACTATATCACGTAACGTTAGTGTCGGATATTAACGAGCGCGACTCCTAATCAATGCTTATTAGTTTCTGTTGCTGGTAAGTATCAATACTCATAGATGACCAATACTAGCTTTGCTATTGCCTGATTACATATCATTAGCTAACACTGGTCTCTCACAAAGACACCTGCTCTGTTCTCCTCGCACATCAACTCAATTTGTCTCCTCTGACCGTTGTTCTGTCTAATCCTGGCCTGTCTCTGCTCTCTTGGCTGCATAGCAGGCTCATAATTTTATCTGTGGTCCGTCATACGATTTAAAATCTCCTCAGCATCCGAACTGTCATTGTGATCCATTTTTTTCCTATGGTTATAATGGACCGCTCTCCCTATTGTTACGTCACTTCCGGTTTTGGCGGTTTTCAGAGGCGGAAGTAAAATTCTCTCACAAAAACGACTCCAGAAGCCTTAATAGCATATTTTAAAGTATATTTTAAAGAAAATCTAGTTCCTACATTATTTTTCTATACATCGACTCACTGGAGTCTCTAACTTGCAATATGCCCTTTAAATAAAATGGTTGGCTCTTTTGTCTTGCTAAGGTCAATTTTTGAGCTAGCATTTTATATGAAATATACACAATTTAATTTTTTTCAGACTTTTTGCATAATTTGACAAAAAAAAAAAAATGGATTTAAAATAAATACTATATATGTTAGGAGCAAAATCGTGGAAATGCTGAGTCGTAATTTTTGAGAAACTGATGAAAATTGATTTTAAGCAAATGGTTTCTTTTTTTCTTTATTTAAATTACCATACACTAAAAAAGTGTGTAGAAAGAATTGTAGAAAGAATTTTTCACTCAGAAATTGCTTGTAAATTTCAAAGAAACTGTAGGTAACAATTTTTGAAGTAGAAAAAAATAGTATGACAGTATTTTCTAAAACATACTCCATAAATCTTAAATTTTCTACTTCAAAAAGATCTGTTTTTACAATGTAGTTTTGACTATTATTCATTTTTCTAATATATTTTCTTAGTGTAAGATTCGATTTCTGGGTCTGGGACAAGAGTAAAACAATAAAATCTATCCATAAACATTTGCATTTGTATAAAGATATGCACAGACATTACAAAATAAATAAATAAATAACAAATATAAAAAAAGCAAAAATAAATTATTAAAGCATAATAAAAAGTTTTCTGTTGTATAATGTGACAATCATATAACAGAGAAAAAAAAATAATAATAATAAAACCATTTTTAGGTCCTCAAAGAATCTTTCAAAGAACAGTTCTTATAATAAGTCTTTTTGGGAAGAGCAAAAAATAAAATAAAATAAAATAAAATAAAATAAAATAAAATAAAATAAAATAAAATAAAATAAAATAAAATAAAATAAAATAAAATAAAATAAAATAAAATAAATGAAATGAAATGAAATGAAATGAAAAATTAAATTAAATTAAATTAAATTAAATTAAAGAGCTTTCCACAAACTATGTATTTATTTATTTATGTATTTATTCATTAATTTACCTTAAATATTATAATATTATAAAGTTTAAAGAAAATGCAGTTAATGCATGTTTTAAAAATGTTAAAAATTAAAATATTAAAATGTTAAAAATATTAAAATAGTAAATATTAAATAAAATATTAAGTAAATGTTGTAGGCTACAGTTCTTTGCACTTGTAAGTGTCAGTTAAAATTAATAACATAACATAACAACATAACATAACATAACATAACATGCATTTGTATAAGGATATGCACAGGCATTCTAAAAAAGCAGCAAAAAGAAATGATTAAAGCATAATACAAAGTTTTCAGTTTCAATTTTTAATGTGACGATCATATAACAGTAAAAAAAGAATGAAATCAGTTTAAATAAAAATCAACCCATGAGACATAAAAGTGCCTGAAGTTTCAGAAACAACCAGTAATAGTGATGCTTGCCTTCACAAATCACTCTTATGGTATGTAAGGTAATATCCATTTTGACAAATTTATAAATGGTCTGTCGCCTTGAAATGACACTTGACCTTGGCGTAGAAGGCAGAGGGTAGGAAATAAAAGATAGATGTCGTAAAATAATGTGCTGATGCATTTATTAAGTTTGGTGGGGTTGTTGATGTGGACGGGGAGGTCTGAGCGAGTGTGAAATATCACATATGCTCAAAGATCAAAGCTGTGCTGATGGTTTAAGGAGCCAGTCATAAATCAGTCTCTAAGAACATTCACACCAGACGGCCAGCTCTATTTTGATGTTGTTTCCCTTGGGGGAGAAAAAAAAAATCTGAATTAAAGCACTGACTGACTTTTGGAAAGAGCTCATAAGGATGAAAATGCTCGAATCAGAAGATTATGGAGCAGTTATTAATGGGTCAGTCAGGATAATTGCATTTGCTACCTGAATTGTGAATATTTCACTTGCAGACGGTGTGATGAAGGCCGTTACTGCACCACTGATTGAGCGGGTTCAAACGCGGCCTGATTTAATGAACCACTTATCTGGTAAATCTAAATCCACTAAGACCAATTACAGAGCTGCTGATTCACGTGGAGTTTGAGTCATCTGACTTCTTCCAGTGAGATTCACATTAAGAACAGTGAGCTGGTCCTTTTTGTATCAGTTCCATGACTGGATCTGGTTGAACTCTGAGTTCATTTAAAGGGACAGTGCACCAAAAAAAGCAAAATTCTGTGATCATTTACTCACCCTCATGTCATTTCAGACCTGTAGCTCTTTCTTCTTTCCCTGTACAATAAACGGGGCCTGGAGCTTGCAGGTTTCAATAAAGATAAAGGCGATTCTTCTTATTCACTGACATTCTTGACATTCGCCTATAGCCAATGTTTAATTTGTAAATGAATCATTTTATAAATGGCCATCTTAATCATATTTTTTAATTGGATTTTTTACTAAACATGATACTGTAAACAAAACTGAATGATCTGTGAAAGAATCACACTTTGACCTTCATTCACTTTTATTATATGTAAAAAGTTGGCAAGAATGCACTGAAAGATTCATTCACAAATTACATTGATCCTATTTTCAAGTTCAACTCACTGATTCAGTTATCTATTCTCATTGGTTAACATAGTCCAATGAAGAGGAATATTATCAGTAAATGATGGGGAATATTATCAGTAAATGATGAGTTAAATTTCAGTCTGTTCATCACATAAAACTACTGTATCACTTCAGACGACTTGGAATATAACGTATGATTCATATGAACTACTTTTATAGTACTTTTATAGAGCTTTTTTTGTAGTTTTCATGCTTTGATGCTCATTGGCTTGTATTATATGAAAGCAGGTTGGCAGTGATATTCTGAATGATTAATTTATGAATCAGACTAATCCTGTTCTGAAGTTTAACTCACTGATTCGATGATCCATTCACGTTGGTTAACATAGTCCAATGCTAAATGTGGGCAAGGATATTCTTCAACACGTAACCATTTATGTTCTATGGAGGAAAGAAAGTAGTTTTGGACGACATGATGGTGAGTAAACCATTACAGGATTTTTAGGGGGTTTTTTCCCTTTAAATACTCCTGTGCATGAAAATCAACTAAAACACTGTGGTTTTCTAGTTAAATCTGAATCTGTTTACGAGTGAATGGTTTGAATATGAGCATAAATATTCATGTATATCCCAAACATCTGCACTCACTGTGAGTATAATTCTGTTTGCTATCGCGGTGGTCGCAGCGATGTCCATTCAGAAGCGCTCTGGGCGATGTGAGCAGCGTCTCTTATGAAGCCAGCCCACTGTAATGAGCTCATTAAAGTCATGAAATCTGGTTATGAGGCATGACCAAGTTGAAATTGAAGAACATCTCTCTCCCGGATTCTTGGCAAGCTCTCAAACAAGCGAGCAGATTCAGATGCTGTTCTTCACAGTGACCCAGTCAAAAGTTTGGAGATGTTTGCCCTGGAGCTGTTGTGAAGCTTGAGAAAGCAACTGCATAAACAGTTCTGATGAGCCCTTGCGTTTTCCAGGCGTCGGTGCTGGTAATCCTCTGTTCACAGAAAATGAGAGAGACACATTAGAGGGTGGAAATGCGGAAGGATACGCTGTGTTTGAAAGGGAGAAAATAACAGAGGCCTGCATACATCACACATTACAGCTTTAAAGGCGACACATGACAGTAAACAGGATTTCTTGCTCTTTTACGTTTTTACAGTGGTTCATTTAGCAGATGCTTTTATCCAAAGCATCTTACAGATGAGCAAAAGTACAACTTTTCATCTTTTAATCAGTGTTTTTGTCTTGTTTTGGTGACACTTTAGATTAGGGAACACATTCACTATTAACTAAGAGTTTAATTTTAATTTTCTGTTTTGATGTTGTTTCACAATTTTCTGTTTATTAATAGTTAGTAAGGTAGTTGTTAAGTTTAGGTATGTGGTCGTATTATGGGATGTACAATATGGAGATGCAAAATAAGGCATTAATACTGTATGTCCTTTATAAGTAATAAACAGCCAATATACTAGTAATATGCATGATGATAAGCAACTAGTTAGTGAGAATAGTTACTGAGAATCGGTCATTAAAATTAACCAATTGGTTACCTAATTAACTTGTTTTAAGATTTATTCTATGAAAAAAAGTTGTATGTATTAGGGATGTTGAGATATTTTGGAAAATGAAAGAAATGAGGAATATGAAAGTGTATGGAAATGAAGAAAAGTACAACTTTTCAACTTTAATTTAGCATTTTCATCTTTTTATTCATTCATTCATTCATTCATTCATGTATTTATTTAGATATTTCATGTATTTATTATTATTATTTTTTTACTTGAGAAGCATGATATCTTGAATTAAGTTGTCAAATCGTATTTTACATGTTTTATGAATAAATGTAACAAAATTGGAGGTTTATGCTTTAAAGAAAAGACAAATTCCTTATATTAGGTTAGAAAACTTGCGTTAATTTAAATACATTTTTATTTAATGTAAAAAGGGAAGCAAGAGAGTTAGAGATAGAGTTTTAAAATGTTTTAGGCATAAATGTAATTCTCAAAGGCAGAAAATAGGGTTAGAAAATAAACTTTGCTTTAATTTGAATTTTTAATTTTTTTATTTAATGATTTATTTTTATGAAAAATCTTTTAAAGTTGCGAAATTGAGATGTCTAGGCAAGACAACTATGAAGCAACACTGAGACAATCAATAATAATAATAATAATAATAATAATAATAAGTCATAGCAGTCATAGTAGTATCATCATCATTATTATTACTATTATTATTATTTAAAAAATGCAGGACAGGAAATGATCATGAGAAAAAATATAACTGGTTTTAGTGCAAAAAAAAACATTATAAGTGGACTTCTGTACTTACAAATACAGCAGCTATTCTACAAAAATGAACACTGGAGTGTTACAATCAAAGGCGCTTAAAATTAGTTTCTGTTATAAGTCTAATTACAGTGGTGGAATACGTGTGTACGACATCCATGAAAAAAACCCTGACTGCTACAGACTCAAACAACCTAAACATGATTTTGTGTGAAATCATGTTTGAAATACAGTCTCATAGGGGTCATTTCCACAGTATGACATAAGAACTAAAAGCACTGAACCTGAAAATTAGGGTCCCTAAAAACCTGCGTCGTGTTTCTCATCCACTTACCATGCCACAGCTCTGAGCTCAATTATTTACACCAGTTTTATTCGTAGAATCCCATTAGGCACATTTGTTGAATGCTAGCGTGCACTTATGACTAAATCTGTTAATGTTTGTCATTATGCAACTGAAGCTTTTCTAAAGTCCATTTCCCACAAGCCCTATGCCAACACATCTCTTACTTCAGAGCAGCTCAACTCTATATTAATCATTAAGGCAAAGTCTTTTGGTCTTTGTGATGGATTTTTAAAATTATGCGGTGACCAAAACAGTGCAGCAGAATATCTACTGTTTGACATGTTTTTGGGTCAATGAATTCAAGATAAAGAAAAGGAGGAAAATTAAATAAATAAATGAATGAAAAAAATATCAAGTTCTTAGAAAAGTACCCATTTTTAATTCATGTTGGTTTCATTTGGTTTCAACAAACTTTTAGGCCATTTTTGTGTATATATATATATATATATATATAAGCCAAACTACTTTTAAGTTTTTTTTTTTTTTTTTTACCTGTAGAGGTGGACGAAAAACAAGCATCATTTCATTGACCCCTCTAAAGGCCACATATTGACTATAGTACTGCTTTATACAGAGATATTTTCCGTTACTATTAGACTGGTTATCTGGCAGTTTCAGACGCCTTTGACTTTTTAACATTTTGAGCCATGATTTTGATCTCTCAGATCTTCGGCATGAAGAGGTTTTTCTGGAGTTTAGCCAGAGGTAGAGCAGGTCCTTCTGTGAATACACACTTTCTGCCAAAGTGTTCAAGAGGCAATCACATCAAACAACTGCAATGAATAATATTAATCAGATCCAATCAGAAGCATCAATTATCACATGGCATTAAACCATTTCTTTTACTCAGCAGACAAGGGCCCCTTTCACAGAAACACAAGGCTTCAGTCAAGGCTGTTTTATGTAAAACTACATAACTCCTACATAACTGTTTTATGTAATGGAATATGTAATGTATACATCATTTTAGTCAAGAAAATGTTTCAGTTTAAACACTGTTAGACTGAATTTGAACCACATTTTCAAAGAAAAATGAATTTATTTATTTATTAAAACATTTATCAACATACACTCATTGGCTGCTTTATTAGGCAAACCTTGCTAGTACTGGGTTGGACCCACTTTTGCCTTTAGAACTGACTTAATTCTTTGGAATAGAGTCAACAAGGTTTGACTTACTGTTGCTTTTCTATCGATTCGAACCAGTCTGTCCATTTTCCTCTGACCTTCAACAAGGTATTTGTGTCCAGAGAACTGTCACTCATTGGATATTTTCTCTTTTTCAGGCCATTCTCTGTAAACCCTAGAGAAGGTTGTGCTTGAAAATCCCAGTAGATCAGCAGTTTCTGAAATACTCAGACCAGCCTGTCTGGCACCAACAACCACGCCATATTCAAAGTCACTTAAATCCCCTTTCTTCCCTTTCTAATGCTCAGTTTGAACTTCAGCAGATTGTCTTGGCCATGTCTACATGTCTAAGGGGGCATTTACACAACACCCTTTTCAGCTACCTTGTATGTGTTTTGGCCATTCATTCACAAGACAACGGTGTTTTGGGGCCTAAACATGCAAACTTTTGAAAACTGGTTTCAAAGTGCAGGTTTTTGAAAACGATAATGTCTCTATGAAAACATGAATTTGTGAAAAAGGTGACGTCGTGTGCAAACATAATATGTGTATTACATGTATTACACACGGGAACCAGATCCTCTGCACAATCTGATTTTGTTGCAGCCTAGAATTAAATTGCTGATCTCATCTGGCCAGAGGAGAGTGGCACATTATTTCAACATACTATTTCCCTTTTTTAATACTGTAAAGCTCCTTTGACATAATCTGCATTGTAAAAAGTGCTATATAAATAACGGTGACTTGACTTGACTTGACTTGACTCTGAAGAAAGTACAAGAAAAACCAGCTCTGCTTGGAAGAAAAATAAACTTTTTTTTTTCTTTGATAGTTTGTTTCTACAGATGGACACAGAGACTTCAAGAGTTAGGTTCACCAAAAAATTAAAATTCTGTCGTTTATTCACCCTCATGTTGTTCCAAACCCATAAGACTTTGGTTCATCTTTGAAACACAAATTAAGAAATTTTAATGAAACCTGAGAGATTTCTGTCCATCCAGTGAAAGTTCAGGTAACTAAAACTTAGAATATCCTATAAGGTCGTAAAGGTGTTTTAAAAGTATTCCTTATGAATTGAGTGTTTTTTTTTGTTTGTTTGTTTTTGTGAAGAGATAAGATTGGTTTATATGATGAACAGATTTAATTTAGGCTTTTATTAATAAATAAACACATATATACATAACTGAGACTTATCACAGCACTTACATATTATTGCTCTTTTGTTGGTTTTAATTGCTTCTATTGTCCTAATTTGTAAGTCGCTTTGAATGAAAGCATCTGCTAAATGCCTAAATGTAATGTAAAAGTTAAATTGTAACAAAGCAAAAAGTTGTATTATATTGACCTACGTTAAGTAAAGTTTTGTCTTGTGAGTCATGACTAAAGAAAATAAATTGTCTAAGGTATTATTAAAAATATAGTTTGTACTGAATCAGAAATTTTACTTGAGTAAATTTAATAAAATTTCTTTTAACAAAATTACAGCATTTTATTTAGTTTATTCCGAAGAAAAAAAATTATACTTGGTTGTTATAGAAAAAGTAGGTTTTTCCAAAATAAAAATTTAAGTTGTACCAAAGTAAAAAAAAAAAAAAAAAAAATGATTCATGGTCTCTATAATAAGAAATATTTTAACATTGTGTGAATGTAATTTTTTCTCTTGGGCAGAAGAAATATTTTGATTGATATCAAATTAAATTTTAAAGTTTCAACCAAATCAAAAGTATAATTTTGAGGAAAACTAATAAATTTAGCTGTAACAAATTACAGTATTTTTTTTAGGTTGGTCCAAAGTATCTTTTTTTTTTTCAGTGTAACAATTATGCTTTATTCAACATTTCTGTCTACAAATCTACTATTAGACATGAGTTTAGATGTTTTCCTCACAAATGACAGCCAAGCAGATCTATCTTTTTTCTTCATTGTGTGAACTGCTGAGCATGGCCTTTATCAAACAACAACAAAGCAGACCTTTTTTTTCATATACTTTATATATTTAACACTGAATGGAGAAACACTTCAGCATTCCCTTGGGATTTTCCTCAACATCAATGAGATGCACCATCCCCATTGTAATCAATGGATTTCAGTCTGCCTAATGTGTAAACATCCTAAGTCTGAGGTTTGAACTTTTCAATGTACCTTAACAAATAAGACTAGTCTACCTTGAAATGTATAAACAATAAGAGACATATTAATAGCCTAAGAGTGATTTAAGCTGACGTCATGTTGATGGTCCAGTGGCTTGTTCCCCCATCCAGACCTCCGGCTTTCATATTGAGATGAAAGTGTTCTGTGAAACACTTCTGATCCCAGGCCTTTGCTTTGTGCTGAGAAGCTGCGTTTTGTTGTTCTCACAAGAAAGATTTCACCTTTCCAGAGCATATTCCGTAACAGATTGCAGACTCCCACTGTAACACCTGTAAACCAGGTTTCCTCCTACAAAATATAGTGAAGAATATAATGGAATCCAATCACTTTACATGGTGTGATCCAATTTTATTTATAACATAACAATGGATTTGGACGGTAACATATTTTCGAAGTGTAGTGTCCTATTATAAGACAGTTTTTTACACCAGAGTATAAATGATCACTAGGTGGGTTTTAAAAAGTATTAAGATATTTTTATCAAAAAAAATTTCCTAATACAATGCCATTCAAACAGCTGGCTCAGTAAGATTTCTTTGTTTGTTTGTTTTGTTTTCAAATTAAGCTATACTTTTGAACTCTCTATTGACTGAAAGATCCTGAAATATATATATATATATATATATAGTGGGTACGGAAAGTATTCAGACCCCCTTAAATTTTTCACTCTTTGTTATATTGCAGCCATTTTCTAAAATCATTTAAGTTCATTTTTTTTTCCTCATTAATGTACACACAGCACCCCATATTGACAGAAAAACACAGAATTGTTGACATTTTTGCAGATTTATTAAAAAAGAAAAACTGAAATATCACATGGTCCTAAGTATTCAGACCCTTTGCTGTGACACTCATATATTTAACTCAGGTGCTGTCCATTTCTTCTGATCATCCTTGAGATGGTTCTACACCTTCATTTGAGTCCAGCTGTGTTTGATTATACTGATTGGACTTGATTAGGAAAGCCACACACCTGTCTATATAAGACCTTACAGCTCACAGTGCATGTCAGAGCAAATGAGAATCATGAGGTCAAAGGAACTGCCTGAAGAGCTCAGAGACAGAATTGTGGCAAGGCACAGATCTGGCCAAGGTTACAAAAAAATTTCTGCTGCACTTAAGGTTCCTAAGAGTACAGTGGCCTCCATAATCCTTAAATGGAAGACGTTTGGGACGACCAGAACCCTTCCTAGAGCTGGCCGTCCGGCCAAACTGAGCTATCGGGGGAGAAGAGCCTTGGTGAGAGAGATAAAGAAGAACCCAAAGATCACTGTGGCTGAGCTCCAGAGATGCAGTCGGGAGATGAGAGAAAGTTGTAGAAAGTCAACAATCACTGCAGCCCTCCACCAATCGGGGCTTTATGACAGAGTGGCCCGACGGAAGCTTCTCCTCAGTGCAAGACACATGAAAGCCCGCATGAAGGACTCCAAGATGGTGAGAAATAAGATTCTCTGGTCTGATGAGACCAAGATAGAACTTTTTGGCCTTAATTCTAAGCGGTATGTGTGAAGAAAACCAGGCACTGCTCATCACCTGTCCAATACAGTCCCAACAGTGAAGCATGGTGGTGGCAGCATCATGCTGTGGGGGTGTTTTTCAGCTGCAGGGACAGGACGACTGGTTGCAATCGAGGGAAAGATGAATGCGGCCAAGTACAGGGATATCCTGGACGAAAACCTTCTCCAGAGTGCTCAGGACCTCAGACTGGGCCGAAGGTTTACCTTCCAACAAGACAATGACCCTAAGCACACAGCTAAAATAACGAAGGAGTGGCTTCACAACAACTCCGTGACTGTTCTTGAATGGCCCAGCCAGAGCCCTGACTTAAACCCAATTGAGCATCTCTGGAGAGACCTAAAAATGGCTGTCCACCAACGTTTACCATCCAACCTGACAGAACTGGAGAGGATCTGCAAGGAGGAATGGCAGAGGATCCCCAAATCCAGGTGTGAAAAACTTGTTGTATCTTTCCCAAAAAGACTCATGGCTGTATTAGATCAAAAGGGTGCTTCTACTAAATGCTGAGCAAAGGGTCTGAATACTTAGGACCATGTGATATTTCAGTTTTTCTTTTTTAATAAATTTGCAAAAATGTCAACAATTCTGTGTTTTTCTGTCAATATGGGGTGCTGTGTGTACATTAATGAGGAAAAAAAAAAGAACTTTAAATGATTTTAGCAAATGGCTGCAATATAACAAAGAGTGAAAAATTTAAGGGGGTCTGAATACTTTTCGTACCCACTGTGTGTGTGTATATATATATATATATATATTTATTAGTGTTTCAACAAAAATATTAAGCCGTTCAACAATTTCAACCACATCAGAATATTAGAATGATTTCTGAGTGATGAAATACATTAAAATAAAATTTAAGAGTTTATTTGCAAAAACAGATAACTCCGTTTTATTGTGTTAGTTAGCTAGTATGTTTTTTTTTTTTTTTTTTTTTTTTTTACCTAATCAAAATAACCCTATTATTATTATTATAAATTATATATAAGAACATAAGACATTTACTATATATATATATATATATATATATATATATATATATATATATGAACTACATTTTTCGTCAAAAGAACTGCTCCCATACGATGTGATTTAACTTGTGTCTGAATCACTTTCTGTAACCTTAATAATTGCTGTCCAATAATTTTGACACTCTTATGATGGTTCTTTATGTGTTTGTAATTCATTTTAACATACATTTGCAGTTTATTTTTCCTCTTTGCCACTAACTGTACAGAGAGTTGGCAGAATTATCATAATTATCCTCTTGAAAATGGGCATGTTACAATTCATACATATTTAACACCAATATTTTTACAGCAAGCTGGCATAAACATTTCTGTAGCGCTTCCGTTATTAAAGGTTAAACTGTAATTGCTATTATTACGGTTATCACAACAAACAAATGTCTTGATAAATGCAGTATTCATGAAACTGTAGGCAAAAAATACTTAATGAGATATACAATGCAATGAGATTCTCAAGTGTGCAACCGGATTTTAGAAGCTGGGAAATAAAAATGACAGAAAACTGTGAGCTGAGAACATTCCACATGTTTGTTTCCGATTTGTTTAAACATTTTTTTGCAGCTTAATTTTACTCTTTGCCTGTATGGTGAGTTAGAATTACCATAATTGCACTCCTAATAATGGAAGTGTTACAATTCATACATACTATATTTCTAAAGAAACATCTGAGCCATATTTGAATGTGTAAAGTGGCAAATGGCCAACACTTCGTCCTCGAGTGTTTATGCCATGCTTACACCACTGAGAAAAGACACATTCAGCAGAGTTGGAGTGTATGTGTGAATTTGTGCATGCTGCAATTAAAAAACTATTAGTCCTGAATGCATGAGTGACAGTGAACTGCTGGCCGCTGTAAGTCAGTAATGATTGTGACCAGTCAATTGGTGCATCCCTACAGTGTTTGTCACTGTCTCAGAAAGTATCAGAAAACACTAGTGGAGAAGAAGTGGGAAGGATGGAAAACATTGCAAATTACACAATGATGGTAACTGAGGGGTGCACACTTCTATGGCCGAGAGTGTGTTAGCATCACAGCAGAGGACAAGAGTTTGTTTGGAAGACACAGCAGCCAATTAGAATCTGATAAAAGGCTTCAAATGAAGAGTATAATTACTGCAATGTTTGTGAAGTGTGTGATGTGAGTCTGTGGCATTAAAGGTGTGAAATTGTCCATAATGAGAATGAATGGAGGTCTCTTGTGGTCAGAAAGCTTTAAAAACCCATCAGAATTGGAGTTAAAAATGCCATATTAAAACTTTTCTGCTAAATGTTAATTGACTTTTAGAACTACATTAGCGTAAAGATAATCTTAAAGACATAGTTCACCCAAAAAAAAAATGAAAATTCTATCATTTACTCACCCTCAAGTTGTTCCAAACCTGTACAAGTTTCTTTTTTCTGTTGAACACAAAGTTAACCAAAAAGTTAACGGTAGCCATTGACTTCCATTGTATATTCTTCCCATTAAAGAAGAGCTGATCGACTTTTAGCAGAAAAGTTTAAATATGGCACTTTTATGTCTCAGGAGTGTAACAGATAACAGATTCTAACTTCTTTTTTTTTTTCATTAACTATTTTTGTAAAAGATCCCTTAAAAACTGGCTTAGAATTTGGTATTTATTTCATAATCATGATATGTATTTGCTACTGTGCAAAAATGCCACTTTCATTCTCTAGATGTAGAGTGAAAATTTTATATATGTTTATGTAATGAAAAATACAGATTGTGCTAAATGTTAGATAACATTTAAGTCCACATTTCATACAAGAAGCTATGCCTCTAGCCACAGGTCAAGAGCTGCAGGTCCAACCATAAAACTTTGCGAACTATTGGTGCATTCAAGTCCTCCTGGGAATTTCGTACTTATGAGTTGAAAAGTCGCAATTATGATGTAATTTTTGTTCATGTCACTTTGGTCAGAGCAAAATGTTGATGTATCTTTCAACAAAAAAATGCAGCAGAATGATAAAGAATGCACATCGGGTGTGTTTTTGCTTTTTTATGTTTTTATTCAATTTATAAAGGTGCTGTAAATTGAATCATTATATTTGCATATATTGTAATATCGTAATTGTACAATACTGTTATATTCTGCACATGCAAAAGCCAGTTTTATTGTAAATGAAAGAAAAAAAAATCATTAATTTCAACAAATAACCATAAATACAGATGCTGAATCTATTGTGTCCCCTAGATTTTCTCACTGAGACACCACCAACTCAGAAAATCTGGGCTGAAGAAAGTTGAGAGTTTCCCACTCGTAACTCGCAAACTTTGTGGTGGCATTCATTTGCATTCATCTTATAAATATAATCTTTCTGACATGACTTGAACACACCATATGGTTTCAGGAAAAACACTGAATCGTGCGACCGTAGTTGGCTAACAGTGGTTTTGGGAAAACCTCTAAAGCAAGTAGCTAATTACAGTCACATCTGTGACGTAAACTCCAGCTTATTGGCTGTTTCAATAGAAAATAGAAAAAGTCAGGGAAAAGAGAAGGCATTTTCCACTTCAAATGATCACTCACTCCATCACATCCAACACATCTTACTAGTTTTAAAAGCAGTACTCAACCTATAAATGGCATGACTACAATGCAGTTTGTAAAGATGGATAAAGAAAATCAAAATACATTCATTTGCAAGCATTTTAAGCTCCAGAGATGCAGTGAGTGATGGAAAGACACAGTGGCTTGGGGACCAACGAGGCAACCATCCTGTGACTCTCTGGCATCAAGCACGCCCATCGTCCCCCTCTGCATCACCTGCAGCTTCACCTACTGGGCTAAGGCCCCTGTATTCCCCGTCCATCATACCTTCACACTCACGCACACACTCCCTTGGGGCAGCGCCACCAACGCACTCAGTCAGGGTTCACTGCATCCCTCTGACTGCACCGTCTGTCTGGCCCTGCTGGAGATATACACACATACACATACACACACACTTATACACTTCAGTGCTCTTCTGTAAAATACATCATGCAGAGAGCTTTGAGCAACATACACTCTCTTATGACCCCAGCCAGCAGGAAGAAAGAGACACACAGGAGTCAGATGAGTCTGAAAGCTCTCCATCTCTGTCATTCACAATCTCTCGCTCACTTTCTTTTCTATTTTTCTGCTTGCAATGGCACTGCAACAAATAATCGATACTGAAAATAATTGACAGTGGATTTTATCGTTGATTAGTCTGCCTTTGTGATGTGCACAAAGATCTTCCATCAGTGACTCCACTTTAGTGAAAAATGCATTAAAAAATGTATTTATATGTTGTCATAATATTATTTTGTGAGAATTTTATTAATTTATTTTGCAGAACACCGTAAACTAATAGCAAATGAACATTCCGTGAGGAGCATATTTATCACATGGCACATGACATTTTTAAAGTCAAATCAAGTCAAGTCACATTTATTTATATAGCACTTAATGCAATAAAGATTGGTTCAAAGCAGCTTCACTTTAACAAACAGGGATGTTGTAAAATTCATCAGTTATGAAACAAATTAAATTTCAGCTGTAAAGCAGCTTTGCAGAAGATAATAGTGTCATTATTCATCTCAGTTCATTGTATGTTTAATTCAGTTCAATAACAGTATTGATGGTGCAAAGATAGTGTCATTATCCAGATCAATGCAGTTCAAATTTTGTTCTCATCTAACCAGTGTCAGTGATGCTGAATCGATAAGATTACTGAATATTAATTGTCTTTTAAACCTAACTGAGCCAAAAGCGACATGAGGCAGAAATGTCTTCTTTTTTTTTTTTTCTTTTCTTTTTTTTGTAAATTATGTGTTATTATTAGATATGTCTAATAAAGTATTATCTAACATAAACTTAACATATCATGAAAATTAGCTAGTTTTAAAAACATCAAATGTCTTTATCCTTCCCTAAAATTGTGATTTTGGTTTACTGGAGGTCTTGACCTTCTCAACTATATTACTATAATATTCAACAGTATATAACTGTAACTGTATAACATTTAAAATCATACAACGTCATGATTTTGACATACTTCACTGACATATCAGATTGATAAGTTCAGCAATTTTAATTAATAAGTAATTGCCAAAAACAATATTAAGCATGGGACCCTTTTGCCCCAAGATGTTGCCCCATTACAAAAAAAATGTTACATTCTTTAAAATGTTGACATCCAAGAATTAGTTGGAAACTTTCACCCCAAGTTATTATAAGTAAAATCATTATTATTATTTTTTTCTTAAATTTATGGGAAATATTTGTTTATTAATAGCATTTTTAATAGTACAACATTTGATCCTAAATCTCACCCTTACTGAGTGTTTATTTACTTATTTAGGCTAAATTTGCAAATCTATTACATATTTGGAGCAGATTATTCATTTAAAATTTGTATGATTTTGTCTATTAAATTTATTCATTTTAATTTAAAATAAATTGTTTATTTATTATAAAATAAATTAAATAATTTTAAAAGAAATAATATGCATTGTGATACTGACATGTTGCAGACTGACATGGAAGAGAAGAATTGTTATTATTTTGGTTTCTCTGAGCACAAAAAGTATTCTTGTAGCTTCATAAAATTAAGGTTGAACAACTGATGTCACATGGACTACTTTAATGATGTCCTTACTACCTTTCTGGGCCTTGAACTTGGTAGTTGCGTTGCTGTCTATGTAGTTGCTGTCTTTCAAAAATATTGACTTGTGTTCTGAAGATGAAAGAAGGTCTTACAGGTTTGGAACGACATGAGAGTGAGTAATTAATGACAGAATTTTCATTTTTGGTCAAACTATACTTTTAAGCACTTTTTTAAAGCCCTGTTCATGGATGGTGCCACATATTCCTTTAACAAGTTTGGAAGACACTGATGTATAGCATACATTACATAAACTTCAGTGTGCGCGCTGAAGTGCTTTGAAGCAAAGCATTGGTGGAGACATGGAGTATCGGATTAATTAAAGACATAACTGACAGATTCATTGATTATCAAAATAGTAGTTACATTAGTTTCAGCGCTAGTCTACATCATCCCATCAGTGATGTGGTGTCCGCAAACATCTGGCTGTCGGACTTGTCAAGCCGGAAAAAAACTTCAACTTAAAAGAGAGACAGAAGATCAAGCGTTTCACAGGATCTTCCACTCCCTCAGGGGAAGACTGATGCCTCAGTGGGAGAAAAAAGGCAGAGATGGTTCAGATGGTAGAGCTCAAGATTCAAACCCTTCATTGATGACACATCTTTTTACGCTGTCTAGTATTACCATATAGCGGATGTCTGAGTCACTTACCGAGTGCATTCACTACTTTTCACATCTCACTTAGCAGGCTACATCAAAAGTCACGCCGCTCCAAACCTGTGTCAGCTCTCTGAAGCGCAGATACGGTCTCTTTGACGTCGCATCCTCGGGGAAATGCACGTTAACCTCCACCACAGCCAACAGGATTATTTCAGGTAAAGCAGCACTGGAGCTATTCACCCGAAAGTAAAGCCTTGCTCGACGTGGCGTTTAACATCTTCACGAGTAAGCCGTGCGTGTGAGCTCTGTGGATAAAAGTGCACTTTGTGGAACATTGTGAAGGAAAACTCTTTTCAAAAGATTATAGGTGGGCAATCCGCTCCTCAAACAATGGCAGGACACATTTTCCAAATGACCTTACAGGAGACACATTTAACAAAGCATTATACTCGCCCGTGAGAGACGAGAAAAGGCAAGCATGTGGTGAAATTGCTTGAGACTGAAAAGGAAAGTGAATTAAAGTCATTCCCTCATGTAAAGCAAAGCAGTATTGATCCAGTTTCCAAGCTGAGATTTATGGCACTAAAACCTTCCCATAAAAATCAATATTCATACAACATATATGAACTGGCTCTAATACACCTATAAAGGTTATTTCCTCTCAACATGACACTTACATGGTAAATTTGTTTGGACCACAGAGTTAGTGCTCTGCTAATGGCAACGTTACAGAAAAGTAATGTGTTTACATGAATAAAACTCATTTGAAATCACATTTGATATGGCTTTTATGGCTCATATTTCATGATATAGTGAGAATACAGAGTTCACACTTGACAAGAAAAAAAACCTCAGTTTTATTCAGATGCCCAAAAAATATGCAATTTAGTGCAGTTGCTGATAGTTATATGGCAAAAAAGTAAGATGACGTTCTCATATGTAGCTTGTAAAGTAAATCAATTTAGTGCAGTTGCTGATAATTATATGGCAAAAAAGTAAGATGATGCTCTGATATGTAGCTTGTAAAGTAAATCAGTGAAATCTTTAAAACAGTATAGCAGACTACTGACATAAAGATTTTACATATACCACAACCTGAAGGGGGAAAAATATATTAAAATCTTTTTATTTGCTAAAAAAACTATGGTAACACTTTAGTATATAGGGACCAGTTGTGCTACCTGGTCTCATGACGAAAACGTACATCTGGGAACTTTTTCGCAAGATGCAAAATACGTACCAATAAGTACATATCACTGCGGTTTCCAACAGAAATGAACACTTAGAGGCAGTTAAAAAGCGAGCACTTGAAACCGTTTTCATACACAGTTACACAGATACACAGATTTCGCTTTGTGGATGTAACAAGCTTGCTCAGTCGGTACGGAATTGGGCTTAGGATGCGGAATCCTTGGGTCCAAATCTTGTCAAAAACATGTCTCACAATGAAATCGAAAAACAAGCTAAAAATGCAAACAAAAATGCATACAAAACCAATGTCACATAAAACGTACCATATGTATGTTCATCTGTTCCAGGGGGAAAAAAAACGAACACACTTTTTTACGTATTTTGCGTCTTGCAAAAAAATTCATAGAGATATGTTTTCATCATGAGACCAGGATGACCAATTCTCACTATTAACTAGTTGCTTATTAGCATGCCTATTAGTAACATATTGGCTGTTTTATTAGTACTTAAAAAGCACATATTCTGCATGAACATATTCTGCATCCCTAATCCTACCCAATACGTAAACTTAACAGCTACCTTATTAACTATTAATAAGCAGCAAATTGGGAGTTTATTGAGGCAAAAGTTGTAGTTAATGGTTTGTTAATAGTGAGAATTGGACCTTGATGAAGTGTGACCAAAACGATAACTGTAAATTAGACAACTGAATGCATGTAGTAGATTGTGAATGACAGGTTTTTTGATCTCATCAATCATTTAGAATTCTTAGAAATTTGTGTATCGAATAATAGGGTCCATACCGTTTTAAATCCCATTTCTACCTACAGTATTCATCTTTGTCAGGATGTGGATCACATGAACGCCACATTACTGTTAATCTGCATTAAGTAAATTCTACTCGACTGTGATGCATTGCCAACAATCTCTCATGTTGCATGACAAATGATTCTATTTTTAGTAAAAGCTCATTAAAAGCAAATAACAATCTATTATTCTGGTGTCAGATATGAATTTCTGATGAACCCACCCCTAAATGGTGCGTAAAAGCAAAAATAACTATAATTTATCACTTTATATATCAATCAAACAGACCTTTCCTGAGTTATTATGCCAGAATAAGCTGGACTCGAAATAGACTCAAAGATGCAGTTTACTGTATGTATAAATAGTCCAAATTCTGCATAGACAAGAAAACAGAAATCCACATCATCTCTGTTGCAAAACCTAGTGAGCTGCCTAATGAGGCCTAATGAGGCATCATATTCACACTTCCGACATGAAGGCTTTTCCAAAAGTTAGGCATTTTAATTAAGTTGTTTTCTAAAGTACCTTGTTTGGCAAATCGTAAGGATTTATCACTCCATAAATCATTCAGGATGATGGCTACCCCATAATGCACTGCATCAAGCTATATAAGACAAAAGTTTCGATGGCTGTGTACCTGTAACAGCTTTCATGATGGAAAGACCTACAATCCCATGAAGCATTGCGAATGACCTAATCTAAATAAAAACGATTAAATATAAAACTATTGATTTAAAGATGTTGTTTATATATAGAAACAATTTAAGAAAGCATGTAAGAAACACTGCTGCTGCACATATAATATATATGAAATTACAAGGTAGCAGATCTATACAGGTGGAGCTGGGGAAGGTGGAGGGTTTCTGAAGTGCACTGCAACTGCTACAGCAAGCACTAGCCAAGTATCTGAATGTTGAGCAGCAAGCTCATTGGCTGCTGATGCGAAAGAAGCCAATCAGCTGTGTCATGTGAATAATCATGTGATTATATCAGATTGAGTTAGAACCTATCGGCCTGCACCATCTAGAGTTTCATGAAAGAACTTTGTATTTAGTTTGAGAATGCAGGGAGACTCGTAGGAGTGGAAGGGTGCTAAAGCACACTTTTGGCGCAATTTGCTTGTCGCAGTTCTATAATTGGTGGGTTCACCAGAAATTGATGTTAATGCAATCATTAAAAAAAAAAAATGAAATAATGCAGGCTGATGGCTTCAACAAATTTATATACCATTGATTAAAATCCTCCAAGCTAACAGTTGGTCTGATTTTAATTCTTTCCCTGCCAGTGTTTTTTCTTTTTTAAAGGTGCCAGCCACCACCAGCATTTTTGATCATTTTCACAAAAGTTTAATGGCAGCCAGAATATTTTGTTGTATTGAATATCTGAATGTATGCCAACAATATGCCAAAACAAAGAACAGAGCCTCTGTTTAAAAAAAAAAAAAAAAAAAAAAAAAAATTGCTTCATGCAGTCTTTTTTTTTTTTATCAGCACTTGAATGTGGGTAAGTTTCATGAAAAAGCAACATTTTGAATAAAAAGCTAATAAAACTGCATTTTTGTAAAAGACTACACCTGGATCAGATTCAGAAGGGTGATCAAAACTTAGAAGGAACAGATCGCTTCCATCAACACATCTAAGGCTTGCAGGGTCCTATATACCACTTCTTGGACTGACATTTGGTAACGTTAGGTGATTTTGATTTATATGTTCGCTTGTTTCTGCTTCTTCTTCGTCGTGTTTTGATCCAGACATTCAATACTCTTTCAAAAGATGCGTAATAGCGCCTCCTACCGTACACCAGTGAAAACACGGAAAGCCGGAAAAATCAATCCCCAAATGGAAAAACATGAATGGGATTTTACTTCCAGAATCCGACTGTTACACTGTATTAGAGGTTCATTTGAACTATGCTGTTTTGAGTATCATGCAATGAATTTAGCAAAAATTTAGCTAACATGAGTGTTCCTCTTCAGGAACTCGAGCTGCGTACGAAAACGCACTGGCAACGCCTCCAGCGTGAGCGGCTCTGAATATCGTGTGCAATCAATCCAATGGATGGGTGAGACGTCACGGACGGGGTGACGTAATGACCAGCTGGCTTAAAAGCACGTGCGGTGAAGCCGGCGTCAGCTTTTCGTCATTCAGCAAGCGCTGTGTGTGTGTATTGTCCCTCTCTGTTGTGAGTCTTATTTAGTGTTGTTTGTCTCACTAAAAGCATAAGCTCCCTGATATCTTTTGCATACAGGAATAAGTATGTCAAAAAGATATCTGAGAGACACGGGCGAGAGCAGCTTGCAGTACAGGCTGTGTTCCTCATTGCAGACGTTACATCACTGCTAAGGATACACACAGCTTGTGCACATTCTGCTTGGGAGCAGAGCATGCACGGTCATCTCTCAAGGGAGCCGGCTGCCCGCATTGTGAGGGTCTTCCAATGCACGTGCTCCACTCCTGGAAGGCTCTCTTTGATGAGAAGGGACCCTTCACCAGCGTTCCCCGCGGTGCTGGTCCTGCTGCTGCCGAGGCGGAGCGGCGTCGGCACTCGTGGGGATCGCAGTTGGAACTGTTGGAGGTAATGGAGACGGGCGAGTCCCTATCTCCTTCCTCACCCATCAGATTTGGCGGCCACTCCCCGGGATCGGAAGCCTGCTCGGCGGTTACTTCCCCCCGGGGAGCGGGCTTGGCGCTTCGCCTTTCATCCTCCGAGGAGGGTGAACGCGAGAGTGCTGAGGCTCCGCCCCTTCAGTCGCCCCAGTCGTGCTGTGGCCAAGTTAAAGATTGACTGGCCGGCTGAGGATCCTGCTGAGCCGCAGATGAGCAGACTAGATGAATGCTTTCTGCGAGCGAAGTGGTCACCTCCAACACGGAGCCTGCCGTTTTTCCCCGATCTCCACACTGAGGTGTTCGGATCGTGGCCGAAACCATTCTTGGCCCGCCTCTTCATCCCCTCGTCCGATTACTGAGGTAATGTGGGGGGTTTGAATGAGCGCGGTTATAGAGCGATGCCTCGGGTGGAACAGACTCTCACGAGCTATCTGTCCCCCGATCCTGCGTCGTCTCTAAAGGCTCCGTCTTTGCCCTCCAAGCGATTTGGCTCTCCGCGCCAACAAGGAGACCGCTCGTGCTGTTGGGCGGTCTATGGCAGCCCTGGTGGCAGCGGAGAGGCATTTGTGGTTGACCCTGTCCGACATCAAGGAGAAGGACAGGGTCTTCCTCCTGGACACCCCGCTTGCGTCTGTTCGGCAATGCCGTCGATACCTTCGTCGACAGGCAACAGGTGGCCCGTAAACAAGCGGCGGCGTTTCAGCGATTCTTGCCTCGTCGCTCTTCAGCTCAGGCGGCTGCTGGACAGGAGCAGCCCCCCCGCGTACTAGGTCCTCATATAGGGAGGCACAAAAACAGAGCATTGCCTCTCACGCTCCCCTGAGTCAGGACCGAGGTGGCAAGCTCTAGGTCGAGGTCTGCAAAGCCGAAGATGGACCTGCGGGTCATACTTCAGGCTAAGAAGGCCTCGACCGGAAAGCCCTGATGTCTATGGCCCAGGGCTTTTGAGGACAGGCCCCTCTGGGGAAGAGCGGCGTACACCGCAGCGCACGGTGCCCGTCTCTCCTCAGTGCCCTCAGGCGATCGGTCTGCCAACCCTGCCACTTACGGTGCTTCAGGGCACAGCGGTCTCCAGCGAGCATACATCTCAGTCTTTTCCGCACCGAAACGTAGCAGAACTGAGATGTTCGCTACCCCTTCTGGGGACTCTAGAGCAGCTAGTTCCTGTAGGTGTGCCGAGGGCACCGAACTAGCCACTCTGATTACACCAGAGGCCAGTCTCGAGTGTGTCCTGCGTACTGTGGAGAGAGGCTACAGAACCCAGTTCGGTTCTCTTCCAATATCATTTCAACGTGGTCATTCCCACTCTGGTGGGCCCCGAACAGGCTCTGGTAATGGAACAAGAAGTAGACACTCTCTTGTGTAGGGAGGTTTTTGAAAAAGTCTCTCCTCATGTAGAGAGTCCGGGTTCTACAGCCGGTACTTTGTCATTCCAAGAAGGCGGGAAGGCTGCCATCCTTCCCTATCTAGGAAGTTTCTGAGGTTTGCTTTGGGGGCAAAACTTACCAATATCGGGCTCTTCCTTTCTGGCCTGCGCCCCACACTTTCACGAAGTGTGTGGATGCTGCTTTGGCCAAAAAGCTGCAAGCGTTGTTAGGTCTCCTCTCGCTATAGAGAGTTATTGAGACCTCCGCTCGCCAGAGCTCTGCATGGACATCATGTGTGAGTGATAGGTGAGCCCCTTCACAAGATGTCCAGTGTGTGGAGTGTGGTAGGCCTCCTCTCATTCTAGGGAGTCGTCATGCTGAGGCCTCCACTCCAAGAGCTCGGCTGTTTCGGCAAGTGTTGTCAGGTCTCTTCTCGCTATAGAGAGTTATTGAGACCTCCGCTCGCCAGAGCTCCCCTTGGACAGTATGTCTGAATGGTAAGTGAGCCTCCTCACAAGATGTCCAGTGTGTGGAGTGTAGTAGGCCTCCTCTCATTCTAGAGAGTCGTCATGCTGAGGCCTCCGTTCCAAGAGCTTGACTGTTTCAGCGAGTGTCATCAGGTTTCCTCTCGCTATAGAGAGTTTTTGAGACCTCCGCTCGCCAGAGCTCTGCTTGGACAGCATGTGTGAGTGGTAGGTGAGCCTCCTCACAAGGTGTCCAGTGTGTGGAGTGTAGTAGGCCTCCTCTCGTTCTAGAGAGTCATCATGCTGAGGCCTCCGCTCCAAGAGCTCGGCTGTTCGGCGAGTGTTTCAGGTCTCCTCTCGCTATAGAGAGTTTTTGAGACCTCCACTCGCCAGAGTTCCGCTTGGACAGCTGTGTGAATGGTAGGTGAGCCTCCTCACAAGATGTCCAGTGTGTGGGGTGTAGTAGGCCTCCTCTCGTTCTAGAGAGTCATCATGCTGAGGCCTCCACTCCAAGAGCTCGACTGTTTTGGCGAGTGTTGTTAGGCCTCCTCTCGCTATAGAGAGTTTTTGAGGCCTCCGCTCCCTGGAGCATGAGGAAACTGTACCTTTTTGACCCACTCCACCTTGAAGGTTTTTGTGGCGGATAATATCGGCTGACCATGCCTCTCTTGGTGGACAAGCAGTGAGCAGGTACCCCCTGATTACATGTTTTCTCTGCACTGACCAGAGAGATAATACTAAGTGGTGGGTAGGATGCAATTCTGTAGCTTCGAGTCCTCTGATCTCCCCTCGCCGATGGGAGTCAAGGCTCATTTGACTAGAAGTATGGTGGCCTTCAGGCCTTTCTCGCAGGTGTCTCAGTCAAGACATCTGCAACGCTGCGGGATGGTCCACACTTCTGACCTTCGTCAGATTTTATGGCCTCGATATGCCGGCCACTCCAGGAAGAGGAACGTCTCAAAGTTACATATGTAACCCTAGTTCCTCGAGGGAACAAGACGCTGCGTCTCAAAGCCACACTTCCGGCATCTCTGCCAGCGCTTGCTTCATTCCTGGAAGCTGACGCCGGCTTCACCACACATGCTTTTAAGCCAGCTGGTCATTACGTCACCCCGTCCGTGACGTCTCGCCCATCCATTGGATTGATTGCACACGATATTCAGAGCCGCTCACGCTGGAGGTGTTCCCAATGCGTTTTCGGACGCAGCGTCTCGTTCTCTTGAGGAACTAGGGTTACATATGTAACTTTGAGACGTTTCTTCTGTCTATGCTGAGTATTCAACATAGTGTTCATGATGGTAAGGATGATTATGACAGCTCACTGAGTTTCGGAACAGAACCATTGCCTGGTCTGACCTACTGTGTATTGCTAACTTATAAGGAGAGACATTATAGCTTAGATCATTAGGGCACAGCAAACTCTTGTTCGGTCTCTCTCCCAGCATTTGCAATGTAGTCTTTAGGGATTTAGGAGAGATCCGGCAGAGTTGGTTGGTTTGTCTGGATGCTGGGTGCATTCTTCATGTGTCCCCATGTAATGGTGCTGTAATAGAGCTGAGTCCCCGCAGGAGCTCCTGGAAGAGTGGAGCTGGAAGTTGGCCTAATCAGTTGGCATGGTGCGCTGCTATCACCCCAAGTCACGTGCCTTCTACAGTCACATAAAATCCTCAGCCGTTTGTAGATAGTGACAAAAAGAAACCCATTTGTGTGGCTGAAACTATTGTTCTCAAACATACTCTCACACTCGCATTCACAACAGATACCTGCACAGATTATCTCAAATGCGTCTTCCACTTTCGTCTGTTATGTGCTATTTACGGCAGTGCTGGTGGTTAGAGACTTGTCTCCTGTCGTTTCCACTGTGCTAACATTGATCATGCTGATGACACGTCTACATTAAAAGATATTACACTTAACCCCATTAAGCCAGACACTCAATCAATTGGGTGTCAGAAATCCCTCCTTGATAAAACTGCATTAAAGGAAATGGTCTGCAAACTCCTCTCAGAGAGAGAGAGAGAGAAAAAAAAAGAGACATCAGTCGGTGTTCTGTGAGGTGTATAAAAGTCAAGATTACTTTATCTGGCTAAACTGAGACCCAAGGTGAACCCAAAGTCTAACACTTGGAGAAAGATATCTGTTGCTCTGCAACTGCAAACAGCCTGCAGTTCTGGGTAATGAACTATATAATTTGGACAACCTGATCTCATGACGAAAACATACTTGTGGGAACTTTTTCACAAGATGCGAAATATGTACCGCATTGTACGTTTCGTGACATATTCAGTGTGAAGTGTCCTCTGGGTGGTGCCTAAAAGAGTGTTAGTTTTTTTTCCACCAGAACAGATGAACGTATATATGATGTGTTTTATGTGACATTGGTTTTGTAGGTGTCACCGCAGTTCTGACTTGAAATGTCTGTTGAGTGGCGCTATAAGTCTAATGCTCCGTGACATTTTAAAATAACATACCATCTGCACTACACCTAAACCTACCTGATAGTATGATCAAAAGTGAATGTGACGTAAAACGCAATCGCAAGCATGCCATTTTTGCTAGTTTTTCGATCTCTCATCTTTTAACTCTTTCATCATGTCATGTTTTTCACGGGATTCGTCCCCAAGGATTCTGTATCCTAAGTCCAATTCTGTGCAAGGTTGTTACATCTGGAAAGCGAAGCATATGGAGCTGTAATCATAACTGTGTTGGAAAATGATTACAAATGCTCGATGTTTTACCACCTCTAGTATTAATTTTTGTTGGAAACTGCAGTGATATGTACTTATTGGGTATGTATTTCGCATCTAGCGAAAAAGTTCCAATAGGAACGTTTTTGTCACGAGATCAGGTAGAATTTGAAAGAAGATGAGAGAAAAACTGGTAAAATATTACCTATTTATGCTGTTTGCTCCTCATTTGTAAGTCGGTTTGGATAAAAGCATCTGCTAAATGAATAAAAGTAATGTCAGCAATTTCAGATTATAAAATTTATGATGGCTTTAAGAAAGTTCATAAAAATTCAAAAATAGAGGGGTAAAACATATGGCCCATATCAACACAATTGCATATGTGATTTTGATATCATACAACTAGTGACTTACATTTTAGACACAATTTTTGTCAATATTGTCTGTTTTTGAATCAGTTAAGTGAACAATTCAATGACTTATTTATAAAGGCAGCCACTTATATTGTTCCTGAATCAACTATTTTGGAATTTCAGTTGAATTACAATTCAATGATTTATTGTGGTGATAACTTGTTGCCATCTACTGGCAGTTTCAGTTTAATTTTTATTCAAAATTTTATATTTAAAACATTAATTGAACCCGCTTTACAGTGTATTATTATTCTAAATGAATTTGATTAAGTTCAAGATTTTGACAAAAACATTTTGATGAAACATTTTCACCAGAGTGAGAGAGTTCTCAAAATGAAAATAAAATCTTATAGACTGACTCAAAAAAGTTGGGTCAGTGTGTTTTAAGGGATTTTTTAATTGTTTTATTTATTTATTTAATTTTTTTTTTTTTTTTTTTTTTTTTTTTTGCATGGAATCCTGGATGCATTGGTGCAAAATGATGATCAGAGTCAACTCCAATGTCATCACGCCTGCCATTTTCATACGCATTCTTATCGTTCAATATTCTCAGGATAAGAGTGGTCGGTGCATTTAAGCTCTTTACTTCACAAGTCTTTGGGCTTTACAGATAAAGGGCTCTGTTAGAATGGACCATCGCCAAATGTGCAGGGTAGATATAATAAAGCTCCTGAAAATGTACAAGTAATGTGTCTGCGAAATGCTAGAGTGGTCTTAGTTGGACTGGAATGAGTACGGCTGGTCATACGGAACTGACCCTGAAGGGATGACAGGGAAATATGTAAAGCCGTCCCATCGTGAGGGTGAAGAGCGTTCCCCTTGACATTAATCTCTTAGCTTTCCATGCAAAATAAACCATGGCCTGTTCCCTGCAGGATTTTACAGTTTGTCAGTCTAATCTGACCCCTTCTAAAAACATGCTGACCCAGCTGCCTGTGTTTTTAACTGCATGTTGGAAACCACTGTGTGTATAGCAGTCACTATTGGTTATAGGTGTTTTTTAGAGGATGTCAGTTCCTAACAGAATAAGTACATAATACTGCTAGGACACGTCTACGGCAACAACAACTACAAAAATGTACCAGTGAAGATGTTCAAATGAACAAATTTCAGAAAGTTTCAAAATACTGTTTGTCCTCAACTGTGCCACTTTTTTGTCCTCAAACTATTTTTTATTTATTTATTTATTTTTTTAATTAAATGCCTTGATTGAAAAGTCCTTTTTATAATAAAAAATAAAATAAAATAAAGTCACTTGGTTTGATATTTTGTCATCTAATGCAATGAGTTTGTTTGTTTGTTTGTTGAGACTAACTTGACTAACTTCATCTTCATTTTTATGACTATAATATGTCTTTATTTTATTAGCAAATTATCAGTTGTCTGGACTTTTTATTAAAATAGCAATTTATTATATATTTATGTAATACACTACAGGCATTTCAACACATACAATACATATAGACATATATACAAAAGTATGGGCTTTCAAAAAGTTTTTTTTTTTTTTTTTTTAAAAACAAAACAAAATATATATATTAAAAAAACAGTTTCAAATAACTGTTTTCTGTTTAAATATATTTTTTTTAAAAAATTGTATTATTTATGTAATGTCAAAACTGAATTTTAAGCAGCCATTACTCATCTTCATTGTCACATGATCCTTCAGAAATATTTTAATATGCTGATTTGGTGTTTAAGTAACATTTCTTATTATCAACATTGAAAACAGTTGTGCTATTTAATAATTTTCTGGAAACCATGATACATTTTTTCAGGATTCTTTTATGTTCTAAAGGGCAACATTCATATTAAATAATTATTTTATTGTAACTATGTACAACTTTCACTGGCAGTTTTGATCAATTTAATGCATCCTTGCTGAAATAAAGCATTAATTGAATTATTTTTAGAAAAATAAAAAATAAAAAAAAGATCTTACTGACCAAACTTTTGAACAATGATGTTAATTATATTTATATAATAGTGATCAAATATTTTTATACCACAATGTAAAAATATTTACATTGTAAAAATATTTTACATTGTAAATAATATATCATTATTTTTTAAATGCAATGATAGTAATGTAAAGTTGCTTAAGATGCAACCAGAAAGGTTTTCTTCACATCTACTTTAGTACACACATCCATCCCAATCACTCGCATTGAAACGCACACAAACACAGTGAATCACACCCCCTCCATCTGAATCATCTGCTCAGCCTTCCCTGATTTTAGACAGAGCTTTTAGATTGTCTCTGAGGGAATGACACGCTTCCTCAGCCAACTTGATATTAAAAGCTCAACCATCCCTGCAGGCATGTATCCAGAGAGAAACCCCACTGTGGCAGAGCTGTTTGCTATCCCTGGCATGTGCTTCTCTCACGACACACATCTAGAAGTGCTCCCCTGCCATCACCAAAACAGACCCTCGGTTGCAGGAGAACATTTGTCTCTGTTTCCCGCTTTCAATCATCACAGAATTGTGCGAGATCTCAGATAAGTGAAACCTTTCAGGGTGTTCCTCACGCAATGTTCAGTTAAGCAAATTTCCACCTCAGTTTTCATTACCATGAAGGAAAAAAAAAAAATCAATTCCCTTTACTGTAATGCAAAAAAAAAAAAAAAAAACATTTAAACTGTAAAATGGTCACATTCCTTGTATTGCCATATCTGATTTGAATAGAATAAAATAATTGATTTTTTTTCTGTAATGCAGTCACAATTCAGTTAAAATCTGCTCAAAAATAATGTCATGATGCTAAATATAATGTGTGTGCCAATATAATGTGTGTATCAATATTTAAAACAGATGAGTACATTTTTTCAGGATCCTTTGATGAATAGAAAGATCCAAAGATCAGAATTTTTCTGAAATAAAAAGCTTTTGTAACATTATACTATACCATTCAAAAGCTTGGAGTCTGTGTGTGTGTGTGTGTGTGTGTGTGTGTGGGAAATAAATTATAGAAATTAATACTATAATTTTGAGGGGAAATAAATTATAGAAATTAATACTTTTATTTAGCAAGGATGTTTTAAATTGATCAAAAGTGATAATAAAGACATTTATAATGTTACAAAAGATTTCTATTTCAGATGAATGCTGTTCTTCTGAACTTTCTATTCATCAAAGAAACCTGAAAAAATTCTACTCAGCTGTTTTCAACATAATAATAAATGTTTTTTGAGCAGCAAATCAGAATATTAGAATGATTTCTGAAGGATCATGTGACTGGAGTAATGATGCAAAAAAATCAGCTTTGAAATCACAGGAATAAATTACATTTTAAAATATATTCAAATAGAAAACAGTTATTTTAAATAGTAAAAAAAAAAAATATTTCAATGTTTTACTGCTGTACTTTGGATCAAATAAAGGCAGGCTTGGTGAGCAGAAGAGGCTTCTTTTCAAAAATGTGTTATATCTGAATATATTTTAAAATGTCATTTATTTCTGTAATAGAATAGCTTTTATTTTCTTGTAAGACTTGTAAGAACTTTACCAGCTGAAATATATAGAACAACTTTTAATTGGTCTATTAAGGTCTATTAAGCAAACAGACCTTAGTCAGATGCCATACTGATGAAAGCAAGGCTGTGAAAGATGGACAGTCATTACAATGGCATGCACTGTGTCCTAGTTTGTGTAATTTTCAGACTGTTTTATGGAGTTTTTTGAAAGGGTTTTTTTTTTTCTTCTTCTCACTAAAAGACGTTTCTTCAGCTGAATAAATGGTAATAGTACAATCCACAGTAGTACAAGTGTTTCTGCCCTTAAAAGCCTTGTTATTATTCCTGTCAAAAAAATAAATATTTTGCAACCCTGACTATGGTTTATAGCAGAGAAACCTTCAAGATGGAAATGAACATTGCACCTCAAGTTTTCCAGTCTCCAAGTTAAAGACACTCTCACTCTCTCTTTCATTCTTGAAAAGGCATTTTCAAATGGACAAGACGAATACAATGCACGAATACAATACCAGTGCGCCTTGGCTTTTTTTGTTAGTAGCGTTCCTTAAGCACACAACAGTGAGGCTGTCAGTTGTCCTTTGTGATAATTGCGTTCCAGCCCAACACTCCTGCGCCTCCGCATATGAGCCCTGGAGACGCTGCTTTGATCTTTTCATGTTGCGCCTGTTACACATGGGAGCATACCTTTATTTCATCACGTAAGCTGACCGTTGATGACTGAATTTTTACTGTGAGGAATGACAGAAAGAAAATAGGATATCAGCAATACAAAAGAACTCGGACCTGAATACGAATCTGATGAATGTTGCAATTCAAAGAATTTCAAGTTGCTGCATTTCTGGATTGTGTTATCATCGCTTAGTTTTCCTGGGTGCTTTTTCTGTATCACTACATGACTTGAAGTAAAATTAAGTATTGAGTGGTTCTTTTTAGGGAGTGTGGATCTATGTTCCAGCATTAGATAAAGGGGGTCAAATACTTTTTCCTCCTGTGATTCACATGGAAAGTTTTTAAAAAGTTCATCATATTCTTACAGCACTTTGTAACTATTTTGCATTTTGGCAAATTTATGGCCAATTATAAATATAAATTTTATTTATATGTTTTCATAAGATATAATTACAACCAGCTGAAGGTTATTTAGAGGTGGACCTTCATGCTTAGTTTTTTTTTCTAAAAATCTGAAATCATATTTAATCATAATAATTAAAATAGTTACATTATCTTTTAAGATATTAGGTGCCAGATTTACTAAACAGGGCAAATTAGCATTAGAGCGCAATTACATAAAAGCGTCGATGGGAGGGGAAAATTCTGCACGTGATTTAATGTCAATGCGCACATTAAAGAATACAGACGCAGCCAGATCATTTCCATAATGATCAGCACAATCTACCAAGAGCAGCACAAATTAGCGCCTGCTTTAAGACATGCTTTCTTTTTGGTGTTAAATAATGGCACAAATACCAGTAATTTGACGAGCGCAAACGTTAGTAAATCATGTTGCGTGATTCATTTTAATACTCTCCTCCCATAAATTTTGTGTCTGAAAGGGAAACTCCTACAAATGCATATTCAATCAAAAAACTGTGTCCACGTCTTGTCAGCGCTAATTCTTCACTGCGCGTCTGTAGTAAATTCTGACAGTACTATTTTAATGCCAAAAGATGGTTTGCGCTGGCGCAAGCTGTTAGTAAATCTGGTTTAGCCCCGGATAGTAGTTGTCTACAACTGTCTGTTTCTAAAAAGCATCTTTTTCCATTGGCATACATTCAAAATAAATATTTTCGCAAGCAATATATAGCTAATATTTAATTAATTCATGTTTTACCATCGCTGATTCTTTTTGGAGGGCTCTTAAAAGCTTGAAATGGAGTTTGTTGTCATTCAGTGTAGCATTACAAGTTCCCAAAACAATCTCAAACTGTTAAGATTAGACTGTAATTATTAGGGAAACTGATATGCAGAGCTGTAGGTGCTACACACGGCAAATACTGAAAAACAGTATTTCTTTTTTATTTGCTCATTGTGATTTGATGAGCCAAATTTATGATCACCCAATAAGTGTAACATGTAAACATAAACATGGATATGTGATATCACAAAATTGCAGAAAACCAGTGTCGTTTTTGCAGCTTAAAGGAGTAGTTCACTTCCAGAATGAAAATTTCCTGATAATTTACTCACCCCCATCTCTTCCAAGATGTCTTTCTTTCTTCTGTCGAAAATAAATTAAGGTTTTTGAGAGAGTCAAACGCCCTTTACAAAAAAAGGTAAAACAACGATGTCTGCCGAATTTGAAGTTGGAGGAGAAAATGAGATGGAGTTTTTCGCCTTACCCTACCTTTTTGAACCGAAATACACAGGCGAAGAACTAATCATGCGTGACCTTTCAAACGTGATTACGCAATGTGTGAAGACCTGCATTGCAGAGCTAGTGCAAGATGAGCATTTGTGGTTAAAAAGTATGTAATTTTATTTTTTTTTTATTTTTTTTTAGAAAATGACCAATCATTTCACTAGATAAGACACTTATTCCTCGGCTGGGATTGTGTTGAGCCCTTTCAAGCTGCACTGAAACTGCAATTTGGACCTTCAACCCGTTGGCCACCATTGACGTCCACTATATGGAGGAAATTCCTAGAATGTTTTCCTCAAAAAAACGTAATTTCTTTGGGACTGAAGAAAGAAAGACATGAACATCTAGGATGACATGGGGGTGAGTAAATTATCAGGAAATTTTCAAAATTACAGAGTGTCTATTTACACTTTGTTGGTAGAGGATATTTACACTAGGTCCACACACCAGTATCTGGCTGGGATAGTCAACATTACAAAAGACACCTGTCAAACAAAAGCAATAGTGGCGTAGGGTATAAGGCATGTGACGGTAGCTTTTGACACGAGTTCGAATCCACCTTTTAGCGAATTCATTCTTCTCCCTTTTCCTATCACATATCAGATAAGAAATGCATTGATTTTAACGATAATGGAGGAAATATTTGGAAAGTGGAAATAAAGTGTCTTCACAGGTATTTAATAAGGCGGCATCCATTTAATAATTTTATTAAATATAATAATTCACACTCAATAAGTTATTATTGCATACTATTTTATAATGTACTACAATACTGAGATACAATACAATACAATTAACTTTTTGAGAGAGCCGTGGAGGACACTGAGCTCTGAAAGTTACAATATGTTTTCATAGCGTGTCAAGTTCTTTTATCTCAAAAGATCAAGGAAGATTAGATTTCTCATATAACCCCTTTAACCACAGGAGAGGAGTGAGAGTTGTTTCATTAAGCAGGTTAATTAAAAGTATGTTCGGGTTCTGATGACTGAATCCTAAATCAGCTGTGGAAACTCGCAAAAGGCTGAAGAGAAATAGCTGCCCATCTCAGCATGAAAACTCTCTCTAGCACTTCTTCTCTACCTTTATCCACTTCTCCTTAACTTCAGCTTTATTCTCTCTTGTTTTATCTATCTGTCTGACATGATCGACAGCCGGTTATGGATGCTGATTATGTGGGTTGAGCTGGAACAGTAGAGAAAAAGTGCAAATGTCAGTGAAACTGTCTGCTTCGTTTACCCAGAACCAAAAAAGTGGCTTATTACAAAAGACGGACTGAGGATAGAGCATTCAGGAGACCTTGAGGACCTGCAATGAAGCTAACAGGGCTTCACACAGTAGAGCCATAGAACATTGTCTTAATTAAAGTAACATTTTTTTTTTTTTTTGCCTTTGACCTAGCTAAGTGGTACTGAAGAAAATAACTGATATAAAGGGCAGAAATTAAATAGCTAGTTCACCAAAAAAAAAAAAAAAGAAGAAAACCCTGTCATTTACTCGTCCTCATGTTATTTGTTATTCCAAACATGATTCTTCAAGACTCCTTTCCTGTATGTCATCATTTTGACTCCTTTTATACAGTATGAGACACAAATCAAGCTATTTTGAACAAATGTTAATTACATGCTGACATATGAGTGGGTAAATAAACTTAAATCTGACAAACCGAAAATATACATCACAGTAACAGTCCCCGGTTAATTTTAATTCGGACATAACTGACAAATGAGTTGCATGACTCCTTTCCTGTATGTCATCATTCTGTATGACTCCTTTCATATGAGGAACAAAACTAAAGTGATTTTAAACAAATGTTACACACTGTCATATGAGTCAGTAAATAGACTGAAATCTCTCAAACCTAAAATAAACGTCACAGTAACAGTTCCCAGGTTCATTTTGAATCAGGCATAACTGAAAAATGACTCACATGACTCTCTTTCTGTATCATCATTCTAAATGATTACTTTCATGTTGCGTACTCGGTAACAGCTCTGAACGATGCAATGACTGAGTGAGACTGATTCAAACTGCAAATGTACAAACAAGTGTGAGAACAATTTGTGAATCATTTCAAATAACTCGGCACCACACAAGATGATATCTGACGAAACCGCATATTTACGCAGTTTTCGAGTTTACAAGTTTTTCCAACTGGTTTTGTTAAGTATGGAAAAATGTTTTCTGTTGTTTTTTTTTTTTTTTTGTTTAGTCACAGTTCGGATCTTATAGCTTTATTTGAAGAACAGACTGAAATGTATGGAAGTCCATTTATTTATTTAAAAATAAATAAATAAAAAATATATGCTTTGGTAAATGAAAATTATTACATTAAAATTTAAAATTATGAAATGCTAAGACATAATTATAATATAAAAGTTGAAATTATGACATTAAAGGTCTGAATTATTCAAACTAAATTATTCATAAAGTCATAATATGTCATAATTATGACTTTTTACATAATTTCACCTTATATTATTATGTCAATTGTTTAATCTCATAATTATTACTTTATTTCATAATTTCAACTTTTTGTCCTAATTATGACTTATCTCATAATTTCACCTCGTCATAATATCATTTACTGTTTATATCATATCAACTTTTTATCTCATAATTATGACTTAGAATGACAATCTTATTATTTATGAGTTTTATTTATGATTATTTAGATTTTTATGTCATAATTATGACCATCTGTGTCATAATTATGATTTAGCAAAACATGACTCTTCTCTCATGTGGTGAGAATAAGAAATGCCATGGTATAGCACTGGATCTAAATGAATATGATGTTGAACACCAAGGTTGAAATGTGCATACATAAATGAAATTACAGATTTTTGATTGTTGTTTTATGAATTATTCATAACAAAGACATCATGACAAGAATGTGCAGTTTTTTTTTTGTTTTGTTTTTTTTTTTTTAAATGCAGCGCAATATTGACCTTTTTAGAAGAAAAAGGCTGTTCATGCTCATCCTAGAATATATGAAACTCACAAAGGATCATTGTTTGCATAATATATCCCTGGTTCAGTAAAATGACTTCATCTTCCTAAATATTCATCTAGAATGTACAGCAATCTTCAAACCAAATTATTCCTGTGAGAAAGCTGCATGTGCCATTGCAGATCCCCCAGCAGGTTTAGCGGTTGGCGACAGATGAGAACTGACAGCATTCTTTGGCTTTCCTCAAACATAAACCCTTCATGGTGGAGAAAAGATGAAATATCACACCATACTGGGCGATGTGATTTTGTGCTTTGGATTTGAATATAAGCAATTTGCCGAATGGCAGCCCTGCCACAAATTTCCCAACTCCATGAAGTCGACAATGACAGTTTGAGATTTGGATGAGTTTAGGATCACAAAACAGATGATTCTGTAAATTTACAGAAGTATCTGAAAACATTGAACATGTACTTCTGTGGAATACAACATCCATCCTGTGAGATGTTTATGCATGTGAACTTCAACTTGAGACCTGCATTCTTTCTCTTTCACTTAATTTGTTCATTTTTGCATGTGCTTTATTTCATGTGTTGTTTTGTAACTGATGCACATACAATTTTAGCATCAGCTTTTTTATCTCTGTTCCTGCATGTGTTTTTGAAAACTCACATGTCACAGTGTTAATTGTCACACCTCCTCTGTTGCTCACATACACTACTAATTGCCAATCATTGTAACTGAACTTTGTTTGCCAGGTTAGAGGTATAGAGTTTTATTACAGCCATTTGTAGCAAGTAAACTAGATCCATAAGACTTAATTTTTGTGTTACCTGTGAAACAATCAGTATTACTTTTAGATGGATACAAATGACTGATTACAAAATCTACATATATTTTCCACTGTCTTTTCTTAATGTGTTCTGTACAGTCATTTGTGGGTGTGAATAATTATACATCAAGTAGTCATACATTTAAGAAATCTCACACTCGCAATCTGTGCATGTTAATAACAGAAAGGCTGCTTATATGGAGCATAAAGCTTTTATACAACAATTCAGTAAACAAGAAGTTAACACACAGTAACTTACATTTTAGACCCAATATTACCAGTATATTATATTTCTGCAACCCCAATAAAAACAAAATGTGATGTATGGGTCAGTGTGTCTACAATACAAACTAATCAGTTGAACAAATGATTCAATGACTCGCTCATAAAAAGAGCAGTTTGTTTCACTGCTGAATGAATCAGTGTTTTGAACTAATCAGTTGAGTGAGTGATTCAGTGGCTCACTCATAAAAATGGTAGCTTGTTTTATTGATGAAGGAATCAGTGCTTTTCAAGAAATCAGCTGAGTGAGTGATTCAATGGCTCATTTATAAAAACAGTAGTTTGTTTCACTGATGAATGAATCAGTGTTTTGAACACATTGGTTGAGCGAGTGATTCAATGGCTCACTCATAAAAATGGTAGCTTGTTTATTTGATGAATGAATCTGTGTTTTTGAACTAATCAGTTGAACAAGTGATTGAATGGCTCATTTATAAAAACAGTAGTTTGTTTCACTGATGAATGAATCAGTGTTTTGAACACATTGGTTGAGCGAGTGATTCAATGACTCACTCATAAAGTTGTGTCATTGATGATCAATCAGTATTTCTGAAAAAAAATCGGTTGAGTGAATGATTCAATGATTCACTCATACAAACAGTAATTTGTTTCACTGATAAATCAGTGTTTTGAACTAATCAGTTGAGTGAGTGACTCAATGGCTCACTCATAAAAATGGTAGCTTGTTTAATTGATGAATGAATCAGTGTTTTTGAACTAACAGGTTGAGTGAGTGATTCAATAACTCACTCATAAAAACAGTAGCTTGTTTCACTAATGAATGAATTGGTGTTTTGAACTAATCAGTTGAGCGAGTGATTCAATGACTCGTTCATAAAAAGAGTTGTTTGTTTTATTGATGAAGGAAACAGTGTTTTGCAAGAAATCGGTTGAGTGAGTGATTCAATGGTTTACTCATAAAAACAGTAGCTTGTTTCATTGATGAATGAATCAGTGTTTTGAACACATTGGTTGAGCGAGTGATTCAATGATTCACTCATAAAGTTGTGTCATTGATGATCAATCAATATTTCTGAAAAAAAAAATCGGTTGAGTGAATGATTCAATGACTCGCTCATACAAACAGTAGTTTGTTTCACTAATGAATCAGTGTTTTGAACTAATCAGTTGAGTGAGTGACTCAATGGCTCACTTATAAAAATGGTAGCTTGTTTCACTGATGAATGAATTGATGTTTTTGAAGAAATCGGTTGAGTGAGTGACTCAATGGTTCACTCATAAAAACAGTAGTTTGTTTCACTGATGAATGAATCAGTGCTTTGAATACATTGGTTGAGCGAGTGATTCAGTGACTTGCTCATAAAGTTATTTGTTTCATTGATGATCGAATCAGTATTTTTTGAACAAATCGGTTGAGTGATTCAATGGCTCACTCATAAAAATGGTAGCTTGTTTCAGTGATGCATGGACCAGTGTTTTTGAGTGTTTTGAATGAGTGATTCAATTACACACTCATAAAAGAGTAACTTGTTTCAATGATGAATGAATCAGTGTTTTACAGTTATTTGAATGAATGGTTCACTTAGACAGTTACTTGTCGCCACCTATTGCCATTTAAATGTTACCTGCAGAAAAATCCCCACCACTAATATAGTCTGGAACGAGCATTCAAGAGGATTGATACAAACAATGACAAGTCCCAGAGCTGATTGTGACTGCTAATTCTGAAAGGTGAAAAGTGCTACCTGAAAGAGTGACATTAGTCTAATGATGTTGGTATGCTAATTGTTCTGGGTTCTGGGCTTTAACAAAGAGGTTATAAGTTCAGCCCCAAACTGTGTGAACCCAGGACTGAAGTTAATGAGATCACAATCTTTCTCCATCACCACTGTGCCCTTCTCACTCATTTAACTCTAGGTTACTCCAAGAAGACTGCCAGTGCAATCAGTATACAGTCATTTCCATTGGATTAATTAACAGCATATGCTTAAATAGCAATTAGCTATATGCATGGTAGATAAGAGAATAAATGATACTGTAACTAAAGTGATTGAGGTAAAAGATAACGGTAATCTATCTTCTATTTATTTCGAACTGATATTTGAGACATTCAACAAAACAGACTACTGTCTTCTACTTCTTTCATTTTCTCATTACCTATTCTCATTATGTGTCAGTAAGGCCAGAAATAGAACAGTAGCTACACATTTTTCTATTGTACTGTTGCTATTTTCACAATGGTAAATTCAAATATATCAAGAATCATTGTTATATTCTGACTAAGCAGTATACTAACAAACTATAAAAGCAGCAGAAAGTCTAGGCTCAGAACAGCTCTTGGATCCAGCTTTGACTTAAATGAATTTTGCAAGCATAAGCTGCTCCATTTTTCTTTGTGGATGTGTCCCACGTCCTTTTACCCTTTTTGGAGCATGATGAAGATAAAGTTAGACAGCGGAAGAAGAAAATAGCAAATTATTGCCGCAGAGTCACTGATGAACAAGCGGCTGCATGTCTACTGTTATCCTACTGGAGAAATATATACAACCAAACACCATTAATGGGGGAATTATGCGTGCCAACAGGCAAGTCATTTAATGACTTACACAGCAGTATAACATTTAAAAATGAGACCCTGGAGAGTTGTTCATATTTATGGTTACCTTGCGTGAACATCACAGACATATACAGATCACATAAACCTAAAAATACTCGAGACATTATACACTGTGCTGAATAGTTGCACAAGCAAAGGTGACAGGCAGCTTAATTAAATTGTATTTTTCATATGCAACACAGAGACAGTCAAAGTCACACAGATCCATCTTGCATATGCAGGATGCTAAAAAGTTTGTGTGGCTGAAAAATATTCTGTTGAGGCTAATGACAGTAAAGAGATAACTATGAAAACAGATATCTGGAGTTTTTTCATTAAAGCATCTGAAAAATCTAACAATGTGGTAAATTCATCATGCATTTTCAGCATTCATCAAACAGCAGTACTACGAAAATAATATGTTTTATGGACAACAGCACAGTTCTCTGCCTGGGGATCTTCAGCTCTGACTAATTTTGAACTACGCAGAGGAAAATTGTATTTCTTAGACTTTGCTTTTATGTAGCTCAGGAGAATTAATACAATCCCAATTATGTTTCTTTAAAGAATCGACTTTGTCTGAGATGTTTCTGCTAAAATGCCTTTGGAGAAATAAAAATAGACTAAAATGAGACCGTTGTTGACATACAGTAAGACTATAGAACTGATTAAGCATCAGAGGATTCTGATGAGAAACGTAGCAGCTTTTGATAGCAGTCTCAGTATCTTGGCAAATCTGAGCACAGTGTGAGACAATATTGATCTTCTCTCTAACTCTAAAGGTGAGTCTTTTTCTCTGGAGAAAAGTATGAGAGGAAGATTTACGCAAATCATTTGTTCCACTCGTTCTCCATTTAATCTTACTGCTGGCACAATAGAGATATAAGCGATTTCATTGGTGATTTTTCTTCCCTAAGGGTACAGATTACTGACTCACTTAAAATGAGTGAATCTTTTGTATATCTCTCAATTGTGTAATTGAAAGTCTATGGACTATTTTCTTCTACCTACAGCACACTGAAATGCATATAAGAAGCCATTCATACAGAACACATTTTTGCATTTAAGAACATGAGTGGAATGAAAAATGCTGTGTCGTGCAAAACACTCAAAAAGACACAAGACGCATCAATCAAACATTACTGTCTTCCGCTGGTTTACATAGAAAACTATAGTGCAGTAAAATGGAAAAATGAAAAAAAAAAATACCAACAAACACTACTGAGTTAACAGTTCCCAACTAAATACAATGTAAAGTGTTTGAAACAATACGGTCATTGAAGAAAGTATCACTTAGAATTCATCTCCCATTCATCTTAATGTCTCAATGGCAGTTGCTTGGCTGACACAGCGTTTTATAGGTATGCAATCTGCATACATCATTGCTGTTATGGTTCAAGTGTCAGAAAGATCATATTTTTGAGTTAAATACACATGAACGCCACCACAAAGTCATAATTATTGGTAACTTTCTTTAAGCCCAGAGTTTCCCAGTTGGGGCACGTCAGCAAGAAAACGTATCTGTATTGACCGTAAATTTGTTGAAATGAATGATTTTTTCTTTTTCATTTACAATAAAACTAATTTGCATGTAATATCATATTTTACAGTGCATACATAGATCATATATAAAGTGATAAATATATAAAGATTTCATCAACTTTCATAAGTTGCAGGCTTTAGTAAGTAAGCAGGTTTTTGAGCCAATCACCTGAGGTGTGTACCATGTGACTAATCACTTTGACCAGTGATGTCATGACAAATCTGATTGGCTGATGGCACCACAAGTCCCACGTTTCTCCAATAGCAACAATACTGATCTGTGATGTAAAAATTACCAATTTTATGCAAGTCCCTTCACTTTTAAAATCCCTCCAAGAATCAGTAAAGCACTGTTAAAACATATATCATAATAAAATATTTGTAATATGGTGCTCGCAATTTTTTTTTTTGTCCGAATATATGGCCATCAATATATTCTTTTGTCCCCGTAATGGTTTATTTATCAGTACAGGCTGACTGCTTGATACTAGCCATCCAAATCTAGCCCATGAATGAATACTGAAATGTAATATCATTTTAAATTTCAATCTCCTCACTAAACGGCAGATGTAACCCCAGCAAATAGCAGAAAGTCTCTCTCTGTACCAAGAGAAGTGGAGAGATCTTTTAAGCAGCTGTCTTCTGAAATCCAGGGCTCATGTGATATTGCCAGTGCTGGGGCTGCATTTTTGTGTTAAATCCTGCTGTAGGCAACTGTACAAACTCAATGCGAGTCTCTTAACACCTCGCCGTCAGACAGAATTTAAGTTTAAAAGCTGTATCCAAGCCAAATAAAGGTCACGTAACCTGTAAAGTCAATTTCACTGTGCTTAAAATTGGATTAGGCCTACTGCAGTTGAGATGGACAAAAGCTTTAAAGAAGCCACAATTTTTTTTTTTTTTTTTTTTTTTAGGATTTAGGCCAATTAGTGATGTTTTAGGAATAATATTTTAAATTCTCAGCTAGTTTTTAGGAAACAGTACATGGGTGCTGGGATTTTTGTGTATACCGTACTTCAAGCGCTGCTGTTCCAGTGTGGAAAACTACCGAGAAAGCCAACAACCAATGTAAGCAAAAGTCACACACCGCCATCTGCTGTTCATGTTTGAGTAGTTCAGGTAGGCCCATTACAACAAGACTGAAACCTGCTCAATCTTTCTAAAAAAAAAAAATTGAAAGTGAACAAGTGCATTAATGTCTTTGAGTGACTCTATTATTACCAGATGAGAAAATGACAAAGTGTTGCTGACAAAGCAATCTCTCTCTCCTCTCACACGGACCTCCCATCTGAATGAGATGACAAGACAATTACGGCGCCAAGATTGATCTTTCAAAAGGCTCTTCACTTCTTCGGTAATTACATACTTGATATGAGGTCTAATGAAGATGTTGTCAAGTTTGCAATGTAGTTAACACGGGAAAGGAAGGAAGAAAGAAACTCTTCCCACAATTTCTTTTCCTGTCTCACTTCTAAAATGCTGCTGCCTTTTATTTAATTTTATTAAAGAAGAATCAGTACAATATAGCCTATCAAAAGAAAGATTAGCCTACTTTTATAAGAGACATTAACATAATAAATAACATTTTGAAGAATAAATAAGGAAAGAAAAAAAATATTTTCTTTTTTCTTAAAAGCAAATTCAAAAATTATAGTATTTGGGGATTATATAGAGTAAAGAAATAACATTAAAATAACAAGGTCTCTTTCAGTGAGTCCATTTCTAGTAGGCTATCCATCTAAAATAATCTACATTTTGGTATACAATTAGCAAACTGAACATATAAGATTCTTTCTTCTGTTGAACAATGTTGATAGCCAAACAGCTGACTGACATCTGGAAAAAAAAAAATATATATATATATATATATATTGGCTACCAACATTGCTTCAAAATATCTTCTTTTGTGTTTAACAGAAAAAAAAAAGAAACTCATACAGGTTTGGAACAACATGGGTGAGTAAATTAAGTAAGAATTTTCATTTTTCGGTGAACTATCCCTAAATGAACCATTTTTTCTCTTAGTGTGAAGAACATTTTTATAATCTACAGAACCTTTTTCCACTATAAAGAAATCTTTTGTGCAACGGAAATGTGTGACAAGTGTTAAAGGTTCTTCTTTTTAATCATGAAAGTACATTTGTTGTCAATGTCCGTGAATAAGATGCTTCTGTCTTGCAGCTATTAGCTTTGCATTCATTACGCAGCAGTCTTGTGCAATTCAGAGGGGATTTTTTCCTCTCTACCGCTTCTGTGATTTCACATATGGAATCGTTCGGGAGATTAATAAGCTTACACTGGCTTTGTGTGAAAATGTCAGCTGCGACTGCAGACCTGACTGAACAAACAAGTCACATTTCCATATTTCATCAGTCTGTGGTTTAGCCTACCTGCCGTGGCATCAGGCATTATTGGGATTTGATGTCTCTGGCTTTTAGAAAAAAATTAATCTGATACTGCATATCACCGCCAGAGTCTCATTAGGAGTGAATGCAAATGCACTTCCAACCTGTTAGAGCTTTGATGGTGGGAGTAGAGCATGTGCTGGATGGGCTCTAATGAAGTACAGCGTAGTTGAGACACTTTCATTGATGGAACTGACTTACCCACTTGCATGAAGAGCACTTTATATCTTTATCTCATTAATCTTTAACCAAAAAACATGGGAAAATAAGACAATTTACCACATAAATACTCAGACAAATCTGACATGATGGACGAGAGAAGTATGAGAGCTGGTCCGAGGAGTTATTGCACTGTCAGGTAGATTAATGACCGTGGATGAAAACAAATCAGGTAGTTATGGTATCAGCTGGATAGATGTTGAGCGTCACAGTGTGCTGTTTTCTGTCAGCTGTACCTAAGCTAAGCTCAGGGTCATTATGTCTTCATAGTTATTAAGGCAAAATCAATAGAGGCTGAAAACAAGTAACCAAAGTAACCAAAAAACAAAACTGTGTGGAGATGGAATGTTTTTTTGGCAAACCATAATAAATGTTATCTGTTACTTTACACATTATTAATGAGAAAAAAGTAGCAGATCATATTTCAATACCTCTAAATTATCAACATCATGATCGAAACTTTGCAGCAAACCTATTGTACACAGTCCACATGCCTTCAGTCATCTGATTGATAGTTTATACTTTTTTAGCAAGTAAAGGGCCATTTACTGTAGTGTCATTCTAAAAATATAGTTCGGGTAGTAAATAAATAACTTTTATACTGATTTATTTATTTATATTTTATATTTATTTAAATTACTTTTATATTTGCATAATCAGTAATAAAGACATTTAATGAACTGAAGTAAACTTATATTTAGTTGATCTATACTAAAATGCTAAAAGATATGTATCAAATATGATACAATGTTTATATGATCTCTCAATCATCAATATACTGCATTACATTATATTTTTTGTCCCTCTCAATTAAAACTACAGAGCTTTGATCATAAAACTAAGCCTTTAATTAGGCTATTATATATCGTCATCATATTATTAGGAGACAGAGTGGCATCTAATATGTATTGACATTTTATGTCTTCTATACTAAATCACTGGTTTACGTTACATGGTATCAGAATTTCAATAAAGGTTCAAAACCATTCCATTAAAAAATAAAAATGTATATATATATATATATATATATATATATATATATATATATATATATATATATATATATCTGACTATTATTTCATATACCATGCAGGCCTTGCCGTTCCTTTATGATGATGTATTACCAATACACCATATAGGCTGAGGTCTCATTCTCGCTCTTAAATGTATTTGCAGGTTGCCATTTTATCATAATTTTACTTTATTAAGGTTTCATTTTATTTTACTTTTTTTTTCATACAGCCACACACACACACACACACACACACACACACACACACACATATATATATATATATATATATATATATATATATATATATATATATATATATATACTTAAATAAAAACAATCAAACATCTGACTTTAGAATACAGAACTGATTTATTTCTCAAGTCAAGAAAGAGTGTGTGAGTGATTCAAATTATAATGCACTTTCAAGGTATGTTGCATTTTCTAAAAGGTTAAATAAAGCTGCATGAATCCAGTGCTTAAAAAGTGAAAGTGAAATTAAATTATTGGTGTAGCTGACATGGTTTTGTACTACAACAGTGTAATTATCTGTAGAATTTGGCTACACAAATTTATCAAGACCTACAGCTAAAATATTTACTTTTTTCCCCCCAAAACATCTTTACATAAAAATACATTGATCTACTTTCAGTTTATTGACACCTGAAATCAAATCGAAAGCTTATAGCGCCTCCTTTAGGAAGCATAGTCTCTTTTGCTATGTATTTTTACAGTCTAGCTAGCCTATATGTTTATCACACACAGTATATGTATTCTCATAATTACAAATTTCTATATCTCACAATTGTGAGATTATTAATTTGATTTATTAGACTGTAAAAGACGCCTAGTATTACAAAAAGAGACTGACAGCGTCAGTCATCATTCACTGACATTGCGGATTTCCCATATAATAAAGGCGAAAGATATTACCCTAATATTTTTCTACATTATGACTGCCAATTTCAAAAGAAGCACGCAGGGGGACACACAATAACACCAGAAACTGTCCGGAACCAGAGTTAAGGGTGCAGTGTTTTCGGCTCATTCCGGCGCTGCGCTCTCTCTCTCTCTCTCTCTCTCTCTCTCTCTCTCTCTCTCTCTCTCTCTCTCTCTCTCTCTCTCTCTCTCTCTCACAGCAGGCGGCGCTCAGCGGATTTGTGGCTCGTAGTTTGATGCTGGAAGTGTGACAGGGCCATTACAAGCAGACCAGGGGGAACGACATGGCACTAAACTTGATTATCAACAGTAGCAACCCACCTCTAGGTAAGTACACTTGCGATGTGTTGCATATACTCTAAACTACAATGCATTTCGCAGCTGAGCTCGATGGACTGACATGCAGAGTATCCTCGTGCCATCGTGGCACATCTAATGATCTCTCTCGCTTTCCCACCCTTTAATTGACTTCAACTTTAATGTATTAAAAGCAAGAACAATGACAGTAGTAGTAATTTGGTACTGCTTTAGTAAAAGAGAATCAGAAGTATAATTTGCGTGTTTTCATGGTTATGATTATGTTTGCAGACGCATACAGGGAAAAACGAAGGAGCTTCTTTGTTTGATTTTGATTTTTTGAGGGGTTTCATCATGTATTTAAGATATAGAAATGCTAATAAAGCTGCTGAATGACATTTATTGTTGGTCAGATGAATTGAAGTGCGCCATCCAGTGCTGGGACAGCAGTGTGACTGGCTGATGCAAGTCATTAGAAAGGTCTTTGAGCAGCAGGAGGATACAACTCTTTTTGTTAGGCATCTTTGTTTGAATATGTGTGTGATCATTTTAATGGGATCATATGATGGAGAAGTGGCCTTGCTTACTGAAATTTGTGCAAAACCATTGGGAATGCAGTAAACTGAAGTCAAAATGGGTGTGACTGCTTTTATTCTGTAATTCAGTGTCTCAGGATTTTGTGGTCAGATGTTGATTGTCAAACCTGTTTTTTTATCATAAATGAAATTCTGAGAACTTGCATTTATGCATAAAGCAGAAAATGGCCGAGTAAGATCTGTATGGAGGTTTCTCAATACACTCAATATGTATTAAATTCTGTAAACGGTACTTATTGTATTAATGCGATGGTTAATAGTGCTTATTGATGTTATCCAATGCGACTACACCGTGTGCCGAATTATTAGGCAAGTTGATATCCTGGTCATATTTATACTGGTAACATTTTACCAATTCCAAACTACATCAATCTTAATAACTACTATTGACTGTATTTAATCATTTATAAGTGATGTATAATCGTCCATGAAGGCTGGAAGTCAAAAACTCCTCATATTCAGGTGTGCCGAATTATTAGGCAGGTTTTCTTTTACAGATAAAAGGAGCCAAAAAAAGAGATTTAACTCAGACTAAAAATCAAAAAATATTAAATGCCCATGAGAAGGATGCAATACTAATGCAATAATAGAATTTGCAAAGTTAGGGCATGACCATTGGGCAGTGAAATCCTCATTGGGTCAGCAGAGTCAGAAAAAACAGGTGGAGAAGACGACACTTGTTAACTGCAAAAGAATGAAGAATTAAAGTGAAGAATTAGCTGTGAAACCATCAGGAACCATTTAGTCTCCAGCACCATCATTTTCCAGAACTGCAACCTTCCTGGAGTCTCCACAAGTGCAATGTCTCAGGTTCTCAGGGACTTTGCTTGGGTAAAAAATCTTAAAAAATGACCCTCACTTAATAAGAATAGCTTGCTGAAGTGTTGTGAAATACATTAAGACTGATTTTTCATAGGCTTTATAGACAGATAAGTTGATAGTGACTCTTGAAGAACCAGCATCACATCCTCTTGTACCATTGTTTGAAGAATTGATCTTCTAGAATCTGGCAGTAAGTTTTAGGAGCTTATATTAGTCAATCTCTACAAGACAGACTTTTCAGGATAGGAGATAGACTAAAAATGAGCTCCTAAAATGTACAAAACGTCAGTTTGAGCAGTTTGTTTTTGTTTTGTTGTCACCTCATTATGTGACGTTATAATGAAAGCACATCTGTTTTTGTTTCATTTTAGGTTGGGCTCTTTATTTTTGTTTGCTCGACCTCGCCCCATGTTCACAATAAAAAATAAAAAAAATGTGTGTATTATTGTGACAGATGGGTTACTCCAGTTTAAGGAGTATTTGTTGGCATACATTTTATTTATCCAAAGCGTTAGGCAATGTTGTACATAAAACAATGTAGTTGAAGGTTGTATATCTTGTATGTATGTGCAGTATAATATTAAGGGACTTGGAAATAAATGACCGATTGCAGAAGTATGTCATTTTCATTTTAGAGTTGTTTGCCTGACTTTGCATACAGCAGGTACAGTATTAGATTTGTCTCTGTAATTCACCTCTCTGCCTGTAGGGGCGCTGTTGACTGCTGAACATGTGAAGGGCATTGTCAATCTCTCTGTGGAGGAGGGCAAAGACACCATGCTCCATGTCTCTGAGTAAGTATATGGCCTGTATAAGAGTAGAAGTGCGTGCTTTACGTGTAATAGGTAAAGGCTTAGAGACAAAAGAAAATATTTTTTCTTCTATGCATATGTATATTCTGTCTTATTTCCTATCTCTGCTATTCTTTGTCTCCTTCAGTCAGGTGCAGTTCAGTGACGTGAACTCCATCACACGTTATCTTGCTCGAGTGGCTCCGGCGTTAGGACTCTATGGTTCTAACATGATGGAGCAAACTGAGGTTAGATTTGGGAATCATATACTATGTTTCACTGGCACTCTATAACAAATTCCAAATATTTCATTGGTTAATGCTGTTAACTTGCAGGTTGATCACTGGCTGGAGTTCAGTGCCCGCCGTCTCTGTGCTCAGTCAGATCTCTCTTCTGCTCTGGGAGATCTGGATAAAGCTCTGGCGCTGAGAACCTTCTTGGTGGGTCACAGTGTGACCCTGGCTGACCTCTGCGTCTGGGCTGCTCTCAAAGGTCAGTCATTTGGATTTAAGATAAATTAGATTTATAAATAAATAATTCTCAAAAGTCAATTTGGTGCTTCATCCACAGGAAATGGCGAGTCACAGGCCAAGCCAAGCTCTTACCCTCATCTGCGCCGCTGGTTTTCGTTCTTGAGCTCTCAGGTGCCATTCAGTTCAGTGGGCAGTAAATGGGCCAGGACCTCTGCTGTCAAAGCCACTGTGAGTATATTACCCAGTGAAAATATGGTTGGCTTTTATTTTTACAGTTAAAATTAAACTCAACCTGGCAAAATGTTGAACATTGAACATACCTTATATTAATGAAGTTATTAATTTGTCCCAAACTATGTTTTTAGCCTGTGGAGAAGGAAAAAAAGCAGGATTTGGGAAAGTTTGTGGAGCTCCCTGGTGCTGAGATGGGCAAAGTAGTGGTGCGTTTCCCTCCTGAGGCTAGTGGGTAAGTAGCATAGTCTATACAATGAAGATCAGTCACAATATACATAGTATCTTCACCAAGGTTGCATTTATTTGATCAAAAATAAAGTAACTTAAAGTATTTATCTTTACAACTCCTCAGATACCTGCACATTGGTCATGCCAAGGCAGCTCTACTCAACCAGCACTACCAGCTCAATTTCAAGGGCAAGCTCATCATGCGCTTTGATGACACCAACCCTGAGAAGGAAAAAGAGGACTTTGAGAAGGTATGACACTTTGCCCCCTTTCATGCAGAGTTATGTCCCATGTATTCTATAAATGGCCCATATCCTCTATTACCTCCAAAAAAAACAAAAGCGAGGAGTCTCCCTACACTAATTGTGAGGAAAACCATATTTAAACCTGCATCTCTGGGATGAGCACTAAGCCTTAATACATGTCTACAACAATCTGTTTTATTTTTTTCCCAAGTTCCATTTGATTTTTTTTTTTTTTTTTTTTTTTTTTTTTTTTTTTTTCCAAATTCAGTTTTTTCCATTTTAATTTTCCTGGATTCTGTTTTTTTTTTTTTTTTTCATTTTAATTTAAAAACCATGTCTAATTAAGAAATCATAAAACGTATATAATTTAACAGCAATTAATTAAAAGTTTAACAAAAATTACGCTTTTACGGCCCTATGAAATCTGATTTATTTTCTTCTCAGTTTTATATTTACCAAATTCTGTGTTTTCCATTATTTTTTTTGGATTCCATTTTAATGGTTTCATTCATTTCTGGTCCATATCGTGTTTTGATTTAAATGTACTGACGTACTTTTGATTAATGCATCCAAAATTTGGCAAATTCTGTGACATTTCGTTTTTTACAGCAAATTCCATTTTTATGAGTGGATTCTGCGATGTTTTCTGCATCGTGGAAATCATAGGGCCCTACATTATGCACAATATCCAAATAATTATTTGTAGACCACTTTGGCTAAGCTAACACCTTTTTGCTACAGGTCATCTTGGAGGACGTGGCCATGCTGCAGATCAAACCGGACCAGTTCACCTACACAAGTGATCACTTTCCCACCATCCTGCGCATGGGAGAGAAACTTCTACAGGAGAGCAAGGCCTACATAGATGACACTCCTCCAGACGTCATGAAACAAGAAAGAGAGCAAAGGGTCGAGTCTCACAACCGCAACAACTGTGAGCATCACCAGTACTGATCTTGTTATTTGTCGTCTTCACGGGAAATGTGATTTGAGCAGTTGTACTGAACATGTTTTCCATCTCCGCAGCTGTGGAGAAGAATATGCAGATGTGGGAGGAGATGAAGAAAGGCACAGAGTTTGGCCAGACCTGCTGCATGAGGGCAAAGATTGACATGAATTCCAACAACGGCTGCCTGCGTGACCCCACACTCTTCCGCTGCAAGAACACTCCTCATCCTCGCACCGGCAACACTTACAAGTGAGTGAACATCACACATGTGGCATGTTACTGACAGTGTTGGGAGTAACACATTACAAGTAGCGCGTTACATAATCAGATCAATTTTTTCAAGTAACTAGTAAAGTAACGCATTACTTTTTAATTTACAAGAAAATATTTGAGTTACTTTTTCAAATAAGTTAGGGCCCCCCCCCCCCATTTGTTGATTGACAGCTCTCCTGTCCCCATGTTAGATGTTACTGTAGTTCTAGAATAAATGTGAACATGCATTAATTCATCTCACTTCCGAAAAAAAAAAAAAAAACAGGTTCAGTGTTCCTCAAAATCAATAAAAACAGTGAAATGCAAACTCAGAGTATGACGCAAACCTGCAATAATTAAATGTTAAATAACACAAATATCCTTTATGTATTTAATCCCATTTTATTAACCAATGTCTTCGCTGCTGACCTTCGATGATCCAATTCAACCATACTAATAAGCAAAAATTACTCTAGATAAACACTTGTGCTTCCTGTTTTTTTATTACACAAGTGTATTGAACTTTCTTCTTCTGCATTCTACTGTTCAGACTTGAATTTACTTTCCCTTCAGCTTGAGGCTTATTCATTTCACTTTTGATGTGAAAGGGCTTTTACGTTCGCCAAAAACACAACTTTTTATATTAAAAACAAACAAGCAAGCTCTGCCCAGATTTAAAAAATAACGCAAAAGTAACGTAACACATTACTTTTCATAAAAAGTAACTAAGTAACGTAGTTAGTTACTTTTTTAGGGAGTAACGCAATATTGTAATGCATTACTTTTAAAAGTAACTTTCCCTAACACTGGTTACTGAATGTTACCAATGGCTTCCTTTAACTGATGTTCCTCCTCTTTTCTTTTCTCGCTCCATCCAGAGTGTATCCCACATACGATTTTGCGTGCCCCATTGTGGACAGTGTTGAGGGGGTGACTCATGCCTTACGTACCACTGAGTACCACGACAGAGACGAGCAGTTCTACTGGGTAATAAATGCCCTTGGTTTGCGTAAACCGTACATCTGGGAGTACGCTCGACTCAATCTTAACAACACTGTGCTCTCCAAGAGGAAGCTTACTTGGTTTGTCGACCAGGGCTATGTGGATGGCTGGTGTGTATCACCCTCACTGTCTTGACTTTATAAGAAAGACCTCTTTTGGATTACATGGTTAAACTTTTTTCTCTCTCTATCTTTCCTTCCTGCAGGGATGACCCTCGTTTCCCAACAGTCAGAGGTGTGCTCCGTAGAGGAATGACTGTTGAGGGACTTAAACAATTTATTGCTGCTCAGGTATGTGTTTTTCTCACAATTAGAATGACTTTTGGGAAAGAATTCGAAAGCATTAAGCCACAAGGTTGTGTTACACTGATTTTACCATAGTAAGTTCTGTTCTTTTGCATAGCACTAGTAAATCACACATTTTATAAAACAGTACTGACAGCAATTTTATATCTCCATAAACCGTTATGTTTAACTTTATTTTAATTAATGAATTTGTTTAAAAAATGAATTTGTTTTCTGCCGTGTAAATTAATCTTTAAATTTTTAATTAATTATATATATATATATATATATATATATATATATATATATATATATATATATATATAATTATTTATTTATTTTTATTTTTTTTTTTTTTTTTTTTAGAAATTTACAGTTATAAAAATAGTTTATACAGACTTTATGCACAGACTTTACACTACAGACCTATTTATTCAATCAAACACAATTCGATTGATCTTTTTTGGTTTTCTGTCCGTTCTGCTCTGTGACAGGGAGGCTCGAGATCTGTAGTCAATATGGAGTGGGACAAGATCTGGGCATTCAACAAGAAGGTAAATATTAAAACCTTGCCAGGGTTCATCATGGCTGCACCTGATCTCCAGCTGGTCCTTGTCATCCCATTCATTCATAGTTTAAAAACCTTAAACTGAACAGCTGGCTAACATCTCTGCACTTTCCCAGTGACACTCTGTCAAGCAAAACTTCATTTTGAAACTAATTTTCAAGACTTTAGCCTCTAAGCTCACCAGCCTCCCAGGGCATTCATCTTTAGTGCTCTACTCAGTCTTGCCCTTTTACATTTGCACGTCTCCCTCTCTCCCACTTTTCTCATTCACTGTGACTAACTTAAATGCACCTGCATTTAAATGTTGTTTTATGAAGTCAGAATAAAAATTTATATTATTTTCTTAAAATTAATTTAATTTAATAGGAACCACTGTTTCTGTGTTGCTTTTCATTGTGCTTTCATGTTTATTCAAGTCATGTAACCATCATCTTTCGAAAGCTCCACATGTTTGTAATTCAGCATCTGACACTGATCATCTGCACTTCATTTCTTGTCAAGCTTGTCCAGAGCTCTTTAACACTCTGCTCATTACTGCAAGCTTCAGCCTTCTTTTCTTGGTCTGGCACCATTCATTTTCTCATCCTTTTCTTTAATCTAATAGTTCTTCAGAAAAGAATTCTGTCATCATTTACATACATTTTCATTTTTGGGTGAGTGATTCCTTTAAAGGGAAAGTTCACCTAAAAATGATAATACTAAAATTGTCGTTCCAAACCCAACCCCTAGACTTTCTTTAATCTTCGAAACACAGATGGAGATTTTTTTTTTTTATGAAATCTGAGAGATTTCTGCCCCTCCAATGAAAACTCATTCCACTTTTATGTTCTAAAAAGTTCATGAAGATATTGTAAAAATAATCCTTATGACTCGAGCGGTTTAATCGAGACACAATCACTTTATGACACAAAAAGATTAGGATTTTATTCACGTTGACAGACATTGAGCAACACGCAACCACAGAGCACATGAAATATGATAAGCAGAAACTCAAGCATGCTTGTTTGACATGCAAGAACTGTTTCTTGTGTGTTTTTTACTTAAAATAATTGTTTTCTATATGAATAGATTTTAAAATGTAATTTATTCCTGTCATCAAAGCTAAATTTTAGTGTAAAAGTAAAAGGGGAGTAAAAATATTTCAAAATTTTACTGTTTTTGCTGTTCTTTGGATCAAATAGATGCAGGCTTGGTGAGCAGAAGAGACTTACTACTTAATCTTACTGTTCAAAAACTTTTGACTTGTAGTGTATGTGCATTGATCAGTGTTGTTCATTCCTGAATAAAAGCCTAATTTGAATCTTGAGTTGATTGTGTCTCTTCAGAGATTGGATTAAACTCCTCATTCATACAGATTTCTTCTACAATGTCTTTATGTACTTTGTGAAGCTTAAAGGTTTTGGTGGAATGGACTTCCAGTGGAGGTACAGAAATTTGGAAGATTAAAGATTAACAAAAGTCTTGCGGGTTTGGAATGACATTAGGGTTAGTAAATGATAACAGTTTTCATTTTTTGTTGAACTATCCATTTAACACCATCAACCCTTAGTACTAATTTGTCTAAGAGCAGGAATGTTGTTGTTTTTGTAGCCAGGAGCCTCTTAATTTGTTCAGAGATATTTTAGGCAAGTTTCTTCTAATGGAGTTACCTTATGGTCAAAGTGGCCTGCTTTAGGTGATTATGATATCACATTGAAACACTTCGCGTTCTGTCTCTCTCTGAGCTCTGTGTCCCCTGCTCTACATTAAAGTGCATCTCACTCTTCTGTTTACAAGCTGCCAGTTAGCTGTAAAAAGGTACTCCTACTCCTCTTCCTCTTGTTACTCCTCCTCAAGTTCCCCCTGCTTCCTGCATTGTCTGTTCCTTGTTTCCCTCTAACTTTCTATTCCCTGGTCTATGGCTTTCACAAAAGTCCAAATTATTCATCAGGCAGAATATTTATTCTAGCATGAATTCTTCACTCAAACTCAAAAAAAAAAAAAGAGATCTCTCATCATTTAGCCATTCTAATCCTTATGATTTTCTTTATTCTGAGAAACAAATATTTTGCTGTTTCCTGGCTGCTGTCTTAACATAAAACAGAAGTTTAACCTGATAGAAAAAAAACACACTTAGTAGTGCAGTAGGTCTGTCTGCACTGAGAATCAGAATTCATTAAATAAAGACCATGTTACACTACTTTTACATACAGTACACAGTGAATATAACATTTATGGATATACCACAGCATTGCTTGAAATCAAGGATTTCAAGTTTTTCGCTCATGCATGTCCAGTTGGACAGCCTGGTCTGTAATCACGCACCTTGAAATAATTTATGACACAAATTTCTTGGGGTTTTTTTGCCTTCTGACTTCCTCCCATGTGCAGCTTGTGTCTATGTTTATGCTATCGCTCATTTCCTCCCCTCATACAGCTTCTGGCAGATTCTATAGAAAGTGAAAATACATTTAGAACAATTCATGTTGTTCAGTCAAACTTTTTTTTAGATTTAGCACTCCCCAGTGACACGGTTCAAACCTTTTTCTTTTGATTTCTCTCTGAAAACCTGTTAATGGTCAACTCCCTCATGTCCCAGTCAGAGAAAATAAATACTTACACTCTTTCTGTTGTAAACCTACCTAAATAAGGCTTCCAAGCAGTTATGGGCGTTAATTATGCACCTCTGTGGCTGTAACAGTCTGTTCGATGCAGTGTTTGGCTTCCCCTGCTCGTCATTTCACACTTCTCTACCTGTCCTCACTCATCCTGTTTCATCTGTCGAGCCATACAGAGCAGTGTGAGAGCAAAGAAGCTTTAGTGATTTTATGTGGGCTCTTATCTAAAGAAATATTTGTCCCCTTTTCTTTTGCCCTTCCTGTATAGGTCATTGACCCAATAGCCCCAAGATACACTGCCCTACTAAGCTCACAGGTTGTTCCAGTCTGCATTTCTGAGGCCAAGGAGGAGATGAAAGAGGTTGCCAAACATCCCAAGGTAATAAAAATGGCAGTCACACACATCTAAAGAACTTGTCTGTGCCATGAAAAATATTTTTAGTAACTGTCACAGTCATTGAGAGACATATTAAGTGAGTCACATCCTATCTTGTGGGGATTTGCAGAATGCGGATGTGGGAATGAAGCCAGTGTGGTATGGGCCAAAGGTCTTTATTGAGGGTGCGGATGCAGAAACTTTCACAGAGGGGGAGACTGTCACCTTCATCAACTGGGGAAACATCATCATCACCAAAATCCACAGGTAAAACTCTCAAAAAATGTTTAAAGCAGACTAGCACAGCAGTAAAGCTGAAATTATTAAGGTAAATGAAACTTAAGGTGAATGAATTTTCGTTCCAGCTTGCTCCACAAATATACATGCCCCTTATAGAGGTGTGCAATATATATAGTCTGCGATAATATCGTAATTGTTGTTTTAACGATGTGCGATTTGACAATTTTGAGTATTTTGTAATAACCATTCAAAACACCCCTACAGAGTGCATGCGTACATTACGTGAAATCTAGAGACTAGTGCATGTGCGCATTTAGAGTGTGTTCTTTCACTGCATGATTCGGTCGATTAAAATGCATTTAGAATGATCACAAATTCAAGACATGATTGCAGAAAATGTATATATATTTATACCATTTCATATAGTGAATAAATTTCACACGATAAGTGTCATTTTTTTTTTCTCCAAACATTACCAAGAGTACAAATGTGATAGTTTTACAACAGTTCAATAAACAAGAAGTTAATTAAGAGACTTACGTTTTAAACACCATATTTCCTCTTTTTGTGCCATTTCGACAACAAAAATAACTCCAAACACAGCCACAGCACTGTTTCGCGTCTCTGAGCAACATGACGGTGTTTCGTTCCTGAATGAATCAACCGTTTAAATGATTCTGTTCAATCGCAATGACTCACTTAATGACTCCCTTAACAGTCACTTGCTGCCACCTGCTGGAGGTTTTAATTTCACATTCAAAGTAGGGCTGTGCAATTAATCGAAATTCAGTTTCGATTTTGATTTCGGCCTCCGACGATTATGAAAATCCAATAATCTAAATAAAACGATTATTGCGCCCCATTCCGCCCCCTTCCAGCAAGGAGCAAATCAGAAAAATCATGTAACGTGACTTTTGCAAAATTGGATGTGTTTGATTTATTATTTATTATAGCTGATTCATGTTTTGAAAAGCATGAAACAGAACTTGTCTTGCGCTGTTCCTCAGGAGGATTTCTGTTTAACTTATGCGCTCAGAGACAGAATAGAAGACAGACATGTAATGTTAAAGTCATATGTTAGCTCAAGGTGCGCGCCTAAATGGTCAAATACACGTAAAAATGTGTCAAAGTGCGGCGCTTAGTGGTTATTCACGTAAACCCTCGTCGGTTATGTAATAAATAAATGTAAAAATTTGAGAATGAAAATACGTGTGTAACAGTAAATTGGATCTGTGCAGCTCTTAAAGTGACAGCAGCCTAATATTTCTGCAGCCGACTGTGTGCTTAATATTAATCAAACAACAACAAAAGACAAAGCCAAAATCACTCACTGCTCTTGACTGAAGGACTTTTGTAGCTTTAATGGGAAACAAAGGAAGTTTAATTCTTACTGTGAAGACTATGCTGTTTTATTTTACATTCGATTATTCAATTACTGTAGTAGGCTGTTAACTGAATACTTTAGATTTGCATTAAAAAAAAATTGCATTTGTTTTGGTCATATGGCCCACTCATAACCGTGTTAAATAATCGTGATTACAATATTGACCTAAATAATTGATTATGATTTTTGTCATAATTGAGCAGCTCTGATTCAAAGTATCTTTTATAATTTAAATAATTTCAAATAACAGTATTGAAAGTTTTATGTTTAATATATCAAAACATTATTTATGCATTTGTAAATGCAGGTTAAATGCATTCATGCCTTGCATTAAACAGTGTGTAAATAGGCTACATCTAAATGCCACTTCAGATGCAGCTTCTGTGTTTATTTCATTTGCTTGGTAACAGCCCAAATGTCTTCTTATTCTAATTCACTGATTAAATGTAAGAATGTGACTCAAAAGATAATGGACACTTTTAGAAAAAATGGCTTTATTAAGGTAAAAATGCCCATAAAATGTAAAAATCAGTTTAAACTTATAGGAAAAGATTAATTTCTATCAGTGTGAACTGACCACCACACAGAATATGAAGAATATCAAAAACTTTAGGAGTCAGCTGTCCACAGCAGTCCTTAAGGTACCAGCACAATAACACACTCAGCAAAATATTGTCATCGATAAAATCCCAGAAAATATTGAGATATTATTTTTTGTCAATATCGTACACCCCTAGCCCCTTACTTTTTGAGCTCTGGCACCATCCCTATTAAAATTTAAGATGACTTTTCTTTTTTAATGTATTTTAAAATGTAATTTATTCCTGTGATGGCAAAGATTAATTTTTAGCAGCCATTAAGAAAAAGTTTTATTTTTTATTTTTTATTTTTGGAACATTATGATTGTCTTTACTATCATTTTAGCTCAGTTTTATTGTGTCATTGCTGAGTAAAGGTATTTAAAATCTGATCCCAAACTTTTGAATGAATTTTGTCCTGGTGTCTGCAGGGATGCCAGTGCAGCAATCGTGTCTCTGGATGGTCGTCTGAACCTTGAGAACACTGATTATAAAAAGACCACTAAGATCACCTGGCTCGCTGAATCCAGCTGTGCTCCATTCGTGCCCACTGTTTCTGTCAACTACCAGCACCTCATTACCAAACCGGTTTTGGGCAAGGATGACGATTTCAAGGCTTACATCAACAAGAACAGCAAGGTGTGGTACTCACGTCTGTTAGGGTGTTGTCTGTGTTTCTGTGGTAACATATGCACCACAGCTGACGCAGATTTTTGGTGGTGTGAACATCAAAAAATCACATTCTTTCACTCTCAGTTCTGTTTTGGGCTACTTTCATTTGTGAAAATAAATCTATAGTACATAAATGGCTTTTTGCTATGTCAAGAATAAACAATTATATTAGAATTATATTAGTCTAACTGTATGTTTATCATAATTACGCACTTGATTTGCGCAACATTTAGTACCATTCAGAAGTCTCTTATGCTCACCAAGGCTACATTTATTTGCTCAAAAATACCGTAAAAACAATAAAATTGCGATATATTTCTTTTTAATATATTATTTTTAAATACCTGTTTTCTCTTTTAATATATTTAAAAATGTAATTTATTCCTGTGATCAAAGCTGAATTTTCAGCATCATTTCTCCAGTCTTCAGTGTCACATGATCCATCAGAAATCATTCTAATATGTTGATTTGCTGCAGAAAAAAAAAAAATTATTCTTATTATCAATGTTAAAATAAATTGTGATGCTTGATACTTTTGTGGAAACTATAATAGATTTAGGGATCTTTGAGTAGAAGGTTCAAAAGAACAGCATTTATTTGAAATATAAATATTTTGTAACATTGTCTATACTATCACTTGATTAATTATTAATGCATCCTTGCTGAATAAGAGTATGAATTTTTAAACCAAAACACAAAGTTTTGAACACTTGTGCATATATTGTTTTAATGTTGATGTGTATTAAAATGAATATTTTGTTTCCAGATAGAGGAGAAGATGTTAGGAGACCCTTGCCTGAAGGACTTGAAGAAAGGTGACATCATACAGCTGCAGAGACGGGGTTTCTATATCTGTGATCAGCCTTATGAACCAATCAGGTTACACCTCTAATCCATTCAGCACAAAGTCTTGTGAATAATAAACTTTGTGTTATTATGCTCTGTTTGTAATTCGACCTCTTCATTCAGCCCCCACAGCTGCAAGGAGAGTCCCTGTGTCCTGCTCTACATCCCAGACGGACACACAAAAGAGATGCCCACTGCTGGCTCCAAGGACAAGAGCAAGAGCCAGACAGCTGTGAGCACAAAATTTGGATAATCTATTCGTTCTCTTAATTAGTTTGTTTTTAAATGTTGAAGAAAGTGATCGCTCGATTCATATTGTTCAGGTGAAGGCAGAGTCTGTTCCTCTGAGCAAAGCCAAACAGGCTCCTGTCTCCAGCTCAGCACCAGTCACTCCAGGAGACTCTTCTGCCCTATTCGCCAGCATTGTGGCTCAGGGAGACCTGGTCAGGCAGCTCAAGACAGACAAGGCCCCTAAAGAGCAAGTGGACGCTGCTGTAAAGCAGCTCTTGGCCTTGAAATCTGAGTTTAAACAACTGACCGGACAGGAGTACAAACCAGGCATGGCTCCACCTACGTCTGCCCCAGCACAGAAGAGCTCCGCCCCCACCCCTGCAGCAGGAAGTCCAAGCCCTGCCTCCAGCGGTTGTCCATTCACTCGTGTTGCTGAGCAGGGAGAGGTGGTCAGAAAACTGAAGGCTGAAAAAGCACCCAAGGTCTGTTTCCGTCGCTGTTGCAAGCTGCCTACCTAGACAGCATTTTCTAGCCACACTTCTGCATTCTAAGCGTTTTCAGTTGCTTATAAGGGTCTGCTTCACTGGGATCCTGTCTTAAGGTGTGGACACATTCTAAAAATTATGCAGGCAAAAAAAAAAAGTCTATTGTAAATGAATAGTTAAATGTAAAAATGAAAATTCTGTCATTTGCTCTTCCTCAAGTTGTTCCAAATCTGTGTGAATTTCTTTCTTCTGTTGAACATAGAAGATATTTTGAAGAATAGTGGTAACCAAACTGTTGTTGGCCCCCATTGACTGAAAAAAAAAAAATTACTGTGGAAGTCACTGGGGACCAGCAATTGTTTGGGTACTAATATTCTTCAAAATATCTTATTTTGTGTTCAGCAGAAGAAAGAAATTCATAGAGGTTTGGAACAAAAGAATTTTCATTTTCAGAATATTCTTTTTGGGTGAACTGTCCCAGGCTAGCATCTTCTATGTAGTGTCACACAGACCAAGCAGCTTTCTCTTGGTCAGCATGACGAATTTGTGTGACCAACTTGGACACAAGTGAAATCTGGATGGGGAACTTTTTTTGCCCTTACACAAAACTTGATCACACAGTTCCCTATTGAAATAACTGGATTTTGCAACACAGTTTCGCAGAGTAGCAGTAAATGTGTCCCCACCTTTGGAAGGTAGCTGCCTGTTTAAAGGGATAGTTCACCCAAAAGTGAAAATTACCCCATGATTTACTCACCCACAAGCCATCCTAGATGTATATGACTTTGTTCTTTCAGACAAATACAATTGGAGTTATATTAAAAACATGTGCTGGCTCTTTCAAACTTTATAATAGCAGTGAATGGGAGTCAAGATTTTGAAGCCCAAAAAAGTGCATCCATCCATCATAAAAAGGACTCCACACAGCTCCGGGAGGTTAATAAAGGCCTTCTGAAATGAAACGGTGCTTTTGTTTAAGAAAAATATCCAAATTTAAAACTTTATAAACCGTAATCGTAAACCGAAAAACACGAGATAGCACCCACCGGCAGAAACATAAATCGACGCCTATACCTAGGATGGCTTGAAGGTGAGTAAATCATGGGGTTATTTTCATTTTTGGGTGAACTATCCCTTTAAGTAGTATACAGCAGGGCATCATGTCTGTTAGTAGTTTAGAGCTGTCTATAAATGTGGTAAAGAGTGAAGTAATTGTTGTGCACATCTTCCACAATTTACAGGAGCAAGTAGATGCTGCAGTGAAACAGCTCTTGGCTCTCAAAGCTGAGTTTAAACAGCTCACTGGTCAAGACTACAAACCAGACATGGCTCCTCCCACAACATCTCCCCCACAGCCCGCCCCTTCATCTGACTCCTCCCCTGCTGCCATATATGAGCGTGTATCCGATCAAGGGGAGCTGGTCAGAAAGCTGAAAGCAGAGAAAGCACCAAAAGTGAGACCATAGTTACATCTCTTCTCTATTGACAAAATATATTAATTCTTAAAATATAATATTTTGCTGTAGTGATTTCAGGAAACACAGTTTGTAATTGTTTATAAAGCAGCATGATTTTTTTTCTTTCCTCCCAGGACCAGATTGATGCAGCAGTGAAGCAGCTTTTGGCTCTGAAGGCAGAATATACGCAGGTGACTGGGCAGGACTACAAACCTGGCGTTCCCCCCGCTGGTGCTGCTCCATCAGCTCCAGCTCAGCTTGTCACCACCACCCCTGCTGTGTCTGACTCCTCTGACAGATCTTCTAAGGCTCTTTATGATCATGTCTCTCAACAAGGAGACCTTGTGAGAAAATTGAAAACAGAAAAGGCACCCAAGGTTTTTGACTTACTTCAATTTTGCTTAGAATTAAGTATCTGATTTTCAAACAATTGTAAGTAGTATTCAACAGTTGCTCATTTTTTACAGGATCAGGTAGATGCTGCCGTGAAGGAGTTGCTGAGTCTTAAAACGGAGTACAAACAACAAACTGGACAGGAATACAAACCAGGCGTGCCTCAATCCTCAGGCCCCGCCCCTGTACAATCTAGCCCTGCCCCACCCCAATCTAGCTCCTCCCAGCCTCAATCCAGCTCCTCCCCTCAGGCTCAAGCACTGTTTGCAGACATAGCCCAGCAGGGGGAGCAAGTGAGACGGCTTAAAGCAGAGAAAGCTCCTAAGGTTGGTTTGCATTTGTTTGCAAAATGTAATTATTAATCTGCCCGTATTTTTGTGCTCATGTAATTCTAATTTGTTTTTAGGAGCAAGTTGATAAAGCAGTGAAGACTCTGCTTGAACTGAAGGGTCAGTATAAAGCCCTCACTGGGGAGGAGTACAAGCCTGTGACCACTCCAGGAACCTCAGGGAACACGGGAGGAGAAGATAAGAGCCGCAAGGAGCGAGAGAACAAGTCTGAGAAGCGGGGAGGAGGTGGAGGAGGACGCAAGCAGCAGAAAGGCGGAGAAAAACCTCAACAAGGTCAAGACTCTGGAGCAGGTGGAGCAGGAGACGGCCAGGGGCCAAAGAAACAGACAAGGTAAGAGACAAAATCACAAGGCTGAGCTGTCAGGTACCTTTTATATGGTTCCACAAGATGTTGATAGCTTTGAATGGAGACTTGAAAAAGTTTTGCAGTTGTTTTAGTACTGCCACAACTGGTTTTGTCCTCCAAGACTAAACCATAAACAGTCTGTTCTGTCTGAATGTTTTTTTCAGATAGTAAGCTGTGTTTATGAACACTGAAAGATATTTAGTTTTTCATTATTTTGCATTTACAAGCAGGAACAGTAAATTCATTCACTTATTTTGTATTTTTCAAATGTAGGCTGGGACTGGAGGCAAAGAAAGAGGAAAACCTGGCTGATTGGTACTCGCAGGTACACTTTGTTCGCATAGTAGAAACGTTTTGTTTTCAGCTTTTAGTTTTTTACAAAAATCATTATTTTTGCCGTTTTCAGGTGATCACCAAGGCCGAGATGATCGAGTATTACGACGTCAGTGGCTGTTACGTGTTGAGGCCCTGGTCTTATGCTATCTGGGATGCCATCAAAGAATTCTTTGACCGGGAGATCAAGAAACTGGGTGTGGAGAACTGCTACTTCCCCATGTTTGTTTCTCAGGCTGCCTTGGAGAAAGAGAAAACCCACATTGCAGATTTTGCTCCAGAGGTGAGGAGATGGAAATAGAAAGGATATGAGCAACACTAGGCCATAGAAATGTGTGATACTTATATATTCTTCATTAATATTATTCAGCAAGGATGCAATAAATTGATTAAGCAAAGACATTTGTAATGTAAATGTATCACATTTGAACAAAAATTAAACAGCACATCTGTTTTAACATTGATAATAAAAATAGTCTTTTACTTGAATACTAAATCAGGATATTAGAGTGATTTCTGAAAGGGTTAGTTCACCCCAAAATGAAAATTCTGTCATTAATTGCTCACCTTCATGTCGTTCCAAAACCGGAAGACCTTCGTTCATCTTCTGAACAAAAATTAATATTTTTGATGTAATTGGAGAGCTCTCTGATCCTCATAATAATATAATGTTTTACTGTATTTTTGATTTAAATAAATGCATATTTGTTTATAATGGCTAATTGGAATGAGATAATATTATGGTGGATCATACAGTATAATGCAATATCTGGGCTTACCAGTGTGTGGAAAGGAGATACATATGGAATGAATGGAAAATCAAAGATTTGCACATTTTATCTGCAAATGTCTTTAGGTTGCTTGGGTGACAAGATCAGGAAAGACTGAGCTGGCGGAGCCCGTTGCTGTGCGTCCCACTAGTGAGACAGGTGAGAAATTGCAGCTGTATCTTACATGGACACGATGATCATCTTTTTATTATCTATTTAATGAATTCAATTTGTTCTTTCATTGATGCAGTCATGTATCCTGCTTATGCCAAGTGGGTTCAGTCACACAGAGACCTGCCAATCAAACTCAACCAGTGGTGCAACGTTGTTGTAAGTTTCATCTTTAGTCATACTTTATATCCATTTTACAAGCACTTATAAACTGAGGGCCTGTGTCTTATCTCCACTTTTTGCTTTTCTCAGCGTTGGGAGTTCAAACACCCCCAGCCCTTCCTGAGGACCAGAGAGTTCCTTTGGCAGGAGGGACACACAGCGTTTGCCACCAAAGAGGAAGCCGTAGAGGAGGTAAGATGTGATTTATCACACTCACAATTTACTATTTACATGCAGATCCAGAAGTAAGTTGTACCATGTTTTTGACTCTCCTACTTTTTATCCGTCATGTGCGTAGGTGTTGCAGATTCTGGACCTGTATGCTCGAGTGTATGAGGAACTGATGGCCATCCCTGTGGTCAAGGGCAGGAAAACCGAGAAAGAGAAGTTTGCAGGAGGAGACTACACCACCACTGTGGAGGCTTACATCTCAGCAAGCGGCAGAGCTATTCAGGTTAACCTTTGGTTTGCAAAACCTCTGGATACTTCTATTTTACAATCTTTGTTTGGTCTGTTTATCTTCTTCAAAGGGATAGTTCACCCAAACATGAAAATTCTGTGACTAATTACTCACCATCATGTCGACCTTTGTTCATCTTCGGAACACAAAGTAAGATATTTTTGGTGAAATCCGAGAGCTTTCTGATCCTGCACAGACTGCAACGCAACTGACGTGTTCAATGCCTAGAAAGTAGTAAGGACATCATTATATATACATGTGACATCAGTGGTTCAGCTGTAATTTTATGAAGCTATGAGAATACTTTTTGTGTGCAAAGAAAACAAAAATAACTTTATTCAACAATTTCTTCTCTTCTGTGTCAATCAGAAGTGAGTAATTAATGACAGAATTTTCATTTTTGAGTGAACTGTCCGTTTAAATATTTTAAAGAGTACTTTTATAATCATTTTTTTCTAAATAAATAAGAATAAAATAGAGTAGAGCTGTGAATTGCCACAAATCTTCCCATTCGATATTATAATGACATTTGGCTGCCATTTCAATGCATTTCAATATCATTTATTTATTTTAATGCATTTAATATTTTATACATTTTGTCTATTGATGTCCTGAATGTTGATTTTCTGTTTAACAACTTTAGATATTTAATTATGTAAATAAAATAATATATAATAAATGTAAATAAATAAGTTAATAAATAATAAATAAAAATGTTAATAAAATAATAAAATGAAAAATATATAATTAAGTACTGTTTAAAATAATTAATAAAATTAATAATAAATACAAATAAATGTAAATAATAAATCATTTTTAAAAGTACTGTTTAAAATAATAATACAATTAATACAATTTAAAGCTACAATTAATACTAATTTAAAAGTGTTTTTAAAATTAGTTTCAAGAAATAAAGTAAAATAAAGTAAAAACAATCTCATCTGTTCTCTAAACCCTTAAGAAAAAACCAACTGTTTACATAAGTTGAGCATCATACAGGACTTTTGAATTTTTTTTCCAAAGGACAAAACCCAGAGCATGTGCCTTGAGCCAAACTTCTTTCAACTGGATACAGCATCTTAAAAACACTTATGTGAGGCGCTGCAAACTACCTGAGACACAAACGCAGTGGTCGAAGTCGTCCGTCTAGCACACATAGAAAAACAATGAAAAAGACATACCTCTTCTGCTGCAGAGAGACGGTTACTTTTTATTGCATCAATCATTTTATCATTACCTTGTTAGCATTTAACAATCATTTTTTATTCTTGCTAAGACAAGAATCACTATTACTACTGATATTTAGCATTTGGGATATGCAACATGCTGAAGATCAGAACACAACAACAATGTCCTAAAACCCACCCGCAGCATCCTATCTTTCAATAAATGTAAAAATGTACCTGCAGGACAAGTCATTGAAGTATTGTAGTAGCATCAAAGTACTGCAGTAAGATCTGAAACTCTCCTCATCACTCTCACAGGGTGCCACGTCTCATCACCTGGGCCAGAATTTCTCCAAGATGTTTGAGATCGTCTTTGAGGACCCTAAGAGACCAGGTGAGAAGCAGCTGGCCTACCAGAACTCGTGGGGCATCACCACACGGACCATTGGAGTCCTGACAATGATTCATGGAGACAACATGGGCCTGGTGCTGCCACCCAGAGTAGCGTGTCTACAGGTGCGCTGGAGATCCGTCATTTATTCTTGTTTATAATGGAGCATAGCATTGTATTCAAACTTACACTGTGATTCGCAGGTCATCATCATTCCTTGTGGCATCACAGCCACTCTCCCAGAAGCAGAGAAAGAGCTTCTCTTGGCCCAGTGCTCCAGATATCTTTCTAGACTACAGAAGGCCGACATCAGAGTCAAGGCAGACCTGCGTGATAATTACTCACCTGGCTGGAAGTTCAATCATTGGGAGCTGAAGGTATGCTGAAGGTTCTCTCACTGCATAATCATAACCAAAACACAAAGGCTTTATGTCTGACTTCCTGTTTTCTGAATACAGGGTGTTCCCATAAGGTTGGAGGTTGGGCCAAAGGACTTTAAACAATGCCAGTTTGTAGCAGTAAGAAGAGACACGGGAGAAAAGGTCACTGTGCCAGAGGCTGATGCTGAGAAGAAAATCCTAAACCTTCTGGAAGAGATCCAGAACAACCTCTTCAAACGGTACAGACATCTGCTTCCTAGTTCCTGACCTGGTATCACCACATTAGAGCTCTGTCTTTTCCGTCAGATGCAGAATGACTTCGAATTTTTTAACTTGTCACAGGGCCTCTGATGATTTGCACAAACACATGGTTGTGGCTGATACGATGGAGCAATTCCAGAAAGATCTGGACCAGGGAAGAGTAAGTAAACTATGTGGATCCAGAGCTGGTCACTATTTTCCACCAAAACCAGAATTTTGCCTAATTTATGTAATTTCTCACAGATTGTGCAGATTCCCTTCTGTGGAGGTATAGAGTGTGAGGAATGGATTAAGAAGATAACAGCCAAGTAAGAAATTAGTCAATTGCTCCATGCTTTTGGGTTTTTGCTCCTAGATAACCAGTATTTTGTTACCTACAAAATTTTTTAAATATTTCAGTGCCAAGGACCTCTAAATCCCCCAAGAATCCCTGCAACCCATTTAATATATAATTTTATGTACAAAGACCCAATTATACTGTTTGAGAAAAATATTAAGCATGATATTATAGACAACTTTTTCTTTTTTTGTATAGTAGCTTAAGTAAATATATATTTAACTTTTTTATATTTTATATAGAATTTTAAATGTGTATGTGTGTGTGTGTGTGTGTGTGTGTATATATATATATATATATATATATATATATATATGTATATATATATGTATATTAGGGCTGCACGATATATCGTTTCAGCATCGATATCGCGATGTGCGCATCCGCGATAGTCACATCGCAGGATGTGCGATGTTTAGTAGGCCTGATCATTATATTTATACTGATCGTTTTCTTTGCTCACACACAGACACCGTGTCTACTCCGGACGCGACAGCTGCACAGAGATACCCATTTTTAAATAAATTTAGTAGCAGAGCTACTGCAAGCGATTTTCAGTGCTGGAAATCCATTTATCCTTTGTTGAAACTTCCGCGTCGTCGAGGAGAGCACATCACGGATGTTTAGCAACGGCAGGCGCCAGGAAAGCGCAAGCTCCCGAGCGCTTTGGAAAGGAGGAGGAAGTGGCGCGGCGGGAGTTTTCCACGCGTTTGCAGATGCACCATGTGAACGGCCCCAAAGTCTTTCTACACTGGATGCGACAAAGCGACCGTTGCCAATCGTGTCAACTTTGTGTCAGTACGTCATAAATAGAGCGAGGCATCAGTTTACTGGCGGGGATTCGTCGTGTCGCGCCGCATCCAGTGTAGTACGACACATATGCGCGAAACCGTGTCAAAATGCATGTCTCCAAGTATCCTTGTAAAAAAAAACAAAAAAAAAAAAACAGTTGCTTATGTCTTAGGTAAACAATTGAGAAAGAAAGAGGATAACAATAACAGCAGTTTAATGTCTCTGTTGCTTTCTGTGTCATAATCAAACAACAAAACAGAGAAAAATCACTTTTGTAGCTTTAACACAGATTTATTAGATTTAATTTATACAATGAAGACTGTGTTATGCAGTGTTATTTTACATTTTATTATTCAATTTCTGCACCTGAATACTGTTGGACTTGCCTTAAAAATACAAAGCACTGTTTATTTCATTTGTATCTTTGTTCTATTATATTTATCTATGCTTGTAAATTGTTTATTTCCTATGCTGATTTACTCACCTACAAAATCAATATTTTTTTCTCTCCAAATAGAGCTATTCAAGTCATTTGGTGATTTTTTTTTTTTTTTTTTTTTTTTTTTTTTTTTTTTTTTTTTTTTTTCATATCGCAATATATATCGCAGAAAAACAAAATATCGCAATGTGAGTTTTTTCCAATATCGTGCAGCCCTAATGTATATGTGTATATGTGTATGTATGTATGTATATATATGTATGTGTATGTATATATGTGTGTATGTGTATATGTGTGTGTGTATATATATATATATATATGTATGAGGGGCCGTACAAGCCATAATTCATTCTGGCACTCTCACACACATACATTCTCCTTTCACACACATACATTCTCCTTTCACATACATACATTCTTCTCTTACATACATATATTTTCTTCAGACATACATTCTATATATATATGTATGTGAAAGGAGAATGTATGTGTGTGAAAGGAGAATGTATGTGTGTGAAAGGAGAATGTATGTGTGTGAAAGGAGAATGTATGTGTGTGAAAGGAGAATATATGTGTGTGAAAGGAGAATGTATGTGTGTGAAAGGAGAATATATGTGTGTGAGAGTGCCAGAATGAATTATGGCTTGTACGGCCCCTCATATGTGTGTGTGTATATATATATATATATATAATGTGTATATATGTATGTGTGTGTGTGTGTGTGTGTGTATATGTGTGCTGTCAAAGTTAACGCGTTAACGCAAATTCATTTTAACGGCACTAATTTTATTAACGCAGCGCGCATTTTCTGTTTGACCCATGGCCTAACCCGTACTACTATAGTTGGAGAAATGGATGGAGATGCTGACAGTGTTGCCAACTTAGCGACTTTTCAGACCACTTTAGCAACTTTGTTTTGTTTTTTTGTTTTTTTTTTTTTCAAAAAGCACCTAGCGACCAATCTTTATAGGGTTTGCCCAAACCTTATTTAGTTTCTGAGACTCGCCGGTACTTCCGCGCGAGGTCTCTCTTTCCCGCTGCGCACACACCTCTCTCTCTCTCCCTCGGCGTCTGCTCTGTTCAGTGCGCGGATGAGGGGAACAGTGCTTTCAGTTAAAACAGATATTATGTTGCTTCTCTAATTTTACATGCAAGTATAGCCGAAATCACAGCACAGCTATTGTCTTTATCTTATGTATAGCCTATTTGATTTTATCAGACGATGACTGGATTATAAATCAGGATTTTTGTGCAGATTAACATCTTGGAAGTGAGAGCTGGTTATTTAGTCCTATGGGTCGCGTTTCAGTCACTATTTCATATTCATTCCGTTGTCTGACAACAGAAACAGTAAAATATATAAATGAAAACAGTTTTATTGAGAATTTAGCTGCATCAAAATACAGTATGTGGGCACAGAGAGGCAAACAAATGTAATAATAAATAATAAATGTACATTTTCCATGTTCAGAAGAAGTGAGATGCCCTGTCATGCAGAAATGTAAACAGGTTTGTGTAAGTAAATTGCTCAGTGCAAAGAAAGAGAAGTAATGGGAAACTGGTATTTCTTTTTTCATGTGTCTAATTGACATAAACAAGTTCTTTGAAACACATCTATGATCTTTGAAACATGTCTAGTCTTCAGGCTCTGTTAACTATGGTTTCACTAATAATAAACATATATTGCATAAAGCATCCATATTTGTCATTGCCCATGTTGATTAGATTATTTTTAAAACGTGAAAAGTATTAATTTAAGGTACATTTAGAACAGATAAAAATGTGCGATTGTGATTAATCGTGAGTTAACTCATGACAATCATATGATTAATCGCGATTAAATATTTTAATCGATTGACAGCCCTTATACATATATACATACATATATACATACATACATACACACACACATATATATATATATATATATACACAGTGGGTACGGAAAATATTCAGACCCCCTTAAATTTTTCACTCTTTGTTATATTGCAGCCATTTGCTAAAATCATTTTATTGCAGCCATTTTGCTAAACGAAGTTCTTTTTTTTTCCTCATTAATGTACACACGGCACCCCATATTGACAGAAAAACACAGAATTGTTGACATTTTTGCAGATTTATTAAAAAAGAAAAACTGAAATATCACATGGTCCTAAGTACTCAGACCCTTTGCTGTGACACTCATATATTTAACTCAGGTGCTGTCCATTTCTTCTGATCATCCTTGAGATGGTTCTACACCTTCATTTGAGTCCAGCTGTGTTTGATTATACTGACTGGACTTGATTAGGAAAGCCACACACCTGTCTATATAAGACCTTACAGCTCACAGTGCATGTCAGAGCAAATGAGAATCATGAGGTCAAAGGAACTGCCTGAAGAGCTCAGAGACAGAATTGTGGCAAGTCACAGATCTGGCCAAGGTTACAAAAAAATTTCTGCTGCACTTAAGGTTCCTAAGAGCACTGTGGCCTCCATAATCCTTAAATGGAAGACGTTTGGGACGACCAGAACCCTTCCTAGAGCTGGCCGTCCAGCCAAACTGAGCTATCGGGGGAGAAGAGCCTTGGTGAGAGGGGTAAAGAAGAACCCAAAGATCACTGTGGCTGAGCTCCAGAGATGCAGTCGGGAGATGGGAGAAAGTTGTAGAAAGTCAACAATCACTGCAGCTCTCCACCAGTCGGGGCTTTATGGCAGAGTAGCCCGACGGAAGCCTCTCCTCAGTGCAAGACACATGAAAGCCCGCATGAAGGACTCCAAGATGGTGAGATATAAGATTCTCTGGTCTGATGAGACCAAGATAGAACTTTTTGGCCTTAATTCTAAGCGGTATGTGTGGAGAAAACCAGGCTCTGCTCATCACCTGTCCAGTACAGTCCCAACAGTGAAGCATGGTGGTGGCAGCATCATGCTGTGGGGGTGTTTTTCAGCTGCAGGGACAGGACGACTGGTTGCAATCGAGGGAAAGATGAATGCGGCCAAGTACAGGGATATCCTGGACGAAAACCTTCTCCAGAGTGTTCAGGACCTCAGACTGGGCCGAAGGTTTACCTTCCAACAAGACAATGACCCTAAGCACACAGCTAAAATAACGAAGGAGTGGCTTCACAACAACTGCGTGACTGTTCTTGAATGGCCCAGCCAGAGCCCTGACTTAAACCCAATTGAGCATCTCTGGAGAGACCTAAAAATGGCTGTCCACCAACGTTTACCATCCAACCTGACAGAACTGGAGAGGATCTGCAAGGAGGAATGGCAGAGGATCCCCAAATCCAGGTGTGAAAAACTTGTTGCATCTTTCCCAAAAAGACTCGTGGCTGTATTAGATCAAAAGGGTGCTTCTACTAAATACTGAGCAAAGGGTCTGAATACTTAGGACCATCTGATATTTCAGTTTTTCTTTTTTAATAAATCTGAAAAAATGTCAACAATTCTGTGTTTTTCTGTCAATATGGGGTGCTGTGTGTACATTGAGGAAAAAAAATGAACTTAAATGATTTTAGCAAATGGCTGCAATATAACAAAGAGTGAAAAATTTAATGGGGTCTGAATACTTTCCGTACCCACTGTGTGTGTGTGTGTGTGTGTGTGTGTATATATATATATATATATAGTTTTGTTCAAAATAATAGCAGTTTAACATCACTAACCAGATCAATCACTGTTTTTGGTAGAAATTATATTTCTAGATGGCAAATATTTTGCTAGTAGGTGTAGTAGAGCAATAGAAAACCATCAGACCCAACAGTCATGACATGCATGCTGCTGATTCTGTGTAATTGAATCATTAATTGAAAAGGGCATGTTCAAAATAATAGCAGTGTGGAGATCAATAAGAGAGGTAAATCATTCTGTAAAAAAAGTGGTGTTAAACAAGTGGCCCTTATTTAATGATGAAGGTGGCAAATATTGTAATGTGCATTTCTCTCTGAAAATCGGAGTAAAATGGGTCGTTCCAGACATTGTTCAGAAGAACAGCGTACTTTGATTAAAATGTTGATTAGAGAGGGGAAAACATATAAAGAAGTGCAGAAAATGATGCTCGCTGCTCAGCTAAAATGATATCAAATGCTTTAAAATGGCAACCAAAACCAGAAAGACGTGGAAGAAAACGGAAAACTACCATTCGAATGGATCGAAGAATAGCCAAAATGGCAAACACTCAGCCAATGATCAGCTCCAGGGTGAACAAAGAACGTCTAAAGTTACTTGTGAGTACTGTAACAATTAGAAGACGCCTATGTGAAGCCAAGCTATCGGCAAGAAACCCCCGCAAAGTCCCACTGTTAAAAAAATGCCACATGCTGAAGAGGTTACAATTTGCTAAAAAACACATTGACTGGCCTAAAGAGAAATGGCGCAATATTTTGTGTACTGATGAAAGCAAGATTGTTCTTTTTGGGTCTAGGGGCCACAGACAGTTTGTCAGACGACCCCCAAACACTGAATTCAAGCCACAGTACACCGTGAAGACAGTGAAGCATGGTGGCGCAAGCATCATGATATGGGAATGTTTCTCATACTATGGTGTTAGGCCTGTTTATCACATTCCAGGGATCATGGATCAGCTTGAGTACATTAAAATACTTAAAGAGGTCATGTTACCTTATGCCGAAGAGGAAATGCCCTTGAAATGGGTGTTTCAACAAGACAACGACCCCAAACACACTAGTAAGCAAGCAGCATCTTGGTTCCAGACCAACAAGATTAACGTTATGGAGTGACCTCCCCAATCCCTGGACCTTAACTTGTGGGGTGACATTAAAAACGCTGTTTCTGAGGCAAAACCAAGAAATGCAGAGGAATTGTGGTATGTAGTGCAATCGTCCTGGGCTGGAATACCTGTTCACAGGTGCCAGAAGTTGGTCGACTTCATGCAACACAGATGTCAAGCAGTTCTCAGAAACCATGTTTATACAACTAAATATTAGTTCAGTGATTCATAAGAAAGCTAAATCTTCAAGCATTTTTCAGTTTATTCAGTAAATGTTTGACTTTGTAAAGAAAAATGCAGACACTGCTATTTTTTTTTGAACAGCCTAATATTCCTTTTTCTTCACTTTCTGTAAAGTAATAACACATTTGATAAATTTTTCTGTTTTGATTTAGAATAGAATGTGCAGTGTTCCCAATGCATTTGCGCGTGTACACATATATATATTTTATTTTATTTTTTTGCCGTCATAGTTCATTAAAGGTTTGTACTGTAAATATTATTAACAGCTATTAAAGGTGGGATTTTTTTTTCTAATGAAAGAGTGCATTTCTTATCTTTGTGATTTTAAAATAATTGAAGGAAACAAACTACTTATGGTTATTTGTTGAACATTTCGAACAATTGAAATCAAAGCTTGTTTGAAATGAAGACGCCTTATGAAAAGTCACATTTCAGTTTTATTGTAAAAAGCAAGTTTCCTCAAAAAAATAGAAAATAACTTTTTTGCAAACCAAATAAATGAATATTGTCATGTCAAAAGTAGAAAATAATCAGCATCTCTTGAAAACGAAATACATGTTAAATATTGTCAACGTTTGCCCCACCTCCGGGATCTTCTGATTGGTCCACTGTTTTGGAACTGACATTGATGAGCAGCGTGGCGTGTAAAAGTTTATACTCTCTTTCCTGTGTCCTCAGGGATCAAGACCTGGAGCCTGGTGCACCTTCAATGGGAGCCAAGAGTCTGTGTATCCCCTTCGAGCCCTTGAAGACCCTGCAGGCCGGTCAGATGTGCGTCAGCGGCAAAGAGCCTGCGCAGTTCTACACGCTGTTTGGTCGCAGTTACTGAGACCGTTTTTCATCCCTAAAATAATGACTCACCTTCTCCCCTTCTTGACAAACGCACTTGCAGAATAACTCTAAGACATCTGTCATCCCCTCTAACCACTCAAAATACTGCTTTTTAATATATTTTAGGGGAATCCCCTCTATTTTTCTGGTCACAGGTTTACTAGCTGACAGGCAGAGAGTTTTAGGCTGAGATTAGATGATCTATGCGGCCATACTAAACCTTTGCACATCTTTGTCCTAAATAAATGTCTGACAATTGTAAAGAACTTAACATTATCTGTAATAAACGGATTCTTAATTTCTATCATATTTTTGTGCTTGTCATGACTTTATCTGGTTTGTGTACATGGGGATCAGAGATTGTTTTCTGAAATTATGTAACATACTCCACACACCAAGTCATTTTACTAGATAAGTATTTTAAATACATACACACACACACACACACACACACACACACACACACACACACACATATATATATATATATATATATATATATATATATATATATATATATGTATATATTTATACTTTTTTTTTCTGAATGTTGTTTACATGATAGTTTTTATTATTCTTTTATAATTCATCACCCTTAAGGTATTTTTACAAACATCATAATGGCTATTTATAAAAATAATATTTTTTTTACTGAATTAACACTAACATTATACATGCACATTAGTTCAAATGCAAACATTGATCATAAAATTATGCATAATGCAAATTAAGGGAAGTAGAATAAGAGAAAGATAAGTACCAAATTAAAAAGTGCTAGGTGGTAATAATGTAAAAATCATAAAAATTGTACATTTGGATATAAAAATATCAAATAAATAGTTTGTAAAGCTCACAAACTTTTAAACCCACAAACTTGTCTTATATGCCCTGCTAAAAAAAAAAAAAAAAAAAAGGAAAGAAAAAACAATATAACCCTGCCCAAAACACACACAAAAAAAAAAACAAACAAACATAATGTATTTAATGGTTATAATGGGAATTGTATTGGTTTTAATGGAAACTATAATGGTGTCTACTGGTATGTGATGGATTCTACTGGTGGGATGTTAAATCCTATTGGAAAAATGCCCAAAACACAATACAAAAATGAATTTTGTAATGGTTTTACAGGAAAAAGTTAATGGTTCTTAATGGTATTTTAATGGAAACCACTGTAATTTCTGTGATGGTTTCTATTGGGCTTCTAGCTTTCTTATTCAAAGAGTCATTATTGTAAATACTGCCTATATACAGTCGTACTTCAGTAAACAAAATCATAAAGTTGGGTTTTGTTAGTAAACTTGCATTTATGAATGTTAAATTTGTTCTTAATGTTTGATTTTGTTACTGCGCGACTGAAGTCCCTGTGAATCTCGCGAGAGTTTCTCACTATGGTTACCGTCTAGACGAGAGCACGAGCACAGGTGCGCACACCGCTCGCTCCGCCTGTTTGTGGGACGTCGACAGAAAACTGCGGAAGCAATACGTGGAAAAACTATTTTAGGCTATCAGCGTTTCATTACACCTGTTGCGATTTCTTTATGACGGTAAGTGGGATATTGTCGTTTTATTGGCTTACGCGACGTTGATAAACACGACGTTTATTGCGGTTCAGAGTATGCATGACGTAAAAAAAGTTTATTTACATCCAAGTTTCTTTTAATATGACCTCTACATTGTTGAAAAGCCAAAACAAAGTACATTTAATCAGAATAGCGATACCTGATTGTCCAAAAATATATATTTGTGTCATATATCGTATGTCATATATTTGTGTCAAGAGACAAGTTTTTTGTGATGTATGATTTTTAGTGGTTCTCAATCTTCATAAACCCAGAGACCCCTATATAAATATAATATATATATATATATATTATATTATATAATATTATATATATATATATAATATTATATTATATATATATATATATATAATATTATATTATATTATATTTATATATAATATTATATTATATTATATTTATATATAATATTATATTATATTATATTTATATATAATATTATATTGTATTATATTTATATATATATATATATATATATATATATATATATATATATATATATATATATATATATATATATATATATATATATATAATTTTATATATATAAAATATAACAGTAGATTTTCATTACACTTGATTGTTTACATGTTAACTGATTATTTTAATAATGTAATGTAACGATATATTTTACAGAAAATAATCACTGCGAAAAAAAGATTAGTTATGTAAAATTGGCGAGTTAGAAAATACATAAAAGTTTAAATATTTTAAGAAGGTGTAGATCACATGGAATAAATAAATTATAAATTCAAACTACAGTTTACATATCTAAATAGTTTTGTTTTACTTTATGCGATTTTATTCTATTTTCTATTTAATTTTTACATTTTATTTATTCATTCATTTATAGATAGATAGATAGATAGACAGATAGAAAATATAATGTTCATGTATCTTTAATATTTTACATTTGTTTCTCCCTCCCAGATTCCTGTGTCCTTTTCCTGGTAATCGAAGTAAAGCCACTGAGGAAATGTCTTTGGAAGGAAGCATGTGTATCTGCCTCTGAAACACAATGGGAACTCCCTGCCTCCTGTGGGACACCAGAGAACAAACTGCTCACTGCCAAACGTGTAGCTATAAAGACGACAACAACAGAATTCAGGTCAATGGGGATAAAGGCATGGTAACCCTGCTGATCCTGCTATAGCACGATAGAACAACTAGATGTACAGTAATCAGAACAGTAGTAGACTCTCAGGTGCAACTGAATTACATTTCTGTGTGTAATGGGGGAGTGTATGCTGGACCGTTATGGTGAAGATGGTTTTCAAAGTTGTGAAGGCTTTGACGATTGCTCCACGTTCAGCTCTGCGGACTGGACAGAAGCCCAGCAAGATGGCAGTGAGTTTTCAGACTGGGGTGCATTCCAGGACAATACCAGCAAAGAGGAATCATCAGGTCTACCTGTGGCAGAAGAAGGGACTTTTGAGTTTCCTGAAAACGTATGTTTTGTAGTTTTGCATATTTATTTCTGTGGTTGCATTACTAAATTCATTACTGTTCTAGCACTGTCTGTGCTGATGTGTTATTGTGGTATTTAATGCTATTGTTTCACAGACTGAAAATGGCGATAAGGGGAATCCCTGGTTCATTTTTAATGACTGCTTTCGAGTTGAGGGGGCAGAGAAAGACCCTGTCGTGATGGAAATCCCTACATTGTCTGTGCTACAGCAGAGCACATTAGACAAGCCCCCTAAGTCTGCAGCAATATCAAGGTACTAGTCTGTGGCTTTTGTTATAAAATTATGAACCCGGTTGTGGTGAGATGTATTGCATATAGCCAATATAGTTCTTACTGGAGAAGCTGGTTCATTGAGCAGCCATCTTGGTAATGACTTTTTGCTCAATCTATTAATTTTTTCATAAAATTAATTATGCAATTCATACATATAATGACTTGAATATTCCTTTTCTATGACTTGCCCTAATGTTTTATTATTATGATTATTTTTTAGAAGAAAAAAAAAAGAGGTGAAGTAGTTTTGTTAAAGTTTTTATTTTTTTTTATATAAATAATGATTATTAATTGTTTATTAGTAGTAGTTGTAGTATTACAGATATATACACTCAAGTTTATATATTTAAGGTGCATGAAAAATATATAATTTTAATTGATTAGCAGGGTTATTATTTACTGAAAATGAAAACCATAAAAAGTTACTTGAAGCAAACAACAAAAATAACTAATAACAAAAAACTTAAACTAAAAAATACTATAATTAATAAGATATATAATTAATAAAATAAATAATAGTAAAAAATTACAAAAACAACAAAATCACTAAAGCTGTAAGACGAAAACAGACAATGTAATAAAATCTAATCTCTTTTAGATAGTTGCCTTTACATGACTTTTTTAATTAAACAAACTTTTATTGAAAACAACATGAATACACAGGGTACATTTCTAAGAACACTAGATGAATAGATTTTCTCTGTTCTTTATCTTAGTCACTCTTATTCATCATTGACTCTCTAACTGAACAGGAAAAGACTGAAATCTCCAGTATGTGTGCATTGTCAATATTTTCCCTGATTGAAGTGCGCTCAAACAACTTTGCACAGTAAAATGTTGTGGTTTATTATTCAATCTCTGCACACAAGCCTGTTTTAATTGATGGAGTATCAATGGAGTGTCTGTCATTGTCAAAATCTTTCCCACTCTCTTTTTTTTTCCATCAGCGAAGCTGCAAATTTCTGGTGTCATCTACAGTCTGGGTCCGAAATTCTCAGACTGTCAGGTCCCAAACCCAAACTACACTCTCATGAAGGACTGCTCAAAAACCTCCAGCTCAGACAGCCTGATGCAAGCGCTGACTCACAGGTGAATACAGACCGAGTATTAAAATCTGGCATATTTGCACACCTCATGTGGCTTGTTGAGGTGAGAAGTGTGCTGAATGCTGATACATATTCTGACTTTTGTGGTGCTGTTAAAATAACGAAACTTTTTTTTTTTCTTTTTTTTTTTTTTTTTAAGACCAATTCTCTTTTTGATCTTGAACTAGAAGACCTGGAAGACCCTCCTGGAGCACTTATTCAAACCAAGGTTGGTGTGTGTATGTGTGTGTGTGTGTGAGTCCTTTTTGTTTACTTATTACTACTTTATTTTTTAATTCATGTAACTGACTAATGAACTCATAATAATGAATGAACTTGTAATATTAATTTGTGATGAAGTGTTTCTGCTTTTGTTTTTTTGTAGCTGATGCCATCATCACAGTGTCAGAACACACCAGGATTCTTTTATCAGATCTCACGCCAGTGGCTCAGCCAGTACAACATGAACCTGCTGCTCCACCAGAACAAGAAAGATCCTCTGCAATAATCAACATCACATGATCACACGCACACACACACACTCTCTTACAGTTGCACTGACACACACTACTTCAGAAAACCGAACCTTCCAGGTAAATTTTCATCCAAAAATTAACATTTTGTCATCATTTACTCAGCTAGTTGTTCCAAACCCATTGTAAATGCATTGAAATGAGCTTCTAGTGCATTCTTCAAAATATCTCAGAAAATCATACAGGTTTAGAAGTAGCCTAAATTATGACCGAATTTTCATTTTTGGGTCACTTTAAACAAAGTACACACTGCTGCCTGCATTCATTAATGTGTACAGAAACAAGCACAGATAAAGTTTTCCAAGCACTTTCATAAATAAATCCAAGCCTGTTACAAAGCGTACTTGACAGAAGTACTGCTATGCACACTAGCTCAGGAAGGAATTCCTAACATACTTGATGTACACATTTTGCCACTGATTTAACATCAAAAGGAGACTTTTAACATAAGCAACAGAAGAGAACTAAGTGCCTAAAAAGAACAAAATCACTGTAAACCGCAAGTACAGGAAGTTAATGCAGCCATTTACTTATTTAATGTTCCACTGTCTGCTGCTGCTGCTGCCTACACTCATGGCTTACTGTTCTTAAAGCTACATTTTTATTGTTAACTGACATCTGAAATGTTTGAATGTATTTGGTATGTTTATATTGGAAATATTTCATATTTTAAACACGAATATATTGATATACAGCTCTAATAGTTTGTGTCCTGCACTTTAGAGCAGTTTGTCTTTAAAAAACTAATAATAAAAATAAAAAGAGAAGTTTAAAGCTCTTCAACAGCATATTTTGTTTTATTTGTTTGTTTGTCCATTATGGCTTCTGTGGTATATGCAATTAAAAAAAGATAAAGTAATAAACAGTTTGAACTTTTTTTTTTTTTTTTTTTTGGTAAACAATTTTTAATGAAAGCATAAAGTAATCTTATAACTTTAAGCTAACTTCAGGTCTAATTTCACAGCAAGACCATTTAAATACATCAACAATTTGTCACCAAATTAGTCAAGTTTACACCTTCCACTTAAAAATGTAAAGAAATATTGGTACACTTAGCTTTATGTGAACAAATGTAAGATGATTCTGAAACTTCCTGTCATTCAGTGTGCTCGCATTCAAACTAAAAACAGAACTGCTCTAGCTTTTATTACAACCTAGCAAATGGGAGTTCACAAACAGTTAAAGGTCGTGGAAAGTACAAGTTACAAACACACATTTGAGCATCCGTTCTCATGCTCAAAGTCCTCACCGCAACAAAACATTTCAAGACCTATTCAGAGTGAACTGATTATTCACACTTACCATGTAAATAAGCATCATCATTTCTAGAACATGGCTCTTCATATAGATTTTTTTAAAGTATTATTTTTGGAAATGTTTGGCTGTGATTTGCATACAGAACATGAAGAGCTGACTGGATGTGTTGTAACCACATTTACTCCTTTTTTGTCTTGATTTACATTTGTAATACCAAAAGATGTTACTTTTAAAAGTAGAGTTATAAATTCCTTAACTGGTAGAGCATGTCGATAACGATGGCAAAGTTGTTGTTTTATTTCTCATGCAACATAAACTGATAAAAGATATTATAAATGCACTAATATTCCAACTACATAAACTTCTAGTAGTTTTAAAGAGCAATTAATCATTGAACTGATGCATTTCTTCACCTTTGTTTAGTAATCAAATAATGAAGTTATATTGAGGGGTAACAGATGGGTTTTCAATAAAAGTTAACTGTCTATGTACAGTAGTAAAACAAAGACAAATGGCTGTGGCCAAAAAAGGAAAACTTCAACACTCTTAATGCACTGGGCTTGATCACACCATCCATGAGTGGAGATACAAAAATGCAGAAATACGATTTGTAGTTTCCAGGTAACACGTTGTTCATTTATGTGCACTGACATTGTAAACATTACAATTGACATTACAAAGCTGGTTAAAAATCAATGAACTTATCCTTTAAATCAGAAAAAAAAGCCATTCTCAAGCCCATTTGTTTGAGTGTGTAACTACGTGTCTTAATGCAGGCACACAGTACGTACATGTCTAGACTGTCACCTGCAAGCAGAAAGACATCCTCTTTTTTTGCACATCAGCACCTTACTTAACCTCTAACCATTTCGTCGTTACGTGTCTGTGGCTTCATGCATCAATTCACACCAAACTCAAAAAACGTCTCCTGATTTCACACTTCAATTTTGCTAAGATCAATATAAAATGGCAAGTAGTACTGACGAAAAAAAAACTTCTCAGGTTTTCACTTTCAAATTAATGTCTCTAAAAATGTTGTGGTGTAACTATCAGTAAAAGTAATAACTTGTTTTCCTTATTTCCAAAAAAGGTTAAAGTATGTTTCATTTTTTTAAAGAAATATGCATTAATGAAAATCTGTCTTTTTCTGTGTTTAAGTGGGTCCCTGGTGCATCTACCAACCCAGAAAACGTGAAAAAGAACAACCCAGTACATTTTTTGATAAGACTTTCTCTGCAAGCTTTTGGAAAAAACGAGCAGCTCAGGTTCTGCTCCCCCAGTAACGTAGAAAGGGGATCTTAATCTGCACGTTTCCAACCACGGCACCGCCATTATTTTTTTCGCAAGCGACAACGGAGTACCAGTTTTAACATAAACTTGTGTATTTGACGGTGTAAGTGCAATAAGACATGAAAGAGAACTTAGTTTTGTACTCACATGCCGTGTGACAGCCGCTTTTTTGTGTGCGTGCTCAGAAAACCATATATCAGAAGCAGAGTTTGCGTTAACCAAAAATTTTCCATCATTTACAGAATTTTTTTAGCAGTGAAGGAAATGAAGGCCGTCCGTTACTTTGACAGATTACAATGCGGTGATCTATTGTAATTTGTAACTGTAACAGAACAAAATAAAAACTGAAATAAAACTGTCACGAGTCTTTTGCTATGCGCTTGATTACACACAGGCGAGTACCCACTAGTAGTAAAGCGAAAGAGATGATCAGTTTGCGCTGCTGCTTCACTTGATCTGAGGTGTCTACAGCGATCACGCCACATTAAAGAGTGCCAAAACTGTATTTATTGCTTGAATTTCCTAAACAAAATGGACAGAATTTGGAGAGACTTTGTTTCATATAAAAAGTAACAACACACAAAGCTTAGCCTATTGTGATTTATCGGATGGGAGGTGCACTATATGTTCATTCATCAACTGAAAACAGCATCGATTTGGATTTAAGAATCAATATTGGTTCATAAAAATGAGAATCTATTAAAATCGAGAAATTGATTTTTTTTTTTTTTTTTTTTTTTTTTTTTACCCAGCCCTAGCATATTTTGTTGTTTTTAGTGGCCGCTGTCACTGCGGGGAGTGATGTTGAACATGAAAAGTGACGCACAGTCTCTGTTCATTTGTTCTCTTCATTAATAAATAAATGCATAAGCCTATATGCTCGTCTTGTAGGTTCATTATTAAAAATGAAAACATGAACAAAAATAAGAGCAATTAAATGTGTTATTATAATTAAAATAGGAAAATTAAAGTGACAGGTAATAATAGATTATGACAGAATTTTTACGACCCTGTCCGTCAAAATGACGGACAATGTTAAAGTCTAACGCAACCTCTGATCAGAAGTTTAAACTGATTTGGCTTTAAAACGCATGATTTCAGCACGATAGACATTATAATCAAAACCAAACAGATGTTTTTTAGCAGAGTATCTGAGGTATGAGTTGTCAAGGCACAGCCCTATTCTGGAAAAGGGGGTGGGGAGCAGCAGCTCATTTGCATTTAAAGAGACATCCACGAAAACAGCGTGTTTCTGCTTTCACTCAAAATAGGCATTTTAAAATGATATAATAAATGATCTGTGGGGTATTTTGAGCTGAAACTTCACATTCTGGGGACAACTGATACTTATATTACATATTGTAAAAAGGGGCATAATAGGTCTCTTTTAAGTCATACATATTATGCTTAGGTTGCACCACATGACATTTTACACTTAAATAAAAGGTCAAATTACCTTGCATTTCAAGAGATCTTGACACGCCACGAGGGTATTTTTCTGTTGTATAATTGCTTGCTTTATGTCAATCACACCACTTGACTTTGACAGAAACACATTTTTTTCAAATAATAAATAACTAGTTAAGGTTTTCATGTCACTTTAGGTAAAGGTTCAGGCACATTTACTGCTGCTCTACAAATTTTTGCATGCAAAATCATTCAGTCATTTCAAAAGGAATCTATGCAATCTAGAGTTTTGCATAAGAGTGAAGAATTTCTCAATGCAGATTTCACAACAGAACAGCCAACAGAAAGCTGAGAGTGACCTTTGTGTGAGCTGAGCTTCATACAGTACATCTACACTATTGACAGTAGACATTTTGGCAAGTGAAATTTTGCCAAAATTCCACTAATGTGATCTTAAGTTACTGTACGTTTAAAAGTGCATTTTTAAATGCTTTCTTAAATTAATTAATAGATCCAATTGTTGATTGGATTGAGGCAGATCTGAATGTGAGCTTAGTCAACAGAATGAAAGAAGAACGGTTTACGCAGATGCCATTATTGGAGAAATCTGCAATATGTCACCGGAGCAAAGTCATTTCACTGAAAGATTATGACGTTTTGATTAAAAATTACAAGGGCAGTTGCGCCAATAGCTTTGTGGGCAGTGCACCGACATACAGCACCATTACGCTACGAGTGTCCTGAGTTCGAATCCCAGCTCGTGGACCTTTCCCGATCCTGCCCCTTCTCTCTCTCCCACTTCGCTTCCTGTCATTACACTGTCCTATCTAAATAAAGGCAAAAAATAAATAAATAAATTACAAGGGCAAGGAAAAAAAAAAAAAAACATCGTCCACAATAAGGTCAATAACATGCATTTAGAAAATTGGGTTCCTGTAATGCTTTCCAAATGTTTTTAATAAACAAGCATAACAGAAAAATTTCATACTTAAATTCAAAACACTGAAATGTTGTACAGGCTACAGAAAAAGCAAAATAAGTCCCAGTTGAGAAACGAAAGAAATCATGCAAAAGAAGATGATCTTGAGCTGCTGCGTAACCCTTGCAGGCCTTTATAGATCTTCTTATGAACACTGCTACTGCTAAGCACATAGAAAACAGGGTTTATGGCACTGTTGATAGTAGACAGACCCAGAGAGATCGTATAGGGTGTATAGACACTTCTTTCAAAGTCACATTTCCCATTCGAGAAGTGGAAATTGATGGCGCGCAGCAAAAGGATCACATGGTACGGCGTGAAGCAAACCAGAAAGAACAAGATGACGGCTAAGGCCAGGTTACGTATTTTGACTTTGGCCTGTGGCTTCAAACCGGTGCTAGCTTGAACTTTAGCAATGATGGCCATGTTGGTGACTATTAAAATGCACAGAGGGATGAAGAAACCAATGAAGAAGCGGGCATAGTTGAGTCCCGTCACTACGATAGAGGGGTCGCTTGGCTCAAAGCACCGCTTCTCCTTCATTTTCTCAGAGTCGCCTTCTGTCATGGTGAAAACTGGAACGTGTCCCACAGCAACGACCACCACAATCACACTGCTGATGATCACAGCATGCCTCATCCTTCTCAGACCTCGAGACTCCACTGCATAGACCACTGCGACAAAACGGTCCGCGGAAACGCAGCACATCAAGAAGATACTGATGTACATGTTGTTGAAGAACACATAGCCAGTGACCTTACAGGTCAGAGAGCCCCACTCCCAGTGATGACCTCTGTTGATGTAAATGGCCCAGAGTGGAAGTGTACCTAGATACATCAGATCACATACCGACAGGCTGAAGAGGTAGACTGCTAGGACGTTCTTCTGGCACACTTCGAGGAACGCGAGGAAGACTGTGATCAGGTTAGCAGGCAGACCTAATGTGAGGACTGTGCTGTACAGAACCACAAGTGGAAGTGGGTTTTCTTCCTCGTAAGGTGGTTCACAGCTGTTTGTGTGGTTTGTTGGACCGGTTATGTTCATGGTCACTGGAAAGCTGAGAGTAGGATCCAAAACGATGGAGAAAAAAAAAACATAATTCAGTTAATCCAGTGTTTCATTAAAAAAAAAAGCATGGGGTTGATATGAAAACAAAGAAAGGACCATCAAAAACAAAGTTACACTCTTAAAAATAAAGGTGCTTCACGATGCCATAGAAGAACCTTTTGGTCTAAATGGTTCCATATTAACATCTGAAGAACCTTTCTGTTTCACAAAAGGTTCTTTTTGGCAAAAGAAGGTTCTTCAGATTATAAAAAGGTAAGAAAGAGATGGTTCTTTAATGGTTCTTTGTGGAACCTAAAATGGTTCTTCTATGGCATCGCTTTGAAGAACATTTTTAAGCACCTTTATTTTTAAGAGTGTAATGGTAACAGTAATGCTGGGGGGGAAAATCCTCACATGCTACTTTAAATACATTTATAGAAGTATTTTGTTCTCATTTCCATTCAGATTACTTCCCACAGTTAAGTCAAATATTATCAAACACAATATGGGTAATTTCTACTTAGCAGGACATTTTCATATCATCATATAGTCTAGCCTTAAATTTAAGATCCCAATTAAATGAACATTGAGATTTATCATTTTTAAGATGACTAAACTAGTCATGCGACCTAAATATGGAGACCACCATGAGGCAAACCCACACCATGGTAAATAAAACCACGTTTATTAAGCTACTCATGTGACCGGAAACTGGTGTGAGTGTATTTGTCTGTTATTTTATCAAAATGTAAACTTTAAATTTTTCCATCCACTTATTCAGAAAATCATAAACATTTTGCCATGTATGGGGGTAGTCGTGGCCTAATGGATAGAGAGTTGGGCTTATAACCCGAAGGTCATGGGTTCGAGTCTCGGGTCCGGCAGGGAATACCACGACTGAGGTGAGACCCTTGAGCAAGGCACCAAATCCCCAACTGCTCCCCGGGCGCCGCAGCATTGGCTGCCCACTGCTCCAGGTGTATGTTCACTACTGTGTGTATGCACTTGGATGGGTTAAATGCAGAGCACAAATTCCAAGTATGGATCACCATACTTGGCCACACACCACTTCCCTTTCCCCTTCCTTTCATTGATACAAACATTCTACACTGTTAGATAAATTTAGAGTAAAATACCTGTAACACTTTACAGTATAATTCCATTTGTTAACGTTAGTAAACATGAACTAACAATGAAAAATACTTCTAAAGCATTTACTAATCTTAATGGTAATTTGTAATGTTGTATCTGTTAATGTTATTAAATAGATCTGAGCTTACATGAACTAACATTAACAAAGAATAGTTAATAATAACAGGCTATAACAAAAGTATTGCTCATTGCTAGTTAATGCTAATGCATTAACTAAACTTAACTAATGGAACCATTACTGTAAAGTGTTATGATATTATATTTTTTTCACAAAATTTTAATACTCACAGACCTGCGCACTTAAATATTAGGCTACTACGGGTTCCCTTAAGAAAATTAACCATGGTTTTACTACAAATAGAACCAAAAAACATGGTTAATATAGTTCAACCATTGTAACCACAAATTAACCATGGGTTTACTACAAATAAAACCAAAATCATATGGTTAATATAGCTAAACCGTGGTAACCACAAATTGTCCATGGTTCTGTACCTCCATGTTGTTGATAATAAAACAGTTACCTCTTATTCCAGATGATCACGGAAACTCTACTCAGTATAACTGTTCATATGTCATCAGTCTGAGTTTCTATTTGTTCAATCAGCCCAAACTCTCTTTTTCATCCCAGCGAGTTTGGTAACACTGAGCGTCCAGCTGCGCAGCTGAAGTGATAAAGATGAGCGCGATGTGAGGTGCTGCCTGCCACAGACAGAGAGGAAACAGTGCTTACGTTTGACACAGCAAGATTATAGAGAATTATTTACAGAGTGATGGAAAATTTGATTTCACGTTTCTATGGGTGACGTCATTTGTGGCCATTATTTTCATCTTTAGATACAGGGGTTGGATAAACTGACTTTTACTGTAAATACTGCTGTGAGTGGCAGCATTTATTTATTTATTTGACCTTAACACTGACGTTGGATTGAAACATGATCCTCCAAACACCCTTGGCATAAGTATTTCTGTGGCGTTTAATTTGAATAAGACATTCTCTCATTAATAAACATTATAATAAACGCCAAAACTTTTTAACTCCGCCAGCTACAATATTTCAGTGGACTGCATTGTTAATGAGTTTCTATCATGGAACAAAAAAGTGGTATTCCTTCAGAGGGCGCTGCAGGGCTAAAAATATGAAAATTCTGTCATAATTCACTCCTATATTATATATATATATATATATATATATATATATATATATATATATATATATTTTTTTTTTTTACCACAAAACTCCTCCAAATCCAAATTATAAATCACATATAATCTTCAGGAACTATATAAGACCTGGACCATCATTAAAGTGGAAAAATAAATGCTCATGTCTAAGACATGTTGTGATAGTAATAGGTAGCCTAATTCTTTATAATACATCATAGTTATTTAATAGTTCTTAAAGTTAATTTAATTTAGTATTTTTTTTCTTACTTGATAAGAATCGCTATTACTTGTTTAATCGTTAATCTTGTAGTTGAAGTGTTACTGTATTATTTCTACAAACAATGAAGCTGAGTTTAGTTACTTAAAAAAAAACAAAAAAAAACAGCGATTTTACCCCCTCGTTGCTGAGAAATATAATGTAGCGATTCAGTATCAATTAATAAAAGTCGCGTGGCAGCGCTGACAAGAAGTTAATGAGCTTCTGAATGTTACTTTTTGCACAGCGCGATCTCGGATCTGTGTGTGTGTGTGTGTGTGTGTGTGTGTGTGTGCGCATCTATTAAAGCAGCGCATTAATATAGAACGTTGATTATAAAACGGATAGTTCCGGTCCTTGATTCTGATTGGCTGAGCCGCGTTCGAAGCCGTTGTAAATTACTCTATAAACTCACACCTTTGTTTACTTTGTGTGTTGCTTGTTCTGAGGAACTAGATCGTTTGGTGGAAGAATACTGTTTTTATTAATGTCATTACACTTATTTGCTCTGTTTTATTTTGTGAAACCTTACTACGTACATGGAATAACCCTTTTATTAAAGCAATGAGCCCCGTGAAGCCGTGGTTTACAGTGAATTTATAACAGCTTCGCGTCGTGCCTAACAACGCCCTTTAGCTGTTATAAATTCACTGTAAACCACGGCTTCACGGGGCTTACTGCTTTATTAAACTGAAGGGTTTTAATAATACATTGGCCTTGTAACACACACATACAGTGGTGTTCAGTACGGTCACACTGTATATCTGTTATTCAATAAACTTTTGAAAAGTTAAAGAAAAATCTTAGGAAAATCAAATATTGTATGCCGAAAAGCTTGCCGACCCCTGTGGTATACAGCTTAAAATAATGAAAGGACCTCGATTCAGTAACTTTAGACTTGTTTGGTTTTCTCTATAACTCATGTCCTTTTATGTTATTATTATTTTTTTAATATTATATTGTGTTATGTAAGATATATGTCTATACACATGCTTTTATAATTTGCCCACAATCTGTATTACATGTAAATTGTTACACTGTTGAATTCAATCCACCAAAAAGACTTTTAAACTGTTGCAAATCCGTCCTAGTTGTGTTGCTGTAGTGACGCTTTACGGTATTTGCATCATGGCGGAGTCACTGAGCGGTTTACAGTTGAGCACGGTAAATATCTGTCTTTTAACTGGTTCAGACATCAATTCAGTCGTGTGTCAGGCGTTTTGTAGTATATTATGATTTCAGTAGGGGCAGATATATGCTGCATGTGCATGGTAAACACATAGATTCTGTGTTATCTACGAATTAATGATGGACATATTGGTCAGATACTGCATTTTGTTTACAGGATTGTTGCTTATCATCCAGCATGCAAACACGAGCAGATTTAATTCCCGCTTTAACTGCGCTTTTTATACATCATTTTATAGCATTTAGTACGTTGTAGTTTCTTCTTGTTTTATTCGTAACATAAGCTGTTATTATTTTGTGTTAAATAGTTTCTTATAAGTTAAGTTACTGCAGATAAAACGAGCAGTTTTTAATGTGAATTTTCGAGCTGATGCTTTTGAAAGTTGGGTGTGTTTACGAAATTATAAAATCTTTAATCTTTCATTTTTCATGTAGATTGGGTTGAATAAGACAACATTTCACCAGGTGTTTTCCATTTTCACCTTTTAATGCAGTCTTTTTATACATTTTTAGTATAAAGAGTCATAATATACAGTTTTTTATTTATTTATAACTGGCTCTAAAGAATGTAGCCTTGTGTAATGCAATATAATCAAATTTAGTGTCTAACCATTAAGTGTTTATGCTTTATCATTTTTTTTTCATAAATAACATTTTAGAAGTTTTTTAAAAAAAAATTGAATCTGAAAAATGAGCAAGATTTAAAAGGTTAGTATCAGTGTTAAATTTGCATAGACATAGCACGGATTGAAAATATATTCCTCATGATTTCTCAACCTTAAAATAGATCAGGATGCAGATTTCCACATTTCTGCGGCGTGGGAACTGATAGTGATGTTGAAATGTATCTCCTTATCTCTGCATTAAGAAGCTCTGAAACATCTTGGTTTGATTGATGCAAATCATTGCAATGCACTTATTGTACATTTAATTTTTGCATTGATAAACATAAACTCTAATAGCTTCAGTAAGAGGTAACTGGAATATTTTTTAGACCTTGTATACTGTGAAGATTCTGAATGCTTACCAGACATAGAATGGTGTTCACTATCTTTGCCATGTGGTTTGATATTTCCTGCATATGAATATAGTCGAACCAAAATTTATTCAGACACATTCAACATTTCTCACATTATCACAGTTTATTCGCTATAGTTTAGAAAATGGTAATAAAATATGACAGTAACTCAGAGTTAAACTGTCGTGTCAGAACAAATTCATCTTGATAATGTCAGATAACTTTGATAGAAAGGTATGTAACAAAACATGGTCAGGTCAAAGTGTCAAATCAAAATTTTGGTTCCAATTTTTTTTATCAGTTTTACTGGTAGTCCACTGTATGAAGAATTTTTGGCTATAATATGTCACAGTTTACTTTATTTTGCTATCCTCACTTACATAAATGAACTATAGTGTCCTGCACCCACTAGTAAAAAAATATCAAAAATGATATCTGGTGTCTGAATAATTTTTGTTTTGACTGTATTTAACCACCAACATTTGCATAATAGCTACCCACTTATTTATTCCTTTAATTAAAGAATATTTTATAAAAAAATTAAAAAAAATACAACAACTGTAGTGTTGTTGTATTAATATTAATTTATAAAATATATTTTAATATATTATTATAATAATAAAGAAAATGTTCAGACTAGTTGCCAGGCTCTCGATCTTGAAATATAGTTTTCAAAATTTTGATTTTCTATTTTATTTTATTTTATTTTATTTTTATCGCTGTTAATAGAAAACAAAAGGAGATATTTTGTTTAGTGTACTAGTTGCTTTTTTGTTCTTATAGCAAAAAAGGTCACAAAAGCACCTTAAAATGATCCTTACAACTCTTGTGTTCCAGTAAATGGTCTTTTTGGACTGAGGAGGAAGATTTTGATTAAAATAAAGTTTTTGAGCACCTTTATTTCAAAATATCTAAATATAACTTTCATATGACCCTTTAATGTATTTGGTTAGTTTGTTATACAATCTATGCTCTTTTTCTTTTGCCACCAGAAATGGCAGGAGGCTTCAAACAGTGGGGCTGCCATACTCAACTATTTAGGGGAGCAGGTCCCTCTAATTTACTGTCTGGAGGCGGAGCCACAACAAGGAGAGGAGGAGCAAAAGGTTGAGCAACGCCTCCTGTATCCTCTGGAGTGCTTGCTTTTTGGGGAGGACCCCTGTGTTGGCCTGGAGAAGCTACAGCAATACAAGAGCAGTTCTTCAGCTCAGCAATGTGGACGTGTCTTTAAAGAGGGCGAGACCGTCTACTCCTGCAGGTTAGACCAGAGCCCCTGATAATATATGCAGTCACCATTAACTCCTATAAATGTTTGTAAGGAGAACATCAGCAAGAATGATTGATGAGCCAGTATTGTTCATTGGACAGCCTCATCAATGGATAATGCAGATTTTGTTTATTCAAGTAATTTGAGTGTATTAGTCAAATTGAGGTAATACTATGTAAATTAATGTTCAAATTTCAGCAATTTTCTGTAAATCTTTGCTAGCATATTCTGAAAAATTTAGACATATTTGAGTGAATGTAGGTTTCTTGTGAACATGATTAAAAGATCTATCTATCTATCTATCTATCTATCTATCTATCTATCTATCTATCTATCTATCCACCCAAAACTTTTTTAACCCCAAATATTTTGAACCCTAAATGAGAATGCCACCAACATTAGGTAGCAACATTAAAATAATAATTGATCATGTCATTCCATATTATATGGTAAAACAAACAAACAAACAATAAATAAATGTTATTTAAATAAAATATTATTAAAAAGTAAGATTTATCATTTAAATTTTAAAATTCTATCTGTGTATCTATCTATCTGTAATATTTTTTGCATGTATAACAAAATTTTAATGAGTTAACTGTTATTATAAAATGCAGAGAATAGTAGGGCTGGACGATATGAGCAAAAATTCACATCTTGGTATTTTTTGGCTGATTTGCGGTATACGGTGTATATATCTCGATATTTATACACTTTTGTATTTGGATTAAACAAATAAACAAATAAAGTGAATGTAACCATAGGCATATATTATGTTAAAAAAGGGTTAAAATCGCATTACATTCTAACATAACATTGCAATCTAAAAACAAAAATAATGCTTTTAAAGCAGAAGTTAAATTTACTAAACTAAAAATGAAAATAATAAAAAAAACACAGACTAATTGAGTAAAAAGGCTGTTTTGATTACCCCATTACAGTCACTTTACAGTTAGTGCTGTCATACAAATACACTTACTTGTAGGTTTAAAATTCTACATATGTCACATTTATTGTTTATTAACTACAAATATTTCAGCAAAATTTATATTTTAGTCAGAATTATTGCGCTCCTATTTCATTGCGCATCTGTTTGGTGTGCATGCGCGCGGAGGCGCTCGTTCAGTGAAGTCAGTGAAGTTTAGCGGAGAATCTCAAAGCTCATGCACTTCTGACAGCAAAATGGAAATATTTCCATGACTTTCTAACATTTACAGATGGAGAATATACCTGTGAAATGTAAGTTATGCATTTAGGAAAACAGCACATCTCAAACACATTAAACAGTGCGAGTAGCATCTCTATCAGAGCCGTTTTAAACTGAAACTATAGGCTTCTATATCTTACAAGTTTTTTTTTTTTTTTTTTTAAAGCCCTTCATATAAAGTTTGTCACGTTTAGAACAAATTGTACTATGCACTTTCTCCGCAGCAGCTCAGTCTGTGTCCTCTGCTATATTTTCAGATGCGCTCGTTTCAAACTACTGTATATCGATATAAACGGTATTCCCTTATATCGTATCGCTTATAAAGAATATATCGATATATCGTACAAACTCGATATACCGCCCAGCCTTAGAAAATAGTACTAATAAATAATGAGTAGGTGTGTCCAAATATTTATTTATTTATTTATTTATTGTATTTAATTTTTTTTGACTGGAAGTATATATCAGCACAATACCGTTCAACATACTTCTATGAAGTTCTTATGCTGAATTAATGAGGAGCCCTGTAAGATGTATAGGTGTAAATACATAGGTTGCCTTTGACACTATCAATCTTGTCATGTATTGCTTTCCTTGCTTTGAAGCATACCTATATATTATATTATTATATTATATTATATTATATTATATTATATTATATTATATTATATATGTACTTCCAGGGATTGTGCAATAGATCCCACCTGTGTACTCTGCATAGAATGCTTCCAGAAGAGTGTGCACAAAAGTCATCGCTACAAGGTAAATGCACTCTTACTTTTATTTATTTATTTATTTATTTTAATCAAACAAACTGTGATTGGTTTTGATATCTTTATAATGTATGCTGTCAATCATTTGTTTTCCTTTCCCAAAATCTCAGCCCTGTTCTACAAGTTTTTATTTGATGTATTTTTTATTTATTTATTTTTATTTATTTTTTTGAAAAAACGCATTATGAATTACTTCCATCTAAAGTTATTGGTATTTTTATTATTGTATATTATTTATTAATTTATTATTATTTGCATTGCAACCGCAGATGCATGCCTCAGCAGGAGGAGGTTTCTGCGACTGTGGAGATTTGGAGGCTTGGAAAACCGGACCCTGTTGCTCCCAACACGACCCTGGCACTTCAGTTACTATGGAAATGGTACAGTTTATTTTCTCTTATCGACATTAAGATTTTTTCCATGAACACTATTGTTGAACTAACTTCCTGCCTTGAGGTCAGAGGAGCCGTTCTGTCCGTGCGTTTGCTAACCCCAACCCTCCCTCTGTGGGAAAACACAAAGTGTGTGGGAAAGTGACACGCAGCAGGCTTGCGATGCAAAAAAAAGTAGCAGGAAGTAGAAGGAAAAAGTAAAGTCTTTAGTAAGAAGGTTTGTTGTACAAGGAAATGAATGTGTGAAATAGCTAAAATGAAAGTGAAAGACTATCAGTTGTAGATTTTGGGTGTTTAAGGGCATAATAATTCATCTAAATCCCAGTATTCCATGTACTGTATTCATGACTGATTTCTTGCTGAGTGCCTGGATTTTGGCCTGGAAAGCAGATGGTCTGCTTCAGTGTTCTGATAACTCAATAGATCTTCTGTGATAAGATCAGGCTCCAGATCCACACTCACTCATGCCCACTTACAGCCTCCTCACCTTTGTTAGAAAACAGCAGGTGCCTTTTTTGTGTTTGACACCCTCTGGCGAGATCTAGACATACACATAATGAACATGACAGATGGACATTTAAACCAAATCAGCAAACATAATATCCTGCTCAAAGGGCTTGTCGTATCTTGTTTTGTTTTCTTTTTGCTGCTTGTTTAGTCAAATTATCTGAGCTCTTTCTGTAGCTAGACACTATTTTTGGTGTGACTGGCTTTTAGGAGATGTTACAGATCATGATCTTCTGGTGGAGTTAAGAAAATTGAGGATACTGCAGTAGACCTTTGGGAGCTTGAATTCCTGTCAAATAACAGACAAATATACGTGTGAGAATAAACAACAGTGAGTTCTTGTGATGCTGTGTTTTTGTGCTCCGCCTACTCTCTCTAAAATAATAATAAGAAAGCCGTTTAAAGGATTATTAAGGAAGTTTTCGTCCCCATAATTAAAATTCTCTAATCATTTGACATTTCAAACCCTTTTTTCCCCCTTCTTTTTCTGTGAAACACAAAAGGAGGTGTTTAGCAGAATGTCCAAGTTGCTCTTTCATATAGTGCAAGTGAAGGGGACTGGAGTTGTCTAGCTCAATAAACAAAAATAAAGGTCTCTTAAAAGTAGTTCACACGACTTGTGCACTAGCTATATACATTTTTTCAACTGGGATCACTGAAAATCTGCTCATCTGCTGTAGCTCTTGAATTTCCTTCAGAAGCACATACACTGCTGTTCAAAAGTTTGGGATCAGTAAGATTTTTTTAAGTTTTTCATTTTTTTATTTTTTTTTAGTGGAGTCTCTTATGCTCATTAAGGCTGTATTTATTTGATCAAAAAACAGTAATATTGTAAAATATTATTGTAATTTCTAATATTGGTTTCCTATTTTAGTATACTTTAAAATATCATTTATTTTTGTGATGCAGCACTGAATTTTCTTCAGCCATTACTCCAGTCTTCAGTGTCACATGATCCTTCAGAAATCATTTTATTTTATTTATTTATTTATTGGAACCTGTGATACTTTTTTCTTTGATTCTTTGATGAATAAAAAGAAAAAAAGAACAGCATTCATTCAAACAAGAAATCTTTTCTATAAGTCTTTACTATCACTTTTTATCCATTTAACACGTCCTTGCTGAATAAAAGTATTAATTTCTTTAAAAAAAAAAAAAAGAAAAAATGTGCTGACCCCAAACTTTTGAATAGTCATGTATATTGTAACACAAAATTTCTATTTTGAATAAACAGTTATTTTTCTTTTTTTTTTTTATTTATCAAAGAATCCTGAAAAAGTCTCACAGGTCCCAAAAAATATTAAGCAGCACAACTGTTTCCAACATTGATTATAAATCAGCATATTAGACTGATTTCTGAAGGATCATGTGACACTGAAGACTGGAGTCATGATGCTGAAAATTCAGCTTTGCTTCACAGGAATAAACTGTGTTTTAAAGTATGTTGAAATAGAAAACTATGATTTTTAAATTTGATTACCAAAATTACAATTTTTTTTTTTATCTGTATTTTTGATCAAATAGACACAGCCTTGATGAGCATAAGAAACTTCTTTTAAAAACATTACAAATCTTATTGATCCCAAACTTTTGAATGCCAGTGTACTAACGTTTAAAAGTTTGAGGTCATTAAAAAATGAATAGTTTTATTCAGGAAAAATGCATTAAATCGATCAAGTGACTGTTAGGACATTCACAATGTTACAAAAGATTTCTATTTTAAATAAATTATGTTCTTAGAACTTTCTATTCATCAAAGAATTGTCAAAAATACATTTTAGTTTCTGCAAAAATATTAAGCCGCACAAGTGTTTTCAACATTGATTACATTGAAATTAAAATAATTAATTATTTATTTATATTAAATTGAATTATTTTTTTAAAATCTGTTAAAATAGAAAACTTTATTTTAAATTAATAATATTTCACAATATTCCTGTTTTTATTGTATGTTTGTTTTAAATAAATGCAGCTTTGGAAGAAACTTAAAGAACCCTGGTCATTAGTTCTCGTAAAATCATCAGTGCTGTGAAACCTAATGTCTAATCTTGATGCTTGGTGATCTTTTTTTAATTGTTATTGTTATTTTTATCAATTTCGGAGCTCAAAAGCTCCAGTCCCCATTTACATTTAACACATGCAAATGAACAGCTTGGACATTTCATTAAATATCTACTTTTGGGTGAATTAATAGGTAGGTAATTGTAGGTGTTCATCATTCTGTGAACAGCTAAAAACGAAGTGACTCTCTGTGACAGTTGCTGTTATGTGTATCACAGGATGAGTGTGTGATGGATCCAGGCCTTCGAGAAAGGGCTCAGATGCTGTTCCACCTGCTGCTGCGGTACACAACAGACATGCTGGTTTGGGAAGAAACCAATAAACTATCAGAGGAGCTGAAGCCAAAGTGAGATATGCAGTTACTAAAGCCGCCAACTGGAAAGTCCAAAATGGGCTCCATCTTAATGTTGTTTAATGTTGTGTTCAGAGTGAAGGAAGACACCTACTTCTGTGTGCTCTACAACGATGAACATCACTCATATGACCACGTCATCTACACACTTCAGCGCGCGATCGCCTGTGACCAGAATCAGGCCCAAATCTACACTGCACTTATTGACAAGGAAGTGAGTATTCTGAGTATTCCACATAGTCTTACAGGTCAGCATATAGACTTTTCCTACCTCATGTTATTATGATTTCAGGGGCGGAAAGCAGTGAAGAGAGGTACTCTCAGATCCTGTCAACAAGCCAAGGACAATATCAGGGTAAACTTACTTGGTACACTCTTCAATCAAACACATTTTGCATATGCTTTATGTAGAACGTGTGTAGATTATTTATTTAACCATCTTTCCTCTGCAGCTTAACTCCGAGCACATTATCCAAACTCCTTTGCGGGTGGAGATTCTTCACACTGCTGTAATGGCTCATCAGACCTTCACCCTCAGACTTGGCACATGGTTCCAGAAGATCATTGGCTACTCTGGTAGATGATTAGGAGCAGAAAGTGAACCAAGAACTGGTTATAACCGTTCCATTTTAAAAACAATACAGTACAGAATAGTTTTTAAAACATTTATTTCATGACCGTACTAAAATAGCCCTCCTGAATCTCTAGTGCAAACATAAGTATAGTCTGGATGAACCAGTTCTTTTTATTATTTTTTTAGTCAAGTCATTATTATTATTATTTTAAACACATTTATTTAAAAAAAAAAAAAAAAAAAAAAAAAAAAAAAAAAAAAATATATATATATATATATATATATATATATATATATATATATATATATATATATATATATACAAATAAATAAATGTGTGTATATTTTATATATATATATATATATATAATTATTATTATTATTATCATTTAAATATTTTAATTATTTTAAACAGTAATACATTTTATGCATATAAATAATAAGAACAAAAAATATATATTTTATAATTTCTAAAATCATAAAATATAAAAAATATATATTTAAAAGAAGAAAAAAAAAAAATATATATATATATATATAAAATAAAATAAATAGTGTGTATGTATGTATGTATGTGTGTATGTATATATATATATATATATATATATATATATATATATATATATATATATATATATATATATATATATATATGTGTATGTATGTTATCATTCTGAGTTTTCTTATTATCAGTATTGCAAAAGGATTTTGCTGCTTTTGTTTTTGTGGAAACGATCCTTAGTTTTGATGAAAATGATCCTTTGATGAATAGAAAGTTCAATGAACAGCATTTATTTGAAATAGAAATATTTTGTAATGTTATAAATACCTTTACTATAACTGTTGATTAATATTATGCATCCTTGCTGAATAAATATATAATACATGTCTTACCCCAAACTTTTGAAAGTTACTATTTCATGGTTTCCACAAAACTATTAAGCAGCAAGATTGATAATGATAAGAAATTAGGTAATAAAAATGTTAAAATGAAAAAAATAAAGAGAAAAAAATCTGTTTTTCCAGCAAAGTAATAAATTACATATTAAAATAGCTGTTTTAAGTTGCAATAATATTTTACTATATTATTATATATATTTCACTGTTTTTACTGATCAAATAAATGCATCATTGATGAACATAAGAGACGTTTTACAAAAACATAAAAAAAATTAAATAATAATTATTCAGAACTTTTGACTAGGATTGTTTATATATATATATTAAAGTGACAAATAAATAATTTTGAGGTTTTGTCCTTGTCACTGGTTCTGTAGTTGGCCTCAGGGAGGTGTTCTGCCAGGTGGCTTTGGAGCCCACCGCTGACAACAATAAACTCTGCCTGATCAGTCAACTCATGCTACATGACGCCAAACTTTATAAAGGTCAATATTTCAATCTCTACCATTAGATTATGCACTTTTAATACCCTGCAGACGTTTCAAATCTAGTGCTGTAACTAAACCTGATTTCCTGTAACTCTCCTCAGGAGCCCGCAAGGTCGTCCACGAGTTAATTTTCAGCAGTTTACTGATGGACACAGAATTCAAGAGGCAGTTTGCCATGAAATTCACAGAGGTATAATTTTACAGCTGCATATCATTTCACATATACATCATTTTACTATTTGTGTTGTTTTTTTAAGTTATTACATGCTTATGATGAGGATAATCAGCTGAGATGAGGTCTAATAGGTGTATGGTATGTTTCAGCACTACAAGCAACTTCAAGAAGACTTTATCAGCGATGACCATCAGAGGAACGTCTCAATCACAGCCTTATCTGTGCAGATCTTCACTGTTCCCACTTTGGTATGATGAACAGCTAGTAGAAATGACATCAAACGCATTTCTGTAAAGTCTAACATCTTTCTGTATCCATTATAATCTCGAACTAAAACTAATTTCTAACTAAATATTCATTGATACCCATACTTTTATAAGTCAGATACTGTTCCTTGTAATTATGAGTTTCTTACTTGTACACTTCTTTGTCAAACTTGTGTTACAAGCAATTACAAAGAAACTCTGAATTTTTTTGTATCTGCGTACAGTTTGTGAGAATGCAGCACATACTTTATATAGGGCCCTGTGATTTCCGTGATGTAGAAAACGTGGACGGAATCGCAGAATCCAGTCATAAAAACTGAATTAACTGTATAACATGGAAAGTCATGGAATTTACCAAATTTTGGATGAATAAATCAAAAGTAGGTCAGTACAGTTAAATGTGGACTAGTGTCTGTAAATATTAAGCTGCAAAAATGTTCTGTGTCTCTGTGTAAATGAATGGCGCAGACGCACGTTTCGATTACTATGCACATACTTGAAGCGTGCGTGATGCTCGCAGTGTTTTCAGCCTCTGCCGCCTCAATATATGAGTACATGAACACATGAACATAATGTCCAGAAATGCTCTGAGAGTCACTTCATGAGCATTTTACTGTTTCTTTTGAGAAAAACTATTGTCATATCAATATAAACAGAAAAAGATAAAGGTCTTCACAGTGACCCGTCAAAATAAAAGTTCAGTTTAACTTGAAGAAACTGTGAAAGAAATATATTACTTAATGTAATGATAGTACTACTACTACTAATAAAATTATTATTAAAACATAATTTTTTAAAGAATATTTACTAGAAACATTATTTACCAGAATTTATTTACCAGAAAAATGTAAATGCACAAGTATTTTTTTTTATAAAATCAGTTATTTAGAGATGATTTTGATTTATTACAATTTAATGAAACCATTAAAATGGAATCCAGAAACTTAATGGAAAACAAAGAATTTGGTAAAAACTAAATTTGAGGAAAAAAAAATTTATTTCATGAGGCCTTAAAATTTTTGTTAAACTTTTAATACATAGCTGTTAAATTGTGGAAGTTTCAATTAATTAGACATGCTTTTTGATTAATAAAATTAAATTTAACCATTAAAACAGAGTCTAGAAAAATTAAAATGGAAAAACACAGAATCCAGAAAAATGAAAATGGAAAAAATGGAATTTGGGAAAAAAAAATAAAACAGATTTCATAGGGTCATATTTATATGTTATGAACTGCATTCTTGCACATTTTGGAACAGGACAGCTTTTGTACCTTAAAGCATTTGCACTTTATTTTTTGTTGCATATGTTTTGTCTTTACTGTACTGTAGCTACTATTTGTACTTGGTCTTGATGATTTGCTGCATTCCAATAGCCTTTAAAGAGTTCTCCCAAAAAGGAAAATTCTTTCATCATTTACTCACCCTCACATCATGTCAAATCTGTATGACTTTCTTTCAATGAAACACAAAAGATTTTTGAAATAATATCCTGGGATTTTTTTTTTTTTTTTCAGTATAATGAAATTAAATGTGAACTGTGCCTATCACGCTCTAAAATGATAAAAAAAAGTATCGTAATAATGAGTCATGGTGAATGAATCAGTTGATCTAGTTCACAAAACTTGTGTAAATTATTGATTCATGAATTAGATGTTGTTCTTTTACTCGCTTTTATGGAGCTTTAGAATCCTTTTTGTGTTCTGAAATCTTCAGCACCCATTCATTGCAATGGCATAAAAAAATAGGAATAAAATATAAAAGAATACTAGTCATAATAATTCCTTTTGTGTTCTGTGAAAGAAAGAAGGTCTTACAAATTGGAATTGTATGAGGCAAGTAAACAATGGGAACTAATATTCAGGGAAGTCAATTTAAAGGTTAAAGATAAATCTCTCTGTCTTTTTCTCAGGCCAGGCAGTTGATAGAGGAGGGCAGCGTCATCAAGGTCATTATAGACACTGTAATGGATATGATGAGGGCACATCTGGACAGCAACAACCGCTTCCAGTTCCAGGGCCACAACCCTGACAAGTTCTTCCGGGTTCAAGTTATCTTCCATGACCTCAGGTCTACACACAACCCTTGAATTATGGAAAATAAAAACATCTCTTTAGTTGGCTCAATGTGGTTTATTTTCATTTTGATGTTGTCAGGTACATTCTAATCAGTAAGCCCTCTGTGTGGACCGAGACGTTGAGGGAGAAGTTCCTCGAAGGTTTAGGCGTCTTTCTTCGCTTCCTATGTTGTATGCAGGTAATGCTTTCTCTTGTCAAAAAGATTTTAATTTGGTTTGATCTGTAGATGAATTGAATCTCATTCTTTGATGGCAGGGGATGGAGGAGGTGAAGAGGCAGCTTGGTCAGCATGTTGAGGTGGAGCCCGAGTGGGAGGCAGGATTTACCCTCCAGATGCAGCTACGCCACATTCTCGCCATGTTTCAGGACTGGTGTACTTCTGACGTGAGTTACAGCTAGTCAGGGATATTGCTTTTCTCTATTGCTTTTTTTTTATTTTATTTTATTTTATTTTTTTTTAATCTTAAAATTTTAAGTCTATGCTATCAAGGCCTATCAAGGTCAAAGCTGAATTTTCAGCATCATTACTCTAGTCGTCAATGTCATCCATCCATCAGAAATTATTCTAATATGCTGATTTGATGCTCGAGAAAAATTTCTTATTTTTATCACAGTTAAAAATGTTTGTGGTGCTTAATATTTGGTAATACTTATAGGGACCAATTCTCACTATTAACTAGTTGCTTATTAGCACACCAATTATTAACATATTGGCTGTTTATTAGTACTTTATTAGTACTGATTAGTTAATTTGTACCTTACTAACTATTAATAAGCAGCAAATTATGAGTTTTTTGAGGCAAAAGTCATAGTTAATGGTTTGTTAATAGCGAGACCTAATATTTTTGTGGAAGCTTTTTTAACAAATAGAAAAAAAGCATTTATTTGATTTTTTTTTTTTTTTGTATCAATGTAAACGTCTTTACTGTCACTTTTGAGCAGTTTAATGCACCCTTTAATTAAAAAAAAAATAATAATAATCTTACTGACACCAAACATTTTGATAGTATGTTAAATGGACATGAGTGTTTTTTAGCAAAATTATTATTATTATTATTATTATTATTATTATTTTTGTTATTATATATATCCCCCAACTCCCCACACATGCAAAATGTTTATAAGGAAACCGTACAGACATGGGTTAATTCTCTCATCTTGATTTCAAAATATCCCAAATTGGGTGTTTTACCCCAGTCTGTTCTAAGATTTGAACATGTATTCAAATAAAATATAAGAAATTTAAGACCCAGTGAACTGGTACAGCTGTAATATAATAACATTTCATAACCAGTCATAACTAATTAAATAAATTTGGACATTTGTGGTCTGTGCATCAGCCTTTCTAGATTTTTACATTTTAATGCAATCTGGTAGCTTACACTTTACTCATATACTCATAATTTCTTAAAAAATTTTTTTTTTTTAAACTAGACAAGTATGTCTTGTTTCCTGATATGGGACAGTGAGTGGATGGTCTTGTTTAAAATAAACATCTATTATTCTGTAGCTATAAAAATTTTGTGAGGTTTTGTACTAAATATACAACTAAAAACTCACTTGTCCACCCTCTGCCCTGTACAACCTGAAACTGCAGTGCTGATACTCCATAGTGAATTCAAACATCTGTGAGTGGAGCGTTTTCATTTGAGTGAATGGGATGTGACAACACATGGCAAACACCCAATGTGAATGCTGTAATCTGTTACTGTAATGGGTGTTGAAATTAAAACGCATTGCCCACATAAGTCAAACTATCCTACTTTTGTTAGTTATACGAAACTTTATGCTAAAACAGCATGTGCTTTATTACCAGACATTGTTATATAATCAGAAAATAATGCTCCCAAAATCAAGTAAAAATCAACTTCAGGTTACAGAATGCCTCAGTGTAATGCTGAGACAAAGCACTTAAATCGACCACAGTCTACTTTTAAAGCCATTACTGTTGCTTGACTGATTAGCTTACAAATCTTGTTTATCCACTGGTTAATGAATGACCTGGAAATATGACACTGTGTGTGTGTTGTGTTATTTACCCACAGGAGAGGGTTCTGTTGTTGGCCTTTCAGGAGTGTCACAGAGCTCTAATGTCCTGCACCAACCAGCCCTTCTGCAGCGAGCCAACAGACAGCTACATGTGCAAGCAGATCCTCCACGCACGGCCATATAAAGTCTCCCAGGAGCCCGTCTCCATCCATCTGCCCATCTCCAGACTCCTGGCCGGTTAGCAGAATTGTTGAATCCTTGTATCAGAAGTCAGACATTGTCAGCTAACATTTGTTTACCCTTGATATTGTTCTTTCTGAACTATTTTGGCAGAACAGACACATCTGATAATGCCATGAGCTCCAAAAGCCTGTTCAACGGCATTCTAGTTTTAATCTATAATCTATTATTATATTAGATTTTGTCACATGCTTTCAATAGAGGAAAAAAAAACTTTCTACATTCAAATTTTTTAATGTGTACACCATGTTATTATAGAAGCCCGTTTCCGCCACTGAATAAAAAAATAAAAAAGGTCATTGCGACTTTTTATTTTTTATTTGCGAGTTTTCAGAATTGCGTGAGATAAACTCGCAATTGCGAGTTATAAAGTCATAATTATGAGATATAAACTCGCAATTGCGAGAAAAAAGTCAGAATTGTGAGTTTATATCTCTCAATTCTGTGGGGAAAAAAAAGTCAGAATTGTGTGATAAGAATCGCAATAACCTTTTTTTATTTTTTATTCAGTGGCGGAAACGGGCTTCCATACCATGTATACACACTGATGTATAAAAGTACACTCCAGCAAAAATTGAATTTGGTAATGTGATAAGACATGACCCATTCACTGCAGATCTAAATCTTTCATTAGTTATTTTTAATCCAAAGAATAAAATATATACACTACCGTTCAAACGTTTGGAATCAGTAAGATTTATTTTTTTAATTTTTTTTTTAATTTGTGAATTTCTTTTTAAAATATATTAAAATAGAAAATGGTTATTTTAAATTGTAAAATATATATATATATATTTTTTCTGTGATGGCAAAGCTGAATTACTCAGTCTTCATTGTCAAATGATCCTTCAGAATTCATTCTAATATACTGTTGCTCAAAAAAGAAAAAAATCTTATTGTTTTTGAAAGCAGATGTACTGCTTAATATTTGACAACTTTTTTTTTTTTTTTTTTTTTACAAATTATTTGATGAACAAAAAGTTAAAAAGAACAGCATTTATTTAAAATAGAAATGTTTTGTATCATATTTTTGTAAAATCTTTTATAAAACCTTTTAATGTTACTTTTGATCCATTGAATAGAACTATTAATTTCTTTCAAAACAAACAAAAAAGATCTCTAAATTATTTGAACTCATGAAAGTGTACCATTGGTTGTTATTGTTGTTGTCCTTTTTATGGTCACCGCAATACTGTGTCTGTTATTTAACCCCAGTCTATGTCTGCTCTCAGGTTTATATGTGCTGCTGTGCCAGACTGGAGCAATCCAGTACCTCCCTGACTATGTTGATCCTGTGAGTATATCATTAATTAATAAAATTAAGCAGGAATGTGTGAATGTCTAGCACTGTGGTTTACAGGTGTGTATTTGTGTGTGTGTCTCAGGTGCAGCTGAACTTCACCGAGCTGGCGGAGCAGCCTCTGCGCTGTGTTGTGCTAGCGGCTCAGGTGTGTGCTGACATGTGGCGCAGAAACGGCCTGTCGCTCGTCAGCCAGGTAAGAGTGCCACCAATTCCATATTTTTCTAAATTTGTTTTAAAAAAATCACTAAAAACACAAAAGTAGAGAATATTTGTAAATACAATAATTCATCGTTCTCTGAAAACCTGATTGTTCAAAAAAATGAAAAAAGTCTCCAAATAAAAACTGTTAGATCATCAACTGATATTTCAAACACATCCATTGTTTCATTTTAACATTATGTACACCTGTATGTGGCGTGAAATGATCTTTAATGGTTTTTGATGCTGTTTAAATGGTATTTCATTTGTGAAAGTATATATGAACATATGTATTGTATATTGGAGGGGTGAAATGGAAAAAGAAACGTAACAGAATTTAAATGCACAAATATCCATGTTGTGTTGCGTCATGAACGTATTCTAAATTTTGCTTATGTTTGCCTCTGTTAGGTGTATTACTATCAGGATGTTAAGTGCAGGGATGAAATGTTTGATAAGGATATTATCACGTTGCAGGTATGTCCTTAAAATCATAAATGTATATGAACTATAAAAATAATAATATCAAATAAATATAATTATTAAATAAAAAATATATTCAATTAATGACTTTCTGACCAATCACAGATTGCTGCTTCCAAAATGGACCCCAATCATTTCCTCATGCTTGTTCTTTTGAGATTTGAACTTTTTGATATTTTTAATGGCAACTCCTCCAGTAAAGATCAGGTGAGTAGGATAAGGCAAGGATCAGGTGGAATATGTATAGTATGTGTATATGTATAGTAAATGATTTATTTATACTTTTTGTCATTGATTATGGTTGGTTTTGATTGATTTCTGTGCCTTTTTTCATCACACAGGAAGTACTGAAACAGTGGAATAGGTTAACAGAGGAGATGCTTTACCTGATAATCATCATTGTAGGTAAGTTCTCACATATTGACCGTTTATTTATTTATTTTTTATTTTTTTTTGGGGTCATTTGCTGCCCTTAGTTGAGGTGTTATCAGTTGTTTTATGTGAATGGTTTGACTGGAGACACTGCCTTTGTTTTGCCTCTGATATATATATATTTTGCATGTGAAATATACAGGTGAACGGTACGTGCCTGGAATCAGTCATGTGACTAAGGAGGACGTGACTATGAGGGAGGTCATCCATCTGCTTTGTATTGAACCCATGGCTCATAGCAGCCTGGTTAAAAACCTGCCTGAAAATGTAAGACATTTAGTGCTTATTTTTATTTTATTTTATTTTATTTTATTTTATTTTATTTTATTTTATTTTATTTTATTTTATTTTATTTTGATTTTATTTTATTTTATTTTGATTTTATTTTATTTAGATTTATTTGTTTGTTCATTCATTTGGCACTGCAGTAAAATTGTGGCTGCCAAAGATTTAGATACATTAACTGACCAGTTTAATTACACATCTGAATGTGTGTAATTGAACTATAAACATTAAATATATGTAACTGAACTATAAACATTCTCTTATAGTTACTATGAACACTTTTTTTTTTTGCATCACAGGAAAGCCGTGAAACAGGGCTTGAAACGGTCATCTCTAAGGTTGCAATTTTCAAGTAAGTACATTTCACAAAAGGTAGTTTAATTGTTTATACACGTTATTACACAATTATTACAGTTCTTACATAGTTATTACACAGTTGTTACACTCACATCTCAATGCAATGCGAAATGTACTCCAAAACCTTCATTAAACATTGTTTAGGAAACCAGGAGTGTCAGGCCATGGCTTGTATGAACTGAAGAAGGAATGTCTGAAAGAGTTTAACCCCTTCTTCTATCATTATTCCAGACCACAGCATAGTAAGGTACATGGTGCACCCATTATCTCATTCTCATTAAAATACAAACAGTATTAGTTTTTAAACAGAGGAAATGTGTATTTCTTCATATTAGGCAGAAGAGGCTCAGAAGAAGAGGAGAACCCAAGAGGGCAGTGATAAAGGTATGCTGATCTGGACTGTATCTGTACTGATGTTAAATGCATTATATAAGTCTTTTTGGAATATGAGTCACTGCACATTTCAGATGATAAAAAAGACTTATATTCTGGAAAATCAGAAATTTTGTGATTTTTGCATGCATAAAATAATTAAAATAATTTGTTGCAGTTATATGATAATAAATATGAAGAAGTCTAGTTTTATAGCTTTTATAATTGTGGATTTTTTGGCACTGGAATGCTGTATTGATCAATTAAAAGCCAGGGCTAGAACTGTCCTTTTACGAATTTTAAATACAAATTTTTTGACCAAAAATGTCACTAGTAGCTGATATTAATACACAGGGTGTGATATGTGATGTTCCTCTATTTTAGCTCTCCGTCCCCCAGTGCCTCCTCCCTTCTGTCCAGCTTTCTCAAACATAGTGTATCTGCTCTGCTGTGACATCTTCATCCATATTCTGAAGAGAATCTTCCAGAAAGCAGCAGAGGACCGTTCCAACCGATGGACTGAACCCATGATCCAGAGAGTATGGCTCTTATTGCCCCACACTCTTTCTCTCAGTTCTTGCTCTGTTTTTGAAACTTAAATTACTGCATTTGCATTTCTAAGAACATAATCAAATTACATGGAATATTATTGGCTGTTGCTGTTTTCATGGTGTTTGATGAGGGATTTGACAAATGCTAAAAATTTTTTAACATGCTTGTATGACTTTAGGCACTGCACCTTGTAGGCCAGGCTCTACTGGAGGAAAAAACACAGTTGGAAAGCAGCAGTACTGAGGAAGTGACCTTTGACTTTAGTCTGAAAGCACAAAGTAAGATCTCGTCCTTTATTCTGACCTATCATTAACACAAAAGCTAGTATGCTTGTAAGGCAGTATCCTAACTACAGTAGAACTTCATGAGTGATTCATTTTCATAGGCAGTAACTCTAGTATGTTTCTGAGCTATGCCGTTCACACCAATAAGCATAAAAAAACAACACTTTCTGAATCATATTTAAGTTTAATTGCAGCTTTCGCACTAAGCCATATGGCAGTTTTAGTTTTATTTTGATATATCAAGCAGCCATACTATTAGTGCTTTGCTGTTTATGTAGTTGCTGATGGATGCAGATGTGTTTGTATTTTCAGAAACTGGGTCAGAACACGGCAAATCTTTGTTCCACTTCCTGACCAAAATAAAGTCTTCACCTTCTCTGAAAGCTCAGAATGACATGATCACGTGGAACTTACAGGTATGAATGTGATGACTTGATGTGTATTTGATTGTTTAATTCATTGATTTGATATTTAAGATCTGTATGTCTCTCCTGCAAGATGTTTGAGGTGGTGAAGTGTCTTCGGGAGAAATCCGGTCCTGTAGTTTCATTTTCTGTGGATCACAGCAAGTTGGAGGAGGTAATGAAATTCAAACACAGAGCGTCTCAATGGTAATGCTTCCATGTCTTCAAGGTGCTTAAAGTGTGTTGTCTCTGCTCAGAGTGTTCAGGATAAGGAGAAAGCAGAGCGGAAGAGGAAAGCTGAAGCTGCTAAAGCCCACAGGCAGAAGATCATGGCTCAGATGTCGGCCATGCAGAAGAACTTCATAGAGTCCAACAAGATGCTTTATGACAACGTGCCTGAGAACTCGAGTCAGAGCGACACCGCCGCGTCTGTGGAGAGGTCACCACTTTATTCTCTCTTTCTCTCTTTCTTTTTCTTGTTACTTTTCTTTCAGTCTTTCTCTTTTGCTTTTGTTTTTAGTTTCTTTCACTTTTTCTTATACTTTCACTTTCACTGCTTTTCATTCTTTTGCTCTTTCACTAATTTTTGGATTTATTCATTATTGTACTTTCACTTTTATTTATTCTTTTTTAAAGTTATATTATAATATAATTTAATTTGTATTTATCTTTACTCTCATTTCTTTGTTCTTTGCGCCTTCATTTTTTTAATTTTTCTCTTTTTGTTTCATTTCTCACATTTGCAAGTTTCTTTCAATTTCTTGCTTTATTTTACTTTAGCCTTTTCATTGGTGTGGTCTCCTGTCTTTCTTTCTTTCTTTCTTTCTTTTTTTCTTTTTTTTTGCTTCTTACCTTCACTCTTTTGCCTGTTCTTTATTTGTTTACTGTACCTTTTTTTTATTCTTTCAGTTTCGCTTTAGTTCATTTCACTTTCTCTTCTACTTTCTTTCACTTTTACTTTTTTCATTTTACTGTTATGCTTTCTTTTGGCCTTTTTGTTTTCGCTTCCATTTGTTGTTTTTAGCACTTTCCCTCTCTTTTTGTCTTTCTTTTTTGCTCGTTCCTTTAGTTTTTTTACTCATTCTTTTTTTTCATTAATTCTTTCACTTTCACTTTTTTGTGCCTTTCACTTTCTTTCACGATTGCTTTCAGTTCATTGCATTTATACTTTCACTTTCTTTTTTAGTTTTTTGCTCTTTTATTCTTATTCCTGTTATTTCTCTGTTCTCTTTTTTTTCTTATTGTCTAATAATTTTGCACTCTTTTATTCATCTTTTACTCTTTTATTCATCTTTTTAAACCTGTCAGTTTTCTAATCCATCTCTTTTGCTCTTTAGTTCCTTTCACTTTTCTTTCTTTTGCATTTTAACTTTTTTCAACTTTAATTTTTATGCTTTTTCATTTTTTTTCTTTTTATTATTACCGGTATTTAATTTTCCTTGTTCTATTGTCACTTTGTCTTTACTTTTCAGTTTTCCCACTATTTCATTCTTTTGCTCTTTTGTCCCTCAAAGGCTGACTATCACAGTCATTTACAGTAATACAAGTTCTGCGCACACTCCTCAAATGTCTGTATGTCTAAGTGAAGTCCACTGTGTGTGTGCAGCTTTGGGATGGATGTGGATGAGAACAGGGTGGCTGTGGGTCCTCAGCAGGGCGTTTGTTCCACAGACTGGGAGGCTCAGATCTGCATCCTGTGTCAGGAGGAGCAGGAGGTTCAGGCTCAGGCACCAGCCATGGTCCTCACAGCATGTGTGCAGAGATCTACTGTTCTCACCCAGAACCGTGGAACACTCTCCCCCAAAGGTAAATGATGCCTCATAGTTTACCTCTCAAGTACCTTTATTGTAATGCTATTAGTGCTGCTATTAGTGTAATTAACCTTTTTTATTTTTTAATTATTATTTGTACAGCACTTTGGTCGGCCTTTGGCTGTTTTTAAATGTGCTTTATAAATAAACTGAACTTGAACTTGAATGATAAGCAGGAAGCGTTGACTCTAAGCATCTATGAATTCCTTACACGTTATGATGATTTACAATAATTTAAACATTACTGAAAGGAATTGTGCTAATATGATGCTGAATCAGACTGTTTTCTCTTCTTTTTTGTAAAACAGAAGGTAGCTATCCCCTGTTAATGCCCCCTGATCTAGCTGTGGGAACACACACGGGCAGCTGTGGACATGTGATGCACGCCACCTGCTGGCAAAAGTGAGTAGTTACATTGTAAAAACATTGTAAAATCACCATTTGGGATGCTTAAGCCTTTACATCTCCATGTCTTTTGGCTGTTTGTAGGTACTTTGAAGCTGTGCAGAACACCACTCGGAATAGGCTGCATGCCGATCTGATCATAGACCTGGAGAACGGCGAGTACACGTGTCCACTCTGCAAGTCCCTCTGTAACACGGTCATCCCTCTGATCCCTGTGGAGCCCAGCAAGCTCAACTAGTACGGCACCATCACTAAACTTATTATGTTCAGTTTCAGGTGTTTACACTGGGATAAGACAAATCTATTTTTTTGTCTCTCTGTCAGTGAGAGTGCAGAGTTAGTTGGTCAGCATCTAACTCTTGAGCGCTGGATTCAGATTATGTCTTCTCGGATCAGAGGGCTGAGAGGTACATGGAAAACAGGTGAGAGTCAAAACTGATTGTGCCTCCTGAATCTGTCTTTTCAGTGCCAGGATTCAGATTTCGGATTGACTTGTGTGTGTGATTACAGACAGTAACAGTGAGGAAGCGGCGGAGGAAGCAACGGCACTTTTTGATGAGAGTCAAGCTGATTTCAGATCCATTCTCAGTTTTGGAGTTCAAGAGCCGTGAGTCTATAAACAGACATGTCTTTATTTAAGTCAATATAAATTTAAAATATGTTTTTGGCCTTGGGGTGGGCGATATACCAGTAGACCTGATTAACCGATAGAAATTTGCCAACCGTCGTGCCATTTTTTCATGAATGACTTTTGGGACTTCACCTTGTCCAACAAAGATGTTTACTGTTAGCTGCTCTCACAGCAGCAAAAAATTGTTAGTCAACCGCTGGAATCCTCCTCACACAAAGGACAGACGAACCTGGACTGTGTATTTGTTGGACATTATCTCGATGGAACTCTCAACTTCTCGTATACATGGATCTAATGTGGAAACTGTAAATTTATGGCATTCAGCTTTTAATGTTGTAATTTTTTCTAAAATCTTTGTAAAATAAAATATATTTTATATGTATTTATCTATTAATATTAATTTATTATTATTATTATTATTATTATTATTATTATTTATTATTATTATTATTTATTTTATCTTATTTTATTTTATTTATTTTTTAAGTCTGCCAGGGGGTGGGATGTGTTGGGGTGGGTTCTACATTTGCACAGCTGCTTTTTGTTTTATCAAAGTCAAAGTCTGCTTTATTGTCAATTCTGCCACATGTACAGCACATACATACAGAGAATTGAAATTGCGTGACTCTCAGACCCATGGTGCATACAGTTAACAATAAAACACTAACAGTATGCAAATAGAATAGAATGCAAATAAATACAGTTTAAAATATAAAAACAAACTATACAGATATACAAATAAGGACATTGTAGAAAAGAGTTAGATTAAGTGGCATAAGGCACATGGCAGATGAAATGCAAATCGGTTAAATAAACAAAACTAAACAAAACTGTGCAGATATGAGTGTAGTGCAAAAAGAGCTTAACAAAACGAAAACTGTGCAGATATAAAGAGTGTAGTGCAAAAATAGCTTATCAGGCTGTTTAAAGTGACAGAAGAGGTAGTTGAGTGGGGTCAGTTCAATACTGACTGAGGTAGTGGGCAGTCCAGTGGTGCACTAAGTGACTGGTGCGGGTCACAGTGTGTAAGGGGGGGGGGTCAGAGTTCAGTGGTGCGTGGGGCAAAAAAGGGGAGGGGGGGCAAGGTCGGGAGGGAGTTCAGCTTCCTGACAGCCTGATGAATGAAGCTGTCCTTCAGTCTACTGGTCCTGGCCTGGAGACTCCGCAGTCTCCTTCCTGATGGCAGCAGACTGAAGAAGCTGTGTGTCGGGTGGGTGGGATCACCCGCAATGCAGAGGGCTTTGCGGGTGAGACGGGAGTTGTAGATGTCCTGGAGGGAGGGGAGAGAGACACCAACAATCCTCTCAGCTGCTCTCACTATGCGTTGGTGTGTCTTGCGGCAGGACGCATTGCAGGCGCCATACCACACAGTGATGCAGCTAGTAAGGATGCTCTCGATGGTGCCTCTGTAGAAGGTGCACATGATGGGGGCCGGGGCTTTATACTATTGTTCCCAGAAGAAAATTCAACAAACAGTTGTTAACAAAAAAAAGAAATTTGTCAACCGCTAAAGACTAACTACCATTGTCCAACAAGATAAAATGAACATGACACAAGTGTGTTCATTCTCGAAAGACAGTGACTTTATTCTCAAAATTTAATGAGTTTATTCTCAACATTTTATTTCGACATTTTTCTCAAAATGTAAGTCTTTTTTTTATTTTTTTTTTTCTTGAAACACGACTTTATTCTTGAAATTTAATGAGTTTAATCTCGCATTATAATGACTTTAATCTCAAGATGGTTTTATTTTTTTATTATTGCTTGTCCCTAATCCTCTTCCGTAATGTTGGGATGTATATCGTTACCGAGAAATAATTTTAGACTGTCAAATTTAGACTGTTTTAGTTTTTTCTGATTCTTCGTGTAATTTCGTGTAAGACGAACTCGATGATGGTGAGATCAGATCTGGCTGTTGTCAGACTCCTTGTGCATACAGAAATCTCACTGGGTTATTAGAAATTACTGGCTTAAAATCATTTTTTTGTTTTTGGCGAAAATACTAATGGCCAAAGACTTGTGCACAGTACTTTATATATATATATATATATATATATATATATATATATATATATATATATATATATATATATATATATATATATATATATATATATATATATATATATATATATATATATATATACAGATTTGCTTGTTTTGTCTTGTTTTAACCTTCATGTTATTTCTGAATATGATGTAAACTCTATTTGTGATCAGGCCGAAGTTCTCTCGCAGTATCACAGAGATGTTGGGGGTCTGTGCGACCACAGTGCACAGAGTGGGATTGCAGACCGCTCCCAATGACTTGTGCCCGTACGTGCCTGTCATGTCCTGGAACACGTGTGCCTACACCATTCAGGCCATCGGTAATGCTCTCCTCCTTTCACTTGCTCACTTCTGGCATTTGTCAGGCACTGTTGTCTGTTGAGCACTTTAAAACGGTGGCTATATTCACACAGTCATTGTTGGGCATCAACGCTCATATTTACCAACAGGTGTCCCTCTCGAATTGTCCTATATAGCATAATTCATGTGAACAGCACTGACAACTGTATATTGGTGCTTTGTGAACGTAGCCAGTCTTGTAATTTTGCCATGTGCCGCCTCATCAGATTTATTTCTCTCTCTTCAGAAAACATGTTACAGGAAGAAGGGAAGCCTCTTTTTGGATCCCTCCAGAACAGACAGGTCCGATTTGACTGTACTGATAAAGATCATAGTGCTCACCATTTAATGTGGAATTGATTCCTAAAATGATTTTCTTCTTCAGCTGTCTGGACTCAAAGCGTTAGTGCAGTTTTCAGCTGCTCAGAGGCTGAAGAGCAGTCAAGCTCTCATACAGAAGCATTTTGCTGATATGTTAGCAGGTATGTCACATTTAGGAGAGGATGAATATGTTTGTTTGTTTTGATCATGCAGCAATTCTCTCAGTTCTCTGTCTCTTTCTAGTCCTGGTACCTGTTCCTAATGTAGAAAACACACCATCAATATTAGAAGTGGATTTCTTTCATCTACTGGTGAGTGTCTTTTTTTTACTGGAAGATAGATAGATAGATAGATAGATTATGTATAATTATTAGATTAGATTATGTCTAGACTGCTACATATAAAATGCTGAATGACTGAAAGGCTATTATTTATTTATTTATTTTCAAAATTGTAGATTGACTGAAAGGCAAAATTATGATATAACATGCTAAAAAAAAAAAAATTACATTTTTTGTTTTTTTTTTTTAAATAAAAAAATCTAAATATCTGTTAAGTAAATAAAATGCTAAATGTATGCTCATGATTTTTACTTGGCACATGATAAAACAACAACTCCAGAATGGCCCTTTTGTATATTTAGCAGATTTATTTTTTGAAAATAAATGTATATTGCAACCTAGCATTATGGTTGTGACTTGTGCATAGCCAAACGCCACTAACAATTTCCCCCCAAAATTTAAAAAAATCTTAAAAAAAAAAAAAATATACAAATCTGTCTTCAAACACCTTTTTTTTTTTTTTTAATACACTTAGTCTTCAAGCAATCATTTTCCAGCAGCTAGTTAAATCAGAAGAAAGTGATTGAAGATTTCTAATCAGGACTGTATGCATAATGTTCCACTCAGGTGGGGCTGGTTCTGTCCGTCCCAGCGTTGTATCAGGAAGAGGCTGTAGACCTGCAGCCTTCGGCAGTCAGCACAGCGTACAATCACCTCTACCTGCTGCACCTGCTCACTATGGGACACATGCTGCAGGTCCTGCTGGCCTCACACGGTAAACACGCACTGCCAGAGTCAGATGCAAACTTGACACTAAAGTATAACATTTTATGCACAGCACTTATTTTCAATAACATTGTGTGTAGATTGTGCTGTAATAGGAGGGCCAGAGGAGGGCGATGAGGCCCAGGCTGCAGCCGAACTCTTCTCTATTGTGTCTCAACACACAGACAGGTGAGTTTATATGCTTGTCCTTTAGGGAAAAGCTCACAAGTTCTTTCTTGCTGTCTCTCATCGTGTCTCTCTTTCTCAGGTTGAGGGCTGGTGTGACTGGTTTCTGTGTAGAGGGTGTAAAGCGAGGTGTTCTTCCCTTCCTGCGCTGTGCTGCACTGTTCTTTAATTGCCTTACAGGAGTGCCCCCTCCAGAGGAGCTGTCCGGTACTGCAGGTCAATACACTTCATATGTTGTATTTAAACATGCCACGCTGCTATTACATGAAAACGTTTGAATAATCAGATGGCTGTAGGTTCAAATGACTAATAATGACATTTTGTAATAAGTACTATATTATCCAGGCTGTATAATGCCAAGTATATGTATATTTAATGTGTATGTGTATTTAATTTTCTGTCATTGTGCACACAGCAACAGTCTGTACAGTCTACTGTATGCATATAAATCTAACAGTTATTAACCATAATTCTTTTTCTGTGCAGAATCACCTGAAAGTCAGCTGCCTCTGCTGTGTAGTTACCTCTCCTTGCCCTCCAACCTGTTTCAACTGTTTCAGGACCACAGGGATGTCATAACCACCTTAATAAAGAGGTACAAATCAGATGGTGCAAGATGACAAAACATTTTTTATAATAATGTGCCATGCCTAAATATCTACAATATCATCTACAATTGTGCTAATGAAATGTATTAATTGGTATTATAATAATAATAATAATAATAATAATAATAATAATAATAGTAGTAATAAACAAAAAAATAAACAAATAAATAGTAAACAAAACAATAACAGTTGTTGTTGCTGTTTTGTTGTTTATTATTATTAATGTCAATATATTAATTGTTGCTGCTGTTTAATTGTTCTTGTTTAGTTGTTAGTAATAATAAGGATTATTATAATAATGTTTGTTGTTTAGTTGTGTATTTACATTATACTATTTAATATAAATATTATATTAATTATTTTATTTATAACTATTAAAATAATATTAAAACAACTATTATTAATATTTTTTGTTGTTTAATTACGTTATACTGTTGAATATAAATATTATATTATTTATTTATAACTATTATAATAACAATATTATAATAACTATTATTAATAATAACTCTTTATTATTATTTTAAAACATTGTTTTGCTTAATACAGTAAACAATAATATATTAAAATTAAACTTAAAAGTGAAATTTATTATTATATATGTTGTTGTTGTTGTTTAAAAATAATGATCATCCTCATCAAGGAAATGTATTTTTGGTTTTCACATTTCATAATAATTATACATAATTCACACATTAACAAAAAAAGGTGTAAGCCGAAGCCATAGCTTATTAGAAGAACTAGAAGAAGAATTAATCAATAAACAGCTACAATTTAATTTATATTAATCAATAAACAATTATTAATAATTTTAATTATTTCTTATGTGTAGTAAGATATGTATTAGTATTAAATATGTAAAAATATTTGCATTAATATTAATATATTTATTGTGGTTTACAGTATTAAGAACTCCCCTTAATCATGGTTAAATCACTGAATTGTATGGTCTCTCATAGCTTATTGTTTTCTTTAAGACAGTATGTTTCTAAATTCCTAATTCCGTACAGTATATTAAACTATCCATTCACTTTGATTATAAGCATTGCTGTGTTTCTGTGTGTCAGGTGGTGTGAGAATACAGCCATATCCAAAGCCCTCAAAGGTGAAATGCAAATCATCAGGTTAGACGCCACTTAAGTTCTCCTCTGACTGATCGTAAACTCACTTCCTCTTTATTTAAACAATAATTGAACGGAATTTCCCACCTGTTGTTCAGGTATCCTCGTAAGAGAAACAGACTAATAGATCTTCCAGAGGACTATAGTGTGTTGCTCAACCAAGCTAGTCACTTTAAGTAAGTACTTTTAATAACAGATTGCCTATAACGTCCATTGAGTGAATTGAATATTTTGTGCAGATCATTCGGATGTTACCTGTGACTTCCTCTCTTCACCTGTAGATGTCCAAACTCATCGGATGACGAGCGAAAGCACCCGACTCTGTGTCTGCTGTGCGGGGTCATGCTGTGCGCGCAGAGCCCCTGCTGTCAGGTTCAGCTGAACGGGGAGGAAGTGGGCGCGTGTACCGCTCATGCCGCCATCTGTGGGGCCGGAGTGGGAATGTTTCTCAGGTGAGAGGAAGAAGAGAGAAAACCAGCTGAACCTCTGGCGTTTATACTGTGGCTGCATACTTCCTTGCTATATAGTAGACAAAAAGGAGTAGTACGTTCAAATTCACAGTATTCATAAACAGCAGGCAAAAAGCTGGATCACATACTAGTGCGGTCAGTAGTGTCACATGACAATGACAGCTTCATATATTGCATTCATATTATACAGAACATACTTTTTTTTTTAGAAGTGGTGATTAATTACTTTTGCGATTTCAGACATGGCCAGTGTGTATCTTATTCTACAAAAGATATGTCTATTAGGGGAGAAAGATGTAAATAAATAAATACAAATAACTTGATAATCATGTTTGTGTCTTTCTGAACAGGGTTCGAGAGTGTGAGATCATCTTGATGGCCAGTAAGACACGGGGCAGTCCCTATCCAGCACCTTACCTTGACGACTATGGAGAAACAGACCCTCAGCTTGGGTAAAGTTCATTGTTGTGAATTTTTATGCCAGCTCCTTGCAGTACAGTTTGGATGTCTGATTCATGTCAGAGAAACATTTCTTCATATTCGTTCAAAACGCCGGTTCAGTGATTTCGTTTGTCATTTTGTTTATAGACGTCTCAGTAACACTTTAGTACAGGGACCAATTTTCACTATTAACTAGTTGCTTATTAGCTTGCCTATTATTAACATATTGGCTGTTTATTAGTACTTACAAAACACATATTCTGCATGAACATATTGCTACCTAAACGTAACAACTACCTTACTAACTATTAATAAACAGTAAATTAGGAGTTTGAGGCAAACATTGTAGTTAATGGTTTATTAATAGTGAGAATTGGACCTTAAACTAAAGTGAGACCAACATCTCCAAATTTTATTTTGCGTATATTGCATTACTCCATGAAAAAGTAACTAACTGTGTTACTTAGTTACTTTTTATGGAAAGTAATGCATTATGTTACTTTTATGTTACTTTGTCATATGGGCCGGGTTTGCTTATTTGTTTTTCTTTTTAATAACAAAAAACCCAAAAGTTATATTTTTGGCAGCTGTAAAGGCTCTTTCACACCAAAAGTGAAATTAATAAATTAATACGCCTCAGGCTAAAGGAAGTGCCTCTGCACCTCACTCCCAATTTCTCTCAACACGGGGACAGGAGAGGTGTGAGTGAATAGATGTGAAAACAAAGTAACTTGCATTACTTATTTGAAAAGTAACTTAGATGTTTTGTTGTACGTTTAAAAGTAATGTTACTTTACTAGTTGCAAAAAAGTAATCTGATTACGTAACTTGCGTTACTTGTAATACATTACCCCCAACAATGTTAATTAAATATTGTGCATTTTACTAATTGTTATATTAATGCATATACAGAAAATGTACACTACTGTTCATTGGAGTGTTTTTTTTTAAAGATTTTTATGCTGACCAAGGCTGCATTTATTTGATCAAAAATACAGTAAAAACAGTAATATTGCAAAATATTATTACAATTAAAAGCAATATTTTATATGTCAATATATTTTAAAATGTCATTTATTCTTGTGATGCAAAGCTGAATTTTCAGCATCATTACTCATCATGCTGAAAATACATCATTACTCATGTATTTTCAGCATCATTACTTCACATCAGTCTTCAGTATCACATGATCCTTGAGAAATCATTCTAATACGCTGATTTGATGTTCAAGCAACATTTCTTATTATCAACATTGAAAACAGTTGTGCTGCTTAATATTTTTGTAGATATTGTCATACTTTTTTTTTTTTTTTTTTTTTCAGGATTCTTTGATGAATAGAATGTTCATTATAAAGGCTTTTACTGTCACTTTTGATCAATTTAATGGGCCTTGCTGAATAAGCATTAATTTCCATAAAAAAGAAAATCTTTTGAATGGTATCATTACTTGATTTAGTGAGAAGTCTGTGGGTAACCAGTGTTATTTTAGTTTAATTGTGGTATTATTGTAGTTTTTGTTCATATTTTGTATTTGTTTTTATTTGTATATTTTCGATTTTCATATTAATTTTAAAGTTTTAGTCTTTTTGTTGTGTGTTTTGGTCATTTTTAGCAGTTTTTGGTTTTAGTTTTACTTAACTATAATAACACTTTGGGAAATGATAGATTTTATACTGAATTTACTTTTATTACTGAATATTCTTGTAATTTCTTGCATTAAATTTTAATCTACTTGCAACAATGACTGGTTTGACAAAATCACAGATATAAAATATGATCAAAATACTGAAAAGTTCTGATATAATTCTTCCTCCAGCTTTGGAAACACTGTATCATCATTAAGCATGTGCTTTGTCAGTTTATTCTTTATCAGCAGTAATGCTAAACTATATTTGTTTGTGCTTTGCTAGGCGTGGGAACCCGCTGCACTTGTGTCCAGAGCGCTACCGCAAGTTGCTTCATATGTGGCAGCAGCACTGCATCCTGGAGGAAATCGCCCGCAGTCTGGAGGTCCTCAACGTCATGTTCCCCTTTGAGTGGCAGATGCTTTGAGCTCAGAGATGGGCAGAAGAAGTGCAGCAAAACGCCGCGTTCGGTTAGCCTGCGCCTGACTGCAAGGAGTAATAAACTCCCTCACTTCTCTACGTACTGCTGTCCGTGCTTTCCAGCAGCCAGTGCATTATGGGTAGTCACACTAAACAGACCCATAAAAGATATTAAAGAAGTGAATGTGTTCTCTCGGCTCTTTATTTATTTAGCTTGGGTTGCGGATCTACACTCATTTTAGCACTGCAGCTTTTCTTTTTTGCTCATTGTGGGGTTTTTGCATTTGTTTTCAGGGTGTAAAGATTTATTGAGGGGCTTGTGTCTATGAAACGCAATGTTTTTTTTTTTTGTTTTTTTTTTAATCAATGTGAAATGCTAGTCCTCTCACCATGTTACAGCCTTTTTCTTTCATCTGTGTGAGAAATGTATTCATGTGACTATAATATCTACGTACTACTTTATTATGTAAAGCTGCCCTCAACATTAAAAAGGTATATTCAGTGTTTCTGAGTGATAAGCTGTTTTGCAGATTATGTTCTCAGGTGAGTCTCGCAAAAACATGTCCGGGTCACGTGCTACATATTTTTCATAAAAATTCAATTTTTCGTTAACATTTTATGTTTCCTTTTAAAATTCTCATTATTATAATTACAGTAAAATTACTATATACTTTTTTTTTTCAAATTAAATCTGCATGAAAGTCAAAAAGACAACAAATAATAATAATAACATTAAAAAATAAAATTAATATTACATTTTTCTTACAGTGATGATGATGAGATATGTTACAGTAATGAATTTGGGGTAAAATAATCTCAGTGCAAATTGTTAATATTTCTATTAATAGGCATAATTTAATTTAAGCAAATGTTCTTATTTCTTTTGATTTTGGGGTGAAATATGACCCAGGCATATTCTTGACAGGTTTCATGAGATTCACTCACGCTATAGATGTCACATGAACATGTATATAAACAATAATGTATAATTAGATGATGCTATTTTACTATAAGAATGAAGCTGTGATTTAAATTAAGAAACAAAAAAGTCAAACACAATCACATGCAACAATGTAAATTCAAGTATATTCCACTTGTCAATATGTACTAAATCAAACACAAGTGCTTTTCCTGAGTGTCAATCCAAGCCCAGATTGTTTTTTTTGTTTTTTTGTGGGTTTTTTTTTTTTTTTTTTTTGGATTCCACTCATGATCTGGTTCAAGATGTAAGAGCTTTTAATTTGCACTTTGCTTCAAAGTGACCACTATTCTGATGGATCTCTTTCACCTGATATTCTGTAGTCCTGTTAAATCAGTGTATTCATCAGTTATCTGTACTTGATTATTTATTCAGGTTTTGAAATTATTTAAATTATTTCCTATATGATTGATGGTGTTTATGTCAGATATTAAAAACACAAACAAGAAATGTTTCTCTTGTGTATGTTTTGAGATCTCCATGTAAGTCATAGACATCAATGCAACATTGATAATAAACAATGATAATACGTAGATCAGCATTAGAATGATTTCTGATGGGTCATGTGACACTGAAGCACTGAAGACTGCAATCGCTGCTGAATATTCTCACACAACACACACACACATATATCTATCTATATATATATATATATATATATATGTGTATATATATATGTATATATATATATATATATATATATATATATATTGTTTTTGTGATGTTTATCAGTTATTTTTGTTAAAAAAACAACACTTTGACTAGTAAACTTTTGTATAATACAATATAACATTTGATCAGCACTCATTTTTATAATGCATTATACTCTTTAAAGCTGTAACTAGGTAATACAACTGTTTCATGAGATTCTACAACTAATGCATGTGTATAATATACATAATAATATATACTGTATATATACATCAAGTACAGTGTTACCACAACATTTTTGTGAAATTCAAATCAGTTTGTTCCTTCAGGATGGGTTTTCATCTTGCTTTATTCATAACACTCTTTATTTTAAAAAATAAAGTTTCTTTACTGGTATATGGTTCCATGAAGAACCTCTGACATCCAAGGAACCTTCCCATGGTTCTTTATTCTGGAAAATGTTCTTCACACTGAGAAATAATGTTCTTTTAAGAACTGTTCACTGAAATGAAATCACGGTGAAAACCTCCCTTTGGAACATTTGTTTTTAGAGTAAAGGCGGGAGCATAATTAATAAATGCAAGTGACTGAATAAACTGCAGTGCCCTTGAAACCAACACTTAAAGCTTTTTAATCATGTATTAATTAAATTTACATGTTGCATTTACTGTCATTACATATTCATGAACATTTTAGGCATGGGTGTGTTTTGTAAAAAAAATGTTTATAAAATATACATCTTTGGAAAATGTTTTAGAGGCTGTTGGTATCATGTTTTCACCAGTGATTACAATACTGGCTTTAGGCGCGAGATCAAGGCATGAAATAAGAATTCTTGGTGGCTTGTTTTTGGTAAGCTGACAGTTTGATTTCATGGAAATATTGGGAGAGAGCAACCTTTAAAGCAACCGTATGTAGTTTTGTGTATTTTTGCGATTTTGAAGCCCTCTACAATTCGCTGTCGTAAATATGTCACTGTCGTAATTACAGTGAAAAGCGGTACACTTGCTGCCATAAAGCAGATCGCTCTTTTCGCGGGTTTTCCTACCCGCTCAACAAACTTAAACACAGCCAGAAGAGACATTTGGGAGGATGGTAGAAAAGAAACAAAAGCTATTTGCCTTATTAGAAGTCAGTGTAGCCTACATCAGAATGAAAAAAAAAAATCAATAAAATAAAATAAAAAATCCCTCACATAGTTGCTTTAATTACCCACTAATGAAAAACCTACAGCTCTAAACAAATCCAGTGATACTCTTAATAATCACACTATTCACACGAGAATCTTCAAAACACAAAATAATTAAACGGTTGTATTCTTAATGAGAGGCAATTTATATATTTTTAAGAGTCTGAAAGGCCCCATGATGATTTGCCTTGTGTGTTAAAACAGTACTTGGTTATGTTAAATTATAACAGACCTCAAGTATGTCATATGTTGTAATATCACTCTTTTCTTGTTTTACAATGCCATTTTCACTGAATCATTTTCAGAGTCCAGTCCTCTGTGCAGTTTATGTAATGTTTCTGGTCAGAAGGTGCATTCTGAAGACCTAACTGGCTGTTGTAAGAGGCTTTAGTGGCACATTGTCTGGACCATAGTGTGCTGTAGGTGGTTTGTCAATGTTTGGATCTCCATTGCTGGCAATGTTGATCTGATTGAACTTGCCCAGGTGCTTGATGATGTTGAAATTAGAGCGAGCCGTCTCCTCAAAGCTGTTCTCCAGGAGCCACCCGTCAGACTCACACTCGGGGTCCCCCTGCCGCAGCACGTTCTCCAGAGACGTTTGGAGGTAACGGACCCCCGTTAACACAGAGAGCTGTCAGAGAAGAAAATGATGCCTTATTTACGAGGTGGTTTTGACCAATAGTAGCTGGCACTCTAAAAAAAAGTTGGTCTACTGGAAACTCTTTTGTACAGTTTACACTGAAACTTCACGTCATCCTTTGTCATGTGCTTTACATAGGACTCTGAGGGATTGGAGTGACTGGTGTGTAGAGCAGATTATAAAGTGAGTATACAATCCCAGGATGGGATTAGGTCACGCAACCAGAGCAGAGTTTATAAAGACAATGTGTTGTCCCTTGCTTTTTATTAGTGTTTAGTTCCTAGTACTGCTAAAACAATGTTTCAGACAAAATTGGGTCAGTCTATTTTTTTTTCTCTGCTAGCAAAAGAAAGCACAAATCTTAGCAAGTCTTTGAGCATTGTCAAGCAACTGTAAATGGGTCTGATGCATATATAGACAGACAGACCATTCTGTAATCATTCTACTTGGAGTTGTTGACATCCTTGCACTTGGAATTATGTGTGTTCAACAGCAAAATGAATTTGTGTAATTTCCGTAATTAATATGCATTGTATGTCTTTAGTTTATTTTCAGCGATCATTATTAAGACACAACAGTAGTCAATTACTGGAATTATTAAACTTAAATATTCTGAATTAACAACTTAACTTTGTTTATTGCTGAAGCCAGTCATTTTGAGTCTTTATGTATGTTGGAACTGAGTTTACGAGTTCTATAGGCCAATTTACAGCACACTGACAGATGCAGACCAATGAAAACAGCCGACTGAGTATAGTATGTCACCCTGACACTCCAAGACCCGACAAACATCGATTCAACATGTTCAATCAGCAAAAACAAAAAAACAAAACAAAAAAAAAAACACTGACCAATGCCAACAGACGCCGACAGGGTAACACACGAAACAGACAAAACACGTGTCTGTTGCTGTGTCTGTCAGTGCAGTGTAAATTGGTGTTATTACATGTATGCTTATTGCAAGTAGGAATCGTTCTGCTATTTACATTTACATTTATGCATTTAGCAGACACTTTTATCCAAAGCGACTTACATAGCATTCAAGTTACATTTTTTATTGTTTTACATTTTATCAGCTCTTGCTTTCCCTGGGAATCAAACCCATGATCTTGGCGTTGCTAGCGCCATGCTCTACTATTTGAGCTACAGGAATGCTATGGCATGAATGCATCTACTGTATAAAAAGAAGCTAATACTGTATCAACTAACTAACATTTTAGGAATAGTCTGTTTTTGTTCCACCGGTAAATATGGTTCCAAACAAAGCCAAAGTAGAGTGAATGATTAAATGACTCACTCATAAAAGGTGTTTTCCCACTGGAGGAACCTTTTCATAGTTCTTAGAACTACTGGCGGATGTTCCCGCTTTTTGGCATGTTCGCATCACAGGAACTAGGAATGTATTTAGTTCTAGAATGGCAGTGAATAGAGTCCCCATTAAAAGGCCTTTCAGTCAATGGAGTTTCAAGGTGGATCCATTTTATGAGAGTATTGAATAGTATTGAATAAATATTCAATACTTCCTAAACATATTGAAAAAGCAGAAGACACAACCAACCTCAAAGAGCCAAATGATCAGAACCGTGAGGCCAACAGAATGCATGATGTTGGTGTAATAATCTAGCAGAGCCTGACGACATCCTCTCATCCACAGGTTGAGCTCCTCTGACTGGTGGTCGTAATTAAAGTGGGCGGAGTTATTGGTGATTTGGTACTGAATGCACGGCCGAGGAGAGTTGACATTGCAGCAGCTGAAGGGAACTCCATCCATTAGGTATTTTCCCTCAACGTTGCTTCGTAGACGTCTAGTAAGAAAAAAAATTGAATTGTAAAATTGGGTAAATTCCATTGTTATCAATGCGACTTTATCATTGTCTTTATCATATCAAAAGTCATTGTCTACATCCATTAACTATTTAAATATTTAAATAAATAACTGTTTAAACAACCATTTTTTTCAGGCCCAACTTACTCTACCACTTCCCGTTGGGACATATCCAAATATCGGTTGCTGACCCACTGGATCTGGAACCAGTCTCTATAGCCCTCGTTCCCACAGCATTGGAACTGGATCTGCAGCAGGTCTACTGTACGCTTCAAAAAGCAGCGGCCTGGTGTGTCCGTGTCCTTATAGTAACGCATAGCGTCACGTAGCCCCAATGTTAGCGCTTCTTCCAGCTGCCTGTGCATGCTGTAGCACATCAAGGCACCCACGAGCACGCTCAGAGTGAAGAAAAACGTGCAAATGATGTATGGGAGCATCACCAACTTCCAGCGTAAGAACTTGTTGGTATCCACACAGTCATAGCAGATCTTTCCTCCCAAAAAGTTAATCACACAGGCTATAAGTCCCACGGCAATTAGCATGTTTGGCACGAATTGGAGCTGACGCTCAGCCATTAGATCCTGCCGCTTGTTAATTTCAATTTTCAGAAAGATGCCCAAGCTAAAGAGGATGATACCTGTTACAACAGATATCCAGTTTAGTACCCACAAAACCTGGGCCAGTTTGTCTCTCTTGGTTTTGGTGAATTTTATTGGCAGCACAGCCATTTTACCAAAATTTCAGAGATCCTTAGGTATAGTTGATCTTGTGGAAGTCTACTGGAGTTACTAATACAAAAATCAACTAAATTAGTAATTTTAGATATAAGTCAATGAGGTGTACAGGGTTCCTATGGAAGATTACATGAATGGACTAATGCTTCTTAGCCTCTTAAGAAAACTTAGTGAGTGTAAATCAATGGAAAGACCTTGAACCACAATCTCCACAAAGTATTCATGGAGCTCATTCATTTAAATTGTGAGAAAAACTGGATATCAGTAAAAAAAAAAAAAAAGACACTTATAAAAAGGAGCATTTGGGCAAATTTTAGATCTGTCAAACTGTTTGGAGACGCCATGTGAGCTCCTTTACAAACACAGTAAAACTGAAATTATTTCCATTTTTGCAAATGTACACCTAAGAGGCAAAAAGAGAAAAAAAAATCCTTAGCAACAGCCGAGACAATGGGTGGCTATTGAGAAGAACATGACTGCATAACATTATGAGTCTGATAAAAAATAGAAGGATATAGACTCAGTCATATTAAAAGAAATGAACCCAGTTAATTTAGATCTTACAGTATATTTTTGGGTTAGCGTTTTACCTTTTTTTTGCCATGCAGATATTTTTTAGCTATATATAACAATTCCAAAAAAGCTAAGAATACTCCTGCTCTGAGTGTTGAAAGCTCAAAATAGCAAAGGAAACTAAATGAGTTCACTTGAACAGACAGGCTCAGGGCTTGTCCTCAGCCAGGCGTGGTGAGTGAGATGATCCCAGCATAAGGGTGGTAATAAACAGCTTATTACTCACCCATCCATGTCTATCCATCGCTCAATAGCATCCCGCCCTATTCCAGGTGATTTTTCTCTTTCTCTCCATCAGATGTCATCAGTTTTTGTGAAACAATCTGAATGCATTGTTTGCTGATGAAAACTGATGTGTGTGATAGTGTCTGTCGCAGACTCAGTTGTGACCTCTCTCATAATTCCTTATAATCAGTAAGCAGCCCAGTTGGATTTGGAAGAGTACCTTCTGCCACCAGTACAAATCTCACTGACTGGGATGTGTGTGTGTGTGTGTGTGTGTGTGCGTGTGTGTGTGTGTGTGTGTGTGTGCGTGTGTGTGTGTGTGTGTGTGTGTGTAAGTTAGAGAATTAAGAAAGTGAAAGAGCTACTAAAAGTCACATAGTTTAATTGTTATATCATTATTGTGTTAAATGACACATTCTTTTCATTGATATATTATAATATCCTATTTAAATACAAATATTAAATATTTTACTTAGTAGCTTAGTTACATAATATACTTTACTTAGTATTTTTTTTTTTTTTTTTAATGCAAGACCCCATTTTAAATCAATCAATCTGTCCATCAATAAATCACATTGGGATTAAATTTGCCCCTACTACCAAAACAGAGGTAATGTTTATGTCAGTGGGGATTTCTTTAAGACTGCAAGGGAAGCTCGGCTTCCCCTATAATGTCAAAAAAAATAATGGTCAAATATGTACTATTTTGTTAACATTTTATTGACTAAAAATGCGTTAGAACACGTTCATCTCGAAGACAAGTTCGTTCAGAATCAGCTACATATAGCAGGTGGGCTGACTCGATTTCCTTCTCATACATTCCCGTAGCGTCACAGTGTAGTTCCCTGTTGAAGCCTAGTGTCCATTGACTTGGACACTAGGCTATGGGGTTGCTTTGAACAGTTTTTTTCAGTGCTTCGAAACTAGACAGCCATTGGATAAATGCTGCGATTATGTCCTGCCCACGGACGCTCAGATGTCTCTGGGGGTGAATGGAGGAGTAGGCTGGCCTGGACTCCGGGCTTCTGTGTGATGATTGGAGGGTCTGTCGAAAGACTGCAACTCCTTTTGATTGACAGCGATTTTGTACTATAAAAAGTCGCTGACGCTGAAGCTATTCGAGCTCAGTCCCCATAGCGGATTTTGCAAGTGTAGTCGAAAGACAAACTGCTGCAACCTATTTCTTGGTATTAGCTTGGCAAAATTGCTAGCCAAAATTGGGATCCCATAGTCGGTCATTACCGACGTGACGTCGAGAGTGACCGACTGAGAGGGAACTTAGAATTAAACAGCAGGGCAGATCAACACCTAAGATTAATTTAGTGCAAAAGATAGGGAAAAGTAACAGGTCTTTTAAAAGTAACAGTAACAGGTCACAGAGCATTTTCTTGAAAAGGAATGTAGGGCTGAATTTACGTATAAATAAATGGACAATTTTTATGATGTACGCCAAAAATGAGCATCCCCACTTTGAAAGACCAGCAGCCGCCACTGGTTTATGTATACTAAAACCATGTGACCTATATAAAACAAAATCTAATGCCTCACACAGTTTGCACAAGACCCCTATTTTGTCTTCTAAAATTAAATAAAAAACATTGTGAAATAAATAAATAAACCAAACAAATAAATAAACTAAACATTTATCAAGACTGTAAAATAAACAAATAAACATGTAAATGAAAACCCAATGATCAAAAAAAACAAAAAAAACAAAAAAAAAAAAAAACAAAACAAAGGCAAAACATAAAGCAAAACAAAATAAAAAAACAAAGGCAAAACAGAACAGAACAGAACAGAGCAAAGCAAAAAAAAAAAAAAAAAAAAAGGCAAAACAGAACAGAGTAAAACAAAACAAAAAACAAAAGCAAAAGAGAACAGAGCAAAGAAAAACAAAGCAAAACAAAAAACAAAGGTAAAACAGAACAATGCAAAACAAACAAAAAAGTACAGGTAAGTCTTTATGAGCTTAAAATATATTCTTTAATAAATTGAAATTTCAATTTATAAGTAAACAGTCTCCTGACTCTGAAGCTGTTTGCTTTCTTGTATACCATGGGCATTCTTTATATGAAGGACTCCTGTTTTAATATGCATATTTTATGTAATACCACATGCACTGACAGCCAATGAAATCCAAAGGATTATTCAGGCCTAAAGGGGATTGAGTCAGGGGAAAGCGCATACAAACTATTCAGCAGATCTGAATGCCGGACACCCATGTAGGACCACTGGATACTGGATGAATGCTTTGTAGGTGAGTACTGGTTACCAAAATGTTTATGAGTATCGACCAAAGCATGGACAATTCATCACTTACTGTATAGATGAATGACTGTTGCAAGTTACTATTAAACATTTCATTTAACATTTAAGTTAAAACACCACAAATGATTGTTTTTATTTTCTCCTTTTCTCCTTACTTTTCAGCCAAGGCCTTACTTTTAAAGCTAATTGGGTATTTGATATCTTTAAGGTTTTTATGGAATACCAGGATGATGCTAAACACAGAGGTCCATTGGAATAAGGCTTTAACAGACAACAATATCAAAGGCCTCATTGGCTGCATTCAAGGCCTCTGTACTGAAGGTAAGACTTCAGTGTCTTATATTGTACCTGTGGATACTCTCAATTCAATATAGATGATCATGTGACACATAAATTGTTTGATGTGCTGTTTCTACAGGTGAAGGGGATGTGAGTGAATGTGTGGCCAGTTTTAACTGCTGGCTTCAGAGATCAGCAGAACTGGCCAAGAATGAGCTGTTAATGCTCTGTGAGTAGGTAAAATCTTATTAAACATTGAGGTTTACCATTTTTGTTTGGGGTGTTCAGATGAAGCTCACCTAGCTCTTCTCTAATTGTAGGTTTTGGTCAATGTAAAGGCTTGTGGATGGGTTTAGATGAAAACTCTGTTGCTCTAATCCATAAACTGCTTCTCAAGCTGAGGAACCTGCTTTCTCTGGTCCACCTAATACAGAAACACAGTGACGGTCTGCACTCTAAACATGGTCAGTTTGGAGACTTGTTGCCATATTTGGAGTTTCTTTTCAAAGGAGCCCATAAAGGGATATGGTGATGGAAAAAATATATGAGGATGGGAGGAAAAATTATATTTTAATTTTTGAGTTCTCTGGCAAACATATAGTGTTCTCCTAAAAGCTCTGCTTTCTCTTGCAAAAGCATTGTTTGCCTGGAAAATTTTGCATTTGTTTGCAAAACTTTAACATTCTCTTGCAAAACTATTGCGTTCTCCAGAGAAACTTTGCATTCACTCGCAAAAGCACTAAATATACAGTAGCTTTTCCTCTCACATCATATTATTTCCATCTCAAATGTTTTATGAGTGAACACAAAATTTCTCAGGGGAAGGCAGAAATTTTGCGAGAGACTGCAAAAACACTGAAATATTTTTTCCCCTATTACATTTTTTTTTTTTTTTAACCATCACCATTTTCCTTTAAGGGGCTCTCTACTTTTCACATATTTATTTATTTATTTAAAATGCAAAATATAATCTAAATATACATTTACAACTATATTAGCTTTTCTAACAGTGAATTTAATTCAGACTGCCTATAAAATAACAGAATGTCTGCGTAATAATACACATAATAATTTTACAAATAAATGATGTACAAATAAACACAAGTGTGGAGACATTTTCTGGAAAATGTTTTGGTATTTTTGGAAACAACTGTACTGTTTCAGTTCAACTGTACTAATTAAATTTAGTATATGTAATAATACACATAATGTGTAATAATAAGTCTGTGTACTAAAGACTTATTGATTGATTCATTGATTGATTGATTGATTGATTGATTGATTGATTGATTGTACTTGTGGTTTGGTCCACTTGGACCACAACCAAATATGAAGAAATATGGGTAGCGATTGCAACCGTTCTTTAACAGCATGTTGAAAAAAATGTTGGAATATGAAGTGCTCTAACAAATTGTTTCTATGGTTTTCAATCTCTGTTCATGGGTGTCCCATGGGTGTTCCCACACTAGGAAGCGGGGCTTCATATATATGGGGTTGTTGGAAACAAGACCGGTGGTGGAGCATCACAGGACTTCTGCCCAAATGCCCTGGTGAGGTGATAGGCTCTGGATAGGGTTGTTTTCTTTGGTCTTATGATCTATTAAAATCAAAAAAGAAGAAAGCAACTGATAATTTCACTTGTGAATGTTAAAATCAAATACAAAGTACACTGTAATTAATTATGTGCTCCTATTTATTTGTGTTTGTTTTGTATCTTTTTCAGAAGCCCATGAGTTGTGGTAACCACCACCTTTTCCACTCTAACTGACAAAAACATGTATTGTATGAATATTTAATAGTAATTTGAAATATTAATAACCTGTATTCTCTCATCAGTGGTTATGCTGAGGATACGTACCGGTGGAGCTCGCTTATTCAGGGTATGGTAGCTCATATGGACAAACACCATGGACCTATATGGGTTTCAGAAGACTGTGCCTATCAAACATACCCACCACCATCTCTAGAAGCTTTGCTAAAGCTAGTGCTGCTGCCTAATATTGACATTCTGTCTGTCCAAGCCATTGTATCCTGCTTATTTCTTTTTTAATATTTTGTTATTATAGTCAGGGGTGCACATAAGTGGTCCGCAGGTCCGCATGTGCGACCAAAATAAAAAATTCTCTTTGTAAATAAGTTCTGACAGTGCATTTGCGTACCGACATGGTTGACAGCTGTTAATCCACAATTACCATTTTAGATCGACAAACTGTACTATATAAGATTTCTATTCAAACTGAAATCCTAAATCTAAGCTATCTGATGCTGTTTTCAAAGCACAATGCAAAGCTGTAGCATTCATTCACTGAAGCTGTACAATCAGCAGCGCTAAACCCAGAAGCGCGTATACTTACTTGCCGGCAACCCGCATGAAATGAAAATTCATTAAAAAAAAGTGGTAGTAGTAAATATTAGCATTTTTTTATTTTTAAGTGTACTATAAAATAATTTTATCTGTATTTAATACTCCCTTTTAATTTTAAATAGTATTATCACACACTATTATTTAGTTTATTATTTTATTTAAAAAAAACTAAATAAATAAAGTGCAATAATATTATCACTATTATTCATTTATTTTTTATAGTTATATTTAATGGGTCACGCTATATGCAATGTGAGGACCAAACCAAATCTCCAGGTTCTCTTATAAGAACCAGGTTGAAAAACTTATGTGCACCCCTGATTGTAGTATATATTTTAATATTTATTTTTGTATACTTATTTTATGTTGAAATGTTGTTATTCATTAATGTACACTTCTGTTCCAGAATAAATCTGAGTATAAATAAATCCAGAATCTGAGTATAATGATTACATATATTCGTAAATATTTTCCATGTTTGCTTCATATGTATATATACAGTATATTTAGCTATTAAATAGCCTTAATACAACTTAAATACTAAGGGTAGTATTTCATACTACTATTCAGAAGTTTGGGGTCAGTGAGATTTCTCATTTATTTTATTTCACAGATGTTTATTCTCAGCATTTTATCTTGACTTTTTTTTCAAAATCTTTTTCTCAAAACACAAGAAGTTTGTTCTCAAAGTAGTTTATTCTAAACATTTTATTTAATTTTTTTTACTTAAAATTTAACGTGTTTTTTTCTCAAAACACAACAGCTTTTTTTCTCGTGATTTAATGATTTTATTCTCAACATTTTATTTTAACATTTTTTCTTGAAATGTAACAAGTTTTTTTTTCTTAAAACAAGTTTATTCTCAAAGTATGAGTTTATTCTGAACATTTTATTTCAACTTTTTTTACTCAAAATTTTATGTTTTTTTTTTTTCTCGAAACAGCAACTCTTTTCTCATAATTTAATGAGTTTACTTGCAACATTTTATTTAAACTTTTTTTTATTGAAATTTAACAAGTTTTTTTCTCGAAACACAACGTTATTCTAAAAATGTAATGATTTTATTCTCAACATTTAATTTCAATTTTTTTATTTTTTTTATTTAACGAGTTTTTTCCCCCTCTAAACACAACCAGTCTATTCTCAAAGTATGGGTTTATTCTCAACATTTTATTTTGATCTTTTTACTCGAAATTTAAAATGTTTTTTTTCCTAAACAATTTTTTCTTGTAATTTAATAAGTTTATTCTTAAAATTTTATTTAAATTTTTTTCTCAAAATTTAATGAGTTTTTTTCTGAAAACACAATCACATTATTCTTGAAATTTAATGATTTTTTTATCTCAACATTTCATTTCAGCATTTTTTTCGGCAATTTAATCTCGCATTATAATGACTTCAGTCTTGAGATGGTTTTATTTTTTTATTATTGCTTGGCCCTAATCCTCTTCCATAATAATGTTACCAAAAAAACAAAAAAACAAAACAAAAAAAAAGTTAAAATCAAATAAATTCTTGCTTTTTTATGGATAAACAGTTATTTTGAACTGCATTAATATTTAACAATAATATTGTTTTACTGAGACTTCTTTCAAAAGCATGAAAAATCATAACATTTGAATTTGAATGGTAATGTGTGTATGTACATGTATGTATATTATATATTTCCAATAATGATATACATCATTTAAAAAAAATTTACATTCTCAGCTTTGGTTGCTCTCTTGTGGTTGGAAGATAACTCTCTTTAACAAATCCTCTCCAGATAATATACTTTGTCCTGGATGTGTCTAACTTCCTCCACTGTAAGGATGATCTGCTGCAGTCATTCTGCCATGTCTTCAGCATCTCATCTGCATTTTCCCAACAGATCTGTGGATTCTGGCTTCTAGATCACGGATTAGTAACAGTGAGATGTTTTCAATACCATCATACAAATTGTATGGTACATTGATCACACTGATCTAAACCCATTGAGCTCTGAAAATTATTCCCAGGATTCAATGAATGTCTTACTGAGCCCAAGAGCTTGTCCTCCAACGCTGTCATGGCAGCATTGTGCTGTTCTGAAGACCTTATTGAAGACAGGAGAGAATCGAGCAGCACTGAAGTATTTATACAGCATCACACCAGCAATGGAGAACATTCATGACATCAAACTCTGTGTGGATGTGTTAATACACAACAAGTAAATCACAATCATTCTTATGAGCCAGATTTACTAACAGCGCATTTACTTACCAGTGCAAACCATCTTTCTGAGATTTACTAAAGACGCGCAGTGAAGAATTAGCGCTGAAAAGGTGTGGACAGTTATTTTTGCACTTGACCTTATCGAATATGCATTTGTAGGAGTTTTCCTCGCAGATGCACAATTTATGGGAGGTGAGTATTAAAATGAATCACGCAGTGTGATTTACTAACGTTTTTGCTCGTCAAATTACTGGTATTTGCGCCATTATTTAACACCCCAAAAAAGCATGTCTTAAAGCAGGCGCTAATTTGCGCTGCTCTTGGTAGATTGTGCTGTTCATTATGGAAATGATCTGGCTGCGTCTGTGTTCTTTAATGTGTGCTTGTCAGTAAATCACACACAGAATTTTCCCCTCCCATCGGTGCTTTTATGGAATTGCGCTCTAATGCTAATTTGCACTGTTTAGTAAATCTGGTGTTTAGTTCCTTTGGTGTTTTTGTAACTGTTGCATATAGGAGTATACAGTTATAATTATGGGTTATGTTTTGTTATGTTTCAGATGTATATCTGAGGCCTGGGCTCTAATTAGAGGACTGCAAACTGAAGATGTTCACCTGTTCAAACATTTCATTCATGTCTGTGAGAATTGTGGGATTTGTAGTAATATGTTGGCCTCTCAATGTGAGGTAATTCTAAATGCTATAATGATTTTCTCCCTGGCTTGATAAACTCTGAATTTGGTAATATGATGGTATAAACAAATTTATTCTTTGTCATCCATCTATTTTTTTTTTGTGGCAGGGTATGACTCATCTCCAGCTGACAGAAAGCCAAAATATGCAGTCCAATGAAGCACAAATACTGAATCAAGAAACAGCAGGTCAATAACCAGTAAGAACTGAAGCAGGTAAGCTATTGTCCAACTGCATTCATCTCAAACATAGCATGTTAGCTGAAAATATGTAGTCCTCACATTTTACGTAAACTATGTGATTTGACTGTGTGGGTGATGGACATGAAGGACAAACTCCTCGTCCAGTGTCTGCATGGCTATACTGCATGGATGACCCACTGACCCCAGGAGATTTTGTCAAGATACTCAGGCAATCTATTTCTGAAATATGTCCGTTACCAAAGAAAAGAAGGTAAGAAACAGGCTCACCTTTTAGAAACTTTTTTGTTTGTTTGTTTGTTTAAAACAAACAAACAAATAAATAAATAAATAAAAATAAGTGTCCTATGCTCATTAAGGTTGCATTTATTTTATTAAAAAAAATACAGTTCAAAAACAGTAATGTTGTAAAATATTAGATATTATTTTTTTCTGTTTTCTATTTTAATATATTGTAAAATGTAATTTATTCCTGTGATGACAAAGATAAATTTTCAGTATCATTACTCCAGTCTTCAGTGTCACATGATCCTTCAGAAATCATTCTAATATGCTGATTTGCTGCTCAAGAAGCATTATTATTATTATTATCAGTGTTTAATTATGCAGTGAAACTGTTTTAGAAAGTTAAAAAAAAATAAAAGAAATAGAAACAGTATGTGACATTGTACATGCCTTTACTGTAAATTTTGATCAGTTTAATGCATCCTTGCTTAATAAAAATATTAATTTCTTAAAAAAAAAAAAAAAGGTTTTGAACAGTAGTATACTGTTTGTAAAGGATGATTTGATTTACTGCTGTTTATTGTCTGCTTTTTAGGGTGATGTTGCTGCTGCCAAAGTACCTGGAGAATAGTGTGAATAGTGCACAGCTCCCATCCCAGGCCTTATGTCATGTTGCTAACAGCACATCAGTTGACATTCATTGTAAGTCCAAGCAAAGAGCTGATGAGGAAGAGTGTGAGGAAGACCTGCCTCTGCAGCCAGAGGTGCCCTGACTCACAGATACAACCATGTTCATTTACAATGAATGCAACATCCATCCATCTATCCATCAAGCTAGTCATCATTTTTTTCTATCCGTCCATTCATACAGGAGGAGATGTGTGATTCACTGGCAGTGTTCTCCTCTCCCTCCTCATCTCCTGACAGCATGGAGTCTGCTGGCTTCTTCACATCTGCCTGCTCTTCACCATCAGCTGTCTGCTCTGAAGCCCAGTCTGCACAGCAACCCATCTTCATAAAGCAGAACTCTTCTGCTGTGTCTGAGAAAGAGGAGAGCCATGTCCCAGATGAGGACAAAACACCTGAAGACATGATCCCTGGCTGTCCTGATTTAACTCTCACTCTAGAAGACACCAAAGAGGCGCTGTCCATCAACAGCCTGAGCAGGGAAAGTGTGGGTGAGATTGTTGACTGCTGAATCGAATTGTTTTATAGTAATGATTCTGTAATATGGAAACTCGTTTCTGCCATGAAACATAAAATGAAATATAAAACGGTAACTGATACACATTATTTTATAATTCAGATTCAAAATCTGAATTATGAGATAATAAACTCAGAAATAGGATTTTTTTTTCTCACAATGCTGAGTTTACATTACTCAGTTCTTATTTTTTCTTTTTTTTTTTTGAGTTTACATCCCACAATTCTTTTTTTTCTCTCTCAATTCCGAGTTAACATCTTGCAATTCTTATTTTTTCCCTCAATTCTGAGTTTACATCTTGCAATTCTGATTTTTTCTCTAAATTCAGAGTTTACATCTTACAATTCTTACTTTATTTCTTGCAATTAGTTTACATTATGCAATTCTTATTTTTTTTTCTAAAGTCTGAGTTTACATTTTGCAATTCAGATTTTTTCCTCTACAGTAAATTCTGCGCTTACATTGTGCAATTCTTACTTTTTTCTCGTAATTCTGAGTTTACATCTCACAATTCTTATTTTTTCTTTAAATTCTGAGTTTACATCTTGCAGTTCTTACTTTTTCTTGCAATTCTGAGTTTACATTATGCAATTCTTGTTTTTTTTCTCTAAATTCTGAGTTTACATCACACAGTTCAGATTTTTTTCCTCTAAATTCTGAGTGTACATCACGCAGTCCTGACTTTTTTCTTGGAATTCTGAGTTTACATCTCACAACTGACTTTTTCTCACAATTCTGAGTTAACATCTTGCAATTCCGATATTTTCTCAGAAATGAAGCAGTCTTTTATATCAAGCAATTCTTTTTTCTCTAAATTATGAGCTTACATCTCACAATTCTGACTGCTCTCGCAATGTACATCATGCAATTCTGACTTATTTTCCTCTAAATTCTGAGTTTACACCTCAGTTCCTCACATTTTATCTTTACTGTAAATTCTGAGTTAACATCTCCCAATTCTGACCTTTTTTCTCATTCTGAGTTTACATCTGCAATTCTGTGTTTTTGTTTTCACAGAATATAAAATAAAAGGTAATTGTAACTTTTGCATTCTTTTCTCTCACAATTGCAACTTTTCTTCTCAGAATTGAATTTATACAGTATCTTGCATCTCACAATTCTGAGAAAAGACAGAATTGGGAGATAAATAAACTCTGCATTGCAAGAAAAAGAGTCAGAATTTAATAAAGAGGAATTTAATAAGAAAGTTTTTTTTTTTCTCATAATTGTGAATACCTTTTTTTTTTTTTTTTTTTCTCATGACGCAGAATAAAGCTTCCAAACTGTTATGATATGCTCAATATTAATTACACCTCTTTTATAAAGTTACAGAGAAGATCTCACCTAGTGTGATATCTGGAGTCACCTCACACTCAGCTCAGGGCGATGCAGTAGAAACTACACATGCAGAGAGGAGGTGAGCCATTATTCATCTGACATCAACCTCTCTGAAAACCAACAATGTTTTTTTATAGAACCTGAACAGATGGGTTTATAAAAAAATATGAACATTAACTTTAATGAAATGCTCATCACTGGCTAAAAACGTGCCACATGAAAATAAACACAAGGTCATTTTACATTACAGTTAGAATGGTCATAAAATCATGATAGACATTAATTTTGTAATTCTGTTATGTTGGGATGATTTCATGTTATTAGATTTGTCATTCAGATAATTTTGGGATTATTTTGTCAGTTGGTTATGGTTTGAACATTCTGTTTTGTAATTTGTATAGTATAGTCAGGCTAAAGGTTTTGCAAATGTTACTGTAAAGTGATTCCGCATTGATATTGATGTGTTATTTTGCTGTTTTAGGCTCTTGAGCACACTTAACCTTCACCCCAACTGCTACAGTAATGAGGACAATCAGTCAGTGTGCTCAATTCCCAAGATCCCGACCGAAAGTCATAACTTTTTATTACCCAGTCATGGAGAGTCAGTAACATTTATGACTGGTAGTTTTCTAATCAGTTGAGTTTTTCCACATAATTTAGAATCTAGTTAAAGATGAAGACTCGTCCCATAGGACAGGTTAATCACAGAGGAGATAACATCTGAATTATTTCCCCTTTGACAGCAGTGAGATTAAATTGAGTGCAAGTGGAGACTTTTCTTAGGTTTCTGAGATTTTTCTCCAGTGAGAAAAGACCCACAATAACCTCTTATGTCTGACCTATGGAGTTTCAGAGAAGATCTTAACAATTTCAAAAATCAAAATTCAGAGATTTTAATATCAATGTCTCAACATCTCAAAGTCTAAATAATCCAAAATATGGTTTATAGTTTTTTTTTTTTTTTTTTTTTTCCTTTCGGTGAAATATCTGAGACAAATATGCTGATACTTGATACTGACAAAACATGTATAGTAACTCAACTACAGTATGAAAGAACAACCTTTAAGCACACTTTTTTGTTTAATTAAGTGTCTCATTGAGCATGTGGGATGACACTGATCACTAATTTTTTTCACAGAGAAGTTTACTTACCATAAAACAGTGGAGGATGCTGTTAGCATCAAGCCCAAGAATCTGACTGAGCCTGAAGAGTGGACCATTTCATCCCATGAGCCAAAAACAGAGTTCCCCTTTCAGTCGGTCACTCCGAGTCACGTCGGATGACCGACGAAATTGGGATCTCGCCAGAGAGACCAATCCACTTCGAGTGTAACTAAACGAGCCAATGGACATTGGCATGCGATTATTGCATCCAGCTGCCGCTGATCACAGCGTGAGCATAAGAGGCAGCTGATGCACCGCATCAATTATCCTTTCGCTTCGGAGCCGAGCGGTAGTGGTTAAAGCTACTGCTCTCCCTTCCAAGAGAGTGTTCTGCGAGCGAGTGCGGGCGTTACGGCGCGGCAGCGGTGGTCACGGTGTCCGGGAGAGAAACATCGTCTTCCTGCTGACAGCCACACTAGGAGTGTGCGGTGGCCAGCTCCCCTGCGTGCTTCAGCACTAAAAGAGCATTTCTCTGAAAGAGCAATTTCTCTAAAAGAGCAACACGGGTGATCGCGTCTTTTTAAAGATGTCTTTTCACCCGTGCGTTTCTGGGCGTGGTCGTTTCCTGGCGCCTCAGGACGGTCACGATCGCTTCCTCACGTGTCTGGGCATTCAGCACGCTGAGGTGGCTTTCGTGGATGGTTCATGTTCTTCTTGCGGGGACATGACCATCTCGGAGTGCGACTCTGCTATGTCAAACATGGCAGAGTCCCTCTGCCTGCCGTGATCCGGCGTGCACACTGGATCCGGTGGAGTCAGAGGTGATTGAGGATTACGGTGAGGGCTTCCCCAAGTGGAGCTCCTCACCCCTCAAGCACTCCGCAGCCGGTGGAGCTGCCGAAGGAGCGCGCTGGCCACGCGTTTCCTTCGGTGCCCCCTCTGACGACCAGATGTCGATCACTGCATCGGAGGGCGGGCCCTCTCTCTCCGGGGATGACGACCCGGCTGCGTTGCCCCCTTCGGGTGTGGTAGCGTTGTCCGTGCCAGACCCAGAGATGACGGCTATGCTTTCCCGGGCCGCCGAGAATGTCGGGCTCGTGTGGAATCCTAAAAAGCCACCGTGTCCCGATCCTTCGAGGCTGGGCGAGTGGTTCCTCGGTGGGGGTGGCGCTGGTTCTCAGCGCCCCCCTCCGGTGCCATTCTTTCCGGAAGTGCATGAGGAGCTGACAAGATCGTGGAGGGCACCTTTCACTGCCCGAAACACATCTTGTAGTTCTTCCGCTCTCACCACCCTCGATGGTGGAGCCGCTTTGGGGTATGCGGGCATCCCCTCGGTGGAACGGTCTGTGGCCATGCAACTGTGTCCAACAGCCGCTTCCACCCTGCGGGGTGATCCGTGTCTCCCCTCACGGGCCTCTAAGTATTCGTCAGGTCTAACTGGCAGTGCTTATAGAGCCTGTGGGGAGGCGGCTTCCGCCCTCCACGCTATGGCGTTGCTGCAGGTCCACCAGGCCAAAGCACTGAAAGACCTGCACGAGGGTGGTCACGACCTGGCGGTTCTACATGAGCTGCGTGCTGCGACGGACCTCGCGCTACGAGTGACGAAGGTGACCGCACAGTCTCTGGGTCGTGCGACGTCCAGGAGCGCCATCTCTGGCTGTGTCTCGCTGACATGAAGGAGCAGGAGAAGGTACAGTTCCTGAATGCTCCCGTGTCACAGACCGGCCCTTTCGGCGACGCTGTCGAGAGCTTTGCCCAGCAGTTCTCGGCAGCCCAGAAGCAGACTGAGGCAAACACATCATGCGCCGGAGGAAACCTGCTGCTTCCACTCCGGCTGCAGCCACTCAGCCTGCTCGTCGCCGTGGGCGCCCCCCTGCGGCCGCCCCCGCTCCCGCGCAGCCACAGCAGCCTTTCACCAGGCAGCGTCGTGGAGCCGGTCGCAGGCAGGACGCCCAGCCCGTCCAGGCCCCCGCCAAACCTGGCGGCAAGCGCAAGTGCAAGAGGCCCTGGGACGGTCGACCCAGAGATGGAGGAGACTGCTCATCGGGAGATGGTGACTGCACCACTCCCTCCCCCGGAGGAGGGCCGGGTGGAGTATCTTTTGTTCATTTTGTTCCGCCTCTGGCCCAGCAGCCAGCGGTACCCAAAACATCAGTAAAGAGCGGTCTCCTCAATCTCCGGGTCTCAAGAGGAGGAGAGTGGTGATCCGTGCATCACAGGATCGCTTCCCTCCTCCTCTCTCGCCAGCAGGCAGCGGGTGGTGCCCAAGAGCACCCCTCCTGCCCTTTCGTGGAACCAGGTAAGGGCAGTAGCACTCCAGTCCCCGCTTCAAGTTGTCAAACGCCGGGCTGTCACAAGCCTCAAGCCGGGTTCCTGTGTCTCCTCCCACGCGAGGAGAAATCAGGTGAGTGCTACACTACACACCCAGACCCCGCCCCCTGCCGTCACAGGCCCTGCCGTCACAGGCCCTGGGGCCAGTCCCTGTGTTCCACCTCGCTGCCCCACCGCGGGCATGTCGGTGGGCCCGTTGGCCCCGCTGGTGCGGTCTCTCGGAGCCTGGTTAGCGCTCCCCAGCCCGTCCCGGTGGCTCCTGCGGACCATCAGACTCGGCTATGCGATTCAGTTCGCCCGGCGTCCCCCCCAAGTTCAGGGGCATCCGGTTCACTTCAGTCAAAGCCGTCGATGCCCCTGTCTTGCTCGCGGAGATTGCAGTCCTACTGGCGAAGGATGCAATAGAGCCGGTCCCTCCAGCCGATATGAGGTCGGGGTTTTACAGCCCTTACTTCATTGTGCCCAAGAAAAGCGGTGGGTTACGACCGATCTTGGATCTGCGAGTTTTGAACCGTGCACTTCACAAGATGCCGTTCAAGATGTTGACGCAGAAACGCATTTTTGGATGCGTCCGTCCCCTAGATTGGTTTGCAGCAATCGACCTGAAGGACGCGTACTTTCATGTTTCGATTCTCCCGCGACACAGGCCATTCCTGCGATTCGCGTTCGACGGTCGGGCATATCAGTACAAGGTCCTGCCCTTCGGGCTGTCCCTTTTCGCCTCGTGTCTTCACCAAAGTCGCAGAGGCGGCCCCTTGTTCCCTTGAGAGAACGGGGTGTGCGCATTCTCAACTACCTCTATGACTGGCTCATACTTGCACAGTCTCGAGAGCTGTTGTGCGCACACAGCCAGTTGGGCCTTCGGGTCAATTGGGAAAAGAGCAACTCGTGCCAGTGCAGAGGATCTCTTTTCTCGGCATGGAGGGATTCGGTCAACCAGACAGCACGCCTCACCCAGGAACGTGCTCAGTCGGTGCTGAACTGCCTCAAGACTTTATCAGGCAGGACAGCGGTCCCACTGAAACTCTTTCAGAGGCTCCTGGGGCATATGGCTGCAGCTGCGGCCATAGTTCCGCTCGGTCTGCTCCATATGAGACCGCTTCAGCACTGGCTTCATGGTCGAATCCCGAGGTGGGCGTGGAAACGCGGTACTCACCGGGTTCAGATTACACCGGCCTGCCGCAAGACCTTCAGCCCGTGGTCAGATCCTTTGTTCCTTCGGGCAGGAGTGCCCCTGGAGCAGGTATCCAGGCATGCTGTGGTATTCACGGATGCCTCGACCACCGGCTGGGGTGCCACGTACAACGGGCACGCAGTATCAGGGGTTTGGACGGGCCCCCTTCTGCGTTGGCATATCAATTGCCTCGAGTTGCTGGCAGTACGCCTTGCCCTGTGCCGCCTCAGAGGGCGCCTTCGGGGCAGGGACGTTCTGGTCCGTACGGACAACACTGCGACCGTTGCCTATATCAACCGGCAAGGCGGTTTGCGCTCCCGTCGCATGTCGCAACTCGCCCGCCACCTCCTCCTCTGGAGTCAGAAGCATCTGAGGTCCCTTCGTGCCATCCACATCCCAGGAGTGTTCAATCAGGCGGCCGACGAGCTGTCTCGAGCGGCACTTCCTGGGGAGTGGAGACTCCATCCCCAGGCGGTCCAGCTGATTTGGAGTCGGTTCGGAGTTGCTCAGGTAGACCTGTTTGCATCTCCAGAAACCACCCACTGCCAGTGGTTCTACTCCCTGTCCGAGGCAACGCTCGGCACGGATGCACTGGCACACAGCTGGCCCCAGGGCTTGCGCAAGTATGCGTTTCCCCCAGTGAGCCTGCTAGCACAGACATTGTGCAAGATCAGGGAGGACGAGGAGCAGGTCCTGTTAGTGGCTCCATATTGGCCCAACAGGACCTGGTTCCCGGAACTCATGCTCCTCGCGACAGCCCCTCCCTGGCCGATTCCTCTGAGGAAGGATCTGCTTTCTCAGAGACGGGGCACCCTCTGGCACCCGCGTCCAGACTTGTGGAAACTTCATGTGTGGTCCCTGGACGGGACGCGGAGGTTCTAGGTGACCTGCCCCAGGAGGTAGCGCTCACTATCGCTTCAGCACGAGCACCGTCCACAAGACGGGCCTATGCGCTGAAGTGGAACCTGTTCGTCGAATGGTGTTCCTCTTACCAGGAGGACCCCCGGAGATGTTCGATCAGAGCCGTGCTTTCCTTTTTGCAACAAGGGTTGGAGCGTAGGCTGTTCCCCTCCACCCTTAAGGTATATGTTGCTGCTATTTCTGCCCACCACGACCCCATAGAGGCGAGGTCGGTGGGGAAGCACGATCTGGTCGTCAGGTTTCTTAGGGGGGCCAGGAGGTTAAATCCTCCGAGGCCTCCCTCCCTTCCCTCTTGGGATTTGGCTTGGTGCTAAGAGCCCTACAAACTGCCCCCTTTGAGCCGTTGCAGTCAGTCGAGTTGAAGTTTCTTTCTATGAAAACCCTACTCCTGACTGCATTGGCCTCAATCAAGAGGGTGGGGGACCTGCAGGCATTTTCGGTCGACGAGTCGTGCCTTGAGTTTGGGCCGGCTGACTCCAGTGCAACACTGAGGCCCCGGCCCGGCTATGTGCCCAAGGTTCCTACCACGCCCTTCAGGGACCAGGTAGTGAGCCTGCAAGCGCTGCCCCTGGAGGAGGCAGACCCAGCCCTAGCTTTGCTCTGTCCTGTACGCGCACTGCGTCAGTACGTGGATAGAACTCAGAGCTTCAGGACCTCAGAACAGCTCTTTGTCTGTTACGGAGGACAGCAGAAGGGGAAGGCTGTCTCCAAGCAGAGGATGGCCCACTGGATAGTGGATGCCATCACCTTGGCCTACGAAGCACAAGGTGTGCCCTGCCCACTCAGGTTGCGTGCTCACTCCACTAGGGGTGTCGCATCGTCCTGGGCGCTGGCTCGTGGTGCCTCGCTAGCAGACATCTGTAGAGCTGCGGGTTGGGCGACTCCCAACACGTTCGCTAGGTTTTATAGCCTACGTGTCGAACCGGTTTCCTCCTGTGTTCTCACCTCAAACGGGTAGTGGCACTGAGAGGGCCGGCTCAGAGTCGGCTTGCGGCGTCCTTACGCCTAATTCTCCAGAGAGTTCCTTAACCAGGCAAACCCTGTTGAGTCCTCCAGCACTCCGGCGTCCAGACGCGGCGGGGCGTCCGGCGCCAGGCCTTCAGCCAATGAATTCTTGAAATCTGGTGCGAGGCTAGTGCCCATATGAGAGACCCTGTCGGGATCCCATATGTGTATTCCACGGTATTCTTATTAGAGCCATGTTTCCCCTGGCGGACCACGTTCTGCCATCTCTAAAGATGCAGCCTGAGCCATCTCAGAGACTTCCATGTGCAATAGGGCCCTTCGGGGTTACTTCACATGTTTGAATGTCACTTAACCCCCTCTGGGAGGAGGTGACTCCGCAGTGTGCCTCTTCCAAGTGGAAGGGCACGCTTCCCAGTGTTATCCTAGTCCTACTGTTTGGGTTGTTCAAGGAACACCAGTAGTTGACCTTCTCTGTGTAGAGCCCAGTCCTATCGTCTGCCTTATAGGAAGGGTCAGGAGCCCTACACAGGGCACTGGAAGGGGCAGCTCCTGTGGCGCTTTGGTAGGGATCCCAATTTCGTCGGTCATCCGACGTGACTCGGAGTGACCGACTGAAAGGGGAACGTCTCGGTTACGTATGTAACCCTCGTTCCCTGAAGGAGGGAACGGAGACGTCACGTCCCGTCGCCACAGTCGCTGTACCACCGCTGAGCTGCCGGGTCGCCGGCTCGGCTCCTCAGCGAAAACATAATTGATGCGGTGCATCAGCTGCCTCTTATGCTCACGCTGTGATCAGCGGCAGCTGGATGCAATAATCGCATGCCAATGTCCATTGGCTCGTTTAGTTACACTCGAAGTGGATTGGTCTCTCTGGCGAGATCCCAATTTCGTCGGTCATCCGACGTGACGTCTCCGTTCCCTCCTTCAGGGAACGAGGGTTACATACGTAACCGAGACGTTTGTTTGCCTGCGGGAGTCTGAGGCATCAGAAACCTCCAGCTTTCTGGAGCTGAAGCCTTTAAGGGTAAGTAACATCTTAGTGACCATATTGCAGATTTTTGTTTGATTGCCAGACTGCCAACTTCCCATATAACGCCTTTGATTTAAAACACTGTGCACTGATGGCATACCTTATATATTGTAAAAAAAAAAAAAAAAATAAAAAAAATCAAAAAAAAAAAAAAAAAAAAGAAGAAAAAACAAAACAAAAACAAATGTACTCATAAAAATCTGACCGTGTATTGCAGCATCAATAATGTGAATTGGATCAGGTGCATAAAAAATATTTATGTATTAATTTATTTATTATAAAATTCAGCTTTCTGTTAAAATGCTTCTTTTATTGATTACTTGACTGATTGACTGATTGTTTTCTTAAAATATATTTGTATGTGATGTATGATGTTAAGAAAATATGATATTATTATAAATGTATATTATGAATAGTATTCATAAAATTGTGCAGCATCAATAAATGTAATTCGGATTGAGTTATAAAAAAAATATTTATTTGTTAGTTTGTTCATTTAATATGAACATCAGCTTTAGTAGTGTTTCTGAAATATCCTGAAAAATAGAATTCATTAAAATGAATGGCAGCATGTATTGCAGCATCAACAAATGTGATTTAGATGGATTAATTGATTAGTTCATTTGATTTATTAATTCATTCATTCAATATGAACACCAGGTTTCATAAAATTAATTAATTAATTAATTAATTCATTCATTCATTCATTCATTCATTCATTTCATATGAACACCAAGTTTAATGAAATGAATTAATTTATTGTATTAATATATTAATACATTCATTCATTTAATATGAACACCAGGTTTCATGAAATGCTCATTTTTATTTATTTATTTATTGATACTATTCTTAAAATATTCTTAATATATGATATTCTTTAAAAAATATATCTTAGAGTAGTATTCCTAAAAATCTTGGATCAGATTCTGTATATTTATGTATGTATATATGTTTGTTTAAACTGCAAATAACTAAACAGATGGATACACCAAAAATTGCTTTGCCTCTGTTAATGAAGGTCTTTGACTGATCTTTTGACTGTTGGTCTTGTGTCAAGTGTGCGTTTTCTCCCTCACGGGTGGAGGAATACCAGGAAGACTTCTGTCCTAACTCTGAGGACGCCATAGACCAGCCAGAAATCCTCACTTCCTGCACCCTCACGGATACCATGCACGACCTCCTGGCTCATCTCCGACACACTGATGATCGAGAACCCTACCAGGCCTGTTCCTTAAGTGCCCTTAAAAGCTCCATTGTGGATGTGGACCTCAGCCTCATCCATCTCTCCCAACGCTCCCGTCAGCTCCACAATCCTATTGGCTCCCACTCCAGCCCCGTCCACACCCAGCGGCTCAGTGTCTCTCAGCAGGCCAGACACCGGACCTCCAGTGAGTCCAGGGTCAGCAGCACAAGAGAAATGGTGTGTTTCCGGACCACCTCAGACCGGGTGGGTCACTGTAAGCTGGGCATCTGGTGGAAACAAGCGCTAGAAACACGACGGGCCTCAACCGGGCTGCTTCCTGCTTTAGAGCAGGTTTCTCCCATCACACGAGGTATAACATGTACTGTGGCCTAAAGAGTATCAAACCTTGTTATATATATATATATATATATATATATATATATATATATATATATATATATATATATATATATATATATATATATATATAAAGATAGCTCACAAAAAATAAATAAATAAATAAAGCAAATCATTTTACAAAAATTAGTTTGTTTTTAAATATTACATATATTGTTGAAAAACTTTTAGTTGGCAAATTTTTGTGGAACATGTAAAGTAGTGCTGTCAATTGATTATTTGCAATTAATCGCATCAAAAATAAAAGTTTTTGTTTACATAATATATGTGTGTGTACTGCGTATATTTATTTATATGTTTTGAAAATATTTACATGTATTTACATGTATATATTTATATTCATATCATTTATATTATATATAGATATATTTTAAATATAAACAACATTTTTCTTATACATATACATGCATGTGTGTGTATTTACATATACATAACAAACATACACAGTACATACACATATATTATGTAAACAGAAACTTTTATTTTGGATGCGATTAATCGTGATTAATCATTTGACAGCACTAATATAAAGTTATTGTAATGAACAAGTGCAACAAAAAATAAAATGAAGGAATCAATTATTAATGTATTAAAATATTAAAATACAAAGAAATAAAAAATGTTTTAAGATTGACTAATAAATAGACTGATGTAAAACTGTCATTTAAAAATGTAGGTAAATGTAACAATCAATAAACAATGGTTTCCATTGGTTGTCCAACTTTACAATTTTTTTTATATATATATATTAATTCAACTAACAAATGCAAGGCCAATGCTTAAAAAAAAGTTATATAAAAGTAATATATAATAATTATCATTATTAATGCAACATTTTGTTCTTCCATTTAACTAACATTTTAAATATTAAATAAACACTTGAATATGTCTATTATTTGAATATGTATTCATTTATTGTATTCATTTATTGTTTTACTTTTCAATTTAACTACATTTTTAAACATAGATTACATAAAAAGTTTTAAATATTTATGATTATTTGTCAGTTTGAACATTCACATTTATGCATTTAGCAGACACTTTTATCCAAAGTGACTTACAAAAGAGGAACAAAGGCAATTGAAAAGTGATTCATTAAATCTGTTATTTTACGATTACATTTAAATAATAATAATAATAATAATAATAATAATAATTTTTGAAAAGTAATTTATTTATTTTTCTTTTTTCTTTTTTTAATTTATAAATTAATTATTTTTAAAATTGACAGTTGATTCCTGCTTTTATTTTGAAGTGGTACTCCTTGATATTCTCTGGTCCACGTGTATAAATCAATCCACTGATTTAATAACCAATCCTCTTAGCTTCCTCTACAGAAAAACAGACATCCCCTGTCCCACGACGTCCCCAACATCATAGGCTTGGAAGCTTCTTAGATCCTCCATCCAATCCAAGAGTGGAAAAACGAGAGGTCAAACAGGTATGATAGGTTCATTTAACTCTGATTTGTATAACAGGCATTTCATTGAATTTACAGAATACAGCCTAGACTTCTGACCACACAGTGGCAGTATTGCATCAGTAAAGTGAGCTGATTCTTGCATTGCAGGTGTGCATTGCATAATTATTTCAGCACCATCAATTGATTTCTAAAAGGCACCCCTTGTAATTTAGACTGCTAAAAATGGACACATGGAGGCTTTTCACATAAACTTGGTCAAAATGGTTCGCCACTGAACAAACAGTGAAAGTTGGAGAGAGTTTTACTAATCAGTTTCACAATCTCATGTTATAAATATTGCTTAATTGGTGATAATGCACAATTAATATACCATGCTCTATGGTTATTATGCAACTTCCAACATGCTCTCAGTTTCTGTGAAAGTCATTTATATTTACATGTATATTTACATATCATTTATCAGACGCTTTTATCCAAAGCGACTTACAAATGAGGAGAACAAAAGAAGCAAGTGTGGCAAAGCCAGCCCTTGTATCTCATTTATTCAAGGACTATAATACTTGTTCTTTTAGGAACTGAATACATATACAGTATGAAGGTTATGCTAAATATTGTATGAATGTATACATTTCTTCCAACTGGACCATTTCCTGTTGTGACAAATGAGAATGGTGAAAAAGACAGTTATTAGACATTAGACATACTTTAGACATTTAATTACACATGTACTGACACATTATTTATACATAATTTCAGAGGAAATTATGAGAAACGTGATAACATTCTATTTTATTTTATTTTATTATTTTTTTATAATTTTTTTATAAACATTTATTTTATTTTTTGTGTTCAGGCAGTGAAAGGTGAAGTAACAGGCCGGAGAGGATCTCTTAAAGTGACCATTAATCAGATGGATCGCGTACAAACTTCAGATCGAGGACGTTGAGGAAAAATTAGTAAACTAATCAAATGAGCTTAAAAGAAAAAAAAATGCTGTTTGCATATGTAGAGGACAAAGTGAGTGTTGTAACATGAGTTGTAATCATCAACATATTATAAATTAGTTAAGAGTGAAATCATCATATGTAAATATTAAGTAGTTGATCACAATAAATTCACGTACAGAATGTAAACTGATGAAAAAAAGACAACCGCATCTGTTATATATATATATATATATATATATATATATATATATATATACAGTCAAATCAAAATTTATTCAGACATCTTCAAAATTTCTCACATTATCACAGCTTATTTGCTATAGTTTAGAAAATGGTAATAAAATATGACAAGAACTCAAGAGTTAAACTGTGTCAGAACAAATTCATCTCGATAATGTCAGGTAACTTTGATAGAAAGGCATGTAACAAAACATGTTCAAAGTGTCGAAATCAAATTTTTAGTCTCAAATTTTTATCAGTTTTACTGGTAGTGCACTGTATGAAGAATGTTTGAGTATAAAATGTCACAGTTTTTGCTATCCTCACTTACATACAGTAAATTAACTATAGTGTCCTGCACCCACTAGTAAAAAAAATATCAAAAATTATATCTAGTGTCTGAATAATTTTTGGTGTGACTGTATATCTGTTATCTGCTATGCAATTTGAAGCTAAAGATGTTTATGTTTTTGCTATTATTATTATTATTTATAAAACACTATATAATGTGATTTCTTCTTGTTCTGTCCAAGTGATCTAACACAATATTGGTTATGTTATGATGCACCTGCTGTCCAGATCATGAGAGAGCCTGTTTTATATAAGGTGTCTTTGTAACCAACCGTTTCATATTTGCACTCATTGCTTCAATGGACTTTCTGGCACTGGTTGTTATTCAAAGGTAAATGGACCCACATACTGTAATTTCCTCTGCTTGTTGCTGTTCCGCAAGAATGGTTTCTTGGCTGCTCTGCGACTCACAAAACCACTTTGTAGAAAATAGCTGAAGCGTATGTAGTGCCGAATGACTCCTAAATGCTGAGCAAGCAGCTCAATGGATTTCCTTCTGCACTTTAGAAAGCTTTATGTACAGTATGTACTGTTATGCAGTAGATTTTAATGTCTTGGATAAAACATTAAATTTTTTTTATTAAACCCTAACCTAAGCTGTTTATTTATGACAACATAATTAAATTAATATTAATTAAATTAATTTTCAACTTTGAGTCATGGTTATTGCCATTTTAATTAATTAAAAAAAAAAGACTGTATGTGTATTTAGAAACAAAATACAAGACCAAAATGTTTTCTTTTGAAAGCTGTTTTAATTTCATAATCATAGGGGTTTCTTATGTCACAAATATCACTTTTCATCCCATTATTCAATCCTGTTATCCATTCTGTCCCTATAACTAACAAAGCTAGATCTATTTTATCATCTGAAGCAACATTTTTTTTTTAGACGGACAACAACAAACATGAGTAGGAATTAGCATTAGATTTGATGAATTCTGTGATGTTTTGTGGGTTTAGATGATTAACATCAAATTTGCCAAAATTGACTCATCCTCAGGCCATCCAGGGTATAGATGAGGATGTTTCTTCATCAGAACAGATTTGGAGAAATTTACCATTACATGACTTGCTCATCAGTGGATCCTTTGCAGTGAATGGGTGCCGTCAGAAAGAGAGTTCAAACAGCTGATAAAAACATCAATAATCCACAAAAAATTCACACATTTCCAGTCCATCATTTAACATCTTGTAAAGCAAAAAGCTGATTGTTTGTAAGAAACAAATCCATCATTAAGATGATTTTAACTTCAAATCAGGAATCAGGATATATGCACAGATCAAGCACTGTTTATGAGTTAAAACAGCTCTAAACTATATATATATATATATATATATATATATATATATATATATATATATATATATATATATATATATATAGCATTTTATTGTTATTTAAAAAAAAATATTGTTAATTAAATTTTTCTTTATTTAAAAAGTCAATTTTATTGCATTTTTAAAAATTAATTTTATTATTAAACACCACTGTAAAGCTGCTGTAAAAGAATAAGCAGGCCTAAAAGCCCTACAAAAAAAAAAAAAAAAAACAGACTTGATATTCTCCCCTACTCATATCCGATTGTTCTGATGTGTTTGCTAATGACTTACTAATGAACTGTATTAAAAGTGTTACCTGCTTTTGAGCATTTGTATGGATTAGCCTTCCATAAAACTACAACTGATTAGTGTTGTGGGTTTCTGATGCTTTTTTTCCCCTGGAATAAATGCCTTGAGCTGTATTTGGCTGCTCTGCTGTGCTGCAGAGTCCGAGTGCGCAGCTGCAGCGCCAGAGCTCGAGCCGCACCGACAGCACAGCGCACACAACATGCCTATGGATAATTTCATATTCGCGCAATGCATCCTTTATTTTTTAGCCTTCGTCTTTGGCTTTATAGCGATAGTACCTCTGTCGGAGAACACGGAGGATTTTCGCGGGAAATGTCTGCTTTTCACGCGGGGGATGTGGCAGAACGAGAACATCACGGTGTCTAAGCAGCGCTTCATCATTGAGGAATGGGGACCACAGTCATCCTGCAGCTTCATCACCGCCGTCGGCATCGCGTCGCTCATCCTGTCCGCAGTTCAAGCCTGGAGGCTGCTGCTCTTCATCTGCAAAGGCCACGATGAGTGAGGGATTCTTTCTTTCATCGTATTGCTTGTGAATTGGATGTCTCACATGTATTAGACTCGTGCCAGTGAGGTGGTTGGGATGCATGGATGCAGTTATGTCATACAGCAGCACAGATGAACTACTATTAGTTAAATATTTAATTTTAAATACGATCTTATATGAGAAACATGTTCAATAACAATAAAACTGTGACACAATTTGTGATTAAGTAGTTTCTTTATTTTAAAGAAGAATTTGTGGCCTAATATAAAGTATACATCAGTTGGTAGTGGTTATACTGAACATTTAAATGGTTTAGAACAGTTTGAAATCATGGAAAAAATTTTAAATAATGTGACTGATTATTAAGCATTGCTATATGATTCTAGTCTGTCCAGCCTGAAATCAAAGGCCAGTTTACATTTAGTAGACATAAACACTAGATATCCTACTCTTTTAATATTTAGTATATAACTAAAATCACACAATTCTCAGGTTAAGCCACTACAAAAATCAATATAAGCAGCTATTATTTTATTATTGATTATAAAACTACTATTTTATTTTTTTTTCCCCCCAATAAAATAATTTAATGGAAAATCATTTTAAGACCATTCAAAAGGGTTATTTCAATGCAAATGGTAACTTTATATCATCAATGTTACAAACCCATATTATTTATGTGGAACACAAACAGAGATGTTAGGCGGAATGTCCAAGCTGCATTTACAATGAAATTAAATGGTTACATACATACAAAAATTGTGCACTATACTCCTTCTGAAGCTATACTGTATAATACTGTATGTATGCCAAAATATAAAAGTTGTAAAGTTATAGTAAATGAAGCTCTCACCAATCTCACCCATGCTTGTATAATCATAAAGGCATCAAACATCATTTGTTCTTGCATGTCTTGCATTTGTTCATGACCAATCGTGACAAGTATGTGTGAATGAGCAAGCGTGAATGACATTTACATGGCTTCAGAACAGAGTTATTATAGTTAACTAAAACTAAAATTAAACCATACAAAAAAAAAATACTTGAAATAAAATAAACATTAACTGAAATAAAATAAAATGTTAAAAACTGAACTTTCAGCTAGTTGTTGTAACGATGCACTACTGTGCTGGAGCGAGGAAACGAGGAGATGTAGGAACATTCACAAATCTTTAATCTTCAAATTCGGAGAATCACAGGGCAGGTAGGCACACACGTAGCACATAGACAAACAATACTGGACGGGGAAACAATGCAAGACACAGGGCTTTTATAATAAATATAATGAGGGGACTAAAGGGACACACCTGGGATCAAATCAAACACAATCAGGGACAGGAACAGGAAAAACCAAATAAGGGCAAACAGGAACACATACGTGACAGTTGTCATTGCAACATTGCTGATTTTAATTTAGTTTAATGATGTACTAAAATAACTAACACAAACTGAAATAAAAATTAATAATAGGGATATAACGATTCACTCAAAAGACAAACGATTGACTTAAGACAAATTAAAAATGAAAAGTTGAATAATCACATTGTTACAGAGCCGATGAGACGAGAGGCGTGCGGATCCATATGCAAGCTTTTATTAATAAACTTGGTCAAAAACACAGGCAGGGTCGAACAACAGCAAACAGGTATGGCATAGGCAAGACAAAAGAGTAATCCAAAATGGGCTTGAGTCAGGTGACAGCGAACGTTATCCAGAGGGCTTAACAAAAGAGGTAATCCGTAAACGTGAGCAATAGTCCAGACGAGGGGCAAACACAGTCTGAAACAGCAAAGCAAAAGGTAGATCCAAGATATGCAGGCAAGAATCAGGAACCAGGAAATCAGGAAACACAACGAGACTAGACTAAGACTAGAACTAGGAACCGAGACTAGGAACTAGAAACTAGAAACTAATGGCGCTTTTCCGCTGCATGGTACGACTCGGCTCGGCACGGCTCAGTATGGCACGGCTCGGTTTGGCTCGGATCGGATCGGATCGGATCGGTTTGCGTTTCCTCTGCAGTTTAGTACCGCTTTAAAGTGGGTGGGATTATTCACATCGTTAGTTGCGCCGCCTCTACTGCCGTGACTCATGAAAAACTTTTTCATTCCGCGTCGCTCCATCAAGCTCTCGCTGGATCCCCTCCTCGGCTTTTTGGTTGTTAAAATAAAGGTGCGCTTATTCAGAACAGTTCCACTCAATCCTTCACTGGCTGTGCCGATTTAAATCTAGTGGGTCTGTTGTGTCTCGAATCGCAAATTCAATGACGCAGACAGTGACGATTTTCTCCGGCCAATCAGTGATCAGCTGAGTTTACACGTCACGTTTTGGTAACAGTACGGTTCGCTTGGAATCTCGGCCGAGGTGGTACTGAAAAAAGTACCAGGTACCAGGTACTGTACCCAGTGGAAAACCCCTAAAAGTGAGCTGTACCTAACTATACCGTGCCATACCATGCAGTGGAAAAGTCCCATTAGACAGAGAAATGGCTCCGTAAAGTGCTACCACAAGGAGAGCGATAAATGCAAACAGTACTCAGCGACTTGAAAGAGGAAGTCCATGGCTTATAAAGCGTGTCTAATTGGATGCAGCTGTGTCTGTGTAATCGGTGCAATGGATGATGGGAACAGTAGTCCGAAGCGACATGTAACAATCTGTGTAGTGTGAGAGTCAATATAATACAAAAGCGACCTCTGGTGACGAGTGGATGGAAGACCACGAACCGGATTCGTGACACATATTTGTATTGCTCAACCATAAAACTAGTGCTGTCAAATTATTAATCGCATCCAAAATAAAAGTTTTTGTTTACATATATGTTTGTTTACTGTGTATATTTATTATGTATATATAAATACACACACATGCATGTATATATTTAAGAAAAATATGGTATGTTTAGGGCTGCAGCGATTCGTCGAAGTCATCATTTACGTCGATTATGAAAATACGTTGATTAGCATGGAATGCGTTGATGCGTCGCACCTTTAGCCACGCCCATTGCGCGAGCCTGCAGTTCCCTATCGATACTTTACTCGTACTGCATATTGCTAGACGCTTATGGGAAAAAGTCCTTTTTTCTCCTAACTGAAGACATTTTAATCACGCAGTGAAACTGCACGGCCATTGGTTCGTGCGGTACCTTTTAAAAACGATCCAATGGCTTGGCAGCGGTGCTGCACAAACCTATGACTGCGAAGCCCGCCAAAGCCTGCCAGAATGGGTGGAGTCATCTGGCTATATAAGCGGCTATATATAGGATTCAGATCTCTTCTCCTTCAGCGACGACGACGTTCTTCGCATCTCCGCTGATTGAAGACACCGCTCGCTGTTGACACGCCTCGCAATGGAAGATCATCTGCCGGCTCAGCTGATTCGCCGCTTTCGCTGCCTCAGCTTCAGAGCAAGAGATTATTTCCCCTGCTGCCATACGGCGACCAGAAGCAAATTTTCTGAGCAAATTTCCGTCCGAGTCCAGCGACCCGAAGCCCGGGATGGACGCCGAACTGCTCCGCGTCCTCTCAAAGGCAGTCGAGGAGCTGGGTTTGGAGTGGTCTCCTTCCGAAGAACCCTCACGCAGTCGTCTGGACGAATGGTTCTTGCCGGGGCGCCGACAAGCCCCTCACCAGCGAGCCTCTCCTTTCTTTCCGGAGGTCCACGACGAGATCACCAGGTCGTGGCGCGCCCCATACTCTGCTCGACTTCATCCACCCTCACCACGGTTGACGGCGCTGAAGACAAGGGGTATGAAAGGATGCCTCCGCTCGACGAGGCAGTGGCCGCACTACGTGTTAAGGCTTTTACACAGCAGAAATAAACATGACAACAGTCACTATAGATTATATAAGATAATAAACACACGATTACGATATGATATTTGTATGTGATTTTCTTGAGATGAATGTGTACATCTGAAATGCTAATTTGTGCAGTGATATAAAAGGCTATAAAGAGCATATTTTAACAACAGTAAACGACCAAATTCCACATGTGATCGTAAAAGGAAGTTATTACAAACACTCGATGGTGGTTTGAAGTGAGTTCTGAGTAAAAGTGTACTATTAATCTCATAAATTGTCTAATGAAGTATGATGATAATATTAGCTCTAATGCACCTGCAGAACAGGTCCAATTCTTCATAATGCATTTTGTCATAATACTTCACGTAAGGTCGCAAGAAAATGTTTTGTTGTATTTATTTAGAAATACTTTTGATAATAGTTGGGTAAATGTAAACTGGGATTGAAGCGATGTGGCTTGGTAAATGTTTTATTGCCAGTATAAAGGCTAATAATGGCTGAATAAAAACAAAAGAATAATAAGGATTATGTCTCATACCTGGCTGACGTGTGAAAGGTTCTGTTTCCTTAAACTAGTGTCATGCATTTCTTTATTTCAACACATTTACAGGTAAATCCTAGTATTTTAAATGTGCGATTAATCACAGTCCATAACTGTGATTAACGCAATTAAATTTTTTAATCGATTGACAGTATATACAGTGGGTACGGAAAGTATTCAGGCCCCCTTAAATTTTTCACTCTTTGTTATATTGCAGCCATTTGCTAAAATCATTTAAGTTAATTTTTTTTTTCCTCATTAATGTACACACAGCACTCCATATTGACAGAAAAACAGAATTGTTGACATTTTTGCAGATTTATTAAAAAAGAAAAACTGAAATATCACATGGTCCTAAGTATTCAGACCCTTTGCTGTGACACTCATATATTTAACTCAGGTGCTGTCCATTTCTTCTGATCATCCTTTGTTATATTTTATGTATATATATATATATATATATATATATATATATATAATTTCTTTTTCAGACATCAGTTTCTTGTCACATTCAAATTGGTTGTCATAGTAACGGCACTAATTTGTGGAAATTCAGTGAGTTCCACAAATCTGAACGCATTAGGCCTATTTGTAAATTGACTGTTAAGATAAAACATTTTGCACAATTTGTTATCTGTGATACCATTATAGCCACTGGATGCCTGTATAGCTCTATGTATCAATCCCTAGTTGCTAAGAAATTGTCATCACACATAAATTAATTTTATTACATTTTGATTTGGATACATGTTTAGATATTATCAGTGGCTACTTTTTGACTTTAACTGTTTTTTTGTTCAGTTGTTTTGTTGTTGTTGTGTCAGTTATAGCATTATTATTTCAGTCAAACCTATAAAACTCTTTGTTACCCCAAACTACATAGGCCTGTAAAAACCTGGTCAGTGACATAGAAGTAATCAGAATGCAGCTACTTGTTCTTTTATTACTCATTGATGCGTGAACTTCCCCTTTAAATAACGTGACTCTCTGCCCTCTATATGTATGACGCTGCTCCCTTTAAGCGCTGTTGGAAGCGAATAAATTTTTTTTTTTGGAAGCAAATTAATTGATTCATCATTTCCACTCTTCCGTATGATGTGTTAAATTCAACAAAGCGGTTTAATAAAGGATGTATTGATCTTGTGAATTAGCGAATTTTACTACACATATTTTTTATTTGGTTGTAAAAGTTTTAGCCTTTGGGAATATTACACGACACACTGAACCTTTAACAATGCATTGGCGCAAAAACACACATCTTTTAGACCAGTATGAAACATGATTTCTCGACTGCCACAAATACTGCCTAAACAAAATACTGATTTTGTGCACTTTTTATGTACCAATATTTTAAATTGGTCTTTGAACTTGCACGGCAAAAAATGCCTTACCTTGCCAAAGCACTGACAGAACCCACTGATCTAATGGCATTGTTGAGCGCTCCAAATCCAAATGCAAACTTTGCATGCAGCAATCAGAGGCAGCAATTGACAGCGCTCTGATCCAATGGCATACAGGCATCGTCAGAATGACAGTACTCTAGCCCAATGATGTTGGGGGATCCAGTGGGGGCGGCAATCATATTTCAGGGTGTCCGTGCCACTCTTGATCACAACCCTGTTAAAATGTCGTGGCAGTACGTGCGCTCATTGGTGCCCCCTCCAGCTGGTGGCGCTCTAGGCGACCGCCTAGCTTGCCTATGATTAGAAACCGTACTGCTTGCAGCTGCACGCCTCGGTCGTCGCTTCAGTTGAACGACCTGCGGGCTTCGCAGTCATAGGTTTGTGCAGCACTGCTGCCGACCCATTGGTTCGTTTTTAAAAGGTACTGCACGAACCAATGGCCATGCAGTTTCACTGCGTGATTAAAATGTCTTCAGTCAGAAGAAAAAAGGACTTTTTCCCATAATCGTCTAGCAAGACGCAGTACTCATTCTCGTATCTCAGGGAACCGAGGTTAAGTTTGTAACCGAGTACGTTATCTCTACTTAAGACTGTTTTTCTGCCACGTTTAACACAAAACAAGATTCTAGAGCAGAAGGTAAAGGCTAGTATGGCAACATCACTTCATGGAGTTGCGTTCATAGAGCATTTTAATATTATATGACCATCAGAACCGCATATAGCCGAACTGACGCCTCTACATTGTCAGGATTCACAACCGCATTCTCGCATTCAAAGCTGAGCTGAATGAACGGAACAGCACTGGACATCGAGTTGCCGATATAATCATGATGGGTTTAATTCACCCACAGAGACGGAGAAGGAGAAATGATTTGCGTTCATCTTAAGATTCACCGGAGCTGCCATCAGTGCCGCGGGCGCGATCGTACCAAATGCGCTCTCTGTACTCGCTAACAAAGCATTTAAAGTCATTGTTAGTTGTTTAACTGTGTGATGGATTGGACAAGCCTCGACTGGGCTCATTTATTTAAAAATGGGCTGTCAACTGTGATAAAACTTCCCGGTGTTATGACGCCATTTTTGATTCTGTCCCTCTAGTGACTTCAGCTGTTCATTCATACAGATATGTATTCAAGCAGATGTTTTAATCTGCTGAACAAATAAAACATTTCAAGTCTCTCACTTGTAAGCAACTGCTGTCAGTCCCAAACAGTAACTGTGAATGCAGCCATAATAGAAATTGATTGTACTGTATCACTGCCCTGTAATTCTTTTTCTTTCTTTTTCTCTTTCTTTCTTTCTTGTTATTTCTTTCTTGCTTCCTTGCTTTCTTTTTCTCTTTTTTCTTAATTATGTATTGTTATTATTTTTCGTTTTCTCTCTTTTCTTGTTATTATTTTTATTTAGTTATTGCTATTTTCTTTCTTCCATTTTTTTTTATTAATTATTTATTGTTATTATTTCTTTTTCTCTCTTTTCTTATTATTGTTCTTTATTTATTGTTATTATTTTCTTTCTTTGTTGTTGTTATTTGTTTTTTGTAAAGTATTAATTATGAGAAAACGTTTGAATAAAATATTAAAAGATTAATAGCAGAAGTTACTGTTATTTATTAATAGTTTAACTAAAGAATTCATCAACTGATCAGAAAATAATAAATAAGATAATCGATAGATTAGTCAACTAATCAAAAAATAATCGATAGATTAGTCGACAATAAAAATAATCATTAGCTGCAGCCCTAGTTATGTTTATATATTAAATATATTTATATATAATATAAATTATATGAATATAAATATATACATGTAAATACATGTAAATATTTTCAAAATATTTACTATATGTGTGTGTATTTATATATACATAATAAATATATAGAGTACACACACATTATGTAAACAAAAACTTTATTCGCGATTAATCGTTTGACAGCACTAACTATATAGATAACCATACATAGCTTTTTGAAGGATAAACTGTGAATCACTATCCTTTGTCATTTTATGGAAAAGAGCAGCTCAGCATTCTGCAAAATATCTTCTTTTGTGTTCCACAGAAGAAAGAATATAATATGGATTTGGAATAACAGGAGAGTATAAATGATGATTTTTGTAAAATCTCTCTTATTTATACAGCTCAATCTTCAATGCCTTCCTGAACCTGCTCATCAGCACATTCGTAGTGTTTGCTGTGTTCCTGTCCAGCACAATAGTCAGTGTGGGTTTCAATCTATGGTGCGATTCCATCACAGAAGGAGGCAGTATGCCCAGCAGGTAAGCATGACATTCACTATTTTCTGCTTCTACAATGTGCATATAAACACTACAAAGTATATAAGAAACTGAAAACAATGACAGCTGGTTGTTTTTAGACTGCTTTTATAGCTTGAAAATAGCTGCATTTAATTGGATAGGCCTTTTTTTCCTGTCAGAGAGGGTTTGGTGACATTGAAATTAGCCAGAGGCTTTTGGCTCAGTTCACTTCAGTGACTGTTAAAGTTCAGTCACGTTTTAGTGTACACAGACTACTACATTATTTGAATATAAACTCTGAAAAGCAGCTTTAATCTTCAAGTTGTTATGAGCAATATATACTTGATAAATGTTGATTCTTCAAGTGTCTGTGAATCATATCTAACACTGACTTCTGTTCATTTCCAGCTGTGAGGATCTTCAGGACACTGATCTTGAACTAGGGCTGGACAACTCTGCTTTTTATGACCAGTTTGCCATAGCACAGGTTGGTCAGTTAAAAATATAACATGTATATGATAAATACATGAGTGCTTTATATCAAAAGGGGTCGTTATGTTGACTCAAATTGATAGTTCAATCAAAAATGAAAATTGTAACTCATTTCATCCCTGCAGGACTTTATTAACCTTTAAATTGTTGTAGACTTCCAGATTAGACAACACTGAAACTCTGTCTTGAATTTTCCTTTTCTAGTTTCTGTTTCACCCTGCTTATTACCAGTTTTTATCATGAATATAACAGTCAATCCTCCTCTGCTTCCTCTAGTTTGGGTTGTGGGCGGCCTGGCTGACTTGGCTCAGTATCACCGTCTTGGCCTTTCTGAAGGTCTATTATAACTACCGTCAAGAGGATCTGGTCGACAGCTTGATCCACGAGAAAGAGTTCCTACTTGGACGCTCGTCACGCCGGCGCTCTGATGTGGTAGATGAGAAAAGTGGCATGATATGATCAACTCAACATTTTCAACGCATTGAGATATACTGTCAAGTAAAATGTGCTCATAAGCTTCTAAATTTGGCTCATTAGGTGGTGTTTCTCAACTTATTGACCTCAGTTGAGCTTAACTGAACCAAATGCTTCTGAATAACATTTTATTTGACATTCAACAATGACTGAGAATAGACATTCATGTGCACTCAATTGTTCGGACAGAGGTCTTAGATCATTCACCACAACAGTTTTTGATGCTGAGCTTGAAACACAGGACCCTGGACAAAATAAATTGCAAACATCAATAACTTAAAGGGATAATTCAAGAAAAAAATGTATTTCTTTTATTAATTACTTCATGCTATACCAAACCCATAAGAATTTCATTCATCTTCAAAACACAAAATGAAGATATTTTCAATGAAACCAGAGAGATTTCTATGGAAGCCTGTTTCCACCACAGAATATAAAAAAGACGGTAATTGCGACTATTTATCTTACAATTCTGACTTTTTTCTTACAATTGCAAGTTTATTTCTCACAATTCCGAATTCTCAGTATTGCAAGTTTAAATATAGCAACTGCGAGTTTATATCTCGCAAATTCTGACTTTTTTCTTAGAATCGAGTTTATATATTGCAATTCAGATTTTTTTTCTCAGAATTGTGAGTTTGTAGCTCATAATTCTGAGCTAACATCTCACATTTTACACCTCGTAATTCAGATTTGCAACTTTATTTCTCACAATACTGTTTATATCTTACAATTCTAGGTTTTTTCTCAGAATTGTGAGATGTAAATGCAAAATTGCAAATTTATATCTCACAATTATGACTTTATCTCGCAAAATTCAGACTTTTTTCTTAGATTTGTGAGTTTATATCTTGCAATTCAGATTCTTTTTTCTCAGAATTGTCAGTTTATATTGTATTTCTGAACTAATATATCTCGCAATTTACACCTTATAATTCAGATTTGTGACTTTATTTCTCACAATACTGAGTTTATATCTTGCAATTCTAACTTTTTTTCTCAGAATTGAGATATAAACACGCAATTGCAAGTTTATATCTAATAATTGACTTTATCTTTCAAATTCTGAATTTTTTTCTCAGAATTGTGCGTTTATATCTTGCAATTCAGATTTTTTTCTCAGCATTGTCAGTTTATACTGTAATTCTGAGCGAATATATCTCACAATTTACACCTTATAATTCTTATTTGTGACTTGCAACTCTGACTTTATTTCTCACAATACTGAGTTTATATCTTGCAATTCTAACTTTTTTCTCAGAATTGTGAGATACAAATGCACAATTGTGAGCTTATGAACAAAATTTACAAGATTCAAAGTCAATTCTGAGAAAAAGGTCTGAGAAGTCCAAATTATAAGATGTAAACTTGCAATTGTGAGAAAGTCAGTCAGAATTGAGATAAAAAGTTTTTTTTTTTTTTTTCTGTCCCATAACATTGTAAATAATCCATATGAATTGAGCAATTTAAGCCACGCTTCTGAAGAGACATGATAACTTTATATATGAATTAAAGCCTAAATTAAATCTGCTCGTATAGACATTGATCAATGCACATAAACAGAGCACATCAAATATGGTAAACATGTTTGCGTCACACGCAAGAACAAACCTCACTGGTTCTTGTGCATCAAGCAAGCATATCTGAGCTTCTTTTTTTTCACCATATGAACTTTTTAAAGCATCAAAGTGTTGGTGGAATGAACTTTCCTTGGAGGGATAGAAATTGTGCAGGTTTATTAAAAAATACCTTCATTTGTGTTTCAAGATGACAAATTTAGAACGACATGAGGGTGAGTACTTGATGAAAGAATATTCAATTTTGGGCAAACTATGCCTTTAAGGAAGTGTGCTTAAATAATGTTCTTATAAATCCTGTGTGACATACAATCAGTGTCTTATTGCCAATTACGTTTTTACTCAACCAAATGATTCTTTCCTTCTAAAGCCTATTTAAAGCAGCGCTAGAAATGAGCAACAGCTTCCAGTCAGTCTCTATTCCATCAGTGCTCTAGATTAGCTGAGGAGTTGGACTTAGTACATACATTGTAGCTCAGGTAATACTAGTTTTAACACTATTTGAAGTGTGTGTGTGATCCATGTCTGGTTTTCTTTACTGAAAGATCATTCTTTTCCAGTACTGCCTCTATGTGTAAGACATATATAATGATGTTTATGACTGTGGTAGTATCCTTCCTATGTAAAGGGATTGCTCTTGAAAACATGCTTGCATGTACATATATATTACAGTATATTAAGTAATTCAGACAGACGAAGAGGAAATCTAGTCTTCAGTCTTCAGGATATGACATCATAATTTGATGAAATATGTGAGATTTGGAGGGACAATTTAATGATTTGCTTCATCCAGTTTACTTGCTTTCCTAGAATCATCTACAAAGTTTGTCATAGTTCACTATGTTTTGAAATATTGTTGCGCATGTTGCAATAAAATTTGCTGTATGCCTTTTTTGTTTTAAGCATCTTATGATAACTAGTCCTTCTAACCCTAAAGGATTCTGTTTTAGTTTTGCTAGTTAATGTGTGAGCATGAGTCGTGATTCACTGTAACTCTGTAACACACTCAGGCCCACGTTTTTCCGAGTATAAAACATTATGCATAGATTGTTTTGTGCATCATTTTATTTATTGTGTGATAGTGTGAACACATCTCTGCAACTTTCAACATTATAAGTCTATGGCTTTTATTTCATAAAAGCAGTAATAGCAGTATAAACAGCAATGATGATGAAAATACAAAGCAACTGTTGATTTTTCTGATCATGAAATAAATATAATTCAGTCTTTAAACTAGTGACGATTTATAGCTCTTTTTGGTTTTGAATATTTGAAACAAAAGAAATGCAGTGAATATACTGCCATAAAGCATCTATATTGAAATACACATTACAGAAATACTAAACATAGAGAATGTGTACTTGACCTGGGGCGATTTTATTGCTTCAATGATTGGCTAGCTCAACAGTACAAAATATTTAGTTTATTTCCTTTTTTTCATCCAAATTCCCCTGAAATGGGTATAGTAAGCAAGTGTGCTAATTAAATGTTGCATAAATGTAATAATTAGACATACAGTGCACAAAATATCATGTTAATGATATAATGAAACATTTGTTTTGTGTCTGACATTTTCAGGTGGTTCTGTCCAAGTAACTCACAGTGATTTGATGCAGGTCACAGTAGTTTTGTTAATTATTTGTGCACCTGTAACTCATTTCTCTTCATCAGTTGTATTGATGGGGATTAATCCAATTGCATTTTCAGTAAATATTAAATTAGTTCTGTCAAACGATTAATCGCGATTAATCGCATCCAAAATAAAAGTTTTTGTTCACATAATATATGTGTGTGTACTGTGTGTATTTATTATGTATATATAAATACACACACATGCATGTATATATTTAAGTAAAATGTTATGTTTGTATATTAAATATATTTATATATATAATATAAATTATATGGATATAAATATATACATGTAAATATTTTCAAAATATATACTGTATGTGTTTATTATGTATTTATATATACATAATAAATATACACAGTACACACACAAAACACATAAAAAAAAACTTTTTATTTTGGATGCGATTAATCACAATTAATCATTTGACAGCACTATATTAAATATTTGTGGTTGGTAAGATTTTTAAAGAAAGCTCTTATACTAACCAGAACTGCATTTATTTGATCAAAAATACAGTAAAATATTATACATATTACCACAATTTAAAATAAGTTTTATATTTGAATATATTTTAAAATGTAATTTATTCCTGTGATATTAAAGCTGAATTTTCAGCAGTCATTTCTCCAGTCTTCAGTGTCACATGATCCTTCAAAAATCATTCTAATATGCTGATTTGCTGCTATATATAATATGAAATAGAAATCTGTTGTAACATTATATGTCTTTACTGTCACTTTTGATCAATTTAATTCATCTGTGTTGAATAAAAACATTCATTTCTTTCAGAAAAATTCTTACTGACCACAAACTTTTGAACAGGTTTGTGTATATAATTTTATACAAGTTTTCAATTTTGGGTGTACTGTCTCTTTAATTCAGCAATACATATCAGCTTGTGTGCTAATGGAAAATAAGCAATTTTTGACACTAGAAACCAAAGACTGATCTAATTTGATAGAAAATGCTTGCCCAAAAGCTAGAAAAATAGATACCGAACAGCTGCTGCTATAAAGAAAGATTAAGAGACTAAAAGTGTAAAACTTGAGTGGAACAGTAAAAAAGATAGAAAAAGAAAATTCTTATAAAACATAGTAAAACAAATAAATGCACCATTATTAGGCTTAAGCCAAGATGCTGGTACAGGTTTATGTAACATATAAACTTAAATAGTGCGAGTATCATAAAGCATTCAGCTATTTAAAATGGCATTCTTTCATTTGCCAGTTAAATCTGGCAGTGCATGACACAATATAAGGCCAACTCATCCTTCAACAGTCTTATATCTCTTTCTGAGACAATTTGTGGCAGATGGAAACGTTTGTGCTTAACAGAACAGCTTTGCCCTTCGTTTCTCGTAAAGTAGATAAATGCTACAGGTGTCGTTATTGTGCCAGTTCTCTTTTCTCATTTACATTGAAATATATTCTTTAACAATGATTAGTGTCATATACATGTTTGATAAATGCATAAAACGCATATTTGTATTCTAAACCTATTTGATTATTAGTAAAATAAATAGCATTGTCTTGCATTCCACATACACATTCAACCACATAATGTACAGCAAGTGCATTAAAAATAAAAGCATTGAATAAATGAAATACTATTTGACATTAAAAAGCTCATATTATGTGATACATTGGTTCATAGAGAATACAGTGTGCACATTCTGTAGAGCTCGACTGATTTTGGGTCTGATCAAATGCTAATTCAATGACATAAGAGTGTTCATGATAAAGAGAAGAAAAATTTTGAAAAAGAGTTGTTGGGGAGTTGCACCACATGACATTTTACTAATAACAATATGATATTTTAATTATATTATTAAATAACTTAATATTCAGGAAAATCCTCATTAAAATGAGAGTCATGTCTTTGAAATTAAGAAAATTAATTTCAGCAGTTTCCTAAATTCACTCTTTGAATCAGAAAGCCCTTATATTGCTATTTATATCCTAAGACAAAAATAGTACTTCAGAAATTAACAATTTTTTTTTTTTGATAGAAAGCTTTGAGGTAAATATATGAAGCAAAGAACACAAAGAACAGCACTAGCAGGAATGATCCAGCCATGGGTTTACTCATTTTATAAGCACATGCGATATGCGTTTGTCTAAATGTTCTCGCACTAAAATGTAACTATTTGTGACAATGCACATGACATTATGCATGTACTCACCGTTACATGTGGCTCTTTTCCATATTGCTTATTAAAGACCAGTACAGGTATTCAATATCTTGCATGCCTGATTTGACTGATAATACTGACCTACCAATATATCAGTCGGGCTCTACCTGTGGACGGAATTCATTCATTCATTCTCGACATTCTTCTATAATTCCAAGTGCTAAAGATTTTAATTAATATTGCTGCACAAGTATTCTTTGGAAAACTCAACCTCAGGCCATCCAAGATGTAGATGAGTTTGTTTCTTCATCAAAACAGATTTGGAGAAATTCAGCATTACATCACTTGCTCACCAATGGATCCTTTGCAGTGAATGGGTGCCGTCAGAATGAGAGTCCAAACAGCTGATAAAAACATCACAGCAATGCACAAGTAAAAATGTTTTTAAAAAAATGTTTAAAAGGCCTTAATGATGGATTTGTTTCTCACAAACACGCAGTTTTTCACTTCATAAAAGTTGTGTGGATTACTTCTGAGTCATTATGATGTATTTAACAGCTGTTTGAATTCTGACGGCACCCATTTACTACGGAGAATCTGTAAATTTACTACAGAGAATCTGTAAATTTCTCCAAATGTGTTCTGATAAAGAAACAAACTCATCTACAGCTTTAAAGGCCTGAGGATGAGTACATTTTCAGCAAATTATAGTTTTTGGTGAACTATTCCTTTACACATATCACCCAGAACTGCTATATGAGGAAAAAGAGCTACATACAGAGATCTAAATATATATATATACGGCTCGGTATAATGAGGATGTGGCATTAGCTATGCCACCATAAAGGGGAAAAAAGCACACCATCCCTTAATGGTGTGAAAAGCACATGGCCTTTAATCAACCACAAAATAAAAGAGGTGGATGTTGAACATCCTCTGAGACTTCGACTGGTGGCCAGTCGGATTATAACAGTAAAAATAAAGCAATAAAAAACAAGAGGACCTTTATCTTCCATTTCCTACACAGTCCTTCAAAAAACATCCTGACCTTTTATGGGTTTTTTCCCCCTGCCCGTTGCTGCCCCCTGTGGTCAGTTATGGTCATTGCATGGTCAGCCAGATCCAGCAGGCCCAAACGATCTGTTTGAACTGAAGCAGGTACACAGCCAGTGCCGTCTGCAGCTCTTCGCAGGCGCGCTGGGGTCTTCGGCGGTCCGTGCAGTACAGTGCTAGACCCAGCGCAGACAGAAACAGGAACAGACAGGTGAGCAGGGCCAGGTGCAAATGGCTCTGGGGAGTGTCGTAGACTGGAACACAAAATAAAAGAAGATTTGTGTTAAAATGCTAAACTTGTTGGCTGTTCAACTGTTTAAAAGAGTCTAAAACAGTCTAAGCCGCATGTCATGCAGACAAACACATATATACATGCAACATGGCCACAAATTAGGAATTAGTTTGTTTGTTTTATTAATTTGTTTCTTTATTTTATTAATTCATGGTCACAATTAACTATTCGTTCCTTCATTTTAGTTAAATCATAGCCACAAATTAGGAATTAGTTTGTTTGTTTTATTAATTTGTTTCTTTATTTTATTAATTCATGGTCACAATTAACTATTCGTTCCTTCATTTTAGTTAAATCATGGCCACAAATTAAAAATTACTTATCACAACTTAAATTGTTCTCTACTTTTAGTAAATTGTGGCCACAGTGTACAAGGGAACGAATTAGTACAACATTGCCATGATTTACTAAGGAGGCGTTTACTTGATACCATTTTCAACTAAAAATGCAAAACTTTTTATGTGTTTTGGGCATTCATTTACACCACAACAGGGTTTTGGGGGAAAACAAACTTTTGAAAACGTTTCCGCTATAATCTGTGTAAACTACAAAAACATAAACTTGTGAAAACGCTGACGTCACGCGCATGTGTATCACATGTTTGTGTAGTGTTTCTTTACAAAGTGACATTGGCAGCTCCTGGTCTGGCATGCATAATACAGCAATTTGAAGTCGTTTTCGTGCATCTCGAGTGAAAGACAATATTGTCATCTGTATGCTAAATACATAAAGGAAGAACTTTAATAGAACTTTTAATAGTAAAACTACACAGTCTACTAAAACGAGGGAACAAATTCTTAATTCGTGGCCATGCTTTAACTAAAATGAGGGAATAAAATAAGTTGTGGGAACATATTCTTATTTTGTGACCACGATACATGTGCGGCGCTCCATAGTAATTCTTTAAATGTGCTCTAAGCTTTATTTTTTCCGTTTTTATTATTTTATTCTTTCAAGTTTTTTTTTATTGGTCTTATGAAGTATTCTGATTTGTTGAGATAGTGAATTGGTGGGTTTTTGTTAAATGTGAGCCAAAATCATCACAATTAAAAGAACCAAAGACATAAACTACTTCAGTCTGTGTGCACTGAATTTATTTAATACACGAGTTTCACAATTTGAGTTGAATTACTGAAATAAATGAACTTTTCCACACATTCTAATTTATTGAGATGCACCTATATATATATATATATATATATATATATATATATATATATATCATTTGATGCACATTATATGTATTTTACACAGCAAAAATAACATTTATTTGACCAAAATTCCAGAATTGTTAGCTGACAATCTAGATGAATGTATTGTTTATATTCGATATGCTGATATTTTTCAACACATTTTGGCTGATAGCCAATGCCGATACTGATATATTTCCTTTTGTTTGGAAACAACACCAAATCTCTCCTGTGCAGAGATTAAAAACAAATTATTTTAATTTTGGTTAGTTTTTAATAAAAATGCATTTGTTAGAATTAAATAAACAACAGTGAAGTTATTTTATAATGAGAGTACATTGAAAGCTTCGAAAATAATTATAAATCATTCACTTGCATTTTTTTTTTTTTTTCAGACAGATGCAGCGGTAACTTTAACATTTTATTTAAAAATTTAACATTTGTAGATGGTCTAAGCAAAAGAGTTATTTGCATATTTTACTTTCATTTTATCACAAGTAGGCTAACAGTGGCCCGTAAGGAATTAAAACTCCTTACCAGATTAGGACCTGCTGCACGCGCTACTCTATAGTACAAAAGACGCATCACTCTCTACGTGCATTCTCAGGTTAAATGCAGTGATCCAAAACAGAATTCAGGCAAAAGTTTCCTTCAAGAATGACCATACTGCTGACATAATCTTATCGCTAGCACATGTGAGCACATGTGAGTTATTCGTCTTGTCGGCAAGACATATCGGCATAATTTTTAATATTAGGCCGATGCCGATGTTTACATTTTAAGCCATTATCGGCTGATTCCGATATCGTTCCAATAATATCGTTATCATTTTATTCAGCAAAATATTTTCCATACATTTTGGCTTTAATAAGATCTTTTAAACACGCAAACTCGTAATTACGAACTTAGAGAAGTGGGAAGAATGAAATTTCCGATATCACACAAAGGCAGTATTATTTACTGGCTAAGTCTGGGAGAAGTCCACAAGGGCTAACAATGCTGATTGCATTTTTAACCAAAGAAAATTAAAAAAAGGTCACTTTGTTTTTTTGTTTTTTTGTTTGTTTTTTTTTTTGTACATGCATGATACCTCAATGTAATATTTTGAATAGGCAAAGGGAACCAAATTGTAACTCCATTCATGTAAACTTATAAAACCACAGCAAAGGACTACTTATAAATGCTCAGGCTGTTCTGAGTCCCAGATTTCATGCAAGAAAATCATGCATCTTTTCATGCATTTTTTGAGATCCACCACACTGTTCAACACATTTCTTATCTACTTACCTCCTAAACAGTCATAGTACGGAATGTCTGGAAACCCAACATAAAAGGTAACAATGGTTTAGGTTTAAGTTAGTCAAAATCTTTGTAAAACCCATAACCATTCATCAGCCACATTTACTGCTCCACAAAATCCAAGCGTTTAATAGTAATCCACACAATCTGGAATTTAACATGAGGACAAAGTAAAATTGGTCACACCAATTCGCCACATCGAGGAACAGAATGCTGCTTGGTTCATACATCACTACAACACTGACAACCGACAAAGGACCTTTGCTTGTGAAATTTCACTAATGTGACCGCACTTAGATCTTTGGAGACATGGAAACACATGACCTTCATTCTTACAGGGTTTTGCAATAAGGCTTTTCGAAATAAGCTCTTGAGAGAAGACAAACTGTTCATCTAAACAAACTACACTGGCGCCCTGAATTACTACCTTCTTTAAATTTCTTAAAGTAAATTCCTTGTTTCATTAACATAACAGTGTTGTTGGCACAGATTGCACACTACCTAATTTGCGTGTATAATTAATCTGGAAAGTACATCACTTGGGTATGTTTGTACATCCCTTCTTTTCTTTTTTCAAAACGAGGGGATTCATTAAACGCAGACTTCAATGAAAACAATCTTTTACAACCCACTTCAACATGTTTAATTTACTTTACTATTTTTAAGTGCCAGCTCTTAATAATGCAGAGAACCACTTTAAAGAATGGTTCAAAGAGTCTCTGGAGATTTTAGGGACTGCTAGAGCAGGTTTATTTGAACTCTCTTACCATGAACAGTGATCTCCGGCTCTCTGAAGCGAACCCGCCTCTCGGTTTTTTGCCTGCGTGATAAATCTGACTCCACATTGCTCACGTTGGACCTTTTCAGAATAGAGGTGGGCAGTTTTTCATTTATGACCTGAAATCAGAAAAGACAAAACTATTGACTTTCAGAATGTTTGATGGAAGCAATATGAAGTCATTTGACTGTGGCAGTAGATTCCTATAGCTTTACTTCCTGATTCCTAAGACATTATGGAACCTAATGACATTAACACGAATTTTATGTGACAAGATTGTTAGCAATAAAATGTCATGACATTTTAACAGAAAAAGTGGAAGTGAAAAACAATGTGATTTACACAAGTAAGGATGTTGGCACAAAAACATGTCCTGTATTATGTGAGTAAATCACATGTATTTATTCAAGAATACATAAAAAAATAAGCATTAAGTCAAAAATGTCAGGATGATAGAAATGTCCTGATATCATAATGAAGAAAAAAGAAAGAACACTTAAAGTTTGCACACGTTTTAAGCATTGTGGTTTTAAGCCGTTGAAATGCATTCAGCAGCAAAAGATAACTCATTTCGCTATATGCGCACTGTTTCTGAGTGCTGCCTGAGAGGCGCGCACATGTGAAGAGTTATTTTTGCCGTTTATAGGCCTTGAACGGTTAAATAAACACACTTGTATGTGTTGAAATGCCTGTCTTTGAAAGTATCCTCATAAACAGTAATTTAGGTCTTAAGTGAAAGCAAACAACTGAGAAAGAAAACACATGTGTAACAGTGCATACAGTATATTGGATCTGGGAAGCTCTTAAAGTGACAGCAGTCTAATATTCCTGCTTTCTGTCATTCATGATAATCAAACAACAACAGACAGAATATCTCTCACTGCTCTTGACTAAATCACTTTCGTAACTTTAATAAGAAGAAATATACATTTAATTGACAGTGAGGAGTATGCAGTGTTTTTATACAATTGATTACTGTATTCAATGTATGTAGCATTTCTTTAGTTACTTTTTTTTTTTTTTTGTTTTGTTTTTTGTCCTGTTGCTTGTACTTTGTTTCTTATTCTTATTTAATCGCTGACTGATTACTTGTCTTCAGTGAGCTTGAGTTTTGAGTTTTTTTTCTTCTTTTTTAAATTTAGGCTAGTACGCCTATTAAGTTTTTAAGTGATACTGACACTGGTGACAAGAATTATGAAATGTCTATGGTATCAAAAATTTTGACATCATGAAGACCTTATTTAAATCAAAATTAATTATATTGTAATATCTATTGTTACAGTTAAATAAAATTAGTCATATCGTGATATAAGATTTTGGTCATATCGCCCACCCCTAGTATAAGTTAACCATTTTTCCTTGATGGTTACACCACATTACATCTTCATTAAATTTAATATTTTCTTAACAATATAAAAGTTTCTGAAAACTATATTAAACCAAGATAAATGCAATAAATTCTTTATCATGGCCTCAGTGTCAAGTGTCATTGGCTGCAGTATTACCTTCGTTTTAGGAGTTTCCTGTTGTCTGTATGGCTCTTTTCTGTGTCGCAGCTCAGAGTGTCTGTCCTTATGGCTATGAGAGATGCTACTCAGAGCGTCGCTGAATGACTCGGTGGCCGAGAACCTTTTGGAAAGAGTCGACACACACTCTCCCAATGAATCTGTAACATAAAAAGCACTTCACAAACTGCAGAACAACATATTTGACATCACATCAGCAAAAAGCAACACATATATTTGTTTCTAGTCAGAACAGTTTGCATGATGAAACTAGTTTAGCAGAGAATAATTTAGCATTGAAACTATGTGCCACGCAGGTGATATGTTGTGGCGAAAGCATTTTCTCTCAGAAAGCTGACTCTGCAGCTGAGTTTGACATTCATGACACATTGCTGCCCTATACAATACATTTTTCATCGTCCAGGAAAAAGGCAATAGGGAAGAATCAGAACGACCCGTCCCCAGAAAACTAGCAAAGCATTTCTGCTTACAAAAATGCCCTGGCCTCAAACTGTCAAAGACACTACACGGCTTTTCTGCCTGAGATCTAAAACGCCATCAGCTGCAGACAGAATACATCAGTGCATGCTTGGAATAAATGTTTACTCATTCAGGCGATTTAGCTCTGCAGGTTTTTTATCATACAGAACTATGTACAGTAGACTTAGTGAGGAAGCAAGAAAATTGTACTACATCTAAGTGGAAGGAGTAAATGGCTCTATATGGGTAACATTCTCAAAATGGTTTTCACTAGAAGCTGCTTCGAAGCTATGGTGGATATTTTGCTATGACAATCAGAACACTTTACATAGAATATGAACGGCTGCTAGTTTCTATGGGCCTAGAATGTCCAGAAAATTGCAAAGCAGATGTGCTTATACAGATTTACCATATAGCAAATTACTGTAGTAACTTGGTTCTGTAAACAGCCACTACTGTCATAAGGGAAAAAAAAAAAAAATTATATATATATATATATATATATATATATATATATATATATATATATATATATACACACACACACACACACACACACACACACACACACACAGTCATGGCCAAAAATATCAGCACCCTTGGTAAATATGATCAAAGAAAGCTCTGAAAATAAACCTGCATTATTAATCCTTTTGATCTTTTATTTAAAAAATTCACAAAAATCTAACCTTTCATTGGATAATAAGAATTTAAAATGGGAGGAAAAATCATTATGAAATAAATGTTTTTCTCAAATACATGTTGGACACAATTATTGGTACCCCTAGAAATTCTTATGAGTAAAATATCTCTGAAGTATATTCCCATTCATATTCACAATTTTGAGCAGGGTGATTATGAACATGAAATTATCCAGCCATGGCTTCCTGTTTCACAGAAATATAAATAGGAGGGAAAACAAAGCCCAAATTCCCTTAATCATCCATCACAATGAGAAAAACCAAAGCATATATTTCTGATGTGCAGCAAAAGATAATTGAGCTTCACAAATTAGTGAAGTGGCTTTAAGAAAAGTGCTAGAGCAGTGAAAATTCCCATTTCCATCATCAGGGCAATAATTAAGAATTTCCAATCAACATAAAATGTTACGAAACTGCCTGAAAGAGGACTTGTGTCTATATCGTCCTAATGCACGGTGAGAAGGAGAGTTTGAGTGGCTAAAGACTCTCCAAGGACCACAGCTGGAGAATTGCAGAAAATTGAGTCTCGGGGTCAGAAAATCTTTAAAAAAAATGGTCAAACAGCACCTACATCACCACATGTTGTTCAGGAGGGTTTCAAGAAAAAATTCTCCTAGCTCATTCAAAAACAAACTCCAGCATATTTAGTTATCAGACACGACTGGAACTTCAAATAGCACTGGCTTCTACGGTCAGATGAAACTAAAAAATGAGCTTTTTAGCAGCAAACACTCAAGATGGGTTTGGTGAACACAGGGATAAGAAGTACCCCATGTGTACAATGAAATATACTGCTGTATTTTTGATGTTGTGGGCCTATATTTCTGCAGGTCCTGTGCCCGGTTGCATAAAGCACCTTAAGTGTAATTTTCCTTTAAGATCGCCCTTAAGTTTCCCTTACAATTAAGGGCGTTGCATAAAATATCCCTTAAATGACACTTAAGGGTTCCTTTAGGTGAAACGTCATAAACCCTTAGAATTTCTCTTAAGTATCCCTTAAAGCCCATTAAATGTTGCATAAAGCCCCTTGACTGTCATTTTCCTAAGTATAACATAAGGTATGGAAAATGTCCCCTTAAGTGTTACACAGCGAGCAGATTCAATCCGAAAGTCTTCTACAAGACACAATCGGCCGTTTTATAACAGATATTAATTTAGGCATTTATTCACATTAATCGAATAACATACAGCTAATAGCTCAAACATGAGTGCGTCATGTGAAAACACATTTATATTCTAAAATATTTCATTCCTGTATTTTCCTACATATTACCTGAAGATGACTTGAAAAAACACGCATAAACGATATATTGTCGCAATCGTGTGTTTATTGTGTTTACATTTCTGCCTTTTATTCAGCTTAGCTGCAGCGATTGCTGCTGTATTCCATCATATGAGTCCGGATTGGACTTTCAGCGCGGCAACGTCCTCCGGCTTCGAGTATGAATGAACATACACTGGAGTGTTTAGCACTTCATAATGGTCACATCGCCTCATTTTGGATACGAATAAAATTGCTATCTTGTCTCTTTGCATTTAAATATAGATTTATTCACATTAGTCCCTGAAAATGTTATGTTTCTGTGAAAACTTAAACCGCTATCTGCATTAACAAATAACGTGTCCCTGGCAACAGTAGATTTTTTTAATGGCAAAACCTGGATCGCTGTCGTGAAATACTTAACGGTTTCCCTTAACTAAGGGGATGGTTTAAGGGATTGTATGCAACACCCTTAAGTTATTCCCTTAGGTAAGGGGAAATCACGCCTTAAGTGTCATACTTAAGGGAACAACTTAAGGTGCTTTATGCAACCGGGCACTGGACATCTTGTTTAGACACATGGCATCATGGATTCTATCAAATACCAACACAGGGTTCCCACTCTAAGCCAAATGTCAAATTCCCTGACTTTTCCCTGACTTTCACTGACTAAAAATACTTTTTTTTTTTTTTTTTTTAAACTCTGAAGTGGTCATTTTGTAGCCAAAGCTCATAAAAATGTACATTTTCTGGCATATTTGCCTTAGTTAACCGGTACAGCCTGGTGACTGCATTTGACTTAAGTGATTGCCAGTTGACGAGCGGGAAGGGAATAAAATGTTGCTGAAAATATAGCCCAGGGCTCAACGCTAAGGATTTTTTCAGTGGTTCCAATTATTACTTGCCCTGTTAATATTTTCACTAGCCTTGCCAAAAAAAAAAAAAAAAAAAAATTAAATTAAAAATAATTAAATATATAAAATAGTTGCTGTTATCAATTTTGTTTTATCTATGTTACCTTGTATTCTAATAAATAAACTTATGACACCTATATTTTAGATACCAATAAAATTTTACAATTCTAAATTTCAATTTTAATACCACAGCAAAAACCACTAGCCTAACTAATATAAAGTTCAATCATTATTAAAGATAAGTGACAGCCAGCAAATAAGAACAAATGAACAAATTGCAAGTAATAGCAAAATTAAATATATAGCACAAAGATATAAATGAAATTTTGCTTAAGTTTTTGTGTTTGTTAGTGTTCAGGTACAAAAATTGAATAATTACTTATAAAATAACTTTTGCATATTCTTCACTCTGTGTTGCACCTTGATTTTTCATTGCCATTTGAAATTAGTGGCAAGGCAACCACTGCATTTTAATCATGAATCAATCCAAAAAAAGTGCAATGTTTAATTTATATAAGACTGCATAATTTTTCAAAATCTGAAGTAAAAACAGAATGGTGTGAAATTATGCTACGTGAAACAGAAACAGCAGATGGGCTGAATGAGATGCTGTTTTACTCTCTGACAGCAGGTGGCGCTTATGGAACAGCGATACAGCGTTTCCTTTGTTACCGCTGTAAACACAGCAGCGCTCCACATATTAAAGTGCCCCTATTATGGCTAATGAAAGGTTCTTATTTTGGTTTTGGGAGTCCCCAACAACAGGTTGACATGCATGCAAGGTCAAAAAACATTTTCTTATAATATAAGTTCAAACAGCTGATAAAAACATCACAATAATCCACACGACACCAGTCCATCAATTAATGTCTTGTAAAGACAGCTTGAGAGACATTAATTGATGGACTGCAGTCGTGTGGATTACTTGTGGATTATTGTGATGTTTTTATCAGTTGTTTGGACTCTCATTCTGATGGCACCCATTCACTGCAGAGGATTCCTTCGTGAGCAAGTGATGTAATGCTAAATTTCTCCAAATCCGTTCCAATGAAGAAACAAACTCATCTACATCTTGGATGGTCTGATGGTGAGTACATTTTCAGCATTCTTTTAAGCATTTAAAGAAGAATCCAAAACAATTTATAATGAATTCTTGTAGTAAATATGAAGTATTTTGTCAGAAACTATGCTGAACTAAGGGATAGTTCACCCAAAAATGAAAATTCTGTCATTAATTACTCACCCTCATGCCGTTCCAAACCCATAAGACCTTTGCTCATCTTCGAAACACAAATTAGAAAAAGGTAGTACGGACTAGTGCCGGGCAACAATTAATCAGGATTAATTGCATCCAAAATAAAAGTTTTTGTGTACATAATATATGTGTGTGTGCTGTGTATATTTATTATGTATATATAAATAAACACACATGCATGTATATATTATGTAAATGTGATGAATATGAATATATACATGTAAATACATGTACATATTTTCAAAATATATACTGTATGTGTGTGTCTTTATACTGTATATACATAATAAATATACACAGCACACACACATGTATTATATAAACAAAAAAAATTATTTTGGATGCGATTAATCGCGATTAACCGTTGCCCAGCACTATTAAAGACATCATTAAAATAGTCCATGTGACATCAGTGGTTCAACCTTAATTTCATGAAGCTACGAGAATACTCTTTGTGCACAAAGAAGACAAAAATAACGGCTTTATTATACAACTGGAACGACATAAGGGTGAGTAATTAATGACAGAATTTTCATTTTTGGGTGAACTATCCCTTTAAGGTACATTTTTATAAGGACAATTAACCTTCTGTAATTTATGTAATGTTTTCAAAATCATGTTTTAGCAACAATTTGATACTGAAGACATTTCCCATAGTTACATTACTTGTATATTCTGTTTTGCCGATCTCAGCATAGACAGTGGCTAGCAGCTCCAGACTCCGGGCTGTGATGGGGTGATCATTACCAAAAGCCCTCTGGTGGATTTTAGTGGCCTAAATGGGGTGGGGGGAAATGGAGAAAAGACAATTACTATAACATTTCTTCAGATTTCTCCTCTTTAAAAGCCTTCTGTCATCACACATATATACTAAAACACAATGTACGTACCTTGCCACTGTATTCTAATGCAAGGTGGGGTCTGAAAGTGATGGAGAGTGACACAAATGTTAGAAGTTATGGTCAAAAATGGTTATTTTGCATGTGTAAAAACTGTTCTTGACATCAAATTAAAGAAAAATGTTATATATAAAAAAAGAAAATCACAACTGATATTATTTCTAGAGGTCAAATGCATTGCACTGTGAAATCAGGGTGTTTCATGCATACACGATGTGCAGTGTACATACATAGTGCATAAAAAACACTGTATAGTATGGAAGGGTGTGGTCTCAACATTACTGAGCATATGCCTGTCTGTTTACTGCACGAGATAGAGAGAGATTCATGCACATGTTGTCTATTATCGATCAGCAAATCTATATCATTGATTACGCCTTCAGGACTCGGTTGACCTTTTTCTATTACCAAAATCATAAAGAGCGAGAGAATAAGAGTGTATTTGCAGAGTAGGTCCAGTGTAATATCACATATTTCAACATAATATACTAGACGGATCATTAATATTGACGTGTTCTGTGAGCAACAGCAATAACAGTCCATCTAATGGAATATATAAGAGGAGATCAAAGGATACCTATAATACTTCCTGTATGTGAGTATGAGTCAGTAGAGTAAAGCATGTTACAACATAACTATCGGCTTAGTATCAAGTTTATTTGCTTATCAAAACTTAAGACAGCAGGCCAGTAGTTATAAAGGAAGTGTGAATGAGGGCACAGGCAGGCAAACACTTGACATTCACTGGATCTCTCACCCACTATAAAACCTTATATAACTACTCTCTTGACACTGGAGAAACACTTGACGGAGAACATTGTCACATCGTCTGAGTTCAAAAAGGAATGCTAGCATACCGCTTACTGTGCAGTATATGGGCCATTCTACAGAACTGGTCCAAAGTCAGAGTTGGAAATGTCTTTTTCCAGAAAATTTGTATGTATGGAAATTGTATAATATCCAAGGTACACATTTCTAGTAATTGTGCAGTTAATTCTCATATTTTATTTTCGTCACTACCGAAACACAGTAACAATAATTTAATTAGAAGGGTTATATTGACCTATTAAGATTTTGCTTTAATCTACATTGTACGTTTTTTTTTTTTTTTTTTTGCTATTTTATTAACATTTTTTTCAGAGGTAAATCAATAACAATTAAATTTTTAACAATATTTCAAATGCAATTTATGAGATTTGTTGTATTTTGAATCCAGTTTTTCTTTGTAAAAGACAAAAAGTTGATCATACTGATTTCAAAGTTAAGGATTCATTAGTTTAAATATACATGAACCAAAAACTATCATAACATCTTAGTTGTTAATTCAGTGTACTTTATTTTTGACAAAACCCATGTTTCGTTAGTGACTGCACATTTTTGGTAGTGACAGTAATGCTTTGGCAGCGACCACATCACATTACAGAATTTTAACTTGCATAATAAAACACTATTAAAACATACTAAAATACAAAAAAAAATGCATAACTGTACTAAAATTTTGTTTATAACTCTCAAAAAGTGTGCTTAATTGCAGAAAACGTCTCGGTTACGTATGTAACCCTCGTTCCCTGAAGGAGGGAATGGAGACGTCACGTCGGATGACCGACGAAATTGGGATCTCGCCAGAGAGACCAATCCACTTCGAGTGTAACTAAACGAGCCAATGGACATTGGCATACGATTATTGCATCCAGCTGCCGCTGATCACAGCGTGAGCATAAGAGGCAGCTGGTGCACTGCATCAATTCATGCTTTCGCTGAGGAGCCGAGCCGGTGAACCGGCAGCTCAGCGGTGGTACAGCGACTGTGGCGACGGGACGTGACGTCTCCGTTCCCTCCTTCAGGGAACGAGGGTTACATACGTAACCGAGACGTTCCCCTTTCAGTCGGTCACTCCGAGTCATGTCGGATGAATGACGAAATTGGGATCCCTACCAAAGCGCCACAGGAGCTGCCTCTTCCAGTGCCCTGTGTAGGCCTCCTGATCCTTCCTATAAGGCAGACGATAGGACCGGGCTCTACACAGAGAAGGTCAACTACTGTTGTTCCTTGAACAACCCAAACAGTAGGACTAGGATAACACTGGGAAGCATGCCCTTCCACTTGGAAGAGGCACACTGCGGAGTCACCTCCTCCCAGAGGGGGTTAAGTGATATTCAGACATGTGAAGTAACCCCGTAGGGCCCTATTGCACATGGAAGTCTCTGAGATGGCTCAGGCTGCATCATTAGAGATATCAGAACGTGGTCTGCCAGGGGAAACACGGCTCTAATAAGCATACCGTGGAATACACATATGGGATCCCGGCAGGGTCTCTCATATGGGCACTAGCCTCGCACCAGATTTCAAGAATTCATTGGCTGAAGGCCTGGCGCCGGACGCCCCACCGCGTCCGGACGCCGGAGTGCTGGAGGACTCAACAGGGTTTGCCTGGTTAAGGAACTCTCTGGAGAATTAGGCGTAAGGACGCCGCAAGCCGACTCTGAGCCGGCCCTCTCAGTGCCACTACCCGTTTGAGGTGAGAACACAGGAGGAAACCGGTTCGACACGTAGGCTATAAAACCTAGCGAACGTGTTGGGAGTCGCCCAACCCGCAGCTCTATAGATGTCTGCTAGCGAGGCACCACAAGCCAGCGCCCAGGACGATGCGACACCCCTAGTGGAGTGAGCATGCAACCTCAGCGGGCAGGGCACACCTTGTGCTTCGTAAGCCAAGGTGATGGCATCCACTATCCAGTGGGCCATCCTCTGCTTGGAGACAGCCTTCCCCTTCTGCTATCCTCCGTAACAGACAAAGAGCTGTTCTGAGGTCCTGAAGCTCTGAGTTCTATCCACGTACTGACGCAGTGCGCGTACAGGACAGAGCAAAGCTAGGGCTGGGTCTGCCTCCTCCAGGGGCAGCGCTTGCAGGTTCACTACCTGGTCCCTGAAGGGAGTGGTAGGAACCTTGGGCACATAGCCGGGCCGGGGCCTCAGTGTTGCACTGGAGTCGGCCGGCCCAAACTCAAGGCACGACTCGTCGACCGAAAATGCCTGCAGGTCCCCCACCCTCTTGATTGAGGCCAACGCAGTCAGGAGTAGGGTTTTCATAGAAAGAAACTTCAACTCGACTGACTGCAAAGGCTCAAAGGGGGCAGTTTGTAGGGCTCTTAGCACCAATGCCAAATCCCAAGAGGGAAGGGAGGGAGGCATCGGAGGATTTAACCTCCTGGCCCCCCTAAGAAACCTGACGACCAGATCGTGCTTCCCCACCGACCTCCCCTCTATGGGGTCGTGGTGGGCAGAAATAGCAGCAACGTACACCTTAAGGGTGGAGGGGGACAGCCTACGTTCCCACCCTTGTTGCAAAAAGGAAAGTACGGCTCTGATCGAACATCTCCGGGGGTCCTCATGGTAAGAGGAACACCATTCGACGAACAGGTTCCACTTCATCGCATAGGCCCATCTTGTGGACGGTGCTCATGCTGAAGCAATAGTGAGCGCTACCTCCTGGGGCAGGTCACCTAGAACCTCCGCGTCCCATCCAGGGACCACACATGGAGTTTCCACAAGTCTGGACGTGGGTGCCAGAGGGTGCCCCGTCTCTGAGAAAGCAGATCCTTCCTCAGAGGAATCGGCCAGGGAGGGGCTGTCGCGAGGAGCATGAGTTCTCGGTAACCAGGTCCTGTTGGGCCAATATGGGGCCACTGACAGGACCTGCTCCTCGTCCTCCCTGATCTTGCACAGTGTCTGTGCTAGCAGGCTCACTGGAGGAAACGCATACTTGCGCAAGCCCTGGGGCCAGCTGTGTGCCAGTGCATCCGTACCGAGCGTTGCCTCGGACAGGGAGTAGAACCACTGGCAGTGGGTGGTTTCTGGAGATGCAAACAGGTCTACCTGAGCAACTCCGAACCGAATCCAACTCAGCTGGACCACCTGGGGATGGAGTCTCCACTCCCCAGGAAGTGCTGCTTGAGACAGCTCGTCGGCCGCCTGATTGAACACTCCTGGGATGTGGATGGCACGAAGGGACCTCAGATGTTTCTGACTCCAGAGGAGGAGGTAGCGGGCGAGTTGCGACATGCGACGGGAGCGCAAACTGCCTTGCCGGTTGATATATGCAACGGTCACAGTGTTGTCCGTACGGACCAGAACGTCTCCGCCCCGAAGGCGCCCTCTGAGGCGGCGCAGGGCAAGGCGTACTGCCAGCAGCTCGAGGCAATTGATATGCCAACCCAGAAGGCGGCCCGTCCAAACCCCTGATACTGCGTGCCCGTTGTACGTGACACCCCAGCCGGTGGCCGAGGCATCCGTGAATACCACAGCATGCCTGGATACCTGCTCCAGGGGCACTCCTGCCCAAAGGAACGAAAGATCTGACCACGGGCTGAAGGTCTTGCGGCAGGCCGGTGTAATCTGAACCCGGTGAGTACCGCGTTTCCACGCCCACCTCGGGATTCGGCCATGGAGCCAGTGCTGATGCGGTCTCATATGGAGCAGACGAGCGGAACTATGGCCGCAGCTGCAACCATATGCCCCAGGAGCCTCTGAAAGAGTTTCAGTGGGACCGCTGTCCTGCCTGATAAAGTCTTGAGGCAGTTCAGCACCGACTGAGCACGTTCCTGGGTGAGGCATGCTGTCTGGTTGACCGAATCCAACTCCATGCCGAGAAAAGAGATCCCCTGCATTGGCACGAGTTTGCTCTTTTCCCAATTGACCCGAAGGCCCAACTGGCTGAGGTGCCTGAGCACCAGGTTCCTGTGTTCGCACAACTGCTCTCGAGAGGTAGTTGAGAATGCGCACACCCCGTTCTCTCAGGGGAACGAGGGCCGCCTCTGTGACTTTGGTGAAGACATGAGGCGAAAAGGGACAGCCCGAAGGGCAGGACCTTGTGCTGATATGCCCGACCTTGTACTGATATGTCGAACGCGAACCGCAGGAATGGCCTGTGTCGCGGGAGAATCGAACATGAAAGTACGCGTCCTTCAGGTCGATCGCTGCAAACCAATCTAGGGGACGGACGCATCCAAAAATGCGTTTCTGCGTCAACATATTGAACGGCATCTTGTGAAGTGCATGGTTCAAAACTCGCAGATCCAAGATCGGTCGTAACCCACCGCTTTTCTTGGGCACAATGAAGTAAGGGCTGTAAAACCCCGACCTCATATCGGCTGGAGGGACCGGCTCTATTGCGTCCTTCGCCAGCAGGACTGCAATTTCCGTGCGCAAGACCGGATGCCCCTGAACTTAGGGGGACGCCGGGGCGAACTGAATCGCGTAGCCGAGTCTGATGGTCCACAGGAACCACCGAGACGGACTGGGGAGCGCTAGCCAGGCTCCGAGAGACCGTACCAGCGGGACGAACGGGGCCACCGACGTGCCCATGGTGGGGCAGCGAGGTGGAACACAGGGATCGGCCCCGGGGCCTGTGACGGCCTGGCCTGTGATGGCAGGGAGCGGGGTCTGGGTGTGTAGTGTAACACTCACCTGATTTCTCCTCGTGTGGGAGGAGACACAGGAACCCGGCTTGAGGCTTGTGACAGCCCGGCGTGTGACGACTTGAAGCGGGGACTGGAGTGTTACCGCCCTTACCTTGTTCCACGAATGGGCAGGAGGGGTGCTCTTGGGCAACCACCCGCTGCCTGCTGGCGAGAGAGGAGGAGGGAAGCGATCCCGTGATGCATGGATCAGCACTCTCCTCCTCTTGAGACCCAGAGATTGAGGAGACCGCTCTTTATTGATGTTTTGGATACCGCTGGCTGCTGGGCCAGCAGCGGAACAAAATGAAACAAAAGATACTCCACCCGGCCCTCCTCCGGGGGAGGGAGTGGTGCAGTCACCATCTCCCGACGAGCAGTCTCCTCCATCTCTGGGCCTCTTGCACTTGCGCTTGCCGCCAGGTTTGGCGGGTGCCTGGACGGGCTGGGCGTCCTGCCTGCGACCGGCTCCACGACGCTGCCTGGTGGAAGGCTGCTGCGGCTGTGCGGGAGCGGGGGCGGCCGCAGGGGTACGCCCACGGCGACGAGCAGGCTGAGTGGCTGCAGCCGGAGTGGAAGCAGCAGGTTTCCTCCGGCGCATGATGTGTTTGCCTCAGTCTGCTTCTGGGCTGCCGAGAACTGCTAGGCAAAGCTCTCGACAGCGTCGCTGAAAGGGCCAGTCTGTGACACGGGAGCATTCAGGAACTGTACCTTCTCCTGCTCCATGTCAGTGAGACACAGCCAGAGATGGCGCTCTTGGACCACTAGCGTGGACATCGCACGACCCAGAAACTGTGCAGTCACCTTCGTCGCTTGAAGCGCGAAGTCCGTCACAGCACGCAGCTCATGTAGAACCGCCAGGTCGTGACCACCCTCGTGCAGGTCTTTCAGGGCTTTGGCCTGGTGGACCTGCAGTAACGCCATGGCGTGGAGGGCAGAAACCGCCTCCCCACAGGCTCTATAAGCACTGCCAGTTAGACCTGACGAATACTTACAGGCCCATGAGGGTAGACATGGGTCAACCCGCAGAGTGGAAGCGGCTGTTGGACACAGTTGCATGGCCACAGACCGCTCCACCGAGGAGAAGCCCACATACCCCAAAGCGGCCCCACCATCGAGGGTGGTGAGAGCGGAGGAACCACAAGATTTGTTTCGAGCAGTGAAAGGTGCCTTCCACGACCTTGTAAGCTCCTCATGCACTTCCGGAAAGAATGGAACCGGAGGGCGGCGCTGAGAACCAGCACGACCCCCACAGAGAAACCACTCATCCAGCCTTGAAGGATCGGGACGCGGTGGAGGATTCCACACGAGCCCGACATTCTCGGCGGCCCGGGAAAGCATAGCCGTCATCTCTGGGTCTGGCTCGGACAACGCTACCACACCCAAAGGGGGCAACGCAGCCGGGTCGTCATCCCCGGAGAGAGAGGGCCCGCCCTCCGATGCAGTGATCGACATCTGGTCGTCAGAGGGGGCACCGAAGAAAATGCGTGGCCAGCGCGCCCCTTCGGCAGCTCCACCAGCTGCGGAGTGCTTGAGGGGTGAGGAGCTCCACTTGGGGAAGCCCTCACCGTAATCCTCAAAACACCTCTGACTCCACCGGATCCAGCGCGCATGCCGGATCGCGGCAGAGGCAGAGGGACTCCGCCATGTTTGACATAGCGGAGTCCGCACTCCGAGATGGTCATGTCCCCGCAAGAAGAACATGAACCATCCACGAAAGCCTCCTCAGCGTGCTGAATGCCCAGACACGTGAGGCAGCGATCGTGACCATCCTGAGGCGCCAGGAAACGACCACACCCAGAAACGCACAGGTGATAAGACATCTTTAAAAAGACGCAAGGACCCGTGTTACTCTTTTAGAGAAATTGCTCTTTTAGAGAAATGCTCTTTTAGTGCTGAAGCACGCAGGGGAGCTGGCCACCGCACACTCATAGTGTGGGTGTCAGCAGGAAGACGATCTTTCTCTCCCGGACACCGTGACCACCGCTGCTGTGCTGTAACGCCCGCACTCATTCGCAGAAGACTCTCTTGGAAGGGAGAGCAGTAGCTTCAACCACTACCGCTCGGCTCCGAAGCGAAAGGATGAATTGATGCAGTGCACCAGCTGCCTCTTATGCTCACGCTGTGATCAGTGGCAGCTGGATGCAATAAACGTATGCCAATGTCCATTGGCTCGTTTAGTTACACTCGAAGTGGATTGGTCTCTCTGGCGAGATCCCAATTTCATCGGTCATCCGACGTGACTCAGAGTGACCGACTGAAAGGGGAACAGGTGTTTGGTAGTGACTTTCCTTAAAGTTACACAGTTTTTTCTGACTTTTGAACACATTTACCTCAAAATGATGGGGCCTATCTGCTCACCATGTAGCTATGAGAGCGAGGGACACAGGAATATTTCCTGATCAGAAATTCAGGGGTGTAGTTGAAATCAGTCTCAGCCAATGGACTAAAACATACACTTTTTCGGTAGTGACATGAAAATGCAAGACACATTTTTTTCATAATAAGTTTCATAATTTACAAAGAAAATGTAAAATAAATATGTATATTTTTTGAACTTCACTTTTTTAAAAGCATCAAAAAGATACTTTTAAAAACAACAATGGAAAAAAAAAATACAAGGACTATTTCAATATCATTTTCATAAGTTGAAATTTAGGGGTTAGGGTTCAGGACAGTCACCTCCCAATTGAAAGTACCCAATAAATGATGATTTTATATATATATATATATATATATATATATATATATATGTATATATAAACAAACAAACAAACAAATATATATATATATATATATATATATATGTATAAGCTTACTGATCTTAGTAAATATATCACAAAGATCTTAGTAAATATATCACATGTGAATACTTGAATGCTTTTGAAATGTGTTTTTTTGGTTGTGGGACAGCAGTTTGGACCAGTTCTGTAGAATGGCCCATATACAATATACTGCCTGCTGTTTTAAAAACTTATGTAGAAAAACAAGCAAAATGCTTGCTTAAACTCAAATGTGTAAATATCATTTATCAATATCAATATCAAATGTAGCTGTTACATTTAGGGCTGTCAGAGTTATCAATCACGATTAAAGTTTGTGTTTACATAATATACGTATGTGTGTGTACTGTATTTTTACTTTAAAGTACACATTTTTTTTTAGCGTTCTTAGTGATTTTAGCATCTATAATTTAATTTTTTTTATTATATTTAAATGCAATATATTTTTTATGTACTAAGTTTCAACTTAACATAATTATTTCAGCTTGTAATTACAAATACATTTAAATACATGACATACAATTTTAAAAAGAAATGACATTAAAGTATATTTTAGTTTACCACAAATGCATGTCGATAGATTTGGCAGTACACTTTAACCATGTTTCAAAATAGAACTAATTATAAATCCTATTCCACAAGGTTATGCATCCAGAAGATTCGCATACTCTATACATTAATAAATACTGTATAAATAGCATGAGGAGTGAATATGCCCCTCCTCCTGTTAGTCATCACATGGTAAACACATGACTCATAGGGTTCAGTACATACAAGCATCTGTTACAGAAGCCCTAGGCTACGTATAAAGCAAATACAGCCAAATTTAAATAACAAAGACATGCATGATGAACTACGCCGCAACAAAGATGTGCAAACAATGTGCATCCTTTATCTAAATCCTCTGTGACTCATATTTTATCCATATAGATTATTTTCTGCTAAGTCTATTTTTACCACATTTACAAATAGTATTGGGAAGCGGTTTTAAAAAAAAAAGTAAAGAACATAGGCATAAAGCTCCATTTGATCCCATTGGCCTGCACCTTTGCTTTATTTAAGCACAGATACAGCAGTAGCCCACCTCAGTCAGGCTCTCTGAGGCATGCGGATCCATTACAGCACCCGTCACAACAAATCCAGGCACACGTGTGCTATGATTCCTACTGGAGTTAGTGGAAATGTGCCGCCAGTGCCAGAGATATGGCACTCTTTCCCTTTTGGCTGGAACTCTTGGCATGTGTGTGAAGAACGGTGCTATTTGGATGGGTGACAGTTTGCCCTCAGGGTGTATATTGAGAAATTTCCTAGGGATTTGGGATTGAGGTTGTTCCTCGTGTGATCATTTAGCATTACATGGTCATGATAGCAGCACTATTGTTTGGTAAAATGACCTGTATTGTACTTAAATTTCCAGTTTTTTTGGATATAGGTCAGGAATTCAATACTGAATCCTTCACATGTTCTGAATGTCATGGTTTTATACTCTTCCGTGAACATACAGCATGTTTTCAAAGCCAATACATATGTCAGCGTGGTTATTATGGCTCTGCTTTAATTAATAATGACTAGGTGTTGGTTTGCACTGTTTTGGATTGTCCTCAGTGGACATTTGATCGGACACAACATGGCAAAGCTCTCAGCTACAGGAGCACTTCCTGCCCCGACACTGAAAGATTCAAGAGGCAGAACCACTTCCTATTCACTCCATAGGGCTTGAGCTACATTTTGTGTCATAATCATCAAACCTTTAAAAGTAAATGTATTTGTTACCTTAATAACTACAACCACATTTTGGGTTATTAGGAAAAAATAAATAACTAAATAAATGGACATGAAATATTGATTTAAGAGTCAATGATATAACAGTGTTCACTGTCCATGACAAATAAAAAAAAAAAATATATATATATATAAAAAATTCTAGTTTGCTTTCAAAGGCCTTAGAAATGTACTTTTTCAATTTTGAAAAAAAGAAAAGAAAAAAAGACATTTTCAAGGAAAGTGTATAATGCCTGAAAATGTCAGGTGGTGTAAACACCAAGTAAAAAGTAATAACATATCTTGTTATTGCACGTTGAATACATACACTTCTTAATCATAATTTTATTATTTTCGAAATCTTTAAATACATTTTCAAAGTGTGTGTATGTATATATATATATATATATATATATATATATATATATATATATATATATATATATATATATCTATATATATATCTATATAATTTATTTTTTTAATATCATGAAATATTAACTCAAAATGATCATTACTTACTTGGGGAGTCATACCACATGACATTTTACAACCTGAACTAACCTTGTCTTGTCATAAAATTGAAAGAGAATTTTCATATTTTAATACTATTTTTTAGAAACTTACTGACCTTGATACAAGTAAAGAGGTTCAGCAGTTGTCATAACTTCAGTATCATTTCCTGTTGTATGTATATATATGTTTTTAATTATTCTAAGAAATAATGGTAATAACATTATGCCAAAATACTTTATAAGGTTTTCTGTTCAATAATTTCATTTATTTATTTATTTTAGTATTTATTTCTTCATTATGATATCAGAACAGCTGATCAGAAATGTTTTCAGGACACTTTTTAGCTTTATGCCCCCCAAAAATATCAATATGATTTCTTACTAACAAAGTCATGTGGTTCAACTAACAGGTTAAAAATTACAGTAAGTGTCATGACACTGACCCTTGAGCTGATATTATTTCATAAATGGAGACATACTGTAATGAGGATATGTGACCTTGCTTAGTTGTTTGGGTGTTTTTAATCTGAAATACCTACAACTTCAACCATGACTGCTGTCCTAGTTGACCAGCAGATCTTGAAGATCAACCCCGTTTAGGCTTCAACAGTTACTCGACCCAAAGAGTTTAAGGGATTACATACAAATGGTGTGGATACCCCCACAATTCATTGTCCTGTGAAACATTATCTTATTGGGGCAGCAATAAAACAGTCTCGTTCTCATTCAAGTTTAATGTCATCCTCTCTCCTGCGGCACCAGCAAGCTGTCTCCTTGCCTGGGACAATCAGGTTAAATGCTTTAAGTCCCCAACCAGTGCCAACTGGGGGTCATAAATGTCCTCAAGTGTATGTGCTAGTGGCCTTACAAAAGAGCACCTCATCATGTTAAGCCCCCGGAGGAAAGAGGACACGTCACTCAGAGTGTCCCAGTAACATTTGAAACCTTGAGACTCACATAACACAAGTCACCTTTCTCTTCCTCTCTCCCTATGGGCACTCACTTAACTCAGTATAATAGGGGATTCCTAATGCAGCATAAATACAAATGTTATTTACATCCCAGTATATTAACCAAATCCTAAGACTCTAAAAGTTGTTAGTATCTTAAAAAAAAAAAAAAAAAATCTTAGTATTTCTACCAGATTTGACCCTTAAAAATATGCATATATGTCTACATTAATATTCTATTTATTAGATATTTATTATTTATTTTTAAGTCAAATCAGGTAGAATCTGCTTATAATAAGTGAAATAATGGAATGTTATTTGAATGTTATGTTATCAAACTGTGTGTATATATATATATATATATATATATATATATATACACACACACGCACACACACACACACACCATATAACATTCATATAATTCCATAAATAATATTCTATAATTCAAATAAGTTATATTACATTTTAAAAAGTATTATATTTACATTATAATTTGTACATTTTAAAAAAAGTATTTTAAGGATCAAATTAGGTAGAAATGCTAATTCCATTCATATACTTTAAAAAAATAATTGAAACATATTTCACTTTAATAAACCCAGTTATGTTGAATGTTACTATATGAAACAATTCACTCTTCAAAAATGCAGATAAACATTTTCTCGTATTTGTTTATATTTAAAGAAAAGTTACAACAGCAGCAGTCAAGTATTTCTTGAATGAGACAAAAACAAGACATAAGTGTGGACAGTCAGCACATTCTGTGCCAAATTGTGTAAGACTGATTGAACGCATCTTGCTAAATCATGTATCTAGACTATTAGTCCTCATTAAATTCCCTCTAATAATACACACGCTTCATGGAAATTGCTCATACTTACTATATCTGGCATGCCAATTTTGTCAAAATTAGTCTGCTAAAACAATCTAGCATGCTGTGTATATGCAGTATCATTTTCACAGTCAGTTCAGTCTCCTACCTTTTGCTCATGATGCAGAGCTGAGCCAGTCTCTCAAGATCCTGGGCCTGTGAAGCCTGTTCTGATAACTCCTCTTGAGACAGACATCCTGACGTTCCCAATGTTCGGTCTTCCTGAGACCCTGATTCACACAAAGTCTGTCAGAAACCTCACAGCACTCACAGAGACTCACACGTTCAGGGACAACAAGACTGTGACAAGAGTGGAAAAGACGGAGAGGGAGGGAGGGAGGGTGTGAGAGGAGAGACGGCCGATCGCTGCCACCACACCCACAGATTCAAATGCTCTTACAAGGAAATGAGACGTATGAAAAACAGAGCTTAGGAAGACCAGCTGGAACCAGCAGCTTTGACCATTCAAAGACAATTCCAAGAAAATTCCCGGCTACCAATGAAGACCTGAAGCCTTAATGTTTCTGAAATCCAGCTTAAAAGGATAGTTCGCCCAAAAATGAAAATATTGTCATCATTTAGTCACCCTCATGTCGTTCCAGACCTGTATAAATTTCTTTATGTTGAACACAAAAGAAGATATGTTGAAGAATTTTGAAGAAGCAAACCATTTTTGGTCTCCAATGACTTCCATAGCAGGGAAAGAAATACTATGGAAGTCAATGGGGACCATCAACTGTTTGATTACCAGCATTCTTCAAAATATCTTCTTTTATGTTTTTGGTTGGTACATTTTTGGGTGAACTATCCCTTTAATAAAGAGCAACTCCTTTCTCATTTTCTTTCATCTTCATGTTATTCCAAACTTGCGTGACTTACTTTCTTTAACTGAACACAAAAAGTGATATTTTGAAAAATTTACTGGCCATTCTTCGACTACCAAAATCTTCTGAAGTCAAACAATCATTTTGTGTGAGGAAGAGACAGAAATTTACGTCATTGTCACTGAAATCGCGACATCCACTATAGCTCTCCCTGGCACATTCATGTGAGTGCCAGAAATAGTGATGTCTGATGCATGAATGAATGGTTCTTCTGAGTCATATCTTTGTCTCCTTTTGTGTTCCATGAAAAAAAAAAAAGAAAGTCACATGGGTTTTGAATGACATGAAGACAAGTAAATGATTCATTTTTGGGTGAACTGGTACTTTATAAATGAAATTATGCATTTTAACATCAGACTAGTGTAATAAAATCAGCAAGAAACGTTTCGGTCACACTTTATTTTAAGGTTTAATTTTCGCTATTAACAAACCATTAACTATGACTTTTGTCTCAATAAACTCCTAATTTGCTGTTAATTAATAGTTAGTAAGGTAGTTGTTAAGTTTAGGATTAGGGATGTAGAATATGTTCATGCAGAATATGTGCTTTATAAGTAGTAATAAACAGCCAATATGTTAATAATAGGCATGCTAATAAGCAACTAGTTAATAGTGAGAATTGGTCCCTATTCTAAAGTGTTACCAAGTTATAAAAGTGTTCAACTCTTGTCATGTAAACTTGTATCAATTTTGCACAATATGCAGAACAATGCCAGAAAGAAACTGTTTGACCATTAAAAACAAACTATACATTTTAGCATTGAAACTCTGTCTTTTCTTTACTGCTTAGACTTCCATTGTAACGTCCAAAACGTCACTGTAATTTTAACTGGAAGCTGGAACATTCTTTACTTGTTCCATGAACTGGTAGAGAGAAATATTCTGAATCTAATCAACATCTCAGAACTACACAGTAAAGTAATGCTGAAGTATACTTCAGTTTTTACGTGTACACTAGGGAACGCGTACAGTGAGCGTGACACAAATGTCATCATTAGCATAGTATGAGCCAGTTTTACTAACAGCTTGCGTAAGCACAAACCGTCTTTTGGCATTAAAATAGTACTGTCAGGATTTACTAAAGACGCGCAGTGACGAATTAGCGCTGAAAAGGCGTGAACGTAGTTATTTTTGTGCCTGACCTTATTGAATATGCATTTGTAGGAATTTTCCTTTCAGACACAAAATTTATGGGAGGAGAGTATTAAAATGAATCATGCAACGCGATTTACTAACATTTGCACTCGTCAAACTACTGGTATTTGCGCCATTATTTAACATCCCAAAAAAGCATGTCTTAAACTATTTTGCACTCGAAATGGCTGCAATTGTTGTTGCTAGGAGGAGGCACCACAAAGAACAGTGAGCGCGTGGTAGAAGGATGAGGATTTTTTCCACACATATTAATTTATTTGGAATGCCAGAAGAACACATTATCTGAACATATCATTTGCCAAGCCATGCTATTTTAAATTTGCTTTAAGAAATGGAATGACTTGGAACCCTCAATTAGGAGTCACGCAATACCAGCTCTATCAAAACTTCTTGCAACCCTTAATTTTTGGCCTCCGGTTCTTTTCAATGTACTGTTGCTTCTTTATTTCTTTATTATTTATTTGCAACTACGCTAATTTGTGCTGCACTTGGTATATTGCATTGGTCGATATGTAAATGAGATGATGCATCTGTATTCTTTAATTTGTGTGTTGGTAAGTCAGTGTGAAAAATCTGACTATGTACATACTATACTGATGATGAATTAGCATCACATGCACAGTACGCATACTGTACATTAGTGTACACATAAGAACCAAAGTATACTTCTAACGTCACTTTATATGCAACATCCTGCAAAGGTCGAAAGGTGCAAGTGCAGAGGTCAAGCACATCCCTCTAGTGCATGTTTACATAGAAAAACAATGGCAAATTAGCGCAGTGGAATGCAAAAACACGTTCTGTGTGAATGGACCTTAAGAAACGCACTTATGTATTCAAACCCAAGCAGGATCAATACATCTGTTGAATGCAGGATACACCATATCACTATATATACACACAAAAATGTGTCCCGAGAGCATGATGGGAACTGTGCATGGTTTAGGCCAGAGGGAGGAAATCAAAGCAGCATGGGCCCAAAATGCTGAATCAGGCAGTGTTTCCAAGGTACTCAACATCTCTTTAATGAGGTAATGTATAGTGTGGTCATATATCTCCCTAGGTTCCTGTACTCTCTGCCCATGCTAGAGATCTATGCTGTCTCAGCAGCATGCAGACAGCCAGAGGAATGGCAGACATCCACTATGGGAGGAGATCGATGGGTCTCCTTCATCCATAAATACCGGTGCAGCTCAGGGCAAATAAAGATGAACCTCTGTTAAATATATTACTGCTCTCCGACAGGACCTTGGGGGCAGGTTTGTTGGGTCAATTTTCAATGTTTTGTGGAAGCAGGCTTGAACCCTTGCTATTTATTTGCTGGAAACTTGTTGTTAATCTGTGGCAAATTTGTGCCAATGTTTGCAAGAAGTGGATTTGTCACTTTTGTCAAGGAACTAAGGTTTGGAATGGACAGGGATGCTTATTTGATGAATTTTATTAAAAGTATGCTGGTTACATTGCAATGCCAGTAGGTGACTGGGTCTCATTCACTAGTAATTTTGTGGATTATTTAGTAACTGTATGCACAGGAGAACTAGCATACATATATTAATAACATTTTTCGCCTAATTAACCATGCACTTACAAGTACATGAATTTGTTCTCAACCTTATTCTAATGATAATGAATTCTGAATATTCCAAATGAGCCCGATGTTAGTATAATTTACACTATAATTGATATAAAACAAATCATCTCAATATAAAGGCTTTTTTCATTACTTTTATCACTCTCAGCAAACTGCCAAATGTGTTGTCCTCAAACCAGTTCAAACACAATAAACACCTATTAGCCAGCTGTACATATATGTATCTGCATTGTTATATGGAGAAACTGTGCAACCTGTGCTATAATGCAGCTTTTCTGATGCTTTCACTGTATATGATGAAATATATTTAAGATGATTTTTGTGCAAGTTTGGTTTCAGTTATTCCTACATTTGATCAATAATTTAGAATAAATTTTAGTCTGAAAGTTACTGGTGACTCCTGATTTGGTTGTCAAAAGATTTATACGTGGATTTCATGCACAAATTTGTGCATATGCATGCTTGAGACACTGGCTGCATCTTAAATCACATACTCACTGAGTAGGTACTTCTTCTTAATAAGTAATTGCTTTGTGATTGTTAAAAAAGTATATTATACATAGTATGAATATGTTATATTAGATGTGCCTTGTAATTCTTAAAAGGATAGTTCACCCAGCAATGAAAATTACCCCATGATTTACTCACTCTCAAGCCATCCTAGTTGTATATGACTTTCTTCTTTCAAATGAATACAGTCTGAGTTATATAAAAAAATGTCCTGGCTCTTCCAAGCTTTATAATGGCAATGAATGGGGATTGAGATTTTAAAGCCCAAAAAGTGCATCTATCCATCATAAAAAGTGCTCCACACAGCTCCGAGGGGTTAATAAAGGTCTTTTGAAGTGAATCGATGCATTTGTGTAAGAAAAATATCCATATTTAAAACTTCATAAACCATAATCTCTAGCTTCCACTGACTGTCGTATGTGTGTACATGAGAGAGTGGCGTAAGCTCCAGCAGATGACGCAGGAAGTAGGCGTAGCATAAGCTCCGGTGAGAAGTGACGAACGTGGAAACACAGAGGAGAGAGCAAAATAAAACACAGGTCATGAATTAGAAGTACAAAACGAGGATTTGTAAAGAAAATTGTTGGAGGATTTCGATATAAGCCAAGAGGAGGCTGTATTTCCTTTGCAGTAAACAAAACTTGGTTCTCGCGAAACTAGCATATTCTCACCAGAGCTATGCCTACGTCCTACATCATCTGCTGGAAAGCCTCTCTCTCGTGAATACGCATATGACAGTTAGCGGAAGCTAAAGATTACGGTTTATACAGTTTTAAATATGAATATTATTCTTACACAGACGCATCGATTCGCTTCAGAAGACCTTTATTAACCCCCCAGAGCCATATGGAGCACTTTTTATGATGGATGGATGCACTTTTTTAGGCTTCAAAATCTCAACTCTCATTCACTGCCATTATAAAGTTTGGAAGAGCCAGGGCATTTTTTAATTTAACTCTGATTATATTTGTCTGAAAGAAGAAAGCCATATACGGATGGCTTGAGGGTGAGTAAATCATGGAGTAATATAAATTTCTGGATGAACTATCCCTTTAAACATGAATTCTACATTGTAACTTGTAGTTTGTTTGTTTTTTACTGGCAAATAACATGCAACAAATTGAACTCATTGTAAGCCATTTGCGGTGCCCTTTAAATTGAACATTTACGTTCTCCTCTAATTGGAATTTCACTAAAGATGACAGAATACCATATAAAGACTACTTCACAGGGTATTTGCAGTCGATTGGAACGTACCTACTATCTTTATGAGTAAACCATTGAATCTTTCACTGAACCGATTTGTTTATAAACACAGACTAATTCTGGAATGAAAGACCAGTGCTGTTTTACTAGGTTGATTTAGCTTTGGATTTGTTTGGAACTTTTTCACCGACGAAGCAAAAATACACAAAGTAACAGAAATGTAAGTTACTCACTATTGAACCACTGTATAAAAGCAGATGTATAAAACACACTCTCTGAATCATGCTGCTGTTCTGAATGTCTTGTTCGTGTGATATTGCCTAAATACATTATTGTACACAACCATGATGAAAATATCTGTATATTATGATATATGCTGATCAAAGAGTCACATGTCCACTCAACAGCACCATAAAAGAAGCACTTAAGTAAATCCATAAAAAGTAAACCTGCCTGTGCTGGCCTGCAGCGAGGTGAGCTCGATCAATGCCACTTCGTAGAACATCTTCTCTGCCTGAATGAACTGCAGAGCTTTCCCATCTGATTTTATACGGGTGAAGGATTAGACATGCTTGTGACAAGGAATAGTCTCTTGTTATGATCGCACACATCGTCCAATTACTCAAGCTCAGTGAAATCCTGATTTGTTCAGCAGCTAGCATCAAACTTTACTTTAAATGTATCACTTAAACAAAAAAACACTCAAACATAAGGCCTGTGTCATATTTTGATTGGTTGGTGTTTGTGTCACCTTCTCTTTTTAGCTCTATAGAAAGACACAAAGCTTGTGGCTGTTCTATAAATAGGGACTAAAGAGTTTGTTCAGTGTTTTCAAAAGCATACCATTACAATCTCAGTGTAAGAAGATAATATTTGCTCTTAACAAGTGTCATTACAAAAACCTGACCAGCAAGGAAAAAGTTCTTAAAATAGCCATGAATGACCTAGATAATGGCAGGATTTGTTATTTGTATGGGCAGGAACTTGCTGATGTTTCTATTTTGGTATCATAAAGTACCGCTGGACCTCCTGTTAGAATGTGAAACATGACAAATGTGCTTTAGCTACTAATTTTATTAAACAAACAAAAAGTAAAAACAAAAAACAAAAAAAACAAAAAACAAAAACAAAAGACCTACCATTCGGTAGGGGTCAGTTAAATTTATTTATGAAATAAATTAATACTTATATTCAGAAAGAATGCATTAAATATATCAAAAGTGACAGCAAAGAAATTCAAAATGTTACAAAAGATTTCTATTTCAAATAAATGCGGTCCTTATGAATGTTCTATTTTTCAAAGAATCCTGAAAAAACGTACCATGATTTCCACAAATATTAAGTATGCTCAAAAAATGCACAATATTAAGCAGCATAAATGTTTTCAACATTAATAATATGAAATGTTTCTTGAGAACCAAATCAGCATATTAGAATGATTTCTGAAGGATCATGTGACACTGAAGACTGGATTAATGATGCTGGAAATTCAGCTTTGCATCACAGGAATAAATTACATTTTAAAATATATCAAAATAGAAAACAGTAATTTTAAATTATAATAATATTTCAGAATATTACTGTATTTTTTGCAGCCTTGGTAAGCATAAGAGATGTCTTTCAAAAACATTTAAAAATCTTACCGACCCCAAACTTTTGAACCATAGGGAACTGTACATGGCCTAACGATTTTTTTTTGTTTGTTTGTTTTTTTTGTTTTTTGTTTTTTAAAATTACACCTCTATGAGATTTCATCCATTAAAAAAAAAACAAAAAAAAAAAACAAAAAAACAAAAAAACAAAACACTTAAAAAAACTCAAGCACAATTGTTTTCAAAACTAATTTGAGGTATTATTTATGCCTGTAACAGGATGAATAACGTACGTAAGTTTAAGACAATATGATTTTTTTTTTTTTTCAGTTGCTTTTTATCTAGTGTGCATCCCATTGTAGACAGTGCTAAGTTACAGTCTGATGTCCCTCTTAAAATGATCTTTTTCCACGAATGAGCAGCACATTCCCAGGTGTCCCAGGCATATTTTTAGATCCCAGCTGGCTGAGGAACATCTGAATTTGCTGACTAACAGCATGGGGATCAGTTTGAAAGTGATAAATCTATTTGTGGTGCATGTGATTCTAACCCCTGAATTAACTGTGGAGGACAGACTAGGAACAAATGTATTCTGTATTGATTTTGTAATCATTTTAGCTGTTCATTTAGCCATGCCTTCCACTCCATTCGATTAAAAGCCTGTGTCCTAATGCTTCATATTTTAGAAATACTGCATAATATACAGTATACCGGTATATTCAGTCAGTGCCAGCCATTGTCATATTTTTGGATTTTGATATATATGTGTGTGTGTGTGTGTGTATATATATATATATATATATATATATATATATATATAGCAATATACATACTTTGTCAAAATAAATAAATAGTTTATAATAAATAAATACATAATAAATACATAATTTGTCTTTTTTATTATTTTTCCCCTCAAATATGTCTACATTGGCAACCAGCTGAAATAAAATATTTATATATATTTTATTCTATTTCATTCATTCATGTATTTATTTATTTGTATTTTTAGTATATCTTTTATAGTGTAAGTTACTAGTTTAACTATAATAACCCTGTGGTAAGTATTGTATATTTAGATTTAATTGAGTTTTATATATGCAATGCAAAATTATATATTAAATACCCTTTCTGAGCTATTTTTCCCAGTTATGTACTTTCAATCAGCTGGTCCCAAGGTGATTTTCTGTGAATATATGAAGTCATTCCACTTTTAATATTTTATAATTAACACAATGACACACATTTAATTTTGGCAGAAGTGCCTACATATATATATATATGTATTTTTTTTTTTTTTTTGCATTCCCTGTATACAGTATGACTCAAAAGAGGTGAATACTAGGGGTGCCAACTCTAAGTTTATATTTGTCAATTATGCAGCTTCAAATCTCATATATGGAGCACAGCAATTTCAAAGAGCAGCATCTAAAAATAAGTTGTACATGCTAGCTTTAGGAATATAGAGTGCTTCAGAATCTTTCTTAATGCATTGCCAAAGCAGATATGTGCATTAATAATCACTATACAAGCTCTGGTGCTTTAGAGGAAATATGGATGCAGTGCTTCATCAACAAATAAATATAATAGCTGTCCTTCTGCTTGGCATGTATATTTCCAACTATCTCAGCATGACTGTGGAAGCAATTTCTACATTTGTATTTCTCGTTGATCTTGCCTGCTCAGAAGTGTCAATCACAGTATGATCACAGCCATTGTATCTATTTCCAGTCAGAAAATGAGTACAAGATGAACGTTTTGTTCCTTTCATCTTCTTCTTTAGCAAAGAACTCAATCCATCTGACTTCTTAAATGTAACTGAGGAGATATGACAGCCTGGTGTCATAAAATATATGTTTTTAAGTGGGTTTTGAGAAATGACTGAGTTCACTGTTCTCTACAATGACTGCTATGGAGGAAGAACATTCACTATATTTACCAAGTTTGTAGCATCAAATCTTTCTATTTACACTACCAAAAATTTTGGGTCGATAAGATTAATTTTTAATTATTTATTATTATTATTATTATTATTATTATTATTTTGGAAAGTATAGAGGACCAAACCTGCAGAAATGTAAATAAATAAATAAATAACAATAATAGATAAATAAATAAATGTAATAACAGGAAAATAAATAAAGAAATAAGTGACTATATATTTATTTATTTTTAATTTCTGCAGGTTTGGTCCTCCATACATGTGGGCGATTCTGCCAAAATAAGATGCAACGTGAATCAGACTTAAAGTTGCTTGTAAAAAATAATTGCCATAGCAAGTACAGTAACTATATGGGTTTTCACCTTAGTTTACCATTCTTCCTTTTACTGATATATAGACTATGCATTGGCACTGGTCCATATTGTCCTAAAGGATAAGAGAAGGGCAGGACATTCTAGATAAAATCCCTGCTAACCTTTGATTCCACATCTTTAATTTATCCTATTATTTATCCACCTATTCTAATGTCCCTTGTTGTGCACTGATAAAGCAGAGTAATGTTTTGCATGTAATTAAATAGCTTATTCAATTAAAAGATAAAATCTACATCAATTATTTCCGTTTTATGTAATTACACAGAGATCACCAAGTCCCACCACTATTTACTAGCATACTGGTTAAGATCAGCGCAAATATGTTGAAACCAATTCAAGTGTAATTGGATTTTAATTGGAAAAGAGGTCATGAATGATCTTGGTTAATGACTTAGGTCACGTAAATGACCCGTTTGAGCTGAAACTGCCAGTCTTGAACCCGTTTAAACTCTATGCTTTAGTAATTCAGAGGCCATGGGTTTAAGAGGGAATGTATGTCACGTAACACTAGCCTGGCTGTTAACGGCAGTCCGTAGATGAATAATGACAGCGACGCTCATGCTGGCTCTATGCAGGTTAATTAGCGATGATGCTCTTTCAGCTGACATATCCTGTGCCCGCAAATCCTCTTAGGAAAAAGACCACACTCAAGAAGCTCTAGCTGAAAAGGCCCTGCGATAACACAACTACACAATTTTTTTGCACAAACAATATGAAATATCAAACTGAAGTTTCACTATTTGCATATTTGTGCAGGTAAAAAGGATTTGTTATTTTATGTTCATTACACAATTTAGAGTGAGAGCTGATACTTTATCAAAAAGGATACAATTCTTGTCGTCAATGTAGAGTTCAGCGATCTGTATGAAGGGGAAAAAAAAAAACATTGTCTGAAAAATTTAAACCTCAAGTGCTTCACAGAATAAAAGAGAAAATTTCATGAAAACATGTCCAGGAGATAATATTTCAAAACAAAACAAAACAAAACCAAATAAATGGATGAAATAAAAGAGAATATTGTCAAACTCAAGTGTTTCACAGAATAAAAGACCAAACCTCATAACAACCTGTCCAGGTTCACATTTTGACAGCATTTTTATGAGAATTAAGCACATTTCCTCAATTTCTTATTACCATATAGCATCTTGATGTTTTGATATTTTACCCATTATTCTATGATAGTCATTACAATCACGTCACTGTAATACTTAAAAAAAAAATCCTGATGCAATTAGCTATTTTGTAATATATAAACTATATATATATATATATATATATATATATATACACACAATTTTTTTCTTCCACATTACAGTAATGCATTTTTTTAGCAAAACGGTAATGTAGTATGTGCTTATGTGTTGAAAAAAACTTAATGTTCCTAAAATGATAATGGTTAATTATTAATTAATTTTCTTTAAGCAAAACATAAATTTATTTATTTTTTTTTTTTCCTTTATTTATGCTGAAATATAACCTAAACATGTTTTTGACAGAGGCCATTCACTTGAAAAGTAACAGAACTTTCTATATTTCAAAATGCCTCAGATGGGACGTTACAGTTAATGTTAGTGATAAATATTAAAATTCTAAATATGTCTTTTTTTGTAAGCTCAGAAGCAACTCTGTCTGGCCAATGTCATAACCACACATTCCGGCACTCTTGTGTAAGAGCCACTGTTTATATTCTGGACACTGCCTGGGACCCTTGTGAATTTTTGCGAGAGTTTAACAGGGTAACCCAGGACGAGTAAACAGGGCTGAGGGGTTTTATCTGACGGACTGTCATCAAATCGACTCCATGATTAGACAAGAGAAGTGAACACATAAGTATTAGCAGCGGACATTAGCTATAAAATAAACTGCCCTGATGTTTCATGTAAACACATGATGGAAACCAAACGGTTATTGTAGAAGCTTGCAACAAAACGATAAACACAAGCTTGCTTAAGACCATCTCAAGCACGTCTCCTGCTGTGCACAGGAAAACAAATGCGAACACACACTCTTTGCATAGTGTCAGCTCATGCTGTCAGAGTAGAGCGTGAATGTTTCAGAATGCATTTGCCAGTGTAAAATATGCATTGACTCATAGCTAGTTTTAGGTTAGTGTGCCATTGAATCATTAATAAAATACACGCATGAGAAAGAGAATGAATTTTGCATGCAAACAAATGCATTATTTGTACATTCTGTTCAATTCTACAAAATCATTTGATCCGTAAATGATAGATTTAAATGGCTTCTATCCCATAATGCATCATTACAGAGCTCCATCCTGCAGGGCTCACCTGATGCAAGCAGTTGGGAAGCGAGTGGAAGCTCTGCACATGTGTGAGTCCCAGCAGGCAGCTCAAAAAGCAGTGCAGAGCAGCTTGGGAGTCTCCTTCCTGCTGGAGCTGCCTGCCCAGTTCAAACAAACCCTCACGGCTCCCGTTCAGCATCCCGTGTTCGGGATGGCCCGCCAGAGAGACCTGTTCAGGTGCCAGACAACCGCTGCTGCACTTACGCCTCCCATCTGAGCTGCGGCACGGGCATGGAGAAGCAGTCCGGAGGGACGGAGCGCAAAACACACAGTCGGAAGCAGAGATATCAGTCGCTGCAACCGCAAAACAGGAACAGATGACGGCTTCTCCTCTCCCTCCTCCTACGATCGTAAGAGTCAAGGGCAGGAGGGTGTGCGTGGGAGGGAGAAGAGAGGGATTGTGGAGACAGCACCGCGCAGCGCCGCCCACGCAGAGAGCAAAGGAGGAAGTCAGGACTTGAGAGGATTTGTTGTTTGAGAGACGCTGCTCGCAGCCAGTTGTGCTACAGCAGGACAGACGGTGGACTCTTTTGCCCAGTTTTAAAGGAAATTCAATTAGTCACTCCAGTTTAGTAGTGAGACTAAAAGGAAGTCTTTGCAGATGTTATTCTGAGAGATTAAAGAGACAGTTCAACCAAAAATTAAAATTTGCTGTTAATTTATTCACCCTCAGGCCATCCAAGATGTAGGTGACTTTTTTCTTCAGTAGAACAGTAAAGAAGATTTTTAGCTGAAACCGTGGTTCTTGTTGATTCATAAAATGCATTCAAAAAAGCACTTCTATCATGACAACTCTCTGAGAGTTTAGCATTCGTAATATACATGGCAATATACATGTTAATGTGTTTGGTCTTGGCAAAATAGATCTGCTACGCTGTTACAGCAGAGCAAGCACCGAGACTTGTTACTGCAAATACATCCACAACATGCTGCTGTTAATGTAAGGAGTGATATTATTTCCGTATGAAATTATCTCCTCATGAAACCAAGTGTTAGGAAGTCACACAAAACAGATGCCAGCAAAGCCATAAAACTAATTTGGGGAAGAGATCTCCAAAGAGATCAAACAACACCTCTCTCCTTGCTCATTTACGACCCCCTTCTCCCCCCTGCCCTCTCTGCCTCTCCCTCTTTTTCCCCCAAAAGTTTTCACTCAAAGTTCATTAAGAATATGTATATACCACATATCATGTATCTTGTGAACCTGTTGTTTTTCCCCTTCATGTTTGGTATCATTCTAAAGGTCTCTGTGCGACTGGTAAATTGGTCTCAATTTCACAGTAGTTACTTATATTATGAGAAAGATTGTAACTTTTGTAATTGTGTTCCACTGAGGAGGGGGTGTGTCCCTAAAAACGAGAACCTAAAAACCAAAAGATCTTTTATGTTTTCACAACTGATTTGAAGATTTCTTTGTCTTTGATATCTGGGTATATAAGGGAAGTGACAAAACACTACTGGGCGATTCTGTAGCCAGAAAAGCCCGTACTGTGGTGTGTATCTACACTCCATACTATGTATTTTCTAAGGTCTGGTATGGATCTTTTACTCTTAGATTAATTTTTGAGAATTTGATGTTTTGTATTGATATGATTTGATATCTTTGAATTGGCTATGCAATTGGCATAATACATATTTACCTGACTGATAATAAAATGTTATATTTGATTTATTCTGAACTCTCCTGAAATCATTATGACTAGTTAACTGTGAGGAGGCTTTCGTTACCGCAAATCTGTGTCCAGGATAGGTCAAACTGAAGGCTCAAGAATGATAGGAGCAGTAGGTACGTCATCGGAGACCTTCTGATTTCTGTCTATCGCTGTTGATCGCAAGTTGTACGGGAAAGGACTAAGTGAACTACACTTTTTGTCATAAGCAAGCAGTAGGCGGCAGGCAAAACTGGTATTCATCCACCTACACCCTCTGACTAGCATCAGACTGGCGAGTTTGTGTCCGTGAGATCAACGTAAAACCTGGGCCGTGAGACTCTGTGTGACATTAGGTCCCCAGTGAACGGATAATTGAAAGTATGGAATTTCCAAAATAATCAGATATCTAAATTAATACACAATCGATATCTGTGATCAGTTTTTAATTAGAAATATTGCCTAAATTGAATGATCACTTGAAATTGGAGTCAGACTGAACACGGAGCTAGACTAAAATTGAAAGTAAATCCTAAAAAAATTCAGAAGCTCAAGAAAAAGACCGAATTAAACCTTCAACAAGGTCGCTGGATTCCGCTTTTGGGCTGGCGGGTGGATTCTTACATTAACATGTAAGAAATACTGTTGCTGCACATATAACACATGAAATAACCACGTATATAACATACAGTGGGTACGGAAAGTATTCAGACCCCCTTAAATTTTTCACTCTTTGTTATATTGCAGCCATTTGCTAAAATCATTTAAGTTCATTTTTTTTCCTCATTAATGTACACACAGCACCCCATATTGACAGAAAAACACAGAATTGTTAACATTTTTGCAGATTTATTAAAAAAGAAAAACTGAAATATCACATGGTCCTAAGTATTCAGACCCTTTGCTGTGACATTCATATATTTAACTCAGGTGCTGTCCATTTCTTCTGATCATCCTTGAGATGGTTCTACACCTTCATTTGAGCTGTGTTTGATTATACTGATTGGACTTGATTAGGAAAGCCACACACCTGTCTATATAAGACCTTACAGCTCACAGTGCATGTCAGAGCAAATGAGAATCATGAGGTCAAAGGAACTGCCTGAAGAGCTCAGAGACAGAATTGTGGCAAGGCACAGCTCTGGCCAAGGTTACAAAAAAATGTCTGCTCCACTTAAAGTTCCTAAGAGCACAGTGGCCTCCATAATCCTTAAATGGAAGACGTTTGGGACGACCAGAACCCTTCCTAGAGCTGGCCGTCCGGCCAAACTGAGCTATCGGGGGAGAAGAGCCTTGGTGAGAGAGGTAAAGAAGAACCCAAAGATCACTGTGGCTGAGCTCCAGAGATGCAGTCGGGAGATGGGAGAAAGTTGTAGAAAGTCAACCATCACTGCAGCCCTCCACCAGTCGGGGCTTTATGGCAGAGTGGCCCGACGGAAGCCTCTCCTCAGTGCAAGACACATGAAAGCCCACATGAAGGACTCCAAGATGGTGAGAAATAAGATTCTCTGGTCTGATGAGACCAAGATAGAACTTTTTGGGCTTAATTCTAAGCTGTATGTGTGGAGAAAACCAGGCACTGCTCATCACCTGTACAATACAGTCCCAACAGTGAAGCATGGTGGTGGCAGCATCATGCTGTGGGGGTGTTTTTCAGCTACAGGGACAGGACGACTGGTTGCAATCGAGGGAAAGATGAATGCGGCCAAGTACAGGGATATCCTGGACGAAAACCTTCTCCAGAGTGCTCAGGACCTCAGACTGGGCCGAAGGTTTACCTTCCAACAAGACAATGACCCTAAGCACACAGCTAAAATAACGAAGGAGTGGCTTCACAACTCCGTGACTGTTCTTGAATGGCCCAGCCAGAGCCCTGACTTAAACCCAATTGAGCATCTCTGGAGAGACCTAAAAATGGCTGTCCACCAACGTTTACCATCCAACCTGACAGAACTGGAGAGGATCTGCAAGGAGGAATGGCAGAGGATCTCCAAATCCAGGTGTGAAAAACTTGTTGCATCTTTCCCAAAAAGACTCATGGCTGTATTAGATAAAAAGGGTGCTTCTACTAAATACTGAGCAAAGGGTCTGAATACTTAGGACCATGTGATATTTCAGTTTTTCTTTTTTAATAAATCTGCAAAAATGTCAACAATTCTGTGTTTTTCTGTCAATATGGGGTGCTGTGTGTACATTAATGAGGAAAAAAAATGAACTTAAATGATTTTAGCAAATGGCTGCAATATAACAAAGAGTGAAAAATTTAAGGGGGTCTGAATACTTTCCGTACCCACTGTACATGAAATTACCCAGTAGCAGATCTATACAGGTGGAGCTAGGGATGGTGGAGGGTTTATGCTTATTGGCTGCTGATGTGAAAAGAAACCAATCAGCTGCGCCATGTGAAAAATTATGTGATTATATCAGAATGAGTTAGAACCTATCGTCCATTTAGAGTTTCATGATAGAACTTTGTATATACTGGCAAGACAAAATTAACACCATGGCTTCTGACAATATATTGAAGTCATATGAAGCAAAACTTACAACATTATTACCTGTCATCCATAGCCTCAGGCTAATGGGAAAGTCTGATTCTTTTCTGTGAACTGGTTCTTTCAGACAGTTTGTTTCAATTAACTGGTTTAAATAATCGATTTGCCAGTTCACTTTCATAATCGCATAATAACATAACACAGTTATGTTATTAAAGCACTTAATGATGTGAAACATGGATGTTTTTACATTTCTAAAGCATATAAAGTGAATAAACTAGACTTACTCAACTCACCTTTTTACATAAACAACAGAAACGTTAATTTTACCCCTTCATTCAAGTGCTTGGTTCATACATGCTCATATCTGCAGCTTGTTGGTTCTTTGGTCCGAGTCTGAACTGTTTTCCTCAGTTCATATACTGTTGGAGGAGCTGGAGTGCTGAATGAGTTCACATCTGTCATCATAAAATCATAATACACCGGTACTACAGTATATTGGCTCATTTCATGTCTCAAGCTCAAGCCACAAACTGTTTCAGATAATTTAGTCTGAATTGGTGATCTGGTTCATCCAGTTAACTAAAAAGAACCAGTTCAAAAGAATGATTAGTTCGCAAACCGAACATCAATCAGGACCGTTTGCCTGAAGCTATGGATTACACGTAATAATGTAGCTTCACAAACTGATCTCAGCACAGTAATTTTGTGTTGCATGTTGCATGACGGTAGCTGCCAACTTGCATTTTATGAATCACTAGAGACAATGGTTTCATCCAAAGAAACTTATTTACTATTCTACTGAAGGAAAAAAAAAGAAATCAAAGTCATCAAATAACAAAAACATAAGTGTTGATACCCAAAATAAACCCTTGCTGAATAAAAGTATTATTTTCCGTTCCAAAAAAAAAAAAGGAAAAAAAAAAGGTAGAAAATTAGTAGAAGTATGTGTAACACATGAAGCTCTGTGTTGATCATTTGTTTTAATGCATTTTATACAACAGTTAGTTCTGGCCTTCATAATAGCTTGGAGCGGGTTTCTCTCTCACTACTGAGGAAATCGAAAAAAAAAAAATAATAAAATAAAATAAATAAATGCCTTGAGCTGCAGTTGAGTGGTTATAGAACGTTCCACTGAAATATGATTTATAATAATCTGTGTGCTGCTGGGCAACATGCAAAGATTGATGCTTTGTCTTCACATGGAACTATTTTCATTTGTGGAGAAGGAAAATAGGAAGTAACTGTATAATTTGCCACCAACATATTAATGTTGTATAAAAGCAATATCACAATGGCAGTTGTGCTGTTTATGTAAATATCAGTGGTCATGCTGATCACTAAACATTGCCCAGAATGTATATTTTACTATGAAAAACAGTATGTTACTGTCTGAATTTGGCTATTTTTACAGCATTTTTTTTTTTTTTTTTTTTTTTTAGTGTACTAACCATGAATAGGTTTTATTTATTAAGTAATAAGTATTGCAATATAATGTGGTTAAAATTATTTATGAGAGTACACAACTGATTATAATGTTAATAAAGACAATCTTTATAATGCATTGCACATGCAAGCTTCATAGAAAGTGTTTGAAAATGAAAAGTTGAAAATGACAAATGTAATTGTCCACTCCAAGCATTTCTGCAGACTCTGTTGATTTTCTCCTTGATTCCTTTAACTCAGAAGTTAAGAATGTTATTGATGATATTGCTCCTGCAAAAGTCAGTAAGAAGACTGGCAGACAAAAAGCACCCTGGAGAAAATCAACAGCAGTACAGAGTATGAAAAGACAATGCAGAAAAGCTGAGCGGATGTGGCGGAAGATGAAACTTAAAATTCACTATAGCATCTATAAAGACAGCCTTCATGCTTTCAATGTGGAACTAGGCAAAGCTAGACACACATTCTTCTCAAACCTTATAAACAGTAACTTAAACAACATTCGCACTCTTTTTGCTACTGTTGAGAGACTAACAAACCCCCCCAAGTCAGATTCCCAGTGAAATGCTCTCCGACAGCAAATGCAATGAGTTTGCATCCTTCTTTTCTGAGAAAATCAGTAATATTAGAAAGGCGATTAGCACATCCTCAAGTTATGCAGAAGTCAGAAAAATTCGACCACAACTTCAAAAAGCAGTTACTATGTCTGTTTTTGAAGAAACTGATAGCAAAATTTTGGAAGAAATAGTACAGCACCTTAAATTATCAACCTGCAACCTTGACACACTTCCCACATCTTTTTTCAAAAGTGTGTTAAACTGTTTAGAAGGAGATCTCTTAGAAGTGGTGAATGCCTCACTTCTTTCTGGGACTTTTCCAAACTCCCTGAAAACTGCAGTTGTTAAGCCCCTCTTGAAAACGAGAAATCTTGATAACACCATATTGAGTAACTACAGACCAATATCAAATCTTCCTTTTATAGGCAAGATTATTGAAAAGGTCAAAATATCAGTGCAGGTACTACTAGATCTCAGTGTTGCGTTTGACACTGTCGATCATAACATACTACTAGAGAGACTGGAAAACTGGGAGGGGCTTTCTAGGATGATCCTCAAATGGTTCAGGTCATACTTAGAAGGGAGAGGTTATTATGTGAGTATAGGAGAGCATAACTCTAAGTGGAAGTCCCACAAAGCTCAATTCTTGCACCGCTCGTTTAGCCTGTATATGCTCCCACTAAGTCAAATAATGAGAAAGAACCAAATTGCCTATCACAGCTATGCTGATGATACCCAGATTTACCTAGCCTTATCTCCAAATGACTATAGCCCCATTGACTCCCTCTGCAAATGCATTGATGAAATAAATAGTTGGATGTGCCAGAACTTTCTTCAGTTAAACAAGGAGAAAACTGAAGTCATTGCATTTGGAAACAAAGATGAAGTTCTCAAGGTAAATGCATACCTTGACTCTAGGGGTCAAACAACTAAAAATCAAGTCAAGAATCTTGGTGTGATTCTGGAGTCAGTCCTTTCAGTAGTCATGTCAAAGCAGTAACTAAATCAGCATACTATCATCTCAAAAACATTGCAAGAATTAGGTGTTTTGTTTCCAGTCAAGACTTGGAGAAACTTGTTCATGCCTTTATCACCAGCAGGATGGACTATTGTAATGGTCTCCTCACCGGCCTTCCCAAGAAGACCATTAGACAGCTGCAGCTCATCCAGAACGCTGCTGCCAGGATTCTGACTAGAACCAGAAAATCTGAGCATATCACACCAGTCCTCAGGTCCTTACACTGGCTTCCACTTACAATTAGGATTGATTTTAAAGTACTTTTACTCATTTATAAATCACTCAATGGCCTAGGACCTAAATTCATTGCAGATATGCTCACAGAATATAAACCTAACAGACCACTCAGATCATTAGGATCGAGTCAGTTAGAAATACCAAGGGTTCAGACAAAACAAGGGGAATCCACTTTTAGCTATTATGCCACCCACAGTTGGAATCAGCTTCCAGAAGAGATCAGATGTGCTAAAACATTAGCCACATTTAAATCCAGACTCAAAACTCATCTGTTTAGCTGTGCATTTAGCGAATGAGCACTGTGCTACGTCCAAACTGATTGCACTGCATTTTCTGTATAATCTTTTCTATTCTTAACTGTTTTAATTCATTTTAAATAAATTTTAGAATTTCTTTGTTTTATTGTTGTGATTATTTTTTTTATGATTATTTTAATTCCTTTTATGTAAAGCACTTTGAATTACCATTGTGTATGAAATGTGCTATATAAATAAACTTGCCTTGTCTTGCCTAAAAATCGAGCATATTTAATAAAAGAAACATAAAACATGACACAAAGTATATGTGTGTGTGTGTGTGTGTACTGTATGTACTGTGTATCTCACATAGGTGACGGAGTCCTTTACTGTCTAAACAAGGACATGTAATATTTATTTACAGGTTGGGGTGACTTCAGATGTTTACTGTTCTCTCATAGTCTGGTTATAAATGCTGAGCTTATGCTATTATGTCCTCTAAAACTAATGCAGATGATAGTCTTGTGTCCATAAACCATAATTGCTTCCTATCTAACAGAAACAGGAGCAGTCAATGACATCACCCAGATTACTCAGCTACCGGGATCATCTGCTATTTTAAAAAAGCTTTCTCTGATTGACATTTACTCTTTGTGTATTTTACCATGGAAATCGTGTCCCTGAAATAAAGTTTTAGTCCAGTTCTGTTTAGTCCTGTTTGTTATATCCATCTGTCTGAACAGTTTGTTCTCCAAGTCAACAGTCTCTTCCACTTACTCTGTAAAACAGAAATAATAAGAAGGTTTTTGTTGCATTCTATTTACCATTTTTCACATTTTGTCTTGGACACTTTTCAGCTGACAAATTTAACAAATCACTCCATGAGCAAATGTTTTATTTTTATTTTTTCTATAGCTTTTTGGATGAATTGTGTTCTTAAGAGAAGTTTTTTTTTTTCTCCATAAATGTCAATTTGTTTAATGTTCCCATTGTGACAACTTGCCCCATATGATTTAAACCTGATATGTACTGTAAACTTGTACTTGCACCTTTTTGTGAGGTGGGCTGTTTTAGAATTAGTACAATGTAAAAAAAAAATAAATAAATAAAATAATAATAAAAAAGGTAATGGTAAAAATAATGGTAAACGTCATCTGTTAATTTTACGTTAACCCTAAAACACAATCCAATGCAGAGCAAAATTCTAAATATAGGTAAAACATCTGTAAAAAAATAAATAAATAAATAAAACAAAATACAGAAAATTGCATTTAAATAATAATATTATCTTACTATCTTAATATCTTAATAATATTATCTTACTCCGTAGCAAGTAATCCAAGTGCACCTTACAGTCATTGGGGTCCCATTTGTTCCTATAGAGCAAATACAGTTTTAATCAAAGAAGGGATTGTACTGTATATACATAATCTCTGACTTTATTTTACAGGAAATGCTTTGACCTCTGTCAGGATCCATGAAATAAAGGTTGCTCTTTTCCTGCACTCTCGCACCCTCTGGTGGAATGTTTAAAAATTACATTTACATAAATTTGAGCAGAGGAGTAAAAACAATCAAACCTAATAGAATTCATTTGTTTCTATGAATAATCTGTGATGCATACCATAAATATAAACATCTTAATTGAAAATCATTTTAGAAATATTTTCAAGTACTTATCAGCCATGTGAAATTTTGCAGTAAATTAGCATATTTGGCACAAGTGAACTGTCTCATATAATAGCCTAATGGTTATCGCAGATAGTATGGTGTTACATATGTGTGATATTGCCCCTTTTTAAACTTTCTTTCTCAACACTCTCCTTTATTTTCATAGAAGTATTGTTTCTCTCTCTGACACTTTGGAAGCACAAAGAGGAACACGTGTCCACGTTAAAGTTTGTCTTTGACAGGCAATCCAGACTGCATGAAATCATTAGGCCGATTATGTGATCTACACGCATGGATTAACGGGGAAAATTATCCGATTACCACGACATCAAGCTGCTTTGCTGAAAAAAGCAGCATGGAAAGCCCAAAACTTATACAGTCAGAGCCTGGAGTTTAAGAAGGTCAGGATCATGGACGGTGCTGCTAGAAACAGTAATATTGCAGCAGCAGGGATCAACATGTTGTTGTTGGATGATTACATGGGATTTTGTCAAAGTGGCCTAAAAGAAATTCATGTGGCACCGCGTGTGTTAGAAAAGTTGCTACTTTTATTCCCCAGTACTGTAAATCAGAGCTAAATAGGACAAAATAAAACAAAGCTCATTCAGAGTTATTATTGTTAAAAAAAAAAAAAATCAAAATTATTTAAAAAAATTGTCATCTACATTTATTTGTATAGCTGAAGTACTGAAGTAACTGAAACTAAATAAGCTAAAACTAATAAACAAAAACAACGTTTACTAAATAAATAAAAAAACAAACTAATAAAAATTTTTTAAAAAACAGACAACAAAATCACTTCAAAATTAAAGTAAACACTGAAATCTATTGAAAATATTAACAAAAACAATAACAGTATATCATGATGCATTAACACTCCTCTGTAGATCTACAATGTGACCTTAATTATCAGTTGTTCCATCGCTAATGAGTTTTAACAAAGAAACACCTGTGGCCCAGCTCACATTCTGCATTTTTTTTCATCGTTTCCTCCTCTCTCTCCTTCATTTGCATCATTTTGCAGGTGGACTGGCCCAGTGTGTCTGATTCGGTCTTGTAAAACTGACCGAGTGGAAAAATAATGATGTCGATATAAAAGGCTGGATTTGTACAGTCAGTTGCGGGTGAGAAAATCCTCTGTAATGAATCCGGAGAGGAATCCTGCCAGGACATACAGGTGCACGTTATGAAGCCATGCAGTACTTGAATGAGGCCAACATGGCCGAGCGGCTCATTTTGTTTACAATGGGGTACAAGTTATTCTTTTCACTGGCTGGATCACATCTTCTCATTCATGGTGAACAATGAATGCATCATGTCTTGTTTTGTGCGTCTCTTAAAAAGACTTGATGATCTTGATGCTGTCAGCTTTCACCATTTCAACAGACAAAATTGTAAATGACATGGAAATTCAGATCATTATTCAAGATTTCCTTTACATTTTCTTCATGCTTCCAACGTGCAAAAGTTGCAATCACAATGCCAGTTTTTTTTTTTTTTTTTTTTTTGTATCCTGGAGATGCTTTGACATGCTCTGACATTTTTGCTTATGTCATTATTTCAGATACTTATATTGTATTAAACATTTAAATGCAAGAATATATTACAAAATGTACTTGATGGGGCAAGAAAACCTGTTTTATTACCTGCAAGGTGAAAATCAGTTAGATCACTTCACAATAGTAACCAATATAGTGATGCTTGCCCACCCCCCCCAAGTTGGATGGGGACTATTTATGAACAACAATTTCTAAGGTCAATCAATTGGACTGAGGTGTGGGATTTGACTGGGCCAGAATAGGATGTTAACCTATTTGATTTTAAGCCATTCCGTAGTGACTTTAGCTGTATGTGACTGCTCTGCTGGAAGATGAATCGTTTTCAATGTGGGACTGCGGCGCTATTTCCTCCAGGTTTTTTTCTGCATCCATCAATTTTTCCTTCTATCTCAATGAATTTCCCAGTCCCTGTTGTAAACAAGCATCCCCAAACACAATGCTGTATCACCGTATTTCACATGCTGCTCTACTTGAGACGTGATGAACTTTTTCAACAAGGGTTTATGTTCTTTCCATTCATGCCAGATTTATAAATAATGCATACTATTAGTTGTATCATATCTCTTCTTCAGTTTCTGTAGATGGCTTTCCATTTTATAATTTGTCTTAAATAGCTTTTTTCTGATCTGATGGACTTCATTGTGTATGAGCTGTATCAGTGCATTATATGGTTTGCTTACACAGTTTCCTTGATTTTATTTTTTCATAATTGTTCCTGTCGTATGCCTTGAATGTACTTGGAATATTAGCTGGTGTTCAATGTAGGGAAGATTTGTGATTTGTGTGAAAAACCAAAACCAAAACAAAACAAAACAAAACAAAAAAAAAACCAAAAAGAATAAATCCAATATCAGGAACATGTTTTTAAAAACACATTTCAAACAAAACAAAACAAAACAAAACAAAACATAACAAAACAAAAAGAATAAATCCAATATCAGGAACATGTTGTTCTTTAACACATTTCAAACAAAAAACAAAACAAAACAAAACAAATAAATCCAATATAGGAACATCTTTTTCAAAGCACATTTCTGTTCACATTTTCTTCTCTTGTCCACAATATACCTGTTTGCCATTTGTTTGACTCTGCCTGTGTTTTGACCATGTCTATTAATAAAAGCTTGCATATGGATCCACACGTCTCTCGTCTCGTTCGCCCTGTTACAATTTCAAACAAAATAAAACAAAAATAATACATCCAATACCAGGAACATTTTTGTTTCTTTTTTAAACACATTTCAAAACAAAACAAAACAAAACAAAACAAAACAAAACAAAAAAAGAATAAATCCAATATCAGGAACATCATTTTTAAAGCACGTTCCAAACAAAACAAAAAGAATAAATCCAATATCAGAAACATGCTTCTTTGAAACACATTTCAAACAAAACAAAACAGAAAGACTAAATACAATATCAGGAACATGTTTTTTTGTTTGTTTGTTTGTTTGCTTTTTTAAGCACATTTTTAACCTCAAATTCTCTATATTTGAAAATTGTACTTTCTTCATTTTTTTTTAAATGTATTTATTCTTAATGGTAATTATCTGTAATTATCAATCAATTGGTCGGTCGGTCAGTCTCTCTGTCTGTCTGTCATCACTTATGTGACTTGTGGTTCAATATATACTGTATACACTTGATTCTTTCTTTCTTGCTGTCCTTTCTTAAATTTATTTAGTAAATGAATGTATTTTTGTGGTGACTGGATCAGTTGAATCTTTGTAGATATTCTAAATGACTGGATTAGTCCTCACATCTTCATAGTTAAAAAAAGAAAAAAAGAAAAAGAAAAAAGAAAACAGAGTGCTGAGTGGAGGAGCTTGAACTTCAAAGCATCGTGCTTTCAACTGGGAAATCTTGTAGAGAGCCTGTTTGAGGCGTTAAATCAAATAAACTAAATTACCCCAGCCTACATTTTCTCAAATTTACAGGTTTCGCTTGATAGATGAATCCCTAATTGAAGGCAAATTAAATATAACTCTAAAACAACTTCATTTCTCTGAAGTGGCTCATGCATTGAAAGTCTTGCGATTGCAGCGGGAATTAACTCTCATCGCAATCGGGTTGTAATAATGGTTTACTAGCTTGAGGGAAATTTCTTACTCTTACTGGATGACATTCTAGAGCAATCTCACTTTAATCAAAACGACCCACCTTCCTACTCAATTATCATTAATCAGAATCAATAAAATTAGATTTCTAAACCTTATCCCATGTTGCATTCTTCCACAGAAAATAGAAATCCTCTGATCATTGTACGAACACAGATCCATTTCTCCGCATTTACTTGATTCTGAAATCACCCGCTGATGCTGAAACCTTTGTAACAACTCAACAAGGCGAGCGTAATAGGCAAAGAGTATGAGATGAAATACCACACTGTAAATTTTCATGAGCTCTCATCTTTTGCTTTCCGTTCTCTTTTTTTTTATTATGTCTCAGCCTTTTTTCTCACATGAGGATGAATGGATGTTAAATTTAATTAAGCAGACAATTTGGTCAGTGCTTTCTCTATCAAAAATGGATCTTCTGGATTTAACAACCTAGAAAAAGTCTCACTCATTATCCATGTGAGCGGTTTAGCCCTGCAGCCAGCCCTACAGGACAGCTCTTAGCAGATGAGCGAACAGTGGCAAACACTGTGTTTATTGATCCTGCAGGCTTTGCCATTTAATTTCCTTCAGCCTTTTATATGGTTTAGAACACATGAGATGAGAACTTTATAGATCCGCTTCACAGAAAAGTCATCAGGCCAATAAATTGTGCTGATAAAGCAGTATATGCATTATGTATTAGTTTATTCAAGTAAGAAGATACCGTGTTTGACATTTTGTTGGTATAGATTAGCATCATAATATGGAATATGTTTGTTTCATTTTCATTTCTGCCTTTTAATTCAAATTACACAAGTTGTTTTCTTCTTGTATGCTCTTTACTGACCTTTTCTGGGCTGTGTGCAATTATCAGTAAAATGAAGGAAAGGTTAGCATTACCTCACAGTGATACTTTTCATCTTTATGTTCATTCTGTCATTCGGTTGTACATGAAAAAGCTGCCAGAGCCCCCAATAGCTGCCCAACTTCCGCCGGTTTCCTAGTTGCTTCTTAATCCAACAGCTAATGGGTAGTTTTTGTGGCAGGTCTGTTATTTGTGGCTAAATTAGATTTAGGATTTATGACTAGGCCCACTGATAAGGTCTGATCTTATTAAAGTACAGTGTTTAAGGAATACACTTGGGAAAATGGTCACAGGGACATAGATTATTATTCTTTTTATATTATATAAATTATATATATATAACTATATAAATCTATCTAAAAACACAAAAGATTATTTAAACAGCTATTTTTGTGTTAAATGAGAAAGTATCAAATTGTAGCTTTAGAAATATTTTATTTCATTCAACATAAAATTTATTACACAACCATTTAGGCTACAACGGCCTAAACATAAACTATGGAACATAAACTATGGAACATAAAAGAAGATAATTTGAGAAACATCTCAGTATTTTTTTGTTCATAAAATGAGTCATTGGTAACCAAAACAGTTTTGTTTCCAACAGTCTTCAAAATACCTTCTTTTATGTTTCACAAAAGAAAGCAAGTCATTCAAGTTTGAGTAAATGATGATATAATTTTTTTTTTTTTTTGGGGTGAACTATCCCTTTAATATTTTATTATTATTATTATTATTAATAAATGATACTCTAAATAAAAAACTAAATCTGCCAGCAGGTGGCGGTAAATGTCTTTATGAGTCATTCATTCGAACAATTCATTCAGGAATGAAGTAAATGGCTCTTTTTATGAATGAATCTTTGAATCATTGGTTCACACGATTCATCCAAAACGCGGATTCATTTAGAAACTAAACACGGCTGTGTTGCTCGGAGACGCGCAACATTTCTGCCATGGCTTTAAAGTTAATTATGTTTTCTGCAAAATTGTGCAAAAACACATAATATTGTGTTTAAAATATAACACAATATCAACTTCTTATTTACTGTTGTATAAAATCACATTTAAACCCCTGATATTCGCGACAAACTGCACTGGTGTGATAGCTCTCACTGCTCCTGTGATATTGCTTATGGTATGACATAAATATATGAGACAAAAACACATGCAGGGGCATTTTTGCACCAATATCTTGAATTTTAGGGCATAACTGCATTTATGGAGTTATTTCCCTGCATCATATTTGTCAGCAGTCAACTGTATGAAAAATAAGATGACGTACAGATCTGGGGGCGGGGTCAGTGCGTTAACTGCGTTAAAATATTTTAATTGCGTTATTTTTTCATAACTAATTAATCAAGTTAACACGTTAAACTGACAGCCCTAATATATATATATATATATATATATATATATATATATATATATATATATATTATATAAGCATAAAGATAATACAATATAGACTTTTAATAAGATCTCCAGACGATGACGGTTAATCCAAGACAGAAGGGAACATAAGCATTCACAACAATAATAACCAGCAACTGAAACAACCAAGGAGAGATCTTAAATAAGGCAGTAAATGGGGGACATTCAGGTGCTGAGGGTTAACTGATAATTGACTAATCAACTAATGCACTAATGACAACAGGAACAGAACTAAATATGGGCAAACATGAACCAAACCAGGGGCCCTTTTCAGAAAGGAGGAAACTCTGAGTATGCTAAGCCTGAAATGAGGGAAACATCAAATTCTCCAAAACTGTTCACTAAGCTTACGATTAAATTTCATATTTGAAATCACAAAAGAAATCTGACAACAACTGTATCATTAATGTTGTTTCTTTTGCTCAAATAGCGTTATAAAAAGCTTATTTCTCAGGCTAGATCAGCCAGTGCGCATGCGCAGTCCTGAGCGCACTTCTCAGAACGCTAACTGTTTCTATAGCAACCGGGACTTCTAACGGCAGCTGCAGTGACGCGCTGACTTTACTGATTAGCGATTGGCTCTTTCATTCAGAAGGCGGGGCTTCTTGCGATTGAGCGGCCATATTGAGTATTGCATTTTTCCCCATTCAAAACTATAACTATATAACTATAAACTAACTTACTTTGTGAACCTAACCTTGTTGGGAGCAGGTTTTCTTCGCTAAACCCAGAGTTTCTTTCGGTCTCCACCCCCGTTTTAAAGCGTAAGTGATGTTTAAATACCTTATTCGTTCATTCACGCTGCAAAAAATGCTTTTCTTACTGAATATTTTTGTCTTATTTCAAGTACAAATCTCTAAAAATTCTTAAGTTAAGATGCATTTTCTATAGATGAAAAATGGTCTAAGATATTTACCTGGGGGATTTTCAGTTTAAGTGCATTTTACATAAAATATGTAAAATTGTCCGCCATAGGATAAGAAAAATAATCTTAATGCAAATTGAAACAAGAATATTTTAATTTCTTACCCCATTGGCAGATAATTTGCAAAATAAGAAAAATGCACTTAAATTCTTTTTTTTTCCCCTTCATGGAAACAAGACTAAATACCTAATGTTATTTTTTTATTTATTTGCCATATTCACATGCATGTTTATTTGAGCGGTACCATTTTAAATGGTAGTTTTCTTTAAAACATCAGAGATGCAGAGCACATTAGTAAGCCCGCTGTATGCAGACCGATAAGGAAAGTGTGCATCGCTCTAACATTGTGAGAATTTTTTCCTTGGTACAAATCCGTCAAAGAGGAGTTTCACTGGACTATAGGTCAGTGGTGTAGAAATCGGTTTAAATGAGGATAATCTGATAAATGATTTTCACTTGATATCATCTTTCTGTGACCTCTGGAAGTAATTAAAATTTCCTTCAGGATTTCCAGTGTGGTTGTATGCAGTGATGGCACACATATTCCCATCATCGTACCTCCTGAAAATGAAACTGATTACTGTATGGAATGGACGGATGCCAGATGGAGGGGTAGCCTAATAGCTACAAGATGCTGCAGCCACCACCACAGCTGTTAAATAAACACAAATTATTCACAATTTGTTTGGTCATCTTTATTTCCTACAAATACAAAAGCAACAATTATTCTTTTTTGTTTTGGATTTTAAAGTTCTTCCAATAGGCTACTTGACCATCTCCTCTTCATCTGTCAGTGGTGCTGGTGAAGGTTCTTCCCCCATTTTGCGAGCCTCAGCCTTCTTGCTGTTGACTAGTTAATTTTATTACTCTAGGTTGGATTAGAGAATATTTAATTATGTGAAAAGAGTGTGGAAAAGCTGCAGTGCATTGAAATAGACACTGAATGATATTTTTAATGTCAACTGTTTGTAAAGTCATTTAGCCTGCACCCATAAACCTTTTATGCTTAAAGCTTTAACTTGATTGAACTGTGTTTTTATACTTTTTTTTCTGCTACCACGTTCTTGTTTCTTTTTTCTCTGTCCTTTTATTTATTTATTTATTTATTTTTATTTTTTATTTTTTGCCATAGGATACCATTAAAATGAATATTAGTTCAATAATTTAGAGTTTTCACCTCTGATATTATAACAGTTATTAAGTATTAAACTTATGCGTTGACGGAAGTACGCAGACGTCTTTTTGTCGGGTGCTGTTGCCATGGTGAATCATAATTTCGGAGCTCCACTGATCATGACTTTTCATAGTCATGGTGCACGCGCTAAACTCAGAGTCAACCTACTCAGAGTTGAATGAACTAACACAATTCAGTCGTTTTGAAACCGAAAACTCTGAGTTTTCAATCTCTGGGCAAATCAACTCAGAGTTCAAGTTTAAACTCAGAGTTGGTTGAACCTTCTTATTGAAACGGGCCCAAGAACACAAGACAGGAAAACACAGAAACAAGGTCCATAACGTGACAGGGTGTGACATATATATATATATATATATATATATATATATATATATATATACAGGTGCATCTCAATAAATTAGAATGTCGTGGAAAAGTTCATTTATTTCAGTAATTCAACTCAAATTGTGAAACTCGTGTATTAAATAAATTCAGTGCACACAGACTGAAGTAGTTTAAGTCTTTGGTTCTTTTAATTGTGATGATTTTGGCTCACATTTAACAAAAACCCACCAATTCACTATCTCAACAAATTAGAATATGGTGACATGCCAATCAGCTAATCAACTCAAAACACCTGCAAAGGTTTCCTGAGCCTTCAAAATGCTTTTAGTGTTTGTGTTTTGTGTTTTGCATCAAGTCTAAAATTCATCTAAAATTAGCATTTTTATCAGGCTCCTATGTTTAGGTTCAGTAAATGTATTCTAATGGTAATGTATAGGTCATTTTCTATGCAATTAAAGTGAAATAACTGAACATAAATACAGGAGAGTGATTAAAAATGCTCATTTTAGAAGAAAATTTCAGATGGCACTTAGAGGCTTTTGCATCTGAACTCTTCATATATATATATATATATATATATACACACACACACACACATATATATATATATATATATATATACATACACACATATATATATGAAGTAAACAACAGTTTTTATTTTAAGAAGATAAAATTAGACTGTTTGCTTTAAGGGTTTTTTTTTTTTTAAATAATACTTATTACAATTAATGGGGTTATTATTCAATATTTACATGAATTATAGATGTACATTTCAGACATCTAGGCTTTCTATAAAATCAATAACTGAGTGAAAACATTGCATTTGAATTCATAGTGCTGCTATTATGACATTTCTTCAATGTAAATTAAACATGTAAATTAAATTATATAAATCATGTAAATTAAAAAACATAGGTGATAAAATATCAATACAATTTGTTTTATCTATACAATTTTTTACAAATATTAAAAAGGATTATATCAAGTAACATTTTGTGCTATAAAAACTAAATTAGAAAATATTTCTAATTATTTTCCTGAATAACATATTGGCTGCTGCATCATCATTCTGCACATACTAAACTTATCTAAATATATTAGAATTTAAAAGTAGATACACATTGTTCTTAAAGAGGGCTTCCACTATCTTACCCTGTACTATTTTTTTGTGACATGCATCCATTTGCTTTCTGAATGAGAGCTTTTATTAAATAAATTAAATAAATTCAAGTTAAGTTCAAGTCTTAATTTGACTGTAGAACTGTTACACGGAACATAATACTGGTGTAAACATAAAAAAAAGCAGGCATGGGTAAATGTCAAAGAGTCAAGGGCAAGCAATTCATCCATGTCTTCCCTTCAAATCCTTCCCATTTATGTATTTGACAGATGGTTTTATCCAAACTGAATGACATTGCATTCAAGGTATAAATTTTATCAGTTACCTGGGGATCAAACCCATGACCTTGGTGTTGTTAATGCCAAGCTCTGTTTGAACTACAGGAACAAACCTATTGCAACAAACTTTGCACTGACCTTAAACTTTAGTTACCGTCAGTCTGTCAACCTCCCTTCAGTATTTTCTCAGAATTTCAGTAACGAGAATCTCTGTCTCTGTCTATTATGGTAGACACTGCACAGATCCCCATGGGAAATATAGTGCTCTGAGTGGTGAGGGACCAGGACATAAACACATTGATGGGGAAGGCTAAATTTAGTTCTTTTTAGGTTGTACATCTTTCCTGGTGGATAAACTACCACTTCTACATTGATTAGAAATAATAATAAAAAAAAAGAGTAACATGATGTTGAACAGTTTGTGCTTTCTCGTTTTTTTTTTTTTTTTATCCTTTTTTTGCCCACTGACATGTGGTGCTCTCTGCATGTTTTGCTGTTCTTTTGTCTTTTTTTTTCCATATAATTTTTCATCTTTTCTTACTCTATTCAATTCTATGTGAACTACTACCTTACTATGAAGAGTTAAATATACGTCTTGAAAAACATGCTGTTAAATGACTGAATAGATGCTGTAACAACACTACGTGAAAAAAAGAAAAGAAAAAAAATTACAGCTAAAAATTAGCTGTGTATTTTGATAAAAGTAATTAAGATTTACATTATTAAAACATTTTACATTTAATTTGTATAACAATATATTTTTATAAATTATAAAATCTATTTTATTATATATTATATTATTATTATTATTATTATAAAATAGCAAATGGAAATAAATAAATAAATAAACAAACAAATAAACAAACAAATAAATAAATAAATAAATAAATAAATACATGTTAACTGAGATTTTACAAGTGTTAAACATATTTAGTTAACATTAACACACTAACTTTGGCAGCCCTAGTAATTTTACTTTGCATAGTAAACAACGGGAAACTAGTACACCTGTATTATTTAAAATCATTCAATGTACACAATGTTTGTGCAAATAATCTACACAAAGTATATAATAAAGCTTGGTGCATGGGCTGAAAGGTATTATAGGCCTCCTTTGGATGTAGTAATCGTGCCCAAAACTGAAACTCGCAATCCTTTCATTCCTTTTATCATGCTTGTGTTATTTTGACCCTTGGCTAAATTTTCTAAACGAAACAGAATAATTATGATAAGACTAATGTGATGGACAATGCAGTAAAATAACCATAATTAGAGATCATGCCACTGTGGAAACAACTGGCAAAAGAATTATGATCATCTACGGCATCTATCGTCCTCGCACATCTGTTGCCATAAATCTGGTATTCAAATTGAATTTGCGATGCATGTGATCTGAGAAATGAATTGGACCATCTTTTGCCATTTACCAAATGCCATCTGTACAGTTCAAAATCACCAGCCTTTAGTGGTGTAAATTTTCCCTCAGAGACGAGGTAAATCACTTTTCTATCATCCCACTGGAAAGAAAATGTTTGCTTGGAATTACATCCAAAAGGAAATATCAGCTAATTTCAAACGCTGTCACTTATGAATCCCGTCTGAATCTGTTTCCTTGTCCGTATCTGCATCTCTGCTCATGCATTCATTTTTATATGACCTATTCCTCTAACTATAAAACTGGGTGATTGTTTTAATCCTCCTGTTGTAGAGGGCAATTTTACTGTGAGCTAATAAAATACAAATTCCATCTGCAGAAACGCTGACAGATTCCCCTTTAGGACAAATGTGCTCAGCATGCTGTAAAAATCCATGATAATTATCTTGCAATATTAGCTTTAACACTGGAGGACACTCCGGGAAGCTCGTACTGTGTGCTGTTCTAATTTCAGGGCCATGCTTCTACGTAGTCTTCAGGGAGCAAATACATATGGCGAATGGAATAAATACGCATGAAACAGCAAACAAAGTAGAGCGAGTTTAGCTGCTGATGGGCTCAGACAAACAATTTTAACCGAAACCAATTTATTATAATGAACCATTTCCTCCAAGCAAACCTCCAGTGACTTATTGGAGCTACCAATACAATCTTCACTGACTCTCCTTTTTTCAAACTGTTGACTGAAAGGAAGCTGCATGGACTTGCGGAAAGTGAGGAAACTCAAGGAAACTGAAAGGAAGCTGAAGGGAACTTAAGAAGCTGAGGGACAAATGGAAGCTGGAGGGACAAAAAGAACTTCAGAGGTGAGGAAGCAGAGGGGATATAAGGAAGCTGAGATGTAAGGAAGATAATGAAAAACACTGAAAGCACATAGGGAACTAATGGAAGGTGAGGAAAGATAAGGTAGATGAAGGGACATTAGGAAGCTGAGGGGATGTTATGAAGCTGAAATGACATAAGGAAGCTTAGGGGACATGAGGAACTTGAGTGGATGTAACGAAGGGGAAAAGACATAAGGAAGCCAAGGATTACTTTAGGAAGCTCAGGGGACATAAGCGAGCAGAAAGACATAAAGAAGCTAAAGAGACTTTAAGGATGCTAAGGGAATGTACTGTAAGGAAGCTGAGAGGACATAATGAAGCTTCTATAGGTGATATTAGGAAGTTAAGGGAAACTGAAAACACACGAGAAAGCTGAGGGGACTTAAAGAAGGTGAGCAGACACAAGGAAGCTGAAAGGACATAAGAAAGCTGAAGGAACATGAGGACGCTGAGGAGATGTAATGAAGCTGAAAGGACATGCTAAGGGGACATTAGGAAGCTAAGGGGATGTAAGGAAACTGAAAATGCACATGAAAGCTGAGGGAATTTAAAGATGTTTAGTGGAAGTAAGGACATAATATATGAAATGACATAAGGAAGCTGAGGGGACATTAGGAAGCTGAAATGACACAAGGACGCTGAGGGGCCAAAAGGAAGCTTGAATGGATATAATCAAGCTGAAAGGACATTATGGGACAATTAAAAAAGATAAAAAGATGCTAAGAGAAAAGTCAATTAACTACACAAAGCTGAGGGGATGTAGGGAAGCTAAGGCAAAATTAAGTTTTAGGAAAGTAAAAAAAATATTGTAAGCAATAACCTAGCAACCTCACAGGACACCTTAACATTCAAGCAAGATGTTAAATTGTAGTCAATGTCCTGTTCAGTGTTGGGGAAAGTTACTTTTAAAAGTAATGCATTACAATACTTTGTTACTCCATAAAAAGTAACTAATTGCGTTGCTTAGTTACTTTTTATGGAAAGTAATGCATTACATTACTTTTGTGTTACCTTTTGTCAGCTGGGTTGGGCTTGTTTGTTTTTTTTTAAATAACAGAAAACCCAAAAGTCATATTTTGGCGACTGTAAAGGCCCTTTCACACCAAGAATGAAATTAATAAACCTCAGGCTGAAGAAAATGCCTCTGCCTCTGCATTTACTCACAATTTCTCTCAACATGGGGACAGGAAAGGCGTCAGTGAATAAATAGGGAAACAAAGTAACTTGCGTTACTTATTTGAAAAAGTAACTCCGATATTTTCTTGTTAATTCAAAAGTAATGCATTACTTTACTAGTTATTTGAAAGAAGTAATCTGATTACATAACTCGCGTTACTTGTACTTCGTTACCCCAACACTGGTCCTGTTAACCTCTCAGAACCTTAGTATCCCAACAGGTTTCACATGAAAAAACAACCCTCACATTTTCTTCAGGAAATGTATAGTAAAAATGATTCTTGTGTGAGGAATAGTGATCTATATTTTATACTTCTTTCCTGTGTAGATAGAATGTAAAAGTACAGGGTGATTTTACTACTCTAATGTATCAAAGACCTAAGCAGAACAGTAATATGAAAGAACATATATAGGCTACACTTAACCTCACACAGAGCACGAGAGACAGAGTGCCTTCAGGAACAATAGAGTGTTACCTCTCTCCTATAATTGCATTTCTCTTCTAAGGTCACCTGAGTCTATCAGCTACCGGGTGGAATGTGCATTATAGGAAAAACCTTGGCTTTTACACTATTAATGTCGGTCTCTGGCAATACAGATAGATAGAAACAACTTTCAGCTGTGAGAAATCATGCACACTAGCAACCAGACTATTTTCCTGAACCCTGCTCTAGAGGTAGTGGAAGTATCGAGCTTTTTTTCAGTCGCATGTGACTGTAATGGCACAGTGGAAAATGTGTAATTTGCCTCAGGTCCCATGTGAACCCTGAACCTCTGCTGTGGGAATAACCAGACTGGTGCCATTCTTGTGAAAAGTGAAGTCAGAGAATGCCAGGAACTCATTTCAGACTTCAACTTTCTATTTTTAACAGAAGAGTAAAGGACTTGAGCTTGGTTGATGGGGTGGTATGGAGCAAAAATGGAACAAATAAAAAAACATTTAGTTGCTAGTACTTGGCAGGAGAGATGAAAGTTGTGGATCCAAAGGGCTGTTAACGGAAGTGAAAACCTGGTGGTCAAGTTCTAGATAATTCACACTCTGAAATGTAACTGGACATGTGCTCTTAGTTCCAATATAATGGAATGTGACAGCGCAGCACCTTCAGCTGAAATTGATTTTCTTTGAGCAGCTCTAATATTACCATCAGTCCTGAAGAGGGCAGAAGAGGCTTCATTTAAAGGTGTGCGCTTAAGCAGTGCCGCGATGCGGTCTGAACCCTGAGAGAGACCAGATCATCAGTTTCTAGCAATTTATATCCTCAGTGGTGGCATTCAGAAAATGGCCTGAACTTCAAAACCCTCAAAAGGAACATTATGTAGAAAAAACTCCCTGGTTTGAGTCCTGGTGAAGTCATGAGACCTTTCTGTCTGGAGTTTGCATTGTCTCCCAGTGTTAGTGCTCTGGTTTCCATCCACAATCCAAACACATGTAGCGTAATTGAATTGAATACTCTAAATTGTCAGGTGAGAGTGTAAATGTATTAAGTGTTTTGGAAAGAAAATAACAAAATAAAAGTAGAAATTGTATGATTTGTTCTTCTAAATACTTCTAATTTGAGCCATGGAACATTGATTAATGTACATACATAGAGATATGTTGAGCCATTGTGTTTGTATGGGTGATGCAGGTTCGATTCTGGCATGCATCATATCCTGTTCCCATTCCTTTTACTCAAGAGAAACAAACAAAAGCAATCAACTCTTTGTCAAATAAAATACAACAAATTATACAATAATATATTGCTGACTCTTATGAAAAAAAAGAAGAAGTTTGCACTCATATGAATACCAGATTTATGTTAGTATGGGACAGATATGTGGAAACAATGGACATTTTTTAGATCATTAATTTGCATGTGTCTGTTCCTGCAGGGTTGCTTTTATGCTCTAATACAGCCTTAACAAGTGAGACATTTTATGCTACATATGACAAACATGCCATTTGCATGTCTGAAAGCTATTGTCCCGTCTGGACAATTCACCATGCCAGTAATGCTCTGACAGTAGCCTAAAAAGCATTCCCAGCAGGCAGCAATAATGAGCTGGAATAGGACTGTATGTCAAAATGTCATGGGGCATAAAAGTGCTCCAACCATTTATGTTTAGTTCTGAACAGAGTAATCAAGCACAAGCCCATTTTGAATATAAGGCTGTGCAGTAAAATGGAAGACAGTCTTATCTTTATGATGGAGGGTCAGTTATGCTGGAATGTACAGCGGTTTTTCCATCTGAAGACATCTCTTTTTTCTGTTTATTTATAAGGGACCAATAGAAAATATGTTCTTTGTGATATGTTTCCATAGACTCCAGCATCCATTCAATCCTACATAGGACAAGCAGTTTGGAGAATGGATGGATGGATGAATGGATATGTTTCCAAATTATTTAACCCAAGAATAAAAATTCTGTCATTATTTCCATTCAATCCTACATAGGACAATCAGTTTGGAGAATGGATGGATGGATATGTTTCCAAATTATTTAACCCAAGAATAAAATTTCTGTCATTATTTACTTTTCCATGTTTTTCCAAACCCATATGCTGTCATTTTGTCTGTTAAACACAAAAGAGTAATTTCTTTAAAACAACTGTTTTCTGTTTCTATAACTTTTAATATAAAATATATACAGGTTAACAAGAACTTTTTTTTTTTTTTTTTGTGTTTAACAAATGTTTTAAAATGTATCTCCAGGATATCATGAAGATTGTGCCTTTTATCAGCCATTATATATTTCTAAAAACTCCATAGTGGTTTGACAACATTAAGGAAGTTCACGTTGTGAAAACCAGTCCTAGCACATAAAAAGAAACATCCTCTACAACCAAACAAGACTTTGAAATATGCCTTGATTGTTATCCGTGGTGTTGTTCATTCTCATAACCTTCTTCCAATCCTTGAAGGACATTTATTGGAATGTGAAGATGCAGAAACATAAATTCTCTCTTTTGTTCCATATACAGCAGTAAAATATTGGCCAGGTAATAAAGACTGTATACTGAACCAGTTTTCTATTTATCAGAAAGACAGCTTTTTTTTTTTTTTTTTTTTTTTTTTTTAAACCATAAGAGGACAGTACTCTGAAGAGTTAATATGTTTACACCAGAGGTCAAGGAGACCCCTCGGTGGATAAAACACCCTTTTAAATCTTGAAAACTCTCTGAATAGTTTTAGTATGTTAATTGATATGATTAACCCATTTAATCCCATATTTTTCCCAGACATGAAAATATCCAAATGATGTGTCATTAGTTACCCTTTGAAATAATTAATAATAATAATAATTATTATTATTTTTTTTTTTTTTGGAAAAGTGTCTGAAAAATTGTGTTTTATGTTCAGTCACAAATGTGACCGGTGGGATAATGTGTGTACTGAATTAACATATTTCTGCAGTCATAAAAATTGTTAGATATCTTAGCCCAGCAATTTTAAACTGTTTGATCACATTCTAGGGTTATTATTATGCATAAAAAAACAAAAAAAAAACCTTATGCAACATTGATAGGAACACTGAGATAAAAAACAAAAAAATTCAACCATCACCACATTTCAAAATTGTTACTTTTTTGTAAAATATAACATCAAATTTTTATATTGATGCTACGACTATTACAACATAATTATTATACATTTTTTGTAATATTTAAATTTTTAATTTAGAGCAATATTTTGTCATTGCAACATTTTATTGTCATTTTCACTAGCAACTGCAATTGGATTTATATTGTATACCTAAGTTCACTGTTATCCCACCGGTCACTATTGTGACCATCAACATGTTTACTCATTCTATGACCACACTCAATAAAACTAAATATATGCGAATACATATATTAATACTAGACACCCTAAAGACCATGTATACCAAAAATCTTTGTCATATCTTTATGTTAACATACTTTACTAGTCTTTTGTTTTGGAGCTTTGATGCAGTCATCATCTTCTCAAGGTGCAAACAGGAAGTAAACTGCTGTGGTCATGTGACAATTTGCACTAATCATGTGAAACTGCACATATTTAATTGGGACCCTTTATTTTTTCCATATTTGCAGGAAGTGCACTAAAACATCAGTCAGTAAGGTTTTTAGAGCTTTATAAATTAAAACTTTTTTCTTACGGTCATTATTGTGACCGGTGGGATTAAACGGGTTAATGGATATGTTAATGCATTTTGTCTTGGTGGATTAGATTTGCTACACAAGCTACTGCTGCTGCAAAGCAAGCACTTAGACTTGCTACTGCCAAAAGATACACAGACACTCTGCTGTAAGCATGTAAACTATGCTGCTGCTGCATGAATAGACATACATTAATCCTGTAGCTGCTCTAGACATGTGGAGCTGGGGAGGTGGATGGTCTCATTGGCTGCAGAATCAGCAGAGGCCAGCCAGCATATTAACAGACATGATTGCTAGCAGATTGAATGCAAAAGAATCAGCCTGTGCCATGTAGTTTCATGGCTAAACTATACATTTCAATCATGACAAATCTCTGAACAGTTTTAGCATGTTAAGTATGGACTTGCTACTGCCAATAGATACAATACAATACAATACAATACAATACAAAAGATACTGGCTGCTTGACCATATATTTTAAAAAAGTATTGCCTTGACTTATGTGTACATGGGTTACTGAAGCTCAGGGTTATTAGGATGCCATACCCTTTAACCACTGACCAAATCCAGCTGTGTGAGCCTGTGGTGAAATTGCTCAAACTTACCTTGTTAATAAATCATGCTGTGTAAATTAATTGCTTAATTTAGGAACCCATAAATGCAGACCATGCAAGTAGTGATGGGTGCTTTTGAAACAGGGCTTTGTTAAATCATACTGTTTCGAACCTTGGTTTTTTTTATGTTTTTTCTTGAAATTTTCCCATCAGTGCACATGTTTTGTGATTTGGAATAATGAAAGACTGTTTGCTTATCTTAAGATGGTAAGTTTTACAGGAACTCTGAAAACACTGAACCAGACTATTTAAATGTTGAATAAGTCAAAATGAGTTTTTGTCACATTTTCACAGTGCTAATACTAGTACTAACCTTGAACTGTGGGGGAAGAGAGATTTCATTTTTGTAATTTTCTGAAACATTTCAGTGGATACACTCTTTCCCCTCACAAACAGCCTATAAACCTCTTCCCAATTATCCTTTACACTGAAGCGCCATCATATCTCTCACATTTTCCTTGGGAAGTGAATATGATGTCTCTTTACATGGCATCCATCTTTTGATTCATTTCCTCCCAGCCAGCCTGAATGCACCAGTGTAGATATCAGTGCTATCACATTCACACTCATCAGAAGAATCTATTACATTAAAAACCTTCACTCCCTCCTAAAGCCATTTTTTAGTTTAACTGCAAAAATCCTGACCACAAACAGATGATACCGAATAAAACATTGTATCATGGCATGGTGGGCTTACATTATATTATGGGTCATTTTATCTACACTAATGTGGTTGAAGGAGGGTGAGACTCACCTGAAAATGTGCCAAATAGCCATTTATCATTACAAAACTTTTATTTTATTTGCAGACAAGGACATCTCAATGATAATAACACACAATAACATACTTTCAGCAGGATGTTTTGGCAGCTCAAACCCCTTTTGCATTGTATATTTCCACATACTGTATATTCTTTTCAGAACGCTTTTAAACTGGCATTCATTAGCTCTGCCTAACAGAAATTTGACCATCATTATGTCAAGCCATTTAAGATGCTAAATTTTGAAAAGATTTCTGTTATTGCAAACATCATTTGCCATGATGAGGCAATATTTTAATGATGAAAAAGTGTTGTATTTTCTGTGTGCATTGAGTGATTTAGATTAAACTTGAGCTGTTGTTTTGTCATGGGGATTGATCACATATGTGTCACTTACGACAGACTTTGAAATACTCCTCTTATATTTGAAAATAAACACAGAATAAACAGTATTTTTCACCCAGAAAGGTTTATTACCATTTCAATGTAACACATGAACATTTTGTCATTTGCACACACACACACACACACACACACACACACACACACACACACACACACACAAATTAAAACAATGTTCATAAAAAGTATTTACAGGTGTGACATTTTAATTGTGACACATAACTGATACAAAATTCAGACAAAAGTGCTACACTAAATTCTCGTATACCATAAGGTGCTGCTTGAGATTTCATTTGGAGGAGCACTGCAGAAAATGTATTTATTATCACATGAGCAGAATGTAAATAGGGCACCAAGAGTTTCCATCAAAACCAGTCAGACAGAAGGCCAACAATTCAGGTCTTCATTTTCAGTTGAAATGATCTGACCAATTGAAGTTGTTTTAGATTTTCCTTGATTTATAAGATACTTTAGCATCTTAGCATTCTCCTGTAAAAAAAAAAAGTAGTTAGAAGTTAGTGAAAAATTCAATTATTGTATCAGTGACAATGAGGATCGATAAAATGTACCGTTCTTTGGCAATATGGTGATGTTTTCCTCAAGGATGAAGGGAAAACTGCTTAAACTTCTCCTTCAAGTCATCAGTTAATTTTGTGGTACGAGCTGTGACCGTGACACATTCAGAGTCTGTTTAGCATCATTTCATGAAAACATTGTGTAATTTAGACAAAGGAAGTTCTTTGTTGAGAATCTCAGATTTCCCTCCCTTGGTCTTGATGGTGTGAACAATAGCATACTCATCAAATTTGGCATCAGCCACATGCATATCATTGGAATTTCCCCAAACTGATAGACTCAGACACATTTAGGGTGAAGAAACAGAAGTATGATGATAAAAAGCAATCTGACTACAAAAACCAAAATACTTACTCTTGTTATCGAAGACAAAATGTCCAGGAATCTCAGTTTTCTTGGCAAGATTATACATCTGCTTCAGGATGCATGAACTTGCCAAGAAAACTGAGATTCCTGGACGTTGCTCACTCCTAAGCAAGTTAAGCAATTAAAATTCATTCTTTTGTAATTATTTACATTTACATTTACATTTATGCATTTAGCAGAGAACAATTATGAGAACATTCATCAAGACTGTGCTCCTTTAACACTACAACAAAGCTAACTGAAATTAATTTAAGCTTACTGTAAATGACTGTAACTGAGGTCAAGGTCTCCATCTTCAGTAGGCACCATTATGGCATTTGCCATCTTAATGTCAGCCTTGTGATGTGTCACAAACCATTCTGCATTTGTTGCAAAGCCAACAAGATACCACTTTCCTCCCATCTTTTTTTTTTTTTTTTTTTTTTTTGAAAATATGAACAAAACACATCTAAAACTATTTTAGCCAAACTTAACATGAGAATTTCCCCAACACTCCCTGACAATATCGAGATACCTTCATTTATATTATTTCATATTAAAATTGCTAGGTAAATGGTATTTTTTCACCTTTTCCAGGTCAAAGTCAGGCATGGGCATGACTTGAGCAGAGATGAACACTTCACAGAGCAGAACGCACAGCGTTTTCAATACAACAGTCGTCCTGGCTGTAGATGTGTAGGGTTGTCTTTCTGTATGCAGTTCAGAAAACAAAATTAGTGATGATGATTGGCAACCTCTGTTTTATATTGTAAAGTGACCCCACAAACCCTCCTTGCTTGAGTCCCTCCCAGTTCCACATAAAGTTACACAGCACACAACATGCACATGTAGATTTTTCCAGTGGTTTGAGGGAGTTCAAGGACAGTTTTAAATGTTTTGTTTTGATCCTCAGATCCTCAATTTGGCCTTTGAATGTATGCAAACATTTAAGTTGATGTCTGATCAATGTCTGGCATTATTTCTACAAGACACTTTAATTCTTGACATGTTTATACTGATAAACAGAATGTGTTCTCATAGAGCTCACAATCACAGAGGTTCTGCAATAAGATGATGGTGAATCAGGCTTACTGTAGGTCATATCTAGTGGACAAAGCAATGAGAGTTGTTGGGCTTAATGTAGAGGGGAGACAACAAAATCAAAAACAGAGATTATATAAAATTGCATTGTTTCTTTGCATAATAAAATTAAATCGAGGTTATGTAAATTAGCAACACATACCTGTAAAACTGAGATGGATTAGAATTAGCTTATTGCAAATAGAGTCTATGAGGGTGGTGACAATTGGCCAGGGGTCAACAGATTTTTGGCAATATTTGTTTGTTTGTATGGTTGGTTGGTTGTTTGTTTGTTTGGTTCCCCAAAGAACCTTTTAGTGAACGCTTCTTGAAAGAACAATTTGTTCAGAATGTGAAGAACATTAGAATAATCTAAAGAACCCTTTTTCACTATAAAAACCTTTTGTGGAACAGAAAGTTTCCATGAATGTTCCAGGTTCTTCAACCATAGATGTCAATAAAGAACCTTAATATTTAGAGTGTAAGCCAAAAATATCTGGGTTCTTAGGGGAAGTCCAGTTTGCTGCATTTTGCCAATGCGCAAGGGGCATCCATCTAGGACTGTGACATGTAAGGGAGCATTACAAGACACCATCAGTAAGTTTTGAGCTTTAATCAGCTGACACTCTAAAAATTGCCAGCTGCTCCAGAGCTCAGTAAACCAAACAGCTGAAAGTTGGAATTAGCATTGGAAAGGGTGATAGAGATCACAATTTTACTACTATTTAATAGCATGCAGTTTATTGTAGTGTAGGATGTGGAAAACAAATAATGACAGTATAGAGAAAAGGGATAAGGCAAAGTGCAAAACCAACAGGGTCACAGCACAGAGAATCAGTTGAAAGCAGTAATGCAAATAAAATCAAAAGGCAGGTAAACATCCAGTGAAAAGCAGGGTCAAAACAAAATAGGAAACAAAATAATCAAAAGGGAAGCAACCTATTCAGAAGGTCTTACAATTTGCAAAATTGGTATGCAAAAATACAAGATATAATAATGCAACATTACAGTGCACAAGAAAATAATGACACCCGAGGGCACAAGCATTGAAAATGTACTTGGTTGGCATCTCTCTAGGTGCTTGTGTGTACATTAGTTAGACAGACAGTGGGCATCTGTGTGTGTTTGTGTGTGTGAGTGACAGGAAGTGGGTTGATGGGCAGTACTGTGATATGAACTGACAATAATTTGATTCCAGTTGTCTGAGGCATCATGACCTGGAGTCATGCTGATCAGATTAGTAAAAGGACACCAGCAAACTTCAAAAAATCTATGACTTCATCTCTCTGCGGGAAGGACGTCTATTTAGTCATTGCGGTTGGGTAAAGTAACAGAAGACATCCTCTCTCCTCACTTTCTTTCTACTCAAACCCAGGCTCTTCTGAAATACATGACACTGGCTACATTTCTGCATAACTGCAAAAGTATACCTCTGCATTTCACTGCAGTTTCCAGCATAAAAGGACACTAGAGGCAGTAAAACACCAACAACTTTTCCTTTTTACACAAATTATGATTACTAATAAAATAATTCATAAATTAATAAAAAAATCTTTTTGTGTGATTTCTTGTTTTGACCCTTAAAACACTTTTACAATGGTGAAATATTTGTAACCAAATACATTTTGATGTTTGCATCACATAATTCACTCTGGATGGCTTTTCTGTAGTAGTAAACTTGCTTGCTAGCTCACCTGGTACAATCTTGCACTTGTGATGTGGAGAGCTTGGGTACGAGTCCAGTAAAACACTAGTCATGATAAAAGAGTTTAAAGACTTACAAAAGCAAACTAATATTAGCATACTTTCTTCAGCAATTGCATTTTTACATCTTGTTTGTTTTTTGCACACACTAGGTGCCAGATTTACTAAACAGGGCAAATTAGCGTTAGAGCGCAATTCCATAAAAGCGCCAACGGGAGGGGAAAATTCTGCGTGTGATTTACTGACAATCACACAAAATGCATGTTATTTTTTTATTTAGTACTGACCTGAATAACATATTTCACATAAAAGACATTTACATATAGTCCACAAGAGAAAATAATACTTAAAAATTACCCCATTCAAAAGTTTACATACACTTGATTCTTAATACCGTGATGTTACCTGAATGATCCACAGCTGTGTGTGTGTTTTTTTTTAGTGATAGTTGTTCATGAGTCCCTTGTTTGTCCTGAACAGTTAAACTGCCCGCTGTTCTTCAGAAAAATCATTCAGGTCCCACAAATTCTGTGGTTTTTCAGCATTTTTGTGTATTTGAACCCTTTCCAACAATGACTGTATGATTTTGAGATCCATCTTTTCACACTGAGGACAACTGAGGGACTATATTGCATGCAACTATTACAGAAGGTTCAAACACTCACTGGTGCTCCAGAAGGAAAGGGTTGTTCTAGTCATTTTATCTACTTTTTTTTTTTCTTTAGCGTAAATTTCTTTTTTTTTTTTTTTTTTTTTTTTTTTAAGACAACGTTTTTCTTCTGAGGAACACAAAATAAGATATTTTAGGAGATATTTTAAAGGATATATTTTAAAGAATGTTGGTGAGCAAACAGTATTTGTGTCCATTGACATTCTATAGACAAAAAAGATAAAAAGACCAAAAAAAAAAAAATATATTTCTTAAAATATCTTCTTTTATGTTCCACAGATTAAAAACACTGTCCTCATAAGTTTGACTATTTAATATTGAAAATGCATTGTAATGCATATCCGTAGGTTTGCCAAAGAACATGAATGTAGATTCAGTGCTACTATTTGTAGACACATTTTGGACATCTGTTCACTGTGATGGTAATGCTGGCAGGATCCCTGGACAACAATACTGAGACTGTGAAATGTTGATTCTGACATTCACTGCATCAATGCTATCCAGGATTCTTCCTTCTTATAACCATCCTATGAAAAACAGCCGTTCCCAGATTTAGTAGATAAAGCACTAGTCTGAACATTGTCTCACTTGCTTTCTTTTCAAATCTCTCCAAGGACCCTTTGGGCTTTATCGCAAAATGATTTCAAATGAAATGGAATTGTTTGCATCAAACCACTATTTTCTGAGGAAGTAAGCTCTATGCACTGGGGGGATTCTCATATTCTGATATGCTTTTCATATCAGGAAGTTGAAAATATTAGAAGATGTATTGGCATCACTCACGTGTCTGTATCCACTTTTTTTAGGTTCCTAAGCCCTCTTTGAATTTATTCTACAAGATATCTGTAATTGGCTTATATAGAGGATAAGGTTTAGTGATGGCGCCAAGTCTGGAACAAGAGAATCTTGCCCTCTCAGCCTGCAAATCTTTGTCTTAGTCTTACCATCTTTCTGTCTCCATGTCAAAGTCCATTAATGCCGAGTCACTCTCCTCTAATCCAGCACTTGCCTGGCCAGCAGAAAGAGCTGATTATAGAATAGAGGAAAGGTTAATTGAAAGACATTGCTGTAATGGTATTGTGTCTAAGCAAACCAACGGGAATGTTGATATCGCTCTCCCCCCGCAGCAACGCTGTAATGAGTGATATTAAAAATAATTATCTAAGACACAAGCAATCCCGTCTATAAATTAGTAGTTAGCTTGTCCTTTCCTCTGCAGGGTTCTGGGCTTCTTCTGTTTAGGACCATTACAGTAATAGTCAGCAGCTCATTTACAGGACAAATTATACAACACTCTGATCAGCTGAGATAAAGGAGGTGTTATATTAGCATGAGGTTTAACCTTTTTTTTTTTTTTTTTAGGAAAAAAATAGTTTTTTTCATGTCTTTACATTGTTTAGAGCATTACAAATAATGTAAAAAAGAAAAAAAAAAGAAAAAGATATTTCATTCAAAAGTTATGATATGTCCTCACTAGAGGACATAAGGACTCAATTTCTTTAAAAAATAAAAAGACATGAATGAACATGCATAGGCAAAACCAATTGATTTTTTAAAATCACCAATATGTTTTTAGTTTAAGATTATTATTTTTTTTTTTACCAAACTTTGTATAAAGATGATTCTCAACTATATTGTAACAGAATGATTTGATATACCATTTTTCTTTCTGCAAAATGTGTTTAAAATGGTCATAAACGGGTTTTCTCATTATATACAATGTATCTATAAACTAAATCTAATTTGCATATTAATGTGTTTTTGGGGCAACATGTAATGAGAAAATAAGTGTAATAATGGGAGTAATAATTGACAAAATTTTCATAATTATGTATAATGTTTCATAGAATATTGAAATGTAATTTCTTTCACTATTCATTTGTTATGTCTCCCAAAATGCATAATAAACATGTTTTTAGTCCCGGTGTCCTCATATGAGGTCCTCATATGAAATCAACGTCCTGTTTCGTAACAGAAAGTCATATTTTGATTTGAAACCCCATAACATTTTCCTGAGATGTTGATTTATGACACACAATTAAAAAATTAGATTTAAATGATAATTACAAAATATTATCATATTTCCATAAGAGTGTCACTAAATTAATTTCAGACATTTTTGAAGACCAAGGAGAGGGAGTGGTCATAGTGAAACATCCAATCATTTAGTATCTCTGAAAATCCCTGAATGTGCTCTGTACAGGACATCCAGATTTAAAACTGTGGCATGTAGAGTCTCAGAGAAATTCACTAAAATATAACGTCCTCATATGAGGCCGCAGGGTCTTAATAGGTTAAGTAATATTATTATAATAATAAGCTAATAAATAGGTAAGCGATATATATATATATATATATATATATATATATATATATATATATATATATATATATATATAAACAAGGACATAATATGTTGTTGGCCCACATAACATCAACTAGCACACCTTCAGTGAGCAATAGCATTTGCGACGCTATCTAATATACAGATATGTTATTTGGTACTTATTCAACACATTCATCAGAAATAACAATGACATAAATTGATTTTGCATTTGGTTGAATGTTTTTCATATTTGAATGCTGAACATAATTTATCGATAGAGACATTTGCATTGGCCATTTCATTCTATCCACGCTATGGGATTCCAATAATGAGGGAAAAAGTATGAGACATGGGGAATTGAGGCTTAATATTGATTTAAAAAGCTAGGCAGGAAAAATAACATGAAAACCATCTGCCTTAAATTGGCTCTGACTGTGAGATCACCCCCAGAATTCATTACCAAAATGACATTAATGAAAGAAAACTGATGACTCTGGCCAGAAATGGCAGGGTTCAGGTCATGAACATGAGCCTGTCATGTAGCATTCTCATAAAGCAGAAGCAGAAATCATATAAAGAAACCGAAATGGACAGCGGAATAGATGAGAATTAAAACAGAGTGCCAGCAGGAGCCAAAAAATTATGGTCGAGCAAGGCAAATCATGTTTTTATCTTAGTAATTTCACATGCAGATACACAGAGTAACTGTTGGTGTAATGGCTCCTTAATCTTAACTCTGTACAGTTTTGACTGTAGAAATGGTCCTGTAATAACTTGAATATGTGATCAGAAATGATAGAGGGGAGTGTAGGTCTTTATTTCACATCTCTCCCTAGAACAGCCATCATGAATTCGATCCTCCTCATTTTATAATGCAAATCTCATTATCGAGATTTAATGGCCTTGACGGGCCTCAGTGGCCATAAACTAGACCTTAAATGCAAATTGCATTTCAATTGCACCATAAATCACTACTTTAATTTAAAAGTTCATAAACCTTCACACTTGTTGAAATGGGATTCCCTCCTCATCACACAAATGAAAATTGAGATGGTAATTTATAAACGTTCAAAACTTGAAAAACAGACATTTATTTAAATAAAATATTCTTGTAAGTAATAGTACCAAAGCATAAATTTAAACATTTAAACGCAAAACTTGCACAGATCTTCTGCATGAAGTCCATTTGAAAAACAAACAAACAAACAAACAAACAAACAAACAAACACACAAACATATATATCATGTAACCATTAGTTCCAATCCTCAAATTTGATTGGCTGTGCTGACATACAGTTCAATGGGACTATTCTGCTTGTCTGTGTTTGTGTGTTCCAGATTTTATTGCTGACTCTTTTTGTGGGTTACATTATTACACCAGTAGGTGGCAGCAAGTGATTCTCTTTATGAGCGAGTCATTGAATCAATCACTCAAACGATTTGATCAAAAACACTGATTCATTTATGAATGAAAGCCATAAATGTCTTTAGAAATGAGCCACTGAATCATTCACTCAGCTAATTTGTACAAAAATGTTGATTCATTCATGAATGAAAGAAGTAAATGTCTTTATAAATGAGTCATTGAATCATTCACTCAACCGATTTATACCAAAATGCTGATTCATTCATGAATGATAGGAGTAAATGTCTTTATAAATGAGCCACTGAATCATTCACTTAACCAATTTGTACAAAAATGCTGATTCATTCATGAAACGAAAGAAGTAAATGTCTTTATCTATTGAATCATTAACTCAACCAATTTGTACAAAAGTGCTGATTCATTAATGAATGAAAGAGGTAAATGTCTTTGCAATCAAGCCATTGAATCATTCGCTCAACCAATCTGTACAAAAATGTTGATTCATTCATGAATGAAAGAAGTAAACGTCTTTATAAATGAGCCATTGAATCATTCGCTCAACCAATCTGTACAAAAATGCTGATTCATTCATGAATGAAAGAAGTAAATGTCTTAATAAATGAGCCATTGAATCATTAGCTCAACAAATCTGTACAAAAATGCTGATTCATTCATGAATGAAAGAAGTAAATGTCATTATAAATGAGCCATTGATTCATTCACTTAACCAATTTGTACAAAAATGCTGATTCATTCAGAAGTAACTGTCTATATTAATGAAACATTGAAATACTTACTTAACAGATTTGTTAAAAAATGCAGATTCGTTCAGAAACCAACAAGTAACTGTCTACATTAATGAGACAATTAATCATTCACTCAACAGATTTCTTGAAAAAAAAAAATGTGATGTTGATTCATTCTAAGACTAAACAAGTCATTGTATCATTAATTCAAATGATTCATTCATTGAGTCACTGAATAAATCACTTACCCTATTCCCAAAAACTGATGTTTCTTCCAAAATGAAAGAGTAAAGGTCTTTATGAATGAGTTGATAAATCATTAATTAAAGTGATTCAACATTTAACTTTAAAACTCATTATTCATTTAGGAACATGTTTTTATAAATGAGTCATTGAGTCATGGAGAAGAAAAAGGAAAGCCATCCAGGAAAGCCAAGACTGTGTTAATAGAAGACGCACAATGGTTAATTCTGCTATAACTTTATTTAGAACTATATAAATAGTCATACTATAACTGCCAATATTACTCAAAAACTCATTAACTTTTTATTAATAAAACATGGATGCTATTGCTTGATTACTAATAAAAACATTTATTATTTGGTTTTAACAACACCTCTTCAATGTATTGAAATCACTGTAACACATACACTATATCATGGCTTATAATGTATTATTCTTTGGTGATTCTGAAAAGGGTCTCTAAACTATAAAACTGTGCCATCTCAGTCAGTGTACTGTATCTCGATTTACAAAAGGGCTGAAAATGATCCATAGTACAACAAAACAATCACTATAATATATGGCTCCCCTGACAGACTGAAGTTAAAGTTTCATATTCATTTGAAACCAACCTCATTTATTTTTGGGAAGCCATATCAGGTCTACACAGAGATATGAATTACAAATGCATCAGTCAGCCCTGGCCTTATGGGTGCCAGAAAGGCTTCTGCCCAGCTGCAGGTCTCCCCAGGGAGCATTCAGGGAAGGCTGTGCAACCAGATATCCTTTCCACCCCTCACGGTGTTCAGTCTCCAGCAGCTGGCCAACACCTTGGTGCCATGTAACTTAATTAAGCTATGGATGGTAAATCAGAATGTAACCCGTGATCAAACAGGCTCAGTTTCACGTCCTGTTTTGTCCCTCCTGAACGGCCATAAATCTAGTGGTGAATTAGAGTGCGAGGATAACATAAGCAAACCCACTGGAGATGAAACCAGGCAGTAATTCGAGTGTGCACCTCAGTGGTACTGAATCCAAACAATTTATTGTTACAAAAAAACAAAAAAATCACTTCTTGAGCAGGAAATTGGCTATTCCTGTTTGCTGGTTTGATGTTTCAGTGTTGCAGTCCTTCAGGGAAGGTGAGGATCATGCCTGATACTTCTACTAAAGTGCCAAGTGCAATTCAAACCCAAGGGAACACAAAAGATATTTTGAAAAAATGGTTCAGCTGTTTTTGTCCATTTTATGAATGTCAACGGAGTCCAAAAAGATGTCCAAAAAGATTTTGAGAGTGAATAAAGGCATGCTACCTTTATGTTCTATAAAGGTAGCATGCCTTTATTCACTCTCACAATCATTAATCAGAGCATGCACAGACTATATTAAATGTGATGGAGAAAACCTTTAATGCCAACTAACAATAAACCTTATTAGTTATTGAATGTCACCTAACCAAACATCAGAACCAATGATATTTGATGTTGCATGACATTTGAAGTTCATGTTGCCATTTTAGATGCAGACAATGCTGAAATAATTGTTTGATTCTGACATGTCAAATTTTACCCATCCAAACAAGTACATGCAGTGTATTAAATTACATTTTCTAAAACAGTACGTTACTGAAATAAAGAGATCGGCATAGACTGATGCAGTCAAATGGGAATATAATGATTTAGGAGAAAAATTGTTAACACTTTAGTATAGGGACCAATCTCACTATTAACAAGTTGCATATAAGCATTCCTGTTATTAACATATTGGCTGTTTATTAGTACTTATAACGTATTCATTCAGCATGATCTCTAATCCTACCCAATACCTAAAATTAACAATTACATCACTAACTTAGGAGTTTATTGAGGCAAAAGTTAATGGTTTGTTAATAACGAAAATCGGACCTTAAAATAAAGCGTGACCGAAAAAAATCTAATTCATTCAACCAATTTGTTTAAAAAGGGTGATCCATTCAGGAACACAATTAACTTTATATATTAATAAGACATTGAATCATTCACTCAGCAGATTTGTTTAAAAAATACTGATTAAAATAACTGATGCATTCCAAATGTAAACCATATTGGTTCTCGAATGTCATGTGACCGAACATCATGATGTGTGAGAACCAACCAGGGGTGCATTTCCCAAAAGCATCGTTAGCTAACTATGGTCGTAAGTTCCATTGAACTCTATTGGTAACAACGGAACTTGCGACCATAGTTGCTTTTGGGAAACGCATCCCAGGTTGGATTGGTTGACATCTGAGGTCTGTGTCAGCATATTTGACAATAATTGTGTTGATATATATAACAGATATTTGATTCGGACAAAATAAAATTCACAAAGCAAATCTTACAAACAGATTTACCTCATCTGAATATGGACTAACAGTGCATTATATTCAATAGAATGAATCAAAACCCATTAAAATTTAATCCATCATTTATAAGACTAATACTGTTTTCAATAGCATGTTCGGAACTCTTATTATATTACATTTTCTAAGACAGTAGGTTGCTATAACAAGGTGGCTGGAACAAAATTATGAGTGAATCTTTCACTCAGCTGAATTGCTTAAAAGTGCTGATTCATTCAGGAACACAAGTAACTTTCTATATTAAGTCATTGAATCATTCACTCAATAGATTCATTGAAAAACAATGATTCAGTCCAAAGTAAACCTTACTGGTTCTGAATGTCACATGACCAAGCATCATGATGTGTGAGAATCAATGAGATTGGCATGGTTGACATTTTGCATTTGTGTGAGCATATTTAATGTAGAACATGCCTGTCAAAACACAGATGATTGATTTTGAAAGGATAAAATTTGCAAATTAGTGACATAGAGTGTATTATTTTCAAAGGAATGACTCAAAAACCATGAAATCTAACCCATTGTAAATATTTCTATGGTTTGAGACAGTATGGAAACAACAGTTGGCGGGAGCCATTTGCAGACAGACAGTGAACTTATTGGGTTAATAAGACTAATACTGTAATCAATAGCATATACAGGGTTTATATTATATTATGTTTTTTAAGACAGTAGGTTGCTGCAATGATGTGATCGGAATAGACTTAAAAGTGATGATGCACTCAGATGGGAATATATTGATTGAGGAGAAAAATCTAATTCATGAAAGGTGGCAGACTCATGAATTGACTTTATTGATCCACTTAGAAAACACTGTGCATGAGCAACATACTGAAATGAAGAGAAAAATAGAGATCTAAATCCAAGGAGGGCAGTATTTTGTTCACATTGACACATATTGACAGCCCTACACAGTTCTTATTTTCTTCAACATTCCTACTTTATCTCCTTATTTCAGTGCTTGTCTCTAACCAATCCAGCTAAACCCTAACAGGATTCAGCGGCTGTTCTTTAATGCATAATTACATCTTTTGTGTCAGCACTGCAAAAACAGTCCATAAATCTGCTTTTATTCACTGCAGGGTCAGGAGAGTGGTCTTTCCTGGACCTGTGAGGTCTAGAATAAAGCCAGGGAGTCAAGGACAATGACCTCTGAGGTCAAGCTCCACAGCCACCCCAAGCAGCATCATACTAAGCTATAAAACACAATAAGCTGAAACCCATAACCCCTCGGGTCTTGGAGAGAGTTTGCAATTCTCAACTGAGACGCTTGGAGAAGTCGAAATGTCAGCTAGGTGAACATCTATGGTGCTGCCTTACAATGAGGTGATTCATCCCTGCAGATCTTCTGGCAGCTGGAGATACCGGTATGAAGTAGCTGAGGAATTACCTGAGTGTCAGAATGAGTTCCCAAAGGCTGGACGTCAGACTTCTGTCAGGCAGGTAAACACTGGATCAATGCAGAACCCGGTTTTTGACAGTTTTTGAACGTTCTGAAGGTTTACATTTTGATGAAGCAGCTTATAGAACGCTTGTGTCAATATGGAATTCATGAATAGGTTGTTGTCATTGTGCACACAGATTCATCTGCTTTGACTTAAAATATGACAAATATGGATGATAGACATAATTTGAATGAATTCCATTGAAATACTCGGTGAGTATGGTGTATATACAAAACTGGGCAAAGCCAATCATAAAAAAATGTTATTTAAAGAAGAAAATGTGAGCTTGCCCTGGTCCGCAACACACTGCACCACACCAAAAATGACTGGCATTCTTTACATTATAATTAGTCTTTCCTGGTGTGTATGGCAAATAGTATATTTTTAATAATTTTTATGAGGGACAGTTTAATATCACTATAAATACCTATATGATCAGTCCATATGACACAATGCTCTGGTATCATCTAGAAGACCTGAATAGTGCAGAATTGTTTTTATGGTGCCTTTCTTTTGGTCATATACAGTATTTGTCCTTTTGCAGGAGCTTCACATCTATCATTTTAAGGAATAGAGCTCCAGTTGAGTATTCAAATTATTTTACAAAAGAGTGTACAAATTATTTTGATGATGAAAAATACAGTAAACAGTACTGTGCAATATATAATGTTACAATTTAAAATAGCTGTCTTCTATGCGAATATATAGTAAAATATAATTTATTGCTGTGATCAAAGCTGAATTTTCAGCTTCACTACTCTAGTCTTCAGTGTTACATGATCCTTCAGAAATCATTCTAATATGCTGATTTGCTGCTCAAGAAACAGTTCTGCTTATTATGAATGTTGAAAATTGTTGTGCTGCTTCATATTTTTTTGTGGAAGATGTGATACCATTCAGTCTTGGGTAACATTAAAACATATAAACTTATATTTTTTCTTCAATAAGGTTGCATTAAATTGATTTAAGTGACAGTAAAGATATTTACACTTCTTTTGATGTACTTATATTTCAAATAAATGTTGTTCTTTAACTGAGAACCCTTATACCAATAATAAAAACCATTATTAATAACTGATCACAAATGATAACTGATAATAATTAAGCAGCACATTAAGTAGCAATAAATGATTTATGAAGGGACACTGAAGACTGGAGTAATGATGCTGAAAATTCAGCTTTGATCACAGAAATAAATTTTAAAATATCCCAAATAAAAAAACACTCTTTTAAGTGTAATATTTCAGAATTTTATTGTTTTTACTGTATTTTTTGATCAAAGAAATGCAATCTTCTTGCAAATAAATAAATAAATAAATAAATAAATAAATAAAAAAGTCTTAATTATTTCACACTTTTAACCACAAGTGTGTACATAAAATAACGCATGTGAATTAATAAGCAAATTATTTTTATTAGGCCTGTCATATAAATCACTTTCCTATGCACAGCACTCGAAAGCAAAAGTCTTCAGATATACAGTGTTCTAATAAGACTGAGAATGATTTTTTATAGATTTTTAAACATTTCCTTAGACACGTGAAATCACGGAAGAAAGCCTATATAGAGATATGCATTAACTCTTGTCTCTTATCTCATGAACACTGCTATATTATGTACATTGTGACGAATAACGTAAATGGCATCAAAATCTGCGTAATTTGAAAAGGCCAGTAGTAGTTTGCATTCCTGAAAATTTATATATGTCATTTAACATTTTTTATTTTTATTATTTAATTTTATTTTTTATTTTTATTTTTTTTATCGTAAACGGTTGGCAAATATGAATGAATGAATGAATGAATAAATGAGGTATTTATATAGCGCTTTACTGTGTATTGCCATACACCCAAAGCGCTTTACAATCATGTGGGGGGCTCTCTCCTCAACCACCACCAGTGTGCAGCATCCACCTGGATGATACGATGGCAGCCACAGGACAACGGCGCCAGTGCGCTCACCAGCCACAGGTGGAGAGGAGAGAGAGTCATAGAGCCAATCAAGTGGATGGGGATTTTAGGGAGGCCATGATTGACAAGGGCCAGTAGAGGAAATTTGGGCAGGACACCGGGATTACACCCCTACTCTTTACGATGAGTGTCATGGGATTTTTAATGACCACAGAGAGTCAGGACCTCGGTTTAACGTCTCATCCGAAAGACGGTGCTCTTTTGACAGTATAGTATTAGCACATTAAACAAGCCACAACACAACAAAATTAGCACAACACAACGGAAACATGCCACAACACAACAAAATTAGCACAACATATCGGAAACAAGCCACAACACAATGGAAACAAGCCACAACACAACGAAATTAGCACAACACAACGGAAACAAGCCACAACACAACAAAATTAGCATAATACATAAGAAACAAGCCGCAACACAACGGAAACAAGCCACAACACAACACAATTAGCACAACACATCGGAAACAAGCTGAAACACAATGGAAACAAGCCACAACACAACGAAATTAGCACAATACATCAGAAACAAGCCGCAACACAACGGAAACAAACCGCAACACAACAAAATTAGCACAACAAATCGGAAACAAGCCGCAACACAATTGAACAAGCCACAACACAACGAAATTAGCACAACACAATGGAAACAAGCAACAACACAACAAAATTAGCACAATACATCAGAAACAAGCCGCAACACAACAAAATTAACACAACACAATGGAAACAAGCTAAAACACAACGAAATTAGCACAACAAAATGGAAACAAGCCACAACACAACAAAATTTGCACAATACATCAGAAACAAGCCGCAACACAACGGAAACAAGCCACAACACAACAAAATTAGCACAACACATCGGAAACAAGCCGCAACACAACAAAATTAGCACAACACATTGGAAACAAGCCGCAACACAACAAAATTAGCACAACACATTGGAAACAAGCCGCAACACGATGGAAACAAGCCACAACACAACGAAATTAGCACAATACATCAGAAACAAGCCGCAACACAACGGAAACAAGCCACAACACAACAAAATTAGCACAACACATTGGAAACAAACCGCAACACAACAAAATTAGCACAACACATCAGAAACAAGCCGCAACACAATGGAAACAAGCCACAACACAACGAAATTAGCACAACCCAACGGAAACAAGCCACAACACAACAAAATTAGCACAATACATCAGAAACAAGCCGCAACAGAAATAAATTACCACAACACAAGGGAAACAAGCCACAACACAACAAAATTAGCACAACACAACGGAAACAAGCCACAACACAAAAAAATTAGCACAACACATCGGAAACAAGCCGCAACACAATGGAAACAAGCCACAACACAACGAAATTAGCACAACACAACGGAAACAACCCACAACACAACAAAATTAGCACAATACATCAGAAACAAGCCGCAACACAACGGAAACAAGCCACAAAACAACAAAATTAGCACAACACATCGGAAACAAACCGCAACACAACAAAATTAGCACAACACATCGGAAACAAGCCGCAACACAATGGAAACAAGCCACAACACAACGAAATTAGCACAACACAATGGAAACAAACCACAACACAACAAAATTAGCACAATACATCAGAAACAAGCCACAACACAACGGAAACACGCCACAACACAACAAAATTAGCACAACACATCGGAAACAAGCCGCAACACAACAAAATTAGCACAACACATTGGAAACAAGCCGCAACACAACAAAATTAGCACAACACATTGGAAACAAGCCGCAACACGATGGAAACAAGCCACAACACAACGAAATTAGCACAATACATCAGAAACAAGCCGCAACACAACGGAAACAAGCCACAACACAACAAAATTAGCACAACACATCGGAAACAAACCGCAACACAACAAAATTAGCACAACACATCAGAAACAAGCCGCAACACAATGGAAACAAGCCGCAACACAATGGAAACAAGCCACAACACAACGATATTAGCACAACCCAACGGAAACAAGCCACAACACAACAAAATTAGCACAATACATCAGAAACAAGCCGCAACACAAATAAATTACCACAACACAAGGGAAACAAGCCACAAAACAACAAAATTAGCACAACACAACGGAAAACAGCCACAACACAAAAAAATTAGCACAACACATCGGAAACAAGCCGCAACACAATGGAAACAAGCCACAACACAACGAAATTAGCACAACCCAACGGAAACAAGCCACAACACAACAAAATTAGCACAATACATCAGAAACAAGCCGCAACAGAAATAAATTACCACAACACAAGGGAAACAAGCCACAACACAACAAAATTAGCACAACACAACGGAAACAAGCCACAACACAAAAAAATTAGCACAACACATCGGACACAAGCCGCAACACAATGGAAACAAGCCACAACACAACGAAATTAGCACAACACAACGGAAACAACCCACAACACAACAAAATTAGCACAATACATCAGAAACAAGCCGCAACACAACGGAAACAAGCCACAAAACAACAAAATTAGCACAACACATCGGAAACAAACCGCAACACAACAAAATTAGCACAACACATCGGAAACAAGCCGCAACACAATGGAAACAAGCCACAACACAACGAAATTAGCACAACACAATGGAAACAAACCACAACACAACAAAATTAGCACAATACATCAGAAACAAGCCACAACACAACGGAAACACGCCACAACACAACAAAATTAGCACAACACATCGGAAACAAGCCGCAACACAACAAAATTAGCACAACACATTGGAAACAAGCCGCAACACAACAAAATTAGCACAACACATTGGAAACAAGCCGCAACACGATGGAAACAAGCCACAACACAACGAAATTAGCACAATACATCAGAAACAAGCCGCAACACAACGGAAACAAGCCACAACACAACAAAATTAGCACAACACATCGGAAACAAACCGCAACACAACAAAATTAGCACAACACATCAGAAACAAGCCGCAACACAATGGAAACAAGCCGCAACACAATGGAAACAAGCCACAACACAACGATATTAGCACAACCCAACGGAAACAAGCCACAACACAACAAAATTAGCACAATACATCAGAAACAAGCCGCAACACAAATAAATTACCACAACACAAGGGAAACAAGCCACAAAACAACAAAATTAGCACAACACAACGGAAAACAGCCACAACACAAAAAAATTAGCACAACACATCGGAAACAAGCCGCAACACAATGGAAACAAGCCACAACACAACGAAATTATCACAACACAACGGAAACAAGCCACAACACAATAAAATTAGCACAATACATCAGAAACAAGCCGCAACACAACGGAAACAAGCCACAACACAATTAGCACAACACAACGGAAACAAGCCACAACACAGCAAAATTAGCACAATACATCAGAAACAAGCCGCAACACAATGGAAACAAGCCACAAAACAACAAAATTAGCACAACACATCGGAAACAAACCGCAACACAACAAAATTAGCACAACACATCAGAAACAAGCCGCAACACAATGGAAACAAGCCACAACACAACGAAATTAGCACAAAACAATGGAAACAAACCACAACACAACAAAATTAGCACAATACATCAGAAACAAGCCACAACACAACGGAAACAAGCCACAACACAACAAAATTAGCACAACGGAAACAAGCCACAACACAACAAAATTAGCACAACACATCGGAAACAAGCCGCAACACATCGGAAACAAGCTGCAACACAACGGAAACAAGCTACAACACAACGAAATTAGCACAACACATCGGAAACAAGCCGCAGCACATCGGAAACAAGCCGCAACACAACGGAAACAAGCCACAACACAATGAAAATAGCACAACGGAAACAGGCCGCAGCACAACGGAAACAAGCCACAACACATTGGAAACAAGCCGCAACACATCGGAAACAAGCTGCAACACAACGGAAACAAGCCACAACACAACGAAATTAGCACAACGGAAACAAGCCACAACACAACGGAAACAAGCCACAACACATTGGAAACAAGCCACAACACATCGGAAACAAGCTGCAACACAACAAAATTAGCACATCACAACAGTAACAAGCCACGACACAATGAAATTAGCACAACACAATATAAACAAGCCATGACACAACAAAATTAGCACAACACAACGTGTTTTCGTTATGTGCAATTTTGTTGAGTTATGGAGATTTCGTTGTGTTGTGCACTACTGGGCCACTGTGTTGTTATTGTTAACAAAAATTAAAACTAATGAAAATCACTTTCATTAATTGAAATAAAGTTGAAATTAAATAAAATGTAAATATTACATGGAAAAAAAAAATGGAAATATTGCCCAGGAAACTACCTGAAAATAAATAAATAAATAAATAAATAAAGTTGAATCAAAACAAAACACACACACACACACACACACACAAACAAACAAAAAATGAAGTGAAAAAAAAAACAATAAAAAAGACAAAAAACATTGATTGATTAAAATGTTAACTAAAATTAACAAAATAGCTAATTCAGAATAGTAGTTATAATATAATAATTTAGTTTTGGAGAGTTTAGTCCAATTTATGAAGGAATGATTTTGATGATGCAGTTCTGTTTAGTGAACAGTTCTTTTTACTAAACACACATAGTGTTATAGTTTTTGACTAGTTGCTTATATGGCAACATTTAAAGATACACATTGACTGTATTTTATCAATACTGTCAATATCAGTTTGTTGCTGAAATTAATGAAATATGTTACCACAATTTTGTTTGTTTTGTTTATGGCTGTTTACAAATAGTTAACACCCATAACTGGATTGTATTTTATTGTATTAACTATTTTAAAAAGTCATAGAAAATTCTTTTGTAAACACATCTTTTGCAATAGTTTTAAATTAGTTTCTTTCTTTCATTCCAAATAATTATTCCAAAAGTACTAATAGATAGAACTGGAATTCCACAGTTCCCAATCTGGAGGATGTCTGCATGATTAAGTCTAAAAAGCCTATAGCTCTATGATATTCTGCTCATTAGCTACTGTATGGATTGAGTCCCTTCTTTAGTGTAAGAAAAATGTATGGACTTTTAATAAAAAAAAAGAAAAAGAAAAAAAAAATCTGATTTATCTCCTGCCAGAAGAAAGTCTAATCCTTTAGAAAAGTAACAGCACATCTGTCCTCAACAGGCTTCATGATTTGATGTTTTATTGATGCCTGTAACACCAAATGGGGTTCATTCAAATTCCTATCCTTTTAAATGAGTTGAACACCTGTCACGGTTGTGTGGCGTGGGAAGGATGCAGGAGACTTGAGGTAGGTAAATAATATTCGTTTTAATAAATTAAATCCAGGAGATGGAAAACACAACATAAAAGACGAGTGAATGGACAAAAACTCAGGGAGAACTAAGGACTTATAAACACATTGAATGTAATCAGGGAGAACAGAAATAGGCGTGGCGTAGTCAAATAAACTTAACAAGAACAGGAAAATAACCAAATAAGTAAACTCAGGAAGCACATGGGAAAAACAAAGAACAAAGAGTCCATAACCCTGACAACACCAAGCACTGCTAATATAAATTTACTTGTTATGCCTCTTTAATTTGTACTGTGTATTCAATATCTAAAAATCATTTTAGAAAAAGTGTTATCAGTGCATAAAGAGATGAATACAGTCTGCATTTGCAAAAAAACATTGCATTATATTGTTAAAGTGTGTGAATAAATCGTGAATCATATGGCTCTCTACTGGCGAGTGTGTATTTCTATGAAGGCAAAACCCTCTGTGAGATCAATGGAGTTGTGAGTTGGTCATTTAAATCACCTGAGCTTGTGTTCTTGAGTAAACACGTGTGCTGAGAGACAAAGGCTAAGAGATTTTATAGCCAGTGTTTTTCTGGATGAGGCCTCCATTCTAAACAATAATGACTTTTTAATGCGTAGCTGTGATTACGTTGTCATGGTGAAATATGGGGCCCTTGGGTGGCTTGGCGATGAGGGGGCCACACGTGAAATACTACAAAGGCATAGATTACAACACCGACCTAGGTGAAGCAATCTTCATAAATTCAAATCTAATCTTTGTGGACCCTGGCCATGTCAAACTATGGAGGAGTTGTTCTAAAAGGAAAGGAGGGGGTCAACAAAAGATCGGACATGCAGAAATGTCCTGCTCCGTACAATGCATAGCATAATGTGGAGACAGAGAAACTGATCGAACTGTTGTTGAGAGGCAGTAGAAGATCATAGTGATAATCTAAAGGGGAAAACTGTGACTGAAATAGAGGTGAAGAAATAATGTGTGAGGGGAAATATATGAACTGTAGATGACTGAACTAGTTTTTGTATTTTCTGCTAAAATTGTGAGTTGTTGGTAGGTTATTGCACTATTCAAAACTGAATTGTGAATGTCTTGTAGATTGCACATTATTTTTCTGAATTTGAATTGAGGTAGAAAATGATGCAAAATTGTAAACTGAATTTAAAGTAGAATTAAAGTAGAATTAAAATGGAATGAGATTCAACAAAATGTGGTAAGAATATCTTTTAATACAGCACATTTCATTTTTTTTTCAGCATGATTTTTGCATAAACATGTTACCATACACTCAACATATGAGCAGTGTTGTTATTGTTATCTGAAAGTGAAATTATTAATTTCACTTTCTAATTATTAATTAACTAATTAATTAATTATTAATTAGTTTTGTTGTTTGTAAAATGTAGAAAATTTGAAATGTTGCTTCGGCAACTAACTGACATTAATAGTCAACCATAGTTTAAAACTGAAGATCTAAAATATCTAAAAATTGATAAAAAATAAATCTAGTAAATAAAAATACTAATAAGTAGAAATTGAAAAAATAATAATAATACAAAAAAAAAAAAAAAAGACAAGATCACATAACAAAATTACTAAACCTAAAATAATATTAAAATGAAAACTGAAAAAGCTCTTTTTAAACATTTATATTTCAAATGTCACATAGAAAATTGTATATTAAATTATATTCTGTATGTTTTTTCATGGACCATGCAGAATTCATTGAAGAGAATTTAACGTATTGTATAATCATTATAATGTCAGTATTTTATTATTATTATTTTTTTTAAATAAAGGTTATCTGAAAAGGTTTGGAAATAAACTGCCATAATTAGTCAAAATAATTATTTAATTATTAACATTTTGTTGTAAATTTTGTTTTGGACAATGCTAAACTCTTAATATTCTTGTCATTCTAAATCAGATCATCTTGAGGAGGACTCCCAATGTCTCAGTTCTGATCTCTAGCACATCATTCCTCATCAGGTTTCATAATTTGTATTTTTTTTTCCCCTAGCGCTTTTCTAAAAATGCACCATTGATGGAAACCTCAACTGAGCATTGGAGAAACATCCCACTTGAGCAGGGTGGGGGTTGAGGATGTCAATTGCTCTGACACCACCTCACACTCTACCCACTGTCCATAACCAAGAGTGATCACCATTTGATGGGTGCAAACTCCACTCCACGCTAGCCATTTCTTATTCATGTCACTGGCCTGTCAGCCAGAGTCCTTCATCTCAGCAAACCCTGCATGAGGAACACGCTGGCAAGAAAAGGATAAATAATGGTGACATTTAAGGTAATGGTTCAAAAAAGTTATTATACTGAGGTGATATGCTCATTTGTAAATGTTGTTCAATATTAACACAAGTCATGTGGGAGTTAAGAAGAGAATATTTACATAATCACATTACTTACATCAACACATGACAGGAAAATTAAATTTTCCAGTTGGGAGTATTGTAAAATTGTGCACATGACTTTGTGGTAAATAATGACATGCAATTTGTCACAGGTGTATGCTGCGGATAATCAAATGGGAAATCAAACTGTACCGCTTGTCCTGCAAACAAAATATTGAGATCATACATTAACCTTTTCACCAATGAATACATCACATTAACCTTTAAGCAGTCAATATGTCATTATGTCCATTTATTATGAGACAAATCTGCACAATTGCAGCTTCATGACACATGCTTACTAATTGTGCAGTTAAGATCAATAACGAATAAAAATGTTTAGTCACACTTTAGTTTGGGGACCAAGTCTACTACCAAGTCAAGACCATTATTCACTAACTATTAACTACAACTTTTTGCTTCAGTTCCTAATTTGTTACTTATTAATAGTTAGTACGGTAGTTGTTAAGCTTAGCTATGAGGTAGGATTAAAGGATGTATAATATGTTCATGCGGAATAGGGCATTAATATGTGCTTTATAAGTACTAATTAAATGCCAATATGCTAGTAAGCATATTGGTCAATAAGCAGCAGGGGTCAGTATTTTTGTCACGAATCCAGTCTATGAACTTCCATTCACTCACCACCAGAGGTCACTCGCTCATCACATTGACTCTTGCACTACACTACTCTTGCACGTCACCCAGGACTTCAATTCCCATCATCCATTGCACTGACAACTCACACCCAGCAGCCATTCCCTTAATCACACACTCACACCTGAGACTCATTACATAATCACACACACACTACAATAGCCATGGACTTCCTCAGTGTCAGGGCCGAGTATTGATCTGCGTATAGCACTCCTCAAGCGCTAGCTGCCTTACCGTGCCATTCCGTGTCTCTGTTCAGTTCCAGTATTGTATTGTGTATATCACTCTCCTAGCGATAGCTACTCTACAGAGCCCACTTTAGTTATCATAGTCTTGCCTTGCCTTGTTTTCTCGTGTTCTGATTTTTACCTGTGTTTCCTGGATTAACCCTTGCCTTGCCGTTCGGACTCTGTTTGCCCCTGCCTGGATTATTGCTGTGTACTTGGATTATCTCTCTGCCTTGCCCTGTTGGATATTGTACGCTGATCGAAGACCCACGCTTGCTCTAGGATTACTCTTTGTCTTGTCCGTATTATACCTGTTTGCCATTATTGAATCTATGCCTGTTTCATGATCACGTCTCTAAATAAAGCCTTGCTAATGGATCCGCACGTCTCTCGTCTCGTCGGCTCCGTAACAATTTTATTTATTTTTTTTTTTGCTGTCCTATTCTTCACTAACAGCTTTTCTGCATTACTATCTGCATACTTTGACAGAGTAACAAAATGACACATGCTGATGAGGGTTATTGTTAAAAATAATCTTTAGCCACTCACTGGGATCGTTTAAAGAGATAGTTTACCCAAAAATTAAAATTGTGTTATTATAATTATTGTATTATATAATTACTCACCATCATGTCATTTCAAACCCGTAGGACCTTCGATCATCTTCAGAACACAAATTAAGATATTTATTTTTTATGAAATCTGAGAGCTTTCTGACTCTCCATAGACAGTAACGCTGACACGTTCAAGGCCCATAACGGTAGTAAGGACATCATTAAAATAATCCATGTGACATCAGTAGTTCAGCCTTAATTTTATGAAGCTACGCGAATACTTTTTCTCCACAAAGAAAATAAAAATAACAACTTTACTTAACAATTTCTTCTCTTTCGTGTCAGTCAAATTTTTTGCCCAGCCTTACTTATTCGAACCAGAATATACAGACAAGAAATTGTTGAATAAAGTTGTTATTTTTGTTTTCTTCACACACAAAAAAGTATTCTTGTAGCTTCATAAAATTAAGGTTGACCCACTGATGTGATGTCACATGGACTATTTTAACAATGTCTTCATTACTACCTTTCTGGGCCTTGAACGTGGTAGTTGCGTTGCTGTCTGTGCAGGGTCAGAAAGTTCTCGGATTTCATCAAAAATATCTTAGGCTACATTAACACTCAAGTGCATTTTTATTTTAAAACGCATAACATTTGCTACGGTTACGCCTGTTGTTTACACAACTACGCCATTTTCAACCTTCGAAAATGGAGACTTTCGAAAACGGTGCTTACCCCGTTTTAGTTTGAAAACTCTGGGGTTGAATTTCAGTGTAAACGGTCCAAAACAGAGTTTTGAAAACGATGTTGTGGCTGCCCACATTCGCTCTGTGTATCCTCGATGACTGTGTAAACAATAACTGTTTACACTTTTATGCGCATAACCAGTGTGCATGAATGGTCATGTGACATATATTTTTGGTTGTGTAGTGTGGACGGAGATTGTTTTGGAAATGCAGTGAAAATGGCAGTGTAGAGGAAGATCGTTTTTGTTTTAAAATACCATTTTAAAACAAAAACACACCAGTATAAACAGGGCCTTAATTTGTGTTCCGAAGATGAATGAAGGTCTTATGGGTTTGGAACGACATGAGGGTGAGTAATTTATGATACAATTTTCATTTTTGGGTGAACTACCACTTTAATGCAGAGTGTAGGTGCTACACTGTCAAAATAGCATATGGTTTAATGAAAATTCTGTCCAACTTTCTCCATATTACCTCATCCAGCAGCAAAATATCTAATGTGAGGAGGACACTAGCCATGTGACTGCAAAACATGCACACAAAGAGAAAGACACACACATATTTTTCAGATGTCTTTCCTTGCACAAACATCATGAATTAATGAAAGGTGCAGTTGGCCCTCTGGAAGTGAGGGAGAAGAACATTGCATCAGAGAATTGTGTTACTAAGCCACTGTCTCATAAAACACTGTATCTCGAACATGCCACCATAGTCCCAATTTAAAACATACTGTAGCTGGAATTGATTTTACTTATAGGCACAGATTGCCTTGACACTGCTTGTCTTCTGAATCTAGACCACCAGGAAATCAAAATGAATTCACAGTTTATTGCATCCATAAAAATTAACACTGCTGTTTTAATTTCTAAGTGAGCATCTTAATAAACAAACAGCAATAAAACGACTTGTTCTCTAATCATTTAACCTTTAGCTGTGGCTATTAGCCCTCCCCAAAGTCAAGCGCAGATGCTGAATGACTCACATTGCCTGAATAAAGTAGCCCTCTCATTAAAAAATCATAACAGCTACACATTCTCTAATAAAATAGCAAATCACCTCAGAGGCACTATGATAGCATTACAATCTGCGGGAAGACTATGAATAGGGTTTTCCCCTGAACTGGAGATACAGTACTGTATGGTTTCATTAAGTTGTCATGAAGGAACTCAGAAAGGTATGAAACTCCATCTGAGAATATAAAACATTAAATTTGCTGGGGACTAAAACAGCATGATTTGATTAAAAATGCCTGATATTATGAATAGGGAGCAGTTGTGAGGAAAATAATATACATGAGGATTGGAGAATGAGATGAGAAATTGCTCAAAAAATGTAACAAATGTAAGAACTCATAAAAAAAATAAAATAAGATAAGCTATACTCAAAAAGAAGGAAAAAAAGCAGAAAAGATTTAATACGTTCTACAAGTTAAATGTTTTATTTATTTATTTTTTATTATTATTTATTGTCACTTCAGTCATGTAGAAATTGGGTTCTATAAGAAAAAAAAAACATTATTTGTTCGTCTTAAATTTCTCAAGAAGGAAAAATTGTTTCATTATGAGTGAGATTTTGTCTCATTCATTCAATTCAAGCATTCAAACTTTCAAAACTGCTGATTCATTCAGGATACTATACTTGTACTAATTCAGCTCTATAAAGATATGGCAAATCTAGCAAGAGTAGAATGCTATTATGCTGTTTCAAATTCAGCATGTCTTCATGAGTAAGTCTTTGAATCATTCATTCTGCCAGCTCATTCAACTGTATGCTATTTAGAAACATACAGTGGTTTATTCTGCTGTGCCTTTGTTTGTAATTATTTTATTTTATTTTATTTTATTTTATTTTATTTTTGGCTGAGCAAAAATAGACAAAAATAGACAATGCACATCTATCACATTTTAAAATAGCACAACCTGAAAGTTACCGTGCCGGTACCACTGTATGAGAGATCAAACAGATATTACATTAATAAAATATACTCAGTCACATTATTCAACATTGGGACTCATATATACATAAATATATATTGTCTCATCTTATATATATTCCCAAAATGATGCTATGTAGTCTACAAACAAACAAACAAATAAATAAATAAATAAATAAAATATTAGACAAGTAGGCCCTTTCCCCCCCCAATGTGGACAGCATATAGCTTCCTTTTAAGAATCCAAAGCTTTTTTTAATCAGGTTTTATCAACCTCATATGAACAGCTAGTGTCAATTTAGTGATAATCTTAGTTGATCAGTTAAACAAGTATAAACAAATTATAATCAATATTCATAAACGAGTACATCTAATGGTTCAAGAGCTTAATCATGTTGGCCAGTCAAACAAAAATCTTAACATTAAATGCACAGCTGAACAAAGATGTGGAGAGTCCTGTCAGATCCAGTCAATTGAGAGTGATAAAGAGACAGAAAGAAAAAGATCCTAAAATGGGGGATCAAGAAAAGGTGGGCGAACCGTGAGCTATTACCAGCCAAGTGAAAATAATCAGGACAGACATGGTAACCTCAAGAACTGACAGGGGAATTACATACTAAAGTGCCTTTCCTCTGAACCCCTGTTTCAAATAACCACGGCCTCATTCCATGTAAGTGACCAAGAGGTTATTTCAAGTAAACCACTTGTGCAGAAAGTCATTTTGGATCCAACACTAATGGCTGGTCAACAGAAATACTTTCCCAGTAATGGAATTCAATCAATCAGATGAAGAAGCGACAGATCTTTGCTACTTTTTGGTATCTGTTTTCATCATCCATTGAAGCACCCTCAACCTATGAGTTCCACCAAATGCATTCGGAGAGGAGACTCATGGTCTCTGGGAATTTGTTGATGTTCGTCTATCCACATCAAGATGAACTGTGCGATGATGTCACCTCAACCCAGTATAGGGTAGAGTCCTAGAACATGTGCCAGACTGGGATGGGAGCTTCCCTTTGCCTCCTGATACACCTAATGGCAAGCTGGCCTGAATATTTAAGCTACTGTAAATGTTGGCCTGTCAGCTTGAATCCGCTCAAGGATGATGATGAATGTTCACTGTCTGCTCCTCTGTGATATGCAGGAGCACATAGAAAGTGTATTGGTGTATGTTGTTTTAAGGGAGTGTTCAGTTGAGGTTGAGGTAGAGGCTGAGGCAGCCAGACATCACTAATACAGACCTAGGAGAAAAGGAGAGATTTATTTAGTTATTTATTTATTTATTTTTTTTCTGGGGCTGCTGTAGAATAAAGGATGCAGTTAAGCATGGTGGTGTCCAGATGGGTGGCTTTCGCACCCCAGTGCAAAACTGGTACCTTTAGGGGTATAACAGCTTGTTCTTTGGGGCAAGTTGACTTTTAAATCTCATTGATCTATTTGGAAAATTCAGCATTGGGAATGACTGGTGAAAAGGAAACTTTCTGAAAATAAAAATAATAGGAAAGTTTAACTGAATATAAATATAATACTGAATCAGGGTTATTATCATTAATTAAGATTATACTTTTATTTCAATACTTTGAAATAAATACATAAATACATAAATAAATAAATAAATATTTTCAGCTATGCTCCAAACATTTGGCATTTTCATTTAGTTTAAGTAAATAACTAAAAATAACAACTATATAGAAACGTTTAGACAAAATAGAATGATTAAAACACAACAAAATAACTTAAAATTAAATTAAGAAGATTAACAAATACTATAATGATATATCAATGATACAAAATGACACTACACTGAATAATTATTGAAAATGTATTGTACGTTTTTCTCAAATGGCCTCATCATTTATTCGTGTATTTTGTGGTCTCATGACAAAAAGGTACCTTTGGGAACTTTTTTCGCAAGACGCAAAATACGCACCGCCATGTACGTTTTGTGACATATTCAATGTCCACTGGGTGGCGCTAACAGATTGTTCGTTTTTTCCTCAGAACAGATGAACTTACATATGGTATGTTTTATGTGACGTTGGTTTTGTATGTGTCACCGTAGTTCTGACTTGAAATGTCCATTGAGTGGCGCTGTAAGTCTAATGCTCCGTGATGTTTTAAAATAACGTACCATCTGCACTACACCTAAACCTACCGGATAGTATGAACAAAAGCGAATGTGACATAAAAACGCAATCGCAAGCATGCTGTTTTAACTTGTTTTTCAATCTCTCATCTTTCAGCTCTTTCATCGTGCATCATGTTTTTCACCGAATTCGTACCCAAGGATTACGCATCCTAAGTACGATTCCATGCTGGCTGAGCTACCGAGCAAGCTTGTTACGTCCAGAAAGCGAAACAAATGGAGCTTTAATCATAACTGTGTACAAAAATGATTACAGTGCTCGATGTTTTACCGCCTCTAGTGTTACATTTTTTTTGGTACGTTTTCGTCATGAGATCAGGTAGGTTAATTTGTAGATATAATATGGTGCTTTGTGCTTGGTTAAGATCTCATAATAATAATAATAATAATAATAAATATTATTATTATTATTATTATTATTATTATTAGAGAAGTAGGGAAATTGGGGTTTTGTTTCACACCACCCTTGAATATCAAAATTTCTGCAGATGTCATTAGGTTCAAGGGTTAAGATTTAATGCAAATGATTTGAATTAAAAACAAATGAACGTACCAACATACCTTCTCTGTGTCACTTCCTGCACAAAAGAGAAGGTTTCCAGTCTGGTGTCCTCATTGTGTTAAACTATCAGTATCGTTCCCCGGTGGCCCATGCCCTCTGAGCACCAGTGACAAGGACAAAGTAACAGAAATGGCACGGTGCCACACCTGTCTGCCTGCCTCTGATAAAGAAAAGACATTATTAGAAACAGTCATTTATCTAATGTGGTAAACTCCATCTCAGGCTCTCCCAGTGGCATTACTTCCCACCCGAGCATATTCACTCATCTCTGCCACACATTCTCATACTTCATTTCAGATAGCATTGTGTCGTGTAACGTTTAATTCAGCATTTTTTCCCCTCCTAGAAGTATTTCTATTCTTCGGTCAGTAGAGAGTCGGTGATAACACTAATGAGGCTGTGATCATTGAGTGTGTGTGTGTGTGTCAAGGTGGCTTCCCAAGCGAGTGACAATATTGTTTGGCGGGTGAGAGGGAAATGACATCATCCTCATCAGTCTTGCTCATCGTCCCATGTGTGTTTGTGTATGAAAACATTCCTGTTAAATTATTCAGTGCACCCCTGCCCACTGGTACTGACGTTTATAATGATTTTATTTAAATGGTTGAACCACTGTGGCTGGGGGAGGAAGGTTTAGAGGTGAGAAGCGTAACAGCGGTCCTGCTGCACTGTGGTACCCAATATAAACCCACTTGCTGTTTCTCAGTTTTTACACAAAGTGTCATTTTTCAGGCAGTACTCCATAAAGCATGACAGCCTTTAGTTCTTGAATTCTGCTGCAGCCTTACATGTAAATGATTTGTGCAATGATGCCCTAGAATATAATCAAAATTAAGTATCATTGAAGGCAGCATAATTTTGCTGCCCTAAGGTCCAACCACATTTTGTTTGGCAATTTTGTGAGCAAAATCTAGTATATTCAATAAGAACTGACATAATCTGCAACTTCACATGAGGGTGAAAGATTTCTCTATGCAGATTTCACAACACTTTCAAATTGGTTGTGTGGACTCATCATGCTGACCAACTTAAAAAAAAAAAAAAAAAAAAGATACCTAAAAATGTCACCTACTGTACAGTAGGTAGATATCCCACAAGGGTTTGTATTTGGACCCATACTATTCTCATTACACTACTGCTCCTGAGGTCTTACCAAGCACAAGACACCTGCGACTTGAATGCGTTTCACTGGATGAACCACACACCAGGTAAAGATAACAGACAGACTGTATTCTATTGAGCACAACCTTTACTCATAGAGGAATCATGAGTGTGACAGCTCTTCATCAATATTAATGAACCTTACAAATCCAGACCTGAATCTGAATCTTGGTCACGGATAAGCCTGCTTTAGCCAAGTATACCAAGTCATTTGTTTCAGTCGACACAATGTTCTTCGAGGCGATTATACTAGAGCCATTGAAAGATCTCGTTTCCCATCGATAACAAGAACCTACATAAGACTCATCAATGTCAAGCATCTTTGAACATGCTTAATGGAACCAGTGACAAGTGGCCTTATGTGACAAAAGCATTAGAAAAGGTCAGATATGAGGAGATCCATCAGTGGAAATCAAAGGTATCTGTTTCTAACCTGCTTCATGATGGATTACGTGAAGAGTACATTGATGTGCACATTGATGGCAGAATTACTGGTGTAGTCACTCATTAGTTTACAACTTAAGAAAGGATAGTGAGGTTTTAAGGGATAGTTCACCCAAAAATTACAATTCAGGCACCATTTATTCAGTCTAAACATGAATTGCTTGCTTTATTCTGTAGAACTCTGTTTCAACTGATTTGAGCAATTTGAAACCACACTAAATGTAAAACACAAAAGTATACTTCATCATCCTGACTTGCTGATATGTAATTTGAAAAATCTCCCATTTCTTCCTTTTTCCCACTTGAATAAGGTAAATAGGACATAAATAAAGAAAACTGTTTTATAAAAGGGTTAATTTGTCATTTAATGGAACTGTGAAGGAAAGTACATCACTCATTGTCTTCATGTTAAGGTGGGTTAAACAAACAAAGAGCAAAAACAGCAGAGCCCCGTGAGGACTGAGAAGACTTGACACGGCACAGCATGCAGAAACATTATGAATGTCTGAGCCATTAATCCAGAGATCCAGGAAACCTCCTGGGTTATGAGCAAAAGGAAGGTTTTTTGATTGTCTAGGTTATGAATCAAAGATGGCTTCCAGTTGTAATCTCTGTTATTAGTTGTGCTTGCTAAGGCAAGCATTACTATTACTCATACTGCCTGTGGTATGGACATAAATTATACATCAAATCACACACTGAAAAAAACAAAAAAAAAAAAAAAATGTTGTAGAAACAATTTTCAGTCAGAAATAACCAGTAACACATCAAATAAACATGCTTTTTTTGAAGCAGAAAGACTAAAATAGTTAACTATAATAACAGCCATTTATCAATATCTTATCTACCACCCAAACATGCTTTTGCACAGGCAACCGCCTCACAAATTGCAAGAATTTATCTAGTTATTATTAATTTACAATAAGACAGAGCCGATAAACACCACCTAAATTTTTAATTACGCAACTTTTCATGAGTTCAAGTTCAGAAAAGCTTTTGTATCAGTTAAGAAGGTTATGGTACCAATGGGCTCTTGGAATCACTTGACAAATCACTGGTGCTCTAACAGTCAGTCTTGAGTTTATGCTGACCATTGTGAGTGATAAATGAAAGGAAACAACCTAGCATCAAGAAACCATAAGAAACTGGGGTTTTACCTCAGGCTGGAGAGACGTAAGACAACAAGCACTGCTGAAGAAGGTGAAGGAGCCCACTGTATCTCACTTTAATGCACTCACACTTTCGTTGACACCAGCACAACTATAATATACTAAACATACTAGCCTGCATACTAAATGTGTAATGCATGTAAAATATGCTTATCAGTGGATGTGCTGTAGTGAATGGGTGCCATCAGAATGAGAAAATCTGTGTTTATAATAAATACATCCATCATTAAGATGTTATAAACGTCTCATCTGAATCAGGAGAGAAATGCACAGATCAAGCACCAATCAATGCCTAATGATGGATTTTTTTCTTACAAATACACAGCTTTTCACTTCACAACATGTTATTTGATGGACTGGAATTGTGTGGATTACTTGATTATTGTGATCTTTTCATCAGCTGTTTGGACTCATTTTGATGGCACCCATTCACTGCAGAGGATCCTTTGATGAGTAAGTGATGTAATGCTAAATTCCTCCAAATCTGTTATGATGAAGAAATAAATTCATCTACTTCTTGGATGGCCTGAGGGTGAGTACATTTTCAGCAAATTTTCATTTTTTGTAAACTATGCCTTTAAACTGAGCACAGGTTACTTGATTGTATAGCTTTTAAACTGACTTTAAAAAACTAAAGGACAGCTTATGTTTTGCTCACTGCAGTCAAGGGATTCTATAGATCTGTAAAAAGGCAGAAGACACAGATGCAGCATGGGTAGTGAGAGTGTTTTCCTGTGCCCTGGGTAAAAACCCACTCAGGTGTGAAATTTAAGATGAAACAGGCATGCAGTTATAAGCACCAGATACAGCGTGGCATTTTGGTTCAACAACTGTATTATGTTTAATGCACAATTATAGTAGAAAGCACATCAAGTTAAATGAGAAAAAATGTCTTACTATAGGTATAGCTATATTTTAGGAGGTTTATTTCAACAGTATGTCATTCAAATAATCTAAAACGCTCGTAAAAATTTGCAACAGTCACTCCACTAAGTAATATGATCAAAATAAATATATAAATAAATAAATAAATAAATAAATAAATATTGGTGTAAAAAGCAAAAAATAAACATGCAACTAAAATAGACCACTCATACAACAATCCTGAAACAACACACCCATTCCCTGTTTAAGCAAGCATGCAAAACTGTATATGTATTCAGTTGGGGGTGGGATACTGAAAAAATATGAATTATTGAAAAGAATTTGCTCAGGCTGAAGGTCAGAAACTGGGAGAAGGAACTCCTCGTGATTAAAAATTCATGTTTGCCAAATTGTCTTCCAAAATTCATGTGTGCTGAGATGGTGAAGATGTTTGTATTGAGCGTGCTCGATTCAACCAATGACAAAACAGATCCGAGCAATAAGGCTGGGTTAGGCAACAATTGCAAAATGGTTATTGCCTGTGATAAACCATATCATGATCTGCCTACAACTCCCATATTACATTTAAAGCATATGGAAATAAAGCAAACGTGCTGTTTTGTGGCATGAGTTGAATGAAACTGAAAAATATCCATTTAAAAAGTATTACAGTATACAAACAGAATTTGCACAATATGGCGGAAGCTTTTTACAGTAGGTATGTTGTGAAACAATTTCTCTGAATACCTTCTCCTGACGCCAGACTAAATAAATAACAGAAATACAATGAATGGCTAAGAGCATCTGTATAAATTTGTTTCTGCCGCAGCACTAAAAAAAAAAAATTTTATTTCTCACAATTTTGAGTTTAATTCTTGCAATTTTAAAGGGTTACTCCACCCCAAAATTAAAATTTTGTCAGTAATCACTTACCCCCATGTCGGTCCAAACCCGTAAAAGCTTCGTTTGTCTTCGGAACACAATTATTTTATTTTTGCGGCTGATACAGAAGAGCGTACGCTGCTTGCGTTCAGTGGATAATATCCAAAATGGCACTATGCTGACACAGAGACACAGAGAGGAGACGAATTGTTAAATAAAGTCGTTATTTTTATTTTCTTTGAGTACAAAAATTATTCTCGTCGCTTCATAACAGTCAGATTGAACCACTGATGGCAGATGGACTATCCTGACAATGTTTTTCATACTTTTCTGGGCCTCGACAGTGGTAATTACTTGGCAGTCAATGGGACAGTCACGACCCTCCCGATTTTCATCTAAAATATCTTAAATTGTGTTCCGAAGACAAACGAAGCTTGGATTTCATAACTAAACATTCTGACTTTATTTCTTGCAGTTTGAGTTAACAATTCTGACATTTTTTTCTCAGAATTCTGAGCTAACATTTCTGACTTTTTTTGGAATCCTGACCAAGCCTGGATTGTATAATGGGAGCACTGGAGAAATCCTGGTGGGCTGTACTGAAAAACATTTTCAGACCTGTGAATCTCATATTGTTCCAGGTCACTTCAAATGATGAAAAATAGAGTCAGAATTGTGTGTTATACACTCGCAAGTTTGAATGTCTGAATTGCGAGATATAAACTGAGATGTTAACTCAAACTTGTGAGATATAAACTTGAAATTGCAAGAAATACAGCATTCATTCATTCATTTCATGGTGGAAACTAATTTTCTATAAATTTCAGTGTCTATCTACTAGTCTTCAAACATTCCATATTGCATGTAGTCCATATATAAAATAAAATGTTATTCCCTTTTCGTGAAACAATACATGTTATTTATTTGCAAAGCATACAAATGGAATCACAGTACATTTAGGCTACTTTCAGTCCACAAATTTAAAGACTTCTGACTTGTGAAAATGTAGTAATTTGTGGTCATGGTGGGTTTGGATTTGATCGGTCTGTGTCTTAGAGAGAAGCTCTACTTCTAGTTTGGTGGAAGAGAGACTGTGTGGCAGTGTGAATTAACTCATATGAAAGAGATTATGACTTTGATGAATGTTATTCATTATGCACACATCAGCAGCTTTGAAGAAAAAAAAAGACAAACTTGGAGAGAGAGAGAGAGAGAGAGAGAGAGAGAGAGAGAGAGAGAGAGAATGAACATTCGTGTAAGAAGGCAAGACAAATGAGTTGAAATTAATGAGGAAATTGTGTGATAAGAGAACAGACACTGACAAAAGAAACAGAAAACATAATTAAGGGATTTTTGAACTCATTGTCAAAATAAAGGATATTCTTCAAACAATTTGTAATTACACTAAATATGAAATAATCTGCTTCCCTTTTAGACAGATGACCACAAGGGGGAGACAACAATCTAAGATCCACAGGCTTTAGAATCTTAAACCTCATATTCTGGTCTTTTTGCTATCAATGTTAAGAATTAGTGCTTACTGTCTCTTAGTTCCACATAAATATATAGATAAGGCCAAAGGAGTGTCAGATGAACTATTTTCCGGTCAAATTAATATAATATGAACTTCACATGTTGCATATGACTACTAATCATGTAATTAGATGATAAATCAATAGTGTTAGGTCTTCAGGTCTTAAACAGCTTTAAAATGTAGCTGACATCAGTGCAGTTCAACCATGGTTCAACTGACTTTTGATTACCTCTGATATGCTCATGTAAAATGATTTTTAATCTGTTTCACCGCCACTGAGTTCTTGTCCTCTAGGCAGAAAATGTGGCAGTTCAATCAAAAGAACAGTGTGGGTGAGAGCAGCATTATAGGTTTAGGGCATTTTGAATGGCATGCTGGGACAGGTAGAATGTTCTGGTTTTGTTGAAATCCTTAAAAAAATCACAGAGAGCTACTGGTCCATATCAGAGTAGCCCAGCTCTGAGTTTCACACTGAATTTATTGTGTCAGGTTCAAGATGGAAAGTGTGCAGTGCTGGATCCGTTCTGTGTGTACAATCTGAATCTGAACTGGATCACTCAGTCTCCTGTACATGTTGCAAGGCAAATCATTATTCATATCTCAACCTGTCTGGCTTTGCAGGAGGGACCTGCCCTATGCTGGGGGGAATTCCCTCAAGCCACGGCTCAGGGGTAATTTTTCTTCTGACTAAGGACACGGCGGTCCAACTTTCCAGCCCTCATCCATTCAGTCTGGCACGTAGCTCGCTTCCAGGGGATAAGATGCCACATATTCCCATCTCACTAGTGTTAGTACTGGAGTGAGCCAATAAACAGTCTACAAGAAACACAAGACACACACACACACACACACACACACACACACACACAGAGAGGGTTTGATAGCATAGACTCACAGATTCACTCTAAGAAAAGTCATTAAAATATGGCCCAATGCATTAATAAAGAGATTTACCTGTGTTTTGAGTTATGCATTGCATTATATTGTGTTTAAGGGATGAAGAAAATATCTGTAAATTTACCAGAAAATGTACTAGTAATTTTCTGCCAAGACAATATTTGATTTTATATGTTTTTTTTTTCTCTTACAGTGTTAGATAGAGTTTGAGTAAGGGAGACTATTTATAATCAAGAATGGATGGATGGATGTTGGGGTGGGATAAATGGTGGCTAGATGGATAACTATATAGATGTATGGATGGCTTCTTTGTTGGAAGATAGTGGTCAGATGAATGAATGAACAAACAAGCAGATTGTTAGATGAAAAAATGTTTAAATGGTTGGATGGATGGATGGACTAATGAATTCTTTGAGTGGCTGATGAATTGGAATATGGAGATTAGAGAGATGAACAAATGAATGAACAAATGGACAAATGAATGAACGAATTAATGAATGGTTAGATGATTAATGGATGATGGATGGACGGATTAATTCTTTGAGTGGCTGATTAATTGTAATATGGAGGTTAGAGATATGAACAAATAATGAATGAATGAATGAATGAATGAATGAATGAATGGTTAGATGATTAATGGATGGATGGATGGTTGAAAAGATGGAGTGATTACTTGAGAGGCTGATTAGCTGGAAGATGGAGGTTAGATGTATGATTGAAGAAACAAGCAGATTGTTAGAAAAAAAAATTTTTGGTTGGATGGATGGATGGATGGACGGACGGATGAATTCTTTGAGTGGCTGATTAATTGGAATATAGAGGTTAGAGAGATGAATGAATGAATGAATGAATGAATGAATGAATGAATGAATGAATGAATGGTTAGATGATTAATGAATGGATGAATGAATAAATGGAATGATTCTTTGAGAGTTTGATTAGCTGGAAGATGGAAGTTAGACGAATGAATGAAGAAATAAGCAGATTGTTAGATGAAAAAAATGTTTAAATGGTTGGTTGGTTGGATGAATGGATAGATGGATGAATGGATGGACAGATGAATTCTCTGAGTGGCTGATTAATTGGAATATGGAGGTTAGAGGGATGAACTAACGAACGAACGAATGAACAAACAAATGAAAGAACGAACGAATGGAGTGATGGAGTGATTACTTGAGAGGCTGATTAGCTGGAAGATGGAGGTTAGATGAATAAATGAAGAAACAAGCAGATTGTTAGAAAACATTGTTTTGGTTGGATGGATGGATGGATGGACAGATGAATTCTTTGAGTGACTGACTAATTGGAATATAGAGGTTAGATGAATGAACGAATGAACAAACAAACAAACATATAGTTAGATGAATGAATAAATAATGAATTGAATTGATGGATAGATGGATGCTTTGACTGGTGATTTATTGGAAGATGCATGGGTGGATGGATGGATGAATAGGCAGATGAATGACTTAAGGAATTAATCAATTGATGGATGGACTCTTTGAGTGATTGAGAAGACAGAAGTTGAACAGGATGAACAAATGAACAGAGAGTTAGGTGAATGAATGTAAAGAAAATTTTAAAGGGGTCCTATTATGTTTTTTGTTTTCTTTTTCAGCTTTAGTTAGTGTGTAATGTTGCTGTTTGAGAATTAAAACAACAACAACAAAACATATGAAAGGTTACAAAGCTCAAAATCCACTCCAAAGATTCTCTTTAACAGAAAACAACTTTCAAGAACTACAACAAATGACTCGTTTGGACTACAGTGCGCTTCTTCCGGATATTGTGAAGTCACAATGTCACTCATTTAAATAATCCCCGCCCACAGGCGATGAGCTGTCTCCATGGGCCAGCTTACCAATCAGAAGGAGGGGCTTCATCAAAACAGGAACTAAACAGGATATTTGGGACAGACTGGTAAGAGAAGTGCTGCAATAATTTAAAATATTTTTAAAAATAATATGTTTTTTGGACAATCAAGCATGGAAACCTATTCTAGTACACCCCAAAAACCAATACAAGGCTTCGTAAATGGGCATAATAGGACCCCTTTAAATATGCTTGATAGGACATAGATAGAACATTCACCAGTAGGCTACAGAGGGATAAAAAGATAAAACTTCTAAACAAAAACCACTGTGTAAAGGGACATTCCGTGCTGGATGAACAGATTGCAGAGACGTGAGCTGAACAGCAACACCTGCCCACACTTCTCATGCTTTATCTCTCCTCACCAGCCTCGAGTGTCACCAAACAACCTGTAATCCTCTTAACTTCATTCACACAGCTCACTCTGTCTGGAGCTGCTGCATTTTAAATAACAACTTAAATATCCTCATGCGCTTCCTTGCTTGTTTTCCTAAATTCATTAGCACTCATTGTTTGATTTCGGAGAGATTGTTATGTTTTTTTTTCTCAAACTGCATCTGCTTCCTTATTGTGTGAAAGCGCTGGATCAAAGACTTCCTTCCGGAGCTCTGGGGAGCGGCTGACTCAGTGCCTGGACTTTCACGCACTTGATCGTTTTGGGGGTGGAGATAATTTGATTTAATTTCATCGGCTTGCCTGAATCATGTTGTGTCTGGGGAGGAAATTGATGATGTCTGAGGTATTAACGTGCCGTGACAGAAATATATGAACATATACACAAACACACACATACAGATGAGTTTGTCTAATTTCTCATGATCTTGAATGTCCTCAGCTGTGGAGGCAGAGATAGCCACTGCACTTTGCTATGGGAAATGAATAACTCTTCTGGTCTTTCTAGTTCTTCACTTTCCTTCAGTTACTTTAATAATTCACTTTAAAGTCAACATGAAATCAAAACTGATCATCTTTCTTGTATTAATACACATTCCAAAAAGAGAAAATTGTTTGCCCTTGTAATCCTTCATCGGTATATAATGACTTGCTTTGGCTCTGAAACAACTTTACTTTTCAGTAAAACAACAAAATAGCAACATTTTAGGTTTTACGAACTTAAAATTATAGGGAAAATGTATATTTCATTAACTGACATGCATGCAAATACAAAATAGTGCATGACACTAAAATAATTCAATAAGCATTAATTTAACAACATAAATGTAGCCCTAATGAACAAATGAGAAAAATATAAGAAACACAATTATCAGTGAAAACCATAAAAGATTAAGGGCCAGATTTACTAAACAGGGCAAATTAGCGCTAGAGCGCAATTCTATAAAAGTGCACGTTAAAGAACATAGACGCAGTCAGATTATTTCCATAATGACCAGCGCAATCTACCAAGAGCAGCGCAAATTTCCACCTGCATTAAGATAATGGCGCAAATACCAGTAATTTGATGAGTGCAACCGTTAGTAAATTGCGTTGCGTGATTAATTTTAATACTATCCTCCCATACATTTTGCGTTTGAAAGGGAAACATCTACAAATGCATATTCAATAAGGTCAGGCAAAAATAACAGTGTCCATGCCTTTACAGCGCTAATTCTTCAATGTGCATCTTTAGTAAATCCTGACAGTACTATCTTAACGTCAAAAGATGGTTTGCGCTGGCACAAGCTGTTAGCAAATCTGGCCCTAAATGTCACACAGGGAATTCTAGGAATGTCAATTCACATTTTTTTCACTGTAAATTATAAGTTAACTTTTTTTTAACTTCCAAAAAAAGATTTATTACTGTACCATATATAGGAAAGGAATTTACTGTTAACCAATTGACAGGTCTAGTCTAGCATTTTTATGTACGTTCTCATGAATACGCATCGAAGACTGACACAGAAGAGAAGAAATTGTTGAAAAAAGGTTTTATTTTTGTTTTCTTTGTGCACAAAAAGTATTCTCGTAGCTTCATAACATTACGTTTGGACCACTGATGTCACATGGCCAATTTTAACAATGTCCTTACTACCTTTCTGGGCCTTGAACTTTGTAGTTGCGTTGCTGTCTCAGAAGCTCTCGGATTTCATCAAAAATATCTTAATTTGTGTTCCAAAGATGTATGAAGATCTTACCAGTTTGGAACGACATGATTAATGACATAATTTACATTTTTGGGTGAACTATCCCTTTAACCTCTGAAATGTCATGAAATCTATTCATATATTATTCAAATAAACAAAAAAGACATGACTGGACGTCTGGAGACTGTTATTGGAAAACCACACTGTCTTTGTTTTATTGTTCTTGATGTGGCCAGATTTTTAGGTCAAAACATGTTGCACATTAGGTCATTTGACACGAACCTACTGGATTTGGACCCAGACATTGGCACTAACTGCCACCTGCCCCCTTCTCTACTACTGGTGCCCAGGTGCCACCTGCACCCTTTATCCATGAGGGCAGCTGCTCCTGATGACCTTTCACCCAGCAGCAGCGCTCAGAAGAGTCAGCCCAGCTATTATCACAGCAATCATGGGGATCCAGCGAGGGAGAAACTGGGGCCCTTGATGTGCTCACTGCTCCATTTACTACACCTGCCACCTTTAACACAAAGCATTAAATCTGAACAGGTTTCCTTCAGGATGTTGATGACATCATAATAACCTTCCTGGAACAAATTTGCCTTTGTGTGTATAATTTTTTAAAATATAAGAAGAATAATAACTGTCCAACCAACAGTCATTTATGAAAAGTGGTTAATCTAATATAGTCAACCTGCTGTCTTGGTGCTAGGTAATTTTCTTAAAAAAAATAAAAATAAATAAATAAATAAATAAATCAAATAAATAAATTCATTAAACGGTGTACACTTGGAATATGGAACATAACTATCCCTGCTATAATAATATTCAGATGATTTTTGCCACTGTGGTGCTTCACAGCCACATTCCCTATTCATTTTAATTATATGGAAGGCAGCAGCCTGTGTGTCATTCAAATATTCACTTTTTGTGTTCTACGGAAGAAAGAAAGAATAACATAAGGATGAGTAAACAGACTTTTCATTTTTGGTAGAACTATTCCTTCAACCTATCAAACAGCCATTTTCTATTTCACTGACGCTGACCAAAAAAAGCACAGTGGAGGAGAGCAAACAATCGTGTTTGTGTGTGGGCAGGTTTTGCCATCCTTCTCTGTCCCTGTGTGTGCACACGTGTGTGTGGCAGCAGGGGTGCTCAGAGGGTGAGCGCATTTTCATATTCAACAGATATACACAGGTGAAAGGCCAGAGACGCATGACTGCATGAATAAACATTGCATCTTGTCCTAGCACAATTGTGTCCAGCGAGCAAATGGTCTAAGTAATGCAGTCATACAATGCAACCTGAGCCAGTGAGCCACAGAGACGGAGATGATTTTCCTTCTCTGAAAATGTGCTTTAATGTGCTAGACCCCATTAGCTTGTCAGCATCAAAGGAATATAAGACATGAAATAATCTCTGAATGGTTGACTGCTCAGCCCAGACATCTATTATAGCTACATAGGGCCAGTTCATTTGATACAAAGTTAAAAAGACTTGCTCTAACAATAAAGAAACAAACCCAATCGAATGTTACTGTAATTGAGGCTAAAATATTTTGAATATGATACATTGATTGAAAAAAAGACATCTATTGGGCCTGATGCAAGAAAAACCCATTGCATCTGGCATTTCTGACTCCAATCCAAATGATTAAGCAGTTTATAAATAAATAGTTGGGGCTTTGGTTCTGTTCTATATAGATTTATTACTATTAGGATGTGAATGTGATCCACCCCCTTATGTAAAATAGATTTTACAATGATCACGGTCGTAATAATTCTCAATGGCCAACACCAGATAAGCACGAAAATATTCAACTTTGTAATCCAGACATTCTTTTTTATTATAGTTTCTACGTTGTTACTAAAGTGCTGAAAGAAGGGACATTGCTATTTGGTTTCTTGCTGGGATGACAATAGCGCCAACCCAGAGTGTCTTGTTGTAAAATATGTCTCATTTTTGTGCTACATGGTAAGCCTATGAGATTTTTCACCTGTTTTATCATCCACCAAAAATGGTTTGTCTGATAATATATAAAAGTAATACTACTCCTCAACATGCCACATGATTTACGGTATCATTCATATCTGTTGCACAGTCAAATTCAGTGCCAAAGTTTGATATTTACAAATACAAGTACTAATAAAGTGATGCAGTAAAGATAGCAAATTCTGTTTCATAAGACAATTATAATGTAAAATGATTGTTTGTCAGCTGAACTTTCAGCTCTTTTTTTGAATTAAAAATCAATGGTTTCAGATGACGCTGGTAAATTCCTTTGTGAGAAAAGTGTGCTTAATTGTATTGAAAGTCGACTCGTAATATACTTAAAATTGCAAAAGTTTATTTTATAACACTGTACTTGCAAATAAAATAAGTGTACTTGAAGAGTTTCTTAACACACTTGGGTAAGCTTTTAAAAAGTACAGTTTGTAATAATGTCAAATTAAAAATGTTACTTTAAAGTAGATTTTAAATGATTTATTTAATAATCTGTCATACTTCACAGAAATAAATTATGTAATTAATTACGTAATCAGATTTCAAAAGTGAAATACTTGTAATTCGATTACATTAGTTTTTAAAATGCTCATAATCAATTACAGTTAATTTTAGTATTGCATGACTAAATATTATTCACACAGTAAATTATTCATATTTTGATGATTCTCCATATCGTTGATTTTTCGTATTGGCATTTTTCTACTTTAATGTTTCTTTCTTAAAAAATGTTCTGAGACTAGTCTAGGATTTACTAGGATGGTCCCACTTTATATTAGGTGGCCTTAACTACTACTGTGTTTTTAGATTGTGCTGTATTATTTTAGATTGTGATGTAATTACATCTGTAATTAATTTCTATAATTACATTTGTAAATACACTTCTTTTGACCCATCCCTTTCACCTTTACCCACCCTTAAACCTACCCATACCACTAAACCTGTCCCTAACCTTACCCACCTTATCCCACCTCAATAGCAGCAGAAGTGTTTTGCAATGCAATATGAACACGGTAAATACATTGTACTTATTTTTTGATGCAAGTACATAGTAGTTAAGGCTGAAACTCTAAATTCTACAGCTCCTATATCGAAATTCAGTAAATTGCATTTAATATCACTTTAAACTATAAAACATTTTCACTTTTGCAATTGCAATTGCAAATAACATGCAATCAAGTGTCCATAAACATTACACTCAGGTCACACTTAGGTATATTCTTTTAAAGTCTAGTATTTCTGTAGTAAGTACTCCTACTAAAGTGTACTTCATATTGAAAACATGTTTGACGAAGAACTGCAAAACCTGTCCAACATTGTAAAGTTCCTGACTTTGGCTGTTAATCAATGATTTCCTTCATAAATGTAAAGTTAAACCAATAAGCGCTAGCTCAGAGACATATTTGCCTATCCAGCAGTTTTGTCACTCTTTTCTCAGGCATTTTGAATTCACAGCAAAACCCTTTAATGGTGAATTGGTATTCTTGGCTTCACTCAATCTGAAACAAGGCCTGCAAAAGGCTGGCAGATGTGTTTCATAGACAAGAGACAGCACAGCGCATACTAATGTCTCATCGGGCAGAAGTCTGCAGAACTGAGCTAAATAAACACACGTCGCCCTTTGACCCAAAATACATGCTCAATTCATCACCCGACAGAACTGAACACTGTGCTTACCTCCCATGATCTGTGTAGTATATTATTTTGTCAAGACATAGAGAGAAAGGTGTGAAATATGTGATAGTGATCATGACATGAAAATCTATGAAGTTATTTAGAGCTAACCATGGTAGTTCTATTTTATGATTGCAGGAGATGAACATCATATTTACTTTAGCCCTTTCATCAATAAACTAAATAGGGGTGCGGATTTATCTGGCAGCTTTGCTTTATTCAGTAAATGATGACCAGGGTAATTACTAGCTGTGATTTTTTTTTCTTTTACTCCCATGTGGCAATGGATTGGACAGCAATGGTGTCCTTCTTTGTACAATGAAATCTGAACATGGGACCATTAACCGTAGAGTATCGTCAGCCTCTCTCTCCGTTCTATTTCATTCACAGTGTAACACACACACACACACACACACACACACACACACACACACCAGTGACTGTCACTGTCTGTTGGGAGTTTAAAGTAATAGCACTGCTCAATTAGGTGCCAAATGGCTTTCCAGGGATCCGTATTTTACCTTTAATGTCGCATACAGCTGGGGGAGCAGCAGAAAAGCAAGATTTCCTGCCAGAAAGAAACATAAGCTTTATATTACATTTAAGTTATTACCCCTACAATTCAACAGGAAGACACATTCATGCAATATGAAATGTTCCTTATCGCCATAAAGAGCGTAAAATCAAGTCATTGTGTTCTTAGTTGTGGCCATTAGCAGGAAGTCATGCATCCGCTTGAGTGGGAGGGAATGGGACCTCATTGACATGCGGAAACTGTGGTCGTATTTGAGGCCCGGTCAAGACTGAAATTACCTGGGTAACTGTCTGGACCAGGTTAGCAGAGATCCGTTCTGAAGTCAATTTGCGGCTTAATTTCTTTGTCATGCACCTCGGAATATTGCTGTGATGTTGTATAATGGGACAATTCAAGCATAATGACATATTTCTTATATTGGAGCCATTCAGTGAGATATGGGAATGGTACTTCATAAATCCAGCTTTATTCTATTAATATTTTTTCCTCCTGAGTTATTTTGTAACTTTTCTGCATACATATCTGCAAAGTGTTAAAAGGAAATATCCAATGCAATATGGATGAAATATGCAACAACAATGGCTAAATAAATAACTAAATAACTAACTAAAATGAATGAATACTTTAAAGTGTAATTTATTTCTGTGATGCAAAGCTGAATTTCCATCAGCCATTACTCCAGTCTAAACTGTCACATGATCCTTCAGAAATCATTATAATATGCTGATTTATTATTAAAATTATCAATGTTGGCAACAGTTGTGCTGCCAAATATTTTTTGGGGAAACTGCAATACCTTTTTCAGGATTTATTGATGAATAAAAAATTAAAAAGAACAGCATTTATTCAAAATATAAATCTTTTCTAACAATACAAATTTTTGCTATCAGTTCTTATCAATTTAACACATCCTTGCTGAATAAAAGGTTTAATTTCTTTCAAAAAAAGAAAGAATAAAAATTTACTGACCCCAAACTTTTGAACGGTAGTGTATATTATTAGAAAATATTTCTATTATAAATAAATGCTCTTCTTTTTTAACTTTTTATTCATCAAAGAATCCTGAAACAAAGGATCACAGGTTCTAAAAAAATATTAAGCAGCACAACAGTTTCTAGCACTGATAATAAATCAGCATATTAGAATGATTTCTGAAGGATCATGTGACACTTTAGACTGGAGTAATGGCTGATGGAAATTCAGCTTTGCATCACAGAAATAAATTATACTTTAAAGTATATTAAAATAGAAACCGTTATTGTATATTGTAATAACATTTTGCAAGATTACTGTTTTTTCTGTATTTTTGATCAAATAAATGCAGCCTTGATGAGCATAAGAGACTTCTTTAAAAACATTACACGTCTTACTGATCTAATACTTTTGAACAGTAGTGTGTGTATATATATATATATATATATATATATATATATATATACACACACACACACACACACTACTATATAACTAACTATATAACTAAACTAAACCTACTAAAAAAAAAGTTAAACATTTGGTCACTGTAAAATCATAATTGTGAACACTGTAGTTTTGTATTTATTTAATATTAATTATTAAAATATATTTAAAAAATATATTAAAAACTATTTATTTATCCGACAGAGATAAGCAGAATTCAGAGACACTGGATGACTTTAGTAACTTCACTTATTTGTGCATGATTGTCTCCTTAAGCATCTGCGCTTTAAAGAGTTTAATATTACTTGACACAAAAAAGTAAAATTAATCTCTTTTGATTCAAAAGAGCAAGAATAATCCTTTTTCTGTGATATAGCCCCTTTAATGCAGCATATACTCAATATACTTGACATTCTGCCCTTGGAAGAGATTGAAGAGCTTGAATAGGCAAAAATATATTTCCCAGGACGCAACAGCTCTCAAAATGACACAGCCTGTAAAGCATGTCATTTCTTCTCATTTCTTACATACAGCTGGAAAGAAACATTGAATTTGATACAAATGTAAGCTCTTGCACCTTGACGGATCATCCTGGGGGTTTGATCAGACCGTCTCGTCTTCAAACTGTCTGTAATACAACAGCTTGTCAATGGTTGCATCTGATAAAAATATTAGATTTTCTCCTTATGATATCAGTATATCATTCTGAAGAGTGATTCAACAACAAATCATTCCAAACATAACTCAAGATTCTCTCTGAAATCCCTACTGAAGACTCGTCCAATCTGTCTCACATACAAGATTTCTCCCTTATGGGAAAAAGACCAAACATCAAACGTGGGATACCCAGTGTGTTTTCTGAACCCCAGATCCAGCACGTCTAGATCAATAATGCCTAGGAATGTTTGCAAAACCCAGCAGACACCCTGGACTCCTTGAATCTACAAGAAAGACGGAGGATCTGGCGAAAACTCCTTCATGCTCCGTAATTTATTTACAGCCGAACACAGTGAAGTCTTATTACACCGAACCTCAACTGCGAGAGCCATAAGGGACGGCATGGATTAATGGTGCTTCTTGGGTCATGGGTTTGCAGTTCTGCGGTCCCCTGTCAGATACAAAAGGAAAGTCTCAATAAAATACTTGATTTAAGCTTTTGCCTGTGGCCACAGGTCGAATCTGGCTTTATTCCACCTCTGCATTGCACTCTGAAAACACATACAGATGAGTATTACTAACGGCAAATCAGAGCATTTTGCTCAGACGTAGCTAAATATGCTTTAGCTTTGTTTTGCAGAGTAACAATTAATCAAACTGTTAGATTCAACAAAAAGCTTAAGAGACAGATATGGCATGCTATTACGGTTCTTAAAAAAATGTCTAGCTCTATCTTTAAAGAAACAGTGCACTCAAAAACGCAAGTTCTGTCATTTTCACACCCTCACGACATTCCAAATCCATTTGACTTACTTTCTTCTGTGTAACACAAAAAGAGAAGTTTAGCTGAATGTTAAATATTCCATAAGGCTCATAAGGCTAAAGCTGTGGTCAAAATTAGTGAAATCTCAGTGAAATTTTGCAGGCTAAAAGCCTATTGTCAATCGACATATGTTGTACAGTTCACACAAAAGTCAATTTCAAACCAAACAGCTTTCTGTTGAGCATTGTCGTGAATTCATGAGACCAATTTGAATCTGATGCAAAATCTGAAAGGGGAAATCTTTCGCCTTTAAAGAGACAGTTTACCCAAAAATGAAAATTACCCCATGATTTACACATTCTCAAGCCATCCAAGGTGTATATGACTTTCATCTTTCAGACAAATACAGTTGGAGTTATATTTAAAAATTTCCTGGCCTTTTCAAGCTTTATAAATGGGGGGTCTAGATTTTGAAGCCTAAAAATGTGCATCCATCCATCATAAAAAGTGCTCCACATGGCTCCAGGGGGTTAATAAAGGCTTTCTGAAGTGAAGCGATGTATTTGTATAAGAAAAAATATTCATATTTAAAACTTCATAAACCATAATCTCTAGTTTTTGCTAAATGTTGTATGCCCATATTTGTCTGAAAGAAGTCTGAAAGAAATATACACCTAGGATGGATTGAGAGTGAGTAAATCATGGGGTAATTTTCATTTTTGGGTGAACTATCCCTATAAGTAAAATTTTTGATGCTGATTTCTATTGAAATGACTCGATTTCAATTGCAAAAATTTGCAGAACAACTGTAAATGTGGCCACAAGTGTGAGGAAAAGACCAAAATATCAAATATTCTTCTGTGACGCAATGATAAAATTTACATTTAAATTTGCATATATTTGAACTTGACATCACAAACTGTAACTCCAGTTTTGATGTCAAACATTTTTGTGTCTCAAAACAACTTGTAACCCATCAATTTAAAACATGCATATGTTTAAATGGCACAAATGGGATTTGAGAGCAACAGTTAAATGGGGAATTTTCATTGAATAAGTACCTAATTGTTGGTCTAAAGCACACAGATCTATTGAATGGATTTAGAGCACTTGGAATATGTACATTTATGCTTCTTTATGGTACTTATTTCTCATTTTTAAAGCCGGACACCTTAATCACTTTAGGAAAAGAGTTGCAAGTACCTCCCACCTAGAATCTGTTTATAGGTTTGGTTCTGAAATAATACAGGTTTGGGGCTGAATAAATGATGGGAGTGTTTTAATTTTGAGGTGCTTTAACTTCATCATGATCATGCATGATTCATGTCCCTGCTTGCTTTTTTGAATGTTTAGGAATACATTAATTCCTGGATATTACAATGTCACACTAGTTTCACTGTGATTTTGACTGATGATATGGTAATTATGTGCTATAAGGATTCTCTACATGCAGAGACAAATGTGCTGCCATCTAAGAGATGGAAAACTAAAATGTTTGTGTGTCTGGTCACAAATCCATTCAGGCCCCTTATTTTCTCGCACAGTGTTCGCCTTAACGAATTAATCATGCATCATATACAGTAGGCTAAAGTAACCTTGTTTTATATGAGGAAACTCATACATGTTGACCTATATGAGACTGATCTTTCCATAAGATGCATGTGATATTTCAAGGGCAGAGGAACAGAAGGAAGATTAAGGTTTTTTTATTTTTTTTATTTTTTTTTTTTTTAAATATGTCAGCTTGTGGAAGGACATGCCTTTTAATAATCCTTCTGAATAACAGAACTAGAATATTGTGGCAGCTCTAGTTTATGAGATCTGCATCCTAATATCATATTCTGTCTTGATCTATACTTTGTGTGTGTGTTAAACAGAAATGAAATAGGATTTCTATGACTTTTAAATAATATCTTTTAAATTATAACCTGTGTGATATAAATATTGTTTACAAAATTCTATACCACTATAAAACAAATGTACACAGGTGGGTCAACAGAACATTTTTCTTCAAACAAACAAAACAAAAAATAAATAAATAAATAAATAAAAATAAATAAATAAAAAATAAAAATCCATAACACTTCAGTATAGGGACCAATTCTCAACATTAACTAGTTTCTTATTAGCATGCGTATTGTTTATTAGCACTTATAAAGCACATATTCTGCATGACCATATTCTACATCCCTAATACCTAAACTTAACAACTACCTTACTAACTATTAATAAGCAGCAAATTAAGAGTTTATTGAGGCAAAAGTCGTAGTTAATGGTTTGTTAATAGTGAGAATTGGACCTTAAAATAAAGTGTGACCAGATTTCATTTTATTTTATTCTATTAGTTTATTCTATAAGCATCAGTAAACAAAGGGGTGAATTTTAAATGTCACTTTTAAACTTTTAAATTGAAAAACAAGCAATTTATTTAAAAAAAAAAATTATATTTCTTCTGGTGCTTTCACTATATGGAGCCAGAAGGTGTGGAATGTATTGCATTATGGAATACAACATCCCAGTTTGTTCTGTATTTCATGCATACAGAAAATTACATTCTAAACACATACATACTGCAAAAATAATATGAACAGAATTTTAGCATGCCAAATGTAAGCATAACTTCGTAGGACTTATAGAAAGAATTTGGCCTCTAAATTGGCAGAAACACTCCTGAAAAACACCCCAGAGCGAGAAAGATGCTGCTTTCTTTCAAGCAATGACACCTTAGAAATGAGTTACGAAAGGACTCATTACAAAATGGCAAAATTTATTACACAGCATTTCAAATTCATATCTTTACCGGAAGGGTTATCGGCGGTGTGTGTGCGATACTCCTCTAAGGAGCTTTAAACTGCAGCAAAGTATGGGCTTCATTATATCTCCTCCTTCCTCTGCTCATTCTCATCACCAGTGAATATAGTTATGAGAGAAGATTTATTGGCCAAAGTTGTCGAACGAGGTGAGTGCGCTGCAAATTGGCTATGAAACATTGGGCTGCAGATGAGCACCAACAGCTTGTTGTGAATGACACAATGAAATGAATTCACACTGCCAGCTCAAGGCGGCGACTAATTAGCCTACCAAGGCAGCTTTTATTTCCTGGATTTGTCACTGAGAGTTGTTTACCGCCAAGTCCCACAAGAACAGCAACTTATTTTGTCTTACGGCAGCTATACGGTAGAATTATGTGCAGCGATGAAAGAAACAAATAAATCTGAACAAAATCTGCTGCTGTAGGTGTGATACAAAATACTGTAGAGTAGAAATATGGACAAGAGAGAGGTTCACAAAGCTAAAGTAGATGTTGCCAGTGATTGAGAAAAGCATTGTGTGTTAAGTAAATTCATATAAATTGACTTTAGGTTATTATCACTTGATCAGAAGTTACACACTCATCAGATTACCTTCTTGTGAGAGAGCTAGTGTGATGAATTATCAACCTGACCACAACGAACAAAGACGCTTGGTTTTTCTCTGTGGAACATGTTTTAGACTTGTTAATATGCTCACTCTATGCTTATATCGTCTCCACAGCTGCGGTTCATGAATCATAAAGGACTGTCAGTAGGTACAGAGTTTTCTCTCTCATCTGAGGCTATTGAGTTTTCGCAAGTTTACACAATGGGCCAGACTAAACATGTTATAATTCATGCTAGTGCCTGAGTGTATTATGACTTCGCAATGCATTGAGGTTACAGGAAAATACCCATATAATTCCCTTCCGTGATATGAGAGTGGTACCAATTGGTATGAGATTAGTTATAGCGCCTACAGGACTGTGCTAGATTGATATTCCTTTTTTGTCAACAACTTTTTATTAAATTTTCTTCTGGGAACAGTAGTAAAAAACAAAAAAGGAACTGTGCAAATTTAGAACCCACCCCAACCCATCCCACCCACTGGTAGACTTAAAAAAATAAAAAAATAAAAATAAATAAATAAATAAAACGAATAAATAAATAATTAAATAATAAAATAAATTAATTAATATTAATAGATAAATAAATAATACAATAATTTTTTACAAAGATTTTAGAAAAGATGACAACATTAAGAGCTGAATGCCATAAATTTACATTTTTCACATTAGATCCTATACGAGAAGTTGAGAGTTCCACCGAGATGATGTCCAACAAATACACAGTCCAGGTTCATCTGTCCATTGTGTGAGGAGGATTCCAATGGTCTAGACTGATATTCCTCAAGCATTTTGGGTAAACCTAAACCTCTAAAGTGGAGTATTAAACTTCTACAATTAATTGAGTCTCAGTATACAAACTTATTCTAACATCAAACTATGTGGCTGTTATACTGTTCAATTTCAGCTGCATGGAGTAAAACAGAGGTTTCCAACCCTAATGCTGAAGACCCACCTTCCTGCAGATTTTATAAGTTATTACTTATGATATCATCCTAATATTAGCTTATCGAAGTTGCAATTAGTTTTCTCTCTTGAATTATATGTGACCCGTTCTGGCGAAATGAGTTGGAAGTCGCACAGACTAATTTTGAGCTACAGGCAAAATAAGTGAAAAATGTCAGTTTTGGTCGAATTTGAGGTTTTCACAAAAATGAGTTCATTAAGCCCTCTTCTAGTGATCCCAATGCTCCAAATAGTAATTAAACATCTAACATTATCTTTATTTGTGCGTTTTCTGAAAGGAGTACAAGTTGTAGGTCTATTGTTGAAAAACACAGCATTCCAGCTTTGTGAATATTCATATCGAATTCTCGATGACATGAGTCCAAACCAGTGATTTTTAGACCCATACTAATGAAAACGAAACGATCACGCTGACTGACATTTGCAAAGCGTGTGCATAAGACGCGCCTTTGCGCAAGCGCGTGATCTCCCTATAAAGTACATTATTGCGAAATATGTATTGGCGAGATTCACACAAACATAATCTGTTATGTCTTACATGAACGTTTAGTTAATGGTTGGGGAAAAATCTGATATCTAACATTATATTTGATCCATGCATTACAGTAGCTCTTACTATAGAGCTGTCTCAATATTAATGAAACATTAAAAGAAAAAACGGAATGCTCGCTGCTCTTGATTAAACTACTGTTTATTTGCGTCTTTGTTCTTATTTTTAATAACAAAGATAAAATAAAAAATAGCTATATTGTGATTAATAATATAGTAATTATTATTAAGAAAAGAATTGGAGGAAAATATGCAAGGTTGCTTGGTGATTTTGCTTTGGAATCTTTAACTCAATTTTTCTCGGAATTAGATCTGCTGTCTCTATTGCCTTCAAACGGCTGCAGCTCAGTCATTTTTTGTCCGATTCCAACAAGTCATATATCATTTTGAAGGTATATTAATGGAGAATGTGAAAATAAAAATAACTCATTTTTGAAAATGTGCGCATTCCGACTCATTTTGCCAGAACGGGTCACAAATAATATCGAATATGTGTATCGGTCTTGCCTTCTTTTATTCTCTGTATATATTTATGATTTATAGCTGTCTAATATAAAGTTGATGATTTCAGTAGCTATATGGTTATACCATAGACTGTATAAAACATGGATGTAGTGTCCGTGACGTCACCTGTAAGTTTCTGAAGAGCATTTTTGAAACCCAAAGTGGGCGGAGCCGGCAGTCGCCATATTGGCTGCGCGTCACTCCCAGATAATTGAAAATGGGCAAAGAGGCGGGACGTGGGTGGAGCTGAGGTTCCTGGTTGCTGTAACCACGCCCACCAAGTTTGACAAGCAGGCAATCCACCTGTCACTCAAGTGGCCACACCCATAATTATCCACCTAGGCTCATTGGAAATACATGCCTCTATATACATTTTTGCAACACAATAATTACATACCTGCATGTACAAATCACTGCAGTTTCCAGCTGAAATGAACAGGAGAGGCAGAAAAACTTCTTTTCACACAAAGTATGATTTACAGGTAGAGAGTTTTGATTAATAAAGCCTAATTTTCACACAATTACTTGCAGAATATTATGTTATGACTTCAAAACAATTTTAACATCCTACGCGAGTTGAAAACTGATACCTCTGAACGTTGTCGTCACATATACAGCTTCATATGCATGAGTTTTCTAATTCAGCAGGTTTGCTCCGTAGCTCACGCGATACGGTGTTGCACTTGAATGATGAAGAGCTCATGTATGAACCCTATGAAACTATGGTTTGACAAAACAGCTCAAATCCACATAAGGAAGTTAAAATAGCATGGCTGCATCAACAAATGTGTTTTATATCACTTTTTGCGCTATTGGGTAGGTTTAGGGTTGGGTTTGGTGTAGGGGATATTTCCAGCACGATAGGGCATTAACCTTTAGCGACACTCCGTGGATATTTGGATGGGGTATACGTGGATGGGGTGTCTCTATCAGACAGTCGATGAATTGCAATTTAAGTCACTTCCATGTTGGATTCAAGAGACAGACCGGAAGGTTGCCGCTTGGTTTGTACACAACCAAATAACGTGTTAGTAATTGAGTTGACTGCTCATTTACACTGAAAAGCCTTTATGTAAGCACTTCAATCGATCCAAATGAAGTTTAGATCGAATTGAAAGGGATGGTGTAGACCTGAAATATTCTGATCAGTTGATTTGACCTCACAAGAAACTGTATGAAAATGTATGAATTCATACAAATGAGCCGACAAAATGTAAAATAGCTACAAATTGGCATGAGATCGTGCTCAATAAATAGGACAAAATAAGGCATCTAAAAGCTTGAATCTTGAGTATTTTCACAATATGAATTATGTTTATGTTTATGCATATATCTGTTTACATCTTACTAACTGGTCAGTGGAGGAGACTGAATAATTTATTAAATAGGCTAACTGCTAAAAAAGGGTGCTTCTAACATACCTGTATGTCAGCTTTATTAAGGCAAAAACATTATCACGGTGGCATTCTCTGGTTTTGAACCAGTGTGTACATCTTACTGAAAAGATATGGCATATGCTGAGTGTGATGACAACTTTGATGTAACATTCAATTTACACAAAAAACTTTTATTTAAATATGATGAATTGAAATGATAAATTCCATGAACTGACAGCATTTATTTCTGGTCATCTGTAGTCCCCTTTTCAAAATTAGTGGACCAAGCAAGTCCAAGTGGACCAAAATTAGTGGACCAAGCAGTCTGTAATCTCCCAACGTCCCCTGTTTGTAAAGAGACCCAGCAGACTGTTCCATCAGAGTTTGCTGACACAACCAATGGTTCATGTACTCATACAGCCACAAGGGTACTGCCAAATCACTGCAGGATACAGTAGATGGTCTATACAAGCGGTTCTTAACCTTTTTTCAAGTGCGACCTCTTTTCATAAATGATAACGTGAATATTATATATTTTATAACATACAAACAGTAAATCTGTGTTTCTACTCACTCAACAAATCAGTAACTGCACTTCTCTGCAATATCGGTTAAAAAAATGAACTCGATTTCATATTTTCGTGATTATCTGCTCTTTTACATCCATTGCCAACAGAAACAGTCTCTTTAGTCCAGGGTAGGAAAAAAGTCTCATCTAAATTGTGTGACTTCCCAGTTTTGGCAATCCAATGAGAGATATGAACGAGGCACGAAGAGCTCTCTCATTCACCGTAGCAACTTTCTGTAGCAGCGATTTTTGGCTATGTAAGTTGGCTCCTGTACTTTTTGCTGGAAAAACACCATTGGTTTTGGCTGCAGTGATTTGTGTTTAGTTGTCAAGTCAGTTCAAGTCACCGTTATTTATATAGTGTTTTTTTTTTTTTTTTTTTTTACAATAAAGAAAGCAGCTTTATAGTATTAAACAGGAAAATAGTGTGTAGAATTTGTCAAGTGTCTTAGCATTTTGGAAGGTTTAAGACTCACCTTTGCTAAAACCTCACCGCAAATCACACTGTGGTTGGCAATGCCTCTGATCCCTGGTCTGAGTGAAGTCACATTCCGTCATATTTTCTGTCTAATCAGCAGTCCAGCTATGAACCGCAATTTGCTATTTGGTACTTCCAATCGGCAGTTAATTTGTTATATTATGTCGCTGGCAGGTGGTGGTATTAGGCGAGCATTTTATACACATTCAAAATAAAAGTGTTCCTGCGACCCCCCTGCTACCTCTTTGCGACCCCCGGGGGGTCGTGACCCCCAGGTTAAGAACCGCTGGTCTATACATTATACACATGCACAGACACTGCAATGAGCACATATAAGTTTGGTTTTTCAAGCTTGTGTTGAGTATCAGGCTATCACATTCAAATAAACTCCACGGAGAAAAATAAAATCACTTTCCTAATTATTCCAACAGCATTTAAAAAAGAGACAAGTACTCACACTATGTTAGTGCAGACTGCTTTAAATGGGACGTTGTTCAATTTATCTTTTGGTTTCAGATACAAGACTGATCATGAGCGTTCCAGTCAGTCTCTGAGTAATTATATGCTAGATAAATATGACATAAATGTTATGAAGTGAGGGATTTTCCCAGCATAGACAGATACTGTTGAGTTTGCACTTTGAAAGCCTTCATGGCTGTTGATTTCTATAAACAAACTTTCATCAGCATGTCCAGAACCTTTATAAAAGTTGAAATTAGACACTCTCCAAGTACTACAAATGGGTAAAAGTGAGTTTCTGAACTTTTGGCTGGAAGCTTTTTTAAGATGTTGCAACATAACACAAGGTTTAAAAAAAAAAACAAAAAAAAAAAAAATATATATATATATAGTAATATAATAATATAGTATATATATATATATATATATGAGTAATTTCATCTTGGGAATTGCACCAGGACAGCATATATTTGGTGAAATCATTTCTGCACCATTATCCTTACCAAACATAAGTGATTCTCTGTTGAGCTGGTTAGGATGCTCAAACAAATAATACTCAATTCACCAGCCATTAGAGGGAGATGAAAAAATTTGTGCCCATCACTCTAAAATGAAAACTAAAATTCCTTGCACCACTATCTCTTCTTTTGAGAGTGATCTCTCACAAATACTTACTGCAGTAGCTATTTCTACATTGTGTGCAGAATGGATTACCTACAGTATCAGTACCTTTTGTGGCAGATGCTTAGCTGAGGGGTCTTCCTGCTGAGGAAGAGAGAGATGAGGGGGTGGGTCACAGAGAGTCCAGAGAGAAAAGCAGAGCTTTGATCGCCCTTCCTTCCCTCAGGCGGTGTTCTGCTTGAGCACAGGTCATTACCATAACTAATATATTTCTTGCACCCCCTCCCATTATGCATCAGGTTTCTGTGAGGCTGTCATGCCTTTGAAGAACAAGTGTGCACACATTTTGTTACATTGGAGTATCGTAGTATAGTTATTACTCAATCTAATTTTATCTCAGATATCAGTTTTAACCCCTATATATACACTGCCAGTTCCAAAATCTTGTAATAAAAAAAGTCATTTATTTATTTGAGCAAAAATACAGTAAAGACAGTAATATTGTTAAATATTATAATTTAATATAATTACCCTATTTTAACATATTGTGATCTTTCAGAAATCATTTTATGTTGATTTGATGCTCAGTTGTTATTGATGCTCATCAATGAATAATGGTTTATATTATTATCAATACTGTAGGTACAAGTTCTTATATGAAAATAAACATTTTTACTTACAATTCACTGAAAAATACTACACTGTTGAATTCTGATGTCTGGCAACTTTTGAAGTCACAGAGCAGAAGCGATCCATCGGGGACTGCCTGAGGGCTGAAGACATGGGAAAGCAGGACCACTGTCCCCCCATTCATCTGTATTACACTGGAGTGCAGTGCCGAACTATCCATTTGCCTCCTGAGTGACTCTGTCCTCAAGAACTCCACTGTTGTTTCTTGCTAACAGGCAGAACACGGCACATTAATGCCCGACACATGCATTATTGATGGAGGGCAGGAGCTGATAAGCTCGTTGTAGCTGCAGGCTTCTTATTCTACACAGAGGGCCAATTAAAAGCAACCCAATTCATGGCCTCATAAAGCTTTTGGTTGTTCAGGGACGGCTGATATACTCACTCAAACAGATGGATGTGTAGAGACAACAGAGGCACCCAAGTCTATATACATGTATACACTAGCTGTGGTGCTAAGCTTAGTGTGTTACCCAGCTAGGCAAAATTTATAGGCATTATAGGCACACTTCTGACCCAAAGGCTAAAGTTCTGATGCCTTATACCTTGTTTAAGGCAATTTCTAAGGTCACATTGAATATATCTTTCAAAATGACCAAGAAAAAACAACAACATTGAATGCATGGTAATTGGCTTTGGATACAAGTGTCTACCAAATGGAAACAAACATGTACGACAAGTACGCGAGAAATATCAGCAGAAAATTGTTATACAATTTCATCTTATCTTCCATCTTATACAATTTTTCACCCAATATTTGTGCTTATTAGGGTGTCAAATCATTAGTTTAGCAACATGCTAACACCACTCTCAATTGGAAAAACCAATGAGTGCATTTCCAACAAGCAGCGTGCGATGTTAGCAATCCCAAAATCATGGGTTTGATTCCCAGGGAATATACAAACTGAAAGAAAACTTAAATGGCACAGTCATTTGATTTGGATACAATTTTCCACAAAATGAAAACAAACAAACAAACAATAAATAAATAAATAGCATACATAGAAAATGGTTTCAGTATCTGTGCATGCTTTGTGGTTTTTGTGCTACCCTTACAAAAATTAACCATGGTTTTGCTACAAATAAAACCAAAAAATCCATGGTTACTATAGTTAAACCATGGTAACAGCAAATTAGCCATGGTTTTGCTACCCTAACCGTAGTTTAACCATTGTTTTTGTAGTAAAACTGTGGTTATACAAATAGTAATCAATATGCCAAAAGACAATGGTTACTACACTTTTCTTATAGTAAAACCATGGCTAATTTTCATATGGGTTGTTAGAGCATCAAACTAATAGCTTAGCAACATGCTAACATCAATTTATTCTGGAATAATCTGTGATTTCCAACATGTATCGTGTGATGTTAGCTGTCTCAAAGTCATAGGTTCGATTCCCGGGAAATACATAAAGTGCAAAGAGTAGCAAAAGAGTTCGATCTAATAAAATAATAATAAATAAATAAATAAATAAAAAACTGAGTTTCACCCAATATTTTTGTGTTTTTTTGTGTTTATTGGAGCATTAATTCATTAACGTTGCAAGATGCTAACATCAGTCTTTATTAGAATGAACTGTGTGTGGATTTCCACACACACAAACTGAAATGAATGGCAATTTACTTTGGATATCATGTTAAAAAAAAAAAATTAAAAAAAATAAAATCTATAGAAAATATAGTTTTTATCTAATTAAAAAACACATTTCACCCAGTATTTGTGTTTTTTTTTTTTTCATTCCTTGTTTTTCTTTTCCTTTAAATCCATTTAGCTCTGGAACATGCTATCATCATTCATCAACCTGTATTGGAATCAGTTGTGATTGATTTTTTTCTTTAGAGTCTCTTGTGAATTTCCTGTGAGAAGTATTGTGTGACCATTATTGAGTTGTTACCCATAAAGACTATTTTTGAGCTTCCATTCCAGTTAGGATGCTGTCTTGGAAGGTAGCCACCTATGCAGACAGCAGTGAGGTCTGTCAGACAATCTGAATTTAATAGGACTGCTTCTAAAACACACACACACACACACACACACACACACATACAAATCCATAAGGTCTGGCCTTTTCACAGTGTCCAGCATGATGCATTATCACCTGGCTCCTCACCTTTCCTACTCATACCTCAAACTCAGAACAGGCTGAGAGAATGGCATTCCCTAGGGAGCACTGTTACCCCTGACACATGCGGCTCACTGACAGCTCCAACGTGACCTCTGAACGCACAGCACTCTGGGACCTAAACGGCTGTGTGTTGGGGAAGATTTTTTTTGGATATGTAGGGCTGATCCCTGAGACAGGAATCTCACTGGGGCTTTGGGATCTTTAGGGAGCGTGGGGGTTTGATGTTTGGCGTGGATGGAAACGTGTGCATATGTGATGGAGGGTCCATGGTGCCTGTTATCTGTGGAGCGCTGCATAAATCATAAAGGGTCAGGGAGTCACGGCAATCATTATGGCGTTCCCTTGGAATCATGCCCAGGGCCAGATTATCCATCCCGGAGAGAGACTCTCCTCGGTGAAGAAAGACCCTTTGCCAGATCACCACCAGAGAAAACAAACAGTGCTTTGATTGCATTGACATCTCAGAGAAAGGCAACACACTGAGAAAAACTAATAACGGCACAATACAGCCAAGCAAGTGAATTTAGCCTCTTCTCTGAATCATCAATAACTCTTCGTTTTAAAATATTCATGAGGTCAGATTGCTTTCCAGTTCACACAGCAAAAAAATCTAACTCTGTTGAAAAAAGCCTCAGTCTACATTTCTACATGTAGCTTATCAATGATCTTTTACTATCAACAGTGAATGCCTGAGAGAGCCTTGCTAGTAAGAGATTGATCATTTAGATTGTTAAAGTGTACTGCAATATGATATGGCATGCATTGTTAATAATATTGAATCATTCTTATGGCTTGATCATTACGGTGCATGTACTGTATTGAATTGGCTTTTACTTAATTGTATTATTGGTGCTGGAAAGCAGCGAAGCATCACTAAGTTATTGCTCATACTTAGGGTTATGGATTTGAACAAATCCCTGTTGCTAAATATTAAACTTTGGTTTAGAGAACCATTGCTACAGCAACCATTTAGAACACCTTGGAAAGTATGTAACAATTCACAAAAGTTACTCTGAACACCTTAGGAACCACAAATATATTGCATTGGAATGCTCAAATTTTCTTCAAATATACATTACCATTCAAAAGTTTGGAGATTTTTAAGGAAGTGTCGTTTCCATTTATTTAATCAAAAATACAGTACAAAAAAAGCAGTGATGTTGTGAAGTATTGCTGCAATTTGAAACAACTGTTTTCTAATTTAATTTATTTTAATGTATTTCTAATTTATTTCTGTGATGGAAAAGCTGAATTTTTAGCATCATTACTCCAGTCTTCACTGTCACATGATTCTTCAGAAATCATTCTAATATGCTGATTTGGTGCTCAATGAACATTTATTATTATGATCACAGTTAAGAACAGTTTAAGTTCATTTTTATGCACAAAAATACTATTTAAAAATTTTATATGAAATATACATTTTTACAAAACATGTTTTACTCTGAAACTGCAAGAAAATCATAAATATAAATATAAAGTTGTGCTCCAAATTTGAGGTTGATATCTCAAAAAATGAGCTTTCAGTGACATTTTGTTGGATACAGTAGCAAACGTTTCCACTAAATGAAATTCGCTTCTCATTTATTTCCAAACAATACAAGTGTGACTATTTTTGAGTCATGTCTGTGATTTTTGTGTGTGTGTGTGTTCATGTAGCAAGTGTTAAAAACTTTACCAAGCTTTGTACAATTCAGATGAAATTTAAATAAATAAATAAAAACTAAACACAAAATTTTGCAGTCAAAATGACTGAAAAAACACTGGAGGATTATCTAATTTGGACTCCATACTTAAAATAAAATAAAATAAAATAAAATAAATAAATCTCTTATAAGAGAAAAGTTAAAAAAAAAAAAAAATCTCCCATTAACCCCCCATTCAAAATGTAAGAGAAACCACTATTTTTATTTGCATGTTGCATTTCAATTGGTTAATTTTCCTGCATTAATTTGCATATTGTATTCTGATTGGCCTTTACTTTCTTGTTTTACAATGCAAGCTACCTCTCATTTTCACATTTCCAGTTGTCTTAGTTGGGTAAACGTCTATAGCAGTGAATGGGAGACTATACCAAATATATATTTTTGCATTCCTATTTGGTCAGACAGCAAAAGTAAAACTCCATGTTAGCGTTTCCATGCCTTTCAAAAAGAGGACAAAAACAAAGAAAGATTGGTAACATCAGTCAGAGAACAATATCAAATTTATTGTCACTTCCACAGCCACTGTATTAGAAACAGTCAGCAATCCTGCTCCTGGAGGGTCAACGTCGTGCAGAGTTTCACTCCAACCAGCTGCAAAACACTTGCCTAGAAATTTCTAATGAGTCTGAAGACCTTGATTAGCTGGTTCAGGTGTGTTCAGGTGGAGCTAAACTCTACAAGACAGTGGCCCTTCGGGAACAGGTTTGGACACCCCTGCTCTACAGCACATCTTCATAAGTTGCTACCTATCTAGGATCCACTTGTAACTGTCCCTGAGGTGTAAGCAATGAATGTGGGTCTATATCAATGTGTCTGCAAGGTGATGGATGTAACTATTAGATACCGCAAAGGGAGAAAACTCAACTTACCGGCTGTCTGTACAATCGATGGGTTTCCTCGGCCAACACAATCTTGACTTCCTCCTGAAATGGCTAACTTTTGCATCTCTCAATCATGGCAGATTTTATTTAAAATGCATCAGGTTGGAGAATGACTGACAACATGACATTTCAAACAGATCCAAAGCCTAAAACCAAGCCTACATAAAACTTCCAGTAAACATCACATACCTCAAGTCTACATGGACGTTTCTTAAAAGGCTTGAGTGTTCGTGGCTGACTGCTGAATTAATTGTCAAAAAGACACAGTATGATAAATACAGGCAGCCCCCGTATGGCTAAAGTGGCCCATATTCATCATTCATTGAAACAACCTGTGTCAAAAGAAGCCCTCCAGGGAACTTAGATCTCTGTGTTTTACTATGAAGGCTACTGAGAGTTACTGCAAGAAGAACAAACAAATATAAAAATGATCTACTGGTGTTGTTGTAATGATTAGAGATTTGGAACACCCAGCAGAATCGTGAACTCTGCAGACCTTCATAAATAAACGTGAATGCGTTTGAGTGTATATGTGTGCGAGACAATTTAAGTGCGTGTCTGCGCCTGGAGGAGGGGCAAAAGTGTGGAATTGACTTTTTCTTCCACGTGGAGAGAGGTAATCACTCATTCTGAGAGGCAGGTGTGTTTTTGTTTGCCGTGTGCAATGGCCTTGCCCTGACACACACATTTAATTCTGTTATTTTAGCCTTCCTGTTTGTAATAATTAAGTGTTCTCACACCCCAGTGAACCCAGTTGAAATGATGTATGAATTTTTGGGTATTTGCACGCTTCTGTGAGTGTTGTTTTATCCTTTGGGGCAGGGTGCTATTTGAGTATTTCACTCAGGGTACAATGAGATGTGTGCTTGAACATTTGCTTTGCTTGTCACAGTGGGGGTCTACACTGTAAAGCAGACATTTTGACCGAATTCGACCTGAACACAAAATTGTTCTCTCTTTTTATGTCATCTATAGAGTGGGGTAACACAAGCGCACAGATTCATTGTGTTAAAGTACATATATAAAGCATAAATACTATAAATAATAATAAAATATCATTGTTTCTCATTAATTACAAATCCAACTTGATTTTGGGGAATTGTTTAACTAAATAAGTTAATTTTAATTACATTTTTTTTTTTTATGAAAATCACATTAGATTTTTATTATTTTGACCATGTCTCAAACCAAGACTGCATTTATCATTCAGTTTAAATGTCAAATAAACATGGCATTGTATATTACGAATATTGTTGGCTGCTTGACAAATTGCTTTTGTTCCTCTGTTTTAAGTCACTTTGAAAAAAAAGTTAAATGTTTAATATTTTTATTATGTGAAATTCCTCTATATAACTGTTTACAAAAATGTATAACTGTGTGAAGTAAATTAAGCATAAACTGTGAAATTTTTATTGTGTGATATTTAATATATATCAAATTATACATTAAATTATTTCTCTGTGTTTTCAGGGTAAGTAAAATGCTGTGCTGGCTATGAAATTAGCTTTAGCAAAATAAAAGAGTAATTTTATTTAAAAAAATATATATGTTAAATAAGATTAAAATGTCATTTCCAAACACATAATACTATCAAACAAAAATAAAATTTGAAATACAATGGAAAAATGATGGAGTTTATGGTCACACTTTATTTTAAGGTCCAATTCTCACCATTAACAAACCATTAACTACGACTCCTGCCTCAATTCTAATTTATTTAGAATTTAAAATTGAATTTATTTTCCTCAATGCCAAAAGTGCTCATACTGGAAGAAAACAGTTATACATGAAAAACTGACCCAAACCAGACCCAAATTTCCATTTTTGGATTGTGAATTAAAAAGTAAAAGCAAAAGACTCCAGCTATCGAAACTATATTGAAACAAATAATTATACACAACTGGTGCAAATCATGATACTCTAACTAAACATGTACATTTTAACACACTTATAAAAGGAGTGAGTGAAAAAGCAAAGAGATTACTCTCCCCAAAGTGCTTAAAAGAAAAATGAGCATATAAAGAAGACAGAGAGCAAGTGCTACTCCATCAAGAGTGCAGCAAGAACAAGATATTGCTTAAGCTCTGATCTGCCATGCAGTGCCACAGACATTAAACTTCATTATTAAAGGGGAGAGCGGGACCACCGCACATGTGACTTTATATAGAGCACAACACAGATGTTAGTCTTTTTTTTTTTTTTTTGTTAACCTAGAATATGAAAAAATAAACATTAGGAAACATTTTAAATTAAAATATCATTGAAACACTGAAGCTTTACATGGCTGTTCCAAAACCTACCAGATGCACACTTTATAGAATGTGACGGGTAATTCACAATATTTTTGTCATGTTATAGATGAAACCAGTGTTTACCTGAGAATCAACATTGTTAAGGATCTTCAATAAAATCATCCTTTCCCTTTCATTTTGTTTCTTAATGTACAGGCATGTGATGCTACATGCAGCAACATCTGTCCCTCAGCTCCATATGTATGTAGTGAGAGAAACCTGACAGAAGAAAGGGAGAGAGATTGAGGATTGTCTTAATGCATCACTTTCCATTAATATTTTCAAAGGGTAAGTGTTGAACAGAAGTGCTGCATGTTTTCGCTAGATAGAGCGTGAAATGAATCGTAAGAAAACAGCAATTCAGTGCGTCTCAGAGAAACGAGAGATGGGGTTTATGGGCTTTTGAGATTAAAATGAGGAGTGTACTGTTTCCACTGCTCTCACAAATCACTGATAACATATTTACTCGAAACACGTTTCAGGGCGAGAAACACACTTTGTGTGCATGTCTAACAATATCCATATCTGTTTGTTTGTGCGTTTATATGTGTGTGTGAGTTACTAGGATTGTGCATTCAGAATTGCATTGAGAATGTCTTTTAAATTGCAGTTCAGTTGAACCTTTGCTTAAGCTCCATCCCCATTAGTTACTGTTACTTACTCAGACAAGCTTTACAAAGATCCCAAAGGAATGAAATGGAGATTTCCGTGAACAGTGTGATTTTTAAATTATAATGCTTTTCACAATCACATGAAATAATAAAAGCCACATTTGATAGTGAAAACTAACATTTCTAACACACTCAATATGGACTGCATTTTTGTCCAGTGAAAATTAAGCTTTTTGAAAACGCTCTCAAGCAGAATTTCACATTGTTGTGCTGACTGTGAAAATGTTATCTGTGTTATTTGAAAATAATGCATGTTCAGTCATGTGACATGGTCGTGTGATTAATTCAGCTCAAAAAAAAACCAAGATGGTGGCCCATGTTGTACTGCTATTGTTGTGCCTGTGATCCATCCATTGTTTTGTATGGAAATCTTGCATTGTGAAAAAGTGAAAGTGACGTATTGTCAAGTATGGTGACCCATACTCGAAATTGGTGCTCTGCATTTAACCCATCCAAGTGCACACACACAGCAGTGAATAGTGAACAAACACGCGCGCACACACACACACCGTGAACACACACCCGGAGCAGTGGGCAGCCATTGCTCCAGCGCCCGGGGAGCAATTGGGGGTTCGGTGCCTTGCTCAAGGGCACCTCAGTCATGGTATCGAAGGCAGAGAGAGTGCTGTTCATTCACAATCCCCACCTTCAATTCTTGCCGGTGCGAGAATCGAACCGGCAACCTTCAGGTTACAGGCCCAACTCCCTAACCATCAGGCCACGGCTTCCCCATTGTCTTAGACAATGCCATATAGCAACAGTTGCTAAGGTATGATGTTTTTAAAACAATGGTTAGTGAAGAGTCATGTCCTGAAATTGAATTAAAAGTATATAGTTTTAGTACTATATTTCATTTGTCTGTGCAAATTACTAATATGAATGTTATCATACACAGATTTTTTTTTTTTTTCTGGTGAAAGCAAAAGTAAAATCTGTTTTGATCAGCTGAGCTAATTATTTTGTCAGTATCAAACTATAAAATATGTCTAATCAGATGAAAATGTATTCTATGTACTGTATCAGGGAATAAATTGGCATAATTAGGCAAAATTAACTCGTTTTCCTGTCATTCCGATTTGTGTCTGCATTCATTGTGGAAAAATAAAAATCTATCCTCTAATAAAAAAGTAGGTAATTCATAAATTCTAAATTTTGTCCAACTCTGGTGAGAGTCCCAATGTGTTTATATTAGTGTGTGATCATACAAATGGCCTTATTTCCATATTATCTATCCTTTCCCACATTATGAGGCAATCCATAAACTCTCAGTTTCCAACAATACTGCCTACCTCAGTGAAACATTCAGCCATAAACAACACCCTCTGAATATTCATCATCAATTAGCTGGTTTTCATCGTACCCTCTTAGCTAAACAAAATCATATGTTTAATATGTGCTCAAGCTAACTGTAGCAGCAGGGCTAAATACTCCTACTGTTCCTCAGAAACAGCCAATACATTTTACATTGATTTTCAATTTCAGGCTTCTTTTCCTGGTCGGTTTCCAACATATGATGTGGTTAGCAGCTGCCACCTTTGTTCATGTTGGCCATATTTTCAAAAGTAGAGCAATGACACAGTATATGCTACAGTAACCACACCAGTCTCTTAAGGTACAAACAGCCATACTGTATGTAATGAGAGATTTTTTAGAAAAGTTTGCATTTGGCTGTATGCAATACTCTTACAGAAAAGGACACTTCAGTATACTTTTAAAAAAGAGTTATAAAAATATTGAACTTAAAAAAAAAATACTAAACAATAATGTAAACTAAATGCAATATTTTTAGACACTTATTTGGATGTTTATTAAAATTAAATGAAATTATAGTTTAAATGTATATAAAATGCAATTAACTTAACTTTAGTGTGAATTTTTGACACTTAAGAGCACATGGTAACACTTTATTTTACAGTGTCCTTGTTACACATATTACATAATAATTCTATAGTAATAACATAGTAATAACAGTATATTAAGCAACTAACCATAAAACAAACCCTAACCCTAATCCTAACCATATAGTAAGTACTTAAATGTACAATTACACTGTAACAAGGATGTCTTGATTATACTTTTAAAGGTTACACTTTATTTTAGGGTGTCCCTGTTACAGCATAATTATATATTTAAGTACTGACTAATTAATTAACAACGTGTACTTACTACAGGGTTAGGGTTAAGGTTTAGGGTTAGTTGTATGTAATTACTCATAATGTATTGTTATTTCCACCGTAAGTACATGTAATGTGTAACAAGGGCACTGGAAAATAAGGTGTTACCAAATAAAATGTAACTGAACATCTAATAATTACTCCTATTATCTTTGAAATATGGCTAAAGTGTACTGCTGAATCTACTGACAAGCATTTATGGTAAACTAAAATATACTTTAATGTCATTTCTATTAAAACTTGCATGTCATGTATTTAAATCTATTTGTAGTTACACATTTATAATGATAAAGTTGAAATTTAATACAAAGTATCTTAACTGTAAGTAATTTCAAATAACAAAGTTTGAACACATTATAATCAAGTACTTTACACGATATGTTAATAAACACATCAAAATCAGTTAATACATAAAATAATGATTAAAAACGTACTTTACATACAGCTTTGGAACAACAAGAAAGTGAGTAAATGATAACATTTTTGGGTGAACTTTTCCTTTAAGTGTGTTAAGAAACATAGTCACGAAAGTGTACTCTTTACACACACATTTCAAGTAAAGTTTCCTTAAATATACTTTTTAAGATTAGAGGTACACTACAAGTGCACATTCAATACAATTAAGCACTTTTTTTTCCCACAAGGGTTGATGTGTCATAATAGACACTGAAGTTTTCTTTCTATTAGTGCAATATTTAACACCCTCGTGTTGTTAATGGTGTCAGTGAGTTCAAGTGCAGCTCTTCGGTTCTGCATCTGTTGGCACACCTTTCCATTCATTCACACCAATGCACACATGCACTCTAGGGTATGTTTTTTTCTTGTAACTCTACCTTGTAAATTCCTGTCAGATTGTAGGATAGGCTCCTGAGTAAAACACAGTCAGCTGATGGTGTAAATAACAATTCACAATGATAATTACAGAGCTGCTAACTTGTAAACACGTCAAAGCATCCCTTGTCCCCATCCAATCCATTACCTTAAGGCACAGGTATGCGCTCATGCTCTCTTTACTGGATAGTGTAATGAGAATGGAAACAGAAAGAAAGAACATAGATTTGCTAGCAAGATGGAAGGACATATATGCTGTTACTGTAAGGGACAAGTATGGACAGCTAGGCAATAATAAGGAAGATTGAGCCAGGTGGAGTTTCAGGGTGAATAACTGTGTGTTCAACACCTTGCTCCTATAATCATACACCTAGCACAATGTTTACGGGCCCCCATGAATCAAAGCCAATGGACAGATTTACTCTTTCTCCCTGAACAATAACTCCACCCAGCAGCAGGGACAAAATCATGTGGCTATTCAAAGTAGAGCTGCCAACTTTGCATTACGAGTGTTTCCATTTATGAAGAATGAAGAACTGTAAATAAACGGTAAATTTAAACTGCAATCAGTTAGTAGTCATGAGTGGTTCTGCACAGTATCTTTGACCACAGAATTCTGCAGATTGCTTCGAAAGCTACAGAAATGAGCTATTTTAGCTATTATATTTACTGGTTTAAAGTATATTGTTGTAAAGTTTACAATTTAAACCGGTTGCAGTTAATGACTATGCTGTCAGGATAACATTGTGACAAAAATACAATAAAAAAAAAAAAAATTTAAACATGTACAACAATCTGTAAATATATATAAAAGGGGGATTCAACAAGAAAAAAGGCAAGACTTACAAGATTACAAGAACGACCTTCTTTTTATATTTTTAAAAACGAATACACCGATGAATCATATAAAATATAGAACAAAAAGAATGTGCAATACTCTGCAAATAAATACATTTAAAAAGCTATGTTTACTTTGTATGTTTTACTTTTATGTTTACCTTTTCCCCTTTTTTCTACGTTTTACTTTTTATTTTTTTTTACAAAATTATAAATTCAATTGCATATAACATAATAAATAATTTTATTAAAAATACAGTAAAAATGTAAACATGAGTCACTTTTTTTTTCTTTTTTCTTTGTCCTATTGTACATGATTTATCTGTGTATTCTATTTTAAAAACATCAATAAAAAGTTTTTTTTTTTCTTTTTTTTTTCAACACGGAAGCCATTTCCTAAAAATGCGCAAGACTTCAGATCCATTAAATACATCGAAAAAATAAAATGCAGTAAACAGTAAAATTATTTGTGCTACAAACCAATCTGTTGTATGATTACAATAATAAATTCAAATAACATAACAAATACCAGTTTGCAGCAAGTGTGCCGCACAGGTCCTGAAATGTGAAATCAAAGCGAAAACGAAATAATCAAATTACACTTCAGATACATTTTTTTCCAATGATGATTTTCCGTCATTTTAGGTAGTTCTTATTATGCTGATGAATGTTCAAGTGTTCGTTTTTCGAACAAGTTTGCTTTTAGTTAATTATCTGATGTTATAAAAATGGGGTGTGGTGTCATGATTGTGAGTATGTGATAGCAACATAACAGACTGTTTTTGTTTCTGAAAGTGGCTGACAGGAAGCCCTACATTCAAGTTGAAATGGTCGCAGGCATTTTTTTTTTTTTTTTCGTGAGCTATAAAATATAGTGGCGTCACATGGGCGTACCCCACATAAGGACAGAGTTTTTGCCCCACAATCAGTTCAGAAAATGTGTGCAGTTTTCTTATGGTTTTCGTCATGAGTAGAAAAGGACCAATTTTGGAGTCCACCATTGAAAACCAATAAAAATAACCCATGAGATAAGTCACAGTAGCTGCTGGGTTAATACAATATAAACCAAGGTAATAAAAAACTAAATATATAAGAACAATCTCCACTGCTGTCAGTAACCTTTCTTCATGCTCATACCTGAAATGTGAAGATTGAAAAAACAAAGTCAGAGGGTTAAAGGATGAAATCTCCCAGCAGTCTGTAATGGGCCTCTGTTGCGCGCAGAATTAAATGCGGTCCAGTGGCCCATAAACCATCATACCTACCAACTGGGTCAGGGTCAAAGTCCCAAGCAGCGCTCCGTATGGAATCGCAATTGCAATCACCCACACACCCATGAGCCAGGAAGGGTCTTTCCATTCCTCTCACCCTCCATGAAAATGCAGGATTGGCGTCCAGCTGGGGATAATTTGCCCTGTATCTGATTATCCACTGGGTGCATGCACTCTCTAATGGGCCATTCCCACAGAGCCTCCTTCCTTCTGGAATATTCACGAATGTGGGGATGGCACGTACACTTCTCCTGACCTCCGGATGTCACGTCTCTCACTGTCAGTCCTGCATGTCCGCTATTTGACAGCATGTCTCTGCATTTCCTCTCTCAGGAAGAAGATTGGCAGTGTCCTCTCTGTCTGACCCCTACAGTGTTTGATTCAGACCCCCCTCGCGAGCTCACACTCGCAGCTTACCAAAATGCAGTTATAAGGCACAACTGAAATTGAAATAGATCCATTCAGATTTGTGCTGAAAGAGAAATCAGTAAGACTTTACAGTTTCTAAACCATCCATATTTTATACTTAATACTATCACTGAACAATCACTTAACATCTTATTCTGGCCAAGAACTGCTCAGTTAGACAGGAAGGGGTTGTATGACAAACATTTAAAAATAACCAAGCACAATTTTTGTTTTTATGTGACATTTAGGGTCGGGTAAATCTAATATAGATGTTTCCAGAATAGCAGACTAAGGGGAATTTAATGAAAAAAGTGCACACAAATGCAAAATTAGCGAAGTACATAGACAAACAGAATTTGAAGTACACTCACTGACTAAAATCAGTGATTTGAACAATTGTACTTTTCACATTTTTCTACACTGAGTAATCATTCATTGAGTTTGGAGAAAGTAAGTGTACCCTTAAAGGAATAGTTCACCCAAAAAAATTTAATTTTGTCATCATTTACTCACCCTCATGTCGTTTTCAAACCTGTATGAGTTTGTTTCTTATGCTGAACATAAAAGAAGATATTTTGAAGAACGCTGACAATCAAACAGTTGATGGTCCCCATTGACTTCCATTGTATTTCTTTCTCTACTATGGGAGTCAATGGGGACCAGCAACTGTTTCTTCAGAATATCTTCTTTTGTATTCAACATATTTAAAAAAAAAGGGTTGGGACAACATAAGAGTGAGTAAATGATGACACAATTTTCTTCTTTGGGTGAACTATTTCTTTAAATTTAGTAACATGTAGATCCTTCTTTAGCAGCAAAACTTCCACCAATCATTTTCTGTAGCTGCTAGACTTTCGACTAATTTTGAACTACAGTATCCTCCCCCACAAATCTATTGAAGTTATTTTTGCATTGCTTTTACAGCACAGCCCTCTTTAAGTCTAGATATTTACAAAAGGCTCACAAACTCTTTCTTGCACTGTTAATGTTGTTTAATTGCTTTGTTTAGTGCCTCCATCAAAACTTCTCAAAAATTCAGTGCTGTGAACCACATTTAGAAAAAATCTAGCACAATAACAATGTTTGTATAATTCTAATATAGAAGTTATTTTGGATAAAGTGTTCATGCTATTTCATGTTATTGATTAACCAAATTATCTATGGTTAATCTTTAAGGTGACCTTGTTACAATGTAATTACACATTTAAGTACTAAGTTATATACAGTAAATTAACAACATGTTTTTACTATATGGTTAGGTTTAGTATTAATTTTGGTTGTGGGTTCGTTGCATTTAATTATGTATAATTAACTGTTATTAATATATGTACAAGGATACTGTTAAATAAAATGCTATCTAAAATTACTTTATAAATATAATTTAACATGTCCAACAAAATCAGTAAAAACCCAGAAATCTGTAACTCTATGGGAAACACCAAACATATAAAATGCTTCATATACGCATTTACTCTTGTTTTTCCTAATAATTTTTATAAGACAAAAATAATCTAATAAGACAAAATGATTTTTGATTATCATAGGTAAGCTGCTCCACTTTAGCATCTAACCTCATGGTTCTGCTTTCAGTGATTTGCTTACAAATGATTTTCCCAGTGAACTATAATATGCTAAAATCTATATTGATTAATGAGCGATTTTGTTTTTGTAATTTCATTCGCATCAGTCAACCAGAGCAACTGTTTTATTACTCTTATTTCCACAATTGATAACAGCTTATGAATAAATTAATTTAATATAGATTGTTCATAAATAAATAAAAAAATAAATAAATAACAAGCAACTGCTGTTATAAATTTAGAAATACACTGACATACATTAGTCTGATATATCCCGATGTCAATGCATGCATTTCCGATTGAGATTAAGAATCGGAAAACCAATATTCATTTCTTTTTTATGGACTTTCAACAGGCAGTTACTGACTGCTCTCCTGGTTAGCGCACCATACCCTAATCACCTGCTCAGGAATATTTTGACTCATGATCTGAGCATTTGCAGGGAAGCTCAGGTGTGAATGGCAATCATATGGTTAGATGTTGTGGTTAAGTTTCAGGGGAAAGAATGAGAGCTAAATTCCCCTTCAGACAGCACTACATGTGCCTGAAACTCAAACCCTGTGTTATTCAAGATGATGCATTCCAGTATTTGGGAAGTATTATTTGTAAGCAGTGTTTCTGGTAAGTCCTGGCCTACAAAAACATGCTTGGTAGAAAATAGTCTTGTTTTTCACCCTGTAGGCCCAGGCTGGACATTTTTAGTGCTGGAATGGAAATGTATCTCAGCATCGGAGAGGTGTGTAAGTTTGTTAAGTTGCTAGTCTGCTAGTCTTTTGTAAAATCTCTTTAATTCACAATAGCCAGTTCCAAAATGACATCATCCTGCAGGAAATAACACAGTTTTAATGGCACATAAACAACCGCATAAGAAACAGTATTTTGTTGATTTTTTTATTTATTTATTTATTTTTTGGAATGAACTGACTAACTATATATTTACTACAAATAATCTTAATCATTCTTTTAAACTGAGAGGAAAAAAATAAATAAAAAATTCAAAGAAAGGTAAAAGTCTTTAATTTTCTTTAAACCTTTAACAATTTTTTATTTTTTATTTTTTTCATTGTTAAACTTGTTTATTTTGTCAGCTTACTTTTATATTAATTTTGCACACTACCCAAACTGGCTGGATTTTCCTTAGACTTTGAAAATCTTCAAGGCTTTTAAATACCAAAACAGCCAAAGTTTAATGTTTTATGTAAGTGACAACAATAATAAACCCCCACTCATATATATTAATTATTATAAATTCTGGTATATAAAGTCTGGTATATATTATTAATATAAATTGCTGTATAGTGGTTTGTACTGGGGTTATGGCCTCAAAAATGGCTATATAATCATGACAATATATTTATAGTAAATGTATAATATGTCTATAATAATAATAATTAATAATAATAATAATAATAATAATAATAATAATAATAATAAATTTATATTTTGAATAATTTATTTTGAATCTATTACTACTATAACTACTACTAATACAATTAAAATATATTATTTAAAATAGTTTAATAATTATAAATTCTTCTATATAAAGTCTGGTATACATTTTATATGTAAAAATGTTAGATTTGTTCTTCTTCTTCTTCTTCTTCTTCTTATTATTATTATGTTTTTGTAGCCTTTTTTTTTTAACAGGTAAAACGAATGACCAAGTTAGCATCTAGAAATCCATTTTAACCTCTATATATGCTTTATACTATTCAATATTTATGAGCTGTTCTAGCTGAAGATTATGATATGCAAGGCTCCAGTAGTCATGTTCCAACTTCCCCAAACAGTTCCCGGCAGGCTCTGATTTAACTCTCAAAGACACTTGGAAAAAAAGCCTAATGAGTAGGTTCAGGAATAGGGTATTGTTAACACAGTGACCCAGATGAGAAGAGCATCATTTAACAAAATTGCAGAGAATATAATTCATTAAAATGACAAGGAACATGTTTGGGCAACTTGTACGAGTGTCTGAGAAAAGTATAGTTGTTATCTTCATCCAGTAACATGCAGCTGAAAGTGTGCTGGGTTTATACTGAAGTGTATATGCTTGTAGAACTGACACTCATGCCGTCAGGGAGCAGAACTACTGTACGCCTACATGATCCACATGCTTTCACATATCAGAGAAGAGCTCAGCACATTAAATCACACTCTCATGAGAAACTGTTATGGCGTATTCAGCATGTTTTAGAGGATAAACCTTAAGGTTTAAAATGTTCAACGTGCTTCTGCATTATAGTCATCTGAGTAGTTTTATGTGAATAACACAAAATGTAAGAGCTTATTACCCCAAAATCTTCATCTCCACCATTAAACTCAAATCTCATCTATCTATCTATCTATCTATCTATCTATCTATCTATCTATCTATCTATCTATCTCCGTCCGTCCGTCCGCCCGTATTTATTTATTTATTTACATTGTTTTACAGTGGTCTGTGTTGGGGTTATGGTTTCAAAATGGCTATATAATCATGACAGTATATTTACAGTAAATTTATAATATGTATATTATAAATTTTAAATCATATATTTTGAATCTAATAATAATAATAATAATAATAATAATAATAATAATAATAATAATAATAATAGATTCAAAATATGTTATTTAAAATATAAAATTATTATTATTATTATTATTATTATTATTATTATTAATAATAATAATAATAATAATAATAATAATAATAATAATACATTTTATTTATATAAATTGTTGTATGGGGGTTTGTGTTGGGGTTATGGGCTCAAATATGGCTATATTATCATGACAGTATTTTCACAGTAAATGTATAATATGTATATTAAATATTTGAATACTACTACTACTACTACTAATAATAATAATAATACATTTATATTTTAAATAATATATTTTAAATGTATTGCTACTACAACTACTAATACAATTACAATGTAATATTTAAAATAGATTTTATTATTATTATTATTATTATTATTATTATTATTAATTATTATAATTATAATTATAATGAATATTATTATTGTTATTATTTTAATTATTATTATTATTATTGTTATTATTATTATTGTTGTTGTTATTAAATTAAAACTATAATATACATATTATGCATAAATAAAACGTCTGACTCTTCTAAACTGAGCTGAGAACACAGATTTTGGTAGTGTATGAAAAAAGTCACTCCAGCGACGTTTCCCTTGCACCCTGGCAACAAATAACGATGATCATTTAGGAAAATCATGTAAAACAATCAATAGCGAGCCTGATTTAAATCTGACTGTAGGGAAATCCTGGTATTTCCAAGTGCAATTTTACTCTGTAACAAATATAAATGTTACATCTGATTGCAGGACTCTGAGTGAATGCCTTGTGCGGATTACTTGGGCCCTTCACAAATATTTAAATGTCAACAGTGCATGAACACTTTCCAATTATCATCGTCGAGAGCCGTACTCATCTTCTGTCCAGATTGCAGCTGGTCAATACTCTTCCCCTGCCATCAAGCCTCAGGCCAGTTTCTCTAGAGACGTCCCGTCTGAGAGTGACAGAATGTGAGACACACACACACACACACACACCCATAAGAGAATATTGACCCCATAATCCTTCTTTTTGTAAAGTTTTATCCCAGGAATTAAACATGTCATTCGACAAGAGGAAAATAATAACATGACACAGAATGACAGTTAAGCAGCTGCAAGTTTTGCTCACTTTATGCAAAAATAAAGGACAGCACAGTATGTGTCAAAAACGCTTTACATTAGCACTGATAATGTCTACTGGGAATCCAATTTGTACTCCTATACTGATTACTAACATGCAGTTATTAGCATATCAAATGATCATTGCTAATACAGGCCTTTGTTATTCTGAGTGAGTCCGAAGAACCAGATTAGGTATATAGGAAGCATACTGTGTGGTTTTATATGGTTAGAAAATAAATATGCCCTGGTAAAGGTGGAAGATGCCCCTAACCAGGGGCGGATCTAGAAAATAATTTTTAGGGTGGCAAAGGGGTGGCATGAGGTCTATGAGGGGTGGCAACACCAAAAAAAAGCCCCCATGCATAGTTTTTGGGAATTTATTGCCTGACATGCACAGTTGTGTTCACAAATATTGCATTACCATTAAGTAATACTGTTTAAAATGAAAAATAAATCATGGCACCAAGTCAATACACAATATAAAAAAAAAAACTTCAACAGGTTATAAAATGTTTCTGAGCTTGTATCTTTAAAGAAGACATGCGGTTCTATTAATATTACATAGGCTGCTTAGATGGTATAAATCATCGTTTTAGTGCAAGTTTAAGAGTAACACTTTTGAATTTCCAAACATTAGAAAGAAATACAATAATATCAAAGCATTGAAAGTGGATCAGTTTTGAAAACAATGCTTGATTTTCTAATTTTCTGTTATTACCAGAGGTGGGAATGTCTGTAATCACCCAGAACACACTATCAATAGTCTAGCAACACCCCAGCAACTGCATAGCAAGAGCCTAGCAACCACCCAGAATATCCTAGCAACCAACTAGCAACACTTTATCAAACATCTAGAACATCTAACTGACCAAACTATTTATGTTTCTTAAACAAGACTTTAAGACAAGCCAGCATAAATTTATCTTTCAAACTTGTCAATCTAGTTATTACATGCTTACACACAATTCAAATGCACAGATGACTTTCCTGCCCAGTGAACACTCATGAGATCAATAACACTTAACAAAAAACTCTTAGGATTCAGGAATTATTTTTGCAGCTCAATGTCTATTACAGTATACAACATAAATTAAATTACAGATAATAATAATAATTCAGCAATGAACTTTTGGGAAAAGATAATTTTCATTTTACTACTGTAAAGTAATCATGCAGTAGATGAAAAACACTAGAAAAGTTCAAATACCAAAGAATTGTATATGAACTTGGTATGCACCACAATACAGTACAGTAAAAAATTAAATTAAAAAAAAAGTCAATTCAGCATCCTCTGCACATTTGGTCAAATTTCATTACAGTATACAGTACTATAGCAGATTCCTGGTCTCCTGACACAAGACTAGCTATATCTAGGCAGTCATTTCTCAGTTCTGCAAACATGCAGTAGCTACACATAAAAAATGGTTACAAATAAAATTTGACAGTCATACGTTTGAAGGTGTACAACATGTGCTACAGTTTACTGTACATATAGAATAGTGAAATTTCCATTATCCAATGTACTGGTACTGTACTGTAATTATACTGAATGTATAAGTAGGCTATAAAACCCATGTATCTTATTCGTTCAGCTCTCTCCTCTCTACGTTGTTAGGATGCAGAGATTCTGATTGGTGTCATCAGTTTTGCTACCTAATGTTCAATACTCATTGCTAAACTTTTTGAGAACTGTGTCTTTGTTTTGAGAACTGAATTAATGGTTTGGGAATATGGGCCAACTGAAATCATTTATATTATGTTAACAATCGAGAAAACGGCAATACAAGATTCTTACCTAACTCTGCTATTAGTTTTCGTGATCGGCATCTTAATGATTTCATGTTATTGTTTCGTCCGATATGGCAGAAAGGCCTAACGTTATATCCATGATGAAAGTGGAGAGAGCGGTCGGAGAATCGGATCACCAAACAATCACGGGATGAATCTCAGACATAACCAGATGGGATTAGATTTCTCTGAGGACTTCTGAATAAACCGAGAAGCAGTATCTGATGCACGAACAAATATAAAAACAATTCGTTACTGAATGGGCTGAGCTTTGTGTTTTTGGCTCAAAAAGAACCGGTTCATAAGAGTCATTTGTTAATGAAGTGGACTACACTGGGCATGCTGTGTACGCGTGCAACCATTGTGCACAGTTTAGTGAAAGACTTGTTTTTTATGCCATTATTTTCCGTTACGCTGTCATCGCCGCGGCTGAATAGCAGCACATGACACACTGCTTACATTTATATTTTATTCTGTGATAATTCTGGGGTGGCACAGCTTTTTCTTAGGGTGGCATTTGCCACCCTGTGCCACCCCAGTAGATCCGCCCCTGCCACTAACAATAAATTCCAGGGGGCAAATATTGGCCCTTTTTAAAAATTCTGGCGCTGCTGTGAACTGAATTGCATGGTGACTTTCAAAATGTTTTGAGCACAGTTTGATCATCAATTCAAATTAACTCGTAATCTACTTTGTTCCATACAAAGTTTGATCCAGCGAAGCAAGCAAAATTAGTCTTGCAATTAATCCTAAAAAAATAACTCTTGTCATTGTAGGTAATCATTTGCATAAGTATAGCTACAATATCCATAGTGTAAACAAAGACTTGGCCAGCGGGAACACATGCACAGGCGAGACATGTTTGAAAGAGTGTGTCATCTGCAAAGCAGCATTTATAGTGTCATATTTGTGTAGAGCATATAATTAAAAATAATAATCAAAAAAAATAAAAAAATCTGCTGATTATGCTCACTAAGGTTGCTTTTATTTAATTCAAATAAGTAAGTAAATAAATTTAAAAAAAAAAAATAATAATAATAATTATTATTATTATTAGTAGTAGTAGTAGTAGTAGTATTTAAAATTTGATCTTTTGGCAGCGTACAATATTGTTTAAAAGTTTGAGGTCAGTAAGATTTTTAAATGTTTTTGAAAGAAGTATTTTATGCTCACTAAGGCTGCATTTATTTAATCCAATAAATAAATAAATAAATAAATAAATACTAGTACTATTACTACTACTATTACTACCACTAATTATTATTATTATTATTATTATTTAAAATTAGATTTAAAAATGTAATTTATTTCAGTCATGACAAAGTTTAATTTTTAGGAGAGGTACTCCAGTCTGTCATATGATCCTTCAGAAATTATTATTATTAAATTGTAAAAGATAAATAAATAAAAAAATAAATAACTTAACTGACCCCAAACTGAAAGCTTAACTTAACTGAAAGTTTATATGTGGGCTGCAGAGAAAATAAGGGGAGGGGGGAAAAAAATGTAATTCTAATTCTCACCCTTTAGAACATTTGGCTTGATTTGGCAAATATGTTATAAAATTTAAATTTCTGTATTTCTTGCCAAATTTCTTTTTCTTTGTTATTTCGGAGCATCTATATTATCTAACTGCTGGATGTCTTTGCTTTGCGGGATCCATTCACTTGATCATTTACCGTTGACGTGTTTACTGTTTACCCTAGTTATATAAAATACAAATTGCTTGCTAATAAAGAAAAAAGTCATTTATCCCACCCGTTGCTTCTGTTTCAGATCCTTTATGTTTCCTCTGTAGTGTGCATCCTGAGGCTAATTGCCCAACCCATTAGCATAAACACCAACTCAGTGCACCAGAGTGGGGGCTGTAGGATCCCAGCCCAATTACTGAAAGCACTGCTCGCCTGAATGTTGGCCCTCTGTGGGCTGGGGCAGGGACAGAATTAACACACCGAGCGCACCAGCTGTGAACCAATCGCTGCGAGCACAAACAACATTTGAACAGCGGTCACACAGCAGCCAACCACTCATTGCTAGCTGCTGACACCCACACAGCGCTACAGGTATCACGCTTTCCACACAGGCGTTTAGTAGTAATAAGTATCCTCTGAGAAGGTCTTGTTTCAGATGCAACAAATGGCAGCCAGTCTTCTGAATGACTGAAAATATGAGACCAAATTGTGGGAGTGAATAAAATGATCTGTTAGCCAAGTGTTGTGTCTTTCATTTGATTGACATTTTAAGGAATAGTCTGCCCAAAGATAAACTTGCCTTAATGCTTATTTCTTTTGTGCTAAACAAAAGGAAATTTAAAACTTTCCAAATATTTCTGCTCCAATAAAGGAAAAAAAAGCAAATGTGAAGTAGTCAATATGACAATATATAGTACAATACAATATACAGTCATCAATGAAATCAAATCTTGTTCAAGACATCTTGATATACCATGCCCTTGTTAAAAGAAATCAAATCCCTGACAGGAGCAATACCAAGTCAAGTCAAGTCAAGTCAAGTCAAGTAACCTATTTCTATAGTGCTTTATATCAATCTTTATATATTTCTATAGTGCCTAAGCAGCTTCACAGTGATAAATGGGGAAAAAATAGCAGAATCAATTATGGAAACTCAACTATGGAGACAATTCACATTTTGCTCTAAAAGACAAGAGTGTCATTATTTAGTTAAAATCAGTTCAGTGTTGGTTCTGTTTCAGATAGGGCTGCCTGATAAATCATATTTTAATTGTAATTGCGATTTCTGCTTCTCTCAATTTATTAAAGGGTTAGTTCACCCAAAAATGAAAATTGTGTCATTAATTACTCACCCTCATGTTGTTCCAAACCCGTAAGACCTTCATTCATCTTCGTAACACAAATTAAGATATTTTTGATGAAATCCGAGAGCTTTCTGACCCTCCATAGATAGCAACGCAACTGACACGTTCAAGATCTAGAAAGGTTGTAAGGACATGGTAAAAATAGCCCATGGGATATCAGTTCAACCGTAATTTTATGAATCTACGAGAATACTTTTTGTGTGCAAAGAAAACAAAAATAACGACTTTATTCAACAATTTCTTCTCTTCTGTGTCAGTCTTCGACGCATGTTCACGACAGTACCACGACACATGCGTGTAATGCTGCTGCTGCAGGAGCCAGCGCTCTGATGGAGAACGTCCATCTCTCTTAGTTCATTGTTTGTATATTCTGGTTCAAATAAGTAAGGCTGGCCAAAGAATTGCAAGTCATTATCTCTGTTGAAATCTTCGGACATGTTTACGAAGGCTGTTTTATGTACAGCTTACGTCTTCCTCTGCTTGTAGACAAGGTGCAGAACATCTGTGTTCTACGTCAGAACGCCGGCCCCTGCGTCAGCATCACCACACACGTGTCGAGTTACTCTTGTGAATGTGCATCGAAGACTGACAGGGAAGAGAAGAAATTGTTGAACAAAGTCGTTATTTTTTTTTCTTTGTGCACAAAAAAGTATTCTCGTAGCTTCATAACATTACGGTTGAACCACTGATGCCACATGGACTATTTTAATGATGTCCTTACTACCTTTCTGGGCCTCGAACATGTCAGTTGCTATCTATGTAGGATCAAAAAGCTCTCAGATTTGATCAAAAATATCTTAATTTGTGTTCCGAAAATGAATGAAGGTCTTACGGGTTTGGAACGACATGAGGGTGAGTAATTAATGACAGAATTTTCATTTTTGGGTCAACTAACACTTTAAGCATAATCATCTGTGATATATTCCCACTGGTTATTTACCCTGAAAATGTTTCATTTAACCTGGAAACCATGGTCACACAATTCCTCTACAATTCGAAAAAATGCTCATGAGCTGAAAAACTAGCAAACATGCAAGTTGGAGTTTAGCGATCTCTACTGAGATATTCTGCTCAAGTATAAGTGTAATTTCTTTCACAAGGTTGTTTACTATGTTTGCTGTGACCAAGTCTTCAAGCAAACCATGCGTATTGATGTTCTCTTGATTTGTACTTATGTGAAGGCAATTCTGATCAAATGTAAAAAAGGCAATAATTGTGACTAACAATCATGTTTTTGAGCAAAATAATCACGATTAATCATTTAACCATTATCATGCAGCCGTAAATAATAGAACTGAAAATATAGACCATGAAGGTAACATACCATCAAAATATGGTCTTGGACTCAGACCTGAGATCAAATCCAAGACCATAGTTTTATGGTCTTTGTCTTGTCAGAGACTCGGGAGCATGTGGACTCAGTTTTGACTCAGACTTGACACTCTTCTGGCCTCAGTCTGTATTCAGACTCAAATGAGCTGGTCTCAATGACAACACTGACAAAATGTGCACTGTTGGCTTCAGGAACAGGGTTGAGAACAATTGAGATGGCCGTTTTTGACCAATTGCGTCTTGTCTCGGATGAAGCAAAGGGCTGGAAACATGTCAGCATGGCATCTCCCATTTTTACATGCAAGCGCTCTGGTCCCTTCTGGTGCTTTTTGTCATTTTTGGAGCTTGACAGCCACCATTTTCACTCACTTGATGGCAGAATTGACATCTTTGAGTAAATTATTAAGGTTTTGTATTATTAGTATTCAGAGAAAATAACAGCATTAATTTGTATCCCATTAGATGTTCATTTGTTGGCATGTTGTCAACAGTAAAATTAAACTCATCATAATGGAACAACCATCAAGCTAAGATGAACATGACCACAACAGCAGTTAGAAATATTAAGAGACTTTATATTACTCTTGAACAGCTTGTGACTGTGTAAAATCTAGTCATACCACCCTAAAAAAGTACTTTTATGCTTCAGTGCTAGCAGTAGAGCATAACTCAGACAAACAGTAATGGGTTTGATTCCCAGGAAACCCTACTGACAAAAAAATATACCTGGATACCAAATGAATAAACAAAAATTAGAAATCAAATCAAATATGAACAACAAAATAACTTTTACAAACTATTTTTTGAGTATTTATGTGAATGTTTACATCCTGGCATACGTGCTAGTTCTTTCATTCTTCAGTGAAGCTCAGTTTACTCCCACTGAAAGCTACTTCCTGTCACTAGTGAGGTTACAGCAAGGCACGGAACAGGTTAGTTTATGTTCAAATCATAAAGCTGTCTGTCAAACGGGACACAAAAGAGCTCAGCTACCTCTCCAACACTCATAATGGCCTCACAGAACCCATAATGACACCCCAGTTATTTCTACCGCAAAACCAAAGACAGTAAAATGAAATAGAGAAGGTTATATTTTGGCCTGACAGGATGAGTCGGGACAGACGAAAGAAAACACTCGCTGAACTCGTTTCGGCTTTTCCCTGAGCATGTGTGTATCAACTTTCAGGCCGTGAGCCAGATCAGATATATGTATGAGTGGCTCTTCTTCTTGTGTCGCTTGTTAAATATCCTCCAAACAAATTATGTTGCACTCCTCAAGGAGATGAAAAAATGTTGGGCTTGCTCGGCTGTGGCGGCGAGATAATAGTAATAAGAATTTGGATGAGCATATCGCTGTGGAGAGTACGGGACAGGGGAACAATAGCTGGAGCCTGTCTGGAGCGACGCTGCCATGTAAACAACACAAGAGAACCTGATCCATGAAAGCGGCAGACGCTGATGTCTCTATTCAATCTGAGGTGAATAAAAACAAAACTGGTTAATTATAGTGCTTTGGGTAAATGCAGCGTGCAAAAGGGAGTTTAAATTTGAACACTTCCAAAAAAACAAACAAAAAAAAAAAAAAAAACTGTAGTTATCTGTGCAGATATAAAAATCATATCATGTAAGGATGAAGATTTCTGAACAGTCCAGTTAATTTAATTAGAGCATAAATGACTTAATTAGACCAAACTGAATGGGAGAAACAATATGTCTCTTTCAGATTCGTTTTCTAAATTAATGGTCTTATAAATGTCTAAATTAATTGTTGTCCTAATTCCTGAGTCCAAAGGAATATTTCTTGTTATGAAAACGGGACAGATTGCTTTAAAGGTAAAGTTCATAAAGAAATAATTAATTGGCAGCATGCCCATTTTTCGCAAATGTGCTGTCATATGAATCTCACGGGTATCATCAGTACAGATAGAAATATCTGCTTGTTTGCATTTTCCTACTGAATTAAATCTTGCCAAAATATGCTTGACATAAAAATAAATGAGATCTTTTCCATTTAAAATGATGAATTATGGTTTAAATTAGCAGACACAGGTGTGGTCCACTTTGTCTATAGGTAATATGGTAAAATGTTAAATCAAGTCAAAATTAAAAAAATAAAATAATAATAATAATAATAATAATAATAATAATAATAACAATCAGTGATGCAATTTGTGAAGCATGTTTAACATTTTTTATGTTTTTTTTAAATATTTTATAAAATTAATTTGTTACTTACTCTGACTACTATTTTTAATTATCACAGATTTTCTGAATCAATTTCAAAACCATAGCCTCCTCATTTCATTTACTGCCATTTGACTCTGATCTTGAATGTATTTGATTTGATTAATCCATTTATTTTACATATATAAAGATATTGTATTTGATTAATATATATATATATATATTTTTTTTTTTACATATATAAAGATATTCTATCTATACTAATGCTGTAAATTATACAGGTCTTTTTAAATGATTAATAATAATAATAATAATAATAATAATAATAATAATAAAAAAAACAGTTCATTTATTTCTGAATATGGTTGTGCTATATGTTCGTTTATTTATTTAAAAAAAAAGTTCATTTGTTCATAAATCAGACTATGTTGGTTGTGTTGTCCGTTTGTTTTTGTGTGCAGCCTGCAAGAACTCCATAGAAAGATGTTTATTGCTATTATTTTGTGGTATAGTTTTTTTCATCTTTTTGCTGTAAAGGAAACACTGATAGAGGGTATATTTAACATTAAGCAAATGTTAATTTTAAAAATTAACAACAGAACCCAAAGTAAGCATTTGAGTAAGATCAATCTTGTGATTTTAAGAATCAGCTTTGGGTTTGTTCAAATAGAGATTACATCAAGATCTAATCAGAAAATCCATATTTTTACTCTGATCAGCCGAAACTTAACACTTGTGTTAGGTAACTACTAAATAAACAGTCAAAAAAATTTAACTGATAGAACGGTTTTATTTCTCTGACCTTTCAAATAAAATCCTCCCATCTGCTTCACATTTGTCAGATGGAGATATGAGATGGCAAAACTATCCGTTCACATCACTCATGACTGCGACATCAGAGATCTTCAGCCCTGCATCAGTAACGGTATGAAAGTTTCTGCAGGATCAGAGATAGTGCCTCTATCATAACTGTCCTGTGGTCATGGATTTCAGGAGTAATCTCACACATGCCATGCAGAGCATGTCCATCCTGACGAAACGGAGTGATAGTTATCTGCCTTTATCTGCCTGCCTTTTTGCAGGCAGGAGAAAAAAGCTGTTGGTTCTGTATGGCTTTCTTTTTCAATGCTGCTCCATACGGTAATATGCAGAAGGCAAAACTCTAATGTAGACCCAAAATAATAGATCAGGCTAGAAAATTTGGACAAGCATACGTCTCAAGGTTTTCAAAGGCATAGTTCACCCATTTACTCACCCTCATATTGAACTCACACTTTCTTTCTTCTGTGAAACACAAAAGATAAAATATTAGACAAACAGAAATTTAAGCCTTCAATCAAATCATTGATCAACAAACGCATACACAGAACTTTAATGAACAATGAACTTTAATGTTAGCTGGTGTTTGAGGTTCCTGTCAGCAAAGACATTAAATTGATCAAATGTGACATTGATGTAATATTACAAAAGATTTCTATTTCAAATAAATGCTGTTCTTTTGAAATGTCTATTAAAATCCATAAAAAAAACATTAGTAGCACAACCATTTTCAACAGTGGTAATATTAAGAAACGATGTTTGATGATTTCTGAAGGATCACGTGACACTGAAGACCAGAATAATGGCTTCTGAAAAAATTTAGTTTTGCCATCACAGGAATAAATTACATTTAAAACATATTCAAATACAAAACATTTATTTTCACTCCTCTATTAAAACAAAAAGTGTCGAATAACAGGGGCTTCATGCATGTGAACACATGCCCTTAAACACATTTATTCAAAAGTAACATTCAATTCTTTTCACCAAATGACTCTACCATCTGCATGTTATAGCAGAAAGTCAACTGAATCAAATGTTTGCTCCCTATTCTTGTGTTTTGACAAACAGCTGAATCTTTTGGCCATGACTGTGTGCTTTTATGAGTTTGCTTTTTATGCTACATGATTGGCTGATTAGATACTTGCTTTAATAAGCAGGTGGACAGGTGTCCTTCATAAAGTGGCCCCTGATTACCAACAAACCTAAAGTGAAAAGAGAGAAAGAAAGAGTTCTGAAAGTGAATTGGCTCAGTGCATCTGCCTCATTAACCTCATCATTATTAAGATACACCAGGGAATAATAAAGCTAGAATTCAATATTGAACTTCTGTAGAAATGACTATTTTCATTATTCACAGCCTTCTATCTACCGCTTTTATTATCCCAAAAACTGAGATGCTCACTGTGTAGTCAGCTTGTAAACAGCAAGCAAATTGTGATATGATCCAATTGCCTAGACATTTCATGTGCAAATGGGCTATAAAGTACAAAATGTACCGGATCTCGAATTGATGGTCCTGATTTAGAACTTTTTATGGTTTGTTGTCATTCAGGCTTTAGGGTGTAAACATACAGACCTGATTGTTCCATTCTGTTGAATACTTTGACTGTTGAATGCTGGAGTTTTGGGTGAAGTGGAGTACTCATTTACAGCAGATGAGCTTGTCATGCCATCATATTCCTTCTGACAGAGTTTCCTCATCACATCTCATCCTATAGAACAAAAAAAATTGAAGGTAGTTCAGCTGAAAAATGGAAATTCTGTCATAATGACGTCTTTCAAAACCTGTGATTTAAAAAAAAAAAAAAAAAAAAAATATATATATATATATATATATATATATATATATATATATATATATATATATATATATATATATATAGCAGCTTCAAGTGAATAGTGACCACAACAGTACCAATTACTACCAAGATCAATATTGTAGATATCAATATTAATACTAATTAAATAATTAATTATAAAATAATTAATAATGAAATGTAAAGGTTTTGTGATTTGAGGATAAAATTAGTAATTATTACTTATTATTAATGTTCATTCTTAACATCAAACAGCCCTAAACTGCACTTTTTCAGACCATGTAATTTAACAACCATAAAATCTGTTAACCAATAACAAATTTCACATTTAGCATCCTTACAGCTTTTGTTCTTATTATGCATTAATGTTCATGCCAAATGAATGATAACAGGTAATAGATTAAACAAAAAAGATGCAAATGTTTCAAGATCGATCCACCAATCACTGAATCAGACAAACAGCACAGAATCAGAAGCTGTTGTTAGAAAGCCAGCCAAAAAGAATCTGCTAGAGCAATCTAGTTAAATTTGTTGAGTGCTTTGCTGTCTATTTACCCCAACGTTTAAATCAGCATTACCATAGAAAATTACTGCTCTGTTGCATAGAACATTTGCTAGACAGTGCAGTCTGATGATAATTGTCAGTATAATGTATTTTATAGTAACTATGCAGTGCTAAGTGCTGAGCCTCTTTTGGTGATTTTGAACATTGTCGGATATGTAATTATCCACACAGACAAAACCTCTCGACGTAACACCTCTACTTTCAAACGGCCAATATACTTTCCTTATTCTCTTCTGTGCAATTTGCATAAAAGGTATCATGGTGAAAGTATTCTTCTTAAAGTGCTTTTCTACATTTGTTGCATTGCTAGGCTTTTCAAGGAGAGAACGTCAATGAAAGAGGTATTCGTTCAAAAACAGCATGTAATGACTAGCAATAAAGTAAAGAGCGAATTAGAATGATGTACATATTGGGAAAGAATTCATTTAATTCGCTTTAAGAATGAAGATAAGAACATAAAAAGAACAGATGAGGGAAAAATACCTTTCAAGGGTTCAAGCTTCAGCTAGTTAGCATAGCCTGTTAGCAGAAGCCATAACTACACACTCTGTGGGCCAAATGCATCTTTCTCTATTAAAGTCTCTATATAGTTAAGGCTGTATACATTTTTGCATTGTTTAAACACTCAAGTGTCTAGTTCTTTGGCGCCACCACTGTGAAAACGCACCTCTGTCGCTCTATGCTGTGTGTGTGTGCACGTATGAGCCCAGTCATCTCCTTTGATAAAGGTCAGGTCTGGCCATGATGGATGACTGCTGCCGCTGCTTTAATTTGAAATAAAGAGCAATAAAAGGGAGGCTTGCGCTGGTGGTGAACAGAGCCATGATGAAGGAGTCGTTCGTTAAGCAAAGGTCGCCGGCTCCTCCTACAAAACCGACAGACCTTGTCAGGAGTGTGGAGATCATATGATGTAAAAGAGAGAGGAACATGGGGAAGTGGATAGAGAGAGATGAAGTGTAAAAAGAGAGGATGAGGAAATAATACACACTGAGAAAGTCATAGTTTAAAATATCTACTATACTGTGGAAGAACCATGATACATAGATATCAGATGGTAATCAGTACCCTTGTTTCTCAGATATATGCTGTTTATGAATGATTATCATATTTGTGTACAACAGTATTTACATGATACTTAAAATTGAATTAATTTGCTTGTTCATCCAAAAAAAGAAAATTCCGCTATGGTTTAGGTACCCTTATGTCAGTCAGCATGACTTCTACACTAAAAAATACATCTTGGGGAATATACAAGTAGCTCTTGTCCATAATATTAAAATGAATGGGGATTGGAGATTTCAAACGTCAAAAAAAAAAAAAAGGAAGTGAATGCACCACAAAAATATTACATAATTCAGCGATTCTCAATTTTTCTGTCAGCTGAAACCCTTTGAAAGTTAATACCTCTATAATTCTCTATAATATATATATATATATATATATATATATATATATATATATATATATATATATATATATATATTCAATTATATAATAATAATAATAATAATAATAATAATAATTTTGATAGTTTTTTAATATTTAATTTATTTTAATTAGTGCTGTCAAACAAACACAGAAATGCATGTATATATTACAGGAAAATATGTTATGTTTATATATTAAATGTATTTATATATACTATAAATTCTATGGATGTAAATATATACATGTAAATATTTTCAAAATATATACTGTATGTCTGTGCATTTATATACACATAATAAATATACACAGTACACACACATATATTATGTAAACAAAAACTTTTATTTTGGATGTGATTAATCGTTATTAATTGTTTGACAGCACTAATTTTAATTTTAATTTTTATATTTTTTTTATGATGAAATAATAGTTTTTAGATGAAATAATAGTAATAATAGTTTTTCAATCAACTCACAAAATATATTTCAAGTCTTCAGAAATCATTAGTCTTCATTCATTACAAAATTAGAAATGTCCCATTTATTTATTTATTTATTTATTTATTTATACTTCTAAATTGAATCCTTTTAATAATTCATATATTATTATTATTATTATTATTATTATTATTACAAGAAAGAAAGTAATGAGGGTGAATGCTGACATCATAGTGGTATCATATCTATACCAAACATGGCAATGTCAAGCAGTGCAACATTTAAAAAGAGGACAGAAGTCAGGAAGAATAAAGGGAAAAAGGAAAGCAGGCATACAAAAAGACATGCAGAAAGGTAAATCTGTAGAAAAATGCAAGACTACACAAGATCTCTCTCATGGGATTCCTGTTTATCAGGCATGGCACTGCAGTGGATTTGCATGCAAGGGCAAAGGAAGCAAGATAAAGCTGACATGGAGACAGGCCCTCCCTGAGGACCCTAGGACAGGCTGTGTTAACATGCAGTCAGTGAGACCCAATGTCACCCGAGAGCACCTGAGACATTGAGCTCTGCAGACAAGGGTCCTCGCTTTCTTACAGAGCCCTGGCATTACAGTGACACCCATTTAAGGTTCCCAGCACTTTAGAGAAAAGTTACAAAGAGAACTACTCCAGAACACTCTCTCTTTCATGCACAGGGTTCAGACTCTCCTTTCTGACCTTAGTCTGGTTATACTTTAGTAAGCATTCTGTAATGGCAGTCTGTATTCTTATCAGTCTGCCTCACTGCACTATCAAGATTGGTGTTCACTCTTCTATTCAGAGAGATTAGCTATTGGAGTGGACAAGTGCCCACCAAGAGCAGCTAAAAGGGAAAGGAAGAACACTCAGGACACAACTCCCTTATTATGCTGTCTAAGGTTAGTGTGTCTTTTAAGACCCAAAACATATTCTATGTAAGTATGTTAACACTAACACTTTTAGCAAGCTCAATTTAAATTGCAGTAGTGTTCAGACATTCCAGTCTGGTCACATATGAATTCTTGATATTGATTTTTTACATATGTATGTATTTACATATGTTTTGGGGGTGGGAGGTGGTGGTGGCAGGGGTCAGTGGAGGTCTGTAGGGACATGTTTGTAGGTGTGTGTAAGATAAAGAAAGAGATCTCATGACACTCCACACTCTAGAATCTCCATTGACCCCGAGTATATTTAATCCTGGGTCAATTTTGACCCAAGCAGAAACTGTGTATATAAATTTTTTGATACATTGGACTTATTCATTGTAGAGAAACCGGCAATTTGACCAAACTGAAGATTAAGTATAATTTTTCAATGTTTTTAACACTCATCTGGATCAAAAATGACCTGAACAGAGCAGGAGGGATATAGACATTTGTCACCCCTAATATAATCTTAATTTTAAAAATGAACCGAGTGAAACTCACATTAGGTAAATGGATTAAATGGCCAGTGCTGTAAACTGAATTGTTATATATACACTGTAAAAAGTCCAATTAACAAAATGTTGGAAGGGCAAAAATATTTAAATTGAACTAATTTTATTGCTTGGGCTTAGTTGAGAAGACATATTAAGTCACAAATATATTTATATTTTTGTGACTTGTATATAATATATACAAATATATTTTAAAAACATTAAATGAATGGTTATTGTCAAATCCAGTCAACATTCAGAATGCTAAATGTTGACTGAACTAATAAAAACAAATCCAGCCAACACTGAGATCATTCTGCACGTGCACGCGCCTGAGTGACTTCATGGGAGAAACAGAGTCGCCATCTTGTCAAGTTCATGCGTCAGGTAAGGGCCACTAAATAAATGTTATTTTTTAGACTAAATTTAACGAGAAAATCATGCAACATATTCGATTTTTGAGTGGACATTTAGAAAGTGTTTTATGAGTTGTATATCCGAAGAAAAGTGGATATAAGACAGTGTATGTCAAGTTCAGGCTCAGGTAAGTCAAGTGGCACTGAATACGTAACGTTAGACGAATAACGTATATTTAAAAGGTGTAAATGTTTTATTTAAAACATATATATTTGTACACAAACGTATATCATATATAAAAACATCAAATAAGCGTTGTATGATTTGTCTGAGGGAAATTTAAGGTTAAGTGAAGGGAATGTGGTCTTTCACCTTGTTTAATCCATAAAGCACTTAATATCAAAAGCTGTGTTACCATAATTAATTTGAATACAAAATGAATGCTCATTTTGGCATGTTGTATGATATTTTTTTGTGTTTCCGTGACGTTTATAAGACATTATGCTTAATACGACTAACGTTAACCGAAATCTATGAAACGTGTAACTTAATGTAAACCACAGTAATATGCTCATTTGAAGTTAACATGGGCATGTTGAATGGGTTTTTGCATGTGTAAACTTTTGCAATTGTGCCGTAAAGTAAAACGACGACATTAAACGTGACTAACTACAAGCCACGGTTAAATGTTGCTCTTATCAAATGGGGCGGATTAACGTTACGGCGTTTCTGGTCTCGTGAAGGCGTTTCGGAAAGAGAAGTTCGTCGTTCCAAACGAAAATGAACAACTGAATCATTTCACAAGGCCGTTCAAAGCGTCTCAGTCAGTTCCCTAGGTAGTGAATCACTAGATTGTGCACTGGGGAAGACCATGGCTCAGTAAACACTGGGACAATTGTTCAATCAATTTGTAAAACGTCACCTTTGGTATTTATCGACAACAGGCAGGACCATTATATTTTGATATTATTTTTATGCTATTTGAGGTAACTTAGCCCTATAATATGAAATGTACATGTTCTATTACAAATCCAGTCAGTATCAATGCTCCCTGTTGTGCAATGAAAAAAAAAAAAAAGGTTGCAACTTCTGTTTCATCACAAATTTAATTAACTGATATTGATACATTGTAAATGATTTAAAAGGTATCATTTCATTTTTTGAACTTAAAATGTACTTTTCTTTCTCCTTCAGGGTGTGGCCAAAGGTTTCATTGGTGCTTTGTCATCGTTGCAAGATTTCAGATGCAACCCGTCAGTGCTTCCAAGGCACCAAACACTGCCATGTGACCAGACCGCTCCACTGCAACTACATACTGTGTGCACTTTCAAGACTAGGAGTTTATTGCTTTCATTCCAGGTAATATGTGTAAATGTTTAGAGTTTTTACTACAATTATAATGTGCTTTATTGTTCTCAGTGGCAACTATGCTAATATTAGTCTGTTTCTTTCTTATTCCGAGGTCACCATAGCCACCCACATCCAGTCTGTCTCCAGACCAGATGGTGGATCAGCACCTAGAGACCACCTCAACAGCTCTGAATATCAGCGGAGATCATGTCAGCTAGATGAGCTCCAGAGACAGATCCCCTCCAAATACCTCATTGGCCATCGGGACAAGACCACGAGAACCAGACAAGTCCTCTGCTCAATCTGACCTGTGTTGCAGCCTAGAATTAACCCCCCAAACGTTTTTTTTTTTTTTTACTTCTGCCTAGATGTAATTGTGAACAGGAATAATATTTGTAAATGTTTGTTTGCTAACATTTTTAGCTTGTTTAGTTTTTTCTTAGTTCATTAAACAATGTTTAAACTGAATTGTGCAGTTGTATTACAGATGTAATGTTTGTCAACTGGAGCTTTAAAGTGATCGTTCACCCACAAATGAAAATTTGCTGTTAATTTACTGACCCTTAGGCCATCCAAGATGTAGGTGACTTTTTTTCTTCATTCCTGTATGTTTAGTGCATATGAAAAATGTTATAAATGGAGATTGTTATTAAAAAAAGGCTATCATGTATTGTAAAGTGTGTTTTTAGTGATTGATAAACACCAGTTAATAAGTTGTAATAATTTTGTTAAACTATAAAAATATATGTTTATGTAGTTTCCCAGCAATTTCTTATAATGCCAAAAATAATAAATCTTAGTTGAGGTAACATATAAAAGACATGGAGTAAATGGTTAAATTTTAATTGGCATAACTTGCTGTAGTCTTCTAAATGTTTGACCAATTAAAACATTTTAGTTGAATGGACTATAAAACTAGTTCACTAAAGGTTGAAGCCTGAAACTGACTGAACGTAAAATTTCTGTGGAACTTGTTACTAAATAATTAGTTGAAACCACTTGAAATTATTTTTACAGTGTATATTATCGTAATTGTACAGTACTAGTAATTTGTACAAGCAACTTTGCTAGTTTTATTGTAAATAGGGAAAAAAAATTATCCATCGTGTTATGCAACCAACTAGGAAACTCTTGGCCTAAAGTAATTTCAGAGGTTCCCCACTAGTTATTATGACCTAGTATTGGTGTTCATGTGCGTAAATGAATGCCAGTTCAATGTCAATATTAAAAACTCATAAATGCAATCTTTCAAGCATGACTTGAATGCACTATTAGTCTGTATAAGTCTGTATTAGGCAACTGTTAGCATTTTATGACATAAAATTGCACAATGCACACTTGTTAGCACAAAGAGTTAGTCTGAAATCATCGCAGTTCATCACCGTGGAGCAAACATGAAATTACCAAAAGCCTCATGCTGGTTAATAAGTTGGATAGTTCACCCTTTGGTGACAACTTGATCAGTCTGGCACACCAAGGCTAATGGCTGTCATCAAATGAGACTGGTTTTCAGAAATGGTTATCTCAGTGGAGTCCAATTTATTTGCTGTCACCTCTTAACCACGTCACTTGGCATTGATGCATCAGCCGCCACCACTCCGGTGAGGTAGCCCTCCATTAGCAATGTAAATCAAACGATGATGCAAAGCCGAGGAAGTTGCCTTTCAATTTAGCATGCAGAAGCTAATGGCTTCCGATACCAACCAGGGCCTGATAGATTGGTCAGATGTGGTAATTTAGACACTGGATGAAATGAAGGAGGGATTTTTAGTGGTTTTATTTGCAGGAGGGTAAAAATGATCGAGGGTGTCCTTATTTAGCCTTAAAGGTTTTATAATTGGAATCAATGAGGTGCATCCATCAGTATCATGCAAAATAAATATTCTGTGTCACATGGCATTGGCACTTTCATTTTTCCCCCACTGTCAAAACAATGCTGAAGAACGGCGAATCAATATTTACATTCAGAATTGAAGCATTCTGTTTGTCGTAACATGACATAATTTATGTATTATGTGTACACATTTTGTGGTTAGGCTACATTTCTACTCCATCTCAGAAAACCATTGAATGATTCAATATATGTGTGCATGCATTTCAATCATGACAACTCTCGGAAGATTTTAGCATGGTGATGGATATGACAATGTTAATGTATTTGGTCTTTGCGAAATAGATCTGCTACGCTGCTGCTGAATTGCTGCTGCTGTTGGTTATTGCTGTAGTTGTAGATTATTGCTGCTGCAAGCAAGTACAGGAACTTGTTACTGCCAATGCATATGACGATATGGTGCCATGAGTATTTAAGACATACTGCTGCTGCACGAATAGCTTATAAAATAACCCCCCAACAAAGCTGGAAGAAGAAAACAATAATAAGCTTAAAATCATACCTATAAGGCAGAAGGAATATAAAAGATAAACCCCCCCAGAACAAGCAGATCTATTGCCAAGACATATGTACTGCTGCTGCTCCGGAGAGCCATGAGACCGTGTGTTTGCTATCTATGTGAGCCTGGGCTGGCTTTGCCGAATGGCTTAACGCTAGTGAACTATTGCTGTGTGTACCTGATCGATTGACCAGATAGCTTAAACCAGTGACCTGAGTTAAATGTGTTTCTGGGCTAATGGATCCCAGATAAATTAACTAGTGTCTTAACAATGTGAACCTGGGTGCTGTACCCTTAGGTTTATTTAACTAATTACCTATATAACTATGTGTGTCTGAGTCAATAGCTCAAACTTACCTAGGTAGAAATGCGCACTATGTGTGTCATCAACAAACAGGAATCACACTGCAGGCTGATAGATGAAGTAACCCCCAGCAACCACCTGACTCAGGCTCGGGCGGCCTGAGCAAATAGTTTTAAAATTTGTCATTCAAGAGTTGTAACTTTTTTTTTTTTTTTTAACGTTCATCAACATTACTGCAATGGGAATACTTACCTTCAACTTATTAATAAGCTAACAAATTATTCGGTGAAGAGATAAATCACTGTACACCCTGTAGTTGTGGTGTCATATGCCCAGGACTAATTCTGCCTCAAAAGCAGCTGCTCATTTATTTTGATAATTTAAAATATTCATATTGCATATTAGAACAATAATGTTTGCATTGTATGAACACATCATTGCTAAATGCATGGCTCGTTCCAAGATGGTCTTGAGCAAGACACTACTGTGACTTTATTTAAATGCAGTTGTCTGCTTTTGTATTAAATGTGGCCAAATTAAAATTTGCAATGTAGAAATGCTGTGCATGCTGCTGCTGAGAAAATCTCGATGACTGAATGCCTATGCAAGCTGCTGCTACTGCACAAGAGACTGAACTGCTGAGAGCTCCATTATTAGGCACATAAGTAGCCAGGCGAATGCCTATTTTACTCTAACACTAATGATATTCACAATGTTTTTGTAGGAATTTACTGTGTGAGCTGTTGCGGTTGAAATATTTAATCAGAATTTGCGAAGCATAATCTACTGCTGCTGCATGAAACCTGCTGTAAGCCCTGTTGAATAAACAAAGTAATAAATGCCTATTTCTATTTATTTCTAACTTTGCATCTGAATTTACTATGCAAATTTTAATAACATTGCAATCTGAATAGCTATGCATGCTGCTGCACAAAAGTACTTAGACTTGCTACTGCCCCTTTATTAAATAAACAAACACAACCAATTAATGCTTATTTCACTTTGAAGAAAATTATGAACCCTTTTGAATTGAATAGCAAAAGTAATAAATTGCCTATTTCACCTAAAAAGTTTGCTACCATCCAAGCGTTATCTTATCACTGAAATTTCATGCAACTGCTGCCACTGCTATATTAGCAACAATGATAATTGGATTGCCATGCAGATTGCTGCTAATATTTCTAACATTGCGTCTGAATTTGCTATGCGTGCTGCTGCTATTAAAATTCACTAAACTATAGTGATCTGAATAGCTATGCATACTGTTGCTACAGCTGCACAAAAGTACTTAGAATTGCTATAAGCGTCTATATTAACAAGCTAACACAATTAAATAATGCCTATTTCGCTTTGAAGAGTTCACAAAATCTACTGTAAGCCCCGTTAAATAAGCAAAGAAATAAAATGCCCTTTTCACTTTAAAGTTACTCACCCTATACGTTATTACTGAAATTTCAAGCAACTAAAGTACTTTCTACTGTCGCTGCTATATTAGCAACAATAATTTGACTTCCTGCTGCTAATATTATTTCTAACATTGCATATGAATTTGCTATGCATGCTGCTGCTATTAAATTCGCTACATGCGATCTGAATAACTTTGCATACTGCTGCACAAAAGGTACTTAGAATTGCTATAAGCCCCTTTTAAATAAACGGAACCCAAATGATGCCTATTCTCTTGAAGAGTTCACATACCATCCATTTTTAGTCTTCAGCAATTGTAAGTCGTTTTGGATAAAAGCGTCTGCAAAATGAATAAATGTAAATGAAAACTACAGTCTACCTACTGCTGCCGCAACTAAACTCATAATTTGATTTGCTATGCATACTGCTATTAATAATTCGCTAATACGCAATCTGAAATTCTATGGATACTGCTGCTACACTCCATGAAAGTACTAGAATTGCTGTAGCCCATCCATGCATTATCACTGAAATTTCATGCAACTAAAAGTACTTTCTGCTGCCCCTGCTATATTAGTAATAATAATTGGTTGCTATGCAGACTGCTGCTAATATTATTTCTCACTGCATCTGAATTTGCTATGCCATTCTGCTGTTATTAAATTCGCTAAAAAACTGCGATCTGAATAGCTATTATGTACGCATACAAATAATGCCTATTTCGCTTTGAAGAGTTTACAAAATCTTTGTATGCCCTGTTAAATAAACAAAGTAATAAAAGTCAAGTCACTGTTATTTGTATAGCGTTTTTAACAATGCAAATTGTGTCAAAGCAGCTTTACATCAGCTCGATATAAAGCTGGGTGGCTTTACATCAGCGTTACAGTATTTAGATGGGGAAATAGTATGTCGAAATCGTGTCATTCTCCTCTGGCCAGACAAAATCAGCAGTTTAAATCTAGGCTGCAGCATAGTCAGATTATGCAAAGGACTCATCTGGTTCCGTGGTCTTGTCCCAATGGCCGTCTAGGAGACAGGGTCTTCACTGGGGATCAGTCTCTGGGGCTCATCTAGTTGTCCTGGTCTCTGCCGACGTTCAGGGCTGTAGAGGTCATCTCTAGGTGCTGATCCACCATCTGATCTGGATACGGACTGGATCCGAGTGGCTGCAGTAACCATCTGATCTGGATACAGTCTGGACCTGGGTGGCTACGGTGACCTAGGAATAAGAAAAAAACAGACTAATATTAGCGTAGATGCCATTCTTCTAACAATGTAACAAGTACATCGGGTGTTTTGGGAAGTGTTCCCGGTTCCGGTTGACCTAATTAATGCAGCCTAACAATCCTTTAACGGATTTGAATTATAGAAATGCAATAGTGTATTATGTGTAAGCCAGGGTAAAGAGATGGGTCTTTAATCTAGATTTAAACTGACAGAGTGTGTCTGCTTCCCGAACAGTGTTAGGTAGATTGTTCCAGAGTTTGGGCGCTAAATAGGAAAATGATCTCCCGCCTGCAGTTGAGTTTGATATTCTAGGTATTATCAAATGGCCAGAGTTTTGAGATCGCAGTGGACGTGAAGGACTATAATGTGATAAGAGCTCACTCAAATACTGAGGTGCCAAACCATTCAGGGCCTTATAGGTAATTAGCAAGATCTTAAAATGTATTCGATGTTTAATAGGGAGCCAGTGTTGACAGAACCGGGCTAATGTGGCCATACTTCCTGGTTCTAGTAAGAACTCTAGCTGCTGCATTTTGAACCAGCTGGAGTTTGTTTATTAAACACGCAGAGCAACCACCCAATAAAGCATTACAATAATCTAGCCTTGAGGTCATGAACGCATGAATTAATGTTTCTGCATTTGACATTGATAGCATAGGTTGTAATTTAGATATATTTTTAAGATGAAAAAATGCAGTTTTACAAATGCTAGAAACGTGTTTTTCGAAGGAAAGATTGCTATCAAAAAGTATGCCTAGGTTCCTAACTGATGATGAAGAATTTACAGCGCAGCCATCAAGTATTAGACAGTGATCTAGGTTATTACATGCAAAAGTTTTTGGTCCAATAATTAACACCTCTGTTTTTTTTTTTTTTTCAGAATTTAGCAGTAAGAAATTGCTAGTCATCCAGTTTTTGATATCAACTATACATTCCGTTAGTTTTGCAAATTGATATGTTTCATCGGGTTGCGAAGAAATATAGAGCTGAGTATCATTAGCATAACAGTGAAAGCTAACACCATGTTTCCTAATGATATCTCCCAAGGGTAACATGTAAAGCGTGAAAAGTAAGGGGCCTAGTACTGAGCCTTGAGGTACTCCATACTGCACTTGTGATTTGTATGATACCTCTTCATTTACTGCCACGAATTTATGGCGGTCAGATAAGTACGATTTGTACCATGCCAGTGCACTTCCTCTAATGCCAACATAATTTTCTAGTCTATTTAAAGAATGTTGTGGTACCTTTTCTAATATCTTTGACATAAAAGGGAGATTCGAGATCAGTCTGTAATTAATTAATTATTTGGGGTCAAGTTGTGTTTTTTTTTTTTTTTTTTTTAATGAGAGGCTTAATAACAGCCAGTTTAAAGGTTTTTGGGACATATCCTAATGACAATGATAAGTTAATAATATTCAGAAGAGGATCTATTACTTCTGGAAGCACCTCTTTTATGAGCTTACAGATGGAACAGGGTCTAACATACAGTTTGTTGGTTTAGATGATTTAACAAGTTTATACAATTCTTCATTTCCTATAGAACAGAATGAGTGGAATTGTTCCTCAGGTGATCTATAGCGTACTATCTGATGCGATATTGAAGCTGACAGCTGCATGGTTACAATTTTATCTCTAATAGTTTCGATCTTGGAAGTAAAGTAGTTCATAAAGTCATTACTACTGTGCTGCTGGGTAATGTCTGCACCTGCTGATGTTATATTTTTTGTTAATTTAGCCACTGTATTGAATAAATACTTGGGGTTGTGTTTGTTTTCTTCTAAAAGAGATGTAAAGTAAGCAGATCTAGCAGTTTTTAAGGATTTCCTGTAGGAGAGAGTATTTTCCCACCAAGCAATACAAAATACCTCTAATTTAGTTTTTCTCCAGCTGCGCTCCATTTTCCGGGCTGCTGTCTTTAGGGCCCGAACGTGTTCATTATACCACGGTGTTGGACTCTTTTCCTTAATCTTCGCTAAGCATAAAGGAGCAACCTTATCTAAAGTGCTAGAAAAGAGAGAGTCCATAGTTTCTGTTACATCATCAAGTTGTTCTGAGCTATTGGATATGCTGAGGAACTGAGATAAGTCAGGAAGATTATTTATAAAGCAGTCTTTTGTGGTTGAGGTGATGGTTCTACCATATTTGTAACAAGGAGTTGGCTTTACAGCTTTAGCTATATGGAATATACACGAAACTAGATAATGATCTGAGATATCATCGCTCTGCTGCAACATTTCAACACCACTGACATCAATTCCATGCGACAGTATTAAATCTAGAGTATGATTTTGACAATGAGTAGGTCCTGACACGTGTTGTTTAACACCAATAGAGTTTTGTCTAAAAATGCTGATCCCAACGAATCTTTTTCATTATCAACATGGATATTAAAATCACCAACAATTAGGACTTTATCTGCAGCCAGCACTAACTCAGATAGAAAATCAGCAAATTCTTTAATAAAGTCTGTATGATGCCCTGGTGGCCTGTATACAGTAGCCAGTACAAAGGGGGATTTATTATTAACACTTGATTCTTTGGATAATGTTATATGAAGCACCATTACTTCAAACAATTTATACTTGAAATCCGACCTCTGAGAAATACTGAAATTATTGCTATAAATTGGAGCAACACCTCCCCCTTTGCCTTTTGGATGCGGCTCATGTTTGTAACAGTAATCTTGGGGGGTAGACTCATTTAAAGTAATGTAATCATCTGGATTTGGTTTGGGTAAATAATAGGTTAAAGCCTATTTCAATTTTAAGACTTACTTACCCCATGTGTTATCCCTGAAATTCCATGCAACCAGATACTTTCTGCTACTGCTGCTATAAACAACAGTAACAATTTGACTTAATTTGCTATGCATACTGCTATTAACAATTCGCTAATACGCTATCAGAAATTCTATGGATACTGCTGCTACACTCCATGAAAGTACTAGAATAGCTGTAACCCATCCATGCATTATCACTGAAATTTTTCATTAATAACACGATCTGAATTCTATGATACTGCTGCTACACTCCATGAAAGTACTAGAATTGCTGTAAGCCCAACTGAATATACAAATAGTAAATTCCAGTTTAAGAGTGTCCTACTATTAGCTACATTGCACTTGGGCTACTGATTGGAAATTATTTATTATTAGTAGTATCTTTATATTTTAAACAAATTCATGATTAATTATTTTTAAACTATCACTAAACATCATAAACACTTCACTATCGCTGAACTAAGGTAACAAGTGAAATAGAGATGTGGCCCCTTTAAGAATGAGCGCTCCCTCTTCTGAACATGCATTGCAATGCGGTGCGAGTACACATATAAGCGGGTATATTATTTTCTGTTGCTCGTTAAGTTGTTATGGTTAAACAGGTAAGGCTGTTGACAGTATGACGTTTATCAAAGACAGTTATATGGGTTCACCTTGACTTAAGACTGAGAACAACTGTGAAACGGCAAATACAAACCGAACCCACTAGTGAGGTGTGCATCTGAAAGCGATCTGTTTGCGGTTAAAGGTGGGGTAAGCGATTTCTGGTAGCCAATGTTGATATTTGAAATCACCAAAACAAACACACCCCTACCCCAAAAGGATCTTGCCCCTATTTTGATAGCTCTGCCCCACACATATGTACGCAACCCAGGCAACGATTAGTTCTGTGAAACAAAGCAAAACCAGTGTTACACTGTGTTTACACCGGACGCGAGCGGTGCGACAAAATACTATAGAAGTCATTATAATCAGTGATGCTGTCTACACTGGATGCTGTGCGGCGCGACAATTCTCCTACAGAAAACTGCTGCCGCGTTCTATTTATGACGTGCTGACACAAATTTCAAATGATTTTCAACGGTCGCTTTATCGCGTCCAGTGTAAGCAGACTTTAGCTGTCGCGGCGTGGCGCGGCGTGGCGTGGCGCGTCCAGTTTAGACACGGTGTTAATCTATCGAGAAGAAACAAAGCAACCTCGGCATCTGATCGCAAGCCTTCCGCTCCTTGAGTTCTCTCCAGCGCTGGAAAGCTGATCCGATATTTACACGGGTTCTACTTCTTGCCTTATCGTTCCGCAGATGTTTTCCTCTTTTGTTTTTTATCCGCCATCTCTATCTGTCGCTCGGCTCGGCTAATGTCCGTCATGTGCACTGAATGCTCTCTCCTCCACATCATGAGTAGACATGCCCCTTACTGCTGATTGGCTGTAAGTTTGTTTTGGTACTCGGCCTCGACTCAGTTTTCTAAAGCGTTTTTGAAAAATTACATACCCCACCTTTAATGTAGAAATGAATGCCCACAGAGGATATTAAAAGCATTGGAGATTTCAGCAAATAAGGTAATCCCCAATTCACTTTACTGTTCGCGACGCTTGATGTTATATGCTCACATATATGAACGGAAAACTGCTTGCTGCTGCTGCTAATGCTACTGCTGTTATATGAACAAGACATGCTTAGTAATTACTCCTCACGCGAATAACCTGCACGAAGTCCTACAACTATGTTTTCTAGTTTATAAATGTAAATCTGACGAATGCAATAATGCACTGAAATCAGAATGAAAACCGTTTACTTAGCTGTTGAGTTTCAGAGAAACTCTGAAAGCACGCTACAGGAATCTCAAGTGAAGGCTAGCCAGCCATATAAATGCTAGGCAGTAAGCTCATTAGCTGCATATGCAACATAAACCAATCATCTTGTGCCAAGTCGTATAACTCTGAATATCATCAGTTACGTTAACAACCCGTCAGACTGCACCATCTAGAGTTTCATGACTGAACTATACATATGTTCATGACCATGGTCATATGGGTGTGTATGTATGTTTTTTTGTGGCTCAGATAAAAGTGTTTTTGCCAGATTATTTGCATGTCTAGATGATGATCGTGTCAGATGATTTGAATGCATTGATACATTAACATCTATTTGGATGCGATTTCCCTAACACTCTGAAAACCCTGGAGAACGAGAGATAGAGGAATGAGCCAGCTGTTGATTACCCAGGCTAGTCATATCATCACATCTTTCTCATTTGTTAAGAGGAGATTACATCTTTCTGCTCAGTCAGCTGCCAAACATGAAAAATATCTTTAGGAAATGTGCAGCAATGTGTGTGTGAATGTTTAAATGGTCATTCCTATATAACTTTCTCAATAAGAATTGGAAGTGGAAGTATTAAACTGATCAAATTTGTCTTGCTCCACACTCTGTAATCTGTCCACCACCTTTATGCATTCAGGTGGTAGGTCACAGTTATATTGTATATACTGAGTAAAAAAAAGGGAACCAAGCATTGAACCCAGATGTACACCCATGGATAATTGATCCAATTTAGAGGTAAAGATGTAAGGTAAACTTAAAATACATTTGTATTTTAATTTATTGTAATATACATATTTTTTTATTGTTCTTTTAACTTTTTGAGCTTTTTCTGAAATGCAACCAGTACTGATTTCATATTTGACATTTCCTTCTGAATACATTTGCATGGGCAATATTCAAACCATTCGGGAAGAGACAATGAATTCCTGCTACCTCCCTCAACAGCCTCATCCTCCTAGCACACTCAAACTGACACACCTACACATAAGAGGCACATTATGTATAATATAAGCCAGTGACTTACTAATGGATATATATATATATATATATATATATATATATATCTACTTTTTCAAAATTGCAAATTCAGTCATAAAACCTGGTTGGAATAACAGAGTAGAGGGTGAAAGCTTCAAAGACCTTGGAAATGTGGTTCAAGAGACCCTTACAAAGGTGTATTTGTGTGTGGACTGTGTGCTATGCCTACAGCAGTGGAAGTAATGCATCATTATAGGACAGAAACCAAGGATGACCAAAGGCCAAACACAGCATAACCACAGGCATCTCAAAAGAAATGCATTGCAACAGCCAGAGCAGAACTCCTGCTGGGTTAGGCAACCCTTACAATGACTTTGATCGAAAACATGTAATAGAAACACAAACAATCTCATAGCTGTTCTTATTGTCATCATTACACACTATCAGAATGTATAGACAGTGATTGAGAGCTAAAAATAAAAGCTGTTTACTTAATGCTGTGCTCTATCAGTCTTCCCCCATTATCATTTTGTCCATCTCATCTCATCCTCTCCTCCAAAAATGGCTACTGTTGCAGTCCCATCAGCTTACCATTCATTTACATGCGTAATTATAGGGAAGGCGCTCACTGAAAAGACTCATGAAAATTGTAATTAACAGTAATTAAATTTTTTTGAATTGGAGCCATGGCTGTGAATAGGCATTTATGAGACCTAAATTGAATCTAATAACCTTACTGCTAAAGATTTTTAATAGGAGGAGACCTCTGGACAGGCATATCATTTAGCATGGATGAACTCTGTGTCACGAAGGCCTGATATTGCAGGATTGATAAGAAAATGGCATGTCTAATATCTAAAGGCCTATTCAGACAAGTTGTTCAGTCAAAATGCATTCCTATGGGTTCTTTTGGATTAAAGCAACCATATACATTATTTTTCAAAATTTTGTGGTCAGTGAGATTTTTTTTGTGTTTTTTTTTTAAATAAAATCTTTTATTCATCAAGAATGCATTAAAGTGAAAGTAAAGATTTCATTTTACAGATCATCCTATTTTAAATAAATGTTGCTCTTTTTAACTTTCTTTTTTATCAAAGAATTATAAATAAATATATAAGTAGCATAATGGTTTTCAGCTGTTATAATAACAGTGAAATTTTACTTGAGCACCAAATCAGCATATTATAAAGGGTCATGTGACACTGAAGACTGGAGTAATCTGCTGAAAATTCAGCTCTGCCATCACAAGAATGAAACAAGAAACTGTAATGTCATTTCACAATATAGCAATTTATATATATATATATATATATATACAGTGGGTACGGAAAGTATTCAGACTCCCTTCACTTTTTTCAATTTTGTTATGTTGCAGTCTGATACTACAATTGTTTAAATTCTTTTTTTTTTCTCATTACTCTACACTCTGTCCTTTATAATGACAAAGTGAAAACAGAATTTTAGAAATGTTTGTAAATTTATTAAAAAGAAAAAACTGAAATATCACATTTACATAAGTATTCAGACCCTTTACTCAGTACTTAGTTGAAGCACCTTTGGCAGCAATTACAGCCTCGAGTCTTTTTGGGTATGACGCTACAAGCTTTGCACAACTGGATTGGGGGAATTTCTGCCATTCTTCTTTGCAAATCCTCTCAAGCTCGGTCAGGTTGGATGGGGACCGTCTGTTGACAGCCTTTTTCAGGTCTCTCCAGAGATGTTCAATAGGGTTCAAGTCAGGGCTCTGGCTGGGTCACTCTAGGACATTCACAGAGTTGTCCCTAAGCCACCCCTGTGTTGCCTTGGCTGTGTGCTTAGGGTCATTGTCATGTAAGAAGGTGAACCTTCGGCCCAGTCTGAGGTTTTGAATGCCCTGGACTGGGTTTTCATTAAGGCTATCTCAATATTTTGGTGCATTGAGCTTTTCTTCTACTCTGATGAGTTCCTCAGTCCCTGCCGCTGAAAAACAGCCCAACAGCATGAGGCTGCTACCACCACACTTTACTTTTGGGATGGTACTCTGCAGGTGATGAGAAGAGCCGGTTTCCTTCAAACATGATGCTTAGAATTGAGGTTCATCAGACCAGGTAATCTTGTTTCTCAGAGTCTGAGGGTCCTTTAGGTGCTTTATTGCAAATTCCAAGTGTGTTTTCATGTGTCTTCACTGAGGAGAGGATTGAGTTTAGCCACACTGCCATAAAGCCCAGATCGGTGGAGTGTTGCAGTGATGTTTGTCCTTCTGTAGGTTTCTCCCATCTGCATATATGATCATGGAGCTCAACTAGAGTGACCACCAGGTTCTTGGTCACCAGTCTAGACAAGCCCCTTCTCCATCAATTGCTCAGTTTGGCTGGGGACCAGCTCTTGGAAGAGTCCTGGTTGTGCCAAACTTCTTCCATTTGAGAATTATGGAAGCCACTGTGCTCTTGGGAACCTTCAGTGCAGCAGAATTTTTTTTGTAGCCTTCCTCAGATCTGTGCCTCAATACAATCCTGTGTCTGAGCTCTGCAGGCAGTTCCTTTGACCTCGTGGCTTGGTTTTCGCTCTGATATGCATTATCAGCTGTGAGGCCTTTTACAGAGAGGTGTGTGCCTTTCCAAATCATGTCCAATCAATTTAATTTACCACAGGCGGACTCCAATCAAGGTGTAGAAACATCTCTGCAATGATCAAGAGACATGGGAGGCACCTGAGCGAAATTTCAAGTGTTGTTGCAAAGGGTCTGAATACTTATGTAAATGTGATATTTCAGTTTTTTCTTTTTAATAAATTTACAGACATTTCTAAAATTCTGTTTTCACTTCATCATTATGAGGTACAGAGTGTAGATTAATGAGAAAAAAAATGAATTTAAACAATTGTAGTATCAGGCTGCAACATAACAAAATTGAAAAAAGTGAAGGGGGTCTGAATACTTTCCGTACCCACTGTATATATATATATATATATATATATATATATATATATATATATATATATATATATATATATATATATATATATATTAAAATAGAAAACAGTTACTTATTTTAAACTGTAATGTTATTTCACAATATTGCAATGTTTAATGTATTTTTGATAAAACAAATGCAGCCTTCTTTTGAAATCAAATCTTACAGACCCCAAATGTTTCAATGGTGATGTAGAGTATGTACTGTCATATGGATTTTTAGCTTTAGAGTGCTTGTGTTATTTACTACTGACAGAGCATTTTCATTTATATATATAAGAAAGGATTTATGACATAGTCAGAGCCTGTTTCGTGCGTAGAGTTTCATGTAAAACAGCTCTCAGTGCCAACCTCTACATTCTGTTCCATCACACTAAACAGCAAAGCTTGAGATTAAACAGAAGCCGAAACCAAATATCCAGCCATTGTTAGAGGCCTAAGCTATGCAAATCTTCTTTGAAACCCATGTGCATAGTAGATACGAAATCCTATTTGAGTTGTGTGAATTTCAGTCATGATCTAGAAGACTAGGTTAAGGTGAGGTGATAGATGATTGGCTAAAAAGCTATCAGATAATTTATTTAATTAGCCAATCAGAACACCTGAAGATACTGAGCATTGACAGTTATTATATCTCATCTATCCATATCTATTTTAGGGTCAATGTCTATTTATGGTCTTGCTGTGGTAGATATATGGGTCAATATCACTATGAAGTGCCTTTGAGACTTCACAATTTCCAAAATAAAAATATGAGATTTTCTATTAAACTTCATATTTGTTGTATTAAGGAGGCTGTAGGCTGTTAAAAAGGCATATTGGTCAAGCTCCAGCACTTTTTATAAAATAACTGCAAGTTGACAATTTTCGAGTAAACCACAAAATATGTCCACCCTGTCATGAACAAATTCAAAGTAGAGTATATACATTTTCATTACATAGTGATTATAAAATGTAGATTTTCAGAAAGATATTTTGTCCCTTTCTCTACAAAACATTTTACTTAGTGGGAAAAGTCTTTTGAAAAATTGCAATTGCAACATATTTGCATCCCTGTAAAATATGCAAAAGTTGCACTTTCTTTTCTAAATAAAATCAATGAAAAATATGTCTGGTCAAACTTTCAATGAATACTAACTGCCCCTCATTTCTTTATAAAGAAATCACACAAAAGGTTTTGCTAACTTGTTTAAATAATATGTTTATTTTCATAAAAGATGAAGATGACAGGGTGGACAACAAGATGACAGGGTGGACCTTGGCATGACAGGGTGGACAAATGCATTAATGGGTGAAGAGGACATCAGATAAACTACAGGAACAACAAGAAACCCTTATGTAATATAAACAATGATTTCATATATATATATTCTACACTGCAACTGTAAATTTTAAATTGATTTAAAAGGGCATTTTTACATTCATAAGGCCAATTTTTCTCACCTTATTAGATGTATGCATCATATTTTGTCAAATAATTACATTTTAATCAATAATTTAAATTAGAATAGTAAGACATTATGGGGCTGTTCCAAATCAAATGAAATCATATATATATATATATATATATATATATATATATATATAACCCGAATTCCGGAAATGTTGGGATGTTTTGTAAATTTGAATAAAATGAAAACTAAAAGACTTTCAAATCACATGAGCCAATATTTTATTCACAGTAGAACATAGAGAACATAACAAATGTTTAAACTGAGAAATTTTACACTTTTATCCTCTAAATGAGCTCATTTCAAATTTGATGCCTGCTACAGGTCTCAAAAAAGTTGGCACGGGGGCAACAAAGGGCTGAAAAAGCAAGAAATTTTGAAAAGATTCAGCTGGGAGAACATCTAGCAACTAATTAAGTTAATTGACATCAGGTCTGTAACATGATTAGCTATAAAAGGGATGTCTTAGAGTGGCAGAGTCTCTCAGAAGTAAAGATGGGCAGAGGGTCTCCAATCTGTGAAAGAGTGCGTAAAAAGATTGTGGAGTACTTTAAAAACAACGTTCCTCAACGTCAAATTGCAAAGGCTTTGCAAATCTCATCATCTATAGTGCATAACATCATCAAAAGTTTCAGAGAAACTGGAGAAATCTCTGTGCGTAAGGGACAAGGCCGAAGATCTTTGTTGGATGCCCGTGGTCTTCGGGCCCTTAGACGACATTGCATCACTCATCGGCATGATTCTGTCATTGACATTACTAAATGGGCCCAGGAATACTTCCAGAAACCACTGTTGGTAAACACAATCCACCGTGCCATCTGAAGATGCCAACTAAAGCTCTATCATGCAAAAAGGAAGCCATTTGTGAACATGGTCCAGAAGTGCCGTCGTGTCCTGTGGGCCAAGGCTCATTTAAAATGGACTGTTTCAAAGTGGAAAAGTGTTCTATGGTCAGACGAGTCCAAATTTGACATTCTTGTTGGAAATCACGGACGCCGTGTCCTCCGGGCTAAAGAGGAGGGAGACCTTCCAGTGTGTTATCAGCGTTCAGTTCAAAAGCCAGCATCTCTGATGGTATGGGGGTGCAGAAGTGCATACGGTATGGGCAGCTTGCATGTTTTGGAAGGCACTATGAATGATGAAAGGTATATAAAGGTTTTAGAGCAACATATGCTCCCCTCCAGACGACATGTATTTCAGCAGGACAATGCAAAACCACGTACTGCTATTACAACAGCATGGCTTCGTAGTAGAAGAGTCCGGGTGCTGAATTGGCCTGCCTGCAGTCCAGATCTTTCACCTATAGAGAACATTTGGCGCATCATTAAATTAAAAATACGTCAAAGATGACAACGAACTCTTCAGCAGCTGGAAACCTATATCAGGCAAGAATGGGACCAAATTCCAACACCAAAACTCCAGAAACTCATAACCTCGATGCCCAGACGTCTTCAAACTGTTTTGAAAAGAAGAGGAGATGCTACACCATGGTAAACATGCCCCCGTCCCAACTATTTTGAGACCTGTAGCATGCATCAAATTTGAAATGAGCTCATTTTGTGCATAAAATTGTAAAATTTCTCAGTTTAAACATTTATTATGCTCTCTATCTTCTATTGTGAATAAAATATTGGCTCATGTGACTTGAAATTCTTTTAGTTTTCATTTTATTCAAATTTTAAAACGTTATTATTATTATTATTATTATTATTATTATTAATTTACACAGACTGTATACAGTGCATTTAGAATTGCATAAATAATGCTATGAGATTAATGGGTTTAAATGGGTATTAATGGGTTTTTAAAATTTAATATTAAATTATGAAAATAATAAAAAAAAAAAATGAAATGATACTCTAAATCTGAAACCAAAGCCACTCACTAGATTTGTTAAAAACACGGATTCATTCAGTAAAGAAACACTGCTTTGTGTTGCTCAGAGATGCACAATAGTTTCGCTCTGGATTTCTTGGAATATTTTCTTTGGAGAAATAGAACAAAAACGTCTCGGTTACGTATGTAACCCTCGTTCCCTGAAGGAGGGAACGGAGACGTCACGTCGGATGACCGACGAAATTGGGATATCGCCAGAGAGACCAATCCACTTCGAGTGTAACTAAACGAGCCAATGGACATTGGCATGCGAATATTGCATCCAGCTGCCGCTGATCACAGCGTGAGCATAAGAGGCAGCTGGTGCACCGCATCAATTAATGCTTTCGCTGAGGAGCCGAGCCGGTGACCCGGCAGCTCAGCGGTGGTACAGTGACTGTGGCAATGGGACGTGACATCTCCATTCCCTCCTTCAGGGAACGAGGGTTACATACGTAACCGAGACGTTCCCCTTTCAGTCGGTCACTCCGAGTCACGTCGGATGACCGACGAAATTGGGATCCCTACCAAAGCGCCACAGGAGCTGCCCCTTCCAGCGCCCTGTGTAGGCCTCCTGATTCTTCCTATAAGGCAGACGATAGGACCGGGCTCTACACAGAGAAGGTCAACTACTGTTGTACCTTGAGCAACCCCAACAGTAGGACTAGGATAACACTGGGAAGCGTGCCCTTCCACTTGGAAGAGGCACACTGCGGAGTCACCTCCTCCCAGAGGGGGTTAAGTGACATTCAGACATGTGAAGTAACCCTGTAGGGCCCTATTGCACATGGAAGTCTCTGAGATGGCTTAGGCTGCATCATTAGAGATGGCAGAACGTGGTCTGCCAGTGGAAACACGGCTCTGATAAGCATACCGTGGAATACACACATGGGATCCCTGCAGGGTCTCTCATATGGGCACTAGCCTCGCACCAGATTTCAAGAATTCATTGGCTGAAGGCCTGGCGCCGGACGCTCCGCCGCGTCCGGACGCCGGAGTGCTGGAGGACTCAACAGGGTTTGCCTGGTTAAGGAACTCTCTGGAGAATAGGCGTAAGGACACCGCAAGCCGACTCTGAGCCAGCCGTTTCAGTGCCACTACCCGTTTGAGGTGAGAACACAGGAGGAAACCGGTTCGACACGTAGGCTATAAAACCTAGCGAACGTGTTGGGAGTCACCCAACCCGCAGCTCTACAGATGTCTGCTAGCAAGGCACCACGAGCCAGCGCCCAGGATGATGCGACACCCCTAGTGGAGTGAGCACGCAACCTGAGCGGGCAGGGCACACCTTGTGCTTCGTAAGCCAAGGTGATGGCATCCACTATCCAGTGGGCCATCCTCTGCTTGGAGACAGCCTTCCCCTTCTGCTGTCCTCCGTAACAGACAAAGAGATGTTCTGAGGTCCTGAAGGTCTGAGTTCTATCCACGTACTGACACTGACGCAGACGCAAAGCTAGGGCTGGGTCTACCTCCTCCAGGGGCAGCGCTTGCAGGTTCACCACCTGGTCCCTGAAGGGAGTGGTAGGAACCTTGGGCACATAGCCGGGCCGGGGCCTCAGTGTTGCACTGGAGTCGGCCGGCCCAAACTCAAGGCACGACTCGTTGACCGAAAATGCCTGCAGGTCCCCCACCCTCTTGATTGAGGCCAACGCAGTCAGGAGTAGGGTTTTCATAGAAAGAGACTTCAACTCGACTGACTGCAACGGCTCAAAGGGGGGAGTTTGTAGGGCTCTTAGCACCAATGCCAAATCCCAAGAGGGAAGGGAGGGAGGCCCCGGAGGATTTAACCTCCTGGCCCCCCTAAGAAACCTGACGAGCAGATCGTGCTTTCCCACCGACCTCCCCTCTATGGGGTCGTGGTGGGCAGAAATAGCAGCAACGTACACGTTAAGGGTGGAGGGGGACAGCCTACGCTCCAACCCTTGTTGCAAAAAGGAAAGAACGGCTCTGATCGAACATCTCTGGGGGTCCTCATGGGAAGAGGAACACCATTCGATGAACAGGTTCCACTTCAGCACATAGACCCGTCTTGTGGACAGTGCTCATGCTGAAGCGATAGTGAGTGCTACCTCCTGGGGCAGGTCACCTAGAACCTCCGTGTCCCGTCCAGGGATCACACATGGAGTTTCCACAAGTCTGGACGCGGCTGCCAGAGGGTGCCCCATCTCTGAGAAAGCAGATCCTTCCTCAAAGGAATCGGCCAGGGAGGGGCTGTCGCGAGGAGCATGAGTTCCGGGAACCAGGTCCTGTTGGGCCAATATGGAGCCACTAACAGGACCTGCTCCTTGTCCTCCCTGATCTTGCACAGTGTCTGTGCTAGCAGGCTCACTGGGGGAAACGCATACTTGCGCAAGCCCTGGGGCCAGCTGTGAGCCAGAGCATCCGTACTGAGCGTTGCCTCGGACAGGGAGTAGAACCACTGGCAGTGGGTGGTTTCTGGAGATGCAAACAGGTCTACCTGAGCAACTCCGAACCGACTCCAAATCAGATGGCCGCCTGGGGATGGAGTCTCCACTCCCCAGGAAGTGCTGCTCGAGAAAGCTCGTCGGCCGCCTGATTGAACACTCCTGGGATGTGGATGGCACGAAGGGACCTCAGATGCTTCTGACGCCAGAGGAGGAGGTGGCGGGCGAGTTGCGACATGCGACGGGAGCGCAAACCTCCTTGCTAGTTGATATACGCAACGGTCGCAGTGTTATCCGTACGGACCAGAGCGTCCCTACCCCGAAGGCGCCCTCTGAGGCGGCGCAGGGCAAGGCGTACTGCCAGCAACTCGAGGCAATTGATATGCCAACGCAGAAGGGGGCCCGTCCAAACCCCTGATACTGTGTGCCCGTTGTACGTGGCACCCCAGCCGGTGGCCGAGGCATCCGTGAATACCACAGCCTGCCTGGATACCTGCTCCAGGGGCACTCCTGCCCGAAAGAATGAAGGATCTGACCACGGGCTGAAGAACCGGTGTAATCTGAACCTGGTGAGTACCGTGTTTCCACGCCCACCTCGGGATTCGGCCATGGAGCCAGTGCTGAAGCGGTCTCATATGGAGCAGACCGAGCGGAACTATGGCCGCAGCTGCCGCCATATGCCCCAGGAGCCTCTGAAAGAGTTTTAGTGGGACCGCTATCCTGCCTGATAAAGTCTTGAGGCAGTTCAGCACCGACTGAGCACGTTCCTGGGTGAGGCGTGCTGTCTGGTTGACCGAATCCAACTCCATGCCGAGAAAAGAGATCCTCTGCATTGGCACGAGTTTGCTCTTTTCCCAATTGACCCGAAGGCCCAACTGGCCGAAGGGCAGGACCTTGTACTGATATGCCTGACCGTCGAACGCGAATCGCAGGAATGGCCTGTGTCGCGGGAGAATCGAAACATGAAAGTACGTGTACTTCAGGTCGATTGCTGCAAACCAATCTAGGGGACAGACGCATCCAAAAATGCGTTTCTGCATCAACATCTTGAACGGCATCTTGTGAAGTGCACGGTTCAAAACTCGCAGATCCAAGATCGGTCGTAACCCACCGCTTTCCTTGGGCACAGTGAAGTAGGGGCTGTAAAACCCCGACCTTATATCGGCTGGAGGGACCAGCTCTATTGCGTCCTTCGCCAGCAGGACTGCAATTTCCGCGCGCAATACAGGGGCATCGACGGCCTTGACTGAAGTGAACTGGATGCCCCTGAACTTGGGTGGACGCCGAGTGAACTGAATCGCGTAGCCGAGTCTGATGGTCCGCAGGAGCCACCGAGACGGACTGGGGAGCGCTAACCAGGCTCTGAGAGACCGCACCAGTGGGACCAACGGGGCCACCGACGTGCCCGCGGTGGGGCAGCGAGGTGGAACACAGGGACCGGCCCCAGGGCCTGTGACGGCCTGGCCTGTGACGGCAGGGGGTGGGGTCTGGGTGTGTAGTGTAACACTCACCTGATTTCTCCTCATGTGGGAGGAGACACAGGAACCCGGCTTGAGGCTTGTGACAGCCCGGCATGTGACGACTTGAAGCGGGGACTGGAGTGTTACCGCCCTTACCTGGTTCCACGAATGGGCAGGAGGGGTGCTCTTGGGCAACTACCCCCTGCCTGCTGGCGAGAGAGGAGGAGGGAAGCGATCCTGTGATGCACGGATCACCACTCTCCTCCTCTTGAGACCCAGAGATTGAGGAGACCGCTCTTTACTGATGTTTTGGGTACCGCTGGCTGCTGGGCCAGCGGTGGAACAAAATGAAACAAAAGATACTCCACCCGGCCCTCTTCTGGGGGAGGGAGTGGTGCAGTCACCATCTCCCGACAAGCAGTCTCCTCCACCTCTGGGTCGACCGTCCCAGGGCCTGGACGGGCTGGGCATCCTGCCTGCAACCGGCTCCACGACGCTGCCTGGAGGAAGGCTGCTGCGGCTGCGCTGGAGTGGGGGCAGCCGCAGGGGGTGCCAACAGTGACGAGCAGGCTGAGTGGCTGCAGCCGGAGTGGAAGCAGCAGGTTTCCTCCGGCGCATGATGTGTTTGCCTCAGTCTGCTTCTAGGCTGCCGAGAACTGCTGAGCAAAGCTCTCGACAGCGTCGCCGAAAAGGCCGGGCTGCGACACGGGAGCATTCAGGAACTGTACCTTCTCCTGGTCCTTCATGTCAGCGAGACACAGCCAGAGATGGCGCTCCTGGACCACTAGCGTGGACATCACATGACCCAGAGACTGTGCGGTCACCTTCGTCGCTCGAAGCGCGAGGTCCATCGCAGCACGCAGCTCATGTAGAACTGCCAGGTTGTGACCACCCTTGTGCAGGTCTTTCAGGGCTTTGGCCTGGTGGACCTGCAGTAACGCCATGGCGTGGAGGGCAGAAGCCGCCTCCCCACAGGCTCTATAAGCACTGCCAGTTAGACCTGACGAATACTTACAGGACCGTGAGGGGAGACACGGGTCACCCCGCAGGGTGGGAGCGGCTGTTGGACACAGTTGCATGGCCACAGACCGCTCCACCGAGGGATGCCCGCATACCCCAAAGCGGCCCCACCATCGAGGGTGGTGAGAGCGGAGGAACCACAAGATTTGTTTCGGGCAGTGAAAGGTGCCCTCCACGAACTTGTCAGCTCCTTATGCACTTCCGGAAAGAATGGCACCGGAGGGGGGCGCTGAGAACCAACGGTGGAGGATTCCACATGAGCCCTACATTCTCGGCGGCCCGGGAAAGCATAGCCATCATCTCTGGGTCTGACTCGGACAACGCTACCACACCCGAAGGGGGCAATGCAGCCGAGTCGTCATCCCCGGAGAGAGAGGGCCCACCCTCCGATGCAGTGATCGACATCTGGTCGTCAGAGGGGGCACCGAAGGAAACGCGTGGCCAGTGCGCTCCTTCGGCAGCTCCACCGGCAGCTCCACCGGCTGCGGAATGCTTGAGGGGTGAGGAGCTCCACTTTGGGAAGCCCTCACCGTAATCCTCAAATCACCTCTGACTCCACCGGATCCAGCGCGCACGCCGGATCGCGGCAGAGGCAGAGGGACTCTACCATGTTTGACATAGCGGAGTCCGCACTCCGAGATGGTCATATCCCCGCAAGAAGAACATGAACCATCCACGAAAGCCTCCTCAGCGTGCTGAATTCCCAAACATGTGAGGCAGCGATCGTGACCGTCCTGAGACGCCAGGAAACGACCACACCCAGAAACGCATTGGTGATGAGACATCTTTAAAAAGACGCGATCACCCGTGTTACTCTTTTAGAGAAATTGCTCTTTCAGAGAAATGCTCTTTTAGTGCTGAAGCACGTAGGGGAGCTGGCCACCGCACACTCCTAGTGTGGCTGTCAGCAGGAAGACGATCTTTCTCTCCCGGACACCGTGACCACCGCTGCTGCACCGTAACGCCCGCACTCGTTCGCAGAACACTCTCTTGGAAGGGAGAGCAGTAGCTTCAACCACTACCGCTCGACTCCGAAGCGAAAGGATGAATTGATCAGTGTGATCAGCGGCAGCTGGATGCAATAATCGCATGCCAATGTCCATTGGCTCGTTTAGTTACACTCGAAGTGGATTGGTCTCTCTGGCGAGATCCCAATTTCATCGGTCATCCGACGTGACTCGGAGTGACCGACTGAAAGGGGAACAGACAATATTGATATTATTGTTTAAAATGTAACTTTTTTTTTTTTTTTGGTTTATTGAACTGTTGTATAAAGTCAATATCACGTTTGCAATCAAGCAGGAAATTCAGGAAAATGGCACTTTTGTTTGTGTGATAACTTAACTATGTCATATGATAATACAAGGGAATTTTTTGCCCACTTATCTTGAATTTTAGGCACATTCTAACTGCATTCTAATAGGCTACATCACAGTGAGTCGTTGCTTTCCATCATGTTCATCACTAAGCAACTGCTTGCAATGTAAGATAGCATACAGTTCTGGGCTGGGGTGCATTAAATGCATTTATCAATTCAATCATGTTTTCCCCATATCAATCACACCAATTTAACGTTAAATCAATAGCCTTGTTAAAACATTATCAGAATTTGGCAAAAACTATGCACATGTCCACCCTGTCACGGAAGGCTTGGTGACAGGGTGGACAATGACAGGGTGGACATTTTTGGTTAAAGTTAGTATTTAATAGTATTTAATAAACACATTGTGTACCTTCAGTCAGCAAAGAGGTTCATTGTTGAAGCTAAATGTGTACTGCTTAAAATATATATTTTGAATTCCTGAAAAACTTTTATGTAAATTAATACTTTATTATGACAGGGTGGACATGTTAAGCTTGGCAACATGCAGCTACAAACACAATATGATGAAAATTAGGAAATATAAGTGTAGATACTTAGTGTACTTGCAGCAGATGTTTTAACTTCCACTGAAGAAAGGCAAAATGGGGGTGGAGATTTCACTGAGTAGATCAGAGGGTTTCTTAAAGAGGCATTTACAGCATCATGACAGGGTGGACAGCAATTTCAGGGACACATGCAAAATGCTTAATATTATTATGAAAATAGAATATAAATGAACAATCTGACTTGTTTTATTAACAACTGGCTGAGGGCAATAAAAATATTTAAAAATTATTTCAATATTGTGTTATTTAACCACTTTTTACACTCATTGAAGATAGCTGAGCTGCGTGAGGGACATGCCAAAATCACATACATCCAATCAAAGAAAATGGTATAAAATGAGGAAAAATACATTTCTAGAGACTGTAGTTATAGTTATATGTGTGCAAATGTTTGGTAACTTATCATATAATTTCAGAATTTCATTATGTTGTATTATGTTCATGATGACTGAGTGATTCTGATGAGGACACCAAAGGCACTTTATAGTGATTTTGACCCATATATTTTGGGTCTCTGTAATACTAGATACATTGGGATAACATGATCTCCTTGTGAAATTTTGCCTTAAGATTTATGTTACCTTGAAAAAAGGAACTGTGAAAGGAGTCCTTCATCCACACGAGATATTTTTCTCTATAGCAAAACCCCCTTTCCACACCCCTGATCATCTGGGCATTAATAATAGAGGCTCATTGTGGAAACTATCTTCTTATATACACAGTGGAAGACAAAGAAAAGGAAAGACACTGGGGGGAAAAGATTGAAGAAGAGAGAGAATCCAAAAAAAAAAAAAAATATATATATATATATATAACCTTAGTTCAGCGATAAGAATATATATTCAAATGCAAGCACAGTGCATTGTGGGATACAGAATCTCACAGTGTGTGCTCTGAGTAACCTACACATTTTGACAAGTGTAGAAGTTAAAATGTGTGTCAAAGTGTGCAGGTTACTCAGAGCACACACTGTGAGATTCTGTATCCCACAATGCACTGTGCTTAACTAGACCTGAAGAAACAGAACAAACTGAGACAGACTAAATCCAGAAGAACTGTGTTGTATTCAGATCTGCCTCCATCCATGCCATCCATTCAACAATCAATTGATAGAACAAAGTTCCCACTCCTTTATAAAGCATTTTTAAGCTGATAAACTGTTTAATACATCTAATATTTAAATGAAAAATAATATATTACAGAGCATATAATGAACATTAACCAAAACTGTGCTTATTTTTGTGTTTTTTTAATAGTTTAAGGCTGTTTCACACTGAGTGCAATGCAGAAAAGCGAGGCGAATCGCCGACAAACGGTGCTTTCACACCGAGCGCGAAACGATTGATCACCTTCTGCAAATTCACACCTGTACACTGTACTCTAGCCCTTTTGTGCAACAACAGCTGCTCCAGGCACGTAATCTAAGCTTAAATCTAATTGGATGGCCCTTTTCATCGCAGAGCGACGTGAAAAAACAAAAATCATTGCTTTTTCGCGTGGCAATGATCGCGGCTAGTGTGAATAGCCCCATAGGGATCTGTTGTTCCAATTTAAAAGCGTCATCGCGCTAAACCTTTGCGCCAAATTTTTGCATTCAGTGTGAAAAGGCCTTAAGTCTGACTTTTGTGTCTGTTATTGTGAACAGCTTTGAATTCATGAAAAAAATGAAACATTACCTAACAATACTGTTCTTAATCTCCACCTGTCCACTGTACATTAAATAGCATCTCAAGCAATAAAACCTCCCCCTTTTTCAATTTAATCATAGTGGGAAAAACAAATTAAACAGCAGTGATAGAGCAGTAAATTTCTTATATGAGCTGTCAAACGTCCAATCCCGCATGTGCGTCTGTACACTTATTTGTGTGCACACGACCATGGAGTGGGCTGGTCTCTTTTGGACGAGCCGAGGGGGTGACAGTTTGGGTGGCCAGACAATGTTGCTCTGATGAGGTGACAGACGGCCACTCGTGAACCTGAGGGGGTGGATGACATCAGTATTCACTCATAGCTTCACGACCCCAGATGACCTTCCCCTCTCAATTCACGCCACATCTCTCCCGGGCCACCCCTTCCTCTACAGGCACCGCGGGAGGTGCGAGCATGTTCTCTTGAATGATGTTATTGATGGCTTTATCAGCCTTTTGGCTTCTGTGCTGCTTCAGTGGTGCGTTTACAGGTATAATGCTGACAAGGAGAATGATAATGGCCATCGCTGATCATACACATCTTTTCAACCTTCACAGCACAGAATAAATTGCTTCTCACTTATTTATCCTGCATAATAAGCTCTGGGAATAAAACCTGGGTGCGGCCGACTGGGAGCCATTGCCTGCATTAAACGTGATAATAAAGGTCGATGTCTAAGATACAGAAAGAAAATAACAGTGGAAGCAGTCACCTAGGGCCCAACATGCTGGGGGGCCTGGTGTGATGGTCCATAATAAATGACAACATCTAACATGAGCATGCTTAGCACTTTGTGGATTCTGGAGTGCTTTTGCATGGCAGAAACAGTGTCTGTCAAAGTATAAGGCTTGTTGTGATTTTCAAGGATAATGTGGGGAAGGAATTCAAATAATGGCTTCAAGGGATGCAAAGTCACATAGTGTGAAAATATGGGCAGTTTATATGCATTTTAAGCAGTAATACTGAGAAATATTACAATTTCAAAGGATCTTTATATATGTAAAGACTAATGTTTTATGTATTTGAGGAGCGGCCATATGACAGAAAAAAAAAAACACATAGCTACAGTAAACTTTATAACCTGTAAGTTATGTAAAATGTGATGCAATTCACTCACTCATTCACTGTCACGGTACACACACGAGGGAAGCGAGGAGACGAGGGTAAACTCAAAATACAGTGGCAAGGCAAGGCAAGGCAAGGCAAGGCAAGGCAAGGCAAGGCAAGGCAAGGCAAGGCAAGGCAAGGCAAGGCAAGGCAAGGCAAGGCAAGGCAAGGCAAGGCAAGGCAAGGCAAGGCAAGGCAAGGCAAGGCAAGGCAAGGCAAGGCAAGGCAAGGCAAGGCAAGGCAAGGCACACAGGAACACTGGAACACCAGGAGTAACGAGTAGACCAGACCAAAATGAACAGAACAGGCAGGAACTAAATACACATCATAATTATCACACACACCTGAATGAAATCATAAACAATCAGACTTGACGAGGACAGGAACAGGAAGGACCAAATATGGGCAAGGAGGGGTAACACATAAGACAAGACTCTGACACTCACTGCCTCAAATGTAGCCGTTCTAATGGCAGACATAACACGCGTGTCCGATATTCTTGAAATTTGCTGGCCAAAAACCTTGCAACTCCCATTTGAGCTTGGTTTTGGTAAAATATTAATAATATAATGACATGTGCAAGTGTCTCACTGTATACAAATTCACAATATCAAACAACACAGTGTTTAATTAATTAAAAAAAAAAAATAATGTTTTTTCCATTTCCTGAAAAATAGCGTTTTTGGAGATACAAGGTTTCCGCCCGACAGCAACGACATTTTAAAATGTAATTTATTTCTGATTTATACCAAATCCTAATTTTTTTTTAGCTCTCATTACTCACATCTTCAATGTCACATGATCCTTCAGAAATCATTCTGATATGCTGATTTGGTGCTCAAGTAACATTTCACAGTTATTATCATATTATCTCAGCTGAAAATGGTTGTGCTGCTTAACATTTTTGTGGAAAGCACGACCCTCCTTGTTGAACATCATTCTTGTTGAATAGATAGCTAGATAGATAGATAGATAGATAGATAGATAGATAGATAGATAGATAGATAGATAGATAGATAGATAGAGTTTGCAGTGCTTCTGTTTTTTTTTTATTATATTGTATTTAATTTTATTATGTTATATTATGGTAATTTTAATATTAGTGGAGTGCTATTTCCTAGATCATTACAAACCCATGATGTCCAATGTAAGACCTAGAAAGGCCCGTGTGGGTTGGTGGGTTGTGATCTGTGGCTGTTGGTTGTGCTTGACAGTTGTTGCATTTTTATCAGGCCTCGGGGCAGAGAGGAAATTAAATCTGTTAACAGTATTTCACATCAGGTACAGTGCTTCCTCCCCTCCAGCCAATGACACTGTGGCCTCTTGTGTGATTAGCACACAAAAAATGACCTGCTTCCAGGGTCAAAGGTCAAGGTTCAGAGGTTATGCACACCAACCGTGCTTGAGCAGAAAGCTCAACAGCTGCACATCTGAACATTTGTCATATGAAGATTGCCAATCCCGGTAAAACAAACACTGGCTTTAGAAAGCCACTAACAGGACATCAGTGGATCATGAGGGGAAATGGAGGGAAAGACAGTCACAAAGAAAAAATAAAGAGGAGAGAAAAAGAGATGTTGGCTAATTAAAACCTTTTTTTTTTTAAATACAGTTGTCTATGTACTGAAAATCAAGTTAAAAAAAGGCAAATTGCCATTTCTGCAAATCATGTCCTATGTAGAAAGAAAATAAAACAAAATTAGTGTGAATTATAATGAAAGCTTCCCATGACAAATAGCAGAATTATAATAATGTCAGTTTGCTTTGTTGAAAATGAGAGAAAATATGAAGGAGAAAAAGACCTGAGGGATTCCTGCACTGAATATCATTGAATATCATGATTAATAATTGAACATTGTCGAGTATTGATTTAAAGCAAGTCCATTCCCTGTGAAGCAGTGGGACACATGCTTTCATTAAAAGCTTTGCTGATTTAATAAAAACATAAACTTATCACTGAAATGCACATTAAGCACATTACCCTTTGGGGAAGTGATGCAGAAACAAATGTGTATTTCTCTTAATAAATGTGTGCATCTGATTTTTTCTCCCCCTTGATGTATTAGATATGCATTAAGGGGATAAGAAATTATTATTCTTGATATATTTTTGACCGTACAGAGGGTAATGTATCAAACAGCAACAACCAAGAAATCATATTCTATCATCCAGACTCCAGACATCCAGACTAGAGCAGGCACTTGTGTAAATGAAATGCATTGCTCTGCTTTCAGTGGGTGTCACTCTTCTGTTCTCCAGAGATGGATGTCTGCATTTACCACATGTTAGTCAAATCATGCCTCTCACAGCAAGAGACCTATATGAATATATGTGTATTTATATGGAAATACATCAACATATAGGGGGAGTCTAAAGCTCTGTTCCAAAACCTTGAGAGCTGCCTCGCTTATAAAAGACCATTCACACAGATTCAAACACATTTTTGCATTTAATAATGCAAGACGCAGGGCAGTGGAATGAAAAAAGCAAAGTGTAGAGATATTATAGCTATCTAGATAGATATACGGTATATAAAACTTCTTTTAGCTTAAGCGCCACATTTTGGAGTGCCCTTTGATGCATGAGATGCTCCAAAAGACATTAGATATGAGCACTGCAGTCAAACATGGCGTCTAGTGCATGTTTACACAGAAAAACAATAGACAAGCAGCACAGATGAATGCAAACACGCTTATATGACTTATATGGAACATTCTACATAGGCACCAACTCTATGTCACACAAACAGCATTTAGAAACTCAACTATTTAGTATTTTCACTACATTCAATGTTAGCATGTTGCTAAACTAACATCATGATGCTGTAATAAGCATAAAAATACCATAGTCTCATTGGAAATACGTGCCTCTATATACATTTCTGCAAAACTGAAAAAACAGACCTACTGTATATGTACGAATCACTGAAGTTTCCAGTTGAAATGAACACTAGAGGCAGTAAAACTCCAAAAACTTTTAGTCCTTTTAACATAAAGTATGATTTACAGGTATAGAGTTTTGATTAATAAAGGTTAATTTTCACACAATTACTTGCAGAATATTATGTTATGACTTCAAAACAATTTTAACATCCTGCGCGATTTGAAAACTGATACTTTTGAATGTTGTCATCACATATACAGCTTCATATAATCAAATAATCTATTTAAACTGAAATAAAACTGAATATTGGCTAACCTGCTTTTTAGTACTGAATGAAATTAATATATTTAGTTATAATCAACGTTTTCCAGATAGCAAGAACTTCTGGGCTAAATCTGGCTGGTAGTTGTCACGTTCTCTTGCCTTGTCTGCCATCTTGGATTATTTATTTTTTTTGACTGAGCTTGCCACTGGTAAACATGCTCCTAAATACTTAATTAACTTTAACTTTAACTTAATCTTCTTCAGTCTTCAGCCCACTAATGCTAGCTGCCACTGATAAGCAAGTGGCAAATCATGCACTGTATCCGAAACTGAAAACTTTCCTATTATGTAGTATGTGAAAAACAGAATGCAAAAACAGTAGTATGTCCAAATTCATAGTATTTGAAAAACATCAGGTGAAAAGGACCCAGATGACCTACTACTTCCGCATTCGATGGGCACTTTACTATCCCATGAGGCCACGGGACAGGATGTTGATTGATTACATGACAGTAACTACATGGTGGATATAGTACGTCCAAATTCCATTCATAATACCCATATTCATGATATACAGAATATATTTTTTCACAGTCACAAAGTAAGTTCAAATTCTAATTTTAAAGCATGCAATTTCAGACACACCAATGGTTATTGTCTTCAACATAACTGTTAATAAGGCTTTTTTATTTGACTAAATTAATGAATGAAAATGTGAATGAGGTACTTATTTTAAGAAATAAGGTGTACATGGTCAAATTGCAGTATTGGTCAAAGGGCACAAATGCCATAAATGTTCTTGTTCACCTAGATGAATCTGGGTCTATGTCACAGTACTGCTGAAAACTGGAAAGTGTAGCCCTATAGCCATTAGGGGGTAAGACACCTAGAATTTTCACAAGACTATATGTGACTGAAATAATGTATTATATTGTATTGCAAAAAAAAAAAAACTGGTGCCACAACCTGTACATTTCCATTTTTCCACCACCCACTGCTATTCAAAATCAATGAGAGATGGGTATGGCTCTGGGGGTTCTATGTTATATTGACAGAGGCAGTAATGACACAGTAGGAAATGGGATCAGGACCCAAGACAGGTCCAAATCCAACCAGTGTCTTCCAAATGAACACACCAGCTTGAGTACATATGCTAACAGCTAGACCACAGCTCTGGCCATTAAGATCTTGAATGTGTAATGTTAGATTAAAATGCTATTTGGGGGATTCAAAGAGAACACAGATGTGTTTTTGAAACAACTGAGGCAATAGGCAATACTGTAAGTATAGTCGTTACTACCTAAATTAATGTTGTAGAGATAGAAACAAAGAGCTTGTGGTTGCGTGACCTTCAAAAAACCACATATATTAAAGAGCCAAAGGCTCAGAATAGATGTAGAGAAATTCTAGAGATGGCTGGAAGCCCTTACCAATACCAAAAACATGTCCTCCTGATTGTCCAAAAGGGCAGAGTGCAAACACACAAAAAAGAACCAAAAAGGAGAGAACAAGCATAGGTTATTGTGTTCTTTTATCCTATCTTTGAGCATTTAAGCAAAATTGCGCTTGGTTGACTTCTATGAAGAAAAGCACAGTGCTCTGTGTGTGTGTGTGTGTGTGTGTGTATATATACATATATTTAAAAACTTTCATTTAAAAACTGCATGTTGTGTTTACTTGTGTTATATTTGATTAATATTTAAATTTGTTTGATGATCTGAAACATTAAAGTGTGACAAACATACAAAAAAAATGTATATATTTTGTATAAATGTATAAAATGTATAAATGTATATATGTGTATATATATATATATATACACAGTGGTATGAAAAATTGTTGGCCCCCTTCCTGACACACCAACAACCATTCCACATATATATATATATATATATATATATATATATATATATATATATATATATATGTGTATGTATGTATGTATGTATGTATATATATATATATATATATATATATCGAATATCAGAATGAGGATGAAAGGGGATTTAAGTGACTTTGAACGTGGAATGGTTGTTGGTGCCAGACGGGCTGGTCTGAGTATTTCAAAAACTGCTGATCTACTGGGATTTTCACGCACAACCATCTCTAAGGTTTACAGAGAATGGCCAAAAAAGAGAAAATATTCAGTGAGCGGCAGTTGTGTGGACGAAAATGCCTTATTGATGTCAGAGGTCAGAGGAGAATGGGCAGACTAGTTAGAGATGATAGAAAGGCAACAGTAACTCAAATAACCACTCGTTACAACCAAGGTATGCAGAATACCATCTCAACACGCACAACACGTCAAACCCTGAAGCAGATGGGCTACAGCAGCAGAAGACCACACCGGGTGCCACTCCTGTCAACTAAGAACAGGAAACGGAGGCTACAGTTCCCACAGGCTCACCAAAATTGGACAATAGAAGATTGGAAAAACGTTGCCTGGTCTGATGAGTCTCGATTTCTGCTTCGACATTCAGATGGTAGGGTCAGAATTTGTCGTAAAGAAAATGAAAGCATGGATCCATCCTGCCTTGTCTCAACGGTTCAGGCTGGTGGTTGTGGTGTAATGGTGTGGGGGATATTTTCTTGGCACACTTTGGGGCCCTTAGTACCAACTGAGCATCGTTTAACGCCACAGCCTACCTGAGTATTGTTGCTGACCATGTCCATCCCTTTATGACTACAGTGATTTCTGATGGCTACTTCCAGCAGGATAATGCACCATGTCACAAAGCTCAAATCATCTCAGACTGGTTTCTTGAACATGACAATGAGTTCAATTTACTCAAATGGCCTCCACAGTCACCAGATCTCGATCCAATAGAGCGCCTTTGGGATGTGGTGGAACGGGAGATTCGCATCATGGATGTGCAACCAACAAATCTGCAGCAACTGCGTGATGCTATCATGTCAATATGGACCAAAATTTTTGAGGAATGTTTCCAACACCTTGTTGAATCTATGCCATGAAGAATTAAGGCAGTTCTGAAGGCAAAAGGGGGTCCAACCCGTTACTAGCAAGGTGTACCTAATAAAGTGGCCAGTGAGTGTGTGTGTATATATAACAAACAAACTTTCTAAATTGCATTAATAAATTATATTGTATTAATTAAATTGTGATGATTTATACATTTATTTTTGCAAGTTACATTTGTTTTTGCAAGCTTCATCCTCCAAACTACGAATAATTTAAGTATGTAAAAATGTAAAGAAAAGGAAAAAAAAAGAAATATCTGTGTTTAGCACTTAACTTTAACAGGGTTTGTTTCCCTATTAATATAATTGTGTGATTGTGTGACCCAAGCCAGACAGAAATCCTTCTCATTTCCCTGAGAAAAACTAAATATTTGTACAATATCTGCAGTGAATTATCGGAACATAATTAATTTTATTATTTAAAAATCCACCATCAGTTTTTTTTTTCAAGGGATTTCAATTAGACTCACTTCTGATTTAGTCATGCATTATTCAAATTATCGCGAACATATTGCTTATTAATATTTCAACAGTATGTACAGCCAGGTATTAACAATAATACTCAATTGGCCTGATGAATATTTCATATGTTAGATTGAGGCAGGGATTGGTGATGAACACTGCTTTAACCCCTGCTGGGCCAGTCTTATCGATAGTGTCACATGGTTTTGCCTCTAACACAAAGACAAGTAAGGTGAAAAAATTGATTATCTGAGGTCTGGTTCGTCATGGGCCCCAATCCTTGTGCCTAAGTGGTCTGGATGGGATCCTTTGTGGAAATAAGGGCCCCATTTAGACTTTACCCTGCCACTCAACAGCCCAGGCGGCAATGAGCCCATTAAAATGTAGATCCAGGTATAAGGAGGACATGAGGATGAGATCCTCTCATATTTAAAGCTGCAAGCAGAGACGCATGTACGGCTCTTTAAACCACATGTCCACAAAATTATTTATCATGCATTGATAATTTTTCCATTATTTTTTTGTCCCTATGATCTTTTGGCAATCAGTTTATGTTTACTGTATATACATGATGTAAAACATGTAAAAATTCATTCTTGTTTCTGTTTTGTGTGCTTTGTGTAATGAATGTTTCAAAGCTTGAGACATGAAGAATTAAAGGTATAGTTCACTTGAAATACTTGCATGCTTGCATTTAATTTAAAACTTGTGCCTTTTGAATTGTTTATGATGCAATTGGTTCTCATGTCACATGACAAATTTGACTCTAAACAATTGACTCTTCGGAAAAGACCCAAAGAACTCTTATGGTGTGTGATGTTATTATTTGATTTAATTTATTTTAATTATTTATTTGTGCAAGTAGATTACATACAAAGTCACTGCAAAGACGTAAATAGGCGCGAATACGCGCTGGGGTACGTGAATTAGGTGATGCGTTTTCTGCGAACGTGCGATATTCGCCTCAATCATGTATTCCTCGCAAGGTGAAAAATTTGCATGACGGCAATCACTTGAGCCGAATATCACACATTCATGGCAAACACCTCACCCAATTCGCGTCATTTGCACCGCTTGTTGCGAATTTGCGTCTATTTGTGCATTTGCATTTACATTGTATGTAATCTACTCGTGCAAATAATTAAATTCACTTTTGGTCTGTACACACCGTTAGTTATTGTATAAATCCGACAAGCCATGCCGCAAAGAAAAAACTGACAACACACCGACAGACAAGACACAGCAGGTTACTCTTGATATGAAATCTCAGCTTTCAAACTTTATCGTTTTTTATCGAATAAATCCAAACAATACCATTTTGTGGCTCTTTATTGTGTCATGACAGATCACTGTAGCCCCTCAGTTCAAGCAGCACATGAACTGATCATCTCTTCCTCTTTAATTATAGCATGAAATAAACATGAATGAACATCAGAGGGTATCTTGTTTCAACCACAGAAAGACATCAATACACACCTTTTCTCAAATTTAAGTCCACCGACGTTAACCTACTCTCCTGTCTGGTTTGTCTGTGGGACAAAATTGGCAGATTTGGCGTTATGATTGGTCAGATTGCCTGTCAGTCAAACTCCCTGTGAAAGGTCAATGGCAAGTGATCTAATTCTATAAAAATATGGAGATCCACATCACTACAACGATTATGACACAGGAACAATATTGTTGGAATTACTTTCAGAGCATTTTTTTTTCTCCTGATGAATGATGAGCACACTGACAGCCAATCAGTTGCTAATATTATACACTTGGTGTGGACATTATTATAGTTATAGTTATCTTTATAGATATCATTCTTGAAATGAACAGAGCTTAAAGCATAAACTGGAATTTATTTGAAATTGCAGCCCGTTTTTAGATGCAAATCTTTTGTATTTATAATATTCATAATAAATATGCCTTGTATAATCCATAAAAGTATGTATTTATGACTATATATATATATATATATATATATATATATATATATATATATATATATATATATATATATATATTAGGGCTGTCAATAGATTACAATTTTTAATCGCGATTAATCGCACCCTTTTTGTGTGATTAATGGCACACTTATCATGAAATTAAGCATATTGTAATGGAGCCGACGAGACGTGAGGCGAGCGGATCCAATTGCAAGCTTTTATTAGTAAACATAATCAAAACACAGGCAGGGTCAAACAACAGCAAATGGGTATGGCACAGGCAAGCCACAAGAGTAATCCTAGGGCAAGCGTGGATCTTTGATAGATCCACGCGTGGATCGGGATAGACATGGGGTGCATTTATAGTTTCTGAGCTCAAGACAGACAGTTCAGGTTTAGATTCCTTGACAGAGACAGGCAAGACAGTTCGAAATCAGACACATTAGTTGAGACAAGACGGACAGAGAGTTCACAATCAGCCACCATGGCTGGTTCAGAACGGTTTGAGAGTTCAGTGATAGCCTCCTCGGCCAGTTCAGAGCAGGCCAAAAGTTCAAAAGCGGCCTCCGTGGCCATGACAGAACAGGACGAGGATTCGCAGACAGCCTCCATAGCCATGACAGGGCAAGACGAGGATTCGCAGACGGCCTCCATAGCCATGACAGGACAGAACGAGAGTTCATAAGTGGGTACCATTGACACCTCTAGAGGGTCTGCAGCGGATGCTGCCACCTCTGGAGGTTCTACAGTAGTACCATCAGGATACAGGGAGAGTTCAGCAACGGTTCCTTCGACTGTGACATGACAGGCTGAAAGTGCATTGCTGGGCGCCACCACCACGTAAGGAGCTGAAGCGAGCACCGCCGCTTTGGGAGGTTCTGCAGCATGCGCCACCACCTCTGGAGAAACTGCAGCGGGCACCATCGCAGTGAGCGCCACTACTTCAGGAGGTTCTGCAGCATCAGCCGCCACCTCTGGAGACATCACAGTGGACACCGCTGCCTCTGGGAGTTCTGTGGTGTTGTATGCAGCCCAAACACACCAAAAAGCGATCCCCATCATGGGAAGCACTTCAGACAGGGGAATCAGTTCAGGAACAGGAGAGTTAGAGTGCGTGGGTGTGGGGATACCAGCTGAGCGTGCAGACACCAGCAGTGCATCCCTCACACTGGATACCAGACTGGGATACCGAAGGACTGACCTTGAATATCTGGGTGCAACAGACAGGGAGTGACAGGACTCTATATGAACAGACGAGAAGTGACGAGACTCTGGACGATCAGCTGAGATGTGACGAGACTCTGGACGATCAGCTGTGACATGACGAGACTCTGGACGATCAGCTGAGACGTGACGAGACTGGACGATTGGCTGTGACGTGACGAGACTCTGGATGATCGGCTGTGACGTGATGAGACTCTGGATGATCAGCTGTGATGTGATGAGACTCTGGACGATCAGCTGTGACTCTGGACGTGACACTGGATGATCAGCTGAGACGTGACGTGACTGTGGACGATCAGTTGAGACATGACTTGACTCAAGAAGGTCAACTGTGACTTGACTTGACTCATGACGATCAACGCTGATTTGACTTGATTCATGAAGATCAACTGTGACTTGACTGGACTCGTGAAGATCAACTGTGACTTGACTTGACTCAGAAATAGCAGCTGTGACTTGACTTAACTCATGACAATCAACTGAGAAATGACGGTGCGTTGTTGTGGCCGCCATTTTGTGAGTGCGCTCTGGTGCGTTCGCCATTTCAGTCACAGACGCGGTGTGACTTCACAGACTTCTTCGCGACACCTACAGCGAATAGAGAGCCAACAGTCAACAAAGCAAAGTCCAAAAAACAACTCAGTGACAAACGCGGATCCTCACGTCTAAGCTGAGATCGCAGAGGCTGATTAATGCCATCATAAAAAAATCTCTATCAAAAGATAGTCCGGTAAATTAGAATAGTTTGCGATGGCTATGAATTCGCAAATATGGTTCTCTAGTAATCGTGCATCTTGTCTAAGGGCTAACAAGATTCTTGCTGTGTCCATACCTGGCCAATGTTCCTCAGAAAAACCGCTGGATCCTTGTGTGGCTGAGTATTCTGTAACGTGAGGTGAGCGGATCCAATTGCAAGGTTTTATCCTAGAGCAAGCGTGGATCTTCGATCGGCGAACAATATCCAGAAAGCTTGACAAGAGGGGTAATCCAATAACACGAGCAATAGTCCAGGTGAGGTGCAAACAGAGTCCGAAACAGCAGGCAAAGAGTTAATCCAAGGTACACAGGCAGAAGATCAGGAAACAGACAACAAGGCAACACGAAATGACTAGACTTAGACTAGAACTAGAACAAGAAACTAGGACTGGAAACGTGGAATGGCTCCGTAGTGTAGCTATCGCAAAGAGAGTGATAAACGCTAGACAATACTCTGTAGTGAGAAAGAGGAAGTCCAGGGCTTATAAAGCGTGCCTGATGGGATTCAGCTGTGTATGTGTAATGTATGTATGGTTTAGGGGATATTCCTCCTGGGGAAAATTGCAGGGGGATACTATGTTATATACACTGAAAAAAGAGCAATATCTTGCACTTTCACAACAAAATAACAAAATAAAGTTTTTTTCTTTATTGAATATTAAAAAAGAAAAAGAAAAGAAAAGAAAAAAAGCCCTCTTTGTTCTCTTTCTCTGGATCATTGTTTCTACACTGGTGATTCTTTTCAACTAACTTTTTTTATTTATATCAAACAAGGCCATAATCATGTCTAGAACATTGGGGGACCAATTGTTTTGAGGAAAATATAAAGACCAGACCACTATATGGTGATGGTATTTATTTAAAGAAACTAAATAAATAAAGGATTTAAATGGATTTATGGGAATAAATTAAAAGAAAATAAGAACAGTAAAAGAACAAGAATATTTGTAAAGTACTCAATCTGAACTGCAAATAATATTTTTATTTTAAAATATGCACCTATTCAGTTTCAGTTGTATTGTTGAAAACGCAAAACAGAAAAATGCTAGTCGTCATAATCAATTATGAATTCCATTAATCACGTAAATAACAGACCAAAATGGTGGAATTTGCCAAAAAAAAAAAAAAAAAAAAAGTCTAATAGTTTGCATCACTGGATATTGTTGGTCGCTTACATCATAGAAGGGGAAAGCTACGTTTACAGTCGAGCCGACTGTTGCTATAGTAACGAACGCAACTTTCATCACGTAATCGCTCTTATTTCAGTGTTGTTTACTTTCAGTTTTCATTATACATTCAGCATTGACATCAAGTCAAAAGGGAGCTTTCAACTGAACTTTATAGCCTACATGCATTTTAGACGCTTATATTATGTTGTTGCCCCGTCCATGCAGTGAATGCACGTTATTGAACGAGCGGGTTTTCAGAACATAATTCAACTGCTCAGGTAATTTCAGTGGTACTCTATACATAGTCATGTATTAAACTCCCTGTAACTCACAAACTCCCCGTGATAGTGAGCAAATATTTCTGCCCGTTTTCGCTTGTTGTCAGCCTCTGATTTTCCGCAACAGACTGAAGCGTCTGAGTGAATTCAGCGCGCCTTGCTTTCAGCTAATAAAAGAAAATGCTGCAATTTTCCGATGTTATTTTATGATTGATGGGGCAGTCTCCAGCTAACGTTATATCTTAAACTTCTCAAAATACAGTCCGCTTCAGATTGGTTTTGAACACTGCACAAAAAAAAAAAAATAAAATAAAATAAAATAAAATAACGCAGTCTTTATCTAATTCTGATTGGGTGGGCAAGACAGTCATTTGGGTGGGCTCAGCCCACCCCTGCCCATGCCCATGCCCATGCCTGGAGCCGGCCCCGAACAAGAGTAAAATCTTTCCATGCCACGGGCATATGCCACTCGACATGTCACCGTTATATGCACATGGCACTCGACCTGCCTCTCGACCTGTCACCGTTTAGAGGCAGCTGCCATCGCTATATGCGCCTGTCACCGGACTCAATGCGACTATACGCGTCTGCCACTGGACTCGTCGCGGTTAAACACGCTCGCCTCGAGACCCGTCACAGTTGTATAAGCCGCTCACGGGACTCATTACGGCTAAATATAAATGCTCTGAATAATAAATGTTCTGTTTCGCGTATGGCCGTGCCGGGTCGAGTGCCATGCGCACATAACGGTGAAGTCGAGTGGCATATGCCCGTGGCACGAAAAAAAGATTTTACTCCCTCTCCAACAAGAAGAGCTTGTGTTTTAAAGCCAGTGTTGGGCACGTTACTTTAAAAAAAAAGTAATTAGTTATAGTTACTTCTCACAAATAGTAACTGAGTTAGTAACTGCGTTACATCATTATAAAAGTAACTAATTACCAGGGAAAGTAACTACTGCATTACTTTAAAAATATATATATATGTTCAAATATAACAAATAACTTGGATGCCCCCAATATTAAATATGTTAAATGAATGAAATGGACACTAAATAGAATAAATTATTATTAGAAAACTTTGTACACTAATCTACACTATTTTAATATTTCTGTGGGACAATGTGAGAGACACCTATCAAATTCAATATATTGTTGTAAATATTATCAACCAATTATATATATACATAAAGCTTATATTTGTAAAATGGCACTTTTTTTTCTTTTTTTTAATATCTGACACTTAGCATCAGTTAGTCAAGCATTATAATATGATATTATAATAATTTAGCATTATATGATGACAGAACTTTAGTAATTAGAATAACCATGAACGCATATTTGTCATGTTGACTGAACTTAAGACTGGTGGTGGTGCTTAAGATATTGTTTGTCATTTAGTGTTTCGATAAAAGAAGAAGAAAAAAAACTAAAAATAATACTGATAAGATAACAAAACTGCTACGAATTCTACTAACAGTATAAAACGCACTAAGGATTAATGAGCTGCTGGGTTCATGAATATTAATCACGTTGTAATGGTTGGCTCCATAGACTGTATAAAAACAGGTTCGCTCGAATTGAAAAATCAAAACAGGAATGATAATAGCTGAGCGCCAGCCAATGGAATTGCCGTTTGCGCATTAGTCCCGCCCACTACCAGAGAAACCGGCAGTTCTTAAAAGCTGAAGAGTTCCAAAGGAACGCTGTTATTTTGACAGAAAAATACAACAAAGAATATTGTTTACATGTAGCGCATCAATTCTGCATGTTACGAAAGACTCTCTTGCTCTGTATCTTTCTTTGCGCGTGTGAGACAAAGCGACGGCGAGTCGTGCGCCTTCACACTAGAGTTTACGGTACATCAAATACAGCTACACTGTGCATCCATTCAGATAAACTGAAAAATAAAATGCTAATAATATTATAATAAATTATAGTAACGCCGCATTTTATTGTCAGTAACGGTAACGGCGTTGTAACGGGGGAAACAGTGATTCGTTTGATTACTCGTTACTGAAAAAAATAACGCCGTTAGTAACGCCGTTTATTTATAACGCCGTTATTCCCATCACTATTTAAAGCAAAACACACTGAATTAATAATTCACTGAAAACGCAACGTAAGTATCTGTTCTCTCCGCCATCTCTTATGTAATCAGCCTGGTTTTCTTTACATTAGCCCTGTTTTGGACTGATTGCTTGAATGGATTCGCTTGCTGGATCACTGGACTAAAAACGTTCCCGGAGTTTAGCGGCTTAAAATGATGTGATTGCTAACAGGGAAGTGAAATCGGGAAAAAGGGTTAATTAATCGCATGCGTTAATGCAAATTCATTTTAACGGCACTAATTTTAACGCGCGATTAACGCGGCGCACATTTTCTGTTTGACCCGTGGCCTAGCCCGTAGTTGGAGAAATGGAGATGCACAGTTAGCGACTTTGCAGACCCCTTTAGCGACATTTTTCCCCCTCTTCAAAAAGGCGCCTAGCGACAAATCTTTAGGGTTTGCCCAAACCTTATTTAGGCTAGTTTCTGAGACTTACTGGTACTGCCGCGCGAGCACGAGGTCTTGCTGTCCCCGCGCACACGCACACCCCTTTCTTTCTCTCTCTGTGCGTCTGCATTGTTCAGCGAGCAGCGGAGAGGAGCAGTGCTTTCAGTTAAACACAGATATTATGTTGCTTCTCTAATTTTACATGCAAGTATATCCGAAATCACAGCACAGCTGTTGTCATTATATTATGTGTATTTGATTTCATCCGACGACTGCTCGATTATCAGGATTTTTGTGCATCTTGGAAGAGAGAGCTGGTTATGTAGTCTTAATGGGTCGCGTTTCAGTCACTATTTCATATTCATTCCTTTGTCTGACAACAGAAACAGTAAAATATATCAATGAAAACAGTTTTATTGAGAATTTAGCTGCATCAAAATACAGTATGTGGGCACAGAGAGGCAAACAAATCTAATAATAAATAATAAATGTACATTTTGCATGAGTGAGCTGTCCTGTCATGCAAAAAATGTAAACAGGTTTGTGTAAGTAAATAGCTCAGTGCAAAAAAAAAAAAAAAGAGAAGATTTATTTTTTTCATGTGTCTAATAGACATGAACAAGTTCTTTAAAAGACATCTATGACGTTTGGAACATGTCTAGTCTTCATGCTCTATGTTGACTATGGTTTCAGTAATAATAAACATACATTTGCATTAAGCAGCATATTTGTCCATGCCCATGTTGATTAGAGTATTAAAAACTTGAAAAGTATTAATTTAAGGTACATTTAGAACAAATAAAAATGTGTGATTAAGTTGCGATTAATCACAAGTTAACTCAAGACAATCATGCGATTAATCGCAATTAATTATTTTAACCGATTGACAGCCCTAATATATATGTGTGTGTGTGTGTGTGTGTATTTATAAATTACATTATGCAAAATAACACTTAAAAATTAAAAATAAAAAAAGTTCTGCTTAATATGGAAATTCATAACTCATCTTTTTAGAAAGAAACCACTCTTATTCATAACCTCATTTCTTGTTCTCTTCTCTTATACTTATTCTCAATGCTTTTCCAAACATTTGCTGGGTGTTTCCCTTCCTGGGTGGTTCTTTTTCATTTGTAATCGACACATATTGTTAAAAATAGGCCCAAGGGCAAACTAACTCAGCTTTTCAACTCTTCTGTGAAATCACATTGCAGAAATAAAACAGAATTGAACACGCCTCTGGTGTTGTATACGCAGGTAGCCCTTCACACACGAAAGCATGTAAGGGTTAATACTCCGTGTTGAATATGCTCCTGCCTAATCGGCTCGCTGTGAAGAGCCACTGTACATAATGTGCAAAGCGCGGAGCGCTAATCCAGGGCGGCGCTCTTCCAGAGTCTGGCCTTTGCGATGTGTGGCTATGGAGATAAATGAGGCTTCGGGGATTAAATTGTCCCAAATGCACTGACTGGTTAATTGAATCCTTCCCGGGGAGGCCCTCCCAGAATAAGAGGTGCACTGTTGAGGGCAGCTAAAGGGCTTTTTTGAGAATGTTCAGTGGGTCAGGATATAAGTAAGAAAAATCCCTTTCCCATTCCCAGCTTCTCAAAAGCAAATAATAAATAGGGTATCATACTGGGTGGGCACATTAGTAGACACTGTGGGGGCCTTTATGTTCCTACCGATGAATCGATCTTGCCTCTAGGGTGGCGGTAGAGAGCAGGCTTATTTGTGCAGCAAAGCCATTGTCTGTATATGTGTCTGTATTCGTTGGAATGATAATATGTTTCTGTATTAGTATTCGGATAGATTCAGGGGGTGGGCGGGGCTTAAATGGGAAGTACATTAAAGGTGAGTCTCAATCAGCTCCCTAGTTCAGTAGTCAGGACACTGATCAGGGAGTCTCAATCATGAAATCCTTCAACTGGAAAGTTTACTTCCTGAAAAATCCCACAATACATCGGGATGTTGAAATGTTGTAAGAGCATGTAACAGAACAATGGGTTTAAAGAGAATAAAAAAATAATATAAAAACGAGATTGGTCCTGCCTGTTGTTTATTAATTCCAGCGATGACGTTCTACAATGTTTTCAGTTAACGCTGTACGTAGTCATGTTGCCAGAATTCGAGTACTCACTGTCCCAGTGCGCAGTGAGCCAGGGAACTTCGTGTGCACGATATACTGATTCACTAGCTCGGGAGCTGTTTGAGACGCACCCTAAATGAAGAGACAGTTTAAGATAAGTCAATAGCTACAGTATATTGTACAGCACCCAGTATTAGTTCTCATGATTTTTGGTCATCAGTTCTCATGAGGTGGTCACAATTTAAAGGAAATTAACAAAATGGAATAAATTTGTCCAACATGGCCAGGATTTAAGAAAAACATGGCCACAAATGAATGAGTTGTGGGTGGGAATATGTTAATTCATAGCTACAATATCTATTTTTCTTCTGTATATCATGTGTAGGGCTCTGTATTATTCCATGTAGTTTCCATATAGCAAATATCCATTATATAATACTGTGGTCACACTAGACTTAAAGAGATAGTTCACATAAAAATTAAAATTCAGTCATCGCTTACTCACCCTCAAGTTGTTCCTAACCTGTATGAGTTTCTTTCTGGAAGCCTAGAAGTTATCAGCAATTTCAGTAAGGACTTCTTTCCGAAGTTGCTGATAGCCATTGACTTTTATAGTATGGAAAAAAAAATACTAAAGAATACTGTGGCCGCAATATGTCATCACACTTTGCGGCATTTTTGCGGCATAATTCAACAGTTAATACAACCAACATATATAAAAAATAAATAAATAAAAAAAAAATCAATATATATTCAATTTACGGCAATATACACTCTCACGGTACTTTGATGTCATACAATGATCGATCGGCGCAGTGTAAACAGTCAACACTTGGCTAGCCTTAATGAACCTGTGTGTACTATTACTTACAATAATCGTATTCAATAATCCCCTAGATTTACACTGACAAAAGATATCTAAACTTATCTAAAGGCCAGAATAGAAATTTAGAGGTGGGACATTTTGGCTTATGTCTGTAAGCAACCACCTTGCAACCAACCAGCAACATTTAAACACCTTAGCAACTGCATAGCAAACAAAACACATTGTAGCAACACCACTCATATTATTAATGTAATCTTAACATCAGAAAGCATTTCCTTTGTGCAACACCCCAACAAATGCATACGTCATATGTAGCTCTGTGTTCGCATTTGAGACCACACCCACCACCACCGTTATTTCACTGGGTTAAACACATTAAATCATCTACAAATATCCTCTACTGACCCCAAAAGTGATCCCATCACCTCTAGGGGGGATACAGAGAGCTGAGATCTGACACAGTGATAAGTGTCTATCTGCCAAGCCACTGAGCCATAAAGACGTACTGATGCGCATTTAGAGGCCACTCACATCAACTGAGCAGACATCACTAAACGACTGCTGTAAGGTGCCTTCAGGTTATTTTATTACTTTGTTGGAATTAAGTTATAGATTAAATTTTAAAAAAGTGGAAATTGCGCTATACATCAAGGCTAGCTCCGCTGAATAAAGGATTTGTCACCGGGAGCACTCCATCACTTTGTGGAGACATCCAAGTTCATTAGCATTTCCACAATGGTGCTCTGTCGTCTAATGGAGACTCAAAATCAAAAGACAGTCACTTAAATGAAACAGAGCTGCGGCTCACATGCACTATTTAAGCTAAATTTGATTAAAATGCTGGTGGTGTTTGTTGTAAATAAATGTTAAACTTTCTGTAGCATACTAAATAAACATTAAATGCATAAAAATTCAAATGAAACCTCTTGTCAATCTACAGTACTTATGTTGCTCCTTATTGGACTCAAGATGAGTCTTTGGTGCTAATGCAAAATACTATAAAGGTGACCAAATACTTCAATGTTTTGGGTTGTATTTAATTACAGAATATTAATTAGCAAGATAGAAAAAAATTCCATTTGGTTAATCAGATTAGAAATGCTTACTTGATTCACGATTAGCATGTTAATTAAACCTCTCTTTGACTATTTTAAGTGCAATCCATTCCAAAGCTAATAGCCAGGAAGCTAATTCTAAACTGACAAAGCTAATTCAACAGGCAGACTGAAGAGGAGCCAAATCTGGGCACAAAAGCTTGAAATAAAAGATAAAGAGAAACTTTCAAAAGCTTGTTATCACTAGACTTTCAGATGTGACTATTTAAAATATTTTGATTGTTTTGTTTTTATTCTAAGCAAATTAATTTACTCCAAGTGCCATCCCCTTGTAGAAAAGTGTGCTTAATTGTATTGAATGTGCACTTCTAGTGTATGTAAAGAGAGTACACTTTCATGACTGTTTCTTAAAGAGATAGTTCACCCAAAAATGAAAATTCTGACATTAATTACTCACCCTCGTGTCGTTCCAAACCCGTAAGACCTTCGTTCACCCTGCAAAGACAGCAACTTGTTTGCAAGCAGAAGAATGCACATGCATGCGTCATACTGTCATGAACTTGTGTCAAAGTCTGATGCCAAAGATGATGATGTTTTCTTTGAACACAATAAGTATTCTCGAAGCTTCATAACATTACACTTGAACCACTGATGTCACATGGACTATTTTAACAATGTCCTTACTACCTTTCTGGGCCTTGAACGTGGTAGTTGCTGTCTATGGAGGGTCAGAATGCTCTCAGATTTCATCATAAATATCTTAATTTGTGTTTGGAATGACATGAGGGTAATTATTAACAGAATTTTCATTTTTGAGTGAACTATCCCTTTAACGCATCTAAGTACACTTTTTGTGATAATGTCAAATTAAAAGATTTAATTTACATTTGAAATAATTTTGTTTAAAAATGTTGTGATTTATGAAGTACACTTTGATGTGTTGAGTAACTAAAGCACATACTTTAATATAATTTTAGCTACATTATATTTTACTTTATCATAAATATATATTTTTTTCAGTACATTTGGCTGTAGGCCCTATATAAGCTTTAACAATATTTCAACAGACAACTAAATTATGAAATCACATAAAGGTTCTACTTAAATGGGTCAAAAAAAAAAAGTTCAACTAGCTGCATTTAATATAAATTTAAACTGTAATTCATTTTAATTCATGACAATTAACATGCAATTCCGTATCTATAAACACTACTGTACATTCAGTTTGCATTTAAGCATATTCTTTTCATGCATATTATTTGTGCAATAGTGCCCTTTGTAAAAGCATGCCAACATGTACTTCTTTTTCACGAGGGTCATCAATCTGTTCTGCAGCGATCCCTGTTATGGCTAAGTTTACACCTCCTCCATATGGTGGCAGTATTCCAAAGCTGTCTAATCGGGAGCCCACCTTCTCCCCGCAGCCCCTCTACACTCCAGTTTGCTCAACACAACAAAGGACACAGTGAATCTCATCTCAGCTGCCAGTCATTCAGTGATATTTAACCAAATATTGCTCTACACACAGCATATGGCCTGCATCACCCAAGGCCAACACAAACAATGAAAATACATGAAAATTGTAATGGAGCACTGAAGACTGAAAATATTCCTTGTCAATAGCTCTGGATAAAAGCATTTTAAGATGTTGCAATATATTTTGTATAGCTATTGCTGCTCATCCAGTACTAGTAGAGACAGTGCTTGAAGTGGGCCGGTACGCACCAGTACGCAGTACTGGCACTTCTATATTTTAGCCTTTAGACTACCTGCACTTTTTTGTGCGTACTGGCACTTCTGACATGTTGCCGCTACTCAGAGTAAAATCGTCAGGGTCTGGGTGATTACATGATCCCATATGATTAGAAAGGACACTATATAAATCACACTACCCAGGCTGAATCACCTCTCATCTCGACCAATCACGTGAATGAACACAAGCGGAGTCGGGCTCCATCATTGTGTGGGGCACATGGAGTAGTAGAATAATAATTAATTATTAATTATTGATTACTAATTTGAATCAGTACTTTATAACAAAAATAATATCTTAAAATGAAAAGAAGCATGCTTTTGCCGTCACATCATTTTAAACCGGTAAACTCATGGAAAGTCCAAGGATCTAGTGAACGAATTCAAACAGTAAATTCAAAACAGCTAATGCACAGAAAACACGGCCGATTTAATCAGCGATTGCGGTGAGAATGACTTATGTCCAGATGTCAGTAAAATTATTATTTTCAGAGTGTATTTGGCTTAAAAGCAAGAGTGTTTTATAATGAACGCTGATTATGCGGTGGTCAGAGATTTAGCGATTCTGAATGGATCCGTATTTTAAAAGGCAGGCGATTTTGTGACTTTGGCGTCTCCCTGTGGTCCTGTTTGGTATCGCAGCTTGACTTGTGCTAATTTGTATTGAAAACTTTTATTTAATTATTGATTGATTGATTGATTGTGGCACTATACATACGTACATTGTGAATTATTAAAAAGTACTAATGTATTTAATATAAATAAATAAATAAAGGGGAGGGGAGGACTGGAACAATGCACATACTGTATACAATAATAATGCATTGCACTTCAGGCGCACAATGCAACAAATGAAAAATTGCCATTGCATTAGAAACAATAAATTTGGATTTGTAAGGAAGTGAAAAAATTATTACATCCCCATCAGTCACTGGTTAACTGCACTTTTACTGTGTAAGAAATAAGGCCAAAAGCTCCCATTTTGAGCATGGATGAACTGTAAATAGTAAAGGTCCATTAGAATTCATTAGGCGTAATTGGGAGGCACTTATTACCTTCCAAAGGCGAGTGAGAGATCGTTCCAACCAGCTAAGACCTGAGCATTACGCTAATTCTTCATTTTCTTTCATAATATTATCTCTTTCTGAGGAAGATCATTTAAATGTTAATAGACAGCTTCCCTCTGCTGTGAAGCTATCAGTGTCACTCCCTAGGAGTGCTGAAGTCGCCGTACGTGGGTCAAATCCACAACAAACCTCAATTCCACAGAGACACGAATCTTTCTCTTGTGTTTCAGCATTGGGGATCTGAAATGTTCAAACAAAATCTTGACTGTGCTAACTGCTAAATGAAAGCTCATCATTAGCAGACTCAAAACCAACCAAAAATAGCATATAATTTTATTGTACCATGGTACTTATAAAAACCTATTGGGTTTTTGTCGAGGGAACCAGGCTGATGCTAATCCAATCAACAATCAACGAACAGAGTCCAAACTATACAATTAATAACCAAAATATGTTCTGGTGACTGCCAGTCTAGCAATATCCACAATGTTTAGTGGTTGCAATGTGGTTAATCACTGGCCCAAGTCAGAAGAGCTTTTTTATTCTTATGTTCCAGTCCTTCCTTCAGTATAAGTCTATGTGATTTTTTTTTCATCCCTTTTATCCACCAGGCAAACACTTAGTAAGATGAATCTGAACACTTAGTAAATTGACTGCACATTTTGAGGTATATTTAAATATCATAAATCATACACCAAAGTTTAATACATAGGGTTTTTATTCAAAGGTATGAGCAATAATAATAATAATAATAATTGTTAAATCTATATTAAAAGAATAATAGTAGTCGGCGGCAATAGCCTCGTAGGCAGCGCGTCGACATACAGTACCCTTGCGCTTCAGGCGTCCCGAATTCGAGTCCCGGCTTGTGGACCTTTCCTGATGCTGCCCCCCCGTCTCTCTCCTACTTCACTTCCTGTCTGAATACTGTTCTGTCACAATAAACGGGAAAATGCAAATAAATAAATAAATACATCTTTACAAAAAAAGAAAAAAAAAAGAAAAAGAAAAAGAAAAATAGTAGCTGTTGCCTGAAATTGTCTGTAAAACATATGGCAACAACAACTTTTAGTGCAATATGGAATGGCATATTGGTGATATATATTTTACTACTTACAACCATATATTTCATTAAGTGAAATAATGTTAATATACCAAGTTTGCACTGCAAAAATCAGCGTTTTACCTTAAAATGTACTGATAACCACTATAATAATGCAGGTGATAATAGAAAGTTCATCATAAATGGCATGTCAATAAAACATAAAAACTTTTGTTGCATTACTGACAACAAAAATTTGAAGAAACAAAATTATTTACGAAAAATGTATCATACTGTATGTGATGTGTCACTTAGGGATTTCCTGGGTATTTGCCCTTCTACTGTAAATTATACAGTAATAATTCATTGCTTTTTCTTGCGTACATTTGGAAGTATTTTGAAGTAAAATTATATATTATGCAGCGTTAAAAAAACTATTTATGCTATTTCATATTTACAGTTTCCTTTTTCTGTAAAAACTACAAATAGTTTACACTGTAAAAGTACAAGTACACAGTCAAATACAAAACTAATCAATGCACACTGTAAAAATGATCATGATTTTAACAGTGAAAGACTGTAAATTGCAACGGTAAAAACCTGTGAATTGTTAAGTTTTCGTACTATATGCGGTGAATAATTGTAATTACATTTAAAGAAATTTTACAGTAAAATACTGTTAAAATTACTTTTTTATGGAAGTGAAAAAGTACAAGTCATTCTATAATTTACAGTGAAAAAACATAAATTGACACTCCTAGAATTCCCTGCATGACACTTCACATTTATTGCTTTTTTTTTTTTTTAATAATTATGCTTCTTCTTTTTTTCTCATTAGATGTGTACATTAGGCTTTTATTTGACATCTAATGTTGTTAAATTAATGTTTATTATTCCATTTATTATTATTTATCATTATTTATCATTATTTATCATTATTCCATGATGGTATTTAGTACACCTTATACAGTCAAACCAAAAAATATTTAGACACCATATATATTATATATATATATATATATATATATATATATATATATATATATATATATATATATATATATATATTTTATATATATATATATATATATATATATATATATATATATATATATATATTTACTAGTGGGTGCAGGACACTATAGTTGATTTATGTAAGTGAGGATAGCAAAATAGTTTACTACTAGTAAAATTGATAAAAAAAAAAAAAAAAAAAAAATTGGCAACAAAAATTATATTTGACACTTTGACCTGACCATGTTTTGTTACAAACCTTTCTATCAAATTTATTTGACCTTATCAAGATGATGTTCTGACACAGTTTAACTCTTGAATTCTTGTCATATTTTATTACCATTTTCTAAACTATAGAGAATAAACTATGATAATGTGAGAAATTTTGAAGGTGTCTGAATAAATTTTGATTTGACTGTATATGCATTTCCCTTCTCAGCTTGTGGAGAAGCTTTTTTTTTTTAGTTAAGTCTGTAAAACCTAAAATGCTGCTGCTACAATATTTTTTGTAAAGTTCTGGCAACCACAGCTGCTGGTATTTTACCATAAATTTTATTTTATTTTATTTTTTATTTTTATTTATTTATTTATTTATTTTACAGTGCAGTGATACATAGCTGCAATTGAATTACTTGCTAAAAAGCATTTTCATCTATATAGAAGTAGTAAGGATGTAAAATCCATGTAACACGGCCATCAATCTTATAGATGGAAAAAGACACAAATTATTAGCCATTAAATTAGAGTCACAAGAAAGGATGACTGACAGCAACACCTTGAACTAAATCTGTCTATTATAGGGAACAGGTTCCAGCCCGAGCTCTCCAGGGTTATTGAGCTTTAAAGAACCCCATCACCCACTTTCCCCTATAACCCAGCCCAGTTAATGAGGCTTCTCCAGGGGCAGAGGTTTGCTCCAGAGGGGGTAAAGAGGCTGTCGTGTTGCTCATTTACAGGCAACACATAGCCATGCCTGTCCACTAATTGTGGGTCTGAACTGGCTCATTTGTTTTGATCGTTAAAATTCCGTTCAGAATGACTAACACCACCCCAACCACACACATACTCACAAACACATACACAGACACAGACCATTTACTAATACAGCAGGGTTGGTAGCTTTTGTTGATTTGGAATGGACTGTCCGATCTTTAAAATACACCACGATTTAGCAGTGGTTCTCAATCAGGGGGCCGGGTCCACTAGGGACCCCAGCAAACTTCTAAGTGGCCCTCAAGATGAATTAAAAGGATAAGAAAAAACAAGCATTAAAATAAGCAAAAAAAACCCCCTCCTTTTTAATTTACCCCCTCAAGCCTTTTTTTTTTTTTTTTAAAGAAGAACAAGAAGAAGAAGAGGCAAAAATAGGGTTGCTACTGTCTTTAAACATCTGGATTTATGAGAGATTGTAATTTTTAGATCTGGGAAAGTAATGGAAATTAATTAAATATTAATAATAAAAAGTCATTATCCAGTAAATCAACAAAAGTAAATTGTTGGGCTGGTTCTTTGTAGGTCTGAACAATTAATTGGAATAAAATTGAAATTGCAATATGGCTTAGTGCTATTATCAACTCACAAAGGCTGTGAAATGCTGTTTTACATGATTTCCATCTCTGCAAGCACTGTGAGTTTGCACTGCTTATAGCATGCATTTTTAAACACAATATGCTCCAACTATTTCACCAGATTTTTAATGAGAAGCATTTATAAACCTATTGCCCAAAACAGAGATGCTTTAACCCAGAGGATTTCTACCAAAATACATGCTTGTTTAACATTTGAAGATGAAGAAATTAGGATACAAATATTAGTGCTGTAATTTTAAAGTTGCAATCAGAAAAAAAACAAAAAAAAACAAAACAAAAACGTATTGTCTACTTTTTTCAATACTCATTTTGTAACTTTACAATAAAAAATCATACAGAGATATGTTCATTTTGTTTATTTTTCATTATTATTATTATTATTATTATTATTATTATACATAAATCATATTCAATTTTGGGCCAAATTGTGCATCCCTACAAACAACCACAGCAAAACTGGGACTCTTGAAAGAAAGAAAGAAAGAAAGAAAGAAAGAAAGAAAGAAAGAAAGAAAGAAAGAAAAAGAAAGAAAGAGCATTTTAAATCTCAAATCAGAAAAAAACTATTTTTTTCTACAAGCTTGGGGTCAAAAGGAAAACAACAAAACAAAACAAAACAAAACAAAACAAAACAAAACAAAACAAAACAAAACAAAACAAAACAAAACAAAACAAAAAATGCTAAATGCAAATGATAAAATGAAACTAATAAACTAATTGTGTGCAAATTTACGTCACTTTACTAAACTGATCAAATTAGGCATTCATGAAAAGAACACATGGTTTCTGTGGATTACATTTTGTAAACTGTTTTACATAATATAGATGAATAATAGATGAATATAGCTTTTCTTTACCATGTTGGGTCACAAATTTGTCTAATGTATATGTAGTTTGTAAATGTAATGTGGATTCCAAATCAAAACCAGTTGAGAAGTATTTATACTCAACATTGCACATAGCCTAGAATACACGCATTAGTGCAAGCTTTCAAAAGAACAATGTGTACACATACACACTCTGACGAACACACACAAATACAAACACAGTATGCCCAAACCCTCCAGGGACCGCGCAGTTGCTGTCTGTGGCACATTTCAAAGCATCAGACATCAAACCTGACTGAGCCTGAGAGAGGAGCCCTTTAGCTGGCTGCTATTAAATATTGATGGACTAAAGATATGCAGATTGTTTATTGACTGGCTTCAGAGGGAAACGAGGGAAGGGCGCGTGTGTCTGGCCTGTGCCATTTCTGCCATAATCGCCTTGTCTGATTTTGGAATTCTATTTGAATGTGCAATGCTAAGGCTTTGTGTCACCCGTGGTTGTAATTACTAGACATAAACAAGCAATTAAAGGAATAATGAACTAAATATGCTGCCGAGCTTAAATGGTGTTTAGATTTAATGGGTTGGCATTGAGGAGAATAACCCCGCGGAGTGCCACACAAGTATTTGGTTAATACCCGCTAATAGCTTCAATTATTGACAATTATTGCTTATTCAAGATAAACAAAGGGTGACATTTTTGTCACTTGACACGGCAATAACATTTTCCAGGTGGTGTTCTGCATCAAGACTAGAGAAAAATAAAGCAGAACTTCCTTCAGCAGGTAAGAGGAGATGACTTGTGATTTGTGCAATGCGAGTTACGTGGCTCTTGAAGAATCTGACCATTATGGTCTAAAATTGTAAGGCTGAAGAAAGATGGCTAATTGCTGTTTGTATTCTGCCTTGGGATTCTAGTGTTCTTTACACTAGCAAATATTTGGCCACTTGATCCATTCTATTTAAAAGTACTATTTAAATGCTGCTAATGCTGTCAGAAACAGAGTGAGATAATTATAATAATTATGCTATAACAGGCCTACCACCTGTGTGCACAAAAGAGACTTTAGGGTTCAAGCAGGTCAAAAGAGCAATCAGAAATACACAAATACACTTGGGGCAGCAGAGAATCAAACAGAGCCAAAACAGTGGAAAATGATCTGTGGTAAACAAGAAGTGGATAAGTCTTATTTGGATAATCTCCTAAAGAAGATTTGGGGATTTGCTTCTAATGTTTCATGATCGCTTTAACCTCATTTTAATACTAATTGACATAAATCACACTTTAATTTTAATCTGAAAGTTTTTCCTCTAGGTTTCTAATATGGTAATCATATAGGCTAATGCTGAATTCTACAGTATATCACAACACTTGAGAGCTCCCTATATTTAGCGTTTTTAGTCATCATATACACACATAAAATGCTGTTTTAAACTGCAGCCAGCCAAATTATGCTGTCTTATATTATGCTTCTCACAGCATTTTGTGTAAATTTGTGTAAGGCACTTATTAATTCAATATGCTAATGAAAATAAGGACAAATCACTAATGTGTGTGTGTGCTATGTACTTTGTGTTTGCTACAGTATCATACTGTTAGCTTAGCAACGTGCTAACATCAGTCTCTGCTGGCTCCAACACTTTTTGTATCACAAACTGTAGGTATAAACATGTCAACATTTGCGTTTCTCAATATGAATTCTTACGGTGTGTGCACACTAAATGCGAAGCGAATATTCTCATCGCGTTATCGCTCTAAATTATTCGCAGGATGTTTTTCATGTCACTCATGCGTATATAAACATCACTTAATGCTCTTCTCCGTTTTCTGATACAACCGGAGATGTCAAACCGGCCGTATAAATAAGCTCTTCGCTGATTTCCTTGCGTATATCGTGTGTTTGCGGCAATCGCATCACCCAATTTGCTTCGTTGGCGTCGCCCAGTGCGAATTTGCATCTATTCACATCTTTGCATTGACTTTGTATGTAATCTACTCGCACAAATAATTAAATTATCTTTTGGTGTGCATTCACCATTATGCGATCTTACATTCCTTGGGGTCTCATACTATGTCATCATAAAATGTCAAAGTTTATTAGCATTTCTCAAAATCACAAGTATAGGGAATGCATGAAAGTACATGTTCTTGGATGGATCGAATACAGACTTGAGAGAACCAAACCATTATAAATCCAAGAAGATGCTGCAGGAGGACAACATATAGAAGCCTGTACGCTTTCAACTTCTCATTCTCTAGACTCCACAAATCTGTTTTTTGCATTTTTGGAATTGAGAAGCAGCCCTTAGCAACTAAGCATTAGCAACCGTGTATCCGACATTTTGGAATGGCCATGATCTGCCCATAAACATTTGAAAGTGAAGTGACAGATAACTGGCAGCAACAACTGATTCAATTAATTTGGGTCATGAATGTCAGACTATTATGCATATTGTATATGATATAAAATTCAAAATTGAACGTGGTATTGGTGAAACAGTCTCATAAATAATATTCATATAGCCTGATTTAATTTAGTTGCTAATTAAAGTGTTGTGACTAGATATATATAAGAGGTTGGTTAGAGAAGGTGGTAAACGTAAACAAGCCTAATGGTCCAAAACATGTATAATAATTTTGTTCAAATCACATATTTCTTAAAAACAGTCATAGTTTGTAGCAGCAATGATTCACATAATCGTCCATTTTGATAAAAGAATAAAAGATTGTTTTTAAACTGACAAATACACTACTGTTACATATAATTTCTATAAGAAATAGAAAAATAAATATATGTATATATATATAAATATATATATATATATATATATATATATATATATATATATATATATATATATATATATATATATATATATATATATATTAGTGCTGTCAAATGATTAATCGCGAAAAGTTTTTGTTTACATAATGTATGTGTGTGTACTGTGTGTATTTATTATGTATATATAAATACACACACATGCATGTATATATTTAAGAAAATTATGTAAAGTTTATGTATTAAATATATTTATATATGATATAAATTATATGAATATAAATATATACATACAAATACATGTAAATATTTCCAAAATATATGCTGCACGTGTGTGTATTTATATATACATAATAAATTTACACAATACACACATATATTATGTAAACAAAATCTTTTATTTTGGATGCAATTAATCGCGATTAATCGTTTAACAGCACTAATACACACACACACAACTGCTCTTTCTGGTCCTTGAATCCCACTATCACTATAATTTAATAAATTATCACTATAATTTTATAAATAATACTGTTTTTGTGTCACAAAATGACACAAAAACACAAAAATGTTTTAAGAGTTTTTAATCAAGAATGTACTTGTTTAGACTTAAAATATGTGGTTTGTTAATAAAGATAATGTCTATTTGAAATATATATAATATAACAAAGCAGTTTTTTCATGGTTATATATTATAATGGTTTTTACTCTATTTTTGATTAAATAAATAAACCTTCATGAGCATAAAAAAAAACTTTCAAAAACATTTTTAAAAAGCTTACTAGCATCAAAATTTTGAACCCTAGTGTACATCTAAATCTACAATCATCTAACTAATAACTTGATATTGTATTAAATAGATATATGTCACGCCCCTGGACTGTTTTGTTGTGGTTTTTGCTCCCCATGTGTTCCCTGTGACCCAGTTTCTCCCCAGTCTGATTGTTAATTTGCTCCAGGTGTGTCTCCTTAGTTCTTTTGATTGTCCTGTCTTTAAAAGCCCCAGTCCTTTCAGTTAGTGTTTGTCGGTCTTTGAATGTCTTCTTGTGTTCCATGTTCCCTAGATGGATTATTAAAAACTCTCAGTTTGTTAATTTGCCGTGTCTCCTCGTTCCTGGCTCCAGCGTCCGTGACAGAAAGACCGACCCTATAAAGTAAAGTATAGCGGCGTATTTCTCCTCGTTTTGTTTTCCGTTTCTGTCAGTTTTTATTTCTTTTTTTTTATGGATGACCCTGCTGTCCTCGTCCTCCTGCTGGAGCAGGGGGACCGCTCTCTCGAGGACCACACCGAGGACTTCGTGTTCCTGTCTAATTACACCACACGAAAGCAGTTGTCTGGGGATGGTCCTCGAGAGAGCCTCGCCACCTTCATCGAGTGGGTACTGGTGTCCTGCAAGTCGCACCTGACTGTGGATATCGCGGATGATGACACCAGCCCCACTCTGGACCCAGAGCCCAGTCAACCTCCACCCTACGCCACGGAGCTGCCAGAGCCCACCGCAGACGGAGAGCCAGAGCCTGCCGCGGTCGTTGAGCCATCGCCATCAGGAGCGACGGAGCTGACGATCGTCCCGGAGCATGAGCCCCAAGTGTCTGACCAGGTGCGAGAGCCGACAGCACAAGCGACGGTGGATATAGCTGTGGAGATCGTGGGGGCTATGGAAAGCCCCGCCCACGGCACCACTTCTGAGGGTGAGCTCACACTGGACTCTGGACTGTTAATTGACTTTGATACAGAAATACTCTTCACTCAACCTTCATCAGAACTGCCGGATTGGCAAAATATCCCACCCAACCTCCCTCTCCCACCGCCTCTCATCGATCTGTTCCTGTTCTCAACGCAATCTTCACTGGATCCTGTCAGCCCCTCTGCTCACCCTCAGCCCACCATCTGTGGTGTGGGCTCGCCGCTGGTCTGCCCATCTCCAGTTCCATTGGCGTTGAGTCTGGAGGATCCCTCGACTCCGCCTTCAGCCTCCGAGGCCCAGACTCCGCCTCGGTCCTGCGACCCAGTGGCTCCACCCCGGCTTCCAGCTCCCTCGTCTCCACCAGAGCCCGTCAGTCCACCAGCTCCACCGGGCTCCCTCGTCCCTCCGGCTCCGCCTTGGTCAGTCGTCCCCCTACCTCCACCTCGGGACTACACTCCTCTGGCTATGCCACGTCCCTTCATCCCTCAGGCTCCGTTGGGCTCCTCCTTCCCTCCAGCTTCACCTGAGTCCTCTGTCGCTCCGGCTCCGCCGCGGCCTTCCGGATCTCTGCCTACACCTCGGTCGCCGAAGCCTCTGGCTCCACCTTGGCCCTCCGGATCCTCGGCGTCACCCTGGCTCGTCGGCTCTCCGTCTCCACCTCGCGCTCCTCCTCCACCTGCTCCGCCTCCGTTGGTCGGCCCCCTGGAGTCGGCGGCCATTCCTCCTCCATGGCTCCTCCCTCCGTCGGCTCCACCGTGGGCCATCATCATGGCTGTGGCCTGGGTCCTGCCAGGCTCCTCCTGCTCCGAGTCCCTCCTGGCTCCTCCCTCCTTCGTCGCCTCCCTGGTCTCTGTCTGCCGGCCCCCTCCCGGTTGTCCGTCCTCCTCCTGAGCCGCCGCCATTGTTCCCACCCCCCCCCCCCCCCCCCCCCCTCCCCCCTCCCTCTGTTGTTCCACGGTGCGAGGACACACCTTCCAGGAGGGGGGAGTAATGTCACGCCCCTGGACTGTTTTGTTGTGGTTTTTGCTCCCCATGTGTTCCCTGTGACCCAGTTTCTCCCCAGTCTGATTGTTAATTTGCTCCAGGTGTGTCTCCTTAGTTCTTTTGATTGTCCTGTCTTTAAAAGCCCCAGTCCTTTCAGTTAGTGTTTGTCGGTCTTTGAATGTCTTCTTGTGTTCCATGTTCCCTAGATGGATTATTAAAAACTCTCAGTTTGTTAATTTGCCGTGTCTCCTCGTTCCTGGCTCCAGCGTCCGTGACAATATAAGTATAGTGCAGTATTTATATTATAGAGACAATTAGTTGCAAAATTATCAGTTTCCATGCAAAAATGCACTGAGACATCTTCTCTATTGACTTCCATTCAAACCGTTCCAAGATGGTGGCGCTGTTGACATATGGAAGGCAAACGCATAAGTTAATGTGTATTTATATCTACAGTGTAGCACATGTAAGTGCATGCCAATGTAGAGTGTGTCAGTTCAGTCACTTATGAGGTTACATTTCGAATAGGGAGATATAGACAGCAAGGCAGCTCACTAGGATTTTGGTACAAAGCCACTATTTACACTAAAAACGAATCTATTATGCAGAAGTATGATAATAATGTGACTATCCAGACATGAATCACACATTCCAGGACTGTGGCTGTGGGTGGCCAGTACACCGGCTGCCACTGTGCTTCATCATACACTGACCGCAGCACCCAGAGCTCTATGCCAGGCCCCTGTTGGCCCTGACGGCGTGGCAGTGTGTCAGCTTGCTCATCTCCTCTGCTAGTGATGATGCTGTGGCACAGATAGCCGTCACAGATGCTGTCATGCCGCGCAGGACCACGGAGAGTTAATCCCTTTAAGAGTCTACTGAGCCAATACGCTGCATGATACATTATGTCAGGCTGTCTCCAACAGAAATTTCTTTGAATAGAAAATGTGAAGACACTACATGAAGATGCAGGTATGTGATCAGTTAAAAATATATAATAATAATAATAATAATAATAATAATAATAGTAATAATAACAATAATAATAATTATTATTATTATTAAACATAATATTTAATTTTGTATTATTATTTGAATTACAATATTATTAAAGTATAAATTATTGTTTACACTTTAAATAAATTATTATTTAAATGATTATTTTATTTTACAGAACAACATTAAAATTACAATATGAACATTTACAACTTTTCTTTTTCTTATAAAAAAAACTTTTCTTATAGAGCTTTTATTTTGGCAGAAAACTGTAATGAGACCATAAAGCTTCTCTTTTGACATCAGCGATTCTCATTACATGTTTTATGAAGATAAAACTTTATTTAATTTGTTTGTAGAAAAAAAAATCTGAGGTGTGATAAGAATTTTAACAACCTTTTATAATAATGTAATGTAATTGAATATACTTTTAATAAATTCAAGGGAAATTTGAAAACAAACAAACAAACAAACAAACAAATAAATAAATAAAAAATGTACCACTCTTGTCAACAGTAAACCTAAAACTAACAACCTACTGTATCTGACTAATGTTAATACCGAATGGCCCACCCTCCACCATGCATGAGTAATGAGGGTGAAGACAGGCAGGTCAGTATGGTTAGTGTGGCCCCTGGAGACCCTGTGTTCCAAACCACACATACACAGAATATGAATAATAATATAATCACATACATGTCCTTCCTGTGTCTGTCAACGCAAGGCCTTACCTGTCAATCACACAGATGTTTTCATGTTAGTAAGATTTGAAGACCCTCACTTCCTGCGCTGCCATGGGTAATTGTGGTAAACATATGATTATCAATGTACATACTGGAGAATCTGAAAAAATCATGTCTGATTCATAATTGATTAGAGAAAATATGATGCGCATAAACTATTTGGTGACCTTTTAAAATGCTAACATCACACCATAATGCAGTATGATGAAACTAGAACTGGAAGCTGAAATTGCCTTAGTGAGGGACTATAAAGATTTTATTTAAGAAAAAAGTAGTCTCACATTGGAGTTATTTATTTATTTATTTATTTATTTATTCTATATAGATTTTAGTTTTAGATTATTTTGTTTTTGTTATTTATTATTTAAACTAAGCTTATTATTATTATTATTATTATTATTATTATTAATATAATTTTAGTTAATGACTTCTTCTTGTTCTTCTTCTTTTTCTTTTTATTAATATTACTTGTTTATTCATTCTTTCTATATTTATTCTATATCTGCATAGGCACATGCCTTAAGGTTCGGACACATTAGCAACATTTTGATGAAATTTCGTAGGCAAAAAAAAAAAAAAAAAAAAAAAAAAATTATATATATATATATATATATATATATAATGTGATATCTGCAAGACAGATATGAGACAGATTGTTTTCTCCAGCAGTGGTTTTCTTTGCTGCTGCAAACCAAGACTGAAATGCCATACAGCTTGAAGCATCGACATCTTGCAAGTTAGATTAGATATAATGAAAAAGCAAAGCAACAGGCATGTGTATCTGTATCAGTGCAGCAGTATATCAACTACACACACTGCATTTAATCTCTTAAAATGAGGGCTGGGCAGATTGACAGGTTTGCTGAGTTGGCTGTTAATCCCCCACCAGCACACACGTATAATCATGATCCAGACAAAGAAACTCATCACCACTGTGTGTAAATCAATAGCACCACACACATATTAACACACAAGCTCACACTTACGCAGGGACACAAAAAGCACCACATTTCTCCAATACTATTATCAATAAATCGATTCTGTCTATGTAGGAAATCTAGCTGACAGACACACACACATACACACAAGAGCTAAAAAAAGATAAGCAGACTCATCCAAACAAACTCACATATGTGCAGAACTAGTGAGCACAGCTTACGGGCTACATCATTCAAGTGTGTCGAGCCCTGAGGCTCTGTGTCAGTGAGAGCCACTCTGCAGTGTAACTGTCACTGTTCATTCCTGCAACAACACAAAACTTTACACGCAAAAATAAAAAGACAAATATGATTATCTACCAGTATAGCTGTTGTCATCGGGTGTGTCTGGTAAAGGAATATTTCACATAGAAAAATTTACCTGATGTTATTCCAAACACGCACAGTATGATTTTCTTCCATGTAATACAAAGAAGTTTAACGTTTAGCAGAAGATGACAAAAAAAAAAAAAAAAAAAAAAACTGTATATGCTATATATTAAGTTTTAATGATGATGATGACCAGAAAACAACGACAATAATAATAATAATAATAATAATAATAATAATAATAATAATAATAATAATTTCAAATAAGTTTGTATTAAAAAAATATAATTATTATTATTATTATTAGTAGTAGTAGTAGTAGTAGTAGTATTTCCAATTTAATAAGTATTATTAATTATTCAGTTGTTTTTTAATTTGTATAATTTTCTTCATTTAAATAATAAAATAAAAAAATCTTCTTATTCTTCTTCTTCTTCTTCTTCTTCTTCTGCTTCTTCTTCTTCTTCTTCTTCTTCTTCTTCTTCTTCTTCTTCTTCTTCATAATAATAATAATAATAATAATAATAATAATAATTGCTTAATATAAACTTACTTGTTATTATTATTATTATTATTATTATTATTATTATTAAACCTAGCATTTTGCATTTTGTTATTTAAATGATAAAATTATATTATTTATTATTAATTTGTTTAGTTTTCATAATTTAAATAATAATTAAATTAAAGTATTCATATTTTTACCACTACTACTACTCCTACTACTACTACTACTACTACTACTATTAATTATTATTAATATCAATATTAATATTATTATTATTATTATTATTATTGTTGTTGTTGTTGTTGTTGTTAAACATAATATTTTACATTTTATTATTATTTGAATTATAATATTATTAGAGTATAGATTATTCTTCAAAAAATAATTTACAGAACAGCATTAAAATTACATTATGAACATTTATGACTTTCTTAATTTCTTTACTTTCAAACATTAAACTATAGAGCTTTTATTTTGGTGGAAAACCATAATAAGACCTTAAAGCTTCTCTTTTGATGATAATGATGCTCATAATGATGTTGCACTTTCAAATGCACAAAAACAAAATCCTTAATAATAATGTATTATACATAATATAATATAATATAATATAATATAATGTAATATAATGTAATGCAATGTAATATAATATAATATAATATAATATAATATAATATAATATAATATAATATAATTATTACTGTAATGAAAAGCTGAATTTTCAGTAGCCAGTATTACGCCAGTATTCAGTGTTACATGATTCTTCAGAATTTATTTTAATATGCTGATTTGGTGCTCAAGAAACAATTATTATTATTAATGTTGAAAACGGGTGTGCTTCTTAATGTTTTTGTGGAAATCATGAGACATTTTTGATTCTTTGATAAATAGAAAGTTCATAATAACAGCATTTATTAAAAAAAATAATAATACATTTTAAAATGTTGCTACTGTCACTTTTTAACAATTTAATGCTTACTTGTTGAAATAATGTATTAAGTTTTCAAAACTGAATCAAAGTGTATAATATATATTCTTGTTAAAAAGTGCATTCTGGACTTATACAGGTGTCATGGGCGTAAGAAAATAATGGTAGAATTTAAATATGTTGATATCTTAAGTATGTGGTTTCAAGCCAAATATCAATGATTTATGAAATTGATCCAGCTAATTCATCTTCAGGTTGAAATATTACAGTTCAGTGCAATGCATGATGGGCATCATCAAGGGCTTCATACAATGGCCTAGAGAGCCTTATTTGCACCCACCCTGCACTGACATTCAATGTGGCATGGGTAAAAAAAAAAAAAAAAAAAAAACATCACCATGAGCGACTGCCATCACACTGCCAATAATTGTCTACTGCTGTCCTCTTAAACCCCCTGGGGTTCAAAGAAGCCTCCGGCCATCGTTCTCAGACAGGGTGAAAATGAAAAAAGAGAGATCAGGGAGGGGGGATAAGAGTGAGGGATGTGAGAGAGGACACCGAAAGAAGAGAGAGATAATGGTAATAAGAAGACAAAGACAAATACATGTTCTCAAAGGAAGGTGAGCACAAAAGGAAAGACAGAGGTTACGGGTTCCCACTGAAGCAAATTGTTGAAAGTTAACAGCAGGAATAGCTATTTGATGCCCTCTATTTATAGTATTTAGTATGCATTTCTTAACTGCTGTGACTTGCCATTATGCTTACCATGAATTTATTTGTGTGTTATATTTAATTACAAGCAACAAGAAATATCATTTAGAAGACATAAAGGCCCATAAATGATGGTAAGGAAAAATAGCATAGGCAGGAAGTAGGTGTAACCAAACATGTCCTCCAACCAATGCGCCTGTATAGGTCATTTGTCAAAATGCCTGAAAAACGACCCATCGAAGTGTATGCTAAATTTGCACCCCTATCGGCAATGATTCATAATTATGCGTCATAATTTGGGTTTTGTGTAGCTCAGTTGGTAGAGCATTGCGTTATGTGACGATATGCAATCATGTGATCACAAGATCATGGGTTTGATCCCAGCGAACGCACGAGCTCATAAAATGTATATGCACTATAAATCACGATTTTGTATGATTTCTGTGAGGGTAGGTTTAGGGGCGGAGTTAGGTGGTCATTCGTACGAATTCGTACAAATTAGCCACCTATTAAAATATGTACGAATTGCTGTGAGATCATATTGGACTGTGTTAAAAGTCCACACATTACATTTAAATGAACGCGCATTTTGATTGGTAATGACAGTCATACGTCATTTCATGACGACAGACGCAACACGACACTGTCATTATTTTACATCTACTAGAAGGCGATTACTTTAAAAAGTAAATATAGGTCATAATAAGGTGCTTGCACAAACAACCTATAGGGTGGGTTTTTTTTTTTTTTTTTTTTTTTTGGAGAAGGACAGTCTCGTGTAATAAAAATTGAATTTAAAATGAAAATTGTCATTATTTACTCACCCTCATAAATCTGTATAACTTTCGTTCATCTGGGGAACACAAACACAAAAAGATATTTTGTCCAGGGAGCACTTTTTCATAATGAGGACTTCTTAAAGAAATTGAGAAATGTGGAGACAATTTGGAGAAATTTAGAAGAATGTACACACTGCTATTTTCTGTACAACTGAAAGATCTAGAACAGACCGAAAATACAAATATCAAATACAGATTTAAAAAAAAAGTGTCAAATGACCAAATATTTTAATTCTATTTCTGTATTTTCAAGCCCAACAACACTGACAAAACAGTTAAAAAAAAAAAAAAAATGGATCTCAGTCCACTGAGAGAAATCAAAAACATGCGATTTCCTGTTTAAATATTCTCTCAAAACCTCTGAAAAGTGTTGTGCTGCGATGAGAGAATCTTTGCACTCAGGCATTTGTGATCCCCTGTGGTCAATGACAAGCCCAGAATATGTCCAAACACCATCTGTTACCTTGAATTTACTTTACCTTGAGTAATTGCACTAATGCTGACACCATGAATATACTATCTAGGAATCTGGCTCACAGTAATATTGCTAAAGGGTATTCTGGGTAAAAAAAAATCTTGCCCATATTGTGTCTACAGAAATGATGTCTCTTAAAGGAACAGATCACCCAAAACTGAATGAATTCTGTAACTCATCCTTGCACATACAGTATGCATTTTGAGTTTTATTGACATGCCTTGTAATTGATTATGGCACACCAAGTTTGAATATGCAAAAGTGCAAATGATATCTGATACCTACAGTAGAGGGGGAATTTTTTAGTGAATAACGACTCACCCAAAGTTATTGTATGATATCAGAAAGCTTGGAATGTTGACTTATATGAACCTCGTTTATGATATTCTTTGTCATTTTTGAAGCTTGACAGCCCCTGGTCACTATATACTTCCATTATATGGAAAAGAGCAGCATGAACATTTTGTAAAACATCTCTTTTTGCGATTCACGCTAGAAAAAAAAGTCAAACAGGTCTGGAACAATGTGGGTGAGTAAATAATAACAGAAGGTAACACTTTAGTATAGGGAGATTCTCACTATTAACTAGCTACTGATTAGCATGAATATTACTAGCATATTGGCAGTTTATTAGTACTTACAAAGCACATATTCTGCATGATGATATTCTACATCCTTAATTTCACCAAATACCTAAACTTAACAACTACCTTACTAATTATTAATAAGCAGCAAATTTATTGGAGTTTATTGAGGCCTAGTTAACATCTTTACTTAGATAATAGTGAGAACTGGACCTTAAAATAAAGTGTGACCTAACAGAATTTTTATTTTTTTTTGGGTGAACTGTCCCTTTAAAAATGATGCTAACACCTTCTCTTCCTCAACTTTTAGAATGTGCTTTTTAGAATGAACTTTTAGAACCCTAAGCGTTGCATTGCGGAGTCACATAATTAAAATGATTTTCGCTAAATATGCTAGCGTTTCCTCTGTCCTTAAGCTTTTCCCCATGACTCTACTGGTTTTTGTTGCTTTGCCAGAGTTTTGGCTCTTGAGGGGAACTCACTGACACATTCTGACAACATTTGCCTCCATTTAGCTAAAAATGTGCACAAGGCTCCTTATGGTTTTACAAGCTTATCTGACTTGGCACCATATCTGTCGCTGTCGGTATGCATGTGGCCCATGGCTCCAAAAAGCAAAATGAGGGAAATAAAAACTTCCTGATCTTTGTTGGTTCACCGCGGCTGTATAAAGATTAAATAGTTACAAGGTAAACCGTTGCCTGGAACATTTTTCCGAACAGAAGCTTTGTGTTTTTTTTTTTGTTTTTTACATTACTGGTAGCAATATGTGTTTCGGAAAAGGTAAAAGTTCATGGGATGTGTCCTCCGGCTGTGCCTGGAAGATGTTAGGGGTGAGAACTGGAAAGGCCCTTTTTGTTCTCCTCAAGTGTGATCTCCCAGTGGAGGTGAGGACAAAACACAGACATGACGCCACCCGTTTGTACTTGAGTTTTGCGACACAGCTCAGCAGGTAGCCAGGGAGCCATGCCAACAACAAGCGGCCCATTCGAGAGGCAGTGTGGAAAACAAAGAGGAAAATGCTGGCAGCACAGAATCTTTAAGGTTATTGAGTGTGTAGAGTTTAATTATGGACTGCTCTCATGTGAGACACATGCACATCTGGAACACCAGCCTGCCCTTTATCTCAAACCGCCTCATTTCTTACTGTGGCAAACACATGCAGTCATTTTCTCAAATTCTTTTTTCTTTTTTCCTCCCAAAAAGCACTTAAAATTGCAGAATTACTTGAGATCCATGGCACATTATATTACTTCATGTACCATTGTGGCATAATTGTCAACACAACAGGTGAAATATCTGTTGCAATGGTTGACACATTATATATTTACTTTAGAAATTTATATTTTATAGATTACAGTAATTAAAAAAAATGTAATCAGATTAAAAACAGATTTGTTTGCTTTATACAAGATATCAAATCTGATTGGCTGAGATCCTTTTCCAGTGATGTGATATTCTAACGATAACAGAACTCCAACCGTTTCACCATTTGTATCACTCCGCTTGCGGTATTTCTCACATCAAGTGTCATGGCAGACGCCCAAATCCAATATAATTTTAAGAATAATACTATTTTTGTGTCACGGAATGTAGTTTTAAGAGTTTTTTTAAGTGAGAATGTACTTGTTTAGACTTCAAATATGCAGTTTGTTAACCCTTTGAGCGGTACGGTCCCACATATGGGATTTAGAACGTTCGGTGACGTCACATAACTGCCAAATTCAAACTGTGGTTTCGCGCGTTTACTGGCGCTGAGCCAGAGACAGACGTGCACTGCGACTGTAATATTATCACAACAATGCAGTGTTCTTAACCGCATAATGCATATTTTAGGTTTCAGACATTTAAATACACATAAGTACTAGTAAAACAATACATTTAGAGCTTGTAAAATACACACAGATGTCTATGGAAGCAACAATAACAATCCATTCCAATTTAATTTGCCGATGTGTTTTATTCATATCAGATACACATAGTGTAAGTACCTATAAAGTTCACTCTATTCTTCACCCAGTTCACCGGCCACTTACTTGCATGTATTTCGGGAGAAATTGATGAATTCACGTGCTGTAAAACTGACTGACAGGACTCTCTGAACTGCAGCGCGAACAAACATGGCGGCGCCCGTCTCACGTTACAGATCACGAACAAGATCATTTATAAAGGTGTTTAAAGGACAAAACACACTCATTTACGCATATTTGTGAATTGGAATATCAGATTGTCCATGCCATGGTAAGCAAGTTTGTGAATATGTTAAATAAAAAAGGAAAAACGAAATAAAAACGATCCATCTGTCATACAGTGTTATTGTGGCCACGGTGTCACGTGACAATCATGACGCGTCGCCATGGAAACAGTAAGGGCAAACGTTCTAAAATAACGGTCGCCTAAAAAAAAAAAAAAAAAAACCTCACTCTGGGGGGACCGCTAGAATATTTTAAACTTACCACTGAAAAGGTTAATAAAGATAATGTCTATTTGAAAATATGCTTCAATGTTTTTGGAGATGTGAGTTCCAGGATGTCAGCTGCCGTTCAGTGCTCATGAACCCACCAAGAGCAGCCTTACCTCGGCCAGTTCTTCTGGAATTTGCTGCGGGCTCTGATGTCTCTATAATGTATATATATTTTTTCAATTCTCACTTTTTTTTTCCAAACACACACACACACAAATCCTCCAAGCCTGTTTCTGACACTCACTCTTCAAGTGAGACTATACCCCTCTGTTCACTGAAAGATTTACATGCTGAGCTATATCATTGTCCATATGACAAACCTTCTGGCTGTTACGGGGCTGATGAGACGAGAGACGTGCGGATCCATATGCAAGGCTTTATTGTGAAACATGGTCAAAACACAGGCAGGGTCAGACAATGGCAAACAGGTATAACACAGGCAAAACAAAGAGTAGTTCTAGGGCAAGCATGGGTCGACGATCGGCGAACAATATCCAAAGGGCAAGGCAGAGAGAGTAAATCCAGGTAAACAGCAATAATCCAAACGAGGGGCAAACAGAGTCCGAACGGCAAGGCAATGGTTAATCCAGGAAACACGGGCAGAAATCAAAACACGGGAAAACAGGCAAGGCAAGACTAAGACAACTCAGAGGGCTTTGTAGGGTAGCTATCACTAGGATATTTCCGTACAATACTCGGCCATCTGACAGAGGAAGTCCATGGCTTAAGTAGTGTGTGTGATTGCAAGATGGGTATCAGGTGTGAGAATGTGATTAGGGAAATGGCTGCTGGGAAATGAAGTCCGGGGTAGTGTGTGGTGTGAGAGTCAATGTGATGGAAGGGTGACCTCTGGTGGCGAACAAATGGAGGTCCATGGACCAGATTCATGACACTGGCCCACACACATTCACACATTTCCAATTTTAGCCTCTCGTTTTTCCTATTTTAGCCTCAAATCTAAGAATGATTTTCAGATAAGCACTCACATGGCTCACAGTGCACAAGTTCCCATTTGTGGGCTATTTGTGAGGTGACACACAAGCAGCCTTAGTATAATGACTAAGGGAGGAAGAAAGCAAGACCAAATTAAATTTAAGAGCAAAATCAAAAACTTTAACAATGACCTTTTGCAAGGGAAGATATTAGCCTCCATCCAGTCGAACATTACAGTTCTTCTTCTTCTTCTTTAATGTGTCTTATTTTCTTTAAAAAAAATAAAAATAAATAAAAAATCTCGCAGACTTCAAAATTGAATGGTTGTGTAGTCTTTATTGCAAAGAATTAGGGCTACAGTATGTTATCAGGATGGGAAACCAATCAAAACAAGATTCAGGAAAACAGATTTTAAGGCATAAATATCAGTGTGCAAACATTTTCTGTATTCCTGACCCAACTAATCCATTATATCTCAAGATTTTGACATTTAAGTCAAAGTTTGAAGATTATTCGCTTATAAGACACTCTTGAGGACCACTTGAAAAGTTGCAGGTTAAGGCTATCAGACAACTGAATGACTTTGTTGTCCTTCTGTTCATCCTTCTGCACTGAAGTCAAGATTATGAACACAGATAACTTTAGAAAGCATCCTCACGTGTGCCATCATGATAAAATACTGATGTTTTGCTTTTATTATACATCTTAAACCCACTGACTTTCTTTGTAGGGGGTCAAAATCTTCAAAAGCACAAAAAGAAACCTAGCCAGGCGAATGAAACAGCTTCACCACATGTCCAATCAGCATTAACTATGACAAAGAGACCATCAAACCAATGTTCCCATATCTATCAACAGGGTGCCTAGGAATGTTACATTAATACAAGGCCACATAGCCGTTAGCCTCACCACACCTCATTTTATAGGCCTGATATCGGTCTGCGGGGGTCTGCTTTAGATACATGTGACAGAGATGAGCATATCTGCCATATACTGATGGAGGATTAACTCAGTGCCATGCGTGAAATGACTTTGTAGCATTAGGAGAATGTTGGTCTGTTTATCTGATAAAACTTCGGGAGGCTGGGACATGGAAAAATGAAGTGGGATTAAGCAACAGTTCTCAGGAAACTCTGATGTGATGAAATGGAGAAATTACTGAGATGAAATGTGTGAGGATAACAAAGGGTTTGGTCCATATAGAGAATCAAACTATGAAAACATGATAGAAACTGTTCTGTATAAACCACTTGCATGTTAGAGCACCAAGGCACATTTTAATGGTAGACGCCAGAATTCAGTAATGAAAGCCAAACATTTGAAAATATGGATTAGAACGGATGTCTTCATTACACAGAAACAAAGTTAATATTTTTTATTTCTCATTTGTGATTTGATATGGTAGATGTATTTTAATGGAGACTGTATGAGCCTTGGTAATCATCTTGAGCCATTATCTTTCCAAGTGTCTTGTATTACTTGATAGTAATTGTCATATACAGTATATGATATGAGGACTTTTATGAACATTTTACATTGATTTATTCCAAAGATACATTTCCAAACCACTAAAGTGATCAGTTAGCTTTGGACCCCATAAAACATTGTATTTTTAGGGCTGCCAATGTTAACATTGCACAAGATAATAATAAAATGTATACTGTGCTGATAGATTTATTAATAAGACGTCTCACAAAGGCTGCATTTATTTTGTAAAGAAATACAGCAAAAAAAAACAAAAAAAAAAAAACAGTAATATTGTGTAATATATTACAATTTAAAATAATGTTAAAAAGTTTTCTATTTTAATATAGCCATAGTAACAGCCATCACCCTAGTCTTGACTGTCACATGATCCTTCAGAAATAATTTTAATATGCTGATTTGATGCTCAAGAAACATTTTTTTTTATTATTCTCAGTCAAAAATAGTTGCACTTCTTGTAGTTTTTTTAATTTTAGAATTCTTTGATGTATATGAAATTCACAAGAACAGTGTTTCTTTTACATTATAAAATGCCAATTTAGCACATTCTTTCTAAATAAAATTATTCATTATTATTTGTAAACAATTTATATTTATGGGAATATTAATATATATATATAGCTAATTTTTATTTTTATTTTTTATTTTCTTTTTATTGCAAATCAAGTGGCAACTTAACACAGCATTAAACATAACACCTGCATTTAGTGAAGTCTGTGTCATTTATTTCTTTTACTTTGCAAATCTTTAGGGAAATGTCCAGTTATACCAACAGGAGGGTCAAACAACAAAAGCCAGTGAAGACAGGACAGAATGTAGGTTTAACAGCTCTGTGGAGACAGATGGCATGTGTTCCACAGGATAGATGACATATGATGTGTTTCTTTAGCTAAATAAAGAGTTCATATGTCAAAGTCAAGGCTTTAAATAGGAAAGGAGGACACCAATATGGAAAAGTTAAGCCTGAAAGACAAATTGTTAAAACTGAATGTGTGTAAAGCAACACTTGACATGCTCCACATATGTGATGCCTTAGAGAATCACAGGTTTCAGTGAAAAGTTAAAGTCCAATAAAGTGCAACAGTGACCATCTCGGGACCTCTTATCAAAGTATCTGTGAGCTGAGTTATGTGCAGTGTCAGCGGCCATGACACATATTTTATAACAATAATGGATTATGATTTAGAAATGTCTTGAGAGGGAAACGAGTCAAAAAACCTGAACAAGAGATGCCAGTCACTGTCAAATGAAAGATTGTACTGCAATAGAAATCAGTGTTTGTTGAGATTTGGCAAATTTGGATTCTTGTTGTCGTGATTTATGGTAAATGCTAAAGACATCAGCAAAATGGTATCTACTTACAAAGATAAATAGGTCCCTCCACTCATGTCTTTAACCAGAATGAGAGGTCACTGACAAACCCAACAAAGGGGGCAAAAAACAAATTCAGACCTCGATCTGACAGCTTGAGGGTGGTCACAGGTGGTATACCTCATTCACACTGCAAAAAGGTCACTGTGATCCAGACATCATTAGTTGGGTGTCACATGATTCATTATACTGTTGGATTAATTCCTTGTTCCTTTCACACAACTTAAAAATGGGAAGTTCATCTCCATGACTCTGGAAGTAATCAAATTCTCCGGAGGGTTTTTGAGATTTGAGTGTCCTATGAGTGTTGGTTTTTAAATAGGAAAATACTTTGGGTGTGTGAAAGGTTTAAAGGGGAACTGCATGGAAAAAATAACATTTTGTCACAATTGGTGTTGCTAGAATCTGTTTTAGGCTATAAAAAATATAATTTCATGTTTTGTTGGTGACTTAATATCTATAAATCATCCAAATAACTTTGTCATCTATCTAATGGCAACATCAAACTGTAATATAGCAAGAAAGAGCCTCTCCAATTTTTCTCAGCACTTGAATCAAACACATGTATGGTCATACACCACTAGACTCGAAATTACACTATGCTGAAAGACAGCCGGCAGCAAAAAAAGGTCATTTTACAACATAAAGCTCTAAACTCCCACACATAAAGAGTTTCATTACCCTCTTGGTACTCCTGGTCATTCTTTATTAGCCTTTCTGCTGACAAATTGTGTTTATCTGATGCCTCGTGAACTTATGACAGTGGCAGATTCACTTCAGTGTTCACTTCACTCTTTGAAGATCAAGAAAGAAGTTGTAAACCAGTCCACTTAATACCAGTGTCCAGGAAATTTAAAAAGTGATCCCTTTGAAGTCTGGTGTGAAAAAAGCACATAAGCAGATTTTGGTAAGTTAATCAGGCTTAAAACTCCCACCCTCCTCTGTCTTTCTGTGAATATAAAATGGTCTCATTAGGCAAGGCCATGACTGCGCTCTGCATACTGCCACCAAATGCTCAACAACATGGTGGTTTATGGATCTCTGAGCCACATCAGAGAGCCGGGTGCCCCATTTTTCCCCGAAAGAGACTCATTTTACAAGACTGTGTCTCATGTAACTGCACTAATCAGTCAGAGTAGAGAGTTTAACACATGCTGTAAAAGAGCTACTGAGTCATTCATTCTATGCAGTGCAGTCTTAATATACTGCAAAAAATATTAAACTCAATGTTTTTTATAGATGAAAATCCTATTAGTTGATTTTCTGTTATTGCAATATCACAACATAAGCATAAATTTTCAATAATTTTACTACTTTGGTTTAAACAAGTGTTTGAACAAAACGTTTCTTGTAGGGCTGTGTATTTGTTGATACTGATTCTTAAAATCCCACGATCGATATTTTACTCTAAGTCTATTTTTAGGGTAAGTGGTGAAAAATACATAATAGCAAGGCAACATACCACAAAACAGAATGAAAAAGTCTTTTTGTTGCTGTCTTTGCAGGCTGCATGCAATATCAAACATGCAGCACAATCAGTGTAGCCCGATTCTGGAAACAAATGACTCTTAGGAGTCAGTTCTTGTAAAAGTTACTGGTTTGAATCCATTCTGAAACACTGTCCTGAATCATTTACACCATTAGAAGAGAGATAATGTCTTCCTATATGTAAGCAAAATTAACATTTTAACTGAAATATACCTAAATGAAAAATATATATAATGAAGAAAATCTTTATTTATAAGTTCTATTTTCTTGAGAATATGTTTAAAAGGGTAATCAAACATACACCTCAAGATCACGTTCTATCTTATATAGACTTTTGTAATATCCTTTTAAGTGATGTGCCATAGACCAAACCAACCATCTCCGAGGTTACAAAATTATGTTACAAAACATTACAAAATTTACTTTGAAGAAAAAAAAAAAGTATTTAAAAATCAGACAAAAAGACAAAGGTACTAAAATCCTATGATACATTGCAAATTTGTTGCAGAATATACACAGAGAGCTTGAAAGAATGGGGAGGCACTCATTTTGTCATTCGTAGTATTTTGTGGGAGTAGAAAGGCACTTTTTTTGGCAATTGTCACAATTTTTCACCGTTTCTCAACAATTTCATGTTGAATTCCACTGCTGAACATGTTTATTGTTCAAAATCAATTCTCCGATGGAGAACATGAATAGAATTACTAACAGAACCCGATTGTTGCACTCTGTAGTTTCTCATGCTTTCTTGTTTTGATGTCACTTCCTAAGGAATGATGTCATCATTAGTTAGTTAACCAAATTATTATTATTTTTTTTTTAAAGAATGAGAAGAATACTTTCAGAACAAAAGTCGCTGAAAAACTGGGAGGGCACTGTTGCACTTTATTAGCAAACAGCACAACAGGAAAGACCCTTCTACATGGTGAAGAGAAATTAACATATTTTCGTAAAATTTCTTTTTAAAGAAATCACTCAAAAATCCTTGCTCCTCAAGTCACAGTACAGCTGCGCACTCTCTCCAGAAGAGTCCAGAAGTCCATGGTGGGACAGCGTGTGACAACTGGCTGGGCCGTTTCCAGGGGCGTCGTTAGTGGGGGAAAAAGGGTGACAAAGTACATAGGGCCCAGAGGTCTGGGGGGCCCGCGATCGCCTACTGGCCATCGGGAACACCGGGACATTCCATTCAAGTAGTGGGCCAATCGCCGAAACGAAGGAGACCTCCCCGCTGTTTTTAAATTACAGCACATGCGAAACCGCATAAAGCAAATACTCCAAAAGTGTGAAGCAGCACTAACGGTGCATCCGCCAGCCGCGCGTCAAAGTGCGCGATCAGTCACCACACAGCACAGCGCTTCTGCCACGATTCATAAGAGATAAACAGTGTGAGTCACTTGATGAGAACATTAAATGTTCTGTAGTGATGCTGGCTGAAAACAGCCATGACAATAGCAATGAGTCGTTCTTGAACGATTTGTTCATTTTGAATGAATCTTTAATGTGACTCGGGAAGAACGAGTCATCTCGGGGAGTGATTCTTTCAATCGAGCATGCGCAACATCCTATAGGTTCTGTACTGGAATTAGTTCACCTGTTTTGAGTCTTCAGGTTTTTTGAATCGTTCGTTCATCACGTGACAGTCCCATATGTGTAATCTATGTAGTCTGAGCCGGAAAGAAAATTGATTAGTTCATCTCTTGAGTCTTCGGGTTTGAGTCGTTTGTTCAACACTTGACAGCCCCATAAGCTTAACCAATGCAGTCTGAGCCGGAAAGAGAATTGATTTGTTCATCTCTCGAGTCTTCGGGTTTTTCGAGTCGTTTGTTCATCACGTGACAGCCCCATAAGCTTAACCTATGCAGTCTGAGCCGGAAAGAGACTTAATAATTATAACCAGAATTTTTTGTCCACACAGTAGAAATAAAGGGTAACCAAAATGGTTTGGTAACATTCTACAAAATCATCAACAGAAGAAAGTCACTTGGAATGACATGAGGGTGAGGAAATGATGACAGAATTTATTAGCAGTAAATTTCCAGCAGTCTAGCTCAAAATCAATGCTTTACTGTCAAGTGCTTTTCTATGTGACAAAAATGCATTATTAAGTTTGTTGCATATGTCGTGAATTCAGTTTATTCATTTATTAACTCCAATTGAAGGCCCTATGACCCATCACCCCAAACGTTATTTGACATTTTATGATCACAACTCATACTCATACCCACACATAACCGCTGAACGTGATTTTGAGGGGCCCCGTAGCAAATTTAGTGCACAGGGCCCAGAATTCCTAGCGACGGCCCTGGCCATTTCTGATCCCAGATGAGGAGCAGGTGATAATGAGACACAAGAGCACAGGGTCAAAGGTCAGCTCTACATCAGTGTCAGTCCCACATAAGTGACAAGTCTCGCTCAACCGAGAGTTAAATTACTCTTGCCTGACAAAGAGCAGACAGACAAAGAATGAAAAATGGGTTTGGATGGATCAGAGGTGTGGACAGACTCTCAAAGAGCACGTCCTTACAAATTAGCGACCGTCTGGAACGCGGTCTGTATTGCACCCTGCCATAAACTTCTTCCTCTTGTAAATGGACGATGGTAAAGATACTGAATTTGTTAAGCTCCCTCATTTAGTCCATACCATTAATAGATAGATAGATAGATAGATAGATAGATAGATAGATAGATCTAATTGCTCCCATTCTTGCTACCTGATCTCATGACAAAAACGTACCTCTGGGAACTTTTTCGCAAGACGCGAAATATGTACCAATAAGTTCATATCACTGCAGTTTCCAACAGAAATGAACACTAGAGGCGATAAAACAGCGAGCTTTTGTAATCATTTTTGTACAACGTTATACAGCTCCATATGTTTTGCTTTCCGGAAGCAACAAGCTTGCTCGGTAGGTCAGTTGGCAAGGAATTGGGCTTAAAATGCAGAATCCTTGGGTACGAATCCCATCAAAAACGTGACGCACAATGAAAGAACTGAAAGATGAGAAATTGAAAAACAAGATAAAACGGCATGCTTGCGATTGCGTTTTTACGTCACATTCGCTTTTGTTCATACTTTAGGTGTAGTGCAGATGGTACGTTATTTGAAAACGTCACGGAGCATTAGACTTATAGCACCACTCAATGAACATTTAAAGTCAGAATTGCAGTGACACCTACAAAACCAACGTCACATAAAACGTACCGTACGTACGTTCATCTGTTCCAGGGAAAAAAACGAACACTCTTTTAGCGACATTTCACATCAAATATGTCACGAAACCTACATGCCGCTTCGTATTTTGAGTCTTGCAAAAAAGTTCCTGGTATGTTTTTGTCCTGTGTTCATAATTTCAATCATATTCCATCTTGTTTAGTGTTTTGTAATATTTTAGAATTTTGTGTTTTATTTAGTGTTTTCTTTTAACCAATGATGACATCATCCTCCAGGAAGTGATATCAGATGGGAAACTGGAAAACGAGAAAAACATGAAAAACTATATAGTGCATTTGGGTTTCTGGAAGTAAAAATTCTGTTAATTTTCATGCTGGAATTGATCCTGAACAATAACTTATGAACCTTTAAGGATAGATCTGCTGTGAGCTACAAGGATGGTGTATGTTTTTGTTGAAACCCTCAGCCTGCATTATTTCATTTTATTTAAATAATCATGTTTAACAGCAAACGTTTCTGGTAAAAAAATCTACTTTACCCATGATTCTGCAGAGAAATCTACACCAATCAGAGAACTCTGACATGCAAATTGTGCCAAAAGAACACTTAAAAGGATATGAAGTGACATTTACATTTATGCCTGTATTTTCACAATTTCTTATAATTTCCGTGCAGAATACTATATAAAAAAATATATAAATAAATAAATAAATAAATAATAATGATAAAAATAAAAAATAATGGGAATGGTTCTCATGCTTTGTACATTTGGTTAGGATTCATATGTCTTTCTTTCATGCTTGTTCAAGTCATTGCACATTCTTGCAACCTTTTCTTTAAAAAAGACATTCTTTTAAAAAAAAGTACTAAATTGGTGACAATAACAATGTATCTTTTAAAGTGAAGTGCCTGTAGACAGCAATGGGTTGCACTTATAACCCATTTACAGCTTTAAATGGTCATGCATTAGTCCCCTATTTTGTCTGCTAGTGAAAATGATTGTGGAGAAAAAAAAATTCACCTTTTTTTATGTGTGCCGTTTTGTGCTCAATTTTAACCATTCAAAATGGTTAAAGGTTAGCCAAACTTCCACAAATTGCCTTTGTGCTTCATATTAGAAAAATTACTTATATACCTCTGGACAGAGGTAATGGATTCACCATTGAGAGAAAAGATGGATTTAGACTATTTAATTCTATGACAGCATAATCAACTTTGTCTACGCTTTTTTTTTTTTTCTCCATCTCTTCTTTCCGATCACGTCATCTCATCCTTTTGACCTCTCAGTCAGACAATCATGACAGGTCAGCCCCTCAGCAGCTCAGACAGATGGTTGGCTGGTCGGCCCTGATGCCCTTCCATGTACAAGGTCAACCCCCCCGACGCCCCTTCTTGGTCTTTCTGTCTTTTCCCTCATGAACTTTTTAGTCTCTGACGTCCCCTACATGTGCCAACCAGGTGAGGGGGGCCACTGGCCCCATTTAATCCCAGAGTCTCTCAGGAGGAGATAGACCAAGCTTGTTGATATTAAATGCTTCATTATGTCAGTGATCATGTGACTTTATTTTACATGTTGCTTTTTCCAGTGAATTCCAAATTGGCACATTATGATCTGATTTATATATATATATATATATATATATATATATATAATTAAATTGAAATATAAATAAATTAATATATAAGAGTAATTTATCTTCATAAATAAATAAATTTGTACACACACACGCACACGATTTTACAGCACAATGTATGATAGTGATAACATATATTCAATAGTATATCAGCAAACAACAACAAGGCAGCCCATAGAAGAGGACCATGATCCAAGATACAGTCGAGTATTTGGTAGGAGCCATTATATATTTATAGGTAAAGAGATATGAAGATCCGCTTAGAGTCAGTCATTTTTATATGTGCTTTGATTACTTTAGCAACAACAGAGATTGTGCATCAATTTTCAGGATTTAGTTGATAATTAAATTGTTATTTGAAAATTGATACATTGTATTATATATATATATATATATATATATATATATATATATATATATATATATATATAAAATTGTATAAAATATTCATTTATTAAAAAAAAAAACATTTTAATGTCTGTCTGTCTAAACAGACATTTGAAATTGATTATCATATTGAACTTATTTCACAATTATTTATTTATTTAAAACTGGTTGTTGTCTTTTATTTATTTATTTATTTATTTATTTTATATCTGTCTGTCTGTCTAAAAACATTTGAAACTGATTATCATATCAAACTTATTTCACAATTATTTATTTATTTAAAACTGTCTAGTTTTGGGAAAACACACTTTATAGCAAAACAGGGTTCTGAATGTACTGTATATATTTTCAAACATGACAAAGTAATGACCTGTGAATCAGTAAATTAATCAGATGTTAGTTCAGTAACTGCTCCTACTGATTCAGTGAGTCAGTAAACAGATTCAAACTAAAAACTCAAGAGTTCATAACTCTGTAGAAAAATGTGTCTGTCTGTTGTCTTTATGTTATTTTGTAGTGCCTAGTGTTCTTATTTCATTACATTCATTTTAGAATGCAAGCTCATATAAATTTTAGCCATGATGCTGTAGATTTAGTAGCAGCACCAAACCACCGGCAAATAGCAAACTCTGTCAAGAGTGTTTCAGTGCAGTGTTCTGTCCATATTAGTGAAAAACACTAACAGAATCAAATATCATGAAAAGTTTTTAGATCTGAGCAAGAATGATCAAACTTGTAAAATATACCAAATAAAATGAGCTGATAAATCTTTATAACAACCATGTCTTGGTAATTACTTGGTAATATGTACAGAACAATCAAGTGGTAATGATTTGGTAACACAGAACGATCAAGTGAATTTCAAACACTCACTAATAATGGTAGCAACCTGATCTCATGACGAAAACATACCTGTGGGAACTTTTTCAAAAGATGCAAAATACATACACTGTAAAAAATAACCGTGAATTTAACGGTAAAAGACTGTAAAAATGCTACAGTAAAAAAACTGTTAAATGGTTAACGGTAAATTCCCATACTATATACGGAGAAAAACTGTATTGGACATTGCATGTAATTTTACGGTAGTATACTGTTTCTGGAAGTGAAAAAGAATGTATGATTTACAGTGAATAACCGTAAATTGACATTCCCAGAATTCCCTGCGTTACATTTAAAATTTGATGTTTTTTTGTTTTGTTTTGTTTTGTTTTGTTTTAATAACTATGTTCCTTCTTTCTTTTTTTTCTTATCAGTTTTGTATGTTAGGGTTGTATGTTACATCTAATGTTGTTAAATTAATGTTTAATGCATTATTTCAGTTTCATGTGTGTTACCATGATGGTGTTTAGTGTTTGTGTGAATGACACTGTGCACCTTGTATATACACTATATTGCCAAAAGTATTGGGTCACTCCCTTCTAATGAACAGGTTTGACTACTTTATTAATTTCCATGAGTACAAATCTTAATGCTTAAGCATATAATGATATTCTAGGGAATTGTGTGCTTCTAATTTTAAAGCAACAGTTTGGACAGGACCCTTTTCTATTCTAACATGACAATGCCTCTGTGTATAAGGCAAGGTTCAAAAAGAAATTATTGATTTAGTCAGTGTGGAAGAACTTGACTGGTCTGCAGAAAGTCAAGTCCTAATCCAAGCTGAACACCTCTGGTGTGACTTTAAATGCAGATCTTGAGCCAAAAACTCTTTACCAAACACCAATGACTTGTACAGTCATTTTAGACACTTCCAAAACTGTTGCAACGGAGATGGAAATACAATTTTTAAATACGTGCATTATGTTTCCATCTTTGTTGCCACAGTTTTGGAAGTGCCTTTTTCTGTTCTAAAGAAGGGGATGTCCCAATACGTTTGTCCATATAGTGTATGTACAAGTCATTGGTATTTGGTAAAGAGTTTTTGGCTCAAGGTCTGCATTTAAAGTCACACCAGAGGTGTTCAGCTTGGATTAGAGATGTTCAGCTTCCACACTGACTAAATCAATCATTTCTTTTTGAACCTTGCCTTATACACAGAGGCATTGTCATGTTAGAATAGAAAAGGGTCCTGTCCAAACTGTTGCTTTCAAATTAGAAGCACACAATTCCCTAGAATATCATTATATACTTAAACATTAAGGTTTGTACTCATGGAAATTACTAAAGTAGTCAAACCTGTTCATTATAAGGGGGTGACCCAATACTTTTGGCAATATAGTGTATGTTATTATTTAAAAGCTGCTTGTGATGGGCTTTGTTTCATCATGTGACTTTCTCATCACCACCTGGATTTGGTGGTTTTGGTGTTTATCAGTGCATTACAAAGGTACAAATCAGATTTCATTACTTCAATAGGTTGGTATATTAACATTATATCAGTTAATGAAATTACGATATTTATCTGTAAATTTAAGTTAAAACTAGGGGTGGGCAATATGGCAAAAATATAATATCACAATTTTTTTTTTTTTTTTTTTTTTTAGAAATATCACGATTACACAATTTTATCACGATTCTTTGTCATGTTAGTTTTACTATTTTGTCTGAGCAGTGCAGCCAAAATAATTTCCCTATTATAAAGACAAAGCCTTTCAAGGTAACAAAATATGAAAAAGAATGGTGGATATTTAGGCCAAAGTGGACGAAGATAAAAAAAAAAAAATCTTTGTCATTATTTTATCTTTGTTATTAAAAATAAGAACAAAGATACACATTACAAATACACATAATATACAAATAAAACAAACAGTGCTTTATTTTCATGTACAATAGGCATATTTAGCAAGAGCATTAAAGAAATTGAATGAACAAATACAAAAATAAAACACTATATAGATTGATTCCTTTTAAAGCAGCTGTATTATTTTTTTTCTGTATTTTAGTGAGTTATTTTTTTCTCTTTGCGTTTTATTTTTTTTTTTTTAACATTAAAGAATAAAAATTCTGTCATCTATCTGTCGATTCTGTCATAGTGTTTTATATTTATACCATCATTTACTCACTCAAAATTAGTTTTAAACCCGAATGAGTTTCTTTCTTCTGCTGAACATAAATGCTATTTTGAAGAATGTGGGTAACCAAACAGTTGCTGGTCCACAGTGACTTCCATAGTATTTTTTTCCTTCTATCAATTTCAGTGTGGACCAGCAATTGTTTGGCTACCCACATTCTTCAAAATATCTTCTTTTTGTGTTCAGCACAAGAAAGAAATTAATACAGGTTTGGGACAACATGTGAGTGAGTAAATAATGACAGAAATTAAATTTTAGGGTGAACTATCCCTTTAATAACAGCATGTGTAGTTCTGTCCCTTTAAGACCTGCACGTATCTAATATACAGGCACGCATCCGTTTGTCTGAACTGTTTACTTTCATTTTAGACATAACCAGCTGAGTCTATACATAAACCTTGTGTGTTTTGACAGTATTACCGCAAAAGATAACTTAGTTCAGTAATCAGGCGCTGTTAGACAGGCTTTTTAGTGTGCGTGCTTCAGGTGTACGGGCTCAGAAAAAGCACACGTCAGACCAGCGTGTGAATGAAAAGTTTAACTGGCAAGGCTTTAAAACACATGCAAATTATGTACTTTTATGATTGCAAATAAGTGCAGTGTCTCGTGAGAGTAACTCTCCCGTTGAGTTAACACTGATGTGAATGTATGTGGCGTTGTACAGTATATTGTAACGAAGGCGCCAGAACTGCAACTGATAGAATGTGCGCTGTAGCACGATACTACGATATTTCTCCAAAAGTAGATCGTGGAGACATTTTTATCATCCACGATCAAAAATTGTCATATCGCACACCCCTAGTTAAATCCATAAAACCTAAAATGTTGCTACCATATTTTTTACGTTAAAATTCCAGCAATCACAGCTGGCGTTTTTTTACCGTAAATTTTACAGATTTTTTTTACAGTGTACCGCCATGTACATGTCATGACATAATTGATGTGAAATGTCAACTGAGTTTTTTTTTTTTTTTTTGGCCTGGGAACAGATGAACGTACATATTCTACGTTTTATGTGACGTTGGTTTTGTACGTGTCACTGCAGTTCTGAATTGAAACGTTGAGTGGCGCTATAAGTCTAATGCTCCATGACGTTTTAAAATAACGTACCATCTGCACTACACCTAAACCTACCAGATAGTATGAAAGAAAATGAATGTGACATAAAAACGCAATCGCAAGCATGCTGTTTTAGCTTGTTTTTCAATCTCTCATCTTTCAGCTCTTTCATCGTGAGTCATGTTTTCCACAGGATTTGTACTCAAGGATTCCACATCCTAAGTCCTATTCCGCACCGGCTGAGCTACTGAGTAAGCTTGTTACGTCCGGAAAGCGAAAAACGTGGAGCTAATCATAACTTTGTACGAAAACGATTACAAGTGCTCAATATTTTATCGCCTCTAGTGTTCATTTCTGTTGAAAACTGCAGTGATATGTACTTATTGGAATGTATTTCCCATCTTGCGAAAAAGTTCCCACAGGTACGTTTTCATCATGAGATCACGTAGCAATAGCATTAAACCCCCAGCATATGTTGAACTATGCACCACACCACTGTCTTTCTAATACTGAGGTTTTATTGTATTTCAGTTCTTGGTGTTTTGCCAGCTTTGTGTGCCAGGACAGTGATTTAAATGGTGATAAACTAGAGCCAGCCAGACCATCACACAGAGAGAATTTGGACGCCTAATTACACGGACATCCCGATATGCCATCCTAAATCAATGGACGCCCAGTTGAGGAAGAAAAGAGGCCATTCATCCTAATCCAGAGATGGAAGAGAGCATTGATATGCAGGAAGGATCGGGGATATTGACGACCGTAATCAATGATCTATGATCAGTGGGATGGTGTACCTGCCAGGGGAAAGACACATTCCTACCCTCCAGCTGCCTTGCTTTCATGCTCAAAGGAAAAGAAGAGTCCTCCCCTTCCCTCTTCAGTCCAGTCAACTGAAACTTCTTCACAGTAACTTTAAGGACTTTGTTTATGCAAGCTATAATTAGTGAGATAGTCAATAAAACAGTGGGAGGCTCTGATCACAATGGAGAGTTGGAGTAGGTTGAGGAAGATGGGAGTGTTTTAAAACTGGCATTGATGCAGTCTGGGAGTGATTGGAGCAACCATGGATCTTCATAACAAAAACAGAAGCAGAAGACTTAGAGGATGTGGACTGGTCTGGGCCAATACCGGCTCATCACAACAGTCAGTCCTTTACTACACTTGCTATTGTGTGTATATACAACACAGTGTCTGTTGTATTATATGATGATGTCCCCTTGTTTTTGAAAGAAGTATTTTATACTGACCAAGGCTCCATTTATTTGATCAAAAATACAGTAGAAACCGTAATATTGTGAAATATTAATGCAATTTAAAATAACTGGTTTCTATTTTAATGTGTTTTAAAGTCGAATTTATTCCTAATTACCAAAGCTTTTAAGCATTTTTTCAGCCATTACTTCATCCAAATATGATGATTTAGTGTTCAAGAAACATTTTGTGTCATTTTCAGTGTTGAGAAGTTGTGTGCATATATGCACACAACTTTTGCAAAATGTAGCAACAAGAAAGAATATGATATTTGCTAAATGTGTTATGATGTTAAACATACTTCATAAATGGTAAGTTTAAAATAAAATGTTTGCAGTTTTACAGTCTTTATAACACATTTTATAAAATATCAGACCCTTATGGTTCCTAGACCCCAGTTTGTAAACCTATGGAGATGTTCACATGTTCCCCACTAGGACACCAATCATTTTAGTAAGAAATGCAGTCAAAACATCAGGCTGGCTTGGCACAAAAATGAAGCACTTATCTGATAGTTGTGTACAGGGAAGCACTGTATGAACGTTGAGAGGCTGTAATTTCACTTATGCCAGAATCTGCTACTGTTGCATAAATGACATGGCTTGACAATGTCAGAATTTCTTTCCTATAAATCTTTGAAAATTAGCTTTTTACAGTTCATTTCAACCACCGGTCCACAAGTCAGCCTTCCCGTCAGGAAAATCCTTGTCCTCCCTATAGACAGTCTGCCCCAGTAATGAAATAGAAAGCTAAGATACTCCAATTCCCCCACATGAAGCCAACTCAGCAGAGGTTGAAAAAGAAATCCATTCAGGCACTAGTGAGGGGTCATTAAAGCTTGATTTTACGCCTGCACTTCAGCACACACTGTAAACTTGCCCTGAATATTTATGGAGGTTTAAAGCGTCCACCACATCACTCTCTGAGGTGTCACAAAACAGCTGTAATCAGGAGTCAGAAATGAGTCCCTGTCTGCTGTTCTCCTCACTCTCAGTCAATAGAGCCGCTGTGTAAAGTCAGCTGTAAAAACTCTGTAAAACGATGCTTCCCTCTGTGTGCCGTCGACTAGCTCGCACAATCTAGCAGCCGCCACGACAGATCATTCACAAACCACTAAACATATAAGAAACAGACTCAATGCCATACATTTCATATGTCTGCTTTTGGACAAAATCAAAGTGCGGCTGTTTTTGTAAATGTTGAAAACCTGTTTTTTTCAATTGTCATTGTTCATTTTCAGTAGCCAGCATTCAATAACAAACTTTCACTATGTTTAACTCGGTTTCAGGAATGACTTGAAATTTACATTCACTACCATTCAAAAGTTAAAGCTGATAAAAAAAAATGTTATGTTTTTGGAAAAAGTCGCTTATGCTCACCATGTCTGTATTTACGTGATCAAAATACAATAAAAACACTATTATTGTGAAATGTTATTACAATTTAAAATAACAGTTTTCTATTTCAATATATTTTAAAATGTAATTTATTCCTGTGATGCAAAGCTGAATTTTCAGCATCATTACTCTAGTCTTCTGTCACATGATCCTTCAGAAATCATTCTAATATGCTGATTTGCTGTTCAATAACTATTTATTATTGTCATTAATGTTGAAAACAGTTGTGCTGCTTAATATTTTTGTGGAAATTGAGATACATTCCTTTTCAGGATTCTTTGACTAAAAAAAAAAAAAAAAAAAAAAAAAACGGCATTTAAATCTTTTGTAACCATATTGATGTCTTTACTGTCACTTTTGATCAATTTAATGCATGCTTGCATTATTTTAAAATTAAATATGTATAAAAATACAATTTCTGTATTACCTTTATAACAGTTAATACCATTATGAACATTTTTCAATGCATGAAAATGTATAACTGCCTTTATAATTTAGGAAGAAGCATCCAGAAGCATGCCACTGTAAATTGAATGCATCCTTGCTGAATGAAAGTATTAATTTCTATGAATGAATCAATGAATGAATGAACGAATGATTGAATGTGAATGAATGAATGTGAATGAATGAGTGAATGAAAATAAATTACTGAGGTCAAACTTTTAAACGGCAGTGTACAGTCAAGCCTCTAACTTTGTTTATTGACCAAATATCAGGGAAATACATTTTTTAAAAAGGCAAACTGAACATTCTAAACAATGGAACATTTTTAAACAATAAGGTACAATAAGACATGCTATACTGTGAATATAATCACAGTTAAAGAGCATTGCAGTGCCTGCAACCTCTTCTACTGATCATATTCGCAATATACCATGTTCTCATATCCTTTTTCAAGCAAATTAACTAGCTGCTGTCCTAGTTCCTAAGATGTAAACCTCTTAAGGTTAACAATTGGCCTTTATGTGTGCTTTGCAATGTTACTAAACCATGTATTTCAGCACTGGAAGCTGGAATGCCGTATTGACCAATCAGCATCCAGGGCTAAAAGTGTCTATTTATAATAATTAGCAAAATATACAGGTATCAGTACAAACATACAGGATGGCGTTTGTTTACTGGTGGCCTAAATGAATATGTGGCTGACTAACCGATTTCTCTTTTTTCATTCATTTGTTCGTGTTTTCCTTGATGTGTACCTTTCAGCTTTGCAAGGCGTTAGAGTTTATTCATCCATGCGTTATTGATTGTAAGTTACTGAAACACTGCACTTTAATTAAGACTCACTAGGGCCTGAGACAGTACGCTGATCGTGCTTTAACACCCATCCATTACAACCACTAAACCATGTCCATCTTGCAAAACAACTCTGTAAACTAAAAAGTTTAAAAAGTTAGTTCACATCCTCAAAAAACAGGATGTTGGATTAATTACAGCTATGTAAAGCAATGAAGTGAGAAAGTATATCTCTTGTTCTTTTATAAGCTGTAACTATATGGATAAAAACCCACCAAGAAACATTTTCGCACAGAAGAAGTGAAGCTATTAATTGGAGAGATGAAAAAATAGGCACATTTTACCGTCAGTGCTAATGAATGCTATAGGTCTACAATTCTGACTTTTCCTTTCTCCCCTGTCTCTATGTCTCCTCCTTTATTGCCCTTTCTCCTCCCTTCAGTGATATGACGGAGGGCCAGGGACCCCTGCATGCCTCTCTTATCTCTTCTCTCCAGCTGCGCCCTGGTGGGGAGAGGCATTCTGGGAGAAGGATCCTGTTTGGGCTGAACCTGGGGAGGGAGCTTATTGCTGGACTGGGAGACCTGGACTTGAATACATGTTCAAAGACCAGCATCTCAGACTGAAAGAAAGGCTGGATACTTTTAGTTGTAGTTGTGCTGCCATTTGTGCAGGAATTTGATTGCAGATTGTATAGTCCAATTAAAGTTCTGAAATGTCCAGATTTGTGAGCAAAGGTCAACTTATGACATTTTCAGAGAGGGTATTTTTTTTTTTTTTGGCCTTGTGCCTATGGCCGAATCACAGCCGTGCTGATATGCAGCCATATAAACGCATATACGGATATACAGCCATATAAACGCAATCGATTGAGTTTATACAACAGTTCGACGGCACGAGTGTGTAAATAAATTAGAAATAACAACGGAGTGTCTTGAAAAGCCCTCTTTTGTGCAGAACTACTTCCTTCCGCCACAGATTTAAATCTAAAGTTGACAGTTTAACAGCTGAGCCCAAGCCTCCGTTACTAATTCCAAAGCGTAACAAAGGAACTTTGAGTTGCTTCTTTGAAAGCTTATTGTATTACTGCAGTAAAAGCTTGCTGTATTATGTAAAGTATTATGAGAGAGAGATGGACTGAGTGACTGTGATTAACTTTACCCGCATCTGATACAGCATCTCAAGGTTCCTACACACTAAAATATAAGTTTGAATGTCCACTGGGGAAAGCTTTGTCGTAATGTCAATATCCTTTTATCTATTAAGGGTGATTTTTGATGACAGCACTGCTCAGTGCATTTGTTAGCTGCATCAAGCTGTTGTTGAAAGTAAAAATAACTTCTGTTTACAAAAGCATTTGTTTTTCAAAGTAAAAGTCTTTACTGCAGTGCTGACTCATAAAACAGTCCCTTGTCGCCATCTAATGGCGGAACAATGTAACTAAAATCACCATCACGAACACACGCACCATGTCTCAGTACTAAACACTATTATTAAATACTATTATTAGTTATATAAAATATTATTTAATGAATAATCATATTTAATAACAACAACAACAGCCATCACAAAAGTTGCTAGGCAATTCAGTCAACCGTACAAAGACAGCGCAATATACATCACTGAATTTAAATAAACATGATAAGATTTTGCCAAAACTATTTGCTCTGGAACAAATATTATTTTAATGAGACCAAAGACTGGCCGTTAGATTTACCCAACACGAATTATATCTCATGTTTAACCACTACAGAGACGTCAGAGCCAGCGGAAAATTCCAGAAGATCTGACCAATGTGAAGCTGCTCTCAGCGGGTGTAATGAGCACTGAATGGCCGCTGAACTGCTGGAACTCCCGTCTCCAAAAACGTAGTAACAAATTTTGAAATAGACATTATCTTTATGAACAAACCACATATTTGAAGTCCAAGCAAGCACATTCTCACCTAAAAAACTCTTAAAACTGCATTCTGTGACATAACACAGTATTATTTTTTAATTATAGTGGATTTGGGCGTCCGCCATGACACTTCGGAAAGCGGAGTGATACAAGTGGTGAAGAGGTTGGAGGAGCTCTGTTAGACTGTAATATCGCACTCCTATCAGCCAATCAGATTCGAGAACCAGAAAGAACTGTTGTGTATATATATATATATATATATATATATATATATATATATACACATACACATACACATGTGGTCAAAGAAGGCTGTGAAAATCCCAAATAAGAAATTGGCTTTAAGAAAAGAGCTAGAGCAGTGAAAATTCTCATTTCCATCGTCAGGGCAATAATTAAGAAGTTCCGATCAACAGAAAATGTTATGAATCTGCCTGGAAGAGGACGTGAGTCTAAACGGCCCTAATGCACGGTGAAAAGGAGAATTTGAGAGGCTAAAGACTCTCCAAGGAACACAGCTGGAGATTTGCAGAAAAAGGTTGTCTCAAAAAAAAAAAAAAAAAAAAATCAAACAGCAGCTACATCACCACATGTTGTTTTGGGGGGCTTCGAGAAAAAAAAAAAAAATCAAGAAAAGAAAATGCTTTCATCAAAAACAATCTCCAGCATATTCAGTTGTCAGGCACGACTGGAACTTCAAAAAGGACTGGCTTCTATGGTTAGATGTAACTAAAAAATTTGCTTTTTAGCAGCAAACACTCAAGATGGGCTTGGTGAACACAGGAATAAAAAGTACCCCATGTGTACAATGAAATATACTGCTTTATTTTTAATGTTATGGGTCTATATTTCTGCTGGAGGTCCTGGACATCTTGTTTAGATACATTGTGCCATTGATTCTATCAAATACCAACAGATAAAAATATCAAAAAGTGACTGACTCTGTTAGAAATCTTATAATGGGCCATGTTTGGATCTTCCAACCGGACAATAATCCAAACACAAACCTCAAAAACAACACAAAAATGGGTCACTGAGCACAAAACCAAGCTTCTGCTATGGCCATTCCAGTCCTCTGACCTGAACCCTATAGAAAATGAGTGGGGTGAACTGAAGAGAAGAAGCACCAACATGGAGCTGGGAGTCTAAAGGGTCTGGAGTGATTCTGGATGAAGGAATGGTCTCTGATCTCTTGTCAGGTGTTCTCTAACCTCATCAGGCATTATAGGAGAAAACTCAGCGCTGTTATTTTGGCAAATGGAGGTTTCAAAAAGTATTGAATAAAAGTGTGCCGTTAATTGTGTCCAATGTGTGTTAGAGAAAAAACATTTATTTCATAATGAGATTTCCCCCCATTTTAAATTCTTATTCTCCAATGAAAGGTTAGATTTTTTTTTTTTTTTTTTTTTTTTTTAAAGATCAAAATGATTAACAATGCAGATTTATTTTCACAGCCTTCTTTGATCATATTTACCAAGGGTACCAACAATTCTGACCACGTGTGTATATGAGAGAGAGAGAGAGAGAGAGAGAGAGTAAACAAACAAACTAATTAGTAAATAACAGGCTAAATAAATAATAGGCCCTACATCTACTTCATAAACTTTCTTTTAAAATCCATGAACACCCCCAAAAAATATATAAATTCTGTCATTATTTACTCACCCTCATGTTATTTCAAATCTGGATGACTTTCTCTCTTCTGTAGAACACACAAAGACATTTTGAAACAAATTGAAAATATTTTGCAAAATGTTTTTGTTTTTATTTGTTTTGTTTTGTTTTGTTCTGGGGCCTGTTTCATAAAACAAATTGACCAAATAAGCCAGGCTTATTTCAGTTAGTATGACTTATTTTGAACCAAATCAACTGACAATAAGTCAGACTAACTGAAATAAACCTGGCTTTATTTGGTAAACTTGTTTTATGAAACAACCCCCTGTTCTGTTCTGTTCAGTTCCGTTCTGTTTTGTTTTGTTGTTTTCTTTTGGTGAAATTGAGCAAATGATGACAGAAATTTCCCTTTTGGGGTGAACTATCCCTTTAAATCTTAATTTGCATATGTTTTTTTAGAGCAGATTTGAAAAATAAATGTAAAACTACTTTATAAACAATATTGCTATAGCATATGATATATATATATATATATATATATATATATATATATATATATATATATATATATATATATATATATATATATGTATGTAACAGTATTTTAAATTGCTATATTTTACTGTATTTTTATCAAATAAATGCAGCCTTGGTGAGCATAAGAGACTTCTTTCAAAAATAAAACACCTTCCAAAGTGTTAAGTTCCATTACAGCCGCTGGTTTCACATCTGGTTCTACAACTGATTCTTTGTTTTATTATATTTTATATAAATAATGGTCATTGTCAAAGTCATTCATTTGTGTTGGTGTACTGGCACTAAAATAAGTAAAATAAATAAAACAAATTTAGAAATTAAATCTATGATTATCTATTTTAACTCTGCCTCAGTCCTTAGACTGTTATTTCATGGCCAAAGTTCATTTTTGAGTTCAATATATAAATTACGATTAAAAAAACAAAAGAACAATGTTAACAGATTATAAATGTAATATAATGTAAAGGAAACGGCGCTGAGGTTCGCTTCGTTTGAACCAGATACCGAAGCAGTCACGTTGTTTTCAGGCGAACGAAGCTTCGGATGTCATAGATCACGTGCTTTCTCAAAACGAATCAAGCTCCGATACAGTGCTTCAATGTGAAATGTGTTGTGTTTTTGATACAAGCTTCAGAGCTTCGGTGTTGAACGTAAAATCACTACTGTTAATGTTAATTCTCCTTCGTCTCCACACTCCTTCGTCTCCTCGTTCCTTGTTGTCATAGGCAAACCATGACAGAATACCAGACCGAAACAGTAAGTGGCACCCCTTCTCCCCATTTTTTTTTTCCCTTTTTTAAAAGTTTTTTTTTTTGCTTCCCGGTTTTCCCTTCCTGCGGCATGGAAACCGGCGCACGATTCGCCGCCCTAGCCCACCTGGATCTCCCGTTCTTGGAGTATGCCCGGGAGTTCTGCGGGCTCGCCGTGAGTACAGCATTAGATGACGCCACACTCAACTCTCTGTTCTGGATTGGGGCCAATTACCATCAGCCCGTGGACCTCCCAGACACCACTGGACCAAGCTGGAGGGAAGGGATCCTCCGGTGTCTGGAAAGCATCCGGCCCCGATCCAGAACCAGCCCGCAGTCAAGCCCCTGACCAGAGTCGAGAGATGGCTCTAGCCCCTGACCAGAGTCGAGAGATGGCTCTAGCCCTTGATTGGAGTCGTGAGAGGGCTGCTGTTCCCCCGTCTAGCCCACGGAGGGCTCCTGTTCCTGAGTTTAGCACACGGAGGGCTCCTGTTCCTGAGTTTAGCCCACCAAGGGCTCCTGTTCCTGAGTTAAGCGCAGAGAGGGTTACGGTCCCCACGTCTAGCCCACAAAGGGCCTCGGAGCCCGTAATTTCACCCAAGGAATTTTTTTTTTGGGCGGGGGGAGGGCTTATAGGTTTCCAGCCATAGAGGCCGGGGCGGGGGCTGGGGCCGCGGCCTCGGAGGCTGCTCTGCCATGGCCTCCTGAATTCCCTGATCCACCGTGGCCTCCTGAGGCCCCTGTTCTGCCATGGCCTCCTGAGTTCCCTGCTCCGCTATGGCCCCCTGAGTCCCCTGTTCTGCCATGGCCTCCTGAGTTCCCTGCTCCGCTATGGCCCCCTGAGTCCCCTGTTCTGCCATGGCCTCTTGAGCTCCCTGCTCCGCCATGGCCTCCTGAGCTCCCTGCGCTGCCATGGCTCCCTGAACTGCCCAGTCCGCCATGGGTCCCAGAACGGGTACCGCCCTGGTTGCCGTCAGTCCCTGTAAGCCTGTCCTGAGAGGCCTCCAGAGCTCCTCCTGTTCTCGTTTGGTCCCATTTTGTTCCATTAGTTCCAGTTGTGTTTGAATAATTATCTTGTTTGCCTCCTGTTTCTTAAGCCCAGTGTTTCCAGTGTCCTGCGTCCGGTATTGTTCGTCAGTCCTCTCCCTACGTGTGTGTTCCTGCCTGTCTGAAGAATAAAGACTGTTAATGTTAATTCTCCTTCGTCTCCGCGCTCCTTCGTCTCCTCGTTCCTACACAGTAGGCAAACTGTGACACATTCCTCCACACATACAATTAATACTGTCAATTTCCATTCCATTTAAAATCAGGGCTTTTCAAATTAAGAAGAAAGAAAAAAGAAAAAAGGAACCGCAATGATAATTAAATTCAGCGCTGATGGTGCAGGCGTTGAAACAAAGGACGCCCCTTCCCCAAAGGCCCACCAAGAACAGAGGAAAAGTTAGCCTACCTATTCTCAGAGGGGCTGATTCTTTGTTGCTGGCACAATAGCAAACATCTCTGGGAACATCAGAGAAGCACTGCATGTGTTTACAACCCCCCTGCACAAATGAGAGAAGAGCACTGTGATTATGATTAGGAAAGGATCATACAGTGTAGGTGTACCGCACACACACAACACTGCTAGTACATTTTAATTCAAGAAAATGTGAGCGAGAGAAATTCTTTGCTTTTACACCCTTCATACAACGTCCCACGCGCATATACATCTCTCTGGCCTTTGCCTTTATTAATGGGCCACGTGCAGGTAAGGGCCAGTAGTGTGGGAAGCAATTTATCACAAAAGTGAAAAAAAAAAAAAAAAAAATCACAGGGAGAGGCTTTAAAATGGTGCATGGAGGTTTCACATTGTTAAAAAAATAATGATAAAATTGCCTGCTCATTATAATCCTTGAGTATAAAAAAGGCATTTGGCTTCTATGCAAGATTGAGGGCTTGAAGCTCAATCTGAGCTGTGAAAACCACCCTAAATGCTAAATAATGAATTTAGAAATAAATTATCCTTACAGATATGTTGAAATCAAGTTATGACAACTTCGTTGTGGTCAAATTGAGAAAACTTCTATTGTAGCTTGTCAGCGACAGATTTACTAACAGCTTGCGCCAGCGCAAATGCTTTTGGCATTAAAATAGTACTGTCAGGATTTAATAAAGCTGAAAAGGCGTTGACAGTTATTTTTGCTCCTGACCTTATTGAATATACATTTGAAGGAGTTTTCCATTCAGACGCAAAAATTTATGGGAGGAGAGTATTAAAATGAATCACGCAATGCAATTTACTAACATTTGCACTCGTCAAATTACCGGTATTTGCGCCATTATTTAACGCCCCAAAAAAAAGCATGTCTTAAAGCAGGCGATAATTTGCACTGCTCTTGCTAGATTGCGCTGGTCATTATGGAAATGATCTGGCTGTGTCTGTGTTCTTTAATGTGCACATTGTCAGTAAATCACACACAGCATTTTCCCCTCCCATCGGCGTTTTTATGGAATTGCGCTCTAACGCTAATTTGCCCTGTTTAGTAAATCTGGCCCTATAAATATAAAATATGAGAAATTATGAACTCCTATTATGATTTAAAAAAAAAAAAAGAGTTACACCCTTTGTTTTAGTGGTCAATTTGACATGCATAATTTAATTTAATTTAATTTAATTTAATTTAATTTAATTTAATTTAATTTTATTTTATTTTATTTTATTTAATTTAATTTAATTTAATTTAATTTAATTTAATTTCTGGTTCTCAAAACCCTCAAAACTTCCTCACACTTATTTTCAGTGTAGCAAGAGACTAATAAGTGAGATGTTTTTGACTCAAAAAGATGTAGTTTAGTAATCTTTAAGTCTTAAACTTCATAAGTCTCATGTATTTCATTGACAGGCTACAATAAAAGTGTTTCTCAAACTGCATGGAAACCAATGGAGGTCAACACAAAAGTCATAACAGTTTGTGTACAGCATTTCCGAAACATCTAAGTATAAATAAATAGCAGTTTATGGTCAAGTTTTGCTTTTACTTTTTTATTTTTTCAGTTTGAAAACAACTTGACCTCAGATGCATCTCTCTATCAAGGGAAGTTTATTTGTCAGCAGCAACTCGAATGGCAATTCATCATAAGCCCAGCAACTCACCTTGGTATTTACTATCAGAGCAGCGCTCACTAATATCATTATAGATTATACACTCACGTTAACCTGGGATTTACAGTGCTTTATGGATTTGGGATTGCTTGAGCCCTCTGGACCATAAAGGAGAGCAGAAATTATTTTTCCAAGAACTATACGCTTTCCAAACCTGTTTACTGTGTTTTACTATGTTAAAACTTGCACTTGTGCAATGTGTAAAAAAGACATCAAAATTTATACTTTAATCTAAGAGATCATTTGGGATAATTACCTACAATTATCCTAAGATTAAAATAAAAAGCGATATCTGAACAGAAGGAAAAAAGCTATACAATAAAAGTGAAGTGAAATCAGTTTATTCATTAATTAGTGTCTTTACTAAAACTCCTCTTCATTACACAGTGCATTTCTATTCTACCACTTCTCCTCATCTTTCTTTCCTTTTTTAGGATATTAGTGAGCATTTGCTCCCCCTTGTAATTAGGGGTCCAATTAAAAGGGTGTTTTTTTATGGCAATTACACTGGAAAAACACTGTTGATGGCAGCGATAATGATCTTGATTATTCATGATATATCATTCGAGACGTACCGAGCAGGGTCTGAAATCCTTTGCTGCAGGACATTCTTGCTTCATACAAGTGGAGGTAATTGTAATAAAGCAGATGTTTAATTATTGTTATTTTTATAAAAGGCGTATTATAATGAGGTGCAGATTATCTGTGCATTAGCCCAAATTGAATTCATATCCTTTAACATGCCTGAAAGAAATGTTCAGTGTAACTGGCATCTCCACTGAGTAAATGTGGCTCCCTGCATGTGTTTTAAAAGCTTGTGTCTACTTCCTCTAAAGGATCTATAGACTAAGCCAAAATTGATTATCATAGAAATTCCCAGTTAAAAAAAAAAAAAAAAAAAAAAAAAAAGAAAAGAAATCTCCAGAGTACTGGATTCTGAATCAGCCATAACCAGATGTTCTTATCTAAAGCAATACTTGAGAGTTCATTTTTTCCATGTAATATTTCTTAGTGCATTAGAATTCAATCCATTACACAAAGTGCAACAAGATAGTCAAATTAAACAGTGTGGCTCTGTTCTTGCCTCTCTTAAAAAGGGATACTAAATCAAAGATGAAGAGAGAAACCTTGCCTGGATTCTTACTGGAATTTTCTTCACTATAAAGAGAAGTTATCAGGGCAGTATTCTCAAAGGATGATATTCGTTTTTCATCTGAAGGATAATATATTAACAACGGGATAATCTGCCTATATGTGTTTTACATAAAAACAGCAAAATAATAAATGAAAAAAAATAAATAAATAAAAGCTCTCGACAAAGGCCTCATCTACACTGAAAAGGATTTTAAGCACTGTAGTGATTTACGTTCATGTAAAACACACACAAACAAATACTTATATAAAAATATATTAAATATATATATATATATATATATATATATATATATTAAAAATATAAAATAAAATAAAATAAAATTCCCTGGATAAGTACACCTTTAGCAAAGAATAATATCATTAATTAATTTTATTACACTATTTTTGTGCTTTTTGTAACTTATATGAAGCACAAACAAATGTGCAGTGGTCAACATTTGAAGTGGATCAAAACCTTTCATCAAAGTTGTCCTGAAACCAAAACAATACTGTTATTGTCTTAGGACAACTTTGATTAACTTTTTTGATCCACTTCAAATGTTGACTACTGTATTATACTGGCAACGATTTTTCAATATAATATGAAAGAGGAACAGACCAAAATTGAACTTATGCACTATATAGCAAAAACAATTATCTGTATAATAAAATTTTTGGTGATCCCTGGAATATTAATTCACATCTGGCTGTCTCTTTAGTAAAAGGATTTGATAAATTGCCAACCATCCTCAAAGGCACAGCATAATTTAACCTCTCACTAACTTCACTTAACCTTTGAGATATGTTCCTCTGCTTGTGCTCAACAGACCCTAATGAATATCATAAGTACCAGACAGTAATAAATAAATGAATCTATTAATTCATAACCTCTCTGAGTCTGGAAGGGAGCGGAAACTAAGATGTTCTCAACGTGTACTTACACACCACCCAATGTAAAGAGTAATTTGATAGGAATCATTAAAGTGAAATTAGTCCTTGATTAATTGTCTCCCACGTGATTAAATTAACCATAAAACCTCGCCGCTAGCAGGCCGCTGGTCGATCTGGTGTGTTTTTGTTATGACGGAAAATATCACAAGCCAGGCTGAGAGAATATTTGTGAGCAAACGACCTCCCAGGAAGACTTCATCATGTAGACAGTGTTCATTCATCATGAGCCAAACGTGCTGACAGCTGGTCGTAAGAGGAGGTGGTTGACGAGCAGGGCTATGAAAACAGCCGCATCTTGCTGAAACACTATTGCCATAACTCTTACAATTTAGCACCATGGCACTGCTGGCAATCTCTTACTCAAATAACGCTACGGAGGGAAAAAAGGTGGTTTTAGCTGGTGTTCCTGAGCCTAAACAGTGGACAAGTGCCCAAAACTAAACCATCAAGCCAAACCAGCATGTCAAAAGCCAGAACCTTTATGGTGCGGTCACATTTACCATTGTTCTGTGAATGTTTGTGGGCAAAATCCAGGCATTTCAATAGGAATCCATGCATTTGAGAATTTTATTTGAGGATGAAAGATTTCCATGTATATTCTGCAACAGATTCAAGTTTGTCACACAAATTCACTGCATTAACCAACAGAAAGCTGCTTGGTTTGAAAGTGATTTTGGTGTGAGCTGATAATCAAAAGTTAGATCTTTTCACCCACTAAATTTCACACTTTTAGCTGGTTTTGTTAGCAAGTACCACGAAAAAGTAAAACAGATCCTTTAAAGTCCACACAAAAAAATACAGCAAATAAAGATGCTGGCGTGAAGATGACAATAAAATTGATTATTATGATGATCTGTCCATAATAACATAAGATGTTCTTAGGCCTCCGGACTGCTACTAAAATAGATTCAAGCCAACAGTCAGGACAACCTTTAACATCATTTATTATCTCTTAGAAATGCTTATACTGTATTACTCACCGTACTCAGAACCATTGGTTTTTGTTGGTCCATGTGCTGTTTCCTTTGTCACACATGTTGATGTTATTTATTTTCTTAGAGCGGACAGCAGCGCTTCCTGAATTGCACTATAAACAGCATGAATCATGAATGATGTACGATTTGTAAACAAATGATTCCTTTCAACCAGTTATTTTTAATGAGACAGTCAAAATGATTCACGAATGCACAAGTGAGTTAGATGTTTGAATCAGACTCACTAAATATATGTAGCAGGTGAAAAACAGTATGTGAAGTATGTCCTAATTCATAGTATTCATAAAACAGTAGGCAAAAGTACTATTACTATTATTATTAAGTACGATATTCCAAAGTACGTATCCGATGGACACTTTATCATGAAGCCATGGGAGAGGATTTGTGAATGGAAGTGAAGTTACAAGTCACATGACAATGGCAATATTAAGAATGTAGTACATTTGAATTTCATTCATATTACACACATTAAAGGGATAGTTCACCCAAAAATTTAATCTGTCATTACTTACTCACCCTCATGTCGTTCCAAACCCATAAGACCTTTGTTCATCTTCAGAACACAAATTAAGATTTTTTTTTTTGATGAAATCGGAGAGCTTTTTGACCTGCGTAGACAGCAATGCAACTACCACATTCAAGGCCCAGAAAGGTAGCAAGGACATTGTTAAAATAGTCCATGTGACATCAGTGGTTCAACCTTAATATTATGAAGCTACGAGAATAATTTTTGTGCACAAAGAAAACAAAAATAATGGCTTTATTCAACAATTTCTTCTCTTTGTCAGTCTCTGTTTTCTTTGCGCACAAAAGGTATTCTTGTAGCTTTATAAAATTATGGTAAAATTATGGAACCACTGATGTCACGTGGTCTATTTGACTATGTCCTTACTACCTTTCTGGGCCTTGAACGTGGTAGTTCTGTTGCTGTCTTTGCAGGGTCAGAAAGCTCTCGGATTTCATCAAACATTTCTTAATTTGTGTTCCGAAGATGAATGAAGGTCTTACGGGTTTGGAACGACATGAGGGTGAGTAATTAATAATAGACTTTTTTTTATTTTTGGGTGAACTATCCCTTTAAACTTACTTTTTGAGAGTTGCAAAATAAGTTCTTTATCAAATGTAATACCTACACAGACAGTATGCGATTTTGAGTCAGTTTTCAGGTACGTCCATTTTGAATTTCAAAATAAGCAATGAACTGATACATCTACAACAACCAATTACCTGTAACTTAAAACCTAAAGTTACCAAACAACAACCTATAACCTCGACCATATCACAACTCACAGGCAAGTTCAAGACTGTTTTTGAAAATTCTTTTGACTGATTTATTTTATTTTATTTTTTTAAGAACCACTTATTAAGAATCATTTGCTTATTAATCTTACAACACAGCTTATGCTGTGTTTGTTGTTTTGGCAAATGTATTTACCAAAATTTTGCTACAAATGTTTGCCACAAGTTCACTGCTAACTGTTTTCCTCAAAGATATATACAGTGCCCTCCAAAAGTATTGGAACAGTAAAGACAAAATTGCTCTGTTGGCTGTGGAGTCAAGACATTTGCAAATATGATTAAAAGATGAATATGAGACAAAACTACAGAATATCACATTTTATTATTAGCCGTTTCAACACATACATGTTTTACCAAATAAAAAGAACAGCACTTTTAGAGTTCATCCCACTCATTGATATGAGCATAAGTATTGGGACAGTTGAACATAAGGCAGATATAAAAGATTAAAAGCTATTATTTAGTTGCAGATCCCTTGCGCACAATCACAGCAGTGAGTCTGTGACCCATAGACATCACCAGACTCTTGGTCCCATCCTTTGAAATACTTTCCCAGCCTTTAATGCAGCCAATTCCAATTGTTGCTTGTTTTGGGGAGTTTCTGCCTTTAATCTCCTCTTCAACTGGTGAAATTTATGTTCAATTGGATTTAAATCTGGAGATTGACTTGGGCAATCTAAGACTTTCCATTTCTTTGCCCTTATAAATTCCTTGACTGAACTGGCAGGGTGTTTTGGATCATTGTCCTGATGCAATATATGAAGCACTTCCCAATGAATCTGGTGGCATTTTCTTGAATATTGGTAGGCAAGATGGTTTTGTACCCTTCCAAATTCATTCTGCTACTGTCATCATGCATTAAGTCATGAGTAAACTTGAGAGGGCCTGTTCCAGAGACAGCCATACATGCCCATGCCATGACACCACCTCCACCATGCTTTACAGATGAGGCCGTATGCTTGGGATCTTTTGCAGTTCCCTTTTTTTCTCCACATTTCTGCTTTCCCATCACTTAGATAAAGGTTCATCCTTGTCTCATCGGTCCATAAACACAGCTCCAAAACTCTTCTGGCTCACCTTTGTGCTTTTTTGCAAACTCTAATCTTGCCTTTCTATTTTTGGTGCTGGTCAGAGGTTTGCATCTTGCAGTGTAGCATCTGTAATTCTGTGTCAAAGTCTCCTGAGGACAGTAGATTGTCAGAGCATAACCCCAGCTTTCTGGAAGTTGTTGGTGATTTTACAGACACGTCTTTTAGGGTTCATTTACTGTTGTTTTCTCAGCCGATCAGGTAGTTGTTGGTTGCTGGTGTCGCTGGTGGTTTCCAAACTCTTGATTTCTCCATGCCCTTTGTTTTTGCTATAGCTCTAATTGACTTCCTCTTTTCTTTTAGCATCCAAATTGCTTGCTTTTCTCTCAAAGTCAGCTCCCTCATCTTCATCCTGGTTTGTGTATGTCATCATCGAATGCAAGATTCAGAATGCAGAAGTAATGGATATAACTGATATGACACATTACCTGCTTTTAATATCTGAAGAATGAATGCAACAGGACACAGCTGATCACTTAGAAAGACGTATGAGGCAACTGTCCCAATACTTATGCTCACATCAGATAGAGGGATGAAACTCTAAAAGTGCTGTTCTTTTTATTTGCTAAAACATGTATGTGTTGAAATGGCTAATAATAAAATGTGACATTCTATAGTTTTGTCTCATATTCATCTTTTAATCATATTTGTAAATGTCTTGACTCCACAGTCAACAGAGCAATTTTGTCTTTACTGTTCCAATACTTTTGGAGGGCACTGTAGCTATGTACGTATGCATATACTTTTTTAACAGTCACGAAAAAAGGTCTTCATCAATTGTAATATACCTATTCAGACAGTATGCAGTTTTGGACACAGCTAGTGAATTGTTCAAAGTCGTCAGTACCTGCCCTAAATGAACTGTGAGTCAGTTTTTGGTTACGAACATTTGTCACAAAGTTCATTTACATTCTAAGAATGTTTACCAGAATATATTTTTGCCGTGGATGTTAAATATGAGTTCTGTCTACTGAGAATCTAAATCCTTTATAAACCAACACTGTAGGACCCCCACACAACTGTCCATCTGTTTACCTGTATTATAAGGCAGATGCCTCTCACCCTAAGCCCTTTCTCCTCTTTCTGGGGACCCTTCCTCATACGCAGGTGCTCTTTTAATCAGTGAGATGTACCAATGATCACACACCCTTGTTTTCCCAGCATCCACTTGTGCAAGTATAGTCATCCATCCTGGCGACTGATTGGTGGCTTACCAGTGCGTGCTGGGTCTCAGACTTGATGAAATCAGACAGGATGCAAATGTCTCCCAGCAGGTATGGAAAAAGGACACTGTGAGAGTTGTGGGCCGGGTTCAATATTAGCTCAATACACCAGGGTGTGTCACAGATGCACAGAGATCTCTTTAACAGTCCCGTGTAAGACAAGGTTCATTGTGCACAGAACGCACTGACACGTTCAAAATGCATTCAGGCTACATTTCAGCAGCTGTGTTTCCTACTGAGATCGAATAAAAAAAAAATTCTTGAAGGACAAAGATGAACAAGGTGAAGCAAAATCAACCAACGCAGATGTGATATAAAAACAAAATACACAGCTGAGCAGCAGGACCTGAGGTGTGAGCTTGCAGGGCAAATCTGCAATAACACTTCTCCCCATTGACAGACGCATCCTGCAGAGGGAACAGCGGATTCTCTTTGGAGCAGCGTGAGAGCCAAATCCCTCTCAGCACAGCCAGAGAGACGGGATCCTGTGTGTGGAGCTCTTACAACACAGACAGACACAACAACCTGAGGGACAAACACATGCACACACATGCACAGACAGCTAAGAAGCAGCACCTCAAAAGATATTCTTTGTTTTTCTCCATGCAACATTTGATTCTTCTGCCCTCTACATATAAGACTTATTTTAAAGGCATAGTTCATACAAAAAAAAAAAAAAAAAGCGAATTTTGTGCATAACTACATCTTTTCAAACCCTTTATATATTCATTATTTAGCAGACACTTTTTTACTCAAAGCAACTGGAATGAGGAAATTTGCAAGCATATTTTGCAATGTTTTTAAGATGTTTTTGCTACTCTTTTACGATAAAAAACATATTGTGACTAAAGGCTTTTAAACGGATTTCCCCTGCTCAGGGAATAGGGAGCAATGGACACTGTGTAGGGATCATATCAATGGGAACACAGTTTATGTACGTATCTCACGTCTAACGAGCTGGTTATCTGAATCAGGTGTGTTAATTAAGGGAGACATGCAAAATATGTAGAGCGGGGGGCGCGAGGACTGGAATTGGGAACCGCTGACATAAATGAATAAATAAATACCAAATGCTAATTTCTAATAAATCAAATTTATATCAAGCACATCAAGGTCAGCTTTAGAGGCGTTTGGGTGCAGTCGTGCCTGCAGCGATGAGAGCAGAGAGCGGCGCGCAGACAGATTAAACTTTCAGTGAGTGAAAAACTGGCATTTTCAAAAATTAGGAAAGTTGACAGGTCCTTAAAAAGTCTTAAATGGTACAAGAAAGTCTTAATTATGATTTCAGGAGATTTTAAATGTGGGGACTGAAAGACAAAAATTGCGATTAAACTTAAAAAGGCTGTCACTGAATAAATATGAGCGCTGCACGTGTCAAAGTCAGCTGCTGCGCTGCTTTGTGTACTACCGTTCCTGCTGGAAGAGAATGATTTTCCATTTTCAATCAGCCCGAACGTCTGCTGTTGTCAGATACCAATGTGAAAATCAACCCACGTTTTAAGCAGCAAAAACGTTGTAAATGTGAACTGGTGGATCGACAAGAAGATAATGTGTGTTAAAATGTAAACACTTAAGGCAGTGAACCATATTTATATGTTATTTAATAAATATAATACTTGACTGTTTTTCTGAAAACCTGTATCTGAACTGTAAATTATGCTTTTTACAGTCATTTTAATTAATTTTTTTATTTTTTGTGCAGGTCTTTAAAAGTCTTGAATTTAAGCTTAAATATCATGCAGACACCCTGGCCTGGCAAAAACAATCAGTTGTTTTTTATATCGGTTGGTGGGAAGGGTTCATTACTAGACCTCAAGCCGATTTAGTTGAAGACCCCTGCCTTACGACGTGAACCTCGCTCTACCAAGACGATATCAATCCGCTTCAGCTATGTATCTACATCAGGTCAGTAATTAGTTGGCATGTCTGTTTTTTGTTTTGTTTTTTTCTATGTGGAGTGGATCAAATTAACAAAGTATAAATCCTTTAGTTTAAGTGTGCTCACACAAATAGCCTTTATATGGTTCTATTGTGTTTGTTTTGTTCATTCTGAGAATAGACATATGATCTTCTTTCCTCACCCGAATTGCTCCACAACTTTATAACATTCTAAATCAACATTTGGAGGTAATAAATACTATATTAATGCAATTATAATACAGGATTTTATCCATGTTCTTCGAGCCTGTCAATCAATATTAGCGCGCCACTCACAGGATAATGCAAGGACATTAGATCTCTGCCAAAATTTTGTCCGCATGTGTTCAGAGATTAGAATACAAAGCTTACACAATGTTTTTGATATATTAGTGCTATGACCCAGAATCTGCCCCACCTAAATTTACGGTCACAAGCCGCTACTGTAAATTAATATGTGTATATGTGTGTGTGTATGTTTCTGTTTGCGCACAGCTTTCCCTGTAAAACAAATAAAAAAAATCTAAATATAAGGTCAGGTCGGGAAATGTTGAGACAATGTTGAGTTCTGATGCCTCTCTCCTCCGCGTCTCCGCGCAGGCGCACAGCACAGCAGTGTATCACCATCGGCACATCACATCACAGACAGGCAGAGAGCATCTCTCCCTTTCCAGTTGTGTTTGTCTTGGCCTGGAGGTGAGTGGTGATGAACAACAGACTAAGCTACCTGTGCCTTGAATTTATAGCTAATTATCCAGAAGACAAAAATAGTTATTTTGTCTTGCTAACATCCATGACTCATGAGAGAGCTAAGTTAGCTAAAGTTTAGCTAAGGCAATAGGAAGTCTAGTAGGTTAGACCAGTGCGCATTCTTTCACTGCACTATTCAGTTTATTAAAATGCATTTAGAATGATCACAAAATTCAAGATATGGGGGCAGAAATGTATATATTTATATCACTGCATATAGTTAATCAGTATCACGCGAAGACTTACATTTTTCCGCCAAAAAGCAGCATGATTACAAACAAGAATTTAATATTAAGACACTTACGTTTTAGACACAATATTGACTGTTTTTGCTCTATTTCTCCAACAAATATAATTACAATTTGTGTCTCTGAGCAACATGACACTGTTTTGTTCCTGAATGAATCAACCGTTTAAATGATTCGGTTCAATCGCAATGACTCACTTATTAACAGTGATTGCTGCCACCTACTGGCGGTTTTAATTTCACATTTAAAGTATCTTTTCATTTTTTTCAAATAATTTCAAATATCAGTATTCAATGTTTTATGTTTAAAATATCAAAACAGTATTAATGCATTTGTTATTTGCTTCGTAACAGCCCAAATTACTTATTCTAGTTGACTGATGATTCAGTTTAAGAATTTGACTGAAAAGATGATGCACACTTTTAGGAAAAAAAAAAAAAAATGGATTTATAAAGGTAAAAATGCCCATAAAAAGTAAAAATCAATTTATATTTATTGGAAAAGATTAATTTCTTTCACTGCTGTGAACTGATCACCACAAAGAATATAAAGAATATCAAAAGCTTTAGGAGTCAGCTGTCCACGGTATCCTTAAGATACCAGCACAATAACACACTCAGCAAAATATCGTCTAATTATCGTTATTTTTTGTCAATATCGCACACCCCTAATATATTTGACATTTTGTTTAGAAAAAAAAAAGTAAATAAATATGAGACGTGCCCTTTTTTCCACTTGAGCCCCTTCCCCTAAAAATGTCTGTGCATGTCCCTGTGTGTGTGTATATATATATATATATATATATATATATATACAGTGGGGCAAAAAAGTATTTAGTCAGCCACCAATTGTGCAAGTTCTCCCACTTAAAAAGATGAGAGAGGCCTGTAATTTTCATCATAGGTATACCTCAACTATGAGAGACAAAACGAGAAAAAAAAATCCAGAAAATCACATTGTAGGATTTTTAAAGAATTTATTGGTAAATTCCTCGGTAAAATAAGTATTTGGTCACCTACAAACAAGCAAGATTTCTGGCTCTCACAGACCTGTAACTTCTTCTTTAAGAGGCTCCTCTGTCCTCCACTCGTTACCTGTGTTAATGGCATCTGTTTGAACTGTTTGATCAGTATAAAAGACACCTGTCCACAACCTCAAACAGTCCAACTCCAAACTCCACCATGGCCAAGGCCAAAGAGCTGTCAAAGGACACCAGAAACAAAATTGTAGACCTGCACCAGGCTGGGAAGACTCAATCTGCAATAGGTAAGCAGCTTGAAGAAGAAATCAATTGTGGGAGCAATTATTAGAAAATGGAAGACATACAAGACCACTGATAATCTCCCTCGATCTGGGGCTCCACGCAAGATCTCACCCCGTGGGGTCAAAATGATCACAAGAACTGTGAGCAAAAATCCCAGAACCACACGGGGGGACCTAGTGAATGACCTGCAGAGAGCTGGGACCAAAGTAACAAAGGCTACCATCAGTAACACACTGCGCCGCCAGGGACTCAAATCCTGCAGTGCCAGACGTGTCCCCCTGTTTAAGCCAGTACATGTCCGGGCCCGACTGATGTTTGCTAGAGAGCATTTGGATGATCCAGAAGAGGATTGGGAGAATGATGAAACCAAAATAGAACTTTTTGGTAAAAACTCAGCTTGTCGTGTTTGGAGGAGAAAGAATGCTGAGTTGCATCCAAAGAACACCATACCTACTGTGAAGCATGGGGGTGGAAACATCATGCTTTGGGGCTGTTTTTCTGCAAAGGGACCAGGACGACTGATCCGTGTAAACGAAAGAATGAATGGGGCCACGTATCGTGAGATTTTGAGTGAAAACCTCCTTCCATCAGCAAGGGCATTGAAGATGAAACGTGGCTGGGTCTTTCAGCATGACAATGATCCCAAACACACCGCCCGGGCAACGAAGGAGTGGCTTCGTAAGAAGCATTTCAAGGTCCTGGAGTGGCCTAGCCAGTCTCCAGATCTCAACCCCATCGAAAATCTTTGGAGGGAGTTGAAAGTCCGTGTTGCCCAGCGACAGCCCCAAAACATTACTGCTCTAGAGGAGATCTGCATGGAGGAATGGGCCAAAATACCAGCAACAGTGTGTGAAAACCTTGTGAAGACTTACAGAAAACGTTTGACCTCTGTCATTGCCAACAAAGGATATATAACAAAGTATTGAGATGAAATTTTGTTATTGACCAAATACTTATTTTCCACCATAATTTGCAAATAAATTCTTTAAAAATCCTACAATGTGATTTTCTGGATTTTTTTTCTCATTTTGTCTCTCATAGTTGAGGTATACCTATGATGAAAATTACAGGCCTCTCTCATCTTTTTAAGTGGGAGAACTTGCACAATTGGTGGCTGACTAAATACTTTTTTGCCCCACTGTATATATATGGGTGTCATTCACTAACAGTGCATATCTATGTGTAAAAATCTGTATACAGTGTATTTGCATTTTCTTGCAGAAATCATGATTCATCAATACGTATTTAAAAAAATAAATAAATAAGTATTATGAGCTTATGAAAACATTTAGACCCAACTGAACTCATATAGAAGAATCATCACACTCATGACACTGGATGCCTTAGAAACAAATCAATTTTTATATATTTATTTATTCATTCAAACACACTTAAGATTTCATCTGCTTTGGAAACCACCTTCATGGTGACTGTATTTTGTCAAATAGGATACATTTAACAACGTTCTGTGAAATACAGTAACCCAAACCCAAAATCTTGCCTACGAATAAGAATTTTGTTCCAGAATCAAGATGGTTATTGATCAGTAACACATACTTGTCAATATCATGACAGCAGTTTCACCCTAGTTTCATTAGAGTGAGGAGCTGTGTTTTTTCTACCTCGGTTTGAGTAGTGGCTGACACATTAAAAATAGATGCTTCCCGGAGCACAGTGTTCTGGGTTAATTACGTCATGCATTGTTTCTTCAAAGTGTCACGTCAAGATGGAAATCTTTAAAAGAGAATTTCTCAGATTTAGGGCAGTTGTTTTGGGTTGCTCTCCAGACATTTTCTATAAATATGGATGCATGCTGATCTCAAGTTTAGGTTGCTCAGGCTTTGTGAAGAGAGCAGTTGTTTTTGGGGGTCTTGACTAGGGTCCTCAAAGCTTTAGCCTTTCAAAGTCAGTGAGAGGCGTCTCTGCAAATTTTACAAAGCACACCAGATCCAAAAAAGGTCAGAAGGGTTAAGCAACTGGGAAGAGGGGCGATGGTGGAAACGGAGAGCAATCTGACAGTGTTTGTCTGGGATGCCTCACGTTGTTTGTGTTGTCTGGCAGAGAATTATGTTTGTAATGATTCTCTTGTGATGGATGGTTTAGCCTCGTCCGCTAATCTCTTCACATTCAAATCAATCATTTTCATCCACAGTGTAATTCAATACTGGTGAACAACTACTTGTTGTTTAGAGGCATCATTTGATAATGGATGAGATGTTAATTCAAGTTCTCCTTTTGCAGCTTTAAATTGGAAATATATAATCGGTTTTCTGGATGGCCCATTTGAATACAACTGACAACACAGTACTAACATGATAATATAGGTGAACTGTGTCAGTAATAAATTCATTTTGAGTAATATATTTAAAAGTCCTAATGTGTAATGACATTTTATTCAGTCGCATGATGAATTATTTATCTTTTTAATTTAGCATTTCTTACATTGTAGACCATCGGGAATAGATGGTGGTGTGCTGTTTCTGAAATGAATGAAATCATTTGTTGTGATAGACAAATTGAAATGGTTTTAATTTTTGTATTTTGATTGGTCTAGATACCCAGGATTCCTCAGGAAAATGACACACTTACAGCTGAATCAGAGGTGTATAGTAATGGAATACAAATAGTTTTACGGTACTTAAGAATAGATGTTGAATATTTTTGTTAACTTCTATATTTTACTCCTGTACATTATTCTAGACCGTTTCATTACATTTGCAACCAGAAAGAGGTCTGAATAATTCATTTTGCAAATCACAAATGTGAAACTAAATCTTGAGAACAAGAATCAAACTATAAATAGATTTGAGGGATTGGCTGAATCATTTATTCCACTAAAACACACACACATCACATATTATTTATATATGTAATATGTGATGTGTGTGTGTGTTTTAGTGGAATAAATGATTCAGCCAATCCCTCAAATCTATTTATAGTTTGATTCTTGTTTTATTGATATATCAAGATTAAGGTTTGTATGTACTGTACGTCAAAGACACATATGTGATACCGAGGCTCTTGAGCAGATGATAGATGTACTGTTTTGATGGATGAATGATGCTTTTGATTCTCTCATCATGTTCGATTTGTTTTTGATTTCCTTGGGGATGCAGCAGGCTGGCACATCACTCATTGAACTCTGTTGAAATCCCACTGAATTGCTGAAAATAATAGTAACTAACCCAATAAACCAGCTTTAACAGTTTGGCTCTCCCACTTTAAGCAGAATGAGATTATGAAAGGCTGAACGCTGGTATTAACCTGGTGATGTAATTACCTCTGCAGGTTGAGTGCTAATACAGTTATCAAGTATGCTGAATATCCTCTAATGTGATTAGGAACTGACCCCTCCCTCTGGACTGGATTCTGCTGTAAAGTGAACGTCCAGCTACGTCCGTTTGTCTTTCAGGTGACTTTGGCAGGGAGACGATCTGCATCTGACCCTGACCTGGAGCAGTCACATCCGTTTACGGTCAGCTGCAGTTCTAATGTGTGTAATTGGCTCTCTGGGCTTGAGTTGTGCAGACTGATGTTTACAAATGAGAAGCAAATAGAGGATGGTAACACGCCAAAATATTTTACAGGATTTACATAAAAAAAAAAAAAAAACAAGACTTAACTTATATTCATTTTTTGGTAAGGTTTTTTTTTTGTCTATAAATAATAATAATAATAATAATAATAATAATAATAATAATAATAATAATAATGAGTCATCAAATCACTTAAATTCTGAAATTGTTGGGAACAAAACTATGAAGTTGTTTGTTATAATCTATTATTATTATTATTATTATTATTATTATTATTATTATTATTATTATTTCTTACAATATTAAAGACATTTAAATATTTTGTTTGGCAAATTAAGTAATTAAATGTAACTAAAATACAAGGGAAATATTATGTTACCTTTTTCTTGATGGTTATAGAATGACACACACACACAAACACAAACACACACACGTGACCCATGCTGGTGAAATGAGTCAGAATGCGCACGGGCTAATTTTGAGCTACAGACAAAAGAAGTGGAAAATGTCCATTTTGGTCAAATTTCAGGTTTTCACAAAATTGAGTTCATTAAGCCCTTGTCTAGCAATCCCAGTGCTCCAAATAGTAATTAAACATCTAAAATTATCTTTATTTGTACGTTTTCTGAGAGGAGTACCTTTTTCTCTGCTCGCTTCTCGCGCTCCCACTGACTCACATATGAATCGCACACATAAAGGCGCTTCCGCCAGCGCGCAGTCCAGATAAATATACACACATTCACAGAATTACAATATTGAAGTAAGCTATTCACGCAAACATAATCAGTTATGTCTTAAATGAACGTTTGGGGAACTGTGGTGGACAAACATCTGATGTGTAACATCATATTAGATCCGTGCAGTACAGTAGGAATTAATATAAAGGCCGCCTATCTCATTCATGTTCATCAAACAATAAAATAAAAGATTGCTGCTCTTGATTGAACTGCTTTTGTAGTTTTAATAATCAATTTCTTTGTAATGAACGCACTAAAGTGATTTTTACATTTCATTATTAGTTTTTTACTTGAATGCTTTTGTTTAGATGTAAAATGAAAAAAAGTAATGCACTATTTGTTTCTTATATTTGTTCTACTTTTTTAATATCTGTTCTTATTTATAATAACAAAGATAAAATAAAAAATAGCTATATTGTGATTATTAATATAGTAATGATCATTAAGAAAAGAATTGGAGGAAAACATGCAACATTGCTATGTGATTTTGCTTTGGAACCTTCAGAAAACTTTAACTCAGTTTTTCTCAGAACAGACTTTGCTGACTCCATCGACTTCAAACAGGTGTAGCTCAGTCATTTTTTGTCAGATTCAAACAAATTATATACCATTTTGAAGGTCTTTTAATGGAGAATGTGAAAATAAAAATAACATTTTTTTTAGAAAATTTATTTCAGTAATTTAACTCAAATTGTGAAACTCGTGTATTAAATAAATTCAATGCACACAGACTGAAGTAGTTTAAGTCTTTGGTTCTTTTAATTGTGATGATTTTGGCTCACATTTAACAAAAACCCACCAATTCACTATCTCAACAAATTAGAATACTTCATAAGACCAATTAAAAAAAAAAAAAAAAACATTAGTGAATTGTTGGCCTTCTGGAAAGGATGTTCATTTACTGTATATGTACTCAATACTTGGTAGGGGCTCCTTTTGCTTTAATTACTGCCTCAATTCGGCGTGGCATGGAGGTGATCAGTTTGTGGCACTGCTGAGGTGGTATGGAAGCCCAGGTTTCTTTGACAGTGGCCTTCAGCTCATCTGCATTTTTTGGTCTCTTGTTTCTCATTTTCCTCTTGACAATAGATTCTCTATGGGGTTCAGGTCTGGTGAGTTTGCTGGCCAGTCAAGCACACCAACACCATGGTCATTTAACCAACTTTTGGTGCTTTTGGCAGTGTGGGCAGGTGCCAAATCCTGCTGGAAAATGAAATCAGCATCTTTAAAAAGCTGGTCAGCAGAAGGAAGCATGAAGTGCTCCAAAATTTCTTGGTAAACGGGTGCAGTGACTTTGGTTTTCAAAAAACACAATGGATCAACACCAGCAGATGACATTGCACCCCAAATCATCACAGACTGTGGAAACTTAACACTGGACTTCAAGCAACTTGGGATATGAGCTTCTCCACCCTTTCTCCAGACTCTAGGACCTTGGTTTCCAAATGAAATACAAAACTTGCTCTCATCTGAAAAGAGGACTTTGGACCACTGGGCAACAGTCCAGTTCTTCTTCTCCTTAGCCCAGGTAAGACGCCTCTGACGTTGTCTGTGGTTCAGGAGTGGCTTAACACATTCCTTGACACGTCTGTGCGTGGTGGCTCTTGATGCCTTGACCCCAGCCTCAGTCCATTCCTTGTGAAGTTCACCCAAATTCTTGAATCGATTTTGCTTGACAATCCTCATAAGGCTGCGGTTCTCTCGGTTGGTTGTGCATCTTTTTCTTCCACGCTTTTTCCTTCCACTCAACTTTCTGTTAACATGCTTGGATACAGCACTCTGTGAACAGCCAGCTTCTTTGGCAATGAATGTTTGTGGCTTACCCTCCTTGTGAAGGGTGTCAATGATTGTCTTCTGGACAACTGTCAGATCAGAAGTCTTCCCCATGATTGTGTAGCCTAGTGAACCAAACTGAGAGACCATTTTGAAGGCTCAGGAAACGTTTGCAGGTGTTTTGAGTTGATTAGCTGATTGGCATGTCACCATATTCTAATTTGTTGAGATAGTGAATTGGTGGGTTTTTGTTAAACGTGAGCCAAAATCATCACAATTAAAAGAACCAAAGACTTAAACTACTTCAGTCTGTGTGTACTGAATTTATTTAATACACGAGTTTCACAATTTGAGTTGAATTACTGAAATTAACTTTTCCACGACATTCTAATTTATTGAGATGCACCTGTATATATAGAATGACACAATACACACACACACACACACACACACACACACATCTGAAGATTATAAATTATTTTATCAATTATATAAATTATAGATATTATATAGATTACAGATTATTTATAATCTTAAATTGAAGATTACAAATAACCTGGTAAATGCATTTTAAAATTATATTTGTAAAAGATAATGCTTTTCTTCATCTCAAACATCTTTAATTATCAAGTTCACTGTATTTTTAATATAAAATGTTTAATGCACCTGACCTAGAGTTAGTTTTGCTTTTAGGGAAGGTTAGATGAAACATAACCTGGAGGAATGTGTAACATGAACTTCATAATCTGAAGATATGTAATACAAGTTCTCGAGGAGTGAAACTCACGACAGCACATTTAAAAAAAAAAAAGAAAAAAAAAAAGAATAAAATTATAATCAAATTTCCAATAAACCTCCTTCCCGCCCAAAGGGATTTTCCACAAACATTTCAGCAAGAGAGAGTGAGACTGAGAGAGAAAGTGTGTGTGTGAGAGGGAATATTTCATTATTTGCAAGATTCCAGGCCAGAAATGTTCCAGAAATAGGCTATAATTGTAACTCAAGGTCATGACTTTTAAAAACAGGGCAGTGACAAAAGGCAACTGATGTCCTCACCAGCCCAGGTCGGTTTAAATTACACAGCACAAAGAAAGCTGAGCATGACCGTGCTGATAAAACCATAATTGGAGAGGATTATGGAGTCTGGATATATATCATATTTAAGGTTTGCTGTATGAAAACAGAAAAACACAAGAAGACAAAGACTTACGAGTCACAAGAATGGAGAAGAACACAATCTATTGGGAAATACATTGTAAAAAATTAATTTTCAAATATTATTTCAGTCTGTTTGCTTCAAAATTCCATGTTTAATTCAATGCGTCACTTCCCATTTCAGAATCAGAATCAGAAAGAGCTTTATTGCCAAGTGTGTTTACACACGCAAGGAATTTGTCTTGGTATTAGGAGCTTCCGGTACAGAAAGTACAAACATAGTGCAGACAACATATAATTAAGGTAATAAAAACACCAATAATGAGGAGAATAGACAATAAATTATAAATAACAATAGTAATAAAAATATATAGAAAAGAAAAATGTCCATAGACAGAACTGTGAATGTGTATGTGTCCTATGTACAGATGAAGGTTTGAGTTATTTTCAGATGTACAGTACTGAGTTGTGTTATGTGTTGTTCAGGTGGGATATGGCCTGGGGGAAAAACTGTTCTTGTGTCTGGCTGTTTTGGTGCTCAGTGATCTATAGCGCCGGCCAGAGGGCAACAGTTCAAAGAGAGAGTGAGCTGGGTGTGAGGGGTCCAGAGTGACTTTCTTAGCCCTTTTCCTCAATCTGGAGATATAAAGATCTTGGAGGTTGGGTAGAGGGGCGCCAATAATCCTCTCAGCAGTCCTGACTGTCCGTTGTAGTCTTCTGATGTCTGATTTGGTAGCTGAACCAAACCAAACAGTTATAGATGAACACAGGATAGACTCAATGATGGCAGAGTAGAACTGTTTCAGCAACTTCTGTGGCAGGTTGAACTTCCTCAGCTGGCGGTGGAAATACAGTCTCTGCTGGCACTTTTTCACAATAGAGTCAATGTGATTGTCCCACTTCAAGTCCTGAGAGATGGTGGTGCCCAGGAACCTGAATGACTCTACTGCAGCCACAGTGCTGTCCATGATGGTGAGTGGGGGGAGTGCAGGGGGGTTTCTCCTGAAGTCTACAACCATCTCCACTGTTTTGAGCGTGTTGAGCTCCAGGTTGTTGTGACTGCACCAGAAAGCCAGCTGCTCAACCTCCTGTCTGTATGCAGACTTCCCAGGTTCGTCGAGGTGTTGCAGGATGTAAGGCAGTCCCATATTGACAGCATCATCCACAGACCTGTTTGCTCTGTAGGCAAAATGAAGAAGATCCAGCAAGTGTCCAGTGATGTCCTTCAAGTAGGCCAGGACCAGTCTCTCAAGTGACTTTATGACCACAGACGTGAGAGTGACAGGTCTGTAGTCGATAAGGCCAGTGATTGTGGGCTTTTTGGAAATGGGAATGATGGTGGAGCGTTTGAAGCAGCAGGGAACTTCGCACAGCTCCACAGATCTGTTGAAGATCTGTATAAAGATGGGTGCCAGTTGGTCAGCACAGACTTGTAAGCAGGTAGGTGAAATACCATCTAGGCCTGAAGCTTTCCTAGATTTCTGTTTTCTGAAGACTTGGTTCACATCCTCTACACAGACCTTAAGCGCAGGTAGATTGGAATGTGTGAAGTGCAGATCAGAGCTGGTGCTGGGTGTCAGTCTGGCCTTTTCAAATTGACAGTAAAACACATTGAGATCGTCAGCCAGTTGTTGATTCTCCACAGACTGTGGGGGTGGTGTCTTGTACTTGGTGATGTTCCTGAGACCAGTCCATACTGATGCCGGATCGTTGGCTGAAAGCTCTCTTCTCAGCTTTTCAGAGTAGTTATTTTTAGCCACTCTGATCTCCTTTGTTAGATCAGATGGGAATTCAAATTCTTAATTATTTGTGAAATCTAGCAATTTTTTTTATTTATTTATTTATTTATTTTTGCTTTCTATACCATTTTTATTTTTCAGCTTGCATCATAAATATGTGTTGATTTAATAACTAGTCAGGAATCTGAAAATAATTATGCTTCAGTGACAAAAGCGGACCACATTCAGTTACAGTCACACATTAAAGTAAATTAGTAAATTATCAGTATTTTAATTTTAGTTACACCATTCCTTTTATATAGCAACTTGACCAGTTAAAGTACTTTAGCAATGGATACTAATTGGAGAAGGCCTGTTTTTTTTCTGCTAATGGACAATGCATCACAATCACTTAAAGTAAATAGCTTGCATCACAGGGATGCAGCAGTTGGACTCACTGTCCAGCAGAGTTTGTTCCCATCTCCTCCTCTTGTCTGGATGTCCTGGGCTGTCTTGTCTGGTACAGTGCCTCACTTCCTGCAGAGCTGTGAGCTGAGCTTCTGGCTCAGTTACAAAAGTGACCGACTCCACCTGTGATGGAATCAAACCAGCATGGCTGTTTGTTCTTTCCTCATATGTGTAACCCTGTTTTGATCACACTTGCCCTAGCAGATTGAGATCAGAATGCTTCTGATCAGTACTTAGAGCTAAAATATGAGTATAAACGTTTTTATGTTAAAGGTTCTTCATGGAACCTTAGATGCCAATAAAGAACAAAAAATATATTTTTGAAGAATGTTGCAAATGTTTTGTTCATGTAATGAAAGTCAGCGGGGTTTAAAATAATGTTGGACCACACTGACTTTCACGGCATGGCTCAAAATAAAAATAAAAATAAAATAAAATAAAATAAAATAAAATAAAATAAAATAAAATAAAATAAAATAAAATAAAATAAAAAATAATAAAATAAAAGCATTTTTAAAGAGCATAAATATAAATTTAAATATCTTATGTTAACCCTTGTATACTAGATCAACTTTGCAGTCTTCGTCTTTGGGATCCCAGAGACCCCAATTATGTACGTGTACAGAAAATGGTCAAGCTTCAAACACTCAGCTGTTCTGTGATGGTAGTGCATCAATAAAGCACAATCAGACCCTGCCAGATCAATAAAATCAAAGCTCATCCAGGTCAGACATTAATTATCTAATAAATGGCATTTGGTGGCTCTCCACATGTGAGTCAATCAGTTTGAAGTGACAGTGTGTCCTCTAGATTCAAGCTGAGATTGGGATTGTACCACAGGGTTAACTTGCAGAATTAGCCCTTGAAAGATTTTGTATTGTTGGATCAATAGGATAAAGTGAAAGATCACAGAAATATAAGCTCTGTTCCAAAATCGAACACCTTGCTGTTCATGCTTTATGTAGGCATCTGTCTTTTTGTTGGGCAGCATCCTAAGTGAGATGGAACTTCATACAGTAGGATCTTTACTCTCTTAAAGTACACTTAAGTGGCCTTTTATATGATCTGCAAGTAGTTTTTCTTTTTTAATAAATAAATAATATAAATAAACATTTCTCTCACCTAGATTCGATTTATTTTATTTTATTTTATTTTATTTTATTTTACACAGCAGTGCATAGGATTGCCTTCACTGTGAAAAATACATAAAAGATAATTTAGAAGGCTGAATTATATTTAATTATTATTAAAATTTTCTTTGGGTAGGCAGCTTACAAGGTTACAGTATAGATACATTATTTTACATTTTAACATTCAACTTGTTGGCAGAAAGGAAGAAAAAGAAGATCTGGGCTCATTATAAGGCATCTGTTTGGAATAAATAATGATTTGGAAACTAAGCCCTGGGCTCAATGATGCAACCTCTGCGCTACACATTTGTGGAAAATAAGCCAAACATTTTGTCTGCAGATTCAGGAGTAAAAAGGGGAGTGCCAAACCCTGCCAAAGTCTTTTTTACACTCTGATGTGTCAGCACTTCCTCACGCCTGATCCAATATTGTCTCTCCGACTTAATTACTCATGCTGCCAGTCAATAGTCTTTGCATGATAGACATAGACATAACGTCTGACTGTCAGAAATTAAATTACCACTGATTTTCTGTGTAAATGGCTACGCTTATAGCTGAGTCTTGTGTTCTTTTGTGCTGGAGCATATTTTAACATACTGGAACACTGTTTATGGGGAAGGATTCACTCCTCCATTGCCTTTCAGTTTTCCGATTGATGGATGACATCATTTGTCACACTATGACCAAACTATTAATCACAACCATCTAAATCATGTTTAAAAGGTACTTATGTCATGTAAGTATTAAGTTTGACAGTTGAAATCAGTCAATCAAATGCAGGGAAATTTGTTGTGACATGTTTGGTTTGTAATGCACGCTAGGAGATTCTATGTAAAGTTTAATGCAATTCATGTTGTTAATAACAACAAACTGAATATATTTTCTTTCTCGTATTTTGTAACAATATGGTAAAAGATTATTCTATTTAAATCAATGTAGTAAATGAGTTAGCTCAAAAGTAATCTAAAAGGAATCCAAAAGTAGTCTGATTATATTACCTCAAATGTGTAATATAATGGATTATGTTACTAACTACAATTTTTTTTTTGTCATATAATTAGGAATCAGTAATGGATGACAATTTGTAAGCAATCTACCCAGTAATGAGAATATATTTCTTCAGACTGATTGGGAAATTAACCTCTTCAGTGTGGAAATCCTATGTTTGTAATTTTCTAAACACTTCTTGCAGAATTCTCCATGGAACAATTCATACCGTGGCCAAGACAAAAAATGCCACGCTTTGTTTGACCTTTCTGGAGGAACCTTGTGGCTGAGGAAGTGTGCGGAAAACTAAACTGACTTTATGATAATTACTATGTCCAGACTCAATGAATAATTTAGTGTTTAGAGGGGGAAAACCTTAACCAAGAGCTTCCACCAAAACATTTTCACACATGTAGTGACAGCCCAACACCTGCTCACCTCCACCACCATTTCATTACCTAAAACAGACAATTTTATGTCCTTATCTACAAAAATACACTATGTAGCTTCTAATTTCTCGGATATTGTACTTACTGCTTCATATCTTATGCATGCAGAGCCCAGCTCATGCCCTGTAGAGCAGCACTGTTCTACACTCAACATCACATGGTGTTGCAATAGGGCAACATCTCCAAGGACCAGCTAATCACCAACACAAATATTCATTTTTTTTCCCTCTCTGGTTCTGTTTATGATTGCATACATATTTATGTTGTGTGTGTGTGTGTGTGTGTGTGTTTACAGCCCATGTCTTGCTGTAGTTCCATGTTATGTATGAATTAATTCTGAGTGCTTACAGAATTCAGTAATTACTAGGGAGTGGCTGCTGATGTGTTGTGCATTATGAGCAGTTTTGATAAACAAATGGACATTGGGGATCTAGTTTTTGATGTGAGGGGTGGGGGTGCATGTTTTACATTCTGTCAAATGCATCAATGTTTGTTTCTTAGGAATGAAGAAAAATAATATGAAATATGAAAATATGATGTATACCATTTCTGCAATTAATCCAACTTACTGACATCATTCTATATTATTTTAATATATCAAATTGCGATAAAAAGTAATAGCATTACTCATGCTATTCATGTTGGCTCCATATGGTTTTGAAAAATTATATTCCTTTTGGTATATCCATAAAGTAAATAGTAACAACATTTTTTTCTTACACCTTGGATAAAAGTGTACACATGTTAATCAGTATTTTTTAGGCTTTTGAATATATATTTTTCTAAGTAAAATCTTAGAATAAAATTTATGTATTTATTTATTTATTGCATATTGGTCACACCAAACATTTTTCAAATATTGTGAACAAAAGATAAACTACTAATAAGGAATCTATCTATCTATCTATCTATCTATCTATCTATCTATCTATCTATCTATCTATCTATCTATCTATCTGAGTCTTTTTTATTCATTGTATCATATACAGGGCAATTATATCACCCTGATATATGAAGTTTATGCCCTCCCAATAATAATAATAAAAAATTTAGTTCAGAAATTAAAAACATGCTCATCATTGATTTCATCTTTTTAAATTTATTTAATTAATAGTTATGGAAAGAACATATCATTAGAAACTTATTTTTCTAGAGCCAATTAAAAAAAAAAAAAAAAAAAAAAAGATGTGATTTTTCAAAAGACCTTAAATTCCTCATCATATTCCTCTGACCCGGGAAGCAGACACTAACTGACATGCACTCACTCTCTTATTGCGTCTCATATATTTTTTATAGTCTTTTTTTCTCTCATGCCAAAAAAAGAAGTGGGGGTTTCAACCCCATTTCATCCCAACCATTCCCCTTCTCCTGAATATCAATGACATCCTCTTTAAAAACATACATATTCTGTGGAATTTACCCTGTTCAGGATGCATAAAGAAAGGCCTGAAATATAGATTTATAGATTTTTTTTTTCTCCTCCTCTCCAGGGTGGTGGAAGGTGGCAAAGTTAATTTGCAATTCACACAGTCAACATAAAGAAGGTGGTGAAATTATCTCATTTAAAAGATCTCATATCAAAGACACAAGGCTGGATATATTCATTTCAAACTAAATATTTAACTATGCATACATTAATAATTCTACAATATTAGCAGTTTACTGAACGTCTGATTCATTTAGAAGTATAAATATTAGGCCTGCCCAAGCAACAACGTGGTTTTAATTAAAATCTCAACAGATGGGAGAAAACACACACTTTACATAGTATTTGAGATTTTTATTGAGTTTCTAATAAAAGTATATTGTGTCAAAGACTTACAATCACAGTACATGCTCAATAAAGTGTTATTTAGGCTCTTGATTCATTGGCATATTAGTTGGCCCAAAATAATTACAGTATATGGAATTAAATTAAGCCTATCGTAGTCTATTGTCTAAAGATGAACAATTGTTGGATGCTGGTTTTTTGTTTTTTTTTGCAAAATGTGAACTGGCCTAAATCACATTATCCTGTGACACTTTTTTTTTTACAGACGCCATCCCATAATCTCAATCACAAAGCCCATTCCTCAGCACAATGGCATATTTGATGTGACACAAACACCGAGCAAAACTTTTCCCCGACCTCTACATCTCTGCCTGTCTTATACATTATTCCAGTACAGCAAATCTGTAACATACTTCATCTGAGTCTTCAACCTCCATCCTGATCTGGCAGACACATATTTAAAGTAGAGATGGATGGAGCATCGGAGCATGCTCATATGTCACTGCGCCGCTTGTAGCGGGAGGAAATAAATAACACTAGCATTGAACAGTGCTGGAGACAGAGTGTCAGAGCAGAGCTTGATCCAGGGCAGTAATACTGCGAGCTGTTAAATCAACAGCAGAGAAATATGAGCCCAAGGTTATTGAATGTCTGGTGAGTGATAGAGACTTCAAGATGTTTGGCCCCAGCAAATCAGGTTGCCATGGAAATTGTATTTTACTTTGCACTTTGTCATCTCCAGCCCCATGGCCACGAGTATATGGAGAGATCTCTGGATTTATACATTTATACATGGATACAAAATATTGTTACTCAATTCACTGTCACTGGTAAGACTTGAGATTAAGGGCTGATATTAAGCTATTGCTATGTACAACTTCATTCATCTGTCCGTCCATTCATCATAGTTTGATGTACTATGTAACATTTATTGAACCTAAACTGCAAAAACCAGTATAATAAAATATGACCTTGACTGTCCATCCATCCATCCATCCATCCATCCATCCGAGAGATTTTGAGGTACTATGTAACATTTATTGAAACTAAACTGCAAAAACAAAAACTCCTGTCCATCCATCCGTCCGTCTGTCTGTCGATCCATCCGAGAAAGTTAGAGGTACTTATGCAACACTGAAACTAACCTGCAAAAACAGTTTAATATATTATGACCATCCATCCATCCATCTGTCCGTTTGTCTGTCTGTCCATCCATCCATCCGAGAAAGTTTGAGGTGCTATGTAACACTGAAACTAACCTGCATAAACAGTATAATAAATTATGACCATCTATCCATCCATCCGAGAGAGTTGTATGTATTATGCTGCTAAACTAAGCTGCAAAAACAGTCTAAAAAATTATGATTGTCCATCCATCTGTCTGTCTATCCATCGGAGAGATTTTGAATTACTAGGTAACATATCTTGAAACTAAATTGCAAATAACAGTATACAAATTATGACCATCCATCCATCCACCCAAAAGAGTTTGATGTACTATGCAACATTTATTCAAACTAAACTGCAAAAACAGTCTAATTCTAAGTCTAATTTCAAAGGGTTCAGAGGGAGGAAACTATTAAACCAACTGTTTCTGGTGCAAAATACTACAAAAGAGTAGAATATCGCCCCTTTAAACACAGAAAAAGTTGAGGACCAAGGAACAGATATAGTGTTATGGAGAGGGCAGAAGGTGATACCGGAGTTTAGGGGGAACAGCTGCCACCCCTCAAGCAGACACTTTACACAAACAGTTTCAGTAAAAACCCCATCTGTTAAAATGAGGGCCAGGAGTGTGTGAGTGTATTTCAACTCATTTTGGCCAAAGGCATGCATGGCTGAAGCAGAATGTGTGCATATGTGTTTGTGTGTGAGAATGAGCATGTGTTCTTGAATTTGTGTTTCAGTGACACCATTGTTCTGAGAAAGTGTGACAGTGTAACAGTACAGCCTGTTATATTACACTGCTTTAGAGCCGACCTAACAAGGTTAATTTTAATTGTTTGGTATTTGAGCATCAACAAAACAAAATCTATTCATCATATGAAATTCAGCACCATGAGCCGTTCATTAGTGGTGTTTGCTAAGGTCAAGGGGTGAAGGTTTGGATGGTGTTAGAATGGCACTATTTACCTTGCTGGTGAATGCGGAACCTAGTTCTAAAAGCTTTGATAACCACTAGAAATGAACCATATATTTACATATTACATATATTGCTTTGTCATATAGCATTTACAGCTCAGGTGGTTGGCTCAAAATGTTTATTACCACAGGCAAACCCCTTCAGACAGACTTCAGTATAGCTCCATTATGTGCAAGAGTCATTCGGTTATGAACAGTTGATACAGACTGAAATATCATGAATTATATCAAAACATAATTTATTTTATATCTTTATATGTTTAATACTTTTATCTTTTATAAGTGTCCTTTATGTTAAACATAGATTTTTCTGTTAATAATCATAATAAACAATACACATTATAAAATAATATCAGACCCAAACTACAATATATACAATATTGTATTGTAACATATATTGAATAGATTGTACTTTGGGTCAAATTTTATTTTATGCTTTTGAATGAAGACTTTTATGCTCAAACATATAGTAATAACAGTAAAATTGTGAAATATTGCACAACTGTTTCCTATTTTAATATATATAATATAATTTTTTTTTTTTCAACAAAGCTGAATTTTCAGCATCGTTACTCCAGTCTTCAGTGTCACATGATCCTTGAGAAATCATTCTAATGAAATAAAACATTTATGTAACATTATAGTGCAGGATTTGTGTAATCTTAGAACTGTACATTTATGCCATGCAGACGTAACTATATATATATATATATATAGTATAGTGAAAAACGCTATACAGTCTGTACTGTCACTTTTAATCAGTTTAACCCATCCTTTCTGAATAAGTGTAATGAAAAAAGAAACAATCAAATGAATTATTATTATTAATATTTATTTATTCTTTTTTTTATTTGGTGAATTATTCCTTTATCCAAGCAAGCATTTCCTTGCTTCCATTAAAACACTGTGAGAGTTCAAACTTGTGCACAATTCAAGAGATTTAAGAAATCCAAGGAACGCAACACAGTTTTATTGAGACTCTCAAACAGAGAATCAAGTGCGAATATGATCCATTTAATCTTTTATTTTTATTTCTTAACAACCGTAAATGGCAACCGATTCTACTTGAGCCTAGAGGGCACCTTCAGTTCCCCTAAAG